>JARWIR010000048.1:1325814-2651629 GCA_029959085.1 Nemophila menziesii | reverse complement strand
TGATGTGAAAATAGTTGTGCTTTTAAGAATAGGACCTAATCCACACTAGTACACTACTGTCCTAGTTATCCTACTATCTTATACTAATTTTCCCAAACTTTGACCCTATCTTTCATGTTTTTTTTCAATTTAGACTATATTTTCATTTTTTTCTTAAATTTTGGGCACAATTTTGGAGGCTTTCCTTTGTGATGATTTTCCCAACTTTAACCACATTTTTCATATTTTTCATTTTTCTTCAATCTTGGAAGCTTCCATATATAAAAAATGGGTTTTTTTTTTACAAAGATGTTATATATTTGTGGCTAAAATTGAGAAAAAGAGTTGAGATCAATAGTTGGCCTAGTAGTTAGGTTACTCTGCAGATACCAAGAGGTTCTGGGATCGAATCTCATTGGAGTCATTTACTCCGAGCCCAAAATGGCTCTCTCATGTATTCAAAAAAAAAATTGAGAAAAAAATACAAAAATTGGAGAAACTAGTAAAAAATAGTAGTGCAAAATGAAACCAGGTTAGAGAAAGAAACACTCTATAAAGCGATTCACCAGCTAATTTTTATGGTTTATTTAAGGCAGATAACAAAAACTATCCCAATGATTTTAATTGCTGCAATAAAGAAGGGTCAAACCAGCAAGAATAAACAATAGGAGCTATCTGGATTTTTCAGTTTGACCAACTTTTTGCTTGCTAGATGGATCTTGAATCACTCGTGTTGGATAATATCATTGTTTTAACATGATTACATATAATTGGATGATACAATTAATTCTTTTTTTGAAATTAGAGGGCCTAATACACAAATTGAAAGCCTTCAATCAGTTACAATGTTGTAACATATTTGATAAGGTAAAACTGATGTCTCGGAACTTACAAGGCAAAAAGTCACTACATATTTCACCCCTAAACACTCATTTAAAATGGACTGAAACTAGAGGATACTATATTAACAGCAACTATATAACATTAAATTTTATTTCTTCACAACAACAGAACATGAAATATCATCGTTAACATATAAATTGGTCAAAGAGTAAAATATTTGTAATTAAACACTTGAGCTGAAACATCATGAGCAAATCCAAATGATACTTGAATCATTCACGATCATGATTATGTATATAACCCGAATGTTGATCTACGATAAGTTTTATTAATGGACTTTCTACATCACCACCACCTTCTCTACGAACAGTTATTTTATCACTGGTCGTAACTACAAAAACTTCCTCTTTCCTTGTTGAAAGCTCATTAGCTATCACCATATGCATTTTATACCTTTTAAGTGCCATACCAGCTTTTTCCAACAATATCTCTGAATCTGTCTCTAACTATAATTTTGACCAATTTTGACAAGTTAGTCATTAAAGAGCATATATAAAATAAAAAATAAATGTTTAACCTTGAATGATATACAAAATGCTCGAGGCGCCCATTCTTTTCTAAGAACACTAAGCATCTTGGGAGCTTGTGCGAGACGCAAATCTAAAGGACCAGCTCGAGACTGGATTTTATGTACTGTCTGAAAAATTATTAAAAATAAATTAATTCTAAATTAGAATTAGGATATATTTAAAGAAAATTAATTGATTACCATGCTTTCCCATGGAACATAAAAGTCAGAAACCGCAGCGGCTAAATAAAACACAGCATTTGGCCCAAGGGTTCTCATTGATAATGCAATTCCTTGCAAAATCTGTCAAATACATAAAAAGAAAGTTTTAATTAGGAAATTATCTTTTTTACCATTTAGTTTTTGTGGAAATAACCTGAAGATACTCAAAAATTGTGGTAAATGGAAGTTTCAGCAAGGTCCCTCCTGCTACAGCCTACAGATTAACTTTATCATATATCTAGCAAATAAATAACAAGTGACTTTTTTTCAAAAGTACAAAAAAAAAGTACTGTTTGATTATTGCGAACAGCATTTTCCACTTCTTGAGCATGTGAAGGACGCACTACAAAAATTTAAAACAAGATAATATTTTAAGATAGAGAATAAAAGTTTCAATAATTAATTACCTTGTATATTCATGTTATTTGAGCAATCGAAACATTCAAGTAAAGGATCATCTGGAAGAGATCTACAAAATGGCTGACACGTTCCCCTATGAAATAGTCCCTTGATTTTATTACTTTTATCGAAACTAAAACTTATAAAGTAAAATATAAAAATTACCTTCGATGGAGAAAAATGACTGCATATCCCGCCTTTAAAAAATACCTGCAACTCTGATTTGTTAGAGTTTAAAGTATAAAAAGAAAGAGATTGTATTGTATACTCTGTAGATGCAGCTCCTCTATGGCCTGAGCTAAAGTTGTCTATGTAACGTACACATCGTTGCTCCAAAGGAACAGTTGTACCGCCAGATGTTACACAAACTACCCTCTTATCTAAATATACACATTAAGAAAATGGAATTGAAAATGAAAATGAAAAAGAATAGAAGATTAAATTGGGTTTTACATACCTGAGGATGAAGAATGTCTTTCAATAAAATCGCTCAATTTTTTGTTGATTAGATCAGTATCCTTGAGCGGTGGTGCAGAATTAAAGAAGGCTTTGATTTCTGTATATGGTGTTTCTTGGTTTATGGAATCCATTGAAAATTCTAGAAAATCAAAAGCTCTAGGCTTTAAGAAACGTTCGTTTTTCAATGTTTAAAGCCCTCTTTAATAATCTGTTTAATTGGAAATTTACAAGAATTTACCATTACAGACACAATAAAAAAAAAATTCTTTTCTAATTGGGCAAAAATGCCCCCCTATATATTAATTAAGCTGAAGGTTAAGCAAGTCGATCAATCATTTATGCAAATATTGAGCATTTGATTCAAATTTTAGAAAGAACACTATATAGATTAAATTGTACATCTTCTTAATATGGTTATCGTAACTCAGTATTTACCTTTTGATTTTATATATAAGAAAACTATATCTCAATTGAAATGCAACAATTTGCATACCTAAAATTGTGTCCTAATCTAATTATTGCTAAAATAAGTTAACGGAAAAGTGTTTATAAACAGAATTACACACAACCAAACATATAAATATGCATAACGAGAAGTAATTTGCAAAGAAATTACTCTAAAGAAGGAAAGTAGTGTGTATACAGATGTGGAATTTGCAAAGAGAACTCAGCTGCTGATTTAAGTAAGTATTATGTTGTTGTGTAATGAAAATGGCAAAGAGATAAACAACAGAGATGAAAAA
Source organism: Nemophila menziesii (assembly GCA_029959085.1). Classification (NCBI taxonomy): domain Eukaryota; kingdom Viridiplantae; phylum Streptophyta; class Magnoliopsida; order Boraginales; family Hydrophyllaceae; genus Nemophila; species Nemophila menziesii. Next base: position 2,648,416 of record JARWIR010000048.1, on the reverse strand, counting down.
GGATTAAAGTGAAAATTCGAATAGTATACTTTTTGGAGGCCAATTGTTTTATTCTATGACTTTTATTTTGTTCGAATGAATGAATGGTTGGCTAATTTGAAGGTGGTTTGGTTAGGTAAGAAATGGTGTGCTAAGATTAACACTAAAAAATGTCCAAAAAAAAAAAAAAAAAAAAAAAAAAAAAAAAAGATTAACACTAAAAGAGGAGTATGTTTTTTTTTTTATTTAATACATGAGAGAGCCACTTTGGACTCGGAGTAAAAAGAGAAGTATGTTTTAGTTAAAGAAAACCCTATTCGGAAAAAAAATAAATTCGTGTCCAAAAATAAATAAATAAATTAAACAAAAGCCTTTTAATTTTGAGCAAATTCCATTTTTGGGCCATTACCTATGGCCTAAAAACATTTTTAGGCCAAACGTTTCAAAAATCACATTTTTAGGCCAAACGTATTCAAAACGCCCATTTTTAAGCCATTTCACCAATTTCATAAGATATTTTATTGATTTTAAGGACAATTTAGGCATTTTAAATAAACTATATGTTTATTTGGCCGCATCACAAACTAGAAACTCAGTCTAAAGTGTCCAAATTGTCCTTAAAATCAATGAAATATCTCATGAAATTAGTGAAATGGCCTAAAAATGGGTGTTTTGAATACGTTTGTCCTAAAAATGTGACATTTGAAACGTTTGGCCTAAAAATGTTTTTAGACCATAGGTAATGGCCTAAAAAAAGAATTTCCTCTTTAATTTTTTCTTTCTCTTTCCTTTTAGAACTTTCCTCTCTTCTTTCTTTTAAGTATTTTTAAAATCTCATCTTTTTTTTTTCCAGTCGTACAAAAAAAATGGTGTCAATGTCACCCTATTCCTAATCTGCCAAAACCTAGGCCCGGCGTGTTCTGCTGATCCCTCACGTAGGTCCGCTGCCTAGCTTTACGCCCCGCTTTGTCAGCCCATCCATTAAAACGTCTCAGAAAGTGACTGAAAGATATCAGACCATGACTTTCCGCAATTTTCTGAATCTGCCTAACGAACGGTCTAATCTTCCACAACGCAGCTGGCAACTTGTTAATACCTTGAATAACTTCAAGGTTATCCGAGTAGATAAAGACCTTTCTACCCCTATCCCGTGCCGCTAGTTTTGTAGTCTCATAAACTGCCTTTGCTTAACTTAACTATTTTTTTAAACTAAAAAAGGTGCCTAGAGCACCAAACAAGAAAGAGTACAAGTTTATCAAATTTCAAATTTACAAAATTTGTTTGCTAGCTCAAAAATACTACTGGTACTGGCTCCGTGCCTAAATTTTGTAGCAAGTTTATCCGCTTGATTGTTGAATCTTCTATAGATAAATCTAAAGTATATAAGGCCATATTCAGCGGTATTCTGATTGATCTTCTTGATAATTTATTAGATTTTTCAACTCGAAACTGACACCTGCCTAATACCTTGGATAAGGCCAAGGTTATCTAATAAGATGAGTTTATTTTCCTCAGGCAAGTCTTTGCATTTTTCAACAGCTTTTAAGACTGCCAAAACCTCTTCTTCAACTGCTGAATTACAATTGATGGCGATTTTTTAGGCCTCGTGCACCCTAATTTTTTATGATTCCGCATTGTACCTATACTTGTAGGTTTAAATTTATATTTAAATGAAACATCACATGTAAACATAATGTCAGCCTAATAATTTTCTGGAGCTTCTTGTTCCTCCTCATTAGTATGATATTAGATGCCTGAGAAATTATTGATTTTTTTCCAGTCTATACCATGTATTCTAACATGAGTTTATTTGTGGCCTTTATAACATTGTCCCTTTCTATGCAAATATTTTTGTGTAGAGTTTTCATCTTAACTTTCCATATGTTCCGCGTGTATATCGTAATATAGTCTGTGATATTACTTCTATTCCATCCTCTTTTTGTATATGTTTCAATTATTTTTATAATTCATTTTTAGAATTCCAGCCTATCATAAAATACCCTGTGAATATGTGGGTAGTATACTAATTAGTAGCAAGCAGATTTCCAAATTGAGACATGATTGTTCAATATAAAAATTAAAGTCTAAGTAATTTGGATTTTCACCCAAAATAAAGGTTTACCTAGGATAGTGATCCTAGAGATGTCAAGGGAGATAGGTTTAAAACCATTGATGAAAGACATATGGTGAATGAGCCCATATAATGCACTACCTTCTCATCCCTATGTCATGCATAGTACAAATGAGTTTACGACTCTAAATAAATTCATAACCATTATATGGTAATGTTGAGATAGACGTGATGAATCCACCAACTATTGAATAAAAGTTTAGTTTGATAACTCTTAATGAATTCATAACTATTATATGGTAGTTTTGGTGAGACGAGTATGATGAATATACCAATTGTTGATTAACACTCTTATTGAATTCATAACCATTAAATTCATATTAAGATGGACATGATAAATTCACGATTATTGAGTAAATGATGAGTTTGAGAACTCTTAATGAATTCATAACCATCAAATGGTAGTACCATTGAGATAAACACGATGAATTCACCAACTGTTGTGTAATGACTGAGATTGAGAACTCTTAAATGAATTTATAACCATTAAATGGTAATCGTGTAGAGACAGATGTAATGAATTCATCGCTATTGACTTAACGATTAGGTAGATCCTGAATCGAATTCATAGCCAAGTGGAGCGGACCTAGTGAGAAACTAATTAATGAATCAATTATTGTTGACTCTTTACCCTCAATGATTTCATAGCCTAAGAAGTCAATCCTATTAAGAAAGGACTTGATTAATTCAATGACACATGATAAGGTTGAGCTATCTTTCTCTTAAGGATCTCAAGGCCCTAGAGGGGTAGTATACATTGGATAAAAATTCTTGAAGATCACCTATGTAAATACAAAGGTGGTGACCGCTTTTTCTAAGAAAACTCATGAAAACATTGTGAGTATCGAGAAATCCTAAAAAAACAAGTGGGTACATTATGTCTTGTGGGGGTCTCAATCGAAGAACTTCAAGTTCAAGAGTACGTACACTTGATGGGATTTGGTTGTTTCCTGTCTTCACTACGTGGTAATTCAAATCTGAAGATATTAACGCTTATGTTCAATTCATCCATCACTTGTTCACTTAGAAGTAATTTCATCCAAGTGCTTGAGTGGGGGATTATTAGAATTAATTAAAGAATTTTCATTGGTAATGCATGGAAGAATAAGAATAAATAATACCCCACACACGACTCAGAACTGGCACTGACGATGATGAAGCGACAAGGCGATTAGAGTCGAGGTGTGTTGTGATGTGGCGTGGATATATTGAAACCTTTTTAAGAAATATGTCTAGATTCATGTCTTGTTATAATGTATCAAATACATTGATCCCCTTAAGAAATGCGTATAGGTCCATGTTGTCAAATACGTTAGTCTTTTTCCAAAGAAATGCGTTCAGTTTCATTCTTGGTGATATATGAGTGTATATCCCTCTTAATGGAGTGTCACCCACCAATTTATGGAGTGTCACCCACCTATTTATGGAGTGTCACCCACCTATTTATGGAGTGTTGATGTCTCCTCATTTGTGATAATTAAATATACTTCAGAGACATCATTTTAGGCGTATTTATTAGTTTATAGGTCGATCCTAGCTTAATTTAGTGCACTTTCCTATTTTGAGTCTTGATTTAGTAACATAATATTTTTAGAGCATATTGGGTTTAATTGTTTATTTAGTGTGAAGCTTTAAATATAATTATGGAGATTAATTAGAGTCCAAGTCAAAGACTACAATATATGGAAAGAGATATGCATGGTAATTGGAGATAGAAGGAAACAGAGTTCAATTAGGAAAAGGAAAAGCTGCCTAAATCTGAATTTCTGCAGCACACGCCTAAAGAAGTGGTGATAACTCCAAGAAAGAAGCCGATTTTAGTAAATTCCTTTCATAGGGACTTAGATAATTCTGTGAGGATTCTTTTGGTATCTTATGGAGCAAAAACCGACCAATAACGAAGAAGATATGATTAAAACAAGTCAGCAGTAATTATCTTTATTTCCATACGAATTAGAGTTGGGCTTGGAGTCCACCACTTACTTCTCCTTCAAGAAAACGAATTAGGTCAACCTATACACTCTAAATACAGCCTCTTAACATTAGAAAATCATCCTTGGCCAGACCTTAAGGCCAAGAGGAAGCTGCAACACAAGAAGAGAAGTCTGGAAGGAGCTGTGCATCAATCATGTCTCCTTCAACCTTTTATTCTGTAATTCTTTTCTTTTCTCTTCTTAGTATGAATTAATTCTTTTTAGCTTGAGTTTTAGCATATATGTATGAACCCTAGTTTTGATTGACATCTATCTAATTTGGGAATTCTATGTTTTAAATTGAATTATTGTTTTTATTCTCTGTTTATGTGTTTGGATTTATATTCTTTGTTCTTGTGGAACCATGGCCATATAGAATTACCATCTAGTAGTTAGGTCACCATTGACAACGGTGTTTAATTACATGTTTAGCACATAACGTCTAGTGTTCGGTTTGATCTGACAACCCAACCTAACTAGATAATCACTATGGTTTAGTTCTTGTGACTATTTACCAATTACAGGAAAAGTTTGCTTAGGAAGCCTTATTGACACAGGTAAATCCTATTTAAAACTACCTAGCGAATTGGAACTGATTATTGAAATACTACATAATTCGCCCTTACATGTTTAGAACGGTAAGACTAGTGGGGATTACATGCTATTTACTCAAGCTAAACTTTCATACTATCTTCTTTTCTATTCTGTTATTTATTTTCTGTCTTTTGATTTAGTAGTTTAGTTTTCTTATTTAAAAACCAAATAAATATTTATCTATCTCTTCTTCCTACTTGCGTATTATCTTTTCTATCTTTAATATCCGCACTTGAATAATTTGCATAAGTTCTTCTTAACCTTCGTAGTCCCTGAGGAACGAATCTTACTTATTCATTAAAACTTGCATACGATCTGTATACTTGCAGAACCGTGCTAGCTTAGGGTGATTATTTGCATCTAATTTATATATCTTTTTATCACACCCTAGGCCACACCAAGTGTATATCTCTAATTATGAGGTTGTAACTCCTGGTGTTTAATGCATTTATGGGGGTGCTTTATGGAGAAGGCTCTTTGGTGGTAATATATTCCAAGCCCTCTCCTCTATTTTGACCCACCAACAAACTCCCAAGAGTTAGAGTTACAAATATCGAAATGAGAGTTTAGATCAACTAAAGATGATTACTTAATATGAGAGATATACTTGAGTCTCCTAGGGAATCACCAAAGTTAACAATCTAATGCAATCGTTTAAGGGTAAAGTCAGTATTTTATCCTCCTAACTCTCGTCAGGGTAGACTTAGGAAGCAATCCACGGTATTACAGACCCCGTCAGGGCGACTATAAGCTACTTTCAGATATTCAAGCAATTAAACCTATTGGCTACGTGGTTAGTTAAGGCCGCCAAACTCAATGACGAATACCACGTATCTATATTCTAGTTCGGTATTCAAACCCCCCTTCCGGATGATCACTGCCATTAACGAATAGCCTAATTACTAAATTTATCTCTAATTAGCTAAGTTATTGATAGTAAACAAGCACAAGAATATAGTCAATACAAAATACACACCTTAAACAATCCCAAATTCGAAGAAACATTAAATTAGAAAACTAAGGTTTTTCCCATAAATGCGATTCCCAAGTATCTAAGGTTTAGCTCATAGTTATGTAAAGAAAATAAATACAAATTCAGAGATACATAATAATAGGAAACGGATTTGGTGTTGAATTGTTGAAGATTGATTGGAAGACCAATCTTTTTCTCTTCTGCTCCTTGCTTTAAACGCTTCCTCTCTCTCAAAATATTGTTTCTAATGTTATCAGTTGATTAATGAGGTCAAAAGAAGTTTATATAGAGGTATAAAACAGATTAAGTCTAACTTGGGCCTAATTAAGTGAGTAAGGGCCCAAATCCGTTTTAATTAATTCATAATTGCTATAGACCATTTCGGTAAAAAAACTGTAACTTTCGCATCGTAAGTCCAAATCCGCTGAAACCACTTCTCGAATTTCGCTAACTCAGGACCCCATCTTTTTCAATTGAACCACCAAGTCAGATTCTGCACCATTTAGGCTCGGAAAGGGCTAGAAGTGACGATTTTTCAGTTTCCAATACTCCTCCACCTTTACTAAAGTGATGATTTTCACTCCTTTAACGCTTTTTCTTAATCTTGGACTTAAAACTTCACTTATTATATTCATCTTGGTGCCTCCTAGAAGCCATATACCTAAGAACTTCACACTAAACACATGAATTAACGCACAAAAGCTCTAAAAGTAACAATATCAAATCCGAAGGAAGAAAGTGCAATTTAGCAAAATATGACGATAAATCTATTACATAAGTCCAATTTCAACCTAAAAAGATGTCTCTTAAGGGGATTTATCTAACACAAATAGGGAGACATTAATAGTCTAACTACTATTACTATCTTATACTTGTTTAAGGTAAGAATATTCAATCAATGCAAAGATATAAACAACGAAAATGAGTTAAATTCATTTAAATATAAATATCCCAAATGTTGATGCCTTGACTTGGGTTTTAACAATACGAGTTCAATTCACTTAAAACAAGAGATGATTCTCAAGTTCTCTGCGGTAATACCGTAGATGGGCGTTGTATACGGTACCTGACCATCGTTTGCCTACCAAAACTCATATTTAGACAGAACAATTTATCATGTCTCCATTTTTTGCGCTTTCTTCACCCCAAACTCAAGGGTTAACACATGTAAAATCATAAAAATTCCACAGCCTTTCTCATTACTTGTAAATATACATTAATATATATACTAATCCTAATACTATTACACACTACTATTAATTAAATTGCAAGAAACTAATACACGATGGGGTTTTCACCCGTCTTGGCATTTGTTTACCTTTGTTAAGCTAAACGGGTCACCTACAGTATCACTCGGCCTCAAGGAGTGGTATATCCTCAACCGATTGTTGTTCACCATGAAAGTACGGTGAGCAGTTGGATGCTCTACTTCAATGGCCCCATGAGGTGTGACCTTAGTAATAATGTAAGGTCCCAACCATCTCAACCTCAACTTCCCCATATAATTATTGAACTTGGAATTATAACTTCTTCTCGCGAAGCCACTTATCAAGTCATTTCTTGGTTTTCTAATTGTAGAGTTTTGAATTCTCATAAGCATAAAAGCAGATATTATCAATTTCATTCATTTGCATTATTTGTTGCTCTGGATAAGTGTTGAGCTATGTTAAGATCTTTTATTTCTCAATAAGAACTTAATTTAAGCTCAAGTGGTAACTGACTAGCCTTTTCGTGCACCATTCGATATGGAGATGAACCTACGAGTGTTGTGAATACAGTTCGATTAGCCTATAGTGCATCATCTAACTTTATTAACCAACCCTTCCTTATTGGTTAAAGACTGCATCTTGCATGTTCGTCTGCAGATGGTATTGCGGTGGAAACCGTGTGACTCACCCTATATTTTCCTAGAATTGCATCCAAGTACTTGTTTACAAAATATGTAACTCAACATTAATTATCACTCTAGGCGTTCCATGTCTCGAGAAGATGTGTGACTTTAAGAACTTGATTACCACTCATAATTCATTCGCCGCTAACGCTACCGCTTGAACCCATTTCAACAAATAATCGACAACTAGCAAGATATAATGAAACACATGGGATGGGACAAACAGTCCCATGAAATCAATACCCCAAACATAAAAAATATGCACTTCTATATTAATTGTATCTCGTCTCTCCTCGATATGTTACCTGCGAATTGATACCTCTTACACTACTTCACTTACTCGTGGCAATCCCTACGATGGAAGGCCAATAGAACCTAAATTGAAGTACTTTTGTTGCCAATCGATCACCATGACAACTCTTAATCACTGAATGAACATCCTTATCCGCTATACATATTCTAATCATCTGATGACTACAAACCTTGAAAAGGATGGGGTTCTCCCAAAAGAATTGCTTTGCTTGGTGGAATAACCTCTTTCTTTTTTATGGATTAAATTGTGTGGAGAATTATCCACTCACTATGAAGTTCACTATGTCTGCATACAAAGATAATAACATTATTAAACGCAAAAAGAGTTGTTCATCAGGGAATACATAGTTGACCAACTCAAGAACTGGTATTACTTGGAGAGTCTTCGAAGCAAGATAAATGATTAGCTAATTGATTCTCGCTCCCCTTCTAGTCTCGAATCTCCAAAAAAAATACTTGTAACAAAAGTACGTATATAATAAGACGCGTCTTTGCATCCTTCTTCTCTATGAGATACTTGATCATTTAATGACCCATGTAAACTACAACTTTCACTCCAAGAAGATGGTAACGAAACCTATCAAATGTGTACACCACGACCAACAACTCTTTCTCTGTCACAGTATAGTTCAAATGAGCACCCAAAGTATTCTTACTCGCATAATATATAACATGGAATACCTTGTCTTTGCGTTGTACACACACGACACAATAGCTAACTCACTAACATCATATATTACCTCGAATGGAAGAATCTAATAAGGAGGAGTCACAATAAAAGTGGAAATGAGCTTCTCCGTAATAGCAAAAAACGCCGCCATGCATGCATCATCGAAGCGGAAGGTGATATCCTTCTCAAGTAAATTACATAACAACTTGGTAATTGGTGGCTGGTAGGGTGTGATAAAATAATGATAATAAAAGATAAGAACTATCACCCTAACCAACCACGTTACTAGTGGCAAGTATCACGTACAGTATGCAAGTATTATAGGAAGGAAGATTCGTTCTCAGGGACTCAGTGTGTTAGAATTGTGAATTAGAAGAGAGCATAGTAAAGAATAGTTGCGTGGAATAAAAAGACAGTAAAGTAAATATGAGTAATTGTGGTGAGAATAATTAAATTAAGAACTAATGCAAATAATGTAAATACGTAAGAATTAGATGAGAGATATAGCTCAGGTTTGCGTGTATGCACTTATCCTTATATTTTCTCTACTAGTTATAAGGGTGATTAAAGCTCTTAGAGTAAGTATCCAGGATTCTATATTCCTCCTAACCCCCTTCCGGGTGGACTTAGGTGGCGACCTAACAATTACCATGGGACTTGGGTAAGGGGACCCTACACAATGATCGGTGGTTAATTTCAAACCCTAGTGACTATCTAGTTAGGCAAGCCCGTCAGAATGACTACCGTACACTAGACGTTTATGTGGTGTTTCAACAGTTAGACACCCTGATGTCTCCCTTTTTGTTCTAATTTTATGCCCTTAGGAGACATCTTTTTAGGTGAATAATTGACTAATATGATAGACTTTTAGGATTAATTATTTAAATTTAAATTTTTCTCCTTGGAATTTATTATATTTTATTTTTAAAGCTTTTGCAAGTTAAATGGTTATTTTTAGTGCAAAGTTTGTAGGTCAATGGATGCTAGGGAGAACCAATACAAGGAGAGGAATCGAGAACTAAAGTCTTAGATCGAGTAGAGAAGTCAAAGGCGAGAAAAGATATCCCGAAGAGTATACTAGGAAAGCTACAAATCTGGAAGATTGATAGTAATTTCTGATTTTGAGCAACTTAAGCATGGAATTAGCCTTTGGCTCGTGAAATATATTTTATTCCTTATTGAGTTAGGAAGATTTAACAACTGAAATAGGTCAATTTGTAGTTGATTTGAGGAAGTTAAAGCCGTTTTACTAAGGACTGCACATCAGTTATGGGATTTAAAATAAAAGATTGGACTTGGGTTTTTTAATATTTCATTAATTCACTTAAGTAAGAGCCCAAGTCCGATTTTCACCTTTTAAATAGACCATTGGACTTCTATTTTAGACACAATTCATTCTACGCTAAATTTCAAGAGCAGAAGGCAGAAGAAGGAGCTAAAGGTGAAGAATCCCCATTCTTCCATCGGAAGACAATTCCAACGTCTCAATTAGGTTCTTCCATTTTATTTTGTAATTTGAAACAATGAATTCTTATTATTTTAATTTAGTTTTTCTTTCCTTTATGAGCTAAATTCCCGTTGTACTTGAGAATCTCATATTGGTAGAATCCAAACTTGATTAATTAATGTTTTTCTAATTTGGGATTTAGTTATATAAATTGAATTCGTTATTTTGTGTTGGCTTTAACTTTGTTCTTTATTATTATCTTTAGAGTCATGAACTATGGGTAATTCTTAGTATTTAGGCTATTCACTATAGTGGCATAGTGATCACCTTGATCGGGGGGGGGGGGGGGGGGTCTAAATACATACCTAGGTAAAATCCATTAGTATGTGCCAATGACCTTGACAGGCTTGACTAACCAATAGCCAATGAGGTAAGAACTTAACTTTTTGAAAGTAGTTGTAATCATCCTGACGGAGTTTATAATATCATAGAAGAGCTCCTAAGTCCAACCTGACGGGGGTTAGGAGACTTTAGAATCCAGGCTAGCAAAATTATAACAATTCATCCCTTAATAGAAAGCATTAATTTAGATGGTTTAGGTGAAACCCTTGCATGACTCAAAACTACTTCTTCTCTTGTATCTAGCCTACTTATTTGCATTATTTTCATTTCAGTTTGATTAATTTAGCATTTAATTTATTTGCATCTTAGTTTTAGAAAACCAAAACAAAAATTATATCATTTACTTTTCCGTACTTGCAATTAATCCACTATTTGATTCACACTTGAGTTGTACCTATTCCGTCCCTGCGAACGAATCCCGATTTATCAGTTTATTACTTGGACAACTGTACACTTGCGGTTTGTGAGTCAACTTTATCACATTATTTTATAACACACAAGGACCCACCAAGTTTTTGGCGCCGCTGCCGGGGACGATAGCGTGTGACCCCTGGTGTTTATCCTTTAGTGTTTAATGGCATTTTTATTTTCAGTTTTATGCTTTGTTTGTTCGTCCTTTTCAGGTTTGCAGATTTGGTGTATGCTCGATAGTCCCGAGATTTTATTCAAAATTGCAAAAGGAAAAAGAAAGAAGCAAAAGAAGCGAAAGAATCAGAAGAGAAGTTAGCCGGAGAAGCAGAAATGGCTCTTGAAGACAATCGTGAACCTAGGGTGGGGGAATATCCTCATCCACCTGGACAACAAGCTCAACCTCCCGTTAATAATGATCTGTGGTTTATAAAGGGTCCTGAACAAGCTCCATATCGCGCTCCTGCTCTTGGGATTGGCCTAGCAGATATTAATGTTGCGAGATACAAACCTGATCCTGGTATGTTATCTCAATTTCAGAAGTATGGAAATTTCCGAGGAGCACCTAGAGAAGATCCAATTCGCGTAGTACAAAAATTCATGCAGATTTGCGACTCCTATATAACTCAAGGAGTGACTAGAGAACATATGTAATTTGCGAATTTCAGATACTTTGTGATAGACGCAGCTAATGAGTGGCATAATTTGCAAGAACCAAGATCGATCAATACTTGGGATGAGCTACAAACTGCATTTTCAAGAGATACTACCCAACTAACATGAGATTGAATGCACAGATTTCTCTAACATCCTTTGAGCAAGAACAAGAAGAGACTTTGGGTAGGAGTTGGTCAAGATTCAAAATATGTTTGAGAAGAGTTCCCGATCATGGCCTTACAGAACCACAATAAATGAAAATATTTTATAAGGGCCTTGATGGGCAATCAAGAAAAGACTTACACCTACTGTGTGGTGGTGGATTTTTAAAAGTACAACCTGTTCATGCTAAAGTTATTTTGGATAGAACAGTAAAGAATGAGATGGGTTGGAACACTGTGAGAACACCTACCCGAGGTGGAGTTTATAGTGCTGCAATTGATGAAAGATTCTCTTCGCTAGAGAATAAATTAAAGAGTACGTTAGAACAGCAGATGAAGCAACTTACTTTAGCCGTTAAAAAGGGTTTTTCAGGTAAAAGATCAAATGTTAGTGTTACGCAAGAAGTTTATGGGTGTTATAACTGTGGTGTACAAGATCATGACTGGGAGCATTGTCAAAGCAATCCCGAATCTGTAATGTTTGTTTCCAACCGAGGGAAATACAATTCAGGTGGCCAAGGGTATCAACCAAATAGAAACCATCCGAGTTTCCAATATTCGAATCCTAATGGGGAAGCTAATCTTACATATTCATATCAGCCGTGCCAAGGTAACAACTATCAACCAAGACCACAGAATAATTACCAAGGACGACAAGGTTATGGACATCAAGCTTAGAGACAACCTCCTCCATACACTTATAATGACAACATGAATTAGAGAGCTCTACTTGCTCAACCTCAAGAAGGTGTAGTAGATATTCATCAAACTTTAGAGAAATTGATCGCCCTTCAGACAAAAGCATGTCAAGATCAACAATCTTCTACCGCAGCAATTAATATGTTAGAAAATCAAATGGCAAAACAATTACAGCAGCGTCCACAAGGGCAACTACCAAGTGACACTGAAAATCCGAGACGAAAAGACGATTGTAATGCTATAGTGCTAAGAAGTGGTAAGAAGCTTCCCCCACCTCCTTTTCCTGTTGTGAAAGAAAAAGAAACTACCAGAAAAGAAAAACCGGTAAAGGATGTGGTGGAAAAAGATGATGAACCTGAAGTGGTAGAAGTGGAGAAGATTCCGGAAATTACTAAGAAGAAAGATGTTGTAGTAACCCGTCCTCCTCCACCTTTTCCCTCAAGAGTTCATAAAAAAGGAGATATGGCTGATTATCATAGATTCTTAAATATGGTGAGAGGTCTTAATATTAACATACCGTTTTTAGATACTATTAAAGATGTACCAAAGTATGTGAAGTTCTTGAAGAGGGTCATCACCAATAAAAAGCCATATTGTGATAATGAGATGATAGGATTGCCAGAAGAGTGTAGCGCAATCTGTCAGAGTAACTTTCCACCTAAGTTACTTGATCCTGGGAGCTTTACGATTCCTATTTCTATTGGTAATGAGTGGCAAGGAAAAGCGTTATGTGATTTGGGTGCGAGTATTAATCTTATGCCCAAATCAGTTTTTGAGAAGTTGGAGATAGGTAATGCAAGACACACTTCTATGACAGATCCCTCGCACATCCTGAGGGACGAATAGAAGATGTCCTCGTCAAGGCATGTACTTTAATTTTTTCTGTTGATTTTGTTATTCTTGAATACGACGCAGATAGGAATGTCCCAATCATTTTGGGACGACCATTCCTAGCCACGGGGCGTACTATGATTGATGTAGAAAATAGAGAATTGACTATGAGAATCCAAGACGAGGAGGTAAAGTTCAATGTGTTTAAGGCCATGAAGTTTCCAGATTCTTAGGGAGATTGCTTCGGAATGGATGTAGTAGAACACGCCATGCAAGAGGTATTTGATTGTTTTAATTATGATGATATCTTGCAGGCTGCCTTAACACTTGACTTACCTGAGATAATGGAAGAGCTTGCCAAAACAGTGGCACCTCTTAATTTCGAGAATCCAAAGTATAGGCGTCTTTCCTATGAACCTATAAGAGAACCGGGGGAGATAATAACTAAAAAGAAACCATCCATTAAATCTCCTATGCAGTTGGAAGAAAATCCATTACCAGCACACTTGAGGTATGCGTATTTAGGTACTAATGAAACTCTACCTGTTATTGTTTCAGATACTTTAACAAGTTCTCAAGAAGATAAACTGTTGTGTGTACTAAGAGCTAATAAAGAGGCGATTGGTTGAACTATTGTTGACATCTAATGAAGATTGGTTGGACTATTGCTGACATCAAAGGTATTAGTCCTTCCTATTTCCAACACAAAATTATTCTGGGTGATTATAGTGCACGCTCCGTTGAAGGCCAAAGGAGATTTATGCCAGCTATGAAAGAAATGGTAAATAAAGAGGTTATTAAGCTACTATATGCGGGAATCATCTATCCCATAGCTAGTAGTGAGTGGATAAGTCCGGTTCCATGCGTACCAAAGAAGGGTGGTATCACTACCGTCCTAAATGCTCAGAATGAAGCCATTCCCTCGAGGACTGTTGTTGGTTAGAGAGTGTGTATGGATTATCGTAAGTTGAACAAGGCTACCAGAAAAGATCACTTTCCTCTTCCTTTCAAAGATCAGATGTTAGATAAATTTACTGGTAGGGAGTATTATTGCTTTTTGGATGGGTATTTAGGATATAACTAGATTTATGTAGATCTGAAGGACCAACACGAAAAGGACGCCAAATTCCTTTTTTATGAAGCTTGCATGATGGCATTTCAAGAGATCAAGGAGAAGCTTATTACTGCGCCTATTGTATTACCTCCTGATTGGAAGATTCCTTTTAAAGTAATGTGTGATGCTAGTGATTTAGCTATGGGTGTTGTGTTGGGTCAGAGAAAAGATAAGGTATTTCATTCTATCTACTATGCTGCAAGACTTTCACTAGTTCTCAAGTTAATTATACTGTGACTGAGAAGGAACTTTTAGCTGTTGTGTATGCATTTGACAAATTTCGTTCCTATCTCCTTGGGGCGAAAATTGTTGTGTTTACTGATCATTCTGCGATCAAGTATTTGACAGAGAAGAAAGATGCTAAGCCACGATTAATCGGATGGGTGTTATTGTTACAAGAGTTTGACTCAGAGATTCGAGATCGAAAGGGCTGTGATAATCAAGTTGCAGATCATTTGTCTCGTCTTGAAGGTTTGAGTCTAATAGTGGGCCTGAATTGGTTAGAGAGGAGTTTCCCGATGAGAGTTTATTTGCCATATATGATGGTACTCCTTGGTATGCAGACATCGCGAATCTTATTGTGAGTGGAAACTTTCCTCAAGGGGCCACTTCTCAAGAAAGAAAGAGATTAAGTCACCGTGCTAAGCAATTCTTTTGGGAGGATCCTTTCCTCTACAAAACATGTAATGACCATATGGTTAGAAGATGCATACCTGAGAAAGATATTTTGTCAGTAGTTCTGGGTTGTCAAGATTCACCCTATGAAGGACATTTCAAAGTTGACCGCACAGCTGCTAAGGTATTACAGTCCAGTTTTTATTGGCCTACTTTACATAAGGATTGCCATGAATATGTTAAGAGATGTCATAGATGCCAGTTTACTGGTGATATATCTAAGAGGGATGAGATGCCACGTAATAATGTTCTTAAGATATTTGATGTATGGGGTATTGATTTCATGGGTCCCTTTGTATCATCCAATGAAAATCAATACATCCTATTAGCTGCTGATTACGTGCCCAAATGGGTAGAGGCTGTAGCTCTACCAACAAATGATTCAAGAGTAGTAATTAAATTCTTAAAGTCACACATTTTCATTAGACATGGTAAACCTAGAGTTATTATCAGTGATGGAGGTTCTCACTTCGCGAACAAATACTTGAAGACAGTTCTAGAGAAGTATAGGATAAGACATCGTGTATCTACTTCTTATCATCCACAAGCCAATGGTCAAGCCGAGGTCTCTAACCGAGAGGTCAAATCCACCCTAGAGAAGATTGTTGGTCCCACAAGAAAAGATTGGTCAATGAATTTAGATGATGCATTGTGGGCTTATCGTACTGCGTTCAAAATACTCGTTAGTGCATCTCCGTATCGTATGGTTTATGGTAAGGCTTGTCACTTACCTCTTGAAATTGAATTAGGTGCATATTGGGCTATAGCGCAGTTGAATTTAGATCCTACTTTAGCCGGTAAGAATCGTATGATGAAGTTGAATGAACTTGATGAGTTTCAATTACATGCTTATGAGAATGCTAAACTCTACAAGGAGAATACTAAGAGATGGCATGATAATCTTATTCGTGTAAAGAGGTTTGAAGTTGGACAAAGGGTCCTAAAATACAACTCCAAGTTCAGTAATTATCCTAGTAAGTTGAGATCAAAATGGTATGGTCCTTACATTGTGACCAAAGTTACGCCTCATGGATCCATAGAGATTGAACATCCAATCGAGCACCGCACCTTTATGGTGAATGGTCATTGACTGAAAATTTATCATGGAGGCGAGGATATCAATCGCTCGGAAGATCCGCATTCCGGAGAGGTCATGTACCTCCTCGAAGCTCCCTAAAATTGAGAGGTAACCCATCGAGCTTAACGCCGTTAAACAAAAGCCATTTCAATTGTATATAAGTTTATTGCTTTCAAGTCTTTTAATTCCGTAGTGTAAATTAGAGTAATTGTTGCTGATTAGTGTTTATTTTTAAGAAATAAGAATGGTTGGTTGTTTGGATGATTTCAGGAGTAAAAAGGTCATGAGTTGGGGTAAGTTAGAAAGAAAAAGAAGAAATTTTTGGTTGCAACATAGGAGCGAACCGGGAACCCTATTATCGCTGACCGGGAACCCGGTGAGCAACTGGTTGACCAGCCACATGCACGCAAGATGGTGCGTCTGACTTTGCGCTATCTACACTGGTCGAGAACCTGGTCTCAGAGAGCAACTCTCTGACTTGTGTGTAATGGAGACGCAAGGTCAAGGTAAAAAAATTGGAAATTTTGCGCGACAAAGCGACGCAAACCGGGAACCCGATTGAGCAACAGAAGAGACGGGTTTTTAGAGATTTTTGACCTATATATCTTACCTTCTTGCACAAGACAGCCTCCAATCCATTTTCAAGCACCACACCATTCAGAAAATCATCATAAAACCACCAATAATCAACAAATCCTCTACTCAAACACCACATAAACACACAATCCACTCATAATCCTTCCAAAACACCATCAAAATTCAACTTTTCTCCAAGAATCTTGCTTCACCCAAACCTTAAATTGAACCATTAAACCTCTCCAAACACATCAAATAGCCTTTACCCATCTCATATCTCACCTTAATCTTCTTTCTTCTATCCTCAAGACATCAAATTTCAAATATTTTTCTCTAGTTTTTGAATTTTTTGAAGTTTTGAGTTTGGGGTGAGTTGAGATGACAAACATGACAGATTCATTAAGCTATAGTTGGAGGAACACTCCCAGAGCAAGAAACAATCCTGGTGCTACACAAGAGAGAGTTATTGAGATTCTAGATTCGGGTCCTAAACGCAAGATTGGAGAAGGTAAAACTGCTATGAAGAGTAAAGAGAACCCAAGTAAGGCTATTCCTAAAAATCCTACCTTGGTAGATGAAGAAGAAGAAGAGGTTGAAGTAGAAGTTCCAAGCGAACCCATTACAGAACAAAGATCTACAAGAAGAAAGATGATGGCCCGTAATATGGTGTGTTTTAGTGAAAAGTTTGTAGGTTTCTAATACTAGCAAGGAGAGGAATCGAGAATAGAAGTCAAAGATCGTGGAAAGAAGTCAAAAGCTAAAAGGAATATCCCAAGAAGTTGACAAATTTGAGCTGAAAATCTAGGACGCTGATGGAAAGTGCTGATTTCGAGCTACTTAAAAATTGATTCACCCTTTGAGTTATGAAGAAGATTCGTACCTTATCGAGTTACGCAGAATTATCAAGTTGAATGAGTCAATTTAGAGTTATATTGAGAAAGTTACGGCCGCTTTTGTGAGAGGTGTACAACAATTACGGAATTTTGGGATTGAACAGTGGACTTGGGCTTTTAATATTTGCTTATTCTTTTAATTAAAAGCCCTAGTCCGAATTTTCCACTATAAAAAGGGCTTTTAGACTTATATTTTCACACACAATTCATTATTCACAAAGTTAGATCATCAGAGCAGAAGCAGAAGTAAGGAAGAGAAGAAGCCAAGAGCTGGAGAAATTCAACTTCTCCAATTCGCAGCCAAATCAACTCCTCAATTAGGTTTCTTATCTTTTATTCTTTAAAACAATTATGAATTTCTTTACTTTTAATTTCTTAGTTTCTCCAATTATGTGCTAAATTCAAGTAGTACTTGAGAACGCATTAACAGGTTAAACCCCAATCTATTTCATTTCATGTTCTTGGATTTGGGATTATTGTAATTGAAATCGCATTGGGTAATTAATATTTTTCATTAATTTGGATTTACCAACTATTATTGAAGTAGCTAATCTGTAATAGGACTTAGTAACTAGGCTATTCCATTTAGTGGCGAATGGATCACCTTGACGGGGGGTCTAGGTACAGAAATAATTAATGAATGTAGGATAGAAATTATTTGACCTTGACAGGCTTAATTAATCCTATGGCCAATTGGGTAGTTAGAACTTAGTCATTCGAAGGTGGACTATATTCACCCTGACGGGGTTTGTAGCACCAAACAATAGTCCACCCTGACGGGGGTAAGGAGAATATCGAATCCCGACCACTATTATTTACCAATTCGTCCCTTAAACAATACATTGAATGAATAGATTTAAGTGAAATCCTAGCGTTACTCAAGTACTATATTTCATACTCTGTGTCTAGCTATTTTATCTTCTCGCATTTAGCTTAATATTTACATTATTTTGGTCTTTTAATTAATTGTCTAAGTTATAGAAAAACAAAACAAACATTCTTAAAACTATTTACTAGCTTTCCTGTGCAATTATTCACTATTTGATAAGCATTAGCGTCAACCAATCCGTCCCTGAGAACGAATTTGTTTATCACATATATTACTTGGGACAACTGTACACTTGCAGTTTTGGAACTCTTTTCCTTATTGCATTATTTTTAGAACACACAAGAGACCACCAAAAAGGTAAACAATATTTTTGATCATATCTTGAAGGGGATAAGACGAAATAAAAAGTCGATACTATATAAAGTGAGAAAAAGATAAAATTAAATATAAGCAATAAGGATAGGAATATCTACCTATACCGAAAGTAAATGAGTAGTAAATATGAACGGACACAGACATATTGAAGGAAATGGCTACGCGTGTGTTCGGCATCCGAGTATAACATCTCGTCATGCTATAAAGCAAGCAAGAGTTGGACTATCAACCCAATGCGTGCACGTACAAGGTTTATAATTGAACATGAACAGACGAACGAACTAAGTCATGAGAAATTGTATTACGGATCATAATTCATACACCATATTATCCGTATACAAAAAAGAAAGCTAGAAATTTTTACATACACCTAGAATACGGAGGTGAATATGTAAAATGATACTTTAAGTTGAAACACACACCGTATGTTAATACACAATATTTAATCTAAGCAAGAAGTTCTTAAAAAAGCCATGAAAATCAAATTTAATGTCTTAGAAAGAACAAAGATGTAATTACAATAGTAGAAAAGATAAGTTAAACTAAAGGTTTTGATTGACTAGATCGAAAGACCGTTGGTCTGAGGACTACTACCGGCGACTCCTGGCCTTGGCGGTGCTCTTCCAGGCCTACGACGCCTTGTTGCTGCTTCATTTTCCTATGGAGAGCATGCAATGAAATTTCAGCTTTTTATTTTTCTTTTCATTAGAAAATTAACTAAAATCGTGTAGAATAACATTAATTATCGAGTACATAAGTATTTATAACAAAATTTGAAAAAGAAAAATTATTACAGAACAATGAAATAGGATATATAATATACTTACAAAGTCTCCACCAGTGAAGAAAGAAAAATCTGTAACTAGATCATCAGTTGAGGATGATATGGGTGGATCTATAGACGGCTGCTCCACCGTTGCATCGACACCATTCAGGTGATCATCCACTGATGGCTGCTCCGCCGTGGAATCAGGGTGTTGGCAGTTTGTTTCACCATCGTTGTCATCTTTCTTGTATAAAACCCACAGAAAATAAATGCCTAGAAATTTACTAATAGCCTTTATAATTTCTTGAAAAGAATATAGGTCAGCCATTTTTATTTTCATGTTCATGGCTTTGTTCAGCTTACCTGTGTAATTATAAGTGTTTCAATGCTCTGTCTTGGGTTGGTGGCCTCTCTTTAAATGAGGTCTCTTATATTTTAAACTCATCTCCATTCTTTGTCTTCTTTTGTTATGATGATGACTTTGTTATTTAATGTTGAACGGACTTTCTTTCTTTTACAATATAAGTACTAAATTAACTAGTTCCTCTTTCCCAAAAATGTCCGACTTATTAAAAAGTAATAAATGTTAAAAAAAAAAATTAAAAAATAATAAAATCATATCATCCAAATATATATAATGTGGTGTGAATTGGTTAACTATAAATTTTTATCTATTTATTTTCTTGATCCGATTAATGATTTATTACTAACCAATTCACGCCACTATATAGGTGGTATGATTTTAGGTAGTATATATCATTACTTTGTATTAAATACTCCTTCCGTTAAATTTGTCCACTTAACTTTTCACGTATATTAAAAAACATAATAAATACATTCACCATTACAAAAATACCCCTAATAAAGTATTTTGATATATTAAATATGTTTAGAAATATAAATTTCAATAATTTAATAAGGGTAATTGTGGAAAAAGTAGGAAAAAAAGTGTCTTGAACTTCTAAGTCGATAATATATTTGGAACATTATTTTTAGTAAGTGGATAATTTCAATGGAACAGAGAGAGTATGATATCCTAAAAATATTGTTCATTTAAGAAATCAAGACATTTTTTTCTAATTTTTTCTATTATTATTTTTATTAAATAATTAAAATTTATTTAAATATCAAAATATTTTATGAAAAATAATTTTATAATAAAGTATTTAATTATAAGTTTTTTAATTTATATAGAAATGTAAATAGACATTATTTTTATTTATTTTTTTTTTTTTTTTGTCAGGAGTTAAAAAACATATTAAGAGCGTTTATACAACGATTTTAAGAAAATGTAAAAGTCATTTAAGGAGCCATTCTTCCATTTCGATGTATCAATGTTACGTCTTGCAATTTTGGCTGCGAGATCTGTGACGTTATTAAACTTTCTATTAACGTAGTTGACCTTCCAATTAGGGAACTTCATTAACCAGCTCTTCATTTCGGCAATAAACGGTGAAATTTGCCATCGAAGATCTGTTTCTCTTGGAATACCTTGAATCAGTTCAAGGTTGTCGGAGTAGAAAGAGGCACTCCGTAATTTATAACTAGCCGCCCTTCTCATTGCAAGAAGGACCGCCCAGCATTCTCCTTCAATAGAGCTTCTAATAATAGATCTTGACTCAATCCTATGTGCCACCTTACCGTCTTTATCAATAGCAATTGCCGCCATTCCTGCAGGTTCATATTCCTTTTTGAAGGAGGCATCACACATAAAAATGTATTCAGCATCATCTGAAAGAATAGGGTTATTCTCAATTAATTCCTCCTCGTTATTACCAACTCTCTTCTTTTTGATTCCTTTTGTGTTCCTATTTTCCGGCTCATTATCTGCATTCTTAACCTCAAATAGGGATCTAAAGACTTTTTTAACATTAGAATTAATTTCATAAATGTTCCATTCCACCTTTTCATATAGTCCCTTCATCTTCGCCTTCCATATATTCCACAAGGTGAGAAGGATATAGCTTGTGATTTCTCTCTTGTCCCACCCGTTATTTGCAAAGTTATCAATAGTAGATAGGAGCCAATCTTTAATATTTTCCGCTTGAGCCTTATCTATCTTGATTTGCATTATCGAATTAGCCCACACCGACATACTAAAAGGGCATTGTAAAAATAAATGTTCGATATCCTCTGTATTATCTTCACACCAACCACAACAAGCATTCGGGGAACATTTCCTTGTCCATAGATTCTTTTTCGTGGGTATAGCACCATTGCATATTTTCCAACCGAAAGAACGTACTTTTGAAGGAACATTAGACTTCCATATAGTGTTCCATAATTCGGGATTATTTTCTTCTCCCATTCTCGATGTTTCAGCTCCATTTTGCAACTCCAAATTAACCATAGTATGATAACCCGATTTAGTTGAATATATTCCATCTTTCGTATGTGGCCAAATCAATTTATCCTCATCTTTGATGTTGATAATAGGGATCTTCATGATATCACTAACAATGTTTGAATGAAAGATCTCCCTAAGTTTATTGACATCCCATCCTGTAAAAGTATCATTGAAAAGTTGTCCGACTCTTTCCACATCGCAATTCTCCGGTCTTTCAAGAGTACTGTTATTACCAATCCATTTGTGATCCCATATATTAGTACTACATCCATTGCCAATTTGCCAAATTCCATGAGCCTTAATGAATTGTAGCCCTTTATACAAGCTCGCCCAGCTCCAGGATCTCTTTTTAGCGAGTTTACAATCAAACAATCTAGAGTGAGGTGAATAAATACCTTTAAGAACCTTGGCCACCAAGGAATTAGGATTATTAACGATTCTCCAAGCTTGCTTAGCCAACATAGCAATATTCATCTTCTGAAAGTCTCTAAATCCTATACCTCCAATTTTCTTTGACCTAGCTATTTTCTTCCAGGAAAGCCAATGAATCCGCTTACGATTGCTAGAATCCCACCAGAAATTAGCGATAAAACTCGAAAGTTTCTTGCAAAGTGTTTTGGGAAACTCAAAAATAGACATTGCATAATTCGGGATAGCTTGCATAACAGCTTTAATTAAAACTTCTTTACCCCCGTCCGATAAAAGTGCTGACACCCAACTAGCTGATTTTGAAAGAAGGCGATCTTTAATATAATTAAGATTATCCGATTTTGCCCTTTTAATAGAAAACGGAATACCTAAATACTTTCCGAAGCAGCTGGTTCTATTAATATTAAGCTTTTCAGAAATTTGAGTACAGACTGCCTCGGGCGTCCCTTTACTAAATAGTATGGATGATTTATGGAGATTGATTTTCTGACCTGAAGCGTTACAAAAAGCAGACAATATGGATTTGAAAGTATTAATCTCTTTCTCCTCAACATTGACAAAGAACAATGCATCATCAGCAAAAAGTAAATGAGTAAGTCTCGGGCAATTCCTAGTGATGGTAATACCTTTAATATTACCTTCCCTGCAATGAAAGTTGATAAGGCTAATAAGGCTTTCAGTGAGAATAGAAAAAAGTAACGGTGATAAAGGATCTCCTTGTCTTATCCCTTGTGATGGGTAAATTTTATCCAATCTTTGCCCATTTACTTTAATTTGTAAAGAAACTGATGAAATGCAATTATAAATCCAATCCGTCCATTTTTCGCAGAATCCAAGGCTTCGAAGTGTTTTGATAAGGAATTCCCAGTTAACCTGATCATACGCTTTGGCCATATCAATTTTAATAGCCGCATAATTTTTATTTGATTTTCTTTTATTTTTCAAAAAGAAAGAGACTTCTTGAGCTATGAGAATGTTATCCTGAATACTCCTGCCCTTAATAAAAGCTGACTGCGTTTGAGAAATGATATCGTCCATTAAAGGTTGCAATCTGAGAGCCAGCATTTTCGATATGATCTTATAGCTGAAATTTATGCACGCTATCGGTCGATAATCCAATATAGTTTCTTGCGAATCACCTTTCGGGATAAGAGAGATAACAGTATCATTGATTCCATGCAAGGGCGAATTATGATTAAAGAAATTCTTGACTATTATAAAGATATCTTCTTTGACGATGTCCCAATACTCCTGATAAAAATTGCCCGGTAGACCGTCCAGTCCAGGTGCCTTTGATCCAGACATGCTAAAGACAGCCTTTTTAACTTCTTCCAAATCAGGAATTTTTGTGAGCGAATCATTCATTTGGGTTGTAATCTTACACGGAATATGTTTAAGAATTTCTTCAGAGCCATATGTATCTTTACATAAGAAGAGATTAGCATAAAACTTATTTATGATGTTATTAATCTCCATATTGTCATCCGTCCATGATCCATCTTCCTTTTTTAAAGCAGAAATTCTATTGATTTTTCTTCGATGAAGAGTTTTGGCAAAAAAATAGCTTGTATTCTTATCTCCTTTCTTTATATTTATGTCACGTGCCCTATCTGCCCAAAAAGCCTCTTCTTGTTTCCACGCTTCTTCTAATTTCTCATAAATACCCCTCTCTTTAAACCAATTATCATCCGATGGAGGTTCATTTTGAATTTTTATAAGTTCTTTCTGATAATCATTAATAAGTTTTCTAGCGTTTCGAAAAGTATCCTTACTCCACCCCATTAGAGCAACACAAGTATTATCTCTTTTTTCACAAAAATCTTGAATGTTCTGAATATTGCGAAAATCACCCCAAGCCTTAGCTATCACATCTTTGCATTGCTCATTTTCAATCCATCTTGATTCAAACATGAAATATTTATTTATTGCCAACGTAGAATTATCTTTAGTAAGAACAAGAGGAGAGTGATCCGAACCTATGGCCGGAGGAACTTGTAACTTAAAATTATTAAAGTGGTTACACCAAGAAGGAGACGCCAATCCCCGATCAAGCCTTTCTTTCACCAATTCTTCACCTTTTCTCTTATTAGACCAAGTATAAAAACAACCTTTACTTGGTAGATCCACTAGCTGATTATCATTAATAAACTCATTGAATTTAACAATTCTATCAAAGTTTGCTTCTTTCTTACCATGCTTCTCCGATGTTCTTGATATGTCGTTAAAATCTCCCATGAAGAGTGTAGGAATATCAATTTTAGAATACCAATTAGAAAGAGATTTCCAAAGATTGTACCTTTCTCCATCATCATTAGGTGCATAAATACACACAAGATACCAAGAAAATAAACTAGATTCATCAATTCTTGCAATTACAAAAGACGGTGATGAGTTAATCACTCTAAGCTTAACCGACTCCTTCCACAATAGTAGTATACCCCCAGACATAAACGATCTTCCTCTGGGTTCCACCACATGTGAATTATTAAAAGCACTAAAGTGATTACAAGATTTGACTTTACAACTTCTAATTTTAGACTCGAGCAAACAAGCAATAGAAATACTAAACTTAGCGATAAGGGACTTAAACATTTTCTTTGTCGTGGGTGCCCTCACCCCCCGACAATTCCAAACAAGTAAATTATCCATTGAAACCGGCCTTGGTAAGGGATAGGCCGCCATCCACTAGCACATTAGAGCGGACATTCTTCACAGGAAACCCCCGGGTACTAGTCGCTCCATCAGAACTCGAACCATCACTTGAAACCGTGTCAAGATGTCCTTCACACTCAACACCCTTACAAAATACCAGCTTCTCCTTATTTATACCACCAACGTCAAAGTAACCATCTCTGTTCACCTGCTCCATATTATTATTAAAAATCTGCTCTTTCACATCGTAAAAACTCGCGTAAAGTTCGTCTACAAACATTTGCATATCATTAAGTCGTTTCTCCATCATATAAAAATCACTTTCATTGAATCTCTGAATTTTATTGGGCCTCTCCATTTGCATAGGAGCTGGAGCGCTCTTCCTTTTCTGTTCAGCTGGCCACGAAAACTTCTCGTTAGGGCTAATTGTACGCATTCTCGGAGTAAGCTTCAAATCAGTATTAACAATTTCGTTGGGTCTAGGATGCTGACTGATATGGACTGATTGGGAGTTCAAAGACTCCTCTGAGGGCTCGTAGTAATCCTCGTTGACATCACCTTCGTTAATTATAGCTTTCCCTTTGTAATTTGCAGAGAAGAGATAATATAAACGAATCTCTATTAGCCAATGAAAGGCAAAGCCACTTTTATACTCTAACGGCAGAATAGCTGTAGCCGTTTTATTCAGAATCTCCATAAAAAAGAGGGAAGAGATCTGCTTATTCTTACAGACAAAATTGGCCTTTTTATAAACCATCTCGAATATACTCACCTTTACCATCAGATATCCAAGAGGATTAAATAAAATGACAAGTAAATAGATTCGCAAAAGCATGTTCAGAGAAATAATGAGAAAATCGATCTTAACCCATTCGAAAGATATAAAATATAGGATAATTTCATTGATATGGCTGTGAATCCCGTGAATATAGCAGATACTAATAGATGTGGCCCAAAACGAGAGAAGTAAAATAAAGAAAAAGCATAAGGTGAAGAACTTACTTGGATCAAGGTTGTTTTTAATTAAATTAATATTAATGGTCCAGTAAGATTTAGCCCAGCTTGTTGTCCTGAGATTAGTATTAGTAATAGCCCAATTAACATTAAACTCCTCAATCTTATCCTCTACCCCAGAAACTTGGAGTCCAATAACTTTATAATTTCTTGACCTTTTAAGCGAGAAGGCTTTGAAATAGGAAAGGTAGAGCACATGCATCATACTAAATTTCCTTAACACCATAATACCCACAATAAAAGTCTGTATAATTAAGATAATCTGGTAAAGAATGTACCAATCTCCTATACTAGCTCTGTAGATCTGATGAAACATAATAAACTGTTGAATAAGTTGATCCATGTACTGGATTCTTCGGTAAACCCATTGCATGTGTAAGAAGGTAACGAAATTAGCTTTGCAAAAGACATTATAGGAGTCTTTCAACCTTAGTAGGCCATAAATAGTCCAATTAACTCCCTGCATGTGAGCTTTGTTAATAAGCTGAAGGATGGCCTGAGATATTCTATTAATGGTGTCAAGGTTCATGCCGAGGGGTCCTGGATCGTAGTGTAGTAAGTGGAAAACAAGTAAAGGATTAAGAACAAAAGCAGTGAAATTGAAGAGAGCAGCCATTGATTTAGTTTTATTTAATTTCCATGACTTTTGGGGAGACAGCTGAAAAGAGAGAGTTTTAGAGAGAGAATTTTTCTTACTTTATCCATTAGATCAACTCTCATAAAATTTAGATACAGAAATGAGGATATTGTGGCACATAATTCACAGACATTATTTTTATAACATAAAGAGTATTATACCAAAAAATTAACATATCCCACCGATACAAACTAGTCAAAAAAAATTATTCTAAAAAAAAATATTTTTTTTTTTTTTTTTTTTTTTTTTTTTTTATTCTAAAAAAAATTGAAATTTAGAAAAATCATTGAATGTTACCACTTTGGAATAGACAAACAAGTATAATATTTATGAAAGGGACTACTTTATAAATCATAAGTCATTGTATTTTTTCATAACGCCTATTTCATATTTTCTTTTAACAAATTCGCACTTTAACTCAGGGTCGGAGGTGCGATGCATCCCGCCCCAATCACTGATACATCCGTCCCAGAGTAGGTTTATAAATGAGGTTAATATCAGCTATGATAAGGTTAGCTAAATACGCAATAAGTCTGATTTTTAAGTACTATATAATACATTCATAAAAGGTTGTTTAGCAACCTAATCAGCAACAATTTTAATCTTTCTATGGATCCAAAAAATGACATATTAAAATTAAAATGGGCATAAATATCAGAAAGAATCGAAATAAAGTTTATATTTATTACATAGATTTTCCATGATCACATTCATAATGTTTTTTAGACATTCTTGTTGTATAACTCAAAAGCATTGAACAAGCTAACCCAAATGATGGTATTTTTTTTCTACGATGGCTTCAACTTAATAGTCGAGTGAGATTCAAAAATTGAATTCTCTTCACCAACTAACGTACCAATTTAGCTTAAGTTTACCCATTTAGTCGTTGGGTTTAAGGTATGGGTTTATTTGGTTTTTCTCTTTCTTTTTAAATTTTGTTTCTAATGTCTCCATATTTGTGATTATTAATCTATATTTGAGACATCATTTTAAGGGTATTTATTATTTAATTTCGAGATTTTTTCTCATTTATTCATAGTTTACAATTTCTTGTCTAGATTTAAGGTGTTTTGCGATTTTGTGAGCTTTTACGCGTAATTTGT
Organism: Nemophila menziesii; assembly: GCA_029959085.1. Taxonomy (NCBI): domain Eukaryota; kingdom Viridiplantae; phylum Streptophyta; class Magnoliopsida; order Boraginales; family Hydrophyllaceae; genus Nemophila; species Nemophila menziesii. Next base: position 2,620,800 of record JARWIR010000048.1, on the reverse strand, counting down.
TTGTTATTTGTGTAGCACTTATTTATATGGAAGTTATTAAACCTATGGAAACTGATTTGAATTGGAAAAGTAAAGGAAATCCCTTAGTCAAAGTTTGGATATATTTGGAAAGTAAAGAAACTTCTAAAACAACAGATATGTCCACTTATTAAATTGCTGCAGAAATTTAGCAAGAAATTAGGATGAGCCTTTTATATGAGCAGATAGCTCTTTCAATTGCAGTTGTTTCCATATAAATGACATCAAATTCTGATAAGTAAAAGAGGATATATGACCAAATCAATATCTATAAAGGTTTATCTTGTCTTACAAATTAAGGATACGAATTTTGGTAAGATTAAGACTCCTTGAATTGGAGATTACTCCATAGTTCGACCAAGGGCTAGAACTTGACATAGATAATCGAGACCAAGAAGGGCGTGAGAATCAAGTGGTTGATCATTTATCCAAGCTTGAAGGATCTGAAGTCAACACAAGACTAGAATTAGTTAAAGAGGTATTCCCTGATGAACAACTTTTTACTATTAAAGATGCGTTTGTTCCTTGGTATGCAGATATAGTTAACCTCATAGTAAGTGGTGTATTCCCTACAGATTTCAATCCACAACAGCTAAAGAGGATAAACCATCGAGCAAACCAATTCTTTTGGGATGATCCCTACCTCTTCAAAGTTTGCAGTGACCAAGTCATTAGAAGATGTGTTCATGAAGGAGAAACAAGAAAAATCATTGCAAGCTGCCATGTATCACCATATGGTGGCCATTTTAAGGGCGATAGAACCACAATAAAAATTCTTTAATTCGGATTCTATTGGCCCACCCCTACACAAAGATTGTCATCAGTTCATCCAGACTTGTCAAAGATGCCAATTCACTGACAACCTATCAAAAAGAGACGAGATGTCACTCAATAATGTATTAGAAGTAGAAATCTTTGATGTATGGGGTATAGATTTCATAGGACCTTTAATCTCTTCCTATGGTAATCTTTATATTTTTTTAGTAGTAGATTACGTGTCAAAGTGGGTAGAAGTAGTGGAAACACCAAAAAATGATGCAAAGACAGTCATTTCGTTCCTTAAATCAAATATCTTTTCAAGACATGGTACGCCACATGTTCTCGTTAGCGATAAAGGTACCTACTTTATACATTTTTAGTTCAGAGCTGCCCTTCGCAAGTTGGGGGTGAGACACCGCACTTCAACCGGTTATCATCCCCAAACTAACGGTCAAGCCGAGGTCTCTAACCGAGAGATCAAATCTATCCTAGAGAAGTCCGTGAACAAAACAAGGAATGACTGGTGACTAAAGCTAGATGATGCTATCTAGGCTTACAAAACAAAATTCAAAACACCAGTTGGGGAATATCCATACCGCGTGGTCTAGGACAAAGCTTATCATCTTCCTATCGAGATTGAATCCAGTGATTTTTGGGATATTAAAGATCTATATCTGAACGTAGAGTTAGTGAGTAAGCAAAGGATGATGCAGTTGAACGAGTAAGATGAGTTTCATTTTCATGCCTATGATAATTCATGCCTCTACAAGGACAAAACAAAGAGATGGCATGATAATCGGATTTGTCCAAAGAGGTTTGAGAGAGGACAAAAAGTGCTCCTATACAATTCAAGATTCTCGAACTATGCGGGTAAGCTTAAACCCCGTTGGGGAGGACAATACATTGTTACGAAAGGTACACCTCATGGCGCGATCGAAATTGAACATCCAACAAAGAAAATGATCTCCATTGTGAATGGTCATCGCTTAAAGATATACGATGATAGTAAGGACTTCGGAAGAGAGGAGACAATACATCTCCAAGAACATGCTTAACTCGAGGTAACACGTCAAACTAAACGACGTTAAACAAAAGTGCCCTTGGGAGACATCCCTTGTTTAAATTGTTTTTTAGTTAATTTTATGTTTTTTAGTGTATAATATTAAGTTAGTGTATAATTTTAATGTGCTTACAAGCTAATAGGAGAGAAAGGTAGTGTGTTAGTGTACAGTAAACGAGTTGGGGGTCAAAAGAAGGAAAATTTGTGCAAGTCAGTAGCTAGGTGTGGTACACCACACCCTAGCCGCGGCGCACTGCACCCCACCAAACCGTGACAATGGTGTGATGATTTAGGTACACGTGCGAGACCAAGTGGAGAAAAACTCTGTCAACACACACGCAAACCCGTGCCACGGTGTCATCCAGATACTTCATGCGGTACACCGCAGAGGAGCCGCAATGCACCACACAAAGGAAAACCGTGACAACGGTTCATGAATTTTGTCCAGTTACGAGAAGACACAAAGATAACTGTGTCGTCACATGCGCTAGACCATGACACGGTCCAAGTCAGAAGGTTCATGTAGCATACCGCACGGGGTGACCTCGGTACACCGCACCAACAAGAAAATCCTTACCACGGTAAAAAAAATCTAGGTCAATGCCGCGAGCCACTTGTCACATACCGTTTCTTCAAAAGCGCAACACCGAGCCACGAGCGCATGACGTCACCTACGGTACACCGCAGGAAAACCGCGGTACACCGCAGGGAGGCGGTGTGAAGAGGGAATATGATTCCTAAAAGGACTCTTACCTTGCAAGACCTAATCCTAGACTCTCCCAACCTTCCCAACACAAAATTTTCAGATCCAAACTCTATAATAAAATACACCTTGAAGCTTGATTAAACCTTCAAACAAACACAACAACACCATCAAATATTTCCTCCATCCTCCATAAACACATAATCTTTATCAAATCCATTACACAACATCACAAAACACCAAAGATTATCAAGTCTTCAAGATTTCTTCCACCACAATTTATTTTTTCCTTCCTCTACTATTGATAATTCTTCATCCAAACAGCAACATCGAAGTCACACCAATCTTTCATAACTTTATTCCATACTTGGTGCATCTTGAGTTGTGGGTTAAACAAAGATGACTAACAGAACTGATGATATGGACTACAAGAGGAAGTGTTACATCTTAGGTAAAAAAAATTTGTCAAGAGCTACAGAAGAGAATCCCATCGATCTTGATGGGCCAATTCCAAAGAATCCAAAGCTCGAGGTAACAGCACAACCACTACGAAGAATTAACAAGAGAAAGAGGGTACCAGTCAAGCCTAAAGCAAAAAAACCAATCCAAGATCAAGGTGCATCTTCAAATCTTAATGACAAATCAGAAGGTGTATCTACACCACCACCATGGGCAGTAACATTGATGGACAAGGTCAAAAGATTAGAGTACAATTATAACTTCTGATGGATGGAAATACTTAGGATGGACTACAACATAAATAGATAAATATGATTTAGATAATGATTCCCCTTCAGAATAGGAATGGAAAAAGATGTTTTATGGCAAGGTACCACCTTCTAATCCTTCTCTTTAATTTCTTATATACAATAAATTAGTTCATATAAAATTTTATTGCTTTATTGAGTCTTTTTCTCACTTTCGAGTTGGGGGGGGGGGATTCGTTGCCCTCAACTTTCTTTTTGTTTTTGCATAAAATTTAAATTTTTAGGGTTAGAATTGGCATAGAATATGGTGAATGTACCTATTGAGCATGTTTTAATTAAGTCAATGATAGTAAGTAGTATGTTTTTTAACAGTGTCACAAATATGTTTAGTATGCATGCATGAAAATATGAAGTAAAAGATAGGGAAGATTAATAAGCAATGCGTATGAAGTGTCAAGTGGGATCTTAGGGAAAGTTAATCGGTGTGTAGAACGTGAGGTTTGAAATTAGTTGAAATCCTGCTTGTCTGTAAACTAATAGTGGAAAAGTTACAAAATCTAGTAGTTAAAAAAGTGAATAAGGAAGTTCTTTCATATTGAAGCCACTTGAAACTTTTAGCTTTCTCACCCTTTTATTTGAATATTATTATTATCCATCTTAGCCTCTATGAGCCTTTCTAAAGCATTTATTAACCACATTACAAGCCATACCCCTTAGGTTATAGGAGTTATCCATATGAGACACACTCTAATCGCAAAACTTGAGACAACTTATATTAGAGCTTGAGTTTGGGGTGGTGGGTTTCATCATCCGGAAAACATTTGGATTGGGAAATTTGATTGTAATTGTGATATCATTGACGATGATGAATTTATTATTGTAAACCTTTCTTAGGGTAAAAAGAAAAGAAATATGAGAAAAGTGGTATGATATCTCACCTAAAAAAGAGAGTCATAACCAACTCAGAAATAATATGAAAAAGATTGAAAATATCTGGACCGACAAAGTGGAATTTGTTATCTAATCATCATAAAAGAACTTTATTTGGGGATGCAAATCAAAGCATCAAATTTGGGTTGAGTAAGAATATCTTCGAGCGAAACTCATCCTCTAGGGCGATTCGTTGATGGAATGTGAGGAGAGAGAGCCAAAAGCTCACTTTTCAGTATCCGAATATATCATACCGTCCCTAAGTCAACGTTATACACGTAAAGACATTAGGATTTCTAACTTCTTGGTAGAGGAACAATGGATTAATTAGGGTATAGGTGAGTGGACCCTTGGGTACTATATTAGGACGTATGATCACCCTATAGCCGTTAACACAAACTGAGTTGAAGACCTCTCCTTCTGCGATTGCGAAGTTAATCTGGACTTGAATTTATGGATTGTTGAGTATGTGTATATTAAGAATGCGTGTGCATTATTTCTTTCACATTACTACATGAGACTTTTTAGAGAATTTGCTCTAGGATCATTCGTTACTTACTATTCTTGATCTTCTATTTTTTACTAGGCTACTGTTCTTATCTTTTTTGTATCGGGACGATACAACTTTGAGTTGGGGGTCTTGATGTCTCCCTATTTATGATATATTAATCTATACCTGACACATAATTTTAAGGGTATTTAGTATTTAATTTTGGGATATTTTTCTCATTTATTCATACTTTACACTTTCTTGTCTAGTTTTAGGTGTTTTGCTATTTTGTGAGCTTTTGCACGTAATTTTTGTGTTATTTGTGTAGAAGTTAGGTATATGGAAGTTATTACTTATGGTAACAAATTTGAAGTGGAACGGTAGAGGAAATCCCTTAGTCAATGTCAAAAAGGAAAAGTTTGGATATATTTGGAAAGTAAAGAAGCTGCCTGAACTGCATTCATTAGGAATTAGGAGGAGCCTTTTATATGAGCAGATAAATCTTCAACTTCGATCGTTTCCATATAAAATACATTGAATTCCGATAAGTAACAGAGGAGATATGACCAAATCAATATCTGTAAAGGTTTATCTTGTCCTATAGTATAAGGATACAAATTTTGGTAAGATTAGGACTCTTTAACTTGGGAATTACTCAACGCTTTATTTTGTCTTATCAACATGGGTCTGGTATTGGCTGAGGACTATGAGGCCACATATTTGTGCGTTGAAGTTAATTCTATGGAATTCATCCCTATTTTGGAACATACAACACAAGTGCGAGAACTTGAATTTCCATAGATACTCTCCATTAAACCTATTATTGATAGGAACTCATCTTTCAAGGTCAAATCCATATATAGAGAAACAAATACGTGTGTCGCATAGGTGGCGCATACCAATGGTTTTACAAGCGACTCCTAGATTGAAATATGTAAATCTACCTGACGGTATATGAAGGCATATAATGTGTGATAGATGCAGCTGAAAAATTGTAAGAATTAACTATAATCCCTACTTCGAGGGGGATTAATTTTTGATTTGTACTATGTTTGTGATTTTTCACGATTCTAGGATCTTCCATGTATAAAAGATTAAAAAATAAGACAACTATTTACATTACATGTTAGTTATTTTTTTCTCATTTCTTATAATGTGGGTTATTCGGGCGAATTCGCCGCGCAAGCTACCTAGTACAACGAAGAATATGCATGCCTCTTTATATGTGAGAGATAAATCATAAATAAATTTAATTATGTCTAGGTCAAAAATTTTAAACCATTTGTCTCTCATTCATATTCTTAACCTCTTTAACCTATAAAAAAAGTAACACAGATCTTGTCTAACTAACCTAACCTAACTAGTTACTTACCTTTCCTCTTCATACCAAGTTCTGAAATGTTTGACGCGGTGGCAAATGCTTCAATGCATGTTATAAATACTACGAGACAAACGAGTCCTTCTACAAACGCACTAACCGTAAAGAGTTTGAAAATGGGGTCTTGCTTTCGTAGATTCCTCTTTCTTTATCTAATTTTTGTTGTTTTCCATTAAGCTTCTTGCTATTTGTATACTTGTTAACCTATTTTTGTTTGTATAACAAAAATAGTTCTCAGATGGAGATTGTTATTCGGGGCAGGTACTTCCTTGTTTTGTAGTTACTAGAAAGAATCCATAAATATACTAAAATACATTATGCCTAACAATCCATTGGTGTTATAAAAAAATACAGTATGCCTAATAATCCATTGGCGTTAAGTGACAAAGTAAAGTCTCAAAATATAATGTTATACATAGCGAAAATCTAAGAATTTATCAATAAAATATACATTAGGAAATGAAATTATTATTAGCACAATAAACTTTACATTTGAATAAAAAAAATTAAAATTCACATGGCAACAAAAAAAAATTGAAACACAAATAACAACTTATGTGAAAAACCTTCTTAAGGATAAAAAAAAACCCTCGCTCTGGCGACTCCATTAACGGTGGCACAGCCTTCCAATCAAGCAATCTCCTCACTTCCTTCAATCCAAATAGCGGACCCGCCTGATAACACGGCCTTGAGCGACAGTTTCGTCTTGGAAAATCATTCAGAAGACATGCTTGCTGATGAGATAATTTCAAACAGCCCTGAAGCAAGACAATTCCCTGCGCTTTCAACGACTTTGGAAAACCATAGGCTCACTAAAAGAGCCCGCTCGAGTGAGGCCATGAAAACAAGTAATCAGGAACTTTTTGATACTGAAGCAAACAAAATCACCAACCCACCTAAGAAGACAGGAGGCTGGCACAATGCATTAACAGGTTCATCTTCTATAACCCCTTCAATTGTTGATCCTATTGAGAATAGCGGTAAGCAAATATTAATTGAAGAAGATAGGGACTTTACCTCATTGATTATTGATGAAGGGAGTGAGTTTCCGAAAGTTGTTAGGTCTCGTGAGGAAATAATCGAAGGCATCGAGTTATGGAGCAATACGGTGGTTATACGGTTGTTAGGGTGCAATGTGGGGTATAATTAGTTAGCTATGAAACTGAAACAGATTTGGAGTCCTAAGGGGTCGATTGATTTAGTTGAGGTTGGGCACGAATACTTAAGTTTTCAAATCGTAATGATCTTAATTTTGCATTAGGCGGTGGGCCATGGATGTTATACGACCACTACCTTGTGCTAGAATGGACACCAGACTTTAAACCACACAAGGCTACTATCACGACCACCACGGCTTGGGTTAGGGTGACTAATGTGGGAATGCAGAACTACACTATGCGCATTCTGAAAAAATGGGAGATATTATAGGGAGAACAGTGCGTATTGATCCGTTAACCAAAACAAGGAAGAGAGGGAACTATGCACGAATTGCGGTTGAGTTGAATTTAGAAAAACCTTTGGTGCCGAAGATTCATATAGGTGGTGAGATTTGCAAGGTAGAGTACGAAGGTTTACATATGGTGTGTTTTGAGTACGGTCACTTTGGTCATCAACGCGATAAATGTCCGGTAATTAATATAACACAAGAGGGAGTATATGAGGCCAGGGAGTCGACTTCAAGGGTCGAAGCTTTGGCTATATCTCCAAGTGTGTTAGAAATTTATCAAGCTCCATTCGGGGAGTGGATGACAGTCAAACGGAACGGGAATAAAAATGGAAGAAGGGGACAAGGTTCACAGAATAAAAATAAACTGGTCGAGGTGGATAATAAAGACTAGGGTCGCGGTTCGAGTCGTTATTCATAGAAGAGGGTGAAAGCGCGGATTTTTCGGGTACAAAGAATATATTTGGGAGTCAGAATAATTTAAGTAGATGAAATGCGCCGAGTAAGAAAGCTAATTACGGGAATACTAGCTCAAGGTGTCAACTAAGAGGCGGAACAGGTCATAAAATCATAGCAGATACTTCATTCGAGAAAACCAAAAAGTTGTCTAATGGCAAAGGTACAATGTTGGTCAATTCGGAGGGAGCAAACCCGGTTATTTTATATTTTAAAGCAGGGACATCTGGTACTAAATCTGGTGGTGCAAATAAAGCTAAAGAAGGGGTGAGTAATTTCATTAAAGAGCGAGAGGACATATCAGGTATTGAGCGAATCGGTGCTGTGGGAAATTCTAACCCAGGGACTATGCTAGTAGATAAAGAAAATGGTGGGGAAAGTCAGAAAATACAAATGGGGTCTCAATGGTTTTTTCAAAAAAAGATGGGGATATCTTGGCTGCAACCGAGGCTGGTGTGGGAGTTCTCAGCTGGGTATAAGTCTGATACACGAGATTATCCTGGGATAGATTCTTCGGAGCTGGAACCTGGATCGATGAATAATTTACTTGATCAGACTTCGATAAATCTGTTTGCCGGTCTTGGAGGTCAGAACAATTCTACTGGCATGCCTAGACTGTTAGAAATGGAGAATGTGTGAGATCATGGGCTGAGCGGAGGAGATTTTGAGATGGGTGTAGAAGCATGAATTGCTTCGCGCGTTATCTTCTTTCCTTATTTTTTCAAGTTTACTAATGTGTACAAATTTACATAACTCTCAAGGATGGAGTAGTCTAGCTCATCCGCTGAATATTTTAATTCAGAATTGTCATGGTGCCTGTGCAGATAATTTCCGAAGAGTTGTTCGAGATATGATTCAATCACAAAATACCTGGTTATCAGTCATAATGGAACCTAGAGCTAGCAGTGAGAAAGCGAACGAAATAATACGTAGCCTTGGAAAGGAGAACTCTATTCAGGTAGAAGCAGAAACTTACAGAGGTGGTATTTGGGTTATTGGGGTGACTCGGACGTGGAAATTAGGGTACTTTCGGCGGGTCGCCAAGTCATTAACATAGAGGTTTCTAAACCGGGTTGTGATTCGTGGGTATTCTCTGTTGTTTATGCTCGTAGGCAAGCTCCGGAAAGAGAGGAATTGTAGATAGCTCTAAGAGAAGCCTTTCAGGGAGTAGATTATCTGTGGTTGATAGCGGGAGATTTTAATCAAGTAGGGAAAGAGGAGGACAAGAGGGGTGTAGTATAGCGAGTAAGAAGACGAATGGAGAGATTCGAAGAGTGGCGTCACGGTTGCAGCTTGTTAGACATGGGGTTTAATGGTACAAGATTTATATGGAGCGATTCATGGAATACGGGTCAAAGAATAATGCGGCGCCTTGACAGAGCCTATGGGAATTCTAATTTATTTTCTCTATTTCCACAGGCAAAAGTTTTTCATTTAGAGCGTGCTCATTATGATCACATGCCCATCTTCATCCGACTAAATGGGGATGGGTGGTTTCCAAGAAGAGGTGGTCGTTTTAGATTCGAATATGCGTGGTGTTTACATAAAAAATTTCAGACATTTGTGCAAAGTAAATGGAATACAGGTAACGTGAATTTGGGAGAAAATATTTTGGATATGAAGAATCATCTTAGAGTTTAGAAAAAGGAGGTGTTCAGAGATATTAATCGGAGTAAAAGGCTATTATTAGCAAGACTTAAAGGAATTCAATTATCGCTTGACCGTGGATTTAATCTTGATGTCTCCCTTTTTGTTCTACTTATATGCAATTAGGAGACATCATTTTGGGTGATTATTTGGTTAATTTGATCGACTTTTAGTGTTAATTCGTTATATTTCATTTTTCCTCCTTCGATTTTAGTATTTTTCATTAATTAAGATTTTGCACGTTAAATGGGTTGTTTTATAGCAAAGTTTGTAGGTTCATGATGATAGCAAGGAGAGGAATCAAGAATTAAAGTCTTAGATCGTGTAAAAAAGTCAAAGGCGAGAAAAGTTGATTCGAAGAATTTATTAGATGGGAAGGAAATCTGGAATGCTGTTACAAACCACTTTTTTTGAATGTCTTATCCACTGATTCAGCCTTGGAGCCTAAAATGAGGATTATAGAGTTCGATTCAGGAAGATTTAGCAAGTTGAAAGGAGTGATTTCGAGTCCGGACGTAAAATTTACAGCTATTTTAGTGACAGCTACACACCAGTTATGGGATTTGATTTAAGGATTAGACTTTTATTTCATTTAACCTATTCCTTCTTTAAAGTAAGGCCCAATCCGTTTTTCCCTCTATATAAGAACCTTAGACTTCATTTTTTAAGACAACTCATCTTACAAAGAAGATAAACGCCAAAGAGAAGTCAGAGAAGCAAAAAGGAGAGAAAAAACTGAAGCTGGAGAAGCAATTCTTCCAACAACAGTCATATCAATCCTTCAATTAGGTTCTTAATTTTATTTCTGTAATTGACAATGAATGCTTTTTATTTTATTTATTTAGTTTTTAATTCAGTTATGAACTAATTTCAATTGTACTTGAGAATCACATATTGGGTTGAACCCAAACTAGATTAATTTATGTTTTTCCGATTTGGGATTTTAGTATTTAAATTGAACTTGCTATTTGGGTTGGCTTTTATTTTATGATTGAATTATTATCTTTAGATTTATGAACTAAGGGTAATTTTTAGTATCTAGGCTATTCAATATAGTGGCGTATTGATCACCTTGACGGGGGTTTAGATACAGAACTATGTAATTGTCGTTGGTATTCGTCAATGACCTTGACAGGCTTGACTAACCAATAGCCAATGCAGTAAGAACTTGAATCATCTGAAAGTAGTTTCAATCATCCTGACGGAGTTTAGAATACTGTAAGAGAGCTCCTTAGTCCCACCTGACGGGGGTAAGGAGACTTTAGAGTCCCGAATAGCACAATTATATCAATTCATCCCTTAACAAAAAGCATTAAGTAAAAAGGTTTGCGGTTAAACCCTTGCGTGACTCAAGTACTACTTTCTCCCTTGCGTATATCCTACTTATTTGCATTATTTTCATTTCTGTATAGTTAATATATCATTTAATTTACTTGCACCTTAGTTTTAGAAAACCAAAACAAATACTATATCATTTACTTTTCCCTATTTGCAATTAATTCACTATTTGATTCACATCTGAGTTGTTGGTGTTGCCTAGGGCGTGATAAAATAATAGAATAAAAGATATAGAAACGATACACAAATCACCCTAGATAAGCACGGTATTGCAAGTATTACAGGACGTATGCAAGTTTTAATGATAAGAAAGTTCGATCGGAGGGACTTAGTGTGTTATACGAATGAGCAAATAGTACGAATAGAAAGTAAGTAATTAAAAGACAAAAAATAAAGAAGAATAAATTGGGTGATGATTAATTAAACTAATGAAAATTAAAGACAATAAAATAAATACGAAAAATATGAGATGAGAGATATAACTTAGGTTTTGCTAGTAAGCACTAATCCTTCTAATTCTTTCTATCAATTCTAGTTAATAAGGGAGATAATTAGCTATTAAATACTTAGTGAGGACTCTAAATTACCTCTCATAGACCTTGAGAGCGACTAGGTGGGCTACGGCACAACCACGAGGCAGTATACGCTTAGGGTTATCAAGCGCTACCAAGGCCCTAAGTAATTCAATTCCAAACTTAGTGATAGTGGTGAAAACATACCCTAATGACTATCTAGTTAGAATCAGTGTTGTCGGGACCAATATCGGACACTAGACGTTATGTGGTGTTTCAATAATTAGACACCCCTTCTGGGCGACCATCTAACTACTATTAAGAAAGCCTAAAGTGATCAGGTTTAGGACAGGCAATAATTTAAAACACATAAACAAATATATGGGTAAGCAGCTAATATCAGATTGAAACATATAATTCTCAAAGAAACTTAGATAGAAAGAAAATAGAATTAATAGATTATACATAATGAAAAACCCAAGCTATGAGAAAATTAGTTCATACCTGAAGGAAATAACCTAAAAGATTGATACAAAGAATTCATCTTGCTCTCTTCAATAACTCTAATATTAATAAACCTAAGGACTAATTAATGGGAGGCAAGGATGATTTACAAGTGATATAAGGGTGTATTTATAGGTGTTTAGAAGACCTAATTCGTTTCTTGGAGTAGAAGACAAGTAATGGACTCCTATCCCAACTCAAATTCGTAACCCTAAAATATAGAAAAGGTAACAATCAGCCCCGTTTTTGTTTTGGTCATAACTGCTTCAATTCTTATCCGTTGACGTGCTCCAATAGTCGAAAACGATCATCTCGGAAAGCTATTTAACTTTGCTCTTGACCATTCTTCTAAATTTCTCACCGATTTTGAGATATAAGCCCATTTGTGGTCGTGGGTGCTGGAATTCAGATTTATTTGGCAACTTTATCTTTCCATATCCTAGCTTTTCCTTTCTTTTCTCCAATTTCCATGTATATCTTCTTTCCTTTGTCTCTTAGAATTGACTTGGCATCTAATTAATCTCCATATATATCTTTAAAGCTTCACACTAAATAAATAATTAAACCCAATATGCTCTAAAATAATAATTCATTAAATCAAGACAAGAAATAGGAAAGTACACTATATCATGTGAAAATCGAGTATTTAGACTTCTAAAACACTAAAAATGATGTCTCCACTTAATATTAAATCATCACAAATGGGGAGACATCATTCCAAAAAGCTTACATTGTGTAGCTATGAGATTAATGGAAGAAAGAATAGCTAAACTTCGGCTTCTGGTCATACTTCTAGGCGCTTTGGTTGCTGTTTTTCTTAAATGGAAGGTATATTTCAGCATTGTTGTTTTTAGCTTTAAGGTATGAAAAAGAAAAAAAAGATGTACGCATTGTTGAAGGTGAAAGAATCAAAGCCAACGAAAATTAATAGTGTACGTCACTCCAACAACTTGATTTCGATTGATCAATGGCTTTTTTTATTTCGTTAGAATTAATTCTTTCAATGGATTTTTCTCCTCCATTGTACGTCACTTCAACGTCTGATTCTTTCACTTGATTCTGATTGATTAAACGGATGATAGTTGTTTTCATGACGTACACTATTATTAATCGAAGCATTTTTTCCTCCATTGTTGAAGGTTTGAAGACTTCAAACCTTCAAAGGTTTTTTTTAAGTTAGGGACGATGATGGCGCTGAGGTGGCGATGACATGGCGCCATGTGGCATTGACTAACGGTCAACTGACAGAAAAATGAAAAAAAGACTAACGACGACAAAAACTAGTTTGATCAAGGGCGCGGAAGGGTTAAAACAAAGATCAGGGGCGGATGCTGCACTTTGGCCATAGTTAGAGGGCCACGAAAGGGCTTTACCCACTAAAGAAAGAAGAAGATAAATATAGAGAAAATTTGCTTCTTGTATTCACAACATCATGAACTCTATTACAATGAAAAATATCTTCTATTTATAGAAAAGGGGATGACCTTTCACTTGCTTGGAAAATCTTTAGCTTTTGAATATCCACCTTATTATATTTATTCATAATATTTATCTACAATTTTATTTTTTATGAAAATCAATTCTTCGATAATTGTTTAACGCAACTTATGAATATCACATGTTTCTTGTGGCTTAAAATATTGTGCTTGGTTATTTCTTTGAGTGGGTTTGGTGCATTCAACGAACTTTATATAAAATTGTAATAAACCTTCGAAGAATATACAACATAAAAGAAAAGGTGACAAATTAATTTTAAAAGAGCCAACTTGCAAGTTTTTTAAATAATTAGTTACCTTTTACTTTTTTGTTTGAATATTATTCAACCGAAAAGCATACCTCAAACCATACGTTAAATTTATAGATAATGATGAAATCTTTATTTTTATCATTAGAGCCAAAAAAGTTTGAATAATTAATTTTTTTATCAAATAATTATGAAATCTCAATCTTTTCTATTAAGAATAGTTAAAAAAAATTTAAATTATTTTTATTAAGTTTTGAAAGTTTGGATTAATATTTAAAGAGTTCAACCAATGTATGAATTACACTGTCTACTAATATATACTCCCTCCGTTTCAAAATGTTTGTCCACTTTGTTTTTCACACGAATTAAGAAAATTAATGATTACAATCCCTATTACAAAATTACTCTTCATAAAGTGTCTTGATATCTTAAATATGTATTGGAAATATAAATTTTAATTTTTTAATAGGGATAGTAATGAAAAAAATTGGAAAAAAGTGTCTTGAAATACTAAGTGGACAAGCATTTTGAAACACCAATCTTAGTAAGTGGACAAACATTTTGAAACGGAGGGAGTATATATATATATATATATTATATTATAAAATAGAGTTTTTATATAAATGGTGGCGAGGATGGAGACTAGCTAAACATAAGTGGTGGTTAAGATTATTTCTGACCACACATATCATACATATCATTAATACTACTAATTAATTCTTATAATTTAATTAAAAATAAATAAATTACATATACAATCGCCAGAGTTAATCATAGTAAAAAACGTAAAAATAAATTAACAAAATATTTAGAAGAAAACCGGTACCCTAACCATTCCCTTTTTCTTTCCTACATACTTCCTTTCCTTTAACTTTCCCTTTTCCATCTACAAGCCCTTTATGCCGCCACCGCCAATACCTCCCACACCATTCAACAACCATTCACAATGGCCATTTTCACCTTTCCACCAAGCCGCTCTCCAACACAAGAAAACCGTCGCCGCTCAGAGACCATTCTCCACCATCGTCAACCCGTCTTGTCTACGCCATCAACAATTGAAGAACCCAAATTAAGGTAAAATGATCCAGTTTTTAATCTAATCTCATCACTTTTAAAATGATTTACAATTATCTGGTTTAAGTGTATTAATTATTTTTTTATACAAATCCAACAATGGCCATTAATATGACCTATAAGCCTTTTTTCGTTTGAGAAGTGATGCGCTGAAAATAGCCATTTTGGTCTTATATGCATTTTTTGAATTGTTACTGCAATTAATCTATAGGGGCTGATTATTAAATTTTGTGTGTTTGGATCTTTGAGCCTCTGACAATAACTTTGATCCGATCGTGAAACTCAAATTCTGGGTAGACAAACAAAAAATAATTCTTGCCTTATCGGAGAGCCTGGTGTTCGAAAAACGGTGATAGCTGAGGGAAAGAATGTAATTTTTCTTTTTTCATACTATATACGATTGGTTATAACGTAACATTACTCTATTCTAATTTATGATGTTCTATACACATAGGTTATAACATTAGACATGCGTTAGCTCGTGGTTGGGACAAAATATCGAGAAGAGTTTGAGGAAAGGCTTAAGAAATTAATGGAGGAAATAACCTAAGACATGAAGTTCAAACATTGATTGGAGTTGGAGCAGCTGAGGGTGATATTGATGTTGCTAACATATTGAAATATACACCTTTAGCTTGGTCTATGTGTTAAATATTGACTCTTTATGTCTATTTATGTAAATAAATCCACCTTTAGCTTTTTCTCTGGGATCAGGTTCAAGTTGTCAAGATATTGATTATTACGATAAGCTAAAAGTGTTTGACATAATTATTCATGATACATCACAAAGCTCTTTGTGAGGTGAGATTCACGTGATTACAAAGGTAATTTGATCACTCATTTATGATTATTGGTAATTTGTGATCACCCCTTTATCTAAATTGCAGTATTAGTCCTTCATAGTTGTCTCTATAGGTGAAGGGAAATGGGGTAATGGGATTCTTTTTGGGGGAAGTAGTGGAATTTATGGATTGAGGTCCACGAGGATGTCCAGGGATTAGTAATGATAACAGTTCTCATCTTCTTTTAAGAATAGGGAGAGTACATTAGACTACTTCACAAACCACCGGGACCAATGGTGTAATTAACCTTTTAATATTTCAGGGACAAATTATAAGAATATGGGAGAGTACATCTAACTATGTGGCAAACCACAAGGACCAATGGTGTAATTAGCCCTTATTTCTATCCATATCACTTTTCCATTTTTCTTTATAAGTGACTATAATAATAGGCGATCTTTATTTGATACTTTTAAGACACATCGATAACACTTTGCTTGAATGCAGACATGGAAATGTGTCAGTTTCAAAACCAAGCTTTTTGAAGCGTATCTCACCTGAAGTATGGACCAAGCTTAAATCTAAGGTATCTTTTAGTTGATGTTCCTACCTACATACAATGCATGTCTATTAACTGATATATAATTATATAGTGCGAAGGAGGTCCCGCACAGAACTATAAAGAATGCGTTCAAGTAATGGAATGCAAGAATGCAATATGTGACAGTTATAAGGACCAGTATGTCCTGATAAAATTAGTTGCCGAGGAAGATTTGTCTGGGAAGACTTTAAAAGGCGAGCTTTACTACGTGTCTAGGCCATGGTAACTTCACATCATTCTTCTTATTTTAGAAGGCGAGATGTACTACGTGTCTAGGCCATGGTAACTTCACATCATTCTTCTTTTTTTAGAAGGCGAGCTGTACTACGTGTCTAGGCCATGGTAACTTCACATCATTATTCAAAATCCATATATGTATGTATTTAACTGACATCTTCAATTTATATATGTACAGGTTGAGCCAGTCGTGAAACGCAAGGATATAGAAGATGCATGTGATGCGGATTTGACACTCACAACTTCGATTAGGTGTCCCCATGGAGAACTGGCTCCCGGGGAGAAATTTGATAGTATTGTATTAAACTATTGAATTCTAAGATGTGACTACAAAAGCAGTCGTTTTAGAGATTAAGTAAAGAAGAAAAATTCTGAGATTAGTCTTTCAAGGGAAGGAGAGTGTTGTTCCAAAAGCTTGCAAAGATTTATTTGAAATACGATCCAAGTATTGAACTTCTTTTATGTCAAATATGATGGATTTACTTCAAAAGATAAGGAAAGAGGTATAAAGGTAACAAGGAAGTGCAAAAAGAAAATATCATGATATGAAGTAATTGTAACTTTTTCATTTTTATCCCAACGCTGAATCCCATCGAATTACTCTTTTTACTTGATTTTGTATGGGGATCAATATACAATTCAAGGAATATGTTAACCACCACGAATTTGGGTTTGCTATTTTTACATTACAAGGAGATTTGAACACCAATGATACAATTAAATTGTTCTTCCCTAAATGTTGACTTTGGCCTAGAAACATGGGTTCGATATTCGTCAACAAAATAAAAAAATTCTTGAGTGTCTTCAAACACGGGTTTATCTAGTATATATATATATATATATATATATATATATATATATATATATATATATATATATATATATATATATATATTGATGTCTCCTCATTTGTGATATATTAATGTTAGGATGAGACATCATTTTAAGTGATTTAGAAGTCAATAATGTCGATTTTCTTGAGTTTTAGTGCACTTTCCTATTTTGTGTCTTGATTTGAAGAATTATTGTTTTTAGAGCATATTGGGTTTAATTGTTTATTTAGTGTGTAGCTTTAAAGATAATTATGGAGCTTAATTAGAGTCCAAGTCAAAGACAACAACTTATGGAAAGAGATTTGCATGGTAATTGAAGATAAGGAAACAATTGCTAAAAAGATGGAAAAGGAAAAGCTGCCTAAATCTGGGATTCTGTATACACGTCCAAAGATAGGCGTTTTTACCTAAGAAATAGGCCGAATCTGATGATTTCCTTCTAATGGGCCTAGATAATTCTGTTGCGATTCTTTTGGTATCTTGTGGAGGAAAATCCGACCAATAACGAAGAAGATACACTCAAAACGGTGCAGCAGTGTTTATCTTTATTTCCATACGAATTTGAGTTGGGCTAGAAGTCCATTACCTTAACTATTCCTCAAGAAAACGAATTAGGTCTTCTAAACACCTATAAATACACCCTTATATCACTTGTAAATCATCCTTGCCTCATAGTAATTAGTTCTTAAAGTTTTATTCTTCCAGTTTATTGTAGAGAGCAAGATGATGTCTTTTGTAATTTCTTTTAGTTTATTTCCTTCAGGTATGAACTAAACTCCCCATAGCTTGGGTTTTGCATATGTATAATCTATGAATTCTAATTCTTCTATCTAAGTTTCTTTGGGAATTATATGTTTTAATCTGATATTAGCTTCTTACTTTATATTTGCTTATGTGTTTTGATTTAATGTCTTTCCTAGAATTGATCACTTTAGGATTGTCTTAATAGTAGTTAGATGGTCTCCTTGACAGGGTGTTTAACTATTGAACCACCACATAATGTCTAGTGTCGATAGCAGTTCTGACAAAACATACTTCTAACTAGATAGTCATTAGGGTTTGTTTTAACCACCGTATCACCAAGATTGCAGTATTTGCTTAGGGCCTTAGTGGCGTTTGATAACCCTATTTGAAATCACTTCTTGGTTGTGACGTAGCCCCCTTAGTCGCTCTCAAGGTCTAAGCTTGGGGAATTTAGAATCCTGACTAAGTATTACCAAGAGCTAATATTCTCCCTTATGAACTAGATTTATAGATAAAATTAGAAGGATTAGTGCATACTAGCAAAACCTAAGCTATATCTCTCATCTCATATTCTTAATCTTTTATTTTATTGTCTATATTTTTCTTAGTTTAATTGTTAATCTCGAAATCTATTTGCTTTATTTTCTATCTTTTAATTATTTACTTTTACTCGTCATTATTTCCTACGCGATTAACACACTTAAGTCCCTGAGAACGAACTCTACTTATCATTAAAACTTGCATACGTCCTGTAATACTTGCAGTACTGTGCCTGTCTAGGGTGAGAGTGCGTAGTTTTCCATACTTAAATTGATCTTATTTTTATCACACCCTAGGCGACACCAAGTTTTTGGCGCCGCTGCCGGGGACTTGTGTCTCGTTAGCGTGTGGGTTATCTATTTCGAGTTTTAGTCTTTAATTTGTTTTTACTTTCTAGTTTTTAGTTTAGTTTTTATTTTTCCAGATTTACGCTTGTGGTTTGCTTTAGTCTTTTTCAGGTTTCACAGTGTTTAATTCTTGGCCTCCCTTATCGAAGCCTGAGAGGAGCTTCAGACCTTACAACAAACAAGTTCGTGAGGAAAGAGCCTTGAGAAGAGCTATGGCATCCCAACAAGAGCCACCACTTGGTGGAGTTCAACAAGATCCACCAGTAGGAAGACAACAATTACCAGGAGGAGATCCACCACTTGGTGCACCCCTTGGTCAACAAGATCCACCAGTAGGAGGACAACAACTACCAGCAGGAGGAGGTAATGGGCAAAACAACCTTAATAATCAACAAAACCGAGTTGACCAAGATCTACCTGGTCTTAATGTATCATTCCATGTTCAACCCATCGGTTACCGCCCTCTTGAGATTCCGAATATCAAATTTAGACCCGATCCGGGTATGCTCAGTCAATTCCAAAGTTTCGGACTCTATACTGGTACAGCTATTCAAGATCCGGTGAAAGCGATTCAGAAGTTCATGCAGATTTGTGATGCCTACATTACTCCTGGCATTACACGCGAGCAACTGTATTGTCATATGTTTTCGTTTTTCTTAACCGGAAGAGCTAGTGATTGGCTAGAAAGACAACCACATGGAACCATTCACTCTTGGAGAGAACTTCAAGCCGCGTTCTTTAACCGATTTTATCCGAAGAGCATGAGACTTAAAGATCAAACCGAGCTTGCAAGATTTTGCCAAGAAGATGGAGAAACAGTGGGAGAAGCATGGACAAGATTTCAACAAAAATTAACTAGATGTCCGCTCCATGGTTATACACCTTCTCTACAACTTGCTATGTTCTACGAAGGTCTTAATGATAAAGGTAGAGAAAAGGTGGATAACATTGGAAAGGGTAATTTTGTGTCCATGAATCACAATGAAGCTTCCGAGGTGTTGGAAAATATAATGGAACAAGAAAGAAGTTGGCCTTCAACGCGAGCTTCTGTAGCAAAGACCCGAGAAACGCTTCGTTTAGATGCAGAAACTGCGAACTCAGCTCAAATATCCTCACTAGAAAATCAAATCAAGGAGCTGAGAATCGCAATGGAGAAGAATATAGCCGCTACAAAGGTAGTACAAGAAGCACAAGGTTGTCAACAATGTGGAGTCAACGATCATTCATGGGAAGAGTGCGAAACAAATCCGCAATCTGTTTACTTTATATCCAATCGATGGGGCAACCGCAACCATCCGGGTATGCAGTATTCAAATCCACAAGGGGCCGCTAATTCTGGTCAATATCAACCGCGTTCCCAGAACAACTCTTACCAACAGAGAGGTCAGTACCAAAATCAATATCAGAATAGATATGCTCCTCCACAACAACCTGCTCAAGACGCCTATACCGAGTCCTTAGATCAGAAAGCTCTACCTCAGTATCCGCAAGAAGGATCTATGGATAATACACAGATAGCACAAGCTCTAGACCGTTTGAACACAACTCTTAATGCTCAAGACGAGAAGGTCAGAGGACATGATGCCATACTTCAGATGCTAACTACTCAAGTGACACAGTTAAACAAAGTGTTAACAAGTGTTGTAGAACAAAAGGAAGTGAAGGCAATCGAAGGAGGTGAAGACAAGGATGAGTTCGAAGCTTGCAAGGCTATATGTCTTGAGATTGAGGAAGCGAAAGAGGAAGCACCACATGCTACCATTAGTGCCGTGGAAGTTCCCAGTATTGAAGAAGAACCAACCGAGTCTAGCCCCGAGGAATCTGACTGTTTAGAAGTTTATGTGGAGGACGATCAAGAGAAGGACGAGTTCATAGAGTTACTGAGGAAGGTGCAAGAGGAGATTAGATCGGTAGTGGAATATGCAGCTGAATTGGCTAAAGAGAAAGAGGAAGAAGCCTCAAAGGAGGAGTCGAAAGATGAAGTGGCACCTGCTGTGCTAGAAGAGAAAAAAGAAGAGAAGGTGGAATCGCCACCTGTTGTTCACCCAGTGTCATCAACCATTCCTGATACAATTCCTAAAGATGACACTGTTCTCAAGACGTTTGTAGAGGCGTACCAACCTGAAAATATCAACGCCCAAATGCTTGAGATAGCGAAGAGAGGACTTACACCGCAACAAGTGTTTACGCAAGTTATTCCTGAGAAAGAAGCGAGTGTAGAGATCCCGAGAGAGAACCTGAGGGTTTCAAGAAGAAGTGAGAAAGAGCTGCCTACAAAGCTTAAAGATCCGGGAAGTTTCAACCTTCCTATTCAATTACATGGTACGCTCAAGGTGAAAGCTATGTACGATGTGGGTTCTGGTGTAAATCTTATGCCTAAGTCCATGTTCGAAAGACTTGGACTTCAGAAATCAGAGAAGACTCCAGTGAAGTTGCAGTTTGCTGACAACTCAGTGAAGAGGACATGGGGAACAGTGGAGGACGTCTTAGTCCGTGCAGGTAATATCGCCATCCCTACTGACTTTGATATTCTTGAGTTTGATGCAGATAAGCAGGTTCCGATCATACTTGGACGGCCCTTCATGGCCACAAGTCAAAGTGTGATCAACTTCCAAGATGGGACCATCACCCTTCATGCTAAGAATGTATCCGAGACCTTCTATGTCTTGGGTAAGAAACCGAAGAAGTTGAATCCCACCGTGCCTATCATCCACAGCCTTTCACATCACAAAGTCCCTCCTGAGGAGATCCATTTAAAACCCGTGGATACTGAGCCAAACATTGAGTTTGGGGTTGGCCATGAAGTCCTATGGAAAGCCCACAAACGCGAGAACAGGCCACGAAATTTCAAGGACTCGTGGATGGGACCATTCATTATCACTAAGGTTGTTTCAGCCAAGGTGATAGAAATTCGCCCCAAAACTGGGGTCAAGCGCAGATTAGTTGACGTTCATAGCCTTACTCGTTGTTGGGGGGGCTATATTCGCAAATCTTGACAGAGGTAACACGTCTAACTTTGAAAGACGTAAAACAAAAGTGCTGTACGGGAGACAACCCGTAGTTTTTTTTTATGTTTTCATGTCTTTTATGTTTTTAGTTTAAGTTTATTTTAGTTGTTTTTAGTTGATAATGCATGTTTGAGGAAGGTATTAGTGTTTTTGGTGTGTAGGAATCGGAGAAATCGAGTTAGGGAACGCGAGGAAAATTTTTGGAGCAAAGGAATGCACCCCGCGGACTACCCCCACGGACTACCCCATGGTCCGTGCCTTGGTCCGCGAGGTAAAAACACGTGCCACGGGTTGCACCGCGGGTTTGATCCAGAAACAAGAAAAAGTTGACCGCGGACTACCCCCCTGCACCGCACCATGGTCCGCGCCCCAAAAATGCGTGCCACGGGGTAGGTGCCACGGGTATTTTGACGGAGACAGCTACAGAAGGCGCGGCTACCCTCCGGTACACCGGACCCTAGTCCGCAAGCCAGAAACACGTGCCACGGGGTCCTACCACGGGTATAAACCAGTGAGCAAAAATTTTCGAGCATCAGATGTCGCGAACTACCCTGCGGTACACCCCATGGTCCGCAGGGGTAGTCCGCAGCGCCGCCAGAGAGAGAGAAACCTACGGGATTGAGTTCTAAAGGAGGTATAAATCTTATTATTCCGAATTTATTAAACCTTAACCCTCTTTCTCTTCTCCACAACTCTCCTAACTCCATTAAAGCTCATCAAAACCTTCACCAATCACCAAAACACTATCCAATCATCAAGAAAAACACATCAAACCTTCTCTCCACATCATTATAAGAGAGAATCAAACACCCAATCTTCACCAAATCCATTCAAATTGAAGAATCTAAGAGCCAAATTTTCTAAAATTCATCCTACAATTTCTTAAATCCAAGCCAACCCATTACAAATCCACCTCACCCACATAGAGATTAATCATCAATTCATATTTCCTAAGCCAAATCAAGCTTTTTCATCCATTAATTCAAGAGTTTAAATTTCAAGGGTTGCTAAAGCTTTGAGTTGGGGGTTAATTGAAGATGACTAATAAGACAACAATTTTATCTAACAAGAGGGAGGTGAAGAGTAACAAGGGATTGGATTTAAACAAGAAGAAATCAATTGACAAAGGTGCTAGTTCTAAATCAAAGGGTAAAGAGAAAGTGAAGAATAGTGGGAAACCTTCGTATGATCGTAATGGTAAAAAGCTTTATTATTATGCAAAGGAGAGAACACTACCTCAACAAGATCTTATACCTATAGAGAAAGTGGATACTTCAAAGGCCCTGAAGACTTCTGCGGAGAAACAATTAAAAGAACTACCTTTTGCTTATGAGAAAGTATTCAAGGAAGAAGTTGGAGATGGAGAATACAAGAGATTCTTAGAACTTGGTGAGAAATTGGGTTGGTCTACGTTCATGGTAAGACGTTCTGAATTATGTCATGAAATAGTTTTGGAGTTCTATTTAGGCCTCTTTAGCCGAGATAGTAATGGTGTTCCGATTAGAGGAAAGCTAGTTCCTTTCACAGTTGAGGAGATTAGGAACCACTTCAAGTTTAAGAAACTGAAAGGTTTTTGCAAATTTGAAGAAGCAGTTGCTAAACGAAAGATCTTTGATGAGGAATTACTTTTTGAGCATGTATTAGACAGAGAGAAAGTGCAATCACATAAGGGAGAATTGAAGGCACCTTGGCCTTACAAATATCTTCAAGCGGATGCTAGAATTTGGCACAATTTTCTTGTCCCTAATATTTTTGGGAACACACGAACTTTGGATGTGACTATGAAGTACGCTCTACTTTTGGACTGTATTCTGAGAGGAGAAGAAGTTGATGTGGCACAGTTGATCTATGAGGAGGTGATACGATTTTCGGTCTCTCCTAAATCAGTCTATAATGTTAAATTTCCAACTATGATCACGTGTCTTGTGCGAAAAGCGAATGTAGTATTGGATGAAGAAGAGAAACTCGAGTTTAAGACGAATTATATTGATAATGCTTGGATCAAGGAAATTCTTCGAAGAGCGGGTTCTACGCAAGTCTCGAAGGAAGAAAAGGAGGAAACTTGGCAAGAGAAGATGGAGGAGCGTTTAACGAAATTTGAAGCAGCTCAAACTTCCTTAGTCAATGATGTGGCACAAATCAACGCTAATCAAGTGCACATCATGAAACTCCTTGAGCAATTAACGAAAGGTCCAGCAATTCCAACCTTGGATATCAATGATGCGAGGCAATAGCCTCGAGAGTATGTTCTTTTTCTTCCTTACCATTTATGTAAATATGTCTATCTGCTAATTTTAATTCCTGTTTTTCGAGTCTTTTTCGAGTCGTAGGGACACGGCTCATTTTTGAGTTGGGGGTGTGGGGATTCGTTGTCTCTCATCTCCATTTTTCTGTTTTTGGGTGAAATTAAATTTTTTGATACATGGGAATTAGATGTACAGTGTGTTTAATAGCCTGAAAGCATAAGCTCAGTAGATTAATGATAGTAAGTGATATGTTTATGAGCTATGTATTTGTATGCTTTGAGTATTTGCAGGAAAACACACATTGATAGTAAAGAAAAGATTAGTGAGCAATGCGATAGAAAGTATGTTCGATCTCAGGAAACCTTGAAAAGTGTGTAGGCCGTGAGATCCAAGCTAGTTGAAAAACCATTTGATGAAAGTGCTAAAGGTAAGAAATTTTCTAAATTACATAGTGTAGAAAGTGATTAAGGCGGTTCTTTTATATTTTGAAGCCCTTGAAGCCTTTTTATACCTTCTCACCTTGTGATTTTTGATTTATATGCTATATCCTTCCCAGCCCCTTCTAGCCTTTCTAAAGCTTTTTATTGAAACACGTTATAAGCCATACCCTTTAGATTTTAGGACTTTTCCATATGACCCGCACTCGAATCGCGATGCATAGACAGTTGTTTTAGAGCTTGAGTTTGGGGTGGTGGGTCCACCATTATGGGAATTATTTTGTTGGGATTTTTGAGCTTATTAATTGTGCTTTGTGCTTTCTATTGATGATGTTTCACAGATTTGTATTGTAACCCTTTGCCGGGGTAATAGTGAATGAAAAAGAAGCTTCGAGCTAATTTTGCCAACAAGGGCATAAAAAGAAAAATTATATATATATGAGAAAATAGCGTGATATCTCAACATTAAAAGAGAATCATAGCTATAAAAGAAATTAATTTGAAAAGAGAAGAAAATATATATATTCGGACCGGCAAAGTGGATTTTTATGTGAACATCTTAAGCTTTAATTGGGTTATTGGGGATGCTAAAGTGTGCATCAAGGAATTAATTGGGTTGAGTGAGAAACGTTTTATGAGAGTAACTCAAGCTCTAGAGCGATTTGTTGATGGATAGTGAGGAGAGAGCCAAAAGCTCACTCCAAATTATCCAAATATATGATCATACCCGTCCCTAAGCCTACATTACAACCTTAAAGACCTTTTGATTTTTTGCTATGTAATTGAGAAGTGATTGAGCCATTAGAGATTAGTTAAGTGGATACTTGGATACTAGTGAGGTTTGATGAACAATCTATAGCTCTCTTGGGGAACTGAGTAAAGTCCCAATCCTTCTTACATTGCGAAACTAATCTGATCTTGAATTCAAGCCGGGTTGACTGTGGATATGAGAAGTGTACAGGTATGTAGTTTATAAATATTATTGCATGAAATTTTCTGAGTTATGTGCTTTAGGTTTATTCTATATATTCTGCTATGCTTTTCCCCATTGTGTTGAGAATTTTATAAGTGTGTATTTCTAGACTTCCCTATGTTATTGTATCGGGACGATACAACTTTGAGTTGGGGGTCTTGATGTCTCCTCATTTGTGATAGATTAATGTTAGGATGAGACATCATTTTAAGTGATTTAGAAGTCAATAATGTCGATTTTCTTGAGTTTTAGTGCACTTTCCTATTTTGTGTCTTGATTTGAAGAATTATTGTTTTTAGAGCATATTGGGTTTAATTGTTTATTTAGTGTGTAGCTTTAAAGATAATTATGGAGCTTAATTAGAGTCCAATTCAAAGACAGCAACTTATGGAAAGAGATTTGCATGGTAATTGAAGATAAGGAAACAATTGCTAAAAAGAATGGAAAAAGAAAAACTGCCTAAATCTGGGATTCTGCATACACGTCCAAAGATATGCGTTTTTACCTAAGAAATAGGCCGAATCTGATGATTTCCTTCTAAAGGGCCTAGATAATTCTGTTGCGATTCTTTTGGTATCTTGTGGAGGAAAATCCGACCAATAACGAAGAAGATACACTCAAAACGGTGCAGCAGTGTTTATCTTTATTTCCATACGAATTTGAGTTGGGCTAGAAGTCCATTACCTTAACTATTCCTCAAGAAAACGAACTAGGTCTTCTAAACACCTATAAATACACCCTTATATCACTTGTAAATCATCCTTGCCTCATAGTAATTAGTTCTTAAAGTTTTATTCTTCCAGTTTATTGTAGAGAGCAAGATGATGTCTTTTGTAATTTCTTTTAGTTTATTTTTCTTCAGGTATGAACTAAACTCCCCATAGCTTGGGTTTTGCATATGTATAATCTATGAATTCTAATTCTTCTATCTAAGTTTCTTTGGGAATTATATGTTTTAATCTGATATTAGCTTCTTACTTTATATTTGCTTATGTGTTTTGATTTAATATCTTTCCTAGAACTAATCACTTTAGGATTGTCTTAATAGTAGTTAGATGGTCTCCTTGACAAGGTGTTTAACTATTGAACCACCACATAATGTCTAGTGTCGATAGCAGTTCTGACAAAACATACTTCTAACTAGATAGTCATTAGGGTTTGTTTTAACCACCGTATCACCAAGATTGCAGTATTTGCTTAGGGCCTTAGTGGCATTTGATAACCCTATTTGAAATCACTTCTTGGTTGTGACGTAGCCCCCTTAGTCGCTCTCAAGGTCTAAGCTTGGGGAATTTAGAATCCTGACTAAGTATTACCAAGAGCTAATATTCTCCCTTATGAACTAGATTTATAGATAGAATTAGAAGGATTAGTGCATACTAGCAAAACCTAAGCTATATCTCTCATCTCATATTCTTAATCTTTTATTTTATTGTCTTTATTTTTCTTAGTTTAATTGTTAATCTCGAAGTCTATTTGCTTTATTTTCTATCTTTCAATTATTTACTTTTACTCGTCATTAGTTCCTACGCGATTAACACACTCATGTCCCTGAGAACGAACTCTACTAATCATTAAAACTTGCATACGTCCTGTAATACTTGCAGTACTGTGCCTGTCTAGGGTGAGAGTGCGTAGTTTTCATTAATCATGCTAATTTCTCATATATATATATATATATATTTTTTCTTTTTAATGCCCTTGTTGGCAAATTTAGCTCGAAGCTTCTTTTTCATTCACTATTACCCCGGCAAAGGGTTACAATACAAATCTGTGAAACATAATGGTGGACCCACCACCCCAAACTCAAGCTCTAAAACAACTGTCTATGCATCGCGATTCGAGTGCGGGTCATATGGAAAAGTCCTAAAATCTAAAGGATATGGCTTATAACGTGTTTCAATAAAATAATAGATTGTCGATTTTCGTCAACAAAATAAAAAAATTCTTGAGTGTCTTCAAACACGGGTTTATCTAGTATATATATATATATATATATATATCAGTATGGTGTTCTTCAAACATATCCCGCGCATATTTAATGGTCGAACAGACAGTCTAGCTAAAGATGTCAGACACATGGCAACGAAGGAATACGATTCACCGACTACTTTGATAGAACGATTATCTAGACTTGATATAGGTTAACACTCTATGTAATCTTTGAAATTTCTTCCACGTCCAAAAAATAAATAAATGAGTTGCGACATAGTAAAATAAAACTTTTGGAAGTATATTGTGTTGTTATTTTGTTTTTTTAGGAACCGATAAAATTATAAGATTAATAGTTATTTAAAAAATTAGAGTGTTTACAAAAATTAAAAGAAATAATGTTATATATCATTTTTTTTCTATTATTCTTATATCACCTCTTATATATCATCATATGTGGTAAAAAATAAAAGAGAAAGAAAATTAATAATGATGAGAAAGAAATGTCTAATTAGTGTTTAGAACGGCCACATGAAAATTAATAAAAATTTAAACCTAAAAGAGGTGATATATATATAAATTAAAAGTGGTTTAAATTGAAGAAAAATGGTTTAGACTGTTTTTGTGATTTAGAAGAAAAGAGGAAAGTTGAAAAAATTCACATTGCAAAAAAGAAGCAGTTTTATTATTAAAAAATGGTGGATATAACTTGCTCATATATAAAAAATAAGGATGACCTAATATATAGTGCCATAACATTATTTCATCCTTATCAAAAAGAGAAAATAGACTACTTGAAGATTGAGTTTGTCTAACCAAAGGAATATTTACTTCAAAGTAGTAGAGTTGATCAACCTCTCTAGCACTGCCAATCATTTTTCACGAACTAATATCTTGAAATTTATATCAAAATTGAGTAAATTTAGCTACACAATTTGAGTCCTGAGTAAGTTTGTTAATGATCAAGAGGTTACAGGAGAATTTTGAAACATGATGGAAAGTTGTAGAGTTAGACTCGTAGAAAAAATAATATAACCTTTTCCTGCGACTAAGACATGGAAAATACTCGTCATGTGATCATTAGCGCCTAAATAAATTTTTCATAATTTGTTATCTAAATAAGTTTGTAACAGAAGAAAAGCCACATTTCGAGCAAGAGAATTAGTCAAAAAGGTCTTACAAATTGATTAAGATAAATTTAATAATCCGCAAAGATGCTCTAACCGTTCCTTGCTGAATGGAGGTGTTCTTTAGATATTAGGGTGGTCGTGACTAGTTAGTTGCATACTTGTTTCATATTTATCATGTTGAATATGATATTGATATTTAATAAAAGTGATAGTGGATGATTATAAAGTCTCATGTATAGACATAATGAAAAGAAATATAACCAACAATGAAGATAGGCTTAAATTTTTTGAAAGAACACCAAAAAAAGGTAACCTATATTTATAAGATACACATTAGTAACTTGGAAAACAAGTTTCTATCTGTAAGGAAATAATTAGGGGACAAGTTTTGTGTAAAAGGGAAATAACTTGGGAAGTAATATATTATAATCTATAATATATAATATAATATTTAAGAAAACTATAAAAAAGATATATTTCAACAGATAGAAATACAAGTTTATTCTATGCTATGAAACTTATGAGAAGAAGCATTAACCTCACTTGTCACCCCGAGGATGAAAAGTATAACAAGACCTAAATTCTAAAATAACTTTAAAAGTTGATAAACAATTTATTACGAAGATTTGTTATCACAAAAACCAGCTACGAAAATGGATGAGGTAAATGATACCCCTTATAAAGTTAAGAATTCTATGAATGATATCCTCGCAGTCACTCAAGATATTGACGAGGTCATAAATGAGGTTTTTAGCATGTCCGGATGAAAGACTCGTGAGCCATATGGTCTCTTGGGCAATTCCTATAAAAAATTCAGGGACATTCTTAAGAATGCTTTGTTTCTCTTGTCCTTGAGTTTTTTAATAATAGTATCTCTCTCCAAAAGATATATGATACTCTCGTGACTCTCATTTTGTAAGTATAATTACAAGAAGGAGTCAATTTTTTTTTCCCAATATTATGCGTCAACTTTTGTTACTAACTTATTGCTAAAATTCTTGCTCTGAGATTACAACCATTTATGGAATAGATCATTTTACCTACCCAATCCATGTTCATTAAAGAAAGGTATATCTTATTTCCCAAGAAGTATTTCATTACATGAAAAATAATTGGAAGTCGACGAAATATTATGTTGCGGTCAAACATGATATGAAAAAGTGTATGACCATGTGAACTGGAATATCTTATCAAAATCCTTAAAAAGTTGGGTTTCTATACAAAAATTGATAGACTATATCTCAATTTTACATATTCAGACTCTTTTGGAATCAAATTTAATGGGGAAAGGTTGATGAAATTCATTTGTACCAGAGAATCAGATAGGGATTCCCTCTCTCCCACTTCTTTTCTCACTCACGATTGAAGGTTTGATCAGATCAATTAATTTGCAGTACTAAACATAAATATTAAAGAAATTTCTCTTGCTAGAAATTGTCCAATTCCTTTTTGTTGATGATGCTCTTTTCTTCATCACTCTCAAGGATAAAGAAATTCAAGCTTTCACAGATACTATTCAAATATACTACAACACGTTAGGACAAAATATCAATTTTGGTAAATCGGAGATTTATTTTAGTAAATGTACTTTAGACGAACTCCTGAACCAGATAACAAGCAATATTAATATCAGAAGAATTGGCTCTCTTAGGAAATACCTAGTCTAATCTTAAAAAGTCTGAAACGGAAAACTTGAAATATATTAAAGATTGCTTCCTAACAAAGACATCAAGTAGGATTTCATGACTCCCTTGGACAATGGGAAAGAAGTTCTTATCAATGTGGTCATTCAAACTATACCTAATTATACCATGTCAATTTTTTGAATTTTCTAAAACAACTTGGAAGAAGCTTGCTAATCTGGTTAACAACTTCTAGTGGGATACCCGACATAAAAAATAATTCATTGGATTGTTTGAGATAAAATTTTAAAGGCAAAAAATATTAGTATAATCGGTTTTTCATGATTACCATTAAATTAATATAGCCCTACTTCCTAATCAAGCATGGAAAATTCTCAGCAACCCGAATTCTTTAGCGTCAAAAAATTTCAAAAGTATACATTACCCTCACTCTTCATTATGGGATGCTAACTCTAAAAAGATAGGTCATGGGGTTGGGAAAGTATCTTCTATGGATTACTAACAACTTCTAAAAAAGAATTGATCATGAAAATTTGTTATGGACTATCATAAGATATTGGGAATACACATGGGTGAACAAGACATTTAAATTGAACTCATGTACGTGGCTCAGTTATAAAGCAATGACCCCTTGAATTGTAACATAGATCTTATTAATAGACATTTTTAGCGCATCTTACAAGTAAAATATATGCAATCACATTGCTACAACATGGTAAAGAGCACAAGATTATTTGGTCGTACACCAAGGATGAAAAGTACTCATATGGATACCATCTGTTTGTTCAGGATGAAGTCTCAAACAATTGTAAATCTTTATCAATTGCAGAATCACACAATAAAATTGTATGGAGTACAATCTAGTAAGCAGATATACAAACAAAGATAAGATTTTTTTCTTGGAAATGTTGTAAATGATCCCTACCAACAAAAATAAACCTTTTCAAAAGAAATTTCGCGAAGGATAACAGATGTGAATGGTATAAAAATTAATCGAAACTAATTGAACATCTCCTTTTATTTTGTCAACTTTGTAATGCAGTTTGGGCCTCTTCGACACTTGAAGTCCCAATTTACTCCGATGAACAAATCACAATCAATGAATAGTTTATCAAAATTATTCAGAGGTTCTCAAATAATGGGTGGGACTGAAAGTCTTTACTGCTTTCTTATTATATACCCTCTAAAATATATGGAAGGTATAGATGCAAGGAATATTCAAGGACAAGACTTGGAATCCGAAAGAAATCACTCTCAAAACAAATCTGGACATCAAAGACATATTCAGAAACATTAATCACGGGAAGTTGTGTACATGTAAGGATATCATACTTTATGACCGTATTGAACAAGATGAAGTCGATATTGTTTGATTGAATGACTCATATTTCACTATCACTTTGGAAGATCATGGTTCTTGAAATCATTCATAAAAATTGCATGAAATGCAGAGTGAATTATGTGGCTGAAGTCGAGGCTTGGGCGCTGCTTACAACGCAAATAGTAGCTACTCTTTCCTAAGTAATTCATTTTACTAAGAGAACCTTGGAGTTGTTCAACGCATTTTATTTGATAAAATACTAATCAGAGAGTCCATCCTATGATCCTGATATTAGATTATGAGTGATTAATTATCTATCATGAAAAGTTTCCCTTATCAGCAGATCTTTTAATGGATTAACAGACATTATGGTTAAATGCGCTATAATAAATATATATCTTCCATCCCCATGATAAATCCCTAAATGGCGGTTTAGTTTTGTTTCAAATATGTATAAACGTCGGTTAACTATGCCAGTTTGTAACTTAACACTTTATTTTGCTTTAATGAATTTCCAATTGTGTAGGTCAACACAAATACAAGGCATTCCATACTATATATTAGGTGAGTAAGACTTTTTTAGGTTCTCAGTTAAACTATACCGTGACTGAGAAGGAGTTGTTGGCTTTGGTATACAAGTTTAACAAGTTTTGTTCGTATCTTCTTGGAGAGAAAATTCTAGTATACATGATCCTCTAAGTGATAAAGTATCTCATGGAAAAGAAAGAAGCAAAGCCACGTCTTATTAGATGTGTACTCTATTTTATAAGAATTTTACTTAGAGATTTGAGATCAAAGAGAGATGGGAATCAAGTAGCTGTTCATTAGTCTCACCTCAAAGGATCTCTAGTCAACATGAGGCCTGGGTTGGTCAATGTGTTTTCCCTGATCAATAAATCTTTGTTCGAGATAATGCTATTACACGTTGGACGTAGATAGAGTGAACATCACACTGAGTGGATTATTACCCATGGCATTCAATTCATAACAAAGGAAAAGGTTGCTCCACCAAGTAAAAAACTCTTTTGTGAGGATCCTTTCCTCTTCAGGGTATATATTGAACAGATGATCCAACAATGTATACCAGATAAATTCAATCGTCCGGTGATCGCGAGTTGTCATGAATCACCTTAAGGAGTTCACTTCAAGGGTTGTCAAACGACAAAAAAGTGCTTTACCTCGGGTTCTATTGGACTTCTATTCACAAGGATTGGCATTATTATGACAATAATACAAGAGATATCAATTCATTGGTAATATTCAAAGAGTGGTGAGGTGCCACTTAAATGTGCTAGAAGTGTAAACGTATTGGAACTAATTTCATGGGACCATTTGTATCTTCCTATGGTAATAAATATATCTTTCTAGGTGTGGGTTACATATCTAAATGGGTGGAAGTTGTCCTAAAAATGACTCAATGGTGGCGATTGAGTGTTTGAATCCATACAGCTTCAGTATACATGGAACTCCAAGAGTTATCGTTAGTGATGGAAAAACACATTTTGTGAATATATACTTGGAGGTGGTTCTAGTGAAATATGGGGTGAGACACCGAGTATTTGCCGCTTACCATCCACAAAAAAATGTACAAGTTGAGGTCTCTAACCGAGAGATCAAATCCATTATTGAGAAAATCATGGAATTGACAAGGAAATATTGGTCAACAAAGTTAGACGATGCATTATGGGCCTAAAGAACAACATTTAAAAACATTAGTGGGTCCATCTCCTTGTCGAATGGTGTCTGGTAAGGTGTGTCATCTTCCACCTGATCTTGAGTTGAGTGCTTATTAAGCAATCAAGGAGCAAAACTTAGACCAGTAACTAGGTTGGTTAACAAATAATGATACAATTAATTGACTTGGATGAGTTTCAGTTTCATGTCTATAAGAATGCCAAGCTTAATAAGGAGAAAAAAGAAGAAATGGAATGATAACCGAATTCGTCCAAATACGTCTGAAGTAGGACATAAGGTCCTCAAGTAAACCTTCAAGTTCTTGAAGTATCCAGTTAAGCATAGATCAAGATGATCGGGTTATTAAGGTTGAGAATCCAAACGAGAATCATACCTTCGTGGCTAATGGTCATCGGTTGAAGTTATAATGTGAAGGTGAGGATGTTCATTGAGGGGAGGTCATGTACCTCCTCGAAGCCAAGTATTACTTGAGGTAACACGTCAAGCTTAACTATATTAAACAAAAGTATTCGTGGTTCAAAACCAATAC
The DNA here is from genome assembly GCA_029959085.1 of Nemophila menziesii. Lineage (NCBI taxonomy): Eukaryota > Viridiplantae > Streptophyta > Magnoliopsida > Boraginales > Hydrophyllaceae > Nemophila > Nemophila menziesii. Next base: position 2,587,038 of record JARWIR010000048.1, on the reverse strand, counting down.
TTTTATCGTTTTTGTAACTTTAAGTATAATGTTTTCTTAGTGTGTATTTTGTATAACAAGTAGGGGGTGGAGTGTGTCTCTGATGTGCTGGTGAAATGAATGAGTTAGGGGTGAATGAGGAGGTTACTCATGAATAAAGGATGAAAATGAAACTATACGAGTCTCTGTTAGGAAATCTGATGGTTCCATTGTGTCAGGAGAAAATTTGATGAACGATTTTGTTAGTCACCAATATTATTCGGCAAAAATACTGCTTCCACCGTAGTTGATAATCCCTTCTCCGTACCCTATGGTACCACACGGACTTCACAAGTTGCTGAAAGATTTTGACCATGGGAGTCTTACAACCCACAATGGGAAATGGTAGATTTAAAAAAATAAAAAATAAATTCTCTCCCTAGCCTCATGTCCCTCCTCTGTAAACTACGAAACCACAAGGAATTGACAAGCTGCTATAAATTTCCACTGTAGCCACCAGACCACATGACCGTAGGACATAGTCAAATTGGAAAAAATTATTCCTGGTCCCTCCTGTATAACCTACAGAAGGACATGGACTTATGAGTTGCTGGAAACTTCCACCATAGTCGCCAGACCACATGAGTGTGAACCACAGTTGCCCTAAAGAAAAAAAATTGTTTTTTCACTTACTTGCTGATAGGCCCGGAGGTGTGATAAAATAATGATGTGAAAACTGCACACACCTCGGAAACCACGGTTAACTCTATACAAGTGTACTGATCGTTACAGGTAATAAGTAAATAAAATAAGTTCAATCCTCATGAATTTATGTAGTTTTTTTTTTGGGTTGGGTAAACGGTTGTATTAAAAATAAAACTGTACACTATACAAAGGAGTTACCTACCTAGGCCCGAAAGCTTAAGGTAGCAACAAAGAAGCAAAATACAACTAACTCATACTAAACTAATACAAGCTAGTTTCCTATACTCATCCATAAAGGAATGACTAGAGAACAAGGAAAATAATATGGAAAGTACACACCATTTGATTTCCTTGGTAATTCTCGTGTCATCGAATCACCTCTCATAGCTAGGTGATTTCTTGCTTTCCAAATGTAATAAATGGTTGCTCCAAACCCGATTCTCCATGCCTTTCTCCTCAAATTTTCTCTAGCTTTAAGCTTTTTAAGCCATTTGAAAGCACTAAGAATCGTATTCACCTCTTTATTTAATCCTAGCCATGATTTAATCTCATCCCAAATTGACCTTGCATAAGAACAATCAAAATAGAGATGCTTATTCGATTCAAAATCTTCCCCACACAACTCACAAAGCGGATCTAGCTCCATATAAGTAATTCTATCCTTCGTTTTAAGTCTTTCCCTCAATGCCATCCAAACAATAATAGCATGCTTAGGAAACACACTAGAATCCCAAATAATATTAGCCCAAGGCTTCACAAAAGTTTTACGACGAAATAAATCATATGGTTTTTTATATAAGTCATAAAACTCTTTTGTAGATACCTCATATGTTGGTTGACTCGCATTTTCGGATGTAAACCACAAAGCCAATATTTTTTCTCTTCCTTCTTCTCCTAAAGATCCTCGGATAATTTCCTTTTGCTCCCAAACATTTTTCAAAAGAGGGGAATTACTCTTTTTAGGATGCCATTCCCAAAACCACAAGCATTAAAATACTCCCCATGAATCCACCTTATCCAAAGCGAGTCTTTTTTATCAACAATTTTCCAAAGCATTTTTAAAAGTAATGCTTTGTTCCACGCTTCTAAATCTTTTAATCCAAGTCCACCTTCTTCTTTAGGCACACATATCTTTTTCCAACTAAATTGGGGTGGTTTTATTATCCCAATAAAAATTACGACTAATACTAATGATTCTATCTTTAACTCCATCCGGGACCGGGAAAATAGTAAACCAAAAACATATCACCCCTTGAAGAACCAATCTAATAAGTTCTAATCTTCCCGCAAAAGAGAGTGAGGAAGCTCTCCAACTTCTCACATAACCTTCTAATTTTTCGAAAAGAGGTTTGTAATCTCTTGATAATAAGACGGATGAACCAAGCGGGACCCCTAGATAGCGAAAAGGCATAACCCCTTTCTCGAATTGTGTTGGCTCTACCCCATTTACTAAATCATCATTTGAGACACCAATATAATAAATATTCGATTTTTCAACATTTAATCGGAGCCCCGAAACAATCTCCAAAGACTATACATGAGAATTTTAATCGAACCTTTATCACCCTTTAAAAGAAGCATTAAATCATCCGCAAAAGCTAAATGTGTAATCTTTTCTTTATCGCATTTCGGATGATAATTAAAATTAACGCTTGTATTTTTCTTTAGAAGCCTAGAGAAATATTCAAGACAAAGAATAAAAAGATAAGGAGAAATAGGGTCACCTTGTCACCTTGTCAAAAGGAACAAGAATTTATTAGTGTGACTCCACCTGGGCCCCATTACTCTAGGCTAAAGACTAGTATATAAGCAACTCCTAAAGCTGCTAATAACTCTCGGCAGCAGCTGGTTTTGAACCCAACAGTGCACAAGAATTCGAATCAGCTCTGAAAAACTGCAGATTCAGATTTACCCGGCGAAATAGCTAGTAATGCAACAGTGCAGATTTCGCCTATTACTGCGCAACAAAGTCGGAAAACTGTACGACACAATTTGGATCTTAATTCTACCCCGGAATTGGAAAATAGCTGCGAAATTAGTGCTATCCAAGTGGGTTCGAGTTCACGATCAGCTGCGTTAGCCGTGTTCTCGGAATCCGATGCGATAAAAAATTTATTCGAATATCATGCAAAAGAGGGAAATTTGAGAGCTTCACATGGGAAAAATCCGAGTTTAGTTAAGGAAACGAAAAATTACGAAAAAAATTTGGAGATCGAGGGTGATAAAGAGCATCCTTTTGAGATGGTAATTAGCAAGAAAACTAATAAACGCGAAGCAAGTTACAAAAAACTCACGTTAGCTAGACGTGGATATGTTTGGAAAAAGAAACAATATTGGAAGGCTAAACGCGCTACATTAAGACGCGCAAATATGGGGAAACCCCTCGAGTGTTCTAAATGATTATTACAACGTGGAACACTAGGGTTTTCGGCTCAACCCATAAGAGGCGAGGAGTTACAGATCTTATAAGAAGGAAGAATATTGATGTTCTTGGTATTTTAGAAACGAAAAGTAATACGATTCAAGCTGATTATTTTATGAATAGTATGCTTCGAGGGTGGAAAAGTGTAAATAATTTTGATCTTATCGAACATGGTAGGATTCTAGTAGTGTGGGACCCGGATAAAGTACAAGTGGAGGTTATCGAGAGAACATCTCAAGCCATTCATTGTAAAATCGTATGTAAGGTTACTTCCCTAAGCTTGTACACATCTTTTATTTATGGCTTAAATGATAAAAACTTGAGGAAAAACTTGTGGAAAAATCTTATTGATTTTTCCGCTACTTTTGATGATTCATGGCTCCTTTTAGGAGATTTTAATAATATCCTAGCTTCGAATGAAAGAATAAGAGGGCAAAATGTAACGGTTGGAGATTTTGAGGATTTTGCGGATTGTTGTAATATTTTAGGCCTTGAAGATATACAATTTACCAGACAATTCTTTACATGGGAAAATAACCATGTCCTAAGTAAGATTGATCGTGGTTTGGGAAACCGAAAATTGGATGAATCCAATCACTATATTCAAGCAGAATTCTTACCTAAATCAAGTTTATCGGATCATTCGCCTTGTGTGGTAACTATTTTTTTACAAAATATTACAAGAGTAGTTCCATTTCGGTTCTTTAGTATGTGGTTGGAGCATGAAAGTTATAATTCAACAGTGGAATATGGATGGAATAAGACCGTTGTTTCGGGTACCAAACAATATATGCTTTGCCAAAAATTAAAGCATTAAAATTCGATTTGCGGAAACTTAACAAGAATCATTTTTCTCATATTTCCGCAAGAGCTAGGCAAGCAAAGGAGGATCTTGAAAAGGCCGAGGTACATTTTCAACAAAACTTATCTAATAATTCTTGCTTTGACGATTTAGTTGAGCTCTGGAATAAGGCGAGAACTCTTGAGAAAGCCGAGATTAGTTTTCTTAAACAAAAGGCTAAGCTTGGTTATTCTCTCAAGAGTGATAGATGTATTAAATTGTTTCATGGGCTTATGAAGAGTAGACAAAGGAAACACTTTATTCCTAATATCTTGTGTGCAAATGGGGAATTATCACATTCTAAGGCCCAAGTCTATGAAGCTTTTCTTAGTTATTTCCAAGACTTATTTGGAGTTAAGAATACTATAACACAAGTTAATCCCGATGTCTTTAATTATGGAAATATTCTTTCCATTGATCAAGGTGAAGAATTGTGTCGAGAAATAACCGATATAGAAATTAAAGAGGCTATTTTTAAAATAGCTAATGATAAAGCGCCCAAACCCGATGGATTTTCATCTCTTTTTTTTCAAGCGTTCGTGGGATATTATTGGGGAAGATGTCATTTTAGCGGTACGTGAATTTTTTAATTCGGGTTTTTTGCTTCGTCAATTAAATACCACGATAATTACTTTGATTCCGAAGATTGACGATTCAAAGTGTGTTGAGCATTTTCGCCCCATTTCTTGTTGTAATGTGGTTTATAAAGCGATAACTATGATAATGGCGGAGCGATTAAAACCATATTTAAATAATCTAGTGGATAAATCTCAAAATGCATTTGTGGAGGGACGATCTATGGTTGAAAATATACACTTAATGCAAGAGATTTTAAGGGTTTACAACAATCAAAGTAGCTCCTCGAGATGCACGATAAAGATTGACTTTAGAAAGGCGTATGATTCAATATTGTGGGAATTTCTTCATGAGGTTTTAAAGGGATTAAATTTTCCGAAAAGATTTAAGTAGTTATTTCAACCCGTGTTCAATATTCGCGTAGATGGTTTTAATTTTTTGATTAAAAAGATAAGAAAATATAATTAATGCTTGGTTTTACAATAAATAAAATAATTATGCAATTTAGATAAAAGCTAAGGGTTGCAGCTTAGAAAGAAACTTCAACACAACTAGGTTATTTGGGTAAGGACACTCTATGAAATATTTAGTTTAATAAATTCTAACCTAATTGACGATCTAGCTAAGCAAGCTCGTTTGGATCACTACCGCACACTAGAAGTCTATATACTATTTCGGTAATTAAACCCCACTACTTCGGGTGTTAGCTTATTTACTTGGGCTACCTAATATTTGGCCAGAATACATGTAGTTTTATTACAAACATATATTCAATGAAAAATTATAAATACCAATTCAATTAAATATTATTATCACAAATTCAATTAAATAGAAAAACAATAATCAATACTTCTTACAAATACAATCCTAAGTAGAAAGAGGAATTGTGCATAATAAAAAGTAAGAATAAATAATGCATAAATAAATTAAATACAAAATATCTAACACTAATTACCCTAAGTATAAAGATGGAGAGATGTAGAATTGACGTGGTGAAACTCTAGCTCTTGATTAGATAAATGAAGATTAAGGTAGAAGTTTTACAAGATGCTAATATGAGTGTAATTCAAATAATCTTGTTATAGGTTAGGAGAAGATTATTCTCAAGAAATTGGAAAAATCTCTACTTAATGAACATAAAGTACTTGAAAATAAATCAAGAGCAGCCTAGACCAAAGATAGTGATTGCAGTTGATCATATTACTACAAAACTATGAAAGGGAGGCAAACCAGAAATAACGTGAGCAATCTTAACGATTATCAAGGCAATATTATCTCATCTCTTAATCTGATTAAATAACAATTTATAAACTTCTACGAGAATTTGATTGGAACTAATGACATATAGCAAGAAACATGTTCTATTTGTTTACTTAAAAAGTTTCTCAATATTAGTCTCACTCTATCAGTCTTCCTATTACTAATGAAGAAATAAAAAATTCCTTCTTGTCTATTAATAAGAACAAGTGTCCAGGGCTAGATGGATTTACTTAATTCTTGTATAAAGAAGCTTGGAGTATTGTAGGAGATTATTTTTGTAAAGTAGATAAAGAAGCTTTTGAAAGTAATCATCTGCTCAAGAAAGTGAATTCTACTAATATAACACTTATTCGTAGAGTTAGGACACCTTCAAGTGTGAAACAATTCAAACCAATCTCTTGTATCAACATAACATACAAGACTTTATCAAAGATCATTGCAGACAGATTAAAGAAAATATGGGTTCTCTCATATCCAATAACCAAGATACTTATGTGAGTGAGAGGTACTTTTGTGAAAATATTGTTGTTGCAAAGTATATTCTTCATGAGTATGTGAAAGATAGTATTACTCCAAGATGTACTATAAATGTAGATCTTCAAAAAATTTATGATAGCATTAATTGGAAATTTATTTTCAAAACACTTGGATCTATGAGTTTTCCCTCTAAATTCATTAAGTGGATTAAATATGTGTTTATTTTCCAACCTGTTCAATCAATATAAATTGTGAAATGATGGGATTTTTCCTTGAAAAAGAGGACTTAGACAAGAGGATCCTTTGTCACCTTATCTTTTGTCTTATGTATACAAGTATTTGCCCTAGTCTACAATATGATTGGTACTAATTTGAGTTCTCTTATCATCCTAAGTGTGATAATCTTGCTCTTAATCACATTATCTTTGCACACGAACTTTTAATCTTCATGAAGGCTAACACTTCTTCAGCTCATATTATTAAGGATGGTTTTGATGTTTTCTTAAGGCTCTTTGGATTAAAGATCAACCATATTAAGAGTGAGATTTATATCTGAGGTATCTCTTCTAGTACAAAAGTTAGTATTATGCAAATCATAAACATTAAAGAAGGAAGACTTTCGTGAGGTATTTGGGAGTGTCTCTATGCTCATTATTGAAAGTATTACTCATTGGAGTAACAAAATGCTCACTTATGCTAGCAGGCTTGAGCTCCTAAGAGTAGTATTGATTAGCAAAATATATTATTGGTGTAGGTTATTTTTGCTCCAAAAAATATCATTTTTAAACTTAAAAAAAACTCTCTAGTTTTATTTGAAAATGTAATCTATAAGGGCTCTAAAGATGCTAAGGTTTCTTGGTCTAATGTGTGCAAAAGTAAGACAGAAGGTGGATTAAATATTCTGGATATAGAGCTACTTAATAAGGTGTACTTAAGTCTATTCTGAAGAATGTATCAAAAATTAATAACCTTCTTAGTTCATGGGCACAAACAAACTTCTTCAAAGGAAATTGCGTGTGGTGCCTCGGTATCAAACAAGAATATACTGTAAGTGAAATATTCACCGTTCGAAATGAAAAGAAATTAAAGGCAATTCAAAACAGAAAATAGAAAAATTGATTTAAAGCGTCAACTAGCTATTACAAACGAAAATCAGAACTTACACGGAATACAAAGCAACGATTACACGTAAATAAGCGAAAAACGGTTACACGGAAATAAGTCTAGCGTTTAAAAGATATTCCGGCGTGCCGGTATCTTCAAACGGAAAAGACTAGAGGACTACAACTACTACGGTTTATCTCTGAGAAGTGAGTAGGTAGGGGAGAGCGTTTTTGCTTTGTGATTTTCGTAGTTGATACTGCTGAGGAGTGAACTCTATTTATAGGGGAAGGGGGAGTTTGAAACCTTTGACCAAAGTAACGGACCAATTAATTCCACGATTCCCTCCTACTAATTGATTGACCGTTTTCTGATTTGATTCTCTTAATCCCACGTTTTAGTTGACTCCTCTAATCCACACGTTTTGGATTCATGTGTAACTGCTAGTTGACTTGGCCAGCTGATGGATTAGCCTTTAACGCACGCGTGATTTGTGGAATCTTTGATTTTACGTTTTACCTTTGTTTGATTGCTAACGACCCTATAATAGCTGATGGTAAAACTTGATTCATTTTTCATTTTTTGACTCCCCAAACTCCCCAAACTCCCCACGAACCACGCCCACGCCGCCGCCGCCGCCGCCGGTGCCGGTGCCGGGCCGGGCGGGTTGGTGGTGGTGGTGGTGCGCGCGTGTGGCCTTCTCCATTGCTTTTCCATGTTCATGGTGTTGGGCTCTTTGGAAGCTAATGCCATCACATTTGTTAAAAAGCCTTTTTTCCTATTCCTTTCTACCGATGTGGGAGAAATCCCACTTCCACTTTAAATGGTCCAACATATACATGGGTTTGGAAAAAGATATTGAAGCTTAAATATTTGGCATACCAGTTTATTAATCATGAAGTGAATAATGGTTCAAACACTTTTGGTTTTTAGGATATGTTAATTAAAGGCAACAATGTGAGTTTCAGTTCTAAATAGAGAGATTCATCATGATAATATGTGAAAGAATAAAACTGTAAGCAACTACAATATTAAGAGAAGATGGAACTTCCCTTCAATGATTAGAGGCCTATCTGATATTTCTGTTAAAATTAATATCTACATAAATCTTTTTTGATTTCATTCTTTGTATCTTATAGTCTATATCTAGTGAATTAATAGGTGTCTTTTAAAGTATATCTCTAAATATTTTATATTCATTTTATTTGTTAGTGTCACTTCAAGTATCGCAAGTGGCATATATAAGAGCCATCATGTAGAGAACTTGATTCACCATTCACACACAAAAATATAAGTGTCTACTAAAACTAGAAATAGCCTTATTCATATTCATCGCTCCCTTTTTTCCATTACTTAAATTTATAAATATTTATTTTCAACAAAGTGGTATCAAAGCCAAGTTGTTCATACAATTTGGGCGTCAAATAAATTCGAAAAGAGAATTTTGACAATGGCAAAATCAAGCATTAGGAAGTTTACAACCTTTATTTCCTCTCTTTATTGTAGAGAATTATGATATTTGGTATGTGAAGATGAGAACAATATTCATCTCATATGACTTATAGGAGTACATCGAAGAAGGCTACAACGACCCGGAAGATATCTCAAACTTATCGAATGAGCAAAAGAAACAATTGAAGGAACATCAAAAGAAAGATGCATAGGCACTTAATATTATTTAACAAGGAATTATTGAAGTTGTCTTTCAAAGAATTATCAAAGCTACAACTTCAAATGAGGCATGGGAAATTATTGAAAAAGAATATTGAGGTAATGACAAAACAAAAGCTGTGAAACTTCAATCCTTACGAAGAGATTTTAAAAATCTAAAAATTGAAAAATGAAGAGAGTTTGAAATACTACTCATATAATGTTGTGGATATTTTAAATCAAATGAATTCTCTTGGTGAAGAGATAAGTGATCGAAGAATTTTAGAGAAAGTTCTCATTAGTTTGCCTAAGAAATTCGATCTGATTCTTGCTGTAGTGGAACAAACACAAGGCATTTCAAATCTTATTTTGGAGGATCTTATGGGTTCGCTCAAAACTTTTGAGTTAATATTGAATAGTGATCAAAAAAGTCTACGGAAAGTGCTTTTCAATCTAAGCTCATTGTTCAAAACAAGGATAACATTGGTGGTGATCAAAATAATGGTGAGTCACATCGAGGTAACGAATTTGGAAGAGGTCGATCTTCAAGAGGAAGAGGTAGAGGAAGAACCAATTTTATATCCATTTAAGTTTCGAGTCCACTCAAGAATATTAACAAAGGTGTAGAATTTTCAAAAGAAGTAGTCATGTTGATAAAGATTGTTGGTTTAAAGAAAAACCACAATGTTATAATTGTAAAAAGTTTGAACACATTCAAAAATATTATCGAGTCAAGAATGACCAACAAGCCAACTTTATCAAGGAGAAAGATTATGAAGCAATGTTTTATCCTAATCACACGAAAACTGAACACGAAAATCAAATCTAGTTCATTTATAGTGGATGTAGTAATCACATGGCTGGAGAAGAAAATATTTTTGTTGAACTTGATTCAACCACAAAATCTCAAGTGAATATGGGAAATTGCACATTAGTTCAAGTGAAAGGAAAATGAACTAGTGTTGTAGAGACAAAGATAGGAAAAAGGTACATTCATAATGTTTTACATATCCCAGATTTGGAACAAAATTTGGTGAGTCATGGACAACTGATTGAACATGGGTTATCACTTGAATTTGGAGACAAATCATGCAAATTTTTTGACAATAACAATCAAGTTGTTGCAAACATTAAGATGGATAAAAATCGTAGTTTTCCTATTTCATTCCATTACCCGAGTAATATTGCTTTGAAAATGGATATTGTTGACGAGTCTTGGCTATGGCATCAAAGGCTTGAAAGTTTGAATTTTCAAAGTATAAAGAATTGAAAAGAAAAGGATATGGTTTATGGCTACCATCTATCAAAGAAATGCAAGAAACTTGTTAAGAATGTGAACTTGGGAAACAACACCAAGAGTCATGTCCTAAAGACAGATCATGGAGAGCTAAAACACCCCTAGATCTTGTTCACATCGATGTGTGCGGACCAATGTCGACTCCAACTCATGTTGGTAACAAGTATTTTTTTATTTTCATTGATGACTTCACGAGAATGACTTGGGTTTATTTCATGAAACAAAAAACCGAAGTCTTCTCTATTATCAAGAAGTTTCAAATGTACGTTGAAAGGCATAGTGGATTTCCTATAGAAGTCTTGGGAAGTAACAGATAAGGTGAATACAACTCAAATTAATTTAACAAGGTTTGTGAAGATATTGGGTTGGACAACAACTTACAGTAGGTTACACTCCACAACAAAATGGAGTCGCTGAAAGAGGGAATAGAAGCATTGAGGAGATGTAAAAATAAATGCTTTATGAGAAATGATTGCCCAAATCCTTTTAGGGCGAAGCTGTTTATATAACAATATATTTGTTGAATATATGTCCAACAAAAGCTTTGGAGAACAATACTTCACTCAAAGCTTGGAGCAGAATAAAACCATCGTTAAGTTATTTGCAGGTTTTTGGAAGTATTTGCTATGCTCATATTCCAAAAGAGATGAGGCACAAGCTCGATAAAGTAAGTGATACATGCAGATTTGTAGGTTATATCTCAAAATCAAAAGGTTATAGACTATATAGTTTGTAGAAAAATATAATCATTGTTCCAGGTGATGTCTTGTTCAATGAGAATATGTCCTATGATATGAAAGAAAAGAAATTCCAAATGGTGCCGCCTAAGGTGTGATAAAAATATGATAAATAAATACGGATAAACAAAGCACTAGCACCCTAGACTGAACACATTACTCACTACAAGTATCTCAGGTCGTATGCACGTTTTAATGATAAGTCAATTTCCTTCTCAGGGACTTAGTGTGCTATACGAATGGGTAAAATAATAGAGTAGTAATTAATAATTAAAAGACATAAAATAAATAAATATGATGATGAGGAGATTAATGATTAATTAAATTAAAATAAAAACAATAAAATAAATGTGAAAGAATGAGATGAGAGAGTATAGCTCAAGTTTTACTCGTATGCATTCATCCTTCTAATTCTTCTATCAGTTAATAAGGGTGATAATAACTCTTAGGTAAGTAGTCAGGATTCTAAATTCCTCCCTACCATCTTCCAGGTGGACTAGGGTGGCGCCCTCACAATCACGAGGGGACTTAACTAAGGTTCTCCTACGCCACTAGGTTCTTAGATTAGTCTGGCCTTCTAATGATGATCGATGATTAAATCAAACCCTAATGACTATCTAGTTAGGCAAGCCCTTCCGGATCACTACCACACACTAGACGTTTATGGGGTGTTTAAATAATTAGACACCCCCCCGGGTGACCATCTAACTGCTATTAGCACATCCCTAAATTGATTAGGTTTAAGACAGGAAATAAATCAAAGCAAATATAACAAATATATTGTTATGCAGCTAGAATCAATTTAAAATAGTTTTCCCAACGAAACATAGATAGAAGAAAATAGAATTCATAGATTATACATATGCAAAACCCAAGCTATGGGAAAATTAGTTTATACTAGAAACAAATAAACTAAAATAAAGATACATATTATCAACTTGCTCCTCTAGAATGACTCAAATGATGAATAAACTTAAAGGACTAGTTGTGGGAGGTGCAGACTGAGAAAGGACATGTTTATAAAGGTTAAAGGGTGTATTTATAGGAGTCCATGAAGCCCTAGGTCGGATTTATTGGAGTAGAAGGCAAGCAATTGGACTCTTTTCCAAATAAAATTCTGAACCCTAAAATATAGAAAAGGTAAGAAACTGTTGCTGTCTTGTTTTGGCCGTACTCCGATTGACGCGTTCTTTATATCGATACTGATTGTATTAGATATCTCTACACTTTAGCTTCAGCCCATTCTTCCAAATTCCCAGCCAATCTTGAGTTATGATAACGTTAGTGGACGTAGTTGGTGAAATTCAGATTTTCTTGGCAACTTTTCCTTTCCTAGTTTATCTTTTCCTTCCTTTATCTCCAATTACCATCATTATCTTCTTTCCTTTATCTCTTGGAATTGATTTGGCATCTATTTAATTACCATATATCTTTAAAGGTTCACAATTACCAAACAATTAAATCAAATATGCTTTAAAAATAATAAATCATCAAATCAAGATAAGAAATATGAAAATACAATAATAAGCATAAAAATCGAGTATAACTTCCTAATAGTTCCTAAAAATGATGTCTCCAACTAAGATTAAATCATCACAGACATCAAGACCCCCAACATAAAGTTGTATCGCCCCGATACAATAAAGATAAGAACAAAGGGAAGACTCTAAATACACACCAAGGTCAATTAAGCACAGTGGCAAAGAAGATAGCAGAATACATAGAATAGACTCAACGCAACTACTCAGAAAATTTCATGTAATAATATATACAAACTACATACCTGGACACATGTCATATCCACAATCAACACGGTTTAAATTCAAGATTAGATTAGCTTTGCAATGTAAGAAGGAGAGGACATTTACTCAGTTCACCAAGGAGGCTATAGATTGTTAATCGAACTTCACTAGTATCCAAAGATTCACCTAATTACTCTCTAACGGCTCAATCACTTCTACATTACATAGTAAATAATCATAAGGTCTATAAGGTTGTAATATTGGCTTAAGGACGTTATGATAAGTATATTTGGATAATTTAGAGTGAGCTTTTGGCTCTCTCCTCACTAGCCATCACCTAATCTCCCTAAAGCTTGAGTTACTCTCATAAAACGTTCTCACTCAACCCAATGATTTTCTTGATGCACAAAGTAGCATCCCCAATAACCCAATTAAAGCATAAAGATGTTCAAATAAAAATTCTACTTTGACGGTCCAAATATAATCAATCTTTTCATATCAATTTTTTCTTTTATATAGCTGTGACTCTCTTTTTGATATTGAGATATCATGCTATTTTTTATCATAAGTTTTTTCTTTTCTTTTCATGCTTTCATAACTTTTTTCATTTACTCTCACCCAGCAAAGGGTTACAATATAATAACTTGTGAATAGTCATCAATAAGAAAAGAGCACAATTAATAAGCTCAAAAATCGCAACCCAATGATACTTCCCATAATGGTGGACCCATTACCCCAAACTCAAGCTCTAAAACAATTGTTTATGCATCGCGATTCGAGTGCGGGTCATATGGAAAAGTCCTACAATATAAAGTGATATGGCTTATGATGTGGCTAATAAAAAGGCTTTAGAAAGGCTAGAAGGGGCTGAGAAGTATATAAAGATAATAATTTGGACAACAAACTAAAATGCAACAAAGAGCTTATCAAAGAACCGCCTTAATCACTTTCTGAACTATGCAATTTTGTCATTCTCTTACCTGTAGCACTTTCATCAATGGATTTATCAACTAGCTTGGATTTCACGGCCTACACACCACTCATGTCTACTTGAGATCGAACATACTTCCTATCGCATTGCTAACTAATCTTTTCTTTACTATCAATGTGTGTTTTCCTGCAAATACTCAAATCATACAAAATAAAGCAGATCATAAACATACCACTTTATATCATCAACTTACTAATATTATGCTTTCAAGCTATTAAACACACTCTACATCTAATTCCCATGTGTCAAAAAATTTAAATTCGACCTAAAAACATAAATCACAGAAAAATGGAGATGAGAGACAACGAATCCCCACACCCCTAACTTAAAACTGGGCCGTGTCTCATGTCTCAATATTTGTTCTGATTATTATCCCTTTGGAGACATCCTTTTAGGTGAATAATTGACTTATTTGATATACTTTTATGCTTATTTCGTCATTTTACACTTTCTCCCTTGGAATTAGACTATTTTTATTTTTAGAGCTCTTGTGTGTTAATTTGATTATTTTTAGTGCAAAGTAAGTAGGTTCTTGAATTTCATGAAAGACCAATACAAGGAGGAGAAGTGAGAATTAAAGTCTTAGAGTATTGTTAGTGTGTTAGGAAGTATTTTATTCGAGTTTCTAATTTTAGAGTTCGCTTTCTTATTTCTAGTCTTGATTTATTGATTTATTAATTTTGAAAGCATATGCGGTTTAATTATTTATTGTGAAGCTTTAAAAGATATATGGTAATTAATTAGAGACCAAGTCAAGTCTAAGAAGTAAAGGAAAGAGATATACATGGAAATAAGAATATTAAGGAAGGATATATGCAAAGAAAGAAAAGATAAAACTGCCAAAGGAATCTGAAATACAAGCCACGTTCTAAAGACGAGCTCATAACTTAAGATTCTATGGGAATTTGGGAGATTGGTCTGCACCGGGGTCACACACTACCGTCCCCGGCAGCGGCGCCAAAAACTGGTGGGTCCTGGGGTGTTATAAAATAAAGTGCAAAATAGAGGAACCACTTAACCGCAAGTGTACGGTTGTCCCAAGTAATATATGATAATCAATTCGTTCTCAGGGACGGATTAGGTTCAACCCAAATATTAATCAGATAGTAGAGATAATTGCTAAACAGAAAAATAAAAGATAGAATTTTTGTTTGGTTTTTGTAAAATAAAGGATGCAAATAAAATAAAGACTAAATTAACTAAACATAAAGGAAATAAAACAAATAACGACTAACTTCAGATAAGAGAGATACTTGATCCCCGCAAAGGAATCCACCTAATCATTGTAATCTATGTTATGTTTAAGGGCAGAATTGGAATTATAATATTAGTCGGGACTCTAATATCTCCTAGCCCCCTGTCGGGTGGACCTAGAAGCTATCCTAAAGTATCATAAACACCTGTATGGTCGAATATGGCTTTTCGGATGATATGATTTTACCTCTTTGGCTATGTAACTAGTTAAGCCTGTCGGTTAATAACGGACATTACACGGGTATTACCTAGATCTGTATTCAAACCCCCCTGTCGGATGATCACTTCGCCACTAAAGTGAATAGCCCAAATACTAACAACTAATTCTAGTTGTTCCTAAAAGAATTAGTAATGAAAACAAAGTAATATCCAATACCTAAAATTCAATTCAATTTAAATCTAAACAATCCCAAATTCAAAACATAGAAAACATTAATTAAGGTTCATCCCTTTTATGCGATTCTCAAGTATAAAGAAATTTAGCTCATGATGAAATTAAAAACTAACATTAAATAAAAGGAATTCATGTTCAAATACAAAAGATAAATGAAAAACCTAAAGGGTAGAATGACTATGGATGGAAGAACAGGATTCCTCCAGCTTCTAGCTTCTTCTCTCCTTCGTGCTCTGACTTGAAAACCTTAAGCCTCTTGTTTAATTCTCTGAAGTGTGTGAAAGTATGAGGTTAAGGGGTGTATTTATAGGTGTTGGAGGAACCGAGGTCGAATTTAACTTGGAGTGGAAGACAAGTCAAAGACTCTCAAATTCGTAGCTCTAAAAGATAAGATTCTGCTGATTTGATTTGGTCATATCTTTTTCAATACTTATCTGTTTGAGAAGTTCCAATATATGAAACTGCTTGTCTTGGAAAGCTCTTTCTGTTGGTGCAGACCATTCATCCAGAATCCATGCCAATCCTTTATTATGATTTAATCTCTAAAACGTGGCTGAATTTCAGATTTCAATAGGCAGCTTTATCTTTTCCTCCTTTGAATAAATCTTTCCTAAATCTTCTTATTTTCATGTAAATCTTCTTTCCTTTCATCTTTATCTTGACTTGGTCTCTAAGTAATTACCATTTATCTTTTAAAGCTTCACATTAAATAAATAATTAAACTGCATATGCTTAAAACGAATAAATCAAGAAATCAAGAAATCGAAATAGGAAAGTGTACTCTAAAAATAGAATCTCGACTAGAAATCACTTCCTAACACTCTAAAATACAATAAGACTTTATTCTCACTTTTTCTCCTTGGATTGGTCTTTCATGAGATTCAAGAACCAATTAACTTTGCATTAAAAATAGTCAAATTTACGCACAAAAGCTCAGATTCTGCAAATAGTTAATTTCCAAGGGGAGAAAGTGCAATATGATCAAATAAGCTTAAAAGTCTAACAAACAATTCATTTATTCACCTAAAAGGATGTCTCCAAGGGGCTAATAATTAGAACAAATCGGGAGACATCAAGACCCCAAACTCAAACCTTTGTCGTCCTGACAAAGTAAAATAAAAACAAAGGATCTTTTAGGTGAACGCAAAAGGTAGAAACTAGAAAATAATCCCAAAGCAAAACTTAAAAAAAATTTCATATAGTCTAACCTAGGAATTAATGTACACATACGCTTATCATGCAAAATCAAATACAAAACAATATCAATCCGAAATTAATTTCACAATGCTAGAAGGTTACGCTTATTACTTATCTCAAGATGGTGGCTATAGGGTGTTCCTCGATCTTTACTTGTGTTGAATGTTCCACTTAGCATAATCCCTATTAACTCACTGTGCATCTAGGAATCACGAGGTCTTTACGATTTTAGCATAGGCTGAAGGACGGTATGGTATGTATATTTGGTAAATTTGAAGTGAGCTTTTGGCTCTCTCCTCACTTACCATCAACAAAACTGTCCAAGAGCTTGAGTTTACACTCGAATTACGTTCTCACTCAACCCAATTGACGCGCTTAATTAGCGTCCCCAAATTAACCCAATAAGCACTAAGGATGATTCACCTAAAAATTTCCACTTTGCCGGTCCGAATATATTCTCTTTTCAAATCATTCGTTTTTTCTTATAGCTATGACTCTCTTTATGATGTTGAGATATCATGCTATTTTTCACAGTTATGCCTATTCATAACTTGAGCTCGAAGCTTCTTTTCCATTCACTATTACCCCGGCAAAGGGTTACAATACAATAAACCTGTGAATCATTATCATGTATAGCACAAAGCATCATTATTAAGCTCAAAAACTCCCAACCCAATGTAAATTCCCATAAAGTGGACCCACCACCCCAAACTCAAGCTCAAGACAGGAAGTCTCAGGATCGTGATTCAAGTGCGGGTCATATGGTCATGCCTAATAATCTAAAGGGAAGTTGGCTTATAATGTGGCGACAAAAGAAAGGCTTAAAGGCTAAAAATTTGTCTACGAAGGATCAAATTAATTCAGGGATAGAAGGCCAAAAAGGATTCGAAGGGCTAACAAAGAACTGCCTCTATCATCTTCCTATTTACACAATTTATCTCTAGTTCATACCTAAGTGGGTTCTCTACTCATTTAGATCTCACGTTCTACAAACCACCTATTATCCTTAAGCACAAGTTTACTTATTTTGCATTGTTCGTTAATTCTTCCTATCAATTATCTCATATTTGCATGCAATTAAAGTTCAGCTTCATACTAACTCCTAAAGTCAACTATTTTCTATCATTAATTCATAAAAAGCATGCTTGATGGGGGCATTTAAAATTCTCTACAGTCACGCAACCCTAAGATTAATTTTATTGAAAGCATGTAAAACACAAAAAAATTGGGATGAGGCAACGAACCCCACCCCAAACTCAAAAGTGAGTCGTGTCCCCATGACTCGAAAAAGACTCAATAAAGCAATAAAATTAAACTAAACTACCTAACTAGTGTCTACCATCAATTAAGAAGAAGAAGAATTAGAACGGGGTACCTGGCCATGAAGATCCATAGTGTCCTCCTCCAAAGGGGGAGTATAATTATCAATATCCATGAACAAAGTTACCTCTTCCAATGTTGACTTAATCTGTGTAATTTCCTTCCAAAGTGCTCCGATGTCTAATCGTAAAAGTTCGAACTCTTGTTGCAAATTGTGAGTCCATGGTGGAATTCCAGAATCAGTTTGAGAAGAAGAAGAACCTTGAACTTGAAATTGTAGCTTGTCTGTAGGCTTTGATGATACCCTCATCCTTGCTGTTAATTTCCCGTGTTGTTGTGGTACAGGTGCCTTTTCTTCTTGTGTTTCTTCAGTAGGCTCATCAAGATTGATGGCCTTTTCAAGTGTAGAACCAGGCAAATTCTTATTCTTCCCTAGGATACAACACCTCCTCTTGTAATCCAAAGCATCTGTTCTGTTTGTCATGGTTGAATTGACCCCAAACTCAAGTTTGTACCAAGGATAGAATAAAGTTAAGAAAACTTGGTATAGCTTGAGTTTCTTGCTTGGATTAGATGAAGGAAGTTGTTTTCTTGATGAATCTTGGAAGAACTCTTGAAAGCTTGATGATCTTGATTGTGTTTAATGGTGATTTGTGATGAATTTGATGAAGAGGTTATGTTTATGGAGGATGGAGGAGAGATTTGATGATGTTAATGTGTTTGTTGTGGAGGTTTGATCAAGCTTCAAGGTGTTTTTATAGGGTTGGGAGCTGGAAAATTCGTTTGGTAGAGGCTAGGGTTTATCTCCTTGAGGTTAGAAGTTGACTAGGCTTCGAACTCTTCACAAACCGCCTGGCGCGTTGCATCCCTGCGGTACATGGGTAGTCCGCGGGGTGCACCGCGGGGTAGTCCGCGGGGTACCCCGCAGCGCTGTTGGTTTGATTTTTCTCGCTTCTGTCTTGACCCCGTGCTAGCACCCCGTGGTATGGGTCTTTGCCCTGCGGTGCAGGGGTGCAGTGCATGGGGTAGTCCGCACGTACTCCGTCAAAAAACCCGCGGTACACACCCCGTGGTACGGGTTTTTGGGGCGCGGTATAGGTCGCGGTGCACCGCGGCTATCAGCTTCATTTTTTTCTTGCTTCTGGATAAAACCCGTGGTGCGCAACCCGTGGTACGGGTTTTTGGGGCGCGGTACATCGCTGCGGTATAGGGGGTACACCGCGGGGTAGTCCGCGCCAGCCTTGAATTCTCCAAAAAATTTCTCCTAGCACCCCAAACTCGATTCCTGCACCATTAACACAATACCCTTCTCATTTCTTTAAAAGTAGACACTAAAACTTGACACTAACTTAGAATTATACACTAGGAATTGAAAAACTGAAAGCAATAAACTATTATACAATGAAATGGCTTTTGTTTAACGTCGTTAAGCTCGACGGGTTACCTCTCGCATCTATTCAGCTTCAAGGAGGTACATGACCTCCCCCGGATGTGGATCAACGCTGCGATTGGTATCCTCGCCTACATGGTAAAGTTTTAGACGATGCCCATTCACCATGAAGGTGCGTTGCTCGTCTGGATTCTCGATCTCTATCGCTCCATGAGGCGTAACTTTGGTCACCACGAACGGACCAGACCACTTTGATCTCAACTTGCCCGGATAGTTGCTGAACTTGGAATTATACTTGAGGACCATCTGTCCAACTTTGAACTTCTTCTCACGAATGCGATTATCATGCCATCTCTTTGTCTTTTCTTTGTAAAGTTTGGCATTCTCATAGGCATGAAATCGAAACTCGTCAAGTTCATTCAACTTCATCATACGATTCTCCGCAGCTAAGGTTGGATCCATATTCATCTCCGCAATTGCCCAATAGGCACCCATTTCAAGCTCAAGAGGTAAGTGACAAGCCTTACCATATACTATTCGATACGGAGATGCACCCACAGGCGTCTTGAATGCAGTACAATATGCCCACAACAAATCATCTAATTTCATTGACCAATCCTTGCGTGTGGAACCAACTGTCTTCTCAAGAATGGATTTGATCTCTCGATTAGAGACCTCAGCTTGACCATTGGCTTGTGGATGATACGCGGTAGATACACGGTGTCTCACACCATACTTCTCTAGAACTTTCTTCAGATATTTGTTCACAAAGTGTGAACCTCCATCACTGATAATAACTCGAGATGTTCCATGTCTAGTGAAGATGTGTGATTTTAAGAATTTAATCACTACTCGCGAATCGTTAGTTGGTAGAGCTACAGCCTCTGCCCATTTAGACACGTAATCAACAGCTAGTAGGATGTACAGGTTTCCGTTAGAAGGTACAAAAGGACCCATAAAATCAATGCCCCATACATCGAATATCTCAACTTCCAGAACATTATTACGCGACATCTCATCTCTCTTAGATATATTACCAGTAAGCTGGTATCTGTGACACTTCTTGACATACTCATGACAATCCTTATGTAAAGTGGGCCAATAAAAACCGGATTGTAGTACCTTTGCAGCTGTACGGTCTCCTTTGAAGTGCCCTCCGTATGGTGAATCATGACAACCCATAATAATGGATAGAATATCTTTATCTGGTATGTATCTCCTCACCATCTGATCACTGCATGTTTTGTAGAGGAAAGGATCCTCCCAAAAGAATTGTTTCGCTCGGTGGGCTAGTCTCTTTTTCTCTTGTGAGGTAGCTCCTTGAGGAAAAGAACCACTCACAATAAGATTTGCAATATCCGCATACCAAGGAGTCTCTAATGAATAAATTGAAAACAAAATCTCGTCAGGAAACTCTTCTCTAACCAACTCAGGTCCTCCATTAGACTAAGAACCTTCAAGACGTGACAAATGATCAGCAACCTGATTATCACAACCCTTTCGATCCCGAATCTCTAAATCAAACTCTTGCAACAGTAAAACCCATCTAATCAACCTCGGCTTCGCATCTTTCTTCTCCATAAGCTATTTAATCGCAGAATGGTCGGTAAACACCACAACTTTCGCCCCAAGGAGGTAGGAACGAAATTTGTCAAATGCATACACGACAGCTAGTAATTCCTTCTCAGTTACGGTATAATTTATTTGAGCACTTGTGAAGGTTTTACTAGCGTAGTAGATGGAATGAAATACCTTTTCTTTTCTTTGTCCCAGAACAGCACCCATCGCAAGATCACTAGCATCACACATAATCTCAAACGGAATCTTCCAATCAGAAGGTAAAACAATAGGTGCAGAAATAAGCTTCTCCTTAATCTCGTTGAATGCCTTTATGCAAGCTTCATCAAAAAGGAATTTGGTGTCCTTCTCAAGTAAGTTGCACAACGGCTTAGATATTTTGGAGAAGTCCTTGATAAAACGTCGGTAAAAACCAGCATGACCTAAAAAGCTTCTTACCCCTTTTACAGAAATAGGAGGGGGAAGAGTCTTGATTACCTCAATTTTCGCACGATCAACTTCCAAACCAGCACTTGAAACCTTGTGACCCAACACTATACCCTCTCGAACCATAAAATGACACTTCTCCCAGTTCAAAACTAAATCCGTCTCCTTGCATCGAATCAATACCTTCTCCAAGTTTCGTAAACACTCCTCAAAGTTATCACCAAACAGAGAAAAGTCATCCATAAATACCTCAAGGAAATCATCAATCATATCCCAGAAGATTGCCATCATACATCTTTGAAAAGTAGCAGGTGCATTACATAATCCGAATGGCATCCTTCGGAAGGCAAAAGTACCAAAAGGACATGTAAAGGTTGTCTTGTGTTGGTCTTTTGGATCTACATAAATCTGATTGTATCCTGAATATCCATCCAAAAAGCAATAATATTCTCTCCCAGCTAGCTTGTCCAACATCTGATCAATAAACGGAAGAGGGAAGTGATCTTTTCTGGTGGCCTTGTTCAACTTCCGATAATCCATACACACTCTCCAACCAACAACGGTCCTTGAGGGAATGGCTTCATTTTGCTCGTTCAAGATGGTAGTAATACCACCCTTCTTTGGTACGCATTGAACTGGACTCACCCATTCGCTGCTAGCTATGGGATAAATGATTCCCGCATCTAGCAACTTGATAACCTCTTTCTTCACTACTTCCTTCATAGCTGGCATCAATCTTCTTTGTCCTTCAACTGAGCGCGCGTTTTCATCGTCTAGAATGATTTTGTGTTGGCAATAAGAAGGACTAATACCTTTGATGTCAGTAATAGTCCAACCAATCGCCTCTTTATTAGCTCTTAGTATGCGCAAAAGTTTATCTTCTTGAGAACCTGTTAAAGTAGCTGAAACAATAACAGGTAGAGTGTTGTTAGTACCTAAATACGCATACCTCAGGTATGATGGAAGCGGCTTTTCTTCTAGTTGTGGGGGAGACTCGATAGATGGTTTCTTTTTAGATACTATCTCCCCAGGTTCTCGGAATGGCTCGTAGGCGAGATGCCTATGTTTCATAGTTCCGGAATTCAAAGCAGCTACGGTTTCGGTTAGTTCTTCCATCAATTCTGGTAAGTCAAGTGTTAAGGCTGCTCGCAAGATATCATTAAAATGCATACATTCGAACGTTTCTTGCGTAGCTAAATCAAGTATATCCATGCGGAAACACTCTTCAGGAATATCTGGAAACTTCATGGCCCTAAACACGTTGAATCTTACCGTCTCGTCTTGGATTCGCATAGTTAATTCGCCGTTTTCTACATCAATAACAGTACGCCCCGTGGCTAGGAATGGTCGACCCAAGATGATGGGGACATTCCTATCCGCGTCGTATTCAAGAATAACGAAATCAACTGGAAAGATTAACGTACCTGCCTTGACGAGGACATCTTCAATTCGTCCCTCTGGATGAGCGAGGGATCTATCAGCCATCTGTAGGATCATGGAAGTTGGTCTAGCGTTTCCTATCTTCAATTTTTCGAAAATTGACTTGGGCATCAAATTGATACTTGCGCCCAAGTCACACAAAGCTTTTCCTTGCCACTCATTACCAATAGAAATAGGAATCGTGAAACTCCCAGGATCAAGTAGTTTAGGTGGCAACTTACTTTGGCATATAGCGCTGCATTCTTCTGGCAATCCTATCATCTCATTCTCACGGTATGGTCTCTTGTTGGTAATGGCTCTTTTCAGAAATTTAACGTACTTCGGAACATCGCGTATAGCATCTAAGAATGGAACGTTAATATTGAGACCACGTACCATATTCAAGAACTTCTGATATTCGGCCATGTCTCCTTTCTTCTGAACTCTTGAGGGAAAAGGTGGAGGAGGTCGGGTTTCTGTAACATCTTTGGATTTTGGCTTCTCCGGAATCTTCTCCACTTCCACTATTTCAGGTTCATCTTCTTTTTCTTCCACCTCTTTTACCGGTTTCTCCTTCACAGTTGTTTCTTTTTCTTTCATAACGGGGAAGGGAGGTGGAGCGAGTTTCTTACCACTTCGAAGTGTTACTGAATTACATTCTTCTCTCTGCTTAGGTTCTTCAGTATCACTCGGTAGTTGTCCTTGCTGACATTGATTTAATTGCTTATTTATCTGAGCCATTTGTGTTTCCATCAACTTAAGTGCTACTGTGGTAGACTGTTGAATGCTGATAAGTGTTGTCAAGGTTTGTTGAACATCTAGAGCACCTTCTTGAGGTTGAGCAGGTAAAGCTTTTTGGTTCATGGTTTCAGTATAAGCATCTTGAGGAGGTTGTCTCTGAGCTTGATATCCGTATGTTTGTCCACCTTGATAGTTGTTCTGAGGTCTTGGTTGAAAGTTGTTTCCTTGGGGGCGTGGTTGATATGCATAAGTTGGTTTAGCAGCCCCATTTGGATTTGAATAGTGGAAACCCGGATGGTTTCTGTTCGGTTGATAGCCTTGACCACTTGAATTGTAATTTCCTCGGTTGGATATGAACATTACGGATTCTGGATTGTTTTGACAGGTCTCCCAATCATGATCTTGTGTACCGCAGTTAGAACATCCATAAACTTCTTGTGTAACATTTACATCTGCTCTTCTACCAGTAGCACGTTTTGTAACAGCTAGAGTAAGCTGTTTCAGTTTATGTTCGAGTTTGTTTTCCATGGCGGTGAATTTTTCTTCAATTGACGCAGTATTTCCACCTCGAACAGGTGTTCTTACAGTGTTCCAACCAAGTTCATTTGTTACAGTTCTATTCAAAATAATCTTCGCATGAACTGGTTGTACCTGTAGGAATCCACCACCACAAAGCAAGTCTAGATCCTTTCTTGAAGAGCCATCAAGTCCTCGGTAAAATATCTTCATCTGTTGAACTTCTGTGAGGCCATGATCAGGACTCTTCGTAAGCAAATCTGAAATCTCTTCCAACTTCTACCCAAAGTCTCGTCTTCCTCTTGTTTGAATGAGGTTAGTTCAACTTGCGCATCTAATCTCATATTCGTTGGGTAATATCTATCGAAGAACGCGGTTTGTAATGCGTCCCATGTTGTAATTGTTCCGGGTTCTTGCGAATCATGCCACTCACTTGCTCCATCAATAACGAAGAATCTAAAATTAGCAAAATACATTTGCTCTTTAGTTACTCCTTGCGTAATATAAGAATCGCAAATTTGCATGAACTTCTGTACAGCACGGATCGGATCTTCACTGGGTGTACCTCGGTAATTGCCATAACTTTGAAACTGAGATAGCATACCAGGATCGGGTCTGAATCTCTCGACATTAATATTTGCAGAGCCAATTCCGAGGGGAGGAGCTCGAAACGGAGCTTCTGCAGGGCCATTGGCGGACCATGGATCATTGTTTCGAGGAGCAGCTGGGTTGAGTTGACCAGCCATTGTTTCTCTTGCCAATTGCTCCTCTAACTCTTTTGCTTTAGCGTCTCTCTTTCTTTTGTTTGCTTCACGAACTAGGTTTTCGGGATTTGCAAGAATCACGATATCTTCACGCATAAACCCAAACCTGTAGACCTGAGAAAGAAAAACAACCCAAAGCGTAAAACTGAAAAATAAAACTAAAACTAAACTAACAATTAAACTACTAAAGATTAACACCGGGGTCACACACTACCGTCCCCGGCAGCGGCGCCAAAAACTGGTGGGTCCTGGGGTGTTATAAAATAAAGTGCAAAATAGAGGAACCACTTAACCGCAAGTGTACGGTTGTCCCAAGTAATATATGATAATCAAGTTCGTTCTCAGGGACGGATTAGGTTCAACCCAAATATTAATCAGATAGTAGAGATAATTGCTAAACAGAAAAATAAAAGATAGAATTTTTGTTTGGTTTTTGTAAAATAAAGGATGCAAATAAAATAAAGACTAAATTAACTAAACAGAAAGGAAATAAAACAAATAACGACTAACTTCAGATAAGAGAGATACTTGATCCTCGCAAAGGAATCCACCTAATCATTGTAATCTATGTTATGTTTAAGGGCAGAATTGGAATTATAATATTAGTCGGGACTCTAATATCTCCTAGCCCCCTGTCGGGTGGACCTAGAAGCTATCCTAAAGTATCATAAACACCTGTATGGTCGAATATGGCTTTTCGGATGATATGATTTTACCTCTTTGGCTATGTAACTAGTTAAGCCTGTCGGTCAATAACGGACATTACACGGGTATTACCTAGATCTGTATTCAAACCCCCCTGTCGGATGATCACTTCGCCACTAAAGTGAATAGCCCAAATACTAACAGCTAATTCTAGTTGTTCCTAAAAGAATTAGTAATGAAAACAAATTAATATCCAATACCTAAAATTCAATTCAATTTAAATCTAAACAATCCCAAATTCAAAACATAGAAAACATTAATTAAGGTTCATCCCTTTTTATGCGATTCTCAAGTATAAAGAAATTTAGCTCATGATGAAATTAAAAACTAACATTAAATAAAAGGAATTCATGTTCAAATACAAAAGATAAATGAAAAACCTAAAGGGTAGAATGACTATAGATGGAAGAACAGGATTCCTCCAGCTTCTAGCTTCTTCTCTCCTTCGTGCTCTGACTTGAAAACCTTAAGCCTCTTGTTTAATTATCTGAAGTGTGTGAAAGTATGAGGTTAAGGGGTGTATTTATAGGTGTTGGAGGAACCTAGGTCGAATTTAACTTGGAGTGGAAGACAAGTCAAAGACTCTCAAATTCGTAGCTCTAAAAGATAAGATTCTGCTGATTTGATTTGGTCATATCTTTTTCAATACTTATCCGTTTGAGAAGTTCCAATATATGAAACTGCTTGTCTTGGAAAGCTCTTTCTATTGGTGCAGACCATTCATCCAGAATCCATGCCAATCTTTTATTATGATTTAATCTCTAAAACGTGGCTGAATTTCAGATTTCAAAAGGCAGCTTTATCTTTTCCTCCTGTGAATAAATCTTTCCTAAATCTTCTTATTTCCATGTAAATCTTCTTTCCTTTCATATTTATCTTGACTTGGTCTCTAAGTAATTACCATTTATCTTTTAAAGCTTCACATTAAATATATATTTAAACCGCATATGCTTAAAAAGAATAAATCAAGAAATCAAGAAATCGAAATAGGAAAGTGTACTCTAAAAATAGAAACTCGACTAGAAATCACTTATTAACACTCTAAAATACAATAAGACTTTATTCTCACTTTTTCTCCTTGGATTGGTCTTTCATGAGATTCAAGAACCAATTAACTTTGCATTAAAAATAGTCAAATTTACGAACAAAAGCTCAGATTCTGCAAATAGTTAATTTCCAAGGGGAGAAAGTGCAATATGATCAAATAAGCTTAAAAGTCTAACAAACAAGTCATTTATTCACCTAAAAGGATGTCTCCAAGGGGCTAATAATTAGAACAAATCGGGAGACATCAAGAGGACATTACCTGGATCCCGATCCATACGACTATTGGGAAGACTCTTCGGGACAACAACAATGGGGTAGTGATTTCTACCAATAACCTTATCAATACTTGCAAGAGCAAGAATGGAACAATCAATGAATTGAGAATAATCAACAACAATCGCCTTATCGCTATCAACAAGAACAAGCATGGAACCAGCAGTGGGTTGAGAATGTTAAACAACAATCCTCATATCACTATCAGCAAGAGAATGAATGGAACAACCAGTGGGCTGAAAAGGTTCAACAACCTCCACATTCACCACTAAGTGCTGAAATAGTTAGATCACTTAAACAACTCATGCGCTTATATGAATAAACGCCTGAAGTAGTGGAGGAAAAGGATTCAGAGCAAGTATGGAACAACCAATGGGTTGAAAACATTCAACACTATCCACCTCATCACTATCCGCAAGAGACACTACAAGAGACATGTGCTAGAGTTCAGCGTCTAGCAAAGGAAACTAAGGCAGAAGAAGAAGAAAGAAGAGCCATACGTGCATCCACACAACAGATTATAGACGAAATGAAGGCTAGATATAATTCTCATGACTTTGCTAATAGTAACATGTCTTATGAAGATTCCACTCCACCAATGGATGGAAGAGATCAACCGGGAGAAGTAGTTGAGGAGGAGGCGTTGAAAGAAGATATTAGTGATTGTGATATGACAAACATGCCGGTTATAAATTAAGACCACCATGTGGTTGACAATCTTCTTAGCATGGTGGAAGAAGGAGTAGCAATGAAAATCCTAGAAATTGAAACTAAAATTGCTATTCCTATGGTGCGTGCACATGATCAAGATACAGAACGCAAACAATAAGAAGAGGTGATCGAGATTAGAGAGATTCCACAATAAAAACATGATGAGGTGATAGTAGAAGATTGTGTTGAAGACGAAGAAGAATGTGAAGTGGTTGAGGTATCAATTGAAGAGATAAAGGTTCACAATAAAATAGAAGTTGAATCTGCGCCCCAAAAAGTTCACCAATCACTAGCTCCACCACAAATCATCATTAGAGATTAAAAATCGGAATCACCTCTATTACTAAAAATGATAAATAGGTGCTACGCAAGAATGGTGCTACTCCGCGAGAGTAAAGCGGCAAGGAGGAGCACCTACCCACCACATCTTTAAGAGGAACGTGAGAATGGAAAGAATAAAATTGAGCTTATATCGTTGAGGAAGGTTATCTACTATCGTGTGGTGAAAAACGAGTTTCGCCATGAGAGCAAGGAGGCGAAATGAAGATACTACCCTCCCCCTTTCAGAGATCGATTGAATATAATTCTAAGGGGGAAGGTCCCAAAGCTTACATACCAAGGACGAGGCGAATTTAAGCGGAGGAGAACCGCAAAGGCCTCAATAACATCTTCATGGAAAGTAACGCGTCGAACTTAAAGACGCAATAAACAAAAGTTCTTCTTGGGAGACAACCCATGTTTTAATTTGCTTTCTATTTTTCAATTCCTATTGTATAATTCTAAGTAATTGTCGAGTCTTAGTGTCTATTTTTAAAAGAAATGAGAAAGGTAGTGTGTTAATGGTGCAGGAATTGAGTTTGGGGTGCTGAGGAACAAAAAGGGGGAAAATCTGCTGCACTGGCCGGCTAGCCGGTCAGATCACCGGCATGCCGGCGGAAGAATAACAAGAGCCCTCGGGTCTATGACTCATGTTGTTTGCCGAGAGGGAGAGAAAAATTAAAGTGTCACACCGGTATGCTGGCCAGATCTCCGGTATGCCGGCCAGAAGGAAAACACGTGCCCTCGAGGGGCTCGACTCGGTATTTTGACAGGGCGAGATTGTGCGAAAAACAGCGCAACGGCTAGCCGGTGATACCACCGGTATGCCGGTGCCCAAAAACACGTGGCCTCGGGTAGTGGATTCTGGTTCGAGGCAGAAAGTTACACAAAGGGGAGACCTCCAGCACTGTTATGCCGGCGATTCCACCGGTATGCCGGTGCGTAGGTCGATTTTGAAGAGTTTGTTGCCTTATACACTTCTTACCTTATCAAGTGCAAACCCTAGCCTCTCCAAAACGATTTTTTAAGACCCTAACCCTTTATATACCTGCACAAAGATCACTACGATACCCAAGAACATTAAATCCTTCCTCCTATTCCATTCCAAACACACATCCAACACCACAATCCTTCAAGAAAATCAAGAAATCTTCTCCTTCAATCTTAAGCCTCTTCATCAAAGCTTCAATCGTATCTATTAAACCTTCCCCAAGACATTACATATTCATTACCCATCTCATATAACACCATAATCCTTTATTACAAATCCTCAAAGCATCAAATTTCAAAACTCTTCTCTAGTTTTTGATTATTTGAAGTTTTGAGTTTGGGGTTCATTGAGATGACGAAGATTGGGAGGTCAAGTATACCATGAAGAGGAAGAAGAAGTTGGAGAACCTCTTATTACTTTTGGGTGTTGAAAGATGTAGTTGAAAGAATGGAACTTTTGGAGGATAATCATGAAGAGGTGTTACCAACAATAGGAAAAACTCTCAAAAGAGTTGGAGCTTATGCAAATCATATTACCTGGAGTGATCAATGTTCAACATGCCACCTACGCAACACAAGGAGCTCAACCTACACGCAACCATGGAAACCAGCTTCGTGCTGGTTCAGATACATTTTCCTATCCCTTTTCTCATTTGTTTTATTAGTTTTTATTTGCTTTCTTGAGTCTTTTTCGAGTCGTGTGGACACGACTCACTTTTGAGTTTGGGGTGGGGTTCGTTGCCTCATCCCAATTTTCTGTGTTTTACATGCTTTCAATAAAAATTAATCCAAGGGTTGCGTTTGACTGTAGAGTATTTTAAATGCCCCTATCAAGAATGCTTGTTATGAATTTGTGATAGAAAATAGTTGACTTTAGGGGTTAGTGTAAAACGCACTTTGACTGCATGCAAATATGAGATAATTGATAGGAAAAATTAATGAACAATGCAAAAGAAGTAAACTTGTGCTTAAGGATAATGAGTGGTTTGTAGAACGTGAGATCTAAATGAGTAGAGAACCCACTTAGGTATGAACTAGAGGCAAGCTGTGTAAATAGGAAAATGATAGAGGCAGTTCTTTGTTAGCCCTTTGAATCCTTTTTGGCCTTCTATCCTGAATTAATTATATCCTTCTTAGCCAAATTTTCAGCCTTTAAGCCTTTCTTTTGTCGCCACATTATAACCCAATATCCCTTTAGTTTGTTAGGCATTACCATATGACCCGCACTTGAATCACGATCTTGAGACATCCTGTCTTGGGCTTGAGTTTGGGGTGGTGGGTCCACTATATGGGAATTTACATTGGGTTGGGATTTTTTAGCTTATCAATTGTGCTGTTTTATATTTTGATGATGATTCACAGTGATTATATTGTAACCATTTACCGGGGTAAGAGTAAATGAAAAAAAAAATATAAAAAACAATAAAAAGGAAAAAATTTGAATGAAAAATATCGTGATATCTCAACATTAAAAAGAGAGTCATGACTATAAAAAAGAAAAGAAAAATTTCATATGAAAAAGAATAAATATTTGGACCGGCAAAGAGGAAATTTTTTGGTGAATCATCTTTAGTGCTTATTAGGTTAATTTAGGGACGCTACATTAGCGCGTCAAATGGGTTGAGTGAGAACGTTATTCGAGTGTAAACTCAAGCTCTTGGACAGTTTGTTGATGGTAAGTGAGGAGAGAGCCAAAAGCTCACTTCAAATTTACCAAATATACATACCATACCGTCCTTAAGCCGATATTAAAACCGTAAAGACCTCGTGATTCCTAGATACATGGTGAGTTAATAGGGAGTATGCTAAGTGGAGCGTTTAAAACAAGTAAAGATCGAGGAACACCCTATAGCCACCATCTTGAGATAAGTAATAAGCGTAACCTTCTAGCATTGTGAAATTAATTTTGGATTGATATTATTTTGTGTTTGATTTTGCATGATATGCGTATGTGTATATTTATTCCTAGATCATACTATATGAGATTTGTATTAAGTTATTCTTTGGGAATATTTACTAGATTCTACCTTCTGCGTTCACCTAAAAGACCTTTGTTTTTATTTTACTTTGTCGGGACGACAAAGGTTTGAGTTTGGGGTCTTGATGTCTCCCTATTTGTTCTAATTATTAGCCCTTTGGAGACATACTTTTAGGTGAATAATTGACTTATTTGATAGACTTTTACGCTTATTTCGTCATATTACACTTTCTCCCCTTGGAATTAGACTATTTGCATTTTTAGAGCTTTTGTGCGTTAATTTGATTATTTTTAGTGCAAAGTAAGTAGGTTCTTGAATTTCATGAAAGACCAATACAAGGAGGAGAAGTGAGAATTAAAGTCTTAGAGTATTTTTAGTGTGTTAGGAAGTATTTTATTCGAGTTTCTAATTTTAGAGTGTGTTTTCTTATTTCTAGTCTTGATTTATTAATTTATTAATTTTTAAAGCATATGCGGTTTAATTATTTATTGTGAAGCTTTAAAAGATATATGGTAATTAATTAGAGACCAAGTCAAGTCTAATAAGTAAAGGAAAGAGATATAAATGGAAATAAGAAGATTAAGGATGGATATATACAAAGAAGGAAAATATAAAGCTGCCAAAGGAATTTGAAATTCTAGCCACGTTCTAAAGACGAGCTCATAACTTATGATTGGCTGGGAATTTGGGAGAATGGTCTAGACCAATGGAAAGAGTTTTCCGAGACAAGCGGTTTCGACTATTAGAACGCGTCAAACGGATAAGTATTGAAGGAGATATGACCAAAACAAATCAGCAGCAGAATCTTACCTTTTCTAGATTTTAGGGCTGCGAATTAAAGAGTTCTTTACTTGTCTTTCTCTCCAAGTAAAACAAATTAGGGCTTCCTAGCACCTATAAATACACCCCTTAGACCTCATTATTCAGTTTTTAATTTTTTATGAGCTAAATTTTTATATACATGAGAATCCCAATAAAGGGATGAACCCTAACTAATTTATTCTATGTTTTGAATTTGGGATTTTCATGATTTAAATTGAATTGAGTCTTATATATTGGATATTACTTTGTTCATAATCACTATTTCTTTTGAGTACAACTAGAAATAGCTTTTAGTATTTGGATTATTCACTTTAGTGGCGAAGTGATCACCCGACAGGGGGGGTTTGAATACAGACTTAGGTAATACCCATGTAATGTCTGTTATTGACCGACATGCTTAACTAATTACATAGCCAAAGAGGTAAATATTTATCATCCGAAGAGGCATATTCGCCCATATAGGGGTTTATAGTACTTTAGGATAGCTCCTAGGTCCACCCGACAGGGGGCTAGGAAACATTAGAGTCCCGACTAAGATTATAATTCCAATTCTACCCTTATACATAACATCGGTTATATTAATTATGTGGATTCCTTGCGAGACTCAAGTATCTCTCATCTCTGAAGTTAGTCCTTTTACTTTATTATTTCTTTTCAGTTATTTGTTTAGTCTTTATTTTATTTCATATTAAGTTTTAAGAAAACCAAACAAAAATCATATTATTTTACTTTTCTGTTAAACAATTATTTTTACTATCTTATTAATACTGGAGTTGAACCTAATTCGTCCCTGAGAACGAAACCCGATTTATCGGAGTATTACTTGGACAACCGTGCACTTGCGGTAATTTTGGTTATTTATTTTCGTACTTAATTTTATAACACCATAGGACCCACCAAGTTTTTGGCGCCGCTGCCGGGGAGGGTAGCGTCTGACCTAGGTGTTAATCTTTAGTAGTTTTAATTGTTTATTTATTTTTTCAGTTTTACACTTGGTTTTAGTTTTTGTTTTTGTTGTACAGATTTTTATATTCAGGTAATGATCAAGAGATTTTATTGAAGATGTATAGAGGACATTACCTGGATCCCGATCCATACGACTATTGGGAAGACTCTTCGGGACAACAACAATGGGGTAGTGACTTCTACCAATAACCTTATCAATACCCGCAAGAGCAAGAATGGAACAATCAATGAATTGAGAATAATCAACAACAATCGCCTTATCACTATCAACAAGAACAAGCATGGAACCAGCAGTGGGTTGAGAATGTTAAACAACAATCATCATATCACTATCAGCAAGAGCATGAATGGAACAACCAGTGGGCTGAAAAGGTTCAACAACCTCCACCTTCACAACTAAGTGCTGAAATAGATAGATCACTTAAACAACTCATGCGCTTATATGAACAAACGCCTGAAGTAGTGGAGGAAAAGGATTCAGAGCAAGTATGGAACAACCAATGGGTTGAAAACATTCAACACTATCCACCTCATCACTATCCGCAAGAGACACTATAAGAGACATGTGCTAGAGTTCAGCGTCTAGAAAAGGAAACTAAGGCAGAAGAAGAAGAAGAAAGAAGAGCCATCCGTGCATCCACACAACAGATTCTAGACGAAATGGAGGCCATATATAATTCTCATGACTTTGCTAATAGTAACATGTCTTATGAAGATTCCACTCCATCAAGGGATGGAAGAGATCAACCGGGAGAAGTAGTTGAGGAGAAGGTGTTGAAAGAAGATATTAGTGATAGTGATATGACCAACATGCCGGTTATAAATGAAGACCACCATGTGGTTGACAATCCTCTTAGCATGGTGGAAGAAGGAGTAGCAATGAAAATCCTAGAAATTGAAACTGAAATTTCCATTTATATGGTGCGTGCACATGATCAAGATACAGAACACAAACAAGAAGAAGAGGTGATCGAGATTAGAGAGATTCCACAATAAAAACATGATGAGGTGATAGTAGAAGATTGGGTTGAAGACGAAGAAGAATGTGAAGTGGTTGAGGTATCAATTGAAGAGATAAAGGTTCACAATAAAATAGAAGTTGAATCTCCGCCCCAAAAAGTTCACCAATCACTATCTCCACCACAAATCATCATTAGAGATCAAATATCGGAATCACCTCTATTACTAAAAATGATCAATAGGTGCTACGCAAGAAAGGTGCTACTCCGCGAGAGTAAAGCGGTAAGGAGGAGCACCTACCCACCACATCTTAAAGAGGAACGCGAGAATGGAAAGAATAAAAATGAGCTACTCTCATATTTTCTTCAATTTATAATATCCTTAAAGATAGAGAGTCAAGACCTCTCACAATTTATTCAATTCATAACATCCTTAGAGAGAGAGTCAATCACTTCAAAGTAAGAATGCACAGGAGACGCTAAAGCTGGAGGAATTCTGTTCTTCCACAACATCCAACCAAACCCTTAGGTTATAAATTTCTTTTCTGTAATTGAATATGATGTCTTTCTAATTAATTTCAGTCTTTAAATGTATTATGGGCTAAACTTTTATATACTTGAGAATCGCAATAAAGGGATGTAACCTAATTAATTTATTCTATGTTTTGAATTTAGGATTTTCATGATTTAAATTGAATTGAGTCTTATATATTGGATATTACTTTGTTCTTAATCACTATTTCTTTTCGGTACAACTAGAAATAGATTTTAGTATTTGGGCTATTCACTTTAGTGGCGAAGTGATCATCCGACAGGGGGGTTTGAATATAGACTTAGGTAATACCCATGTAATGTTCGTGATTGACCGACAGACTTAACTAATTACATAGCTACAGAGGTTAATTCTTATCATCCGAAGAGGCATATTCGCCCATATAGGGGTTTATAGTACTTTAGGATAGCTCCTAGGTCCACCCGACAGGGGGCAAGGAGACATTCGAGTCCCGACTAATATTATAATACCAATTCTACCCTTAAACATAACATAGGTTATATTAATTAGGTGGATTCCTTGCGATACTCAAGCATCTCTTATCTCTAAAGTTAGTCCTTTTACTTTATTATCTCTTTTCAATTATTTGTTTAGTCTTTATTTTAATGCATATTTAGTTTTAAGAAAACCAAACAAAAATCATATTATTTTACTTTTCTGTTAAACAATTATTCTTACTATCTGATTAATACTGGAGTTGAACCTAATCCGTCCCTGAGAACCAAATTCGATTTATCGGAGTATTACTTGGATAACCGTGCACTTTCGATAATTGTAGTTCCTTTATTTTCGTACTTAATTTTATAACACCCTAGGACCCACCAGTGTCTCGACGACTCGAAAACGACTCTAAAGAAGAATTAAAAACAAGCGGATAAAGCATATACATAAATGGTAAGGAAGAAAGAGAACATACTCTCGAGGCTATTGCCTCGCATTATTGACATCCAAGATAGGATTTACTGGATATTTCTTTGATTTCTCAAGGAGTGTCATGATGTGCTTGGATTTTATCTGTGCCACATTATTGGCCAAGAAAGTTTGAGCTGCTTCGACTTATTCAATCGCTCCTCCATCTTCTCTCACCAAATACGATCATTTTCTTCTTTTGAAATTTGCGTAATTCCCGCTCCTCTTAAAATTATCTTGATCCAAGCATTGTCAATATTATTACTCATTTTATATTCAAATTTCTCTCCTTCACCCGGAATCACATTCGCTTTCCGAACAAGACAAGTGATCATAGTAGCATATTTCACATTAAATAACGAAGTAGGAGAGATCGAAAATCGCATCACCTGCTCAAAGATCAACTGTGCCATATCCACTTCTTCTCCCCTTAAAATATAATTCAAAAAGATAGTGTTCTTCTTAGATACATCCGAATTTCTTGTGTTTCCAAAGGCATTAGTTGTAAGAAAATTGTGCCAAACTCTTGTATCCGGTTGGAGATATTTGTAAGGCCAAGGTTCCTTCGATTCTCCCTTATGTGATTGCACTTTCTCCTTATTTAAGACATACTCAGAAAGTAGATTCCAATCGAAAGTCTTGATATTTTTCACCGCTTCGCTATACTTACATGGTCCAACCAATTTCTTGAACTGGAAGTGGTTTCTAATCTCTTCAGTTGTAAAAGGAACTAACTTGCCTCTAACTAGAACAAAACCTTTACTATCTCGGCTAAAGAAGCCTAAATAGAATTTGGAATCAAACTCATGACATAAATTTGAACGTCTTACCATATATGTAGACCAACCAAATCTTTCACTGATCTCCAATAATCTCTTGTACTCACCTTTACCAACATCTTCGTCAAATACTTTCTCATAAGCAAAAGGAAGTTCATGCAAGTGTTTCTTTGCTGAAGCTATCAAGGCCTTTGAAGCTTCTTCTTTATCTTTGGGTGTAGGACTCTCGATCTGTAGAGGTTGTGGTGTCTTCTTTACGAAAGATGGAACCTTTTTGCCCATTGAATTTACCACAACTAGTTGTCTTGTCTTCTCTTGACCTATTTTACCCTTTATGTTGGAACTTGAACTTTTCTCAATTGATTTCTTCTCAATAGAACCCAATACCTTACTCTTCTTCAACTTCCTAACAGTAGATAATGATTATGTTCTTTTCGTCATCTCAATTAACCTCCAACGCAAAGCTTTGACCACTCTTGAAATTTGAAACTCTTAATTATTGGTTGAACAAGCTTTATTTGGATTAAGAAAGGTGTTATGATGATGATTTTCTATATGGGTGTGATAAATTTCTTGTAGATTGGTATGGATCTAAGAAATTGTTAGGTAAGATTTAGAAATTTTGGCTTTCGATTCTTGGATTCAATGTGTTTTGGTATGATTTGGCTTGTTGAATCTTCTTTGTAATGATGTAGGGAAAGGATTGGATGAATTTTTATGGTGATTGGGTAGTGTTTTGATGTTTGGGGAAGGTTTGTTGAAGCTTTAATGGAGTTGGAGGTTTGGAGAAGAAAGAAGGCTTAAGGATTGAAAAATTCGGAATAGAACTAACCTCTTCTTCTTTATAACCTAAAAAGCAAAAAAAAATCTTCTTCCAGCGGCGCGCACCGG
This sequence comes from Nemophila menziesii, assembly GCA_029959085.1. NCBI lineage: Eukaryota > Viridiplantae > Streptophyta > Magnoliopsida > Boraginales > Hydrophyllaceae > Nemophila > Nemophila menziesii. The sequence goes on along the minus strand of JARWIR010000048.1, from coordinate 2,550,380 downwards.
TATACCGGTCGTGTGACCGGCTAGCCGGTCAGCTACTTTTTTATTTTCTTTGTCTCGGCAAGAAACCTTATTTTGGAAACCGTGTTACGGTTTTTTGACCCACCGGCATATCGGTCATCTTACCGGCTAGCCGGCGGGCATGTTAGAATGTGCTCCAAAAATAAAATTCCTCCCTAACTCGATTTTCTTAGTACCTAAACATCAAAAACACTAATACCTTTCACAAACAAGCAATATCAACTAAAACAACTAAACTAAACATGAATTAAAAACTTAAAAACATAAAAAAAATTGTGGGTTGTCTCCCGTACAACACTTTTATTTAACATCTTTCAAAGTTAGACGTGTCACCTCTATCAATATTTGCGAATATAGCCTCCCCAGCAATGAGTAAGGCTATGAACTTCTACTAACCTTTTTTTGATGCCCCTATTGGGCCTGATCTCTATCACCTTACGTGAAACAACTTCAGTGACTATAAAAAGTCCCATCCATAAATATTTATGACTTCATGGCCTATTCTTTGGTTTGCGGGCTTTCCATACATCTTCATGGCCGACCCCAAACTCAATCTCTGGCTTAGTATCCACATGTTTTGTGTAGTCTTCTTTAGTGACACGATGATGTGAACGGCTGTGGATTATAGAAACTGTGGGATTCCTTAGTTTCTTACCCCAAACATAGAATATCTCGGATACGTTCTTAGCATGGATGGTAACTGTCCCCTCCTAGAAGTTGATGATGCTCTAACTGGTGGCGATGAATGGACTCCAAAGTTTTATTAGAACCTGATTATCTACATCAAAATCAAGTATAACAAAGTCAGTAGGGATGGTGATATTACCTGATCGGACGTGTACGTCCTCCACTGTTCCCCATGTCTTGGTAACTGAGTTGTAAGCAAACTGTAACTTCACTGGAGCTTTCTCTATTTTCTAAAGTCCAAGTCTATTGAACACAGACTTTATCATAAGATTCACACCTGAACCCACATCACACATAGCTTTCATCTTGAGCATACCATTTATTTGAATAGAAAGATTGAAGCTTCCTTGATCTTTGAGTTTCAATGGTAACTCTTTCTCAACTCTTCTCGAGACTCTCTCAGCATGAGCCACAGTCTCTTTCCTAGCTTCTATACTCGCTTCTTTCTCTGGAATAACTTGCATGAAAACTTGTTGCGGTGTAAGCCCTTTCTTTGCAATCTCAAGCATCTAGGCGTTGATATTTTCCAGAGTATACGCCTCTACAAATGCTTTGAGTTCAATGTCAACCTTTGGATTTGTATCAGGAATGGCTGGTAACACTGTTTGAATAACTACTGGTGGCGAGCTTACCTTCTCTTCTTCTTTCTTTTCTTCTTGCACAACAGGTGCAACTTCATCTTTCAGCTCTTTTGAGGCTTCTTCCTCTTTTTCTTTAGCTCTAGCAGCAACTTGTAACTCCATAATTGATCTAATCTCTTCTTGCATATCTCTCAGAAGGTCTATAAAGTCAGATCTTTCGGATGAATCCTCATCTTCAGAACAGTCAGAGTCTTCGGGGCTAGACTTGGTTGGTTCTTCTTCAGTTTCTGGAACTTCCACGGCACATTCTACAGCATATGCGGTACTTCCTTATTCTCCTCTATTTCAAGGAAAATAACCTTACAAGATTTGAACCCAACACTGGCATCACCTCCTTTGATAGCTTTCAATTCTTTTGCTTCCTTAATAATTGTTAGAACTTTATTTATTTGTTCTACTTGCGTACCTAAAATCTGAATTGATGCTTCTTGTTCTCTCAACTTCTAGTTCTGTGAATGCATATTAGTGGTCATCAAATCCATGAAGTTCTTCAATTGTTTATCTCACACAACTCCTTCTTGAGCATACTGTGGTAAAGCCTTCTGAGCTAAAGTATCGGTATAAGAATCATTGGCATGTTGTGTTGTAGGAGCGGGTCGATTATAATTATGATTCCCCTGATAAGGGACTTGATCTCTTGGTAGGTAAGAGTTATTCTGGGGAAGAGGTTTATAAGTACCTTGATTAGCGGCCCCCTATGGATTTGAATACAGCATAAACAGATGAATCATGTTACCAAATTGATAATTTCCTTGGTTGGATATGAAATAAACAGATGCTGGATTTTCTTCTCACTCTTCCCATGTATGATTCGGTACCTCACACTTCGGACAACCTTGTTCCTCTTGCACTACATTTGTCACAACTAAATTCTTCTGCATCTCAAGCTTAATCTCTTTGATTTTATTTTCTATTGATGTTAATTGAGTTGAGTTTTCATTTTCTGCATCTAATCGAAGCATACCTCTGGTGTTTGTAACAGGATCTCACGAAAGTGGTCAACTCCTTTCAGTTTCTATAATACGTTCCATTCATTCGGGTGCTTCTGTAGGATCCATGGACACAAAACCTTCTCTTCCAAAGTTATCTACCCTCAATCTACTCTCGGCATTGATACCTTGATAAAACATAGCCAACAGTAAAGACGGGGTATAACCATGAAGCGGACATCTAGCTAACTTCTGTTGAAACCTTGTCCATGCGTCTCCTACTTCTTCTTCATTATCTTGGCGAAACTTAGCAAGCTCCAGCTGATCTTTGAGTCTCATACTCTTTGGATAAAAACGGTTAAAGAACGCAGCTTGAAGTTCTGTCCAAGTATATAATGTACCTGGTGGTCGTATATCTAGCCAATCACCATCTTTACCAGTCAGAAAGAACGAAAACATGTGACAATACAGTTGCTCGCATGTAATGCCCGGAATGATGTAGGCATCACAAATCTGCAAGAACTTCTGAATCGCTCTTACCGAATCTCGAATTGCTGCACCACTATAGATTTCAAAATTCGAAAATTGATTTAGCATACCCGGTTCGGGCTTGAACTTGATATTTAGGAGATCTTATTCAAGTCTATTAAAATTTATGTTACCTTTTGGTGGTGGTGGTGGTGATGGTATATGGCTTAACAGACCAACTAGCGGATCTACCACTATTTGTGGATCTTGTCCTACTCGCTGCTCTTCCATTGCTCTTCTTCGTGCTCTGTCTTCTTTCAAGCGTTTATTATAATCTTTGAAGCTCCACTCGGGCTCCACAATAGGAGGCCAAGGATTCACTGTTAAAAACCCGAAAAAGACTAGAACAAACCAAAAAGCATAAAACTGGAAAAATAAAAATTATTAAAAACTACTACTACTAAAAATAAATAACCCACACGCTAACGAGACACAAGTCCCCGACAGTGGCGCCAAAAACTTGGTGTCGCCTAAGGTATGATAAATAAATATGGATACACAAAGCTCTAGCACCCTAGACTAAACATGTTACTCACTGCAAGTATCACAGTTCGTACACAAGTTTTAATGATAAGTCAGATTTGTTCTCAGGGACTTAGTGTGTTATATGAATTGGAATACAGAATAGAGTAGCAATTAATAATTAAAAGACAGAAAATAAATAAATATGATGATGAGGAGATTAATGATTAACTAAATTAAAATAAAACAATAAGAATATGTGAAAGAATGAGATGTAAGAGTATAGCTCAGGTTTTGCTCGTATGCACTAATTCTTCTATTAGTTAATAAGGGTGATAATAGCTCTTAGATAAGTAGTCAGGATTCAAAATTCCTCCCTACCATCTTCAGGGTGGACTAGGGTGGCCACCTCATAATCACGAGGGGACTTAACTAAGGTTCTCCTACGCCACTAGGTTCTTAGATGAGACTAGCCTTCTAATGATGATCGGTGATTAAATCTGATGTCTCCCAATTTGTGATGATTTAATCTTAGCTAGAGACATCATTTTGGGTGTTTTAGGAAGTCATTTAGTCGATTTTTTTATTTCTTGTCCTGATTTGATGATTTATTATTTTTAGAGCATATTTGGTTTAATTGTTTGTTAATTGTTAAGCCTTAAAGATATATGGTAATTAATTAGATGCCAAATCAATTCCAAGAGATAAAGGAAAGAATGTAATAATCAAAATGGGAGATAAAGGAAAAAAAAGATAGATACGGAAAGATAAAGTTGTCAAGTAAATCTGAATTTTACCAGCCACGTCCACAAAAGTGATCATAAGTCACGATTGGCTAGAAATTTGGAAGAATATTTATAAAGCAAAGTTATAGAGCTTTCCTAGACGATCGGTTTCGACATAAGAAATGCGTCATTCAGAGCTGTATTGAAGGAGTTACGGTCAAAACAAAACAACAACATTTTCTTACCTTTTCTATATTTTAGGGTTACGAATTTGAGTTGGACTAGGAGTCCAAGTTACTTGTCTTCTACTCCAAGAATACCAATTAGGTCTTCTAAAAACCTATAAATACACCCTTTAACCTTTGTAAAATCATCCTTGCTCAGTTCTAAACCTTATATTAATTCTTAGTCATTCAAGAGAGCAAGATGACATTCATGTATCTTTATTTTAGTTTTATTCCTTCAGGTATGAAATAATTTTCCCATAGCTTGGGTTTTGCATGATGTATAATCTATGAATTCTATTTTCTTTCTATCTAAGTTTTTTTGGAAATTATATGTTTTAAATTGATTTTAGTTGCTTAACCATATATTTGATTTATTTGCTTTGATTTACTGTCTGTCTTAAACCTGGTCAACTTAAGATTGTGCTAATAGTAGTTAGATGGACACCCGGAAGGGGTGTCTAATTATTGAAACACCACATAAACATCTAGTGTACGGTAGTGATCCTGACAAGATTTTCCTAACTAGATAGTAATTAGGGTTTATTTTAATCACCAATCATCATTTGTAGGCCAGTATCATCTAGGAACCTAGTGGCCTAGGAGCACCCTATTTTAGTCCTCTCGTGATCGTGAGGTCGCCACCCTAGTTCGCTCTCCGGGGATAGGGGGAAGTTAGAATCATGACTACTTATCTAAGAGCTATTATCTCCCTTATAAACAAATTGAAGAATTAGAAGGATTAGTGCATACCAACAAAACCTAAGCTATATTCTCTCATCTTATATTCTTTCATATTATTTACTTGTCTTTATTTTCCTAGTTTAATCATTAATCTCCTAACCAATCGTATTTACTTTCTTTCTTTTAATTATTAATTACTACTCGAATTTATCTACTAATAGGTATAACTCACTAAATCCCTGAGAACGAATCTGACTTATCATTAAAACTTGCATATGTCCTGTAATACTTGCAGTATTGTGTTTAGTTTAGGGTGATTAGTGCATTGTTTTCCATATTTATTTATCATAATTTTATCACACCCTAGGCGACACCATGTTTTTGGCGCCGCTGCCAGGGACTTGTGTCTTGTTAGCGTGTGGGTTATTTATTTTCATTAGTAGTAGTTCTTAGTTAAATTTTTATTTTTATTTATCCAGATTTATGCTTGTTGGTTTGTTTTAGTCTTTTTCAGGTTTTCGCAGTGCATCCTTGGCCTCTTCTTGCGGAGACCGAAAGGAGCTTCAGACCTTATAATAGACGTATTAGAGAAGACAGAGCCTGAAGAAGAGCTATGGCAGAACATCAAGAAGCAGTAGATCCACCACTTGGTCCTTTAGGAAATATACCACCACCGGTAGGAGATAACAGAAACAACAACATAATTGAACAAGATCTCCCAGGCTCGGGAACACCGTTTCGAGTTCAACCATTGGGTTATCGTCCTCCAAAGATCTAGAATATCAAGTTTAGAACTGGTCTGGGTATGCTCAGTCAATTCAGAGTTTTGGACTCTATAGTGGTGCAGCAATTCATGATCTCGTAAGAGCGATTCAGAAGTTCATGCAGATTTGTAATGCATATGTTACACCAAGTATTACACGCGAGCAACTGTATTGTCACATTTTTTCGTTCTTTCTGACCGGTAAAGCTGGTGATTGGATAGATAGACAACCACCAGGTGCAATTAATACTTGGACAGAACTTCAAGCCACATTATTTAACCATTTTTATCCAAAGAGTATGAGACTCAAATACCAGAGCAAGCTTGCTATGTTTTGTCAAGAGAATGGAGAAGTAGGAGACACGTGGACAAGGTTGCAACAGAAGTTAGCTAGATGTCCATTCCACGGGTACACCCCGTCTTTACAATTAGCTATATTTTATCAAGGTATAAATGCCGAAAGTAGATTGAGGGTGGATAATCTTGGAAAGGGAGGTTTTGTGTCCATGGATCCTACATAAGTTGCCGAAGGTATGGAACGTATAATAGAAACTGAAAGGAGTTGTCCACTTTCGTGAGCTCCTGTTACAAACACCCTAGGTACGCTTCGATTAGACGTAAAACTGCAAACTCAGCTCAATTTGCCGCATTAGAGAATCAAATCAAAGAAATTAAGCTTGAGATGCAGAAGAATTTAGCTGCAGCGAATATAGTGCAAGAAGCACAAGGTTGTCCGGAGTATGAGGTATCAAATCATACATGGGAAGAGTACGAAGGAAATCCAACATCTGTTTATTTCATATCAACCCGAGGAATTACCAATTCGGTAACAGGTGTCATCCGAGTATGCATATTCAAATCCACAAGGGGCCGCTAATCCAGGTAACTATCAACCTCGTCCCCAGAATAACTCTTACCAACCAAGAGGTCAAGCTCCATATCAGGGAAATCAGAATTATAATGGACCTGCTCCTCCACAACAACCTATTAATGATTCATATATCGACGTTTTAGCTTAGAAGGCTTTACCAAAGTATCCTCAAGAGGGAGTTGTGGGAGATAAGTAATTGAAAAAATTTATGGATCTCATGACCACTAATATGCATTCACTAAACGACAAGTTAAGAGAACATGAAGCTTTAATTCAGATCTTAGGGACGCAAGTAGAATAAGTGAATAAAGTTCTAACTAATATTATGGAAGCAAAAGAATTGAAGGCTATCGAAGGAGGTGATGCCAATGTTGGGTTTGAAGCCTGTTAGGCTATTTGCCTTGAGATTGAAGAGAATAAGGAAGTACCGCATGCTGCAGAAAGTGTAATGGAAGATCCAAAAATCAAAGAAGAATCAGCCAAGTCTAGCCCCGAAGACTCTGACTGTTCTGAGGATGAAGATTCTGACGAGAAATCTGAATTTATACAACTTCTGAGAGATATGCAAGATATGCAAGAAGATATTAGATTGGTTATGGAATTGCAAGCTGAAAGCGCTTAAGAAAAAGAGGAAGAAACCTCCAAAGAGCTGATAGTAGAAGTTTCACCTGCTGTGCAAGAAGAAGAAAAGGTGGAATCGCCACTATTTATTGTTCAAACAGTGTCACCAACTATTCCTAAGACAAATCCAAAGGGTGATATTGAACTCAAGACATTTGTAGAGGCATATACTTCGGAAAATATAAACGCCCAAATGCTTGAGATTGCAAAGAGAGGGCTTACACCGCAATAAGTTTTTGCGCAAGTTATTCCTAAGAAAGAAGCGAGTGTAGAATCCAGAAAAGAGACTGTGGCTCATTCTGAGAGAGTCTCAAGAAGAGTTGAGAAAGAGTTACCATTGAAACTCAAAGATCAAGGAAGCTTTAATATTCATATTCAAGTAAATGGTATACTCAAGATAAAATATATGTGTGATGTGCGTTCAGGTGTGAATCTTATGCCAAAGTTCGTGTTCGATAGACTTGGACTTCATAAATCAGACAAAGCTCTAGTGAATTTGCAGTTTGCTGACAACTCAGTTACCAAGACATGGGGAACAGTGGAGGAGTTTACATCCGATCAAGTAATATCACCATCCCTACTAACTTTGTTATACTTGATTTCGATGCATATAAGCAGGTTCCAATCATACTTGGAAGGCCTTTCATGGCCATCAATCATAGCATTATCAACTTCCAGGAAGGGACAGTTACCCTTCATGCTAAAAACGTACCGGAGACATTCTATGTGTGTGGTAAGAAACCAAGGAAGTTAGATCCCACCGTTCCTATCATCCACATCCTTTCACATCACAAAATCCCAGAAAAAATCCACACAATACCTGTGGATACTGAGCCAAACATTGAGTTTGGGGTCGGCCATGAAGTTGTATGGAAAGCCCAACAACCGGAGAATAGGCCATGAGACCATAAAGATTCGTGGATGGGACCATTCATAGTCACTGAGGTTGTTTAAGACAAAGTGATAGAGATCAGGCCCAAGAGGGGCATCAAATGGAGGTTAGTGGACGTTAATAGCCTTGCTCGTTGCTGGGGAGGCTATATTCGCAAATCTTGATAGAGGTAACGCGTCTAACTTTGAAAAACGTTAAATAATAATGTTGTACGGGAGACAACACGCAATTTTTTTTTATGTTTTTATGTGTTTAATTCATGTTTAGTTTAGTTGTTTTTAGTTGATATTGCATATTTGAGAAAGGTATTAGTGTTTTTGATGTTCATGTACTAAAGAAATCAAGTTAGGGAAAAAAAGAATTTTATGTGCACATTCTAACCTGCTCGCCGGTATGATGGCGAGCCAAAAAACAGTGACACGGTTTCTCAAATCAGGTTCAATGCCGAGACGAAGATTTTTGAAAATTCGCTCACCGGCTAGCCGGTCACACGACTGGTATACAGGTGCGCGAAAAACAGTGACACGGTTTTAGGACACATGTTAATTGCCGAGACGAGAAGGGAATTACCGGGGACGCAAGTGTCGAAACGATTTATGACGTCAGCAAGCGGCTAGCCGGTCACACGGCTGGTATACCGGTCAGTGCCGCTGGAAGAAGAAAATATTTTGTTTTTAGGTTATAAAGAAGAAGAGGTTAGTTCTATTCTGAATTTTTCACTCCTTTAAGCCTCCTTTCTTCCCCAAACCTCTCCCAACTCCATTAAATCTTCAAGGAACATTCACCAAACATCAAAACACTACCCAATAACCATAAAAACACATCCAATCCTTTCCCTACATCATTACAAATAATATTCAACCACCCAAATCTAACGAAAACACATTGAATCCAAGAATCAAAAGCCTAAATTTCAAAATTTCATCCAACAATTTCTTAGATCCATACCAATCAACAAGAAATCCATCTTACCCTATAGAGAATCATCATCAAAACACCTTTCCTAACCCAAATAAAGCTTGATCAACCAATAATCTAGAGTTTCAAATTTCAAGAGTGGTTAAATCTTTGAGTTGGAGGTTAATTGAGATTACTAAAATAACGGACACATTATCTACTGTGAGGGAGATAAAGAAGAAAAGCAAGTTATTGGGTTATATTGAGAAGAAATCAAGTGTGAAAAGTTCTAGTTCCAACACGAAGGTAAAACATATAATGAAAAGAGAGGACAGCTAGCTGTGGTAAATTCAATGGGCAAAAAGGTTCCAGCTTTCTTAAAGAAGACACCACAACCTCTAAAGATCGAAGGTCCTACATCCAAGGAAAAAGAAAAAGCTGGAAAGGCCTTGTTAGTGTCTGCAAAGAAACACTTACAGGAACTTCCTTTTGCTTATGAAAAAGTATTTGAAGAACAAGTTGGTGAAAGAGAGTACAAGAGATTCTTGGAGATCGATGAAAGATTGGTTTGGTCTACATTCATGGTAAGACGTTCTAATTTATGTCATGAATTAGTTTCCAGATTCTATTTAGGACCCTTTAGCCGAGATAGTAAAGGTTGTGTTCCAGTTAGAGGCAAGTTAGTTCCTTTTACAGTTGAAGAGATTAGGAACCACTTCAGTTTAAGAAATTGGTTGGACCATGTAAGTATAGAGAAGCGGTGGAAAATAAAAAGACTTTTGATTAGAATTTACTTTTTTAGCATGTCTTAGATAAGGAGAAAGTTCAATCAGATAAGGGAGAGTTGAAGGCACCTTGGCCTTACAAATATCTCCAACCGAAAATGATAATTTGGCACAATTTCCTTACCACTAATGCCTTTGGAAACACAAGAAATTATGATGTAAGTAAGAAGAACACTATCTTTTTGAATTGTATTTTGAGGGGAGAAGAAGTGGATGTGGCATAGTTGATCTTTGAAGAGGTGATGCGATTTTCGGTCTCTCCCATTTCGTTATTTAATGTGAAATATCGTACTATGATCATGTGTCTTGTTCAAAAAGCGAATGTGATTCCGGGTGAAGGAGAGAAACTAGAGTGTAAAATGAGTAACAATATTGAAAATGCTTGGATAATGAAATTTTTTAGAGGAGCAGGAATTACGCAACTTTCAAAAGAAAAAATGGATAGAATTTGGCAAGAAAAGGTAGAGGAGCGATTAAATAAAGTCGAAGCAGCTCAAACTTCCTTAGCCAAAGATGTGGCACAAATAAAAGCTAATCAAGTGCACATCATGACACTCCTTGAGAAATTAAAGAAAGATCCAATTAGTCCTATTCTGGATGTCGATAATGCGAGGCAATACCATCGAGAGTATGTTTACTTTCTTCCTTACCATTTATGTATATGCTTTATCTGCTTGTTTTTAATTTCTGTTTAGAGTCTTTTTCGATTCGTGGAGACGCGCCTCATTTTTGAGTTGGGGGTGTGGGGATTCGTTGTCTCTCCTCTCCATTTTTCTGTGATTTTCTGTTTTAGGCAGAAATTAAATTTTTTGATACATGGAATTAGATGTAGAGTGTGTTTAATAGCTTGAAAGCATAAGCTTAGTAAGTTGATGATAGAAAGTAGTATGTTTATGAGCTGCTTTATTTTGTATGCTTTGAGTATTTGCAGGAAAACACACTTTGATAGTAAAGAAAAGATTAGTAAGCAATGCAATAGAAAGTATGTCCTATCAGAGGGAGCCATGAGTGGTGTGTAGGCCGTGAGATCCAAACTAGTTGATAAACCCATTTAATGAACGTGCTAAAGGTAAGAGAATGACGAAATTGCATAGTTTAGAAAGTGATTAAGGCGGTCCTTTCATAAGCCCCTTGTTGCCTTTAAGCTTGATGTCCAAATTATATTTTATATCCTTCTCAGCCCCTTCTAGCCTTTTAAAGCCTTTTTATTAGCCATATTATAAGCCATATCCTTTAGATTTCAGGACTTTTCCATATATGATCCGCACTCGAATCGCGATGCATAGACAATTGTTTTAGAGCTTTAGTTTGGGGTGGTGGGTCCACAATTATGGGAATTTTTTGTTGGAATTTTTTAGCTTATTAATTGTGATATGTTCTATATATTGATGAGGATTCACATGATTATTATATTGTAACCCTTTGCCGGGGTAATAGTAAATGAAAAAAGCTGAAAAGCATGAAAAGATTATGTGAAAAAATAGCATGATATCTTAACATCAAAAAGAAAATCATAACTATACAAAAGAAAAAATTGATATGAAAAGAATATATATATATTTGGACCAGAAAAGTGGGATTTTTAAGTGATCATCATTATGCTTTAATTGGGTTATTGGGGATGCTATTTTGTGCATCAAGAAAATTAGTGGGTTGAGTGAGGACATTTTATGAGAGTAACTCAAGCTCTAGGGCGTCTCGTTGATAGCTAGTGAGGAGAGATCCAAAATCTCACTCTAAACTATCCAAATATACTTATCATACCTTCCATAAGCCAACATTACAACCTTGAAGACCTTATGATTCTTTGCTATGTAATCTAGAAGTGAATGAGCAAATAGAGAGTAGTTAAGAAGATCGTTGGATACTAGTGAAGTTTGATGAACAATCTATAGCCTCCTTGGTGAACTGGGTAAAGATCCTCTCCTTCTTACATTGCGAAGTTAATCTAATCTTGAATTCAAGCCGTGTTGATGGTAGATATGAAAAATGTGTAGGTATGTAGTTTGTAAATATTATTACATGAAATTTTCTGAGTAGTTGCTTTGAGTCTATTCTATATATTATGCTATCTTTTTTCCCACTAGGCTTAATTGACCTAGGTATGTATTTAGAGACTTCCCTTCGTTTTTATCTTTATTGTATCTAGATGATACAACTTTGAGATAGGGGTCTTGATGTCTACCTATTTGTGATGATTTAATCTTAGTTGGAGACATCATTTTAGGTGTTTTAGGAAGTCTTTTAGTCGATTTCCTCATGAATTATTATATTTTCTTATTTCTTGTCTTGATTTGATGATTTATTATTTTTAGAGCATATTTGGTTTAATTTTTTGTTAATTGCGAAGCTTTAACGATATATGGTAATTAGTTAGATGCCGAATCAATTCCAAGAGATAAAGGAAAGAAGATAATGATCAAAATTGGAGATAAAGGAAAAAAAGATAGATATGGAAAGATAAAGCTGCCAAGTAGATCTGAATTTTACCATCCACGTCCACAAAAGTGATCATTACTCAAGATTGGCTAGGAATTTGGAAGAATGGTCTGAAGCAAAGTTGTTTCGTAATGTAGAACGCGTCATTTGGAGCTGTATTGAATGAATTACGGCCAAAACAAAACAACAACTGTTTATTACCTTTTCTATATTTTAGGGTTACGAATTATAGTCAGGCTAGAAGTCTAATTACTTGTCTTCCACTACAACAAAACGTGTTAGGGCTTCCTAAACCCCTATAAATACACCCTTTAACCTATGTAAACATATCATTGCTCAGTTCTAAACCTTATATTAATTCTTAGTCATTCAAGAGAGCAAGATGACAGACATATATCTTTATTTTAGTTTTATTCCTTCAGGTATGAACTAATTTTACCATATCTTGGGTTTTTCATTATGTAGAATCTATGAATTCTATTTTCTTTCTATCTAAGTTTCCTTGGAAATTATATGTCTTAAATTGATTCTAGCTGCTTAACCATATATTTGATTTATGTGCTTTGATTTACTGTTTGTCTTAAACCTGGTCAATTTAAGATTGTGATAATAGTAGTTAGATGGTCACCCGGAAGGTGTGTCTAATTATTGAAACACCACATAAACATCTAGTGTATGATAGTGATCCTGACAAGATTTGACTAACTAGATAGTCATTAGGGTTTATTTTAATCACCAATCATCATTAGTAGGCCAGTCTCATCTAGGAATCTAGTGGCATAGGAGCACCCTATTTGAGTCCCCTCGTGATTGTGAGGTCGCCACCCTAGTTCGCTCTCTGGGGATAGGGGAAATTTAGAATCCTGACTTCTTATCTAAGAGCTATTATCTCCCTTACAAACATATAGAAGAAATAGAAGGATTAGTGCATACCAGCAAAATCAAAGCTATATTCTCTCATCCTATATTCTTTCATATTTATTTACTTGTCTTTATTTTCCTAGTTTAATCATCAATCTCCTAATCAATCGTACGTACTATCTGTCTTTTAATTATTAATTTCTACTCGAATTTATTTACCCATAGGTATAACACACTAAGTCCCTAAGACCGAATCTGACTTATCATTAAAACTTGCATACGTCCTGTAATACTTGCAATACCGTGTTTAGTCTAGGGTGATTAGTGCATTGTTTTCCGTATTTATTTATCATAATTTTATCACACCCTAGGCGACACCAAAATCAAACCCTAATGACTATCTAGTTAGGCAAGCCCTTCCGGATCACTACCGCACACTAGACGTTTATGTGGTGTTTCAGTAATTAGACGCCTCATCCGGGTGACCATCTAACTACTATTAACACAACCTTAAATTGATCAGATTTAAGACAGAGAATAAATCAAAGCACATAAAACAAATATATGGTTAAGCAGCTAGAATCAATTTAAAACAGTTTTCCCAAAGAAACTTAGATGGAAGAAAATAGAATTCATAGATTATACATATGCAAAACCCAAGATATGGGAAAATTAGTTGCTCCTCTAGAATGATTCTAATGATGAATAAACTTTAAGGACTAGTTGTGGGAGGCAAGGACTGAACAAGGACATGTTTACAAAGGTTAAAGGGTGTATTTATAGGAGTCTAGGAAGCCCTAGGTTGGATTTCTTGGAGTAGAAGGCAAGCAATTGGACTCTTTTCCAAATCAAATTCGTAAACCTAAAATATAGAAAAGGTAAGAAATTGTTGATGTCTTGTTTTGGCTGTAACTTCTTTGTTTCAACTCTGATTGACGTGTTCTTTATATCAAAATCGATCGTCTAAGAAAGCTCACACTTTAGTTTCAAATTATTCTTCCAAATTTTCAGCCAATATTGAGTTATGATCACTTTAATAGGCGTAGCTAGTGAAATTCAGATTTACTTGGCAACATTTCCTTTCCTACTTTATCTTTGCCTTCCTTTATTTCCAATTACCATCATTATTTTCTTTTCTTTATCTCTTGGAATTAATTTGGCATCTATTTAATTACGATATATCTTTAAAACTTCACAATTATCAAACAATTAAACCAAATATGCTCTAAAAATAATAAATCATCAAATCAAGACAAGAAATAAGAAAATAAAATAATAAGCATAAAAATCGAGTATAACTTCCTAATAATTCCTAAAAATGATGTCTCCAACTAAGATTAAATCATCACAAATAGGGAGACATCGCCAAACTGTTGCTAATTCTTTTGGTGAAAAGAACGAAGGTGGGGTAGAAGACGAGATTCCAAAAGAGGATCCTTCTACTTAATCCCTCAATCTTCCACATTAAATTCAAATTCTTCACCTATAATTTCAACTCCAAGGAAAATTAAAAGTTTGGAGGAAATTCATGCTAGTTACAACTATTGTATTACTGAACCAGACAGCTTTGAGGAAGCAATAAAGGAGGAAGCATGGAAGAAAGCTACGCAAGAAGAAATCCAAGTAATTAATAAAAATGAAACGTGGGATTTAGTGAAAAGACCTTAGGAAAAAGATGTGATTGGTGTGAAGTGGATTTTCAAAACAAATCTTAATCCTGATGGTTTGGTTCAAAAAAACAAAGCGAGTCTCGTATCAAAAGGATATTCACAACAACCTAGAATTGATATTTAGGAAACTTTTGCACAAGTGGCTCGATTGGATACGATTCGGGTACTCATTGCATTGGTCGCTCAAAAAGGTTGGTTTTTATATCAACTTGACGTAAAATCAATATTTTTGAATGGTAAATTAGAAGAAGATGTTTATGCTGAGAAACCACAAGTATATGTTATCAAAGTAGAAGAAAACAAAGTGAACAAGTTGAAGAAGGCGTTATACGGGTTAAAACAAGCACCCTGAGCATGGTATAGCGAGATTGAATCATATTTCCTAAAAACATGTTTTCAAATGAGTAAGAATCAAGCAACATTATATGTGAATACACAAGGTACTAGTGAGATATTTATTGCTTCACTTTATGTTGATGATTTGGTATTCAGCGAAAATAACAAAGAAATGATTGAAAATTTTAAAAGAGACATGTTGAAAAAATATAAATGAGTGATGTGGGTCTCTTGTATTATTATTGAGTACTGAGATTTGTCAAAACAAATATAATATTTTTAGTAGCCAAAAGAAGTGCGCCAAAACTCTTCTGTATAAATTTAGAATGAGAAATTACAAACCTATGTCTACACCTTTGATTGTGAACAAAAAGGTGATGGAAGAAGATGAAAGTACGGAAGTAGACAATCAAGTTTATCGAATTTTGGTTGGAAGCTTGTTGTATTTAACCACAACAAGACCGGACATCATCTATACTACAAGCATGTTGTCTAGATACATGCACAAGGAGAGTTAAAACCATTTCGGAATTGCGAAAGAGTGTTGCGATAAATTCAAGGTAATCCTGGATTCGGTATATTATATGAAAGAAATGTTGAAACAAATTTGTTTGGATTCTGTGATAGCAATTTTCCGGATGTGTTCATGATATGAAAAGCACATCGTGATATACGTTTTCTCTTGGTTATAGTTTTTTTAATGAGATTACAAAGAGTAGAAAACAATGGCACAATCATCGGCATAAGCCCAATATATTTAAGCATCTTTAGCAACCATTTTACAAGATATATGTGTAAAACAAGAAGGAGCTACTATTCTCTTATGTGACAACAAGTCTGCTATTGCAATGACAAAGAATCCCGTCTACCATAGTTGCACAAAACATATTGCATTCCAGCATCACTTCATAAGATAAGCTGTAGAAGAAGGAGAAATTCGGCTCAAGTATTGCAAAACTGAAAAACAAGTAGCAGATATTTTCACCAAAGCATTTCCAAAAGACAGGTTTGAGTTTTTCCGTAAATTAATCAGAGTTACCAAAGACATTAAGGGGAAGTGTTAGAATAAATATATTTGAAATACATTGATTCTAGATAAGTCTCTTTGAGTTCATTATTTGTATCTTAGAGTCTATAATCAGTGAATCTATAGGTGTCTTTTACAATCTATCCATTGTATCTCTAGACAGTTTATATTTATTGTATTTGTCATTGTCTCTTCAAGTATCTCAAGTAGCCTATATAAGAGTCATCATGTAGAGAACTTGATTCATTATTTAAATAAGATAATATAAGTGTCTACTCAAATTAGAAATAACCTTATTCATATTTTATTTTTCATCACTTAAACTTTTGAATTTTTATTTCCAACAATTGCACCTATTCAACTTACTCAATGATAAGATAATTTATACTGCTAACATTAAAGGCAAGTTTCCTTTAACAAATATTATAGATGAAATCAAATATAGAGGGAAAATTTTAGAATGGACTATAATTGTTTGGTAGACTTCGCTTGTACCTAATGTTGTTTCAGGACTTGGCTAGCTTGTTTAAACAGGTTCCTACTTAAAGTTGTATTTTTGAAATCTCTGTTGAAAATGGAAATCATTTTTTTTTACTGTCCTTTTGCTAAAAAAATAATCATCAAATGCTTTGAGCTGAATGGTGAAAAATGGATTAATATTCATAGTTGGACCGAGCTAACTGAAGTTATCTTAACTATAATCTAAAGACAAGTTCTTGAAGAAAATAAATAAGATTTTTGGGAGAAAAATAATGAAAATGATATATTAATATTTGGTATTCTATTTTTTGTGTTACAATTTCATTTCATGTCTCTCTATTTATATTAAAACTTAAGAATATGGAAAGACATGTAAATCATATAATAATTTATCATGTCCACTACTATTCTAATTTAATTAGAAAAACTTGTAACTTAATTCTCCACTAATGCATAACTTATTTCTCCACTATCCTATAACTTATTTCTCCATTACTCCATAACTTATTTCTCCACTGACTGAAGTAAATGGAGATGATACAAATTATAATTTATTTTACTTTAATCAACTTTATTATTTTATTTTATTCTTATTTTGCTTTATTCCAACAATGCCTCCCGTAAATTGAATTTGTTCTTTATTCCGAGAGCTTAAATATATTTTGAGAAATGTGGTCCTCCGAGTGGTTTTGTAAACACATCATCAAGTTGATCTTCACTTTTGCAATATTGTAGATGAACTTCTCCTTCATTGACAAGTTCTCTTAAAAAATGAAATCGTAGTCGAATGTGTTTTGTTCTTCCATGCAAGACTGGATCCTTTGAGATGGAAATAGTTGAACTATTATCACAATATAACATAGTAGGATCTTTTTGCTTGAACTTCAAGTTCTCAAGAACTCCTCTTATCCACATTATTTGACATCCCGCTAAAGAAGCTGCGATATACTCTGCTTCGGTGGTAGAAAGGGCCACAATTGGTTGTTTTTTCGAACTCCACGAAAATGCTCCACTTCCGAGATTAAAGACATAGCCGGAAGTACTTCGAGAGTCATCAATACTCCCTCCAAGATCACTGTCTGTATAACCCACGAGTTTGATAGGAACATTTGCTTCATAGAAAATCCCATAATCGATTGTTCCTTTGACATAGCGTAAAATCCTTTTAGCCGCCTCCCAATGATTTGAATAAGGTTTCTCCATGAACCTGCTTATTAAACTTACCGCAAACATAATGTTTGGTCGAGTGGCTGTAAGATACATCAAGTTTCGTATCAAGCTTCGAAACATTGTGGTTTCAACAAATTTTCCTTCTCCTTTTTTGCTTAACTTCAATCCTGTAATGCAAGGGGTTGAAACAGGATTCAAGTTCTCCATCTTGAATTTCTTCAAAATTTCAGTTGCATATTTTTCTTGAGAAATAAAAATTCTTTCATTCGATTGTTGCACATTAATGCCAAGAAAATGATGTAATTCTCCCAAATTGATCATTTCAAACTCACTCATCATAGAAACTTTGAAAGTGTGCAACATCTCCAAATCGTTACCCGTGAAGATAAGATCGTCAACATAGAGACTAACGATCATAAATCCACCCTTAGAATTTCTTTTGATA
Source organism: Nemophila menziesii (assembly GCA_029959085.1). NCBI lineage: Eukaryota > Viridiplantae > Streptophyta > Magnoliopsida > Boraginales > Hydrophyllaceae > Nemophila > Nemophila menziesii. Next base: position 2,532,225 of record JARWIR010000048.1, on the reverse strand, counting down.
TAAAGGGTATGCTCAAAAGGAAAACGTTCAAAGCAAAAATTTAGAAAATAATTATTTATTCTATCATACCATGCACGGGGTGATTGCTTCAATCCATATAACGTCTTTTTGAGTTTGTACACTTTGTCTTCTTCACCTTTCATAGCAAATCCAGGAGGTTGCTCAAGATAAATTTCCTCTTGAAGATATCCGTTCAAGAAAGCTGATCTGACATCCATTTGATACAATTTCCAACCACTTTGAGCAGCAAGAGATATAACTAATCGAATTATATCAAGTCTTGAAACAGGAGCAAATACTTCATTGAAGTCGTCACCTTCTTTTTGTTTATAGGCTTTTGCAACTAACCTTGCTTTATGTTTTTTGATGGAGCCATCAAGATTCGTCTTCGTTTTGAAAATCCATTTCACGCCAATTGGAGACTTATGAGTAGGTAAATTTGTGAGCTCCCAAGTTTCATTTTTTTCGATCGAGATGATTTCCTGTTTCATAGCTTAGATCCACTTTTCTTCTTTTGAGGCTTCTTCATAAGAAATTGGATCCTCTCTAGCAAAAATGCAAAGAAAAAATTATTTGCTTCATATACCTCCTCTGTTGCATCATAAATATCTCGCAAACTTCTTTTTTTTCTTTGAGGAGATGGTGAACCTTCAAGAGAGTAATTTTCATCATCAGATATGTGTGTTTCTTGAGAATCTTTTACTTGATAATCACTTTATTCATCATCAAGAATCTGCCAAGTTAGTGAATCTGAAAGTTTTGAAAAATCATAAAAAGCCTTTTCATCAAAAATAACATCCCGACTTATTACGATTTTATTTGTTTGAGGATTATAAATCTTGTAAGCTTTAGTCCTTTCACTATATCCAATAAAAATAGATTTTTCAGATTTATCATCAAGTTTGGTTCTCAACGCATTTGGAATATGTGAATATGCAAGACAACCAAATGTTTTTAGATGACTTACACTTGGCTTCTTACCATACCACGCCTCGTTAGGAGTAGAATTTTCCAAAACTTTTGTTGGTGATCGGTTGATCAAATAAACGACACAAGAAACCGCTTCGCCCCAAAACTTTGATGGAATATTTTTCTTTTTCATCGTGCATCGAACCATATCCATGATTGTTCTATTTTTCCGCTCTGTAATGCCATTTTTTTGTGGTGTATATCGCGCCCTTAATTCATGGCGAATGCCATTTTGTTGACAAAATTCTTCAAAGAGAGAGGACAAATACTCACCACCACGATCACTTCTCAAGTTCTTTATTTTATAACCAGAATAATTTTCAACTTGAGATTTGAATTCTTTAAAACATACAAAGGCTTCCGATTTTCGCTTCAAAAAATTAACCCAAACCTTTCTTTTAAAATCATCAATAGATAACAAGAAATATTTATTACCTCCCAAGGAAGGGACTCGAATTGGCCCGCAAATGTCACTATGAATGTGTTCCAATGGTGATTAAGATTTCCAATTTGACTTGGATGGAAATGGCTCACGGTGTTGCTTCCCCATTTGACACTCTTCGCAAACTTCATTGACAACATCGATATTTGGCAATCCTTGAACAATTGTTTTATCTGACAACTCCGTCAAACTTTAGAAATTAAGGTGCCCGAATCTATCATGCCACAACTTAGACGTTTCTTCATTAACAGTTAGATACCAAGAAACATTGAGAGTATTAAGTTTGAGAGGAAATAAATTATTCGAACTCAACCCAATATTTGCAACAATTTGATCCCCTTTTTTCATGATGCAAGTGTTGTCAACAAATAAAATATTGAATACTTTTTTTACTAAGTGACCAACACTTAACAAGTTTCTTTTCAAACCAGGTACAAAGAATGCCTCAGACATTTTTTCGGTGTTTCCGGATTTTGTTTTGAAGACAATATCGCCTACACCTTCGATTTTATATGATTCTGCATCTCTGATTGTATCCTGAACATAGTTAGTTACAACAAGATTTGAAAACAAACTTTTGTTTCCCGTCATATGTCTACTAGCACCACTATCCAAATACCATATATTTTTAAAATTTCCATCAGAAGCAATTAATAAAGTTTCTAAATTTTCAATTTTTTCTTCATGTATATAGTCGATTTCTTTTCTTTTTTTAGGATATTTATTCTAACAATCATAAACTTTGTGTCCTGGTTTATGACAATAATGACACTCAATATAAGGTTTTGTACATTTATACGTACCTCGACCTCGTCCTCTATCGGAATTATTCTGAAAGGTTTTCTCCTCCTCTTTTGTCTCATCTTGTCCACGATTATTGTAGGAATTTCTTCCACCTCTTGTTTGACCGCGACCTCTACCACATCCACGATTTGAGTCGCGGCCTCCCGCGAATGAAACATGAGATTGTAATGCTTGATCGGAAGAAGAAATTTGAGGACTTCTTAGAAGAATTCTGGCTTCATGTGCTTCCAATCTTCCTTGCAAGGTTTCCATTTCCATGGCCGAAATATCTTGGGACTCTTCAATAGCCACGACTACATGATCAAATTTCATCGGTAGGCTACGCAAGACTTTTTCAACAACCCGTTGAATTTCCATGATTTCTCCATTTGTAGCCATTTGATTAACAAGAGATGTAACTCTTGAAAAATAATCACCAATTTTTTCATTTTCTTTCATCTCTAACTTTTTGAATTCGGACCGTAGAGATTGCAAGCGAACTCTTTTTACTTGATCTTTTCCGACATAAGTTGTTTGAAGAATCTCTCACGCTTCCATGGAATTATCAGCCTTGGTTAGTCTTTCAAAAATTGGAATTTCGATGACTTGATATATTTGAAAAAGAGCTTTTCGATCTTTTTTCTTCTCACCTTTTAGAATTATCTTTTGTCCTTCGTTTAATTGTGACTCATCTTCTGGAATATCCACACCATCTTCAACAACACTCCAAAGGTCTTGAGATTCAAGACATAATTTCATTAGATGACTCCTATATTCAATCTTTTCGCCATTGAAACGAGGTACGAGATAAGCAAGATTGTTGGACATATTTTTACCTTGCTCTGATACCAATTTGAAGAAAAGAAATAAGATTTTTTTGAGAGAAATAATGAAAATGATATATTAATATTTGGTTTTCTATTTTTTGTGTTACAATTTCATTTTCATGTCTATCTATTTATATTAAAACTTAAGAATATGGAAATACCCATATAATAAGTTGTCCTGTCCACTACTATTCTAATTTAATTAGAAAAACTTGTAACTTAATTCTTCACTAATGCATAACTTATTTCTCCATTATCCTATAACTTATTTCTCCATTACTCCATAACTTATTTCTTCACTAACTCAATTAAATAGAGATAATACAAATTCTAATTTATTTTACTTTAATCAACTTTATTATTTTATTTTATTCTTCTTTTACTTTATTCCAACAGTTCTTAGAGGCCATATATGCTTAGTGGACGATTCACTACTTTCATTACTTCATATATCATGCAATATAAATGTTCATATACATAAGAGTAAAGTAAAGATTGATGATCAAATACTTTATCATATCTAAAGTTTTTTATACTACCTATATTCTATAATAATAGTTTCTTTAGTCAAAAAAATATATTCCATAATATATGTTATTTTTAAAGTTCAGAAACAAAATAAATAACCATTTTTTAATTTTATCTTTTTTTTAAAATATCTTACTAATTAAATATTTAATTTTTTTTTCTTATAATTTAAAATATATTGGTTATTTTAAACTAAAATTTATCTATTTTTTAGGTTTTCTAATATGATTGAAAAACTATAAAGAGTTAATTATTATGGAATTGAGGTAGGACATTTAAAAATAACTCAAGGGTACCGGAAGTGTAAAGAGAAAGGTGACAGAAAAGTGATAACTAATTTTTGAAAGTTAAATGATATTTTTAAGCTATAATGAATGATCAGCATATAAGTAGATTAGTTTTTCTTTCTATTCTACTTATGACGCTCTTAATAAAGTGTTCTTGCTTGTAATGTACATTAAATATGATCGTTTCGCTGAGAATATTTATATATATATATATATATATATATATATATATATATATATATATATATATATATATATATATATATTTTATGAGTTTTAGACTTTTAGTGCATCAATGTTATTTATGAGTTGATATATGCATATGTAGGTGCTTACTGTTCGTTGCATTAAATATACTATGTTATGTGTGGCTGCGTAAATGTAGTGTTGTTCAATTGGTTTACAGCACTTCCAAGGGACGAGTCTCTCATTTGTATAAATTGAAGAATGGTCACAATCACAGCCTAATGTATATGTGTATAGATATATCAGATACTTTTTTGTGTATGTTTATATATTTGTTAGTAATATTGTGTACATGTAGTGTAGTGTATCACGCTTATGGGTGTGTATGTGTATACTACAGTTTGCTATTCTGGAGCAGAGATGTATATGCGTGTGTTGATTGTTTGACAACATTATTTCACTCATTTTCTTCATGTTGACTATTTATTTATTGTTTATTAATGTTTTTTTTTTGCAACTTGGATGTAGTTACATGGTAGTGAAGAATCAGAAACTACACTGACAATTTGATGAGCTCTTCCCAGAGTGGTTTAGGTCAGGGAAAGCCTATATTTCATGGGGTTTCTGTATTTGTGGATGGATACACAATTCCTACCAGTCAGTTTGTTAATAAGTCTGCACATATTCTAAGTGTAATATTGGTTTTCTATAGATGTATAGGCACTTTGGACATATTCTTATGCTTGGGAATAGCCAAAATACGCGTGTTTCAAAAAATAGCAAATAAACCCATGTTATAGAGATAACATTTCAAATCTACCCCTCCCCAGGGTTATACTTGGATGTTTATTGGCACAAGACATATGCACATATTTAATTGTGTGTTAATATTAGTTTAAGGTTGTTTTTTAATTTAATTTTAAACTTTTCAGGAGAAGCATGGTGGAAAATTCCAAAACTATTTGTCAAGACAAAATGTGACTCATATAATTTGCAGTAATCTCCCTGACAGTAAAATTAAGAAGTTGAGGTAATCACTTTCTCCTAAACTTTACTTGGTTAAGGTGTTGATTTTTATTATCTTTTTATCACAATCTGTCATTATTTCATTATATAGGTCCTTCAGTGGTATTGGACTCGGTTGCTTCTAATAAACTCCTAAGCTGTAAGCTCTGCTTTCATCATTTTTCTGAGTTATCAATGATATGTTTTAGAGCCTGAATAAATTAATTGAATTTGTAGGGGTTCCTTACCAGCTTGATCAGGTTGTTGAATCTCAGAACCAACCAAAATTATCATCATTCTTTATTATAAAAAGCAGACCAGTCTCATCTGACACTACAACATGTATACTTCGGAAGTTTTAGAAAGTAATAATACATTAATGAGAAGTAATACAAATGAGGATGCTAATTATCCTGTAGAGGTTGGAGATACAGAAAACATACATCACTTAACAGTTAAATCTGATAACCGTCACACAAACTCTCCTAAAGCTATACATTTAGAGCTTACTGAAGGTGAAATTTGAGAGGAATTTGACTCACAGGCAAGTACTCACCAAGATTATGCTTTGGTCCACAGTGACTGTATGGATAATCAAAATTCAGAGCCGTTGAGTTCAAAAGCTATCAGGCCTTCTACTAGTCACCATCATTCAACTCTTACTAATACTAATTTTGTCGAGATCTACTTTCAGGTAAAATAAACGGAGATTGCCTTTATTATTTTTTACTCTCTCTGTCTCCAAATAATTTTGTTGCTTAATATTATTTTAACTGATATCTTTTTAACGAATCATTAAGGTTGAAATTTGAAATGATGCTATTTATAGTTGGCTATCCATGACATGTTACTTAACTGATTTTGGGTGGTATATATCATTACTCTTTTACTTAACTATGTTTTCACAATCACAATACTTTTACTTTGAGGATACATTTTATTGGCACTTAGAGAACTAGATATCGCAAGTGTTTCCCTATATTATTAATGACGAAAGATTATAGGGTGGAGTAATGTTGCATTTAATGTGCATATGGGAGGTAAAACACAAGGCTTATAGTCAACTTTCTCATTTTTTCATGACCAAGGATTTTGTTTTGTTTGCTTTGGTCTTTGGAAAGAATGTGTTAATTTTTAATTGAATTTCAGGCATCAGTTATGAAGGGAACCTTCATATTCTGTGAAAAGTAGCCGAGTTGAATACTTAGTCTGAGCACTATTTTGATATATCATTTCGCTGGACATTATATATTTAATTATAAGGGTATGTAGTCTGCGTTCTTGTTTCTGTTTTTATTTTTGTTAGTTTTTGTAATTCAAGAAAGAGATAGGGGAGATTTGACAAAGTATGTGAGAGATAAAGTAGGTGATGAACATTTTTGCACTGTTAAGGTTACTGTGTCTGGACTTTTCGAAAGTTACGAGTCACTGGTAAGGAGAAGATGCACAACAAATAAAGGTAATTCATCCACCTATTAGGACTTTTTGTGCAATGATAAAATTTCTGGGTTGCTTCTTTGAGTTTGTATACTTTATTCTCTTGCATTTTTTGTTAGTCAATTGGATTTTTCCAAGTATGGACTAACGACGTTGACTCAATTGTTTGATATTCACTTGGTTAAAACCATTAGAAGTGAATAAAAAATTGAGTATAAAATATTTTGGAGAACAAAAAAAATAAAGAAGCATAGAAATATATCTGCATATCATGAGTTTTCAACACGGGACGTCTTACAAGTAATTCAAAATAATTCTATTTTGTGACCGTTATACGTGTAAACTCAAACCTGTTGTCACCGAAGCAACGTGTTGTTTCATGTCATGCTTCAATGGTTAAATGTCTCTTAATTTGAACAGTCACGTACCCATTGAATGGTGTTGAATTGCTTCTTAGTCATTTCTATAAATAGGGAGGCCTCCTACCGTTTTTTAGAAGAAGAATCAGAGAAATAATGTCTAAAATATTTACTAGGGTTTTTTGCATATCCATTTTACAAAAGTTTTGAGAGAGAAAGACAATACATTTTTAGTTCGCCGTTGTCAATCTTTGTGTAGTGCTGCTATCGATTGACTTGAGTCCGTTGTATCCTGGGAGATCATCGCTATCAATTGTGAGTACCATAGCAGGGCGAATAGATCTTAAAGACATTGAACCAAGTTCAAGCCTCGAAATTTCTTTCTGCATTCTGTACTGTAAGTTTATCAATTATATTTCGTTATCCTGCATTTATATCTAGTTAAATTTATTTGTGTACATGTTTTAACACACAAGAAACAACAACTTAAGATCTATCCTGTTTTCTGTTGTGTTAATTATTGAAAAAAAAAATTGTTTCTCTTATGTGAAAATTTTGTGTTTTTGGCTTTTCAAACTTGTTATTTTTTGTTTTAATATACTATCATTTTATGTAATTTTGATAGTTGTGCATTTGTTTAGTTAATCTTTCTTCTGTAATATATATATAATTTTGATTTGAATCCAGTAGCTTTATAATCTGAAACAATTTTTAAATCAAATTACTGTCATTTTGTACAGTAAAATTTATTTACTTTCATTTTTACAGTAACATTTATGTACTTTTGTTTGTGTTTACTATTTGTTCATCTAATTTCTTTCTGTTTTTTTTTTTTGTTTTTTGTTTTTTGCTTGTACCCTTTAAATTCCTTTTGTCCTCTACAACAAGAATATAAATAAATCTTGGGGGACTAACAAGATCATAAAAACTTGGGGAATTAAAGGATACTCTATCAATCTTCCTAAACAAGAATTTATTCTTGGCGATAACATTTAGATTCCTTTTTGTTGTTTAATCATTTTTATAAGGATCGTGTTTGTCGTTATTTGATTTTATAAAAAAAAATTGTTGAATAATTGTGGTTTCTATTTGTGATAGAAACGATGTCTACTGAGATAGGCAATGCATCCGGAAATGATGGAACCGGTAACAACATACCATCTGCAATCCCGATTGTGAGGAATGCATTTGGCCCTATTGGACCCGCTGAGAAGCCTGAGAAGTTCAATGGAAATGACTTCAAGAGGTGGCAACAGAAGATGGTGTTCTATTTGACCACCTTGAGTTTAACCAAGTACTTAACTGAAGATGCACCTGCATTGGGTGAAAATCCAGATGTACAGACAGTTGCAGCAGTTGATGCCTGGAAAAATGCTGATTTCTTGTGTAGGAATTATATCCTAAATGCATTGGATAATACACTTTGCAATGTGTATAGTCCTTACAAGACTGCTCAGGAATTGTGGGAATCTCTTGATCGAAAGTACAAAACTGAAGATGCCGGCACAAAAAAATTTGTAGTCGGAAAATTTCTTGACTTCAAGATGGTAGATTCCAAGACAGTCATGAGTCAGGTACAAGAGTTTCAATTAATATTGCATGAGCTCGATGCTGAAGGCATGAAATTGGGAGAAACTTTCAAAGCGGCTACTATAGTCGAAAAACTGCCTCCTTCGTGGAAAGATTTCAAGAATTATCTGAAACACAAACGCAAGGAGATGTCAGTTGAAGACCTGATTGTGAGGCTAAGGATTGAGGAAGATAACAGGATGTCTGAAAGGAGGACCAGTAATCGTTTTGTGGAGTCAAAGACAAATGTTGTGGAGCAAAACAGGCCCAACACCAAAAAACGAAAGAACTCAATCCAAGAGCAGTTAATCAACAATAAGAAGATCAAGTTCTCTGGTAATTGTTATGTGTGTGGCAAATTAGGACACCGTGCCAAAGACTGTCGAAGTCGCAAAAACAACGGAAAAGGCAATTTAAAGAAAGGAAAGCATGGCCAAGCCAACATGACTGAGATTAACGATCTGGTTGAAGATGTCAATGAGATTGATCTCGCTGCAGTTGTTTCTGAAGTGAATTTGGTTTGGAATCCCAAACAATGGTGGCTGGATACTGGGGCCACTCGACATGTATGCTCTGAGAAAAAGATGTTCAAAACATACAAACCAGCGACAGCTGAAGAGATCTTATTTATGGGCAATTCCGCTACTTCAAAAGTACTTGAAACTGGAACCGTTGTCTTGAAGATGACTTCCGGAAAAGAGTTGAGTCTCAATAATGTTTTACATGTACCTGATATTAGAAAGAATTTAGTGTCAGGTTCCTTGTTGAGTAAAAATGGATTTAAGTTAGTGTTTGAATCTGATAAGTTTGTACTCACTAAAAGTGGGATGTTTATAGGAAAAGGGTACCTCTGTGACGGATTATTTAAAATGAATGTAATGACCGTGGTATCCAAAACTACTTGTAAGAATGTAACTGACAATGCTATTAATAATATTACTAGTTCTGCTTACTTGCTTGAGTCTCCTAATTTATGGCATAACAGATTAGGGCATGTGCATTTTAAGTCTTTGCATAAAGTTGTGAGTTTAGGTCTAATACCTAAATTGGATCTCGATTCTCATAAGAAATGCGAGATATGTGTTGAAGCCAAATTGGCTAAAGCTCCTTTTAAATCTGTGGAAAGGAGTACTGAACCATTAGGGTTAATACACAGTGATATCTGTGATTTAAAATATGTGCAAACGAGAGGCGGTAAAAAGTATTTTATTACTTTTATCGATGACAGCACTAGGTATTGCTATGTGTATTTACTAAGAAGTAAAGATGAAGCATTTGAGGCCTTTAAGCAATATAAAAGTGAAGTTGAAAATCAACTAAGTAGGAAGATCAAAATACTAAGGAGTGATAGAGGTGGAGAATATGTATTCCCTTTCGAGAAATACTGTCAAGAGCAGGGTATTATTCATCAAATTACTACTCCTTATTCTCCTCAACAAAACGGTATTGCAGAAAGAAAAAATCGTACTCTAAAGGAAATGATGAATTCTTTGTTGATTAATTCTGGTTTACCCCAGAATTTGTGGGGGGAAGCTGTCTTAACAGCGAATCATATTCTCAATAAGTTACCCCATAAGAAACTTGAGAAAACTCCATATGATCTATGGAAAGGACGACCACCTAGCTTTCAATACTTAAAAGTGTGGGGGTGTCTAGCTAAACTAAGAGTTCCTACTCCGAAAGAAATAAAGATTGGACCTAAAACAGTTGATGGAATCTTTATTGGATATGCGAACAATAGTTCCGCTTATCGATTTCTTGTTCATAAATCTGAAAATGATGACATTCATGTCAATACAATTTTAGAGTCAAGAAATGCATTCTTCTTTGAAGATATCTTTCCTTGTAAGATTATACAAGGAGAAACGTCTCTTAAAAGAACTCATGAGCAGAGTCATGATAGAGAATTAGACCAAGAGTCTATATGTGAATATGAACCGAGACGTGGTAAAAGGGCTAGAACGGCCAAATCCTTTGGTCCAGATTTTATAACTTGTTTGTTAGAAAATGATCCCAAAACTTTTTAGGAGGCAATGTCAACTCCCGAAGCTCCTAACTGGAGAGAAGCTGTAAACAGCGAAATTGAGTCCATCATGCAAAATCATACATGGCAACTGGTGGATCTTCCTCCTGAAAATAAACCCTTAGGGTACAAATGGATTTTCAAAAGAAAGATGAAGGCCGATGGAACAATTGATAAGTACAAGGCTAGGCTTGTAGCCAAGGGTTATAGGAAAAAAGAAGGCCTTGATTATTTTGATACCTATTCACCAGTTAGTCGTATAACATCCATTCGTATGTTAATTGCAATTGCTGCGATTAACAATCTTGAGATACATCAAATGGATGTAAAGACAGCCTTCTTAAATGGAGATTTAGATGAAGGGATCTATATGGAACAACCTAAGGGGTTTGTGGTTCCCGGGCAAGAGAATAAGGTGTGTGATGTCTCCCTAATTGTTCTTATTTTCGACCCTTAGGAGACATCATTTTTGGTGTTTATTTAATTAATTTGATAGACTTTTGGACTAAATATGCAATAATCCGGAATTCCCTTTTTATTTCTAGCATTTTTGAATTATTAAACTTCTGCGCGTAATATTGGTATTTTTAGTGTAAAGTTTACAGGTTTTTAGATGTTAGCTAGGAGAGGAATCCGAGGAGAAAGTCAAAGATCGTGAATTAGAGTCAAGACTTGAAGATAAATCCCGAAAATATTATTTTTAGAGCTGAAAATCCATTTTCCAGGCCATAGATTGCTGATTTCGAGGTGCTTAAGCGATGATTTAGCCGCTGACCTTTAAAGAGAAAACATTCCTTATCGAGTTACGGAAATTTAGCAACTGAAATGAGGTCAATCGGAGTCATAACGCATCGGGAAAAGCCGTTTTAGTGAAGGTGTAGCAGCAGTTACGGGATTTTGGGCTTAGAAATTGGGCTTGGACATTTAATTAGTGTTTTATTTTCTGGTCCAAGCCCTAATCCGTTTTTATGCTTATAAAAGGAGGTCTGGACTTCTATTTTTCATACAATTCATTCTTTACAATTAAAAACATCAGAGAGAAGCAACAGAAGGAAGGAAGAAGAAGCTGCTAGAGCTGGAGTGGGTCTATAGCTCCGTTCTCAGTCATTCTAATTCCGGAAATTAGGTTTCTTTTATCTTTTATTTGTAAGACAATATGAATTCCATTTATTTTAATTTAGTATTTCGTTTTAATATGAGCTAAACAATTCATAGTGCTTGAGAACAAACAATGGGTGAATCCCAATTTTATTGAATAACGAATGTTGAATTTGGGTTTCTGTTAAATTAAACTAGATTAGGGCTTTTACTCTTTTCAATAAATTGAGATTATTTTACTGTTTTTAGCGTCATGAACTAGGAACATGTGTTAGTATTTAGGCTATTCCAATTAGTGGTAATTGGATCATCCTGACGGAGGGTTTAAATACATAACCAGTTATTCAATCTAGGATAGAAACTATTGATTCTGACGAACTTAGTTAATTCTAGGGCCAATGAGGTAATAAAACTTAAACATCCAAAGGTGGATCATATTTACCCTGACGGGACTAGTGACACTCTAGGATCGCCTTATAGTCCAACCTGACGGGGGTATAAGGAATTTAGAATCCCGACCATTGTAATTGACCAATTTAGCCCTTAAACAACATAAGTTAGTAAATAAGATTGGGAGGATCCTTGCGTTCTCAAGTGCTACTTCTCATATTGCGTTTTACATCATTTTACTTGCGTCTTAGTTTTTTACTTGCATTTATAATTTGTCTTTCATTTAGTAGCTTTAATAAACAAAACCAAACAAACATATTTTATTTACTTGCTTTCATAAGTGCAACCAATCATTATTTGTTAAACATTGTAGTCAACCATCCCGTCCTTGGAACGAATCTGTATTATCATCTATATTACTTGGGACAACCGTATACTTGCGGTTGTGGTTATTCTTACTTATTACTTTATTTTTAGAACACACAAAGGACCACCAAGTTTTTGGCCCCGCTGCCGGGGACGGTAGCGTGTGACCACGGTGTTTATCCTTTAACGATAGTTGCATTTATTTTATTTTATCAGTTTTATGCTTTTTTTGTCTATTTCTTTTCAGGTTTTTAGGTTTGGTGTATGCGAAGAAGACTATTTAAGGATCTAGAGCCAACACCTCCGATCCTTAGTAATCCAGAATCGTTGATCAGACTTGCTAACAGGAGAAGAAGAGAACGAGAAGCTTTAGAGGTAGAAGAATTAAGTAACAGAATGGAAGAGATAAATCTTCAAGATCAACAACCAGGACAACTAGGCGCAAATGGCCAACCTTTGGCTCCAGGCGCTATTCCTCCAATTCCACCACCATTGAATCCAAATCCTCAAGTTCAGATAGTGATGAATCAAGATCCGTGGTTTACTAATGGCCCACCAGAAGTTCCATTCCGTGCTCCTGCTATAGGTGCTCCAGATATTAATGTTCCACGATTCCGTCCAGATTCGGGTATGTTAGCTCAATTCCAAAATTTTGGGAATTTTCGTGGTAGACCATCAGAAGATCCTCTTAGAGCAGTACAGAAGTTTAAGCAGATATGTGATTCTTATATCACACAAGGAGTTTCAAGAGAACAGATGTATTTTGCTGCGTTTAAATTTTTTGTTATTGATGGAGCAAGTGAATGGCACGATACACAAGATCCTACGAAGATAACCAACTGGGACCAATTAGAGACTGCTTTCTTTGACAGGTATTACCCAAGTAACATGAGATTAGATGCTGAATTAGAATTGACGCATTTCCGTCAAGAATATGATGAAACTGTGGGTAAGAGTTGGACAAGATTTCAGATGTGTTTACGTAGAGTTCCCACTCATGGCTTTTCAGAACAACAACAGCTAAAGATCTTTTACAGAGGCCTTGATGGGACTTCAAGAGAGAAATTGGATACGTTATGTGGTGCAGGTTTCCTTCAAGTTCAACCCGCTCATGCTAAAATCATTTTAGAAAGAACAGTCAAGAATGAAGTTGGGTGGAATTCAGTAAGAACACCAGTTAGAGGAGGAGTCAATAATGTTAATATCGAAGAAAAGTTTGCTACGCTAGAGACAAAGATTCAAACCACACTAGAACAACAACTGAGACAACTTACTCTAGCCGTGAAAGAAGGTTTTTCGAATAAAAGAGGTGAGGTAAAGGTTGCACAAGAGGTATATGGATGTGAGTATTGTGGTGTTAATGATCATAGTTGGGAAAATTGTCAAAAAATAATCAAGAATCCGTGATGTTTGTGTCCAATCGAGGTAACTTTAATTCAAGTGGTAATGGATATCAGCCTAACAGAAACCATCCTGGGTTTCAATACTCAAATCCTAATGGGGCAACCAATCCTACACATGCGTATCAGCCGCGTCCCCAAGGTAACAACTACAATCCAAGACCACAAAATAATTATCAAGGAGGACATAATCAGGGAAATTATGTTCAGAGACAAGCTCCTCAAGACAATTATGATTACACAATGAATCAGAAAGCCTTACCTGCCTATCCACAAGAAGGTGTAGTTACCCTTCAGAAAATCGTAGAAAGTTTAATTGCTCTTCAGACACAAGACATGGAACGTCAACAAGCATCTGAAGCAAACATAAAGTTATTACAGAATCAGATGAATCAGATAAATAAACAGCTGAATCAACGTCCACAAGGGCAACTCCCTAGCGATACTGAGAATCCAATCCAAATCGAAGACTGTAAAGCTATTACTCTCAGAAGTGGTAAGAACCTTCCTCCACCTCCTTTTCCGGTTAGGAAAGAAAAAGAAGTTAGAAAAGAGAAAGAGGTGGTGAATGAAGATAAAGAAGTTGAAGTGGAGAGGTCCATTGAGATCCCGAAAAAGAAAAATGATATTATAATCAATCGTCCACCTCTACCATTTCCATCGCGAGTTCAAAAGAAGGGTGATATGGCTGATTATCAAAAATTCTTTAACAAGGTAAGAGGTCTTAGCATAAATATTCCGTTATTAGAAGCTATTAGAGATGTACCCAAGTATGCTAAGTTTCTGAAAAGAGCCCTCGCCAACAAACGACCGTATTGTGATAATGAGATGATTGGCCTTCCTAAAGAATGTAGTGCCATTTGTCAAAGTAAGCTACCTCCAAAGTTAGTTGATCCTGGGAGTTTCACAATTCCGATCTCGATTGGAGAAGAATGGAAAGGTAAGGCACTATGTGATTTGGGTGCAAGCATAAATCTTATGCCCAAGTCGATCTTTGATAAGCTTAATATCAAAGCAAGACCCACTTCTATGGTCTTGCAAATGGCGGATCGATCTCTTGCACATCCGGAAGGCCGAATCGAAGATGTCCTCGTTAAGGTAGGTACGTTAATTTTTCCCGCTGATTTCATTATACTTGATTACGACGCGGATAGGAATGTCCCCATTATTTTGGGAAGACCATTCCTAGCCACGGGGCGTACCTTAATTGATGTAGAGAACGAAGAAATGATTATGAGAATCCAAGACGAGGAGATGAAGTTTAATGTGTTTAGACCTATGAAGTTTCCGGATTCCAAGGAAGAATGTTTTCGTGTAGATGTAATGGAACCGGTAAGAACAGAGCCAATTAGTTTTGTGGACACTTTAGGAGTGGAGGAGAAAGAGCTACGAAAGAAACCACCAATTAAAGCTCCTCCATACCCTAAAAATCCACAACTAAATCATGCAAAGAAGAAAGAGAAAGCACGTGCCACGAAGGTTCCGAAAGAACCTAAGAAAGAAAGAAAGAAAAAGGGGTTCAAAGTAGGTGAAGAAGTAGCTATGAAGAAACCGAACCCCCATCCAAAGGTACGTAAATCAAAAAGTTCTTGGCTAGGACCATTCATGGTCGCGAAGGTTATCTCAGATAAACTAGTGGGAATAAAAGCTAAGGGATGCAAATTTCGAGTTGCAAATATTGACAACCTCACTCACTGCTGGGGAGGTTATGTCAATGACTAATGAATGAGGTAACCCGTCGAGCTTAACGACGTTAAACAAAATCCAATTCCTTGTATATTAGCTGAGTTTTTAAATTTTTGCAATTTAGAATAGTTTGATTTTCGTAATTTTAGTGTTTATTATTAAGAAATGAGGAAGGGTAGTTGTTTTTGATGATTTCAGGGGTAAAAAGGTCACGAGTTTGGGGTCGATGAGGCGAAAATAGGAGAAAAATAGGTTGGATGTCCAGGAGAAACCGGGAACCCGGTTTCGCAAAACCGGGAACCCGGTTTTGGAGCTGGTACCAACCATTTCAACGCAACACTTGGCGTCTTGGTTCACGACACAGCGTCGGAACCGGGTACCCGGTTTTTCGAAACCGGGAACCCGGTTTTGGTGCCGTAACTTCTGGAAATTTCTGACCCAGCGTCTTGGTGATTGCGTTTTGACTCGCGCCATCGACACAAAACCGGGAACCCGCATTTGGCAAAACCGGGTGCCCGGTTTCGGAGCTGTAACTGGTGAAATTTTCTGACCCGGCGTTTTGAGTAGCTGCGTTTTGGCGCGTCTTGACTCGCGCCATCGAGAAAATCCGGGTACCCGCATTCCACAGAACCGGGAACCCGGTTTCGGCGAGTGAAATTTCTGACCCAGGGTCTTTGGGTCCAGCATTTTGGTGCGTCTCGAGGTAAAAAAAAAAGAGTATTTTTTTATTTTTCCGCGCCGTCACAGCGACGCGGAACCGGGAACCCGGTTTGCTTCTGTGACAGGTCAATTTTCAGCTTTTTAGCCCTAGATTTTTACCTCTTTCTTCAACCCAGCCTCCAAAACACTCCCAAAACCCAGAATTTCCTGAACATCATCATCTACAACTACACAATCCTCAAATCTTACTCTCTTTCACCACAAAAACATGCAATCAACTCATCTCCCATCCAAAATACGATAAAATTCCCACTTTCCTCCGATTGTTCTTCATTTAAGCTTTAAATTAAATCCAATTCCCTCTTCCCCCACATCAATTAGCCTATACCCATCTCATATTCCACCATAATCTTCAAGTCTTAAGCCTCAAAACATCAAAGTTATAAGCCTTAGCTTCTCACTATTTGAAGTTTTGAGTTTGGGGTGGAACGAGATGCTTATCAGAATCGTTTTCATGTGCACTTATCAAAGGAAGTCTCCTAGAAACAGAAACACTTTTGGTGTTATTCAAGAACAAGCTGTTAAGATTCCTAAGTCGCGTTGCAAACACAAAGAGGTTAAAAATTAAAGCTAATCCTAAGAAGAGAGAAGTGATTGAGGAACCTGAAAGTGAGGAAGAAAATGATCCGATGATGAGTTGGAATCGAAAATCAAGGTGTTGGAAGAGAATCAGGATACGAGGTACGCTATTTTGGGAAACGTTACACACAAGTTGAACTTTAATTGTTCAAAGCACAACTTACGATGTCTAGACGCGAGATAAAGTTCAGGAACGCAACACCGACAACCAGCCTCGCGCTGGTTAAGATACGTTTTCTATCCCTTCTCATTTAGTGTAGATTATTTTATTGCTTTGAGTCTTTTCGAGTCGTGGGGACACGACTCATTTTTGAGTTTGGGGTGGGGTTCGTTGCCTCATCCCAGTTTTTATGTGTTATTTGTTTTATTTGCTTTCAATAAAAGAATTTTCGGAGTTGCGTTTGACTGTAGAAATTTTTAAATATCCCTTTAAGCATACTTTTGATGAATCTATGATAGTAAATAGTGGACTTTAGGGATTGATATAAAACACATTTAGAATTGCATGCAAACATAGGTAATTAATAGGAAAAATTAATGAACAATGCAAATGAAGTAAGCTTGTACTCAAGGAATATGTTTGGTGTGTAGAACGTGAAATCTTAATTAGTAGAGAACCCACCTAGATATGAACTAAAGACAAGCTATGTACTTAGGAAAATGATAGGGGCAGTTCTTTGTTAGCCATTTGTGCCTTTTAGCCTTCTATCCCTTGTATTAATGATTATCCGTCTTAGCCCACTTTGAGCCTTTAGCCTTTTCTTTGTAGCCACGATATAAGCCATTATCCCTTAGATTATTAGGCATGACCATATGACCCGCACTTGAATCACAATCCTGAGACATGTCTCGAGCTTGAGTTTGGGGTGGTGGGTCCACTTATGGGGAATTTATTGGGTAGGGATTGATGTGATTTGTATTGTAGCACAATTAAAGATGATTTATAATTGTAACCCTTTGCCGGGAATGAAAAAAAAAAGTGAAAAAGAAAGAAAAAAATGAAAAAAATGAAAAAAAATCCATACAGTAGAAACCGAGAACCCGGTTTCGTCAAAACCGGGAACCCGGTTTCGTCAAAACCGGGAACCCGGTTTGCTTCTGTACAAAAAAAAAAGAAGAGAAAAAGAGAAAAGAAAAGAAAAAGAAAAATATGAATGAATAAAACATCCGGCAAAGTGGAATTTCTCTGAAAATCATCTTGTTTATAGTGGGTAGACATGGGACGCTAAATTGTTGCGTATATGGGTGAGTGAGAACATTTTTTGAGCGTTAACTCAAGCTCGAGGACACTGTTGATGGTAAGTGAGGAGAGAGCCAAAAGCTCACTTCAAATTTACCAAATATACATCCACACCCGTCCTTAAGCCAATATTATAACCATAAAGACCTCGTGATTCCTAAATGCATAGTGACTTTATGATTCTGTTGATAGGAAATACACTAGGTGGAGCGTTCAAAGCGAGTTAGGATTAATGACCACCCTATAGCCATCATACAGAGATGAGTACAAGTGTAACCTTCAAGCATTGCAACTTTAATTTTATGATTGAGATTATTTATGTTTGATGTTGCATTTTAGATGTATGTGTATATTAGTTTCTGGAGTTTTCTATATGAGATTTATTCTGAGAATTGCTTTAGGGTTTATTTGCTAGCTTCTACGTGTTTATACGTTTACTTCTACCCCTTTGTTTTGTTTTACTTTGTCGGGACGACAAAGGTTTGAGTTGGGGGTCTTGATGTCTCCCTAATTGTTTTTATTTTCGACCCTTAGGAGACATCATTTTTGGTGTTTATTTAATTAATTTGATAGACTTTTGGACTAAATATGCAATAACCCGGAATTCCCTTTTTATTTCTAGCATTTTTGAATTATTAAACTTTTGCGCGTAATATTGGTATTTTTAGTGTAAAGTTTACAGGTTTTTAGATGTTAGCTAGGAGAGGAATCCGAGGAGAAAGTCAAAGATCGTGAATTAGAGTCAAGACTTGAAGATGAATCCCAAAGATATTATTTTTAGAGCTGAAAATCCATTTTCCAGGCCATAGATTGCTGATTTCGAGGTGCTTAAGCGATGATTTAGCCGCTGACCTTTGAGGAGAAAACATTCCTTATCGAGTTACGGAACTTTAGCAACTGGGATGACGTCAATCGGAGTCATAACATATCGGGAAAAGCCGTTTTAGTGAAGGTGTATCAGCAGTTACGGGATTTTGGGCTTAGAAATTGGGTTTGGACATTTAATTAGTGTTTTATTTTCTGGTCCAAGCCCTAATCCGTTTTTATGCTTATAAAAGGAGGTCTGGACTTCTATTTTTCATACAATTCATTCTTTACAATTAAAAACATCAGAGAGAAGCAACAGAAGGAAGGAAGAAGAAGCTGCTAGAGCTGGAGTGGGTCTATAGCTTCGTTCTCAGTCATTCCAATTCCGGAAATTAGGTTTCTTTTATCTTTTATTTGTAAGACAATATGAATTCCATTTATTTTAATTTAGTATTTCATTTTAATATGAGCTAAACAATTCATAGTGCTTGAGAACAAACAATGGGTGAATCCCAATTTTATTGAATAACGAATGTTGAATTTGGGTTTCTGTTAAATTAAACTAGATTAGGGCTTTTACTCTTTTCAATAAATTGAGATTATTTTACTGTTTTTAGCGTCATGAACTAGGAACAGGTGTTAGTATTTAGGCTATTCCAATTAGTGGCAATTGGATCATCCTGACGGAGGGTTTAAATACAGAACCATTTATTCAATCTAGGATAGAAACTATTGATTCTGACGAACTTAGTTAATTCTAGGGCCAATGAGGTAATAAAACTTAAACATCCAAAGGTGGATCATATTTACCCTGACGGGACTAGTGACACTCTAGGATCGCCTTATAGTCCACCCTGACGGGGGTATAAGGAATTTAGAATCCCGACCATTGTAATTGACCAATTTAGCCCTTAAACAACATAAGTTAGGCAATAAGATTGGGAGGATCCTTGCGTTCTCAAGTGCTACTTCTCATATTGCGTTTTACATCATTTTACTTGTGTCTTAGCTTTTTACTTGCATTTATAATTTGTCTTTCATTTAGTAGCTTTAATAAACAAAACCAAACAAACATATTTTATTTACTTGCTTTCATAAGTGCAACCAATCATTATTTGTTAAACATTGTAGTCAACCATCCCGTCCTTGGAACGAATCTGTATTATCATCTATATTACTTGGGACAACCGTACACTTGCGGTTGTGGTTAATCTTACTTATTACTTTATTTTTAGAACACACAAAGGACCACCAGTGTGTAAGCTTATCAAATAGTTATATGGTTTGAAACAAGCTCCTAAACAATGGCATGAGAAATTCGATCAAGTCATGTTGTCAAATGGCTTTAGAATTAATGAATGTGATAAATGTGTGTATGTAAAAGGCACGAATCATGAGTATGTCATTGTTTGCCTTTATGTGGATGATATGTTAATCATGGGAAGTAATTTAGATATCATCAAAGCGACAAAGAAGATGTTGAATACGAGGTTCGACATGAAAGATTTAGGACTAGCAGATGTCATTTTGGGAATGAAAATTATTAAAACATCTGATGGACTTATCCTATCTCAATCTCATTACATTGAAAAGATTCTTGATAAATTCAAGAAATATGACTCAAGTCCAGTGAAGACTCCTATAGATGTAAATTTACATCTAACTAAGAGTACTGGCGAAGGAATAGCTCAGTTGGAGTATTCGCGCATTATTGGTAGTCTAATGTACTTAATGAATTGTACAAGACCCGATATTGCATATGCCGTCAGTAAGTTGAGTAGATATACTAGCAATCCAGGGCAAAACCATTGGATAGCTATTGTAAGAGTTCTTAGATATATGAGATATACTAAGAACTATGAGTTGCATTATACAAAATATCCAGCTGTATTAGAGGGATACAGCGATGCGAATTGGATATCAAATTCAAGTGAAACAAAATCTACTAGTGGTTATGTATTCACTTTGGGAGGTGCAGCCGTATCTTGGAAATCTTCTAAGCAAACATGCATAGCTCGATCCACAATGGAATCTAAGTTCATTGCTTTGGATAAAGCTGGAGAAGAAGCAGAGTGGCTTCGAAATTTTTTAGAAGATATACCATGTTGGACTAAGCCTGTGCCATCTATTTGTATTCATTGCGATAGTCAATCTGCGATTGGAAGGGCACAAAGTAATATTTACAATGGTAAGTCTAGACATATTCGTCGTAGATATAATATCATAAAAGAACTACTCTCTAATGGAGTTATTTCGATTGACTATGTGAGGTCAAAAGATAATATCGCGGATCCGCTTACCAAAGGGCTATCTAGAGAGTTAGTTTATAATTCATCGAGGGAATGGGTCTTAAACCTATATCTTGAAAGTTGCCATGCGGAAACTCTACCTAGTTGACTGGAGATCCCAAGATCTAGGTTCAAGGAGACAACTAGTGTGTAAATTGCAACTAGTTATACACTGTAGAGGTTTTGTAAACCTCCTACCTATTCCTATGACGAGCAGACAGTGTCACCTATAAAATGTTAAGGTTAAGCTATGCTTTTAATGGTTCTTTTAGCTTGATAAATTCAAGTTGTGTAGTACAAGATACTCTTAACAAGACAACCACCTATCTGAGTAAGGAGTGGGCCGCTTCTACGAGAATTTTTTAGGTTGAATTCTCCGAGAGTACTCATGAAACCAGGAGTTGTTCAGGGCCAACATGAACACAACAATGAGAACTTCAAGAATGTACCGAGGGGTGCTGTGTGATTTCTATTGTCTTGTTATGCACAAAAAGCCGAACAGTTCAAGACACCGCGTTCACTGGTTGGCGAGTATATCCGGTAGATCTCACTAGGGCAAGGTTCAAGGTCTTTGTCTACCTTTCTCGATGCAGTATCTCTCTACTGTCTTCTCTCTCGTATTTTTGCATTTTATGTTTTTGGTTGGTTAGTAAATTTCCATTCATGTGGGGGATTGTTAGTCAATTGGATTTTTCCAAGTGTGGACTAACGACGTTGACTCAATTGTTTGATATTCACTTGGTTAAAACCATTGAGAAGTGAATGAGAAATTGAGTATAAAATATTTTGGAGAACAAAAAAAATAAAGAAGCATAGAAATATATCTGCATATCATGAGTTTTCAACACGGGACGTGTTACAAGTAATTCAAAATAATTCTATTTTGTGACCGTTATACGTGTAAACTCAAACCTGTTGTCACCGAAGCAACGTGTTGTTTCATGTCATGCTTCAATGGTTAAATGTCTCCTAATTTGAACAGTCACGTACCCATTGAATGGTGTTGAATTGCTTCTTAGTCATTTCTATAAATAGGGAGGCCCCCTACCATTTTTTCGAAGAAGAATCAGAGAAATAATATCTAAAATATTTACTAGGGTTTTTTGCATATCCATTTTACAAAAGTTTTGAGAGAGAAAGACAATACATTTTTAGTTCGCCGTTGTCAATCTTTGTGTAGTGCTGCTATCGATTGACTTGAGTCCGTTGTATCCTGGGAGATCATCGCTATCAATTGTGAGTACCATAGCAGGGCGAATAGATCTTAAGGACATTGAACCAAGTTCAAGCCTCGGAATTTCTTTCTGCATTATGTACTGTAAGTTTATCAATTATATTTCGTTATCTTGCATTTATATCTAGTTAAATTTATTTGTTTACATGTTTTAACACACAAGAAACAATATTTTTCAGGTCAAAATTTTCAAGTTATTGACAACTTGTTTGTGCTTTGAGGTTATTGTACGTGTTTATATTCCTCTTTTGGATGGATATATCACTACTAGTATCTGTGGAGAGACTGAATTGTATCTTTCTACTCAGGTCTACTTAACTTTACAATCTGAGGGCGCCTGAAGACTTATTCCAGAAACTGAAAAAGGTAGAATTTGGACTGAGTGAAAAGAGACTTCTTGTTGTAAATTCCTATCAAGATTAACCTCCAAATCACAATACTCAAGTAACCAAAACCAAAAGAAATTAAGCGAGAAAGTAAGAACACAGAATTTATCGTGGTTCAGTCCAAAATAGACCTACATCCACGTTGAGCTCCGATGAGAGTTGCTCAGCCACTAGAAATCACAAAAGATACAATATTTCAGATCACCTTACAATACTAACCACACAATCAATTGAATACCGCTTCTAATCTAATTCTCGAACCCTAAAATACTCAAGAAGGCTATCTAGTGATTAATCAAGATGATTATCACAAATTACACGAGATATTACAACTAAGAAGCTATCTAATCGATTACAAGAAGAATCAGAGATTGATCTTCTAAGAACTAGGGTTTGGTATATGAGAGAGGCGAGAGAGTGAAACGCGTGAGTTGAGAGAAGGGTTATGACTTCGGTCAAACCCGAATTCCTTATATAAGAGACATAAGCCAAGAGTGAATGAGAGCCGTCAGATGTAAGTAAAGATCAAGCGCTCAACATTAGCCACGTCATTAAGTAATCAGCCAATCAACTTAAAACACTTCACCGAATATATATTAACATAACATATATATATATATTCTTCAATCTCCACCTTGAAGTGTTCATCCTCCACCTCCACCTGAAACTGCACCCTTAGTGATTTCCAGCCAACTTGAGCCATCTCCATCATCATCTCAACCCAATTACCTGCACAAACATCAACCAACAGAAAGCAAATCCAAGCAATGCTTGAACTTGACATGAGTAACTATTTTTGTACCAAAATCAGCAGGATTATCCTCAGTAGCAACCTTTAACAACTTAACTTCACCACTAGCCAGTATATCCCTTATATAATGATATTTAACATCAATATGTTTGGTCCTTTCATGATATACTGGGTTTTTACTTAGTTGAATAGCACTTTGACTGTCAGAGAATATAGTAGCCTTACCCTTAACAACACAAGCTTCAGATAACAAGTTTTGAAGCCAAATTGCTTCTTTTGTTGAGTCAGTTATAGCCACATATTCAGCTTCAGTAGTAGACAAAGCTACTAAAGGTTGAAGTTGTGACTTACATGAAATACAGTTTCCCCCAAGAGTGAAGCAATAAGAGGTAGTTGACTTTCTTGAGTCTCTATCTCCAGCAAAGTCAGAATCAACATATCCAACTAACTCAAAAGGTATGCTATGATTCCCATAACATAGTCCAACACACAAGGTACTTCCAACATATGCAAGAACATGTTTAAGAGCACACCAGTGATCCCAACCAGGATTTGACATGTACCTGCTCAATAAAGATATAGCAAAGGACAAATCTGGTCTAGTTCTAATCATAACATACATGAGGGACCCTATAACATTAGCATATGGAACTGAGTTCATCCTAACAATTTCAGACTGTGACTTGGGGCACAAGTGTTTAGATAAAACAAAATGACCAGCCAAAGGAGTCATAACAGTTTTGCAATTCAAGCTACCAAATTTTAAAATTACTTTTTACAAATAAGGTTCCTGGTGAAGCTAAATCATGCATTTACCCCTATCTCTATCAATAATCATTCCCAAAATTTTCTTAGCATTACCAAGGTCTTTCATATCAAATTCCTTACTAAGTTTTTGTTTTAACTCAGATATATACTTAAGGGACTTAGAAATAATGAGCATATCATCAACATAGAGTAAAACATATACATGTTGATCAGTTTTAACAGATAAATACAAGCAAGCATCATAATCAGATCTCACATAGTCACATTTAAGCATAAATGAGTCAAACTTCTTATACCATTGTCTAGGGGACTGTTTTAAACCATAAAGAGATTTTTTCAGTAAATACACATGATCAGGCAGTTTAGGGTCAATAAAACCCTTAGGTTGTCTCATAAAAATTGTTTCCTCAAGGTCACCATGCAAGAAAGCAGTCTTAACATCTAATTTCTCAATTTCAAGGTTATAACAGGCAGCAAAAGCTAACATAGCCCTAATAGTTTTAAATTTAACCACAGGAGAGAAAATTTCATTGAAATCAATACCTTCTCTTTGAGTATAGCCTTTTGCAACCAACCTAGCCTTATACCTTGGAGGATCAGTTTTAGATATTCCCTCTTTGAGTTTGAATAACCATCTACATTCCACCACCTTCTGTTTAAGAGGTAGCTTAGTAAGAACCCAAGTGTTATTCTCATGTAAAGACTGGATTTCTTCCTTCATATCTTTTTCCCACTGTGCACTATCCTCTGCCTCCATAGCATCCATATAGGATGTTGGTTCAGAGTTTGTGACTTCCACTGAAGCATTCAATGCTGTATAAACAAGGTCTCCATATGAATATCTGGATGGTGTCCTGGTTTCCCTTCTTACCCTATCTCTTGTAAGTTGATAGGTTTGAAGTTGCCCTGTTGAAGACTCAGGGGGATGTTCTTCACCCTCATTCTCCTCAGTAGCCTCAGCTTCATCATGGGGAGGGTTCAGATCATCCCCATGGTTACCAATTGGACTGGAAGACTCAGGCTCCACCTCTTTCTCAATTCCCACAACTTGTTGAGGATTTGCAGGTTCAGGCAAAGCATCATCACCTGTAACTGCATCAATTTTAAAAGGAAATGTTAGTTCATCAAAGATTACATCTCTACTAACAATAACTTTGAAACCCCTACTATCTTTTTCCCCACAGTCTATAACCTTTTACACCATGTTGGTTTTGATAACCCAACATAATGCATTTGATAGACCTAGGATCAAGCTTACCCTCCTTTGTGTGTGCATAATCTGCACACCCAAAGGGTTTAAGGAATGATAGATTAGGTTTTTGCCCCTTCCAAACTTCCATAGGAGTCTTAAGGCCTATAGACCTGTTTGGACTCCTATTAACAAGATATGTGGCTGTATAAAGAGCTTCTCCCCAAAATTCTTTGGGTAAGCCTGAGGTGAAGAGCATACATCTGACTTTCTCAAGAAGGGTCCTATTCATCCTCTCAGCTACACCATTTTGTTGTGGTGTATGCCTAACTGTCATGTGTCTCAAAATTCCATTAGTCTTACAATATAAATCAAACTCAGTGTTACAAAATTCAAGACCATTATTAGTTCTTAAAACCTTTAAAGTTAAAGCAATTTGATTTTCTTCCAAACACTTCCATTCCTTTATTTTTTGAAAAGTTTCATCTTTAGTTTTAAGTAGAAAAGTCCAAACCCTTCTACTGAAATCATCAACTAAAGAAAGGAAGTATTTGAAATTACCATGAGCATCATACCTCTCAGGACCCCAAAGGTCTGCATGAACATATTCAAGACAAGCCTTGGAATTGTGAGTTCCAGGCTTGAAACTTACCCTATGTTGTTTACGTAACACACAAGTCTAACAGAAGGGAAGGTCCCCAACTGTGTCTTTTCCAAGCATACCTTGTTTGCTAAGGACACTGAGTCCTTGTTGACTCATATGCCTGGTGGTCCTTTGTGTGTTCTAAAATAAATGCAATAAATAATCGAACCACAACTGCAAGTGTACGGTTGTCCCAAGTAATATAGTTGATAAAACAGATTCGTTCCAAGGACGGGATGGTTGACTACAATGTTTAACAAGTAATGAATGGTTGCACTTTTGAAAACAAGTAAAGAAAATAATGAGTGATTTGGTTTTTGTTATTAAAGCTACTAAATGAAAGACAAATTATAAATGCAAATAAAAGCTAAGACGCAAGCAAAATGATGTAAAACACAGTATGAGAAGGTAGCACTTGAGAACGCAAGGGATCCTCCCAATCCTATTTCCTAACTTATGTTGTTTAAGGGCTAAATTGGTCAATTACAATGGTCGGGATTCTAAATTCCTTATACCCCCGTCAGGGTGGACTATAAGGCGATCCTAGAGTGTCACTAGTCTCGTCAGGGTAAATATGATCCACTTTTAGATGAATAAGTTTTATTACCTCATTGGCCCTAGAATTAGCTAAGTTCGTCAGAATCAATAGCTTCTATCCTAGATTGAATAAATGGTTCTGTATTTAAACCCTCCGTCAGAATGATCCAATTGCCACTAATTGGATTAGCCTAAATACTAATACCTGTTCCTAGTTCATAACGCTAAAAACAGTAAATAATCTCAATTTATAGAAAAGAGTAAAAGCCCCAATCTAATTTAATTTAACTGAAACCCAAATTCAACATTCGAAATTCAATAAGATTGGGATTCACCCATTAATTGTTCTCAAGCACTAATAAATGTTTAGCTCACACTAAATGGAAAAACTAAATTAATTGAAATGGAATTCATATTTGATTACAAAATTAAAATTGAAAGAAACCTAATTTCCGGAGTTGGAATGACTAAGAACGGAGATATAGACCCTCTCCAGTTCTTGCAGCTTCTTCTTTCTTCCTTCTGTTGCTTCTCTCTGATGTTTAATCTTGTGGAATGTGAATTGTGGGAAAAATAGAAGTCAAAGGCTCCTTTTATAAGTGTAAAAACGGATTAGGGCTTGGACCTAATAATAAAACACTAATTAAATGTCCAAGCCCAAATTCTAAACCCAAAATCCCGTAACTGCTGATACACCTTCACTAAAACGGCTTTTCCCGCTTCGTTATGACTCCGATTGACCTCATTCCAGTTGCTAAAATTCCATAACTCGATAAGGAATGTTTTCTCTTCAAAGGTCAGCGGCTAAATCAGCTCGTAAGCACCTAGAAGTCAGCAATCTAAGGCCTGGAAAACAGATTTTCAGCTCTAAAAATAATATCTTCGGGATTTATCTTCAAGTCTTGACTCTATTTCACGATCTTTGACTTTCTCCTTGGATTCCTCTTCTAGCTAACATCTAAAACCTGTAAACTTTTCACTAAAAATACCAATATTACGCGCAAAAACTTAATAATTTAACAATGCTAGAAATAAAAGAGGAAAATCATATTATTGCATTTTTTACTCAAAAGTCTATCAAAATATTCAAATAAACATACAAAATGATGTCTCCTAAGGGTCGAAAATAAGAACAATTAGGGAGACATCAAGACCCCCAACTCAAACCTTTGTCGTCCCGACATAGTAAAATAAAACAAAGGGGTATAAGTAAACGTATAAACAAGTAGAAGCTGACAAATAAACCTTAAAGCAATTCTTAAGATAAATCTCATATAGCAAACTCTAGAAACTAATTTACACATACATCTAGAATGCAACATCAAACATAAATAATCTCAATCATAAAATTAAAGTTGCAATGCTTGAAGGTTACACTTGTACTCATCTCTGTATGTTGGCTATAGGGTGGTCATTAATCCTAAATCGCTTTGAACGCTCCACCTAGTATATTCCCTATCAACAGAATCATAAATTCACTATGCACTTAGGAATCACGAGGTCTTTATGGTTATAATATTGGCTTGAGGACGGGTGTGGATGTATATTTGGTAAATTTGAAGTGAGCTTTTGGCTCTCTCCTCACTTACCATCAACAATGTCCTCGAGCTTGAGTTAACGCTCAAAAGATGTTCTCACTCACCCATATACGCAACAATTTAGCGTCCCATGTCTACCCACTATAAACAAGATGATTTTCAGAAAAATTCCACTTTGCCGGATGTTTTATTCATTCATATTTTTTTTTGTACAGACGCAAACCGGGTTCCCGGTTTCTACTGTATGATTTTTCGAAATTTTTCATTTTTTCTTTCTTTTTCATTTTTCTTCATTCCCGGCAAAGGGTTACAAGTATATATCATCTGCAATTGTGCTACAATACAAAGCACATCGATCCCAACCCATTGAATTCCCCATAAGTGGTCCCACCACCCCAAACTCAAGCTCGAGACATGTCTCAGGATTGTGATTCAAGTGCGGGTCATGCCTAATAATCTAAGGGATAATGGCTTATATAGTGGCTACAAAGAGAAGGCTAAAGGCTCAAAGTGGGCAGAGACGGATAATAATTAACATAAGGGATAGAAGGCTAAAAAGGCACAAATGGCTAACAAAGAACTGCCCCTATCATTTTCCTAAGTACATAGCTTGTCCATATCTAGGTGGGTTCTCTACTAATTAGGATTTCACGTTCTACACACCAAACATATTCCTTAAGTACAAGCTTACTTCATTTGCATTGTTCATTAATTTTTCCTATTAATTACCTATGTTTGCATGCAATTCTAAATGCGTTTTATATCAATCCCTAAAGTCCACTATTTACTATCATTGATTCATCAAAAGTATGCTTAAAGGGATATTTAAAAATTTCTAAAGTCAAACGCAACTCCGAAAATTCTTTTATTGAAAGCAAATAAAACAAATAACACATAAAAACTGGGATGAGGCAACGAACCCCACCCCAAACTCAAAAATGAGTCGTGTCCCCACGACTCGAAAAGACTCAATAAAGCATTTAAACTAATCTACAGTAAGAGGAAGGTTTAGAAAATGTATCTTAACCAGCGCGTGGCTGGTTACCAGTGTTGCGTTCTGGACCTTTATCTCGCGTGATAGAATCATAAATCGCGTTTTGAAGAGTATTTACGCCTAAGATTAAATTTCGAAGCATGTCCAATTCTTTTGTAACGTTCCCCAAGGTAGCAATCATCTTCTCTTGATTCTCTTCTAACACCTGAATTTTTGATTCCAACTCAGGGACAGTCTTCGCTTTCTTTGATTGAGGAGTTCTAGGACTCTTGGTAGCTCGTGTTGCTTCTTCATGGATATCTTTGATTGTGCTCAAAGCTATACTCACACCAACTGAAACAACATCAATATCAGCGTTCTTACGCGGAATCTTTGCGTCTAGACACAACTGAGTAATAGTACAAGGGAACTTCAGATTTTGTTGTTTCATTGGGGATTTCGCGAACTCCATGATTGTATCATAAATAATCTTAGCAACATCAAATGGTTTCTCCTCCAAAATACACTTAATAACAAATACGTGCTCTTTCTTCAACTCGGAAGTGTGTTTAATACCAAAGAAAGTGTGTATTACGAAACGAGACCAAACCTTCGCACGAGGTGTCAAACTACTGCTGTAAAACTGTCTAGGATATCTTTCTCCTTCAGGAATTGGGCTAGCCCCATTAACAAGCATGGTCCCCCACAGGGATTCAAAATCGAAAGAAGGGTCATTAAGAGTTTCTTGGAAAGGACATGTTCCAGAAAAGTTGGGTAATTTCAAAGATTTCCGAATACGTTCAATAGAGAAAGGAACTACCTTTTTGCGAATATCAATTGCATCACGGGAGGTGGCTAAACCTTCATAAAATTCTCGCACAAAAGTAGGAATAAACTCAAGCTTCCTTTCTTGCAACTCTTTCCAACCAAACTTAGCACATGTCACAGCATATTCCTTGTGTTCACAACTCATAATACCCTTAGGAAAATTTGTCTCCTCACCAAACTTCAAAAATTCAATTCTTTCACGAACCTGAGTATTCCAGCAAGTTAAACCCTCTTAGGCTTGTGGGCCCACATCTTCATACGCGGAGGTTTCTGTTGGACTGGCACTTCCGGAACCTCTTGTTCGGTTTCCTTCCCAATGTTCTTCGCAATTTCCTCTTCTGGTTCCTTCTCACTTTCTAACTCGTCAATTAATCTTCTCTGTTGACCTGTGATTTCTATTCTGTTAGAATCAAGCTTAACTTCATCAATTTTTCGTTTAGGACGCGAATCAGGAATCTCAATAGCTTGGTCTTGGGAACCACCAATGGTGGTTTTCCTTCTAGGAGCAGTTCTTCGGAAATCACCGGTTCTGTTAGTCATCTCTTTCCACCCCAAACTCAAAACTTCAAATAATGAAAAACTTAGAGAAAAAGTTTAGAATTTTGATGTTTTGAGGCTTAGGAATTGAAGAACTAGGTGGAATATGAGATGGGTTTTGTTTATTTTGGATGGGAGAAGAAAGAATGTGGTTTAATTTAAGGATTGGGTGAAGAACAATCTTGGGAAAAACTAAGGATTTGATGTTATTTTGGAGAGGAGGTGAGTTGATTTTATGTTTTTGTGGTGAAAGAGGGTAGGATTTGATGATATATAGTGTTTTTGTTGATGAATTTCGGAGGTGCGGAGGCTATTGGTGCGTTTTATGTAAAAACTTGCAGAAGAGGCTAAGAAAACTAGGTTAAACACCTCAAAAACAGACATCACAGCTTCAAAACCGGGTTCCCGGTTTCGAAAATCCGGGTTCCCGGTTCCGCGTCGCTGTGACGGCGCGGAAAAATTACTTAATGAATTTTTTTTTTAAGACGCACCAAAACGCTGGACCCCAAGACGCAGGGTCAGAGATTTCACTCGCCGAAACCGGGTTCCCGGTTTTGTAGAATGCGGGTACCCGGAATTTCTCGATGGCGCGAGTCAAGACGCGCCAAAACGCAGGACCCCAAAACGCTGGGTCAGAGATTTTGGAAGTTTACAGCTCCGAAACCGGGTACCCAGTTTTGCCAAATGCGGGTTCCCGGTTTTGTGTCGATGGCGCGAATCAAAACGCAAGCCACCAAAACGCTGGGTCAGAGATTTTCAAAAGTTACAGCACCAAAACCGGGTTTCTGGTTTCGAAAATCCGGGTACCCGGTTCCGACGCTGTGTCGTGAACCAAGACGCCAAGTGTTGCGTGTAAAAGGTTGGTACCAGCTCCAAAACCGGGTTCCCGGTTTTTGCGAAACCGGGTTCCCGGTTTCTCCTGGACATCCAACCTCTTTTTCCAAACTCGTGACCTTTTTACCCCTGAAATCATCAAAAACAACTACCCTTCCTCATTTCTTAATAATAAACACTAAAATTACGAAAATCAAACTATTCTAAATTGCAAAAATTTGAAAACTCAACTAATATACAAAGAATTGGCTTTTGTTTAACGTCGTTAAGCTCGACGGGTTACCTCACGCTTCTAAGGAGCCTCCATGAGGTACATGACCTCTCCGGGATGTGGATCTTCCGAGCGGTTGGTATCTTCACCTCCATGGTATATCTTTAATCTATGACCGTTCACCATGAAAGCGGATGTTCTATTTCTATAGCTCCATGAGGTGTAACTTTGGTCACAATGTATGGACCTGACCACTTAGATCTTAACTTACCCGGATAATTGCTGAACTTTGAATTATATTTCAATACTCTTTGCCCCACTTCAAAGTTCTTTGTACGAATCCGATTGTCATGCCATTTCTTCGTGTTTTCTTTGTAAAGTTTGGCATTTTCATAAGCATGCAATCGGAATTCGTCAAGTTCATTAAGCTTCATCATACGATTCTTTCCGGCTAAGATAGGATCCAAGTTCAGCTGCACAATCGCCCAATAGGCACCCATTTCAAGCTCTAATGGTAAGTGACAAGCCTTACCATACACCATACGGTAAGGAGATGCACCAACTGGAGTTTTGAACGCAGTACGATAGGCCCACAACGCATCATCTAACTTCATTGACCAATCTTTTCTTGTAAGACCAACGGTTTTCTCTAGAATTGACTTGACTTCACGATTCGAAACTTCAGCTTGACCATTGGATTGTGGATGATATGCAGTAGATACACGGTGTCTTACTCCATATTTCTCTAGAACAGTCTTAAGATATTTATTAACGAAATGAGATCCTCTATCGCTAATAATCACTCTAGGTGTGCCATGTCTAGTGAAAATATGTGATTTCAAGAACTTAATCACCACTCGTGAATCATTGGTAGGTAAAGCCACCGCTTCTACCCACTTAGACACATAATCAACAGCTAATAAGATGTAGAGGTTACCATTTGAAGGAACGAAAGGACCCATAAAGTCTATACCCCAAACATCGAATATTTCAACTTCTAACACATTATTGCGTGGCATTTCATCCCTCTTGGATATGTTTCCGGTAAACTGGCATCTCGTGCATTTCTTAACATATTCATGACAATCTTTAATAAGAGAAGGCCAGTAAAAACCTGATTGTAATACCTTTGCAGCAGTTCTATCCCCTTTGAAATGTCCTCCATATAATGAATCATGGCATCCAGCTATAATGGCTTCAGTTTCTTCCCTTGCTACACATCTTCGTATCATTTGGTCAGCACAAACTTTGTAGAGGAAAGGATCCTCCCAAAAGAACTGTCTAGCACGATGAGCTAACCTCTTTCTTTCTTGATAAGTAGAACCTTCAGGAAAAACACCACTCACCACTAAATTCGCAATGTCTGCATACCACGGAGCTTCATAATCTCGAACAACGAATAAACTCTCATCAGGAAATTCTTCTCTAACTGCTTCAGTACCACTATTCATCTCTGAACCCTCTAAACGCGATAGATGATCTGCAACCTGATTCTCACAACCCTTTCTATCTTTGATCTCTAAATCGAACTCTTGAAGTAATAACACCCATTTGTTCAGCTTTCTGTAGTCCATGCAAACTCTCCAACCAACTACCGTTCTTGAAGAAATCGCTTCATTTTTATCATTCCTCCTTTCTTCGGTACACACTGAACTGAGCTCACCCATTCACTACTCGAAATGGGATAGATAATCCCCGCATCTAAAAGCTTGATCACCTCTTTCTTCACTACATCCTTCATAACGGGCATTAATCTCCTTTGACCTTCAACTGAGCGTGCGTTGTTATCTTCAACTATAATTTTATGTTGACAATAGGATGGACTAATGCCTTTGATGTCAGCAATTGTCCAACCTATTGCTTCTTTGTTGGCTCTCAACACACGCAACAGTTTATCTTCTTGAGGACCTGTTAAATTAGCTGAAACAATAACAGGTAGAGTTTCATTAATACCTAAATACGCATACCTCAAGTGTGTTGGTAACGGTTTTTCTTCCAATTCTGGAGGATATTCAATTGAAGGCTTCTTTTTAGGAACAATCTCCCCCTGTTCTCTCACAGGTTCATAGGCAAGACGCCTATACTTTGGATTTTCAGAATTGAGAGCTGCCACTGTTTCGGCAAGCTCTTCCATCATCTCAGGCAAGTCTAATGTTAAATCAGCCTGCAAAATATCATCAAAATTTAAGCAATTAAATACCTCTTGCGATGCTTGCTCAACTACATCCATTCTGAAGCAATCTTCCTGAGAATCTGGAAATTTCATAGCTCGAAATACATTGAATTTGACTTCCTCGTCTTGTTTCGATTAATGTACGCCCTGTAGCTAGGAATGGTCTACCCAAAATAATGGGGACATTTCTATCTGCATCATACTCAAGTATTACGAAATCAACGGGAAATATAAGTGTACCTGCCTTAACGAGGACATCCTCAATTCGGCCTTCAGGATGTGCAAGAGACATGTCCGCCATTTGCAAGACCATAGAAGTGGGTCTTGCTTCTCCAATTTTTAGCTTATCAAAGATCGATTTGGGCATCAAATTGATGCTTGCTCCCAAATCACATAGCGCTTTTCCTTTCCATTCTTCTCCAATCGATATCGGAATCGTGAAACTCCCAGGATCAACTAACTTTGGAGGTAATTTACACTGGCAAATCGCACTACACTCTTCAGGAAGACCAATCATCTCATTATCACAATAAGGCCTTTTGTTAGTGAGGCCCTCTTCAAGAACTTCGTATACTTAGGAATATCTCGAATCGCCTCTAGTAACGGAATATTGATACTTAGACCCTTCACTCTATTAAAGAATTTCTGAAAGTCACCCAAATCACCCTTTTTCTGAACTCGAGATGGAAACGGTGGTGGAGGGCGATTGATCACAATATCATCTTTCTTTTTCGGAATTTCACTTGGCCTCACTATTTCTTCAACCTCACTATCTTTCTCATTCTCTTTCTCTTTCTCACCCACTTCTTTTTCTTTTCTTGGAACTTCTTTCTCTTTCATAACGGGAAAAGGAGGTGGAGTAAGGTTCTTACCACTTCTTAATGTAACGGCTTTGCAATCTTCATGTTGTCTCGGATTTTCTGTGTCAATAGGGAGTTGCCCTTGTGGACGCTGATTAAGCTGTTTTGCAAATTGCTCCATTTGATTCTGTATTAATTTCATATTTGCTTCAGACGCTTGTTGACGTTCCATAGCTTGTGTTTGAAGAGCAGTTAAACTCTCAACGGTTTTCTGAAGGGTGACTACTCCTTCTCGTGGATGGGCAGGTAAGGCTTTTTGGTTCAATGTTTCATCGTAAGTATTCTGAGGAGCTTGTCTTTGTACATAATTACCCTGATTCTGTCCTCCTTGATAATTGTTGTGTGGTCTTGGATTATAGTTGTTACCTTGGGTACGCGGCTGGTACGCATATGTAGGATTGGCTGCCCCATTAGGATTTGAGTATTGAAACCTAGGATGGTTTCTGTTCGGCTGATATCCATTACCACTTGAATTAAAGTTACCTCTGTTGGACACAAACATCACAGGCTCTTGGTTATTCGGACAATTTTCCTCATCATGATCATCTACTCTGCAAATCGAACACATATAAACCTCTTGCGCAGCTTGAACAGCTACCATCTTACCTGAAAATCCTTCTTTTACAGCTAAAGTAATGTTTCAATTGTTGCTCTATAGTATTCTGAATCTTATTCTCAAGTGTAGCAAATTTTTCTTCCATATTAACATTACTCACTCCTTTAACCGGTGTTCTTATTGAATTCCACCCAACTTCATTCTTGACTGTTCTTTCCAAAATGATTTTAGCATACATGGGTTGAACTTGAAGAAAACCTGCACCACATAACAAATCCAACTTCTCTCTCGAAGCTCCGTCAAGGCCTTTGTAAAATATTTTTAGTTGTTGTTGTTCAGTAAAGCCATGATCGGGAACTCTTCGTAAACACATCTGAAATCTTGTCCAACTCTTACCCAAAGTTTCATCATACTCTTGACGGAAATGTGTTAATTCAAGTTGATTATCTAACCTCATGTTACTTGGGTAAAACCTTTCAAAGAAAGCCGTTTCTAATTGGTCCCAATTTGTTATCTTCGTAGGATCTTGCGTATCGTGCCATTCACTTGCTCCATCTATAACGAAAAATCGAAACACAGCATAGTACATCTGTTCATTTGAAACTCCTTGTGTGATGTAAAAATCACATATCTGCTTAAATTTCTGAACGGCTCGGATAGGATCTTCTCCTGGTCTACCACGAAAATTTCCAAAATTTTGGAATTGAGCTAACGTACCCGAGTCTGGACGAAATCTTGGAACATCTATATTTGGAGCACCTACTCCTATAGCAGGAGCACGGAATGGAACTTCTGGTGGACGGTTAACAAACCATGGATCTTGATTCATCACTATCTGAATTTGAGGATTAGGATTCAATGGCGGAATTGGAGGAATAAGGCCAGGTGGCGCTAAAGGTTGGCCATTTGCGCCTAATTGATCTTGTCCATTATTTTGTTGATTCTGAAGATTTTATCTCCTCCATTCTGTTAATTAATTCTTCTACCTCTAAAGCTTCTTGTTTCTCCTTCTCTTGTTAGCAAGTCTGATCAACGATTCTGGATTACTAAGGATCGGAGGTGTTGGCTCTAGATCCTTGAATAGCCTTCTTCGCATACACCAAACCTACAAACCTAAAAAAGCTAAACAAACAAAAAGCGTAAAACTGATAAAATAAAATAAATGCAACTATCACTAAAGGTAAACACCGTGGTCACACGCTACCGTCCCCGGCAGCGGCGCCAAAAACTTGGTGGTCCTTTGTGTGTTCTAAAATAAATGCAATAAATAATCGAACCACAACCGCAAGTGTACGGTTTTCCCAAGTAATATAGTTGATAAAACAGATTCGTTCCAAGGACGGGATGGTTGACTACAATGTTTAACAAGTAATGAATGGTTGCACTTTTGAAAACAAGTAAAGAAAATAATGAGTGATTTGGTTTTTGTTATTAAAGCTACTAAATGAAAGACAAATTATAAATGCAAATAAAAGCTAAGACGCAAGAAAAATGATGTAAAACGCAGTATGAGAAGGTAGCACTTGAGAACGCAAGGGATCCTCCCAATCCTATTTCCTAACTTATGTTGTTTAAGGGCTAAATTGGTCAATTACAATGGTCGGGATTCTAAATTCCTTATACCCCCGTTAGGGT
Source organism: Nemophila menziesii (assembly GCA_029959085.1). Lineage (NCBI taxonomy): Eukaryota > Viridiplantae > Streptophyta > Magnoliopsida > Boraginales > Hydrophyllaceae > Nemophila > Nemophila menziesii. Next base: position 2,495,583 of record JARWIR010000048.1, on the reverse strand, counting down.
GGACTATAAGGCGATCCTAGAGTGTCACTAGTCCCGTCAGGGTAAATATGATCCACTTTTAGATGATTAAGTTTTATTACCTCATTGGCCCTAGAATTAGCTAAGTTCGCCAGAATCAATAGCTTCTATCCCAGATTAAATAAATGGTTCTGTATTTAAACCCTCCGTCAGGAAGATCCAATTGCCACTAATTGGAATAGCCTAAATACTAATACCTGTTCCTAGTTCATGACGCTAAAAACAGTAAATAATCTCAATTTATAGAAAAGAGTAAAAGCCCCAATCTAATTTAATTTAACTGAAACCCAAAATCAACATTCAAAATTCAATAAGATTGGGATTCACCCATTAATTGTTCTCAAGCACTAATAAATGTTTAGCTCATACTAAATGGAAAAAATAAATTAATTGAAATGGAATTCATATTTGATTACAAAATTAAAATTGAAAGAAACCTAATTTCCGGAGTTGGAATGACTGAGAACGGAGATATAGACCCTCTCCAGTTCTTGCAGCTTCTTCTTTCTTCCTTCTGTTGCTTCTCTCTGATGTTTAATCTTGTGGAATGTGAATTGTGTGAAAAATAGAAGTCAAGGCTCCTTTTATAAGTGTAAAAACGGATTAGGGCTTGGACCTAATAATAAAACACTAATTAAATGTCCAAGCCCAAATTCTAAGCCCAAATTCTAAGCCCAAAATCCCGTAACTGCTGATACACCTTCACTAAAACGGATTTTCCCGCTTCGTTATGACTCCGATTGACCTTATTCCAGTTGCTAAAGTTCCGTAACTCGATAAGGAATGTTTTCTCTTTAAAGGTCAGCGGCTAAATCAGCTCGTAAGCACCTCGAAATCAGCAATCTAAAGCCTGGAAAACATATTTTCAGCTCTAAAAATAATATCTTCGGGATTTATCTTCAAGTCTTGACTCTATTTCACGATCTTTGACTTTATCCTTGGATTCCTCTTCTAGCTAACATCTAAAACCTGTAAACCTTTCACTAAAAATACCAATATTACGCGCAAAAGCTTAATAATTTAACAATGCTAGAAATAAAAGAGGAAAATCATATTATTGCATTTTTTACTCAAAAGTCTATCAAAATATTCAAATAAACATAAAAAATGATGTCTCCTAAGGGTCGAAAATAAGAAAAATTAGGGAGATATCAATGCCCTAGCCTTAAATGCCACTTTTCAGTGGTAGCCTGAGATAAAGCATTAGTAACAGAATTCACAGATTCAACTATATGAGTACCATTAAGTACATATAAACCAGCATGTTTAACACCAGATAATAACAGTTTACCACCCTTATAAACATGAATCACACCTTTAGACACATTGGAAACACAACCAAGATCATCTAAAGCACCCAAAGAAATTAAATTTCTTTTCAAATCAGGAATATATCTAACATTTGTTACTTCAATACATTTCCCAGAATCCATTCTCAATTTCACTTTTTTTCTATACCTTTAACCTCACAAGTGTTATTATTCCCCATATATATGTTGGCAGATAGCCTCCCTTAATAGGTTGTTTTAATATGACAAATCCTCTTATGATTAGTGTGCTAATTACTCTTGTTATATACATCCTAACTTGCACTATTGTTCATCAAAAACACTTTACATATCATTCTTATTATATCTCATTACACATACTTTTATTCATATCTTTATATACCTTGAGATATAGCCTTAATGATCAACTGCAATGTTTATAAGAATGATGTTATCTACAACTTTCGTGAAGAATATTTATTAATCCGAGCATCAAAGTATAGGTCAATTCTATCAAATATGTTTGGTGCGGTACACCGGACATATGGTGCGGTACACCGGACCAAGGATGCGGACCAGGGCACGGTGCATGGCTAGCCCGTCAGAGAGATAGAAAATCTAACCGTTGAGGTGCGGTACACCGCACGATACCTGCGGTACACCGCAAGGAAGGTTTTTCTGCACAAAGTTTAGTCATAAGAAATATATCCGTTGGGGAAATTAATAGATCCATTGGACTCAAGCCTTATGACCGTTGGAAGCAATTTTCAGCTATAAATTGAAGCTCTTTGAAGGCTACAACTACACCAACTAATTACAAACATTAAGGAGCTTAATTGTTATCATTCAAGAAGGTGTCAAGAGCTATACATTGTCAAAATCAATCTTAGTGAGCTTATAAGTCCTATCCAACTCATTCAAGGAGTTAATCAAATAAGCCACAAAGTATTATCTACTCAAGAGGAGTTTACATGCTTATAGTTATATCTACTCTTTAGGAGATTATCTAGCAAAGTAGTTTCACCCCTTAAACACTTTGTATTTATCCTCGTAAGTCAAGTTCTTGTAATAGATAGATTAAGAGAGAATTAGAGTATCGGGAGTATACTCGGTGTCCTTGTGTTGTGATTACACAAGAGGTTGTCCTTTGTGTTATCGAAGAGGTTGTAAGGGTTATTGTGTTCTCGACCCGGTTAAGAGAGACACGGGAGCTTAGTGAAAAGCTTGAAATCCTAAGGAGGCTTCCTTAGGTAGTGGATGTAGGGAAACCGAACCACTATAAATCGTGTGTATCTTTTTATCCCTACTCAATTTACTTTCCGCACTTTATATGTTTGATAATATGCTAGTATGAATATTGTGATATTGATTATCTAGTTTATCTAACATATTGTCATCTAGAGTAGTAAGAGATTAGAAACTCGTTTTACTTGTATCACTTATATATCGAACCTCTTAGCTTATCCATTGCATGATCCCTTAAGAGTTTGATATATTTAGTTGACCTAGTAGTTTATCTCTTAAACTTATTATTTTCCAAAAGATTTTTAATTAGGCATTAATCTTATTAGTAATCCTATTCACCCCCCTCTAGGACTTTCAATTGGTATCAGAGTCTAATTCTACGTGAATAGCTTAATCGTTAGTAGAGTAAACGATATGGAATTTAATCTTTTGGATGAGTCGTCTTCTACCCGACCTCCACTTTTTGTAGGAACTTACTATTTTGCTTGGAGAACAAAAATGGAGGAATTTATCAAAACCGAAGATCCCGATCAATGGAGAATCGTTATGGAAGGTCCATTCGTTCCATATAAAGAGGAGTTAAATAAAGCGGGAGTTCTTAAGCTAAATCAAGAAGAAAAAGATTATGATGAACTCACCGTTGAGGATAATGCTAAGCTCACTCAAAATGCAAAACCGATGTACACTCTAATTTGTGGAATTTCCGAAGAAATTTTCTCACAAATGTTAGATTGTAATTCCGCAAAAGAGCTTTGGGATCGTTTGGAGTTTCTATACGGAATTGTCGAGAATGATGAAGAAAAAGAAATCTTAATCCATGATGAATCTCATGACAATCCGAAACCAAACCATAAGGTAGCAATCTATCCTAACTCTTTGTCACCTCCTTATAATTATGATGATATTAGGCATATTTCATCCCTTCTAAAGATTCTTGATTTTCAAATCCATTTGAATAATCTTATGTTGAAAAAGGCTAAAGTTGAGCAAAAGAATTGTTTTAATTGTTGTATCACTTTAGATGATATTTTGGGTAATACTAAAAACCCTTGTTTTGAAAACATTTTCTTTTCAAATAAAAGTCAACATCCTATGAAGAAAAATATAGAAGGTTTTGAAAAAATGGATGAAGCTTTTTCCCTTGCTCTTAAAACTTTAGAAAATCATCCCTTTTAAAATGTCACTCCTTTTGATCCAAATGGTCTTTTTAAAGAAAAATTGTATTTGAGTGATAATTTGGATATTGATAAGAATGAGGAAAAATCGTGTTCAAAACCCTCACATGATAGTTCTATTCGAGAAAGAAGTTCTTGCAATTATTGTGGTACACCCGGTCATCATGTTTCTACGTGCCATTACCACAAACAACTTGAATACGGGTCCTTGATACCCTCGTGGGAAAAGCCGATATGGATCGTGAAAAATGCTAATAATATTTCCGGATCCATTCCACCTCGGATACCATAGTAATATTCATTGTAGGTGTTGAGCGTCAAGAAAATGGAATAATATACAAAAAGACGCTCAAATCTCGTAAAAGGAAAATACGGTGAATTCTTTCCTTTCTTCTCTTTATTTTTTATGAGTTATTATGTGTTTATGTGCTTTATCCTCTATGTGCTAATATCTTGTGAGTCTTGACCTTTTCATGCTTAATATTGCTTTGTTTTTACATTGGGTCTTTTTGTACTTTTTAGAAAATATAGGGGTATTTGTGAAATAAACTGTTTTATGTGATTTTGGGATTTCCTTGTTGGTTCTTTTCAAAACAAAAATTATCTTATAAGTTTTATACCATTCCGAATCTTTTGGGAAAGTTTCGAATGTGTTTCGGGAGTTTTTAAAAGAACCAAAAAATTCCTTCTTAGTGTCTTCGCCGAACGTTTTTGCGGTGCACCGGACCACTCCGCGGTACACCGCGATCCAAGGTTTCAGCCTTTTTATTTTTCCTTTATTTTTTAGCCCAGTTTATTTCTACAGTGCGGTACACCGCACAGTTGTCGCGGTACACCGCGAGTTAGGTTTTTTGTCGCGTTAAAAAACCCGTCAGTCTTCATTTGGTCTTCATTCCTCTCTTTTAAACAAAACCCTACCCGCTCCAACACCACTGCTGCGATTTCCGGCGACAAAACACCTCTAAATCCGCCGCCTAAAGGTATAGCTTCTCCACCAAATCACTCCTTCCTCTCTCTCTCCTTCATTCCTCCTCCCTTACCCACCTCTTTTCACCATGGTTAGAGAAAAGAAATCCGCTCCAAGGAAGAAAGCCACCGCCGGAGCCTCCTCCAGCCGCCGCCGTGCACCTTCTCCGGCGAGGTCACCAACACCACCTCCACTCCGGCCATTCGATCCTCTTCCGGGTAGAACCATAAATGCTTCAGCTTTTCCTTCCGGTGATGATTCTCTTTTTCAACTCCTTTCCTTTCAAGGTTGTGATAAAATCTTTCATTTTTCGGGTAGTCATTTAGCTAGTGGTTTAATTGAAGAATTTTACTCAAAATTTGAATATAATTGTGCTAATAATTCGATAAAATCAAAAGTTCCGGGTATTACCTTACGATTAAAGTTAAATGATTCTTATGCTCGTTATGATATTCCTTCGGATGGGTTTAGTGGCTTTTGGTCTAGTGGTTGGGATGGTCAAGTCTTGATGTGATAGCTCAAAACGATGTTAATGAATTCGCTAATGGTAGGATGCTTATTCGTGATGGAAATTGGAATATACGGAACTTTGATCCGGAGTTCATTGTGGCTCACAAATTCTTAATTTCGGCCGTGATTCCAAAAGATAAACATGATGCTAAGTTAATCCCATACGAGGCTTATCTCCTATATTTAATCTTCGCTAAACAACGGATTAACATTATTGCGATAATGTTCAAATGGATGAATCATGCTAGGGGATCAAGAGATAAAGTTCCATACGGTATTTTTCTAACCGAACTCTTTGATGCAAGTGGCATTTCTTTAGGAGGTACTAGTGTGAGACCAATAGATAGGGCTTGGTGTTTTGATTATAGCACGATTAAGAGAATGAAATTCGCTATCTACAATAACACCTATGTTACGTGCTCACATGTTAATCGTATTTCGGATGCTTCAATTCGTAATCGTATCTTACAAGCAAAAGAAGGAACTTTCGGTCCGGATCTTAACTCGCTTGAACTCTTAGATAACCCGGCCCCACAAAATCCTATCCATAATGAGCCTACTCAAAACCAACCCATTCATGAGGATCCTCCTAATCTCTCCCGTTATGAAAGCACAATAACCCATTTTATGGATTATATGGGAAGAAAATTCGAGGTTTTGGAAGAGAAATTAGAAAGAAAATTTGGGGTTTTGGAAGTAAAATTGGGAAATCTTGCTAGTGAGTTGACTTGTGTGAAAAACGATGTTTCGTGCATTAAGGATGATATGTCACATTCCCGCCACCGTTCTAGAAGCCGATCTCCTCGGGAAAATCGTTAATTGTTCTTGTTGGGTGTTCTTAATTTTCTTATTATCCTATTTGGTTTTTAATTGACTATGTTTTATCTTATTTCGTGCTTTGAATGATTTTGGGTCCGTGTTTTGGACATTTAGGATTTTATTGCTACTTGGTTTAATTTGGATAATTGGTTTAGTATGCTATGTGTTTAAATTGGATAATTGGTTTAGTATGCTATGGTTTTATTTTGGATATTAAATCTTTAGATGCTTAAATTTTTTGCTTCGGATGTTATATAATTGTGTTGATGTTGCTAACATTTTCTTTGATGATATAGGTACTATTGCATCTCTTATCCTTGATCTTATTCTATATTGCTTTATAGTCCCTATAGTTTGTTCAAATTAGTCTTAGTTCATAAAATGGTTGAAAATTGCACTTAGGTCCCTAAAAGTTTTTCAAATTGCTTTTTAGTCCCTAAAACTTTTTGAAAAATGATTTTTGTCACCTATACTTTTCAAAAATTACATTTTACCCCTAAATTTCTTAAAAATGATTTCAAATATTCTTATTAGTAAAAAGGAGAAATTATAGGTCAAACTTTTACAAAATTGAAACAAACTCTATGCATTTTGTGAGGGGGAGTTTTTTGTTAAATCATATTTAAAAACTCAAATGCTTAGGCTAATCATTTATCTCATACATTGCAACTAATCGTTTGTGTCATTAGAAAGCATATGGAATGAAAATCTATCGATCAAGGAGTTGGTAAAATGTCTCTATCTCTTAGCTCTTGCTTTACAATTATCTATCTTTGTGCATCTCTTTCTAAAATTGTTTTAATCCCTAAACTCTTGTACACCCTTAAAATCGTTGTTTAAAATCTATTCACTTGAGTTTTAGCTCTTCTATTTTTAGTTGTTTTTACCCCGTCTTTTTGATGAAGACAAAGGGGGATAAATATGTGCACTAAAACTTTCAAAAATTGCACTTTTTAAAAACTCACAAATGCATCTCAAAATCTTATATGCTTATTGTGAGGGGGAGCTTAATTTCATTAGAGCTTAAACTTTCATATCATTCCTAAGGTGTTTTAGTGAAGGATTTGTCATCATAAAAAAGGGGGAGATTGTTGGCATATAGCCTCCCTTAATAGGATGTTTTAATATGAAAATCCTCTTATGATTAGTGTGCTAATTACTCTTGTTATATACATCCTAACTTGCACTAGTGTTCATAAAAAACACTTTACATATCATTCTTATTATATCTCATTACACATACTTTTATTCATATCTTTATATACCTTGAGATATAGCCTTAATGATCAACTGCAATGTTTATAAGAATGATGTTATCTACAACTTTCGTGAAGAAGATTTATTGATCCGAGCATCAAAGCATAGGTCAATTCTATCAAAGATGTTTGGTGCGGTACACCGGACATATGGTGCGGTACACCGGACCAAGGATGCGGACCAGGGCACGGTGCATGGCTAGCCCGTCAGAGAGATAGAAAATCTAACCGTTGAGGTGCGGTACACCGCACGATACCTGCGGTACACCGCACGATACCTGCGGTACACCGCAAGGAAGGTTTTTCAGCACAAAGTTTAGTCATAAGAAATATATCCGTTGGGGAAATTAATAGATCCGTTGGACTCAAGCCTTATGACCGTTGGAAGCGATTTTCAGCTATAAATTGAAGCTCTTTGAAGGCTACAACTACACCAACTAATTACAAACATTAAGGAGCTTAATTGTTATCATTCAAGAAGGTGTCAAGAGCTATACATTGTCAAAATCAATCTTAGTGAGCTTATAAGTCCTATCCAACTCATTCAAGGAGTTAATCAAATAAGCCACAAAGTATTATCTACTCAAGAGGAGTTTACATGCTTATAGTTATATCTACTCTTTAGGAGATTATCTAGCAAAGTAGTTTCACCCCTTAAACACTTTGTATTTATCCTCTTAAGTCAAGTTCTTGTAATAGATAGATTAAGAGAGAATTAGAGTATCGGGAGTATACTCGGTGTCCTTGTGTTGTGATTACACAAGAGGTTGTCCTTCGTGTTATCGAAGAGGTTGTAAGGGTTATTGTGTTCTCGACCCGGTTAAGAGAGACACAAGAGCTTAGTGAAAAGCTTGAAATCCTAAGGAGGCTTCCTTAGGTAGTGGATGTAGGGAAACCGAACCACTATAAATCGTGTGTATCTTTCTATCCCTACTCTATTTACTTTCCGCACTTTATATGTTTGATAATATGCTAGTATGAATATTGTGATATTGATTATCTAGTTTATCTAACATATTGTCATCTAGAGTAGTAAGAGATTAGAAACTCGTTTTACTTGTATCACTTATATATCGAACCTCTTAGCTTATCCATTGCATGATCCCTTAAGAGTTTGATATATTTAGTTGACCTAGTAGTTTATCTCTTAAACTTATTATTGTCCAAAATATTTTTAATTAGGCATTAATCTTATTAGTAATCCTATTCACCCCCCCTCTAGGACTTTCAATATACAGTTTCATTGTTCACATAAGACAAGTCATGAAATAGTTCAAGTATGGGACACATGTGAAAGGTACAACCAGAATCAAGAATCCAACTAGCATGCTCCGACAAGTTACTAACATTTAACACTTCAAACACATCATCAGTGGTCTTAGGCATACTAGCAATATTTGATTCATTACTGTTCATCTTGTTTTTCAACTTAAAATAGTTTTTCTTTAAGTGTCCAGCTTTCCCACAGTGAAAACACTTCCTAGTTTCTTTATTTTTGGAACTAGTGGTTTTCTTTCCTTTATTATTCTTAGCTAAGTCAAGATTTTGAGTAGTATCTGTTCTAGGGTTAACATACATATTAATTCCAGTTCTCTTAAGGGACTTAAGTTCATTTTCTCGAGTTTTCAAGGCAGTAACAACTTGTTCATAAGTAGGGACAGTACTAGCATATTGAAAAACATCTTTCACAACTTGAAAGGATTCAGGTATAGCATTTAAAAGGATCATACATTTACTATTGTCATCTAAGGCCATAGTAGTTCCTTTCAGAACAAGGGTCATCTTAGTAAATTCATCTAAATTCTCATCAATAGATTTAGAAACATCCATTTTATAATTAAACAAAGAACCTTTCAAGAAAGCAAGATTAGGGACAGATTTAGAGGCATAGAGAGTTTTGAGTTTACCCCACAGCTCAAGAGCTGTATCAGCACCATCAACCTGTCGTATGACAGAGTCAGAGAGATTCAAGAAGAGAATATTATAGGCTTCTTCTTTGATTTGTGCTTCTTTGTCAAGTTCTCCCTCACGCCATTCTTTAATGTCAGCAATAAGCGCACTTCCCACTTTGTGATGAGAGAGTAGAACCCTCATCTTTTTCTGCCAAACCCCAAAATCCATCTTACCATCGAACACGGACATATCGATTCGTGTAGAGGTAGTCATCGTATTATCGATTCAAGAACGGAGAGATACCGAATTAAAAACCCACAAGATATATTAGGCGGAAACCTTAATTTTTCAAGAACACCGATTTGAAACCTTAATCTGATAGCCCAAGATTATTACTCGAGCTCTGATACCACTGTTGTAAATTCCTATCAAGATTAACCTCCAAATCACAATACTCAAGTAACCAAAACCAAAAGAAATTAAGCGAGAAAGTAAGAACACAGAATTTATCGTGGTCCAGTCCAAAATAGACCTACATCCACGTTGAGCTCCGATGAGAGTTGCTCAGCCACTAGAAATCACAAGAGATACAATATTTCAGATCACCTTACAATACAAACCACACAATCAATTGAATACCGCTTCTAATCTAATTCTCGAACCCTAAAATACTCAATAAGGCTATCTAGTGATTAATCAAGATGATTATCACAAATTACACGAGATATTACAACTAAGAAGCTATCTAATCGATTACAAGAAGAATCAGAGATTGATCTTCTAAGAACTAGGGTTTGGTATATGAGAGAGGCGAGAGAGTGAAACGCGTGAGTTGAGAGAAGGGTTATGACTTCGGTCAAACCCGAATTCCTTATATAAGAGACATAAGCCAAGAGTGAACGAGAGTCGTCAGATGTAAGTAAAGATCAAGCGCCCAACATTAGCCATGTCATTAAGTAATCAGCCAATCAACTTAAAACACTTCACCGAATATATATTAACATAACATATATATATATATATATATATATATATATATATATATATATATATATATATATATATTCTTCACTTCTCTTTGTGCCAAATTGAGCAGATTCATCATCAGACCGAAGACAATTTCACTATTAGTGGTGCTAAATAAAAGCAAATTTCTGATCTTAGAGCATTATAGACTAAATTTAAAGCCGGTGACTTAGTGCCATTTGGAAGTGTGTTTTTTTTTTAAAAAACACTTAAAAATACTTCTAGATGTTTAAAAGTGTCACAAGTTCACGGGCATGACAGAAATATTTTGAATCATGCAGATACATTACTTGCAGCTGCTTCAAATTTGATTAAAGGGGCTGTGGGCTATGTTGTAGATCTCGGTTTTGAGGCCTAGGCGCTCGACCCGGGCCTAGCGCTTAGGCGGGATTACACGGGGCTTAGGCGGAATTATACGGTTTTGAATCCCGCTGTGTAATTTTGTATATTTAGTAATATATATGTAGTAATTATAGAAATTTCAACTATATAAGTCATAAAACTCATCTAAAAACACTATAGTATGTATAAAGAATACTAAAAATTGAGTTATAATGTCAATTAACAAATTCTAGAGAATAAGAAAAATAACAAGAAGGCCTATACGGGCGTGTTACGCCATTAATCGGCGCCTAGGCGGCCATTTTTTGTCATTAATCGGTGCCTAGACGGGCTAGGCGCCTATTCCACGGCGACTAAGGCGCTAGGCAAAAACGCCTAGAGTTTTCACTAGGCGTAAGCGCCTGAGGGGGGAGTTGACGCCTAGACGGCGCCTAGGCGCGCCTAGGCGGGGAGATCTACAGCATAGGCTGTGGGTATTAGTCCATATAATTCAGGGGTCAATATATCAAACAAGATAGTTAAGGTTGCTGATCAGAAGAATCGGAAAGCTACATGGATAGTTAAGGTTGCTGATCTGAAGAATCGGAAAGCTACAGGGACTAAGCAGCTCATCATGGAAATATAGGAACTTTAACTATCTATTCAAAAATTAATAGACTCGCAAGTTCTGATAAACACTAAATTGGGACATATTTGTAAAATAGTACTTTTGGAAAAGCTATAGGGCCTATTTCAAAATTTCCTGAAAACTCATGGGCCATTTTGAAATTTTCAGAAAAATCAGGGGTCCATTCCAAAATATCATAAAATTCAGGGGCCAATTCGTTATTACCAGAAACTCAAGGGACAAACTCGAATTTACCAGAAACTCCAGGGGCAAATTCAAAACTTCCAGAAATTTGTGGGGCTAAATTACACAATTTAGAAAATAAGGGTGCTGGTAACTTGCTGGGTATAATTTCTTCTGCAGCAGCGAGAGAATTGGGTAACAATATCCAGGGACCAATTCGCTAAAATTGCTTACTATGGATGCTGATATATTGCTTGATAATATTGGTGTAGCTGCTACAGCAATTCAGGTTACAGTGCAACAAAATTCAGCTTATGAAGGTACGCAAAGACCGACAATTTACGCTGAAGTTTCTTGGCAAGAGCTTTTAATAGGCGAGCTTTGTTCTGAAAACACTAGCTCGGAGACTATTTCGAACCCGAATCATATCTGATTTAAATATGATGATTGCCGATATTTGACGCCAACTTTAGCTTAGGAAATTCAACGTGAAACACCCTCCACCTTTTGATGATTTGCACAATTTTCAATTCATGGGGTCGAACTAACATGCGAGATATGCAACTTTGCGCACCAAAGAAAAAATACAGTTTATGCTTATTTTAAGTTGCCTTGTGTGCTATGCTTTGTGTCCTCATCTATCCTTTAAGGGAGTTAGTGGGTTTTTCTTTGATGTTAATTTATTTACTTGTAAAATCTAGGTGAGACTAGTAGTACATTTAGTTTATTTCTATTAGGGTAGTATTTTTGTACCGGTTCTACCGGATTGGATTGTATAGTTTACGATAGTTTTTTACCGTCTTTTTAGTATTATCATTCACGTGACCAAATAAAAAATATGGGTTTGCAGTAAGTTAATTACGCAGGGCCTGAGTTTGGGAGTGTTGGGATTTATAGTATTGATTAACATAAATCTATCATGCTCTTTTGGAGAAGTGGAAAACACTCAATTTAATATGAAGTGTTAATTCAGTGAAGAAACAGGAAAGTCACTTTTATATGAAGAAAATGTCTCACATAAGAGGAGAGATGGAAAATATAATTGCTTATAATATTTTACCCATCTATTAATTTCAAAAGAAATAAAGGCTATGAAAGCCAAAAAGGAAATAGCAAAGTGCCGCACGCGCGTACCACCAACGAAAAATGAAATAAGTTTTTTGAAGTAAATCCAGTGGTGACAAGTCAAATCCTTTCAACCACAAGACCGGTGGAAGAAGACCAGTTCTTATAATAGTCGGTGGCAAGTCAAATCCTTTTAGCCACAAGACCGGTGGAAGAAGACCAGTTCTTATAGTAGTCGGTGGCAAGTCATATCCTTTCAGCCAGAAGACAAACGTCCACCAATTACGCACCACAAGACAAGCGTCCACCAATTCAATTACGCGCCAATCAACAGTTACAAGACTTGGTCAACACGGGAATGATTCAAATCAACATAGTGTCCGGGTTCATTGTTGGAAATAAAAACGTGTAGCATATGTGTCAATCAAAACGCCACTCAATCAATTGCTAATATGGAGGAAATCAAGGGTATTAATTGAGACATTTCTGACAAGGCTTTCTCCTTACCTACTCCCCTCTAAATATAGCACATCAGCTCCTCATTTGTTTTAGCTACGAAACACATCTGAAAAGAACAAACACTCTACTTCTCTTCTCTCTGGAAAAACTAGACTAGTTGTAGAATCTTTGTTAGAGATAACTGGTACGTCAGAATATCTTTTTAACGCTATTTTATTTCCGTGTAATTTTTTCCTATTCCGTGTAAGTGTTTCGATTGTATTTCTACTGTAATAATTAGTTTACATTAATAGTAATTATCTTTCTGGATTTCCATTTCTCTTATTTTTAAAAACGGTGATTTCTATTTTTTCCCAAGAGAGATTACATCAACCAAGCATCCCAAGCAATTGGAGGCTAAATCTTAGCCTGAGTTCGAGTCAGTAAAAAACAAGTGGCGGGGCAGGCCCGATAGTAGGCCTGAACCTTGGATTTTTAAAATATGCAATTGATCTTTATTCTTTACGTTAGTATGAGATAGGACTTAAGAGGCTTCAAGCCATAAATGGGGGTAAATCCTTCTTATTGTTATTGTAGTATCATGTCCACTGGAAATATTGTTGGTCCTAGTGTAGTGTAGTGAAGAACAAGAAAAGAAGATTAATACAACTCAAGGAAAAGATAAAGTGGTCATACCATGTGAGCTGTGTTGGTCAAAGAAAGTAGAAGAATTTTCACACGATATATTACGCAAGAAAGACCTTCAAAGCTTCCCAATTGAATTATACCGTAAAGGAGAAAGAGTTACTAGCCGTTGTATATGTTTTTGACAAGTTTTTTACCTACCTTCTTGGGATGAAAACTGTCGTCTACATTGATCATTCAGCAATCAAATACGTTATGGAGAAAAAGGATGTAAAGCCGCATCTTATTAGGTGGGTATTATTGTTGCAAGAATTTAATGTGGAGATTCGAGATCGAAAAGGGAGAGAGAATCAAGTTCTGGTCATTTATCTTGCCTATAAGGCTCTTCAGTCAACATAGGACCATAATTGGTCAAAGAGGTATTTCCCGATGACAACTCTTTGTTGTAAAAAATGTGTTTGTTCCTAGGTATGCATATATAGTTAACCTGCTAGTGAGTGGTGTATTTCCTGTGGATTTTTATCCACAACAACAAAGGATGTTGAACCATCGAGCCAATTAGTTCTTCTGGGAGGATTCCTACCTCTTCAAGGTTTGCAGCGACCAAGTTATTACAATAGATCATCACAAACTGTTATGGCTTGCCATATGGGGTCACTTCGAGGGGATAGAACCGCAGAAAAAATCCTTAAATACGGGTTCTATTGGCCCTCTATTCACAAAGATTGTCATTGGCATGTCCAGACCTATAAAAAATGCTAATTCACTAGAAATATATCAAAAATGGACGAGATGCCACTCAATAACGTGCTAGAAGTAGAAATATTTGATGTTTAGGAATAGATTTCATGGGACCATTAATTGCTTCTAATGGTAATATTTATATCTTTGTAGTAGTAGACTATGTTTCCAAGTGGGTATAAGCAGTGGAGACACCAAAGAACGATGCCAAGACAGTTGTCACGTTCCTCAAAACCAATATATTCTCAAGAGATGGTAAGCTGGTGGTCCTTTGTGTGTTCTAAAATAAATACAAATGTAATCGAACCACAACCGCAAGTGTACGGTTGTCCCAAGTAGAATAATGATCTAGGATCGTTCGCAGGGACGGTTTGGTTAATCACAATGCTTATCCACTAATGAATGATTGCACTTAAGAAAGCAAATAAGATAAAATGATTGATTTGATTTTTGAATTAATTCTAAGTAATAAAAGACTAAATGGAAAATGCAATTAAAAGCTAAGACGCAAGTAAAATGGTGTAAAACGCAAGTATGAGAAGATAGCACTTGAGAACGCAAGGGGTCTTCCTAATCCTATTTCGTAACCTATGCTGTTTAAGGGTTAAATTGGTCAATTACAATGGTCGGGATTCTAAATTCCTTATACCCCCGTCAGGGTGGACTATAAGGCTATCCTAGAGTGTCACTAGTCCCGTTAGGGTAAATATGATCCACTTTTGGATGTTTAAGTTAATTACCTCATTGGCCCTAGAATTAGCTAAGTTCGTCAGAATCAATAGCTTCTATACTATAGAATCGTTCATAAAAATTAAGTGAGAGAGAGTGTGGAACCTATGGCCATTCCAATCCCATACATATTACTTTCTCTACTTTCAAAATTAACCAGACACACCAGCGCTTCAGTAATGTGGTAGAAGAGGAAGGGAGATATACGGTCTCCCTTCCTAATACCATTAAGATGAGTGACCGTTCTCAACAACTCCCCATTTAATTTTAGTTAACAACGTACCAATGTAGCACATCCACCCAACCCACACCTCCTCAAATCCCAGACTACAGAGAACCGTCTCCAAAAAATCTCAATTGACATTTTCATAAGCTTTCTCCATATCCAACTTGTTAGTGGAATAGTGTATGTTAGACTTATGGTTTTTCCTAAAGAAGAAATAACTTTGTGAGCGAGAATAATATTATCTTCAATATCATTACATATTAATAAATCTGATTGCATCATGGAAAGGACATCCTCAAGAATTGTTTTAAGTCTCTTAGATAGAACCGAAGAAATAACCTTATAGTCAAAGTTCACACACGATATGTATCTATAAATACCCTATATTTTTTTGAATTTACACTTTAGGAACTAGCTTAATATTTTTCATTTTAATAGAATAATATTCAGACCTCCATAAAAAAACTACAAACCATATCAAAGACATCGAACTTGACAATGTGCCGGATTGTTTGGTGAAAAATTCACAGGATTCCATTCGGCCCTAATGATTTTAAACCTAAAGATATAAATACATCTTCTTTGACTTCTTCCATAGGAAGAATCTTAATTGTTCCAAGTTCATGGCATGAGTAATTTTTTAGGGAATATGATCAGCATACTCACTATTGTAATCCTTGGATTTGCCCATATAGATGTTGCTAAAGAAATTATAGAATAGACCTTTGATGGCTTATTAGACTTCAATTTTAACCCCATTATTATCATGTATCCTCTTAATCATGTGTCTGGTTATCCTCATTGAAACTGATGCTTAAAAGAAGGCTGTATTCCTCTCTTCGAGTTCAATCCAGTTTTCTCTAAAGCAAGCCTTCCAAAAGGCTCCTTCTTTGCTCCGAATGTTGTCCAAGGATATTGTAATTTCTTTCATCTCCCCAAGAGTCTTCGTAGTGTAATCTTGATTCTGAAGGATTGGAAGTCATTTTTGAAGACTCTTGATAAATGAGGAATTATTTTAAAGGTTATTTTGCTCTATCGATCAATAATCCCAATCATAATTTGTTGTTTCATCTCTTTACATAATCCATCCATACCTTTGATGAAATAACCCAAATAGTGTATGACAACCTCCTTACAACTCATCAACCTATAAGTGCTCTATTTTAAATATTTTTGTGGAAATCCCTAAATGGGGCTTAGAATCAACAATGATCGAAAAATGGTCAAAGAAAATAGTTGTAGGGATTGTAAGGGTAGAATTTGAAAAGAGTCTATTCTATATTTGGTCTCCAAGTACTCTGCCAAGTCTAACTTTACCATGTTGATCCTCCTCTCTATGATTTTACCAACTAAAGAAGCATCCATGAGGTGGGAGATCAGACAGGCTATTCAAAATAATAAAATCATTGAAGATGTTCGTGTGTCTATCAATGGCCTTTCTATCCTTTCTTCTCAAAAAAATTTGAGTAATCATTAAAGTTTACATTAATCTCCCAAGATCCGTCAAAGCGCATACTCTGAGTACATATTTCTTCCCAAAGTTCAAGATGTACTCCAAAATTATTAGGGGCATAAATTGACATAAGATACTAAAAGATATTATCAGGTTCATTAACGCGGGTGAAAATATAAAATTACATGAAAATGAAAATTCAAATGAGACATACTCTTTCAAACGCGGGCATGAACTTATTATTGTCAAATGCATGCACCTTCAAACTCTTGGACCCATGATCCTCCAAATTATCAACCTCCCCCAATGCAATTCTAGCTGTTAAGCTGTTACAGTGTATAATAGGGGCTACCAACCCTTTCGTTGCCTTTTTATTATGCTCATCTGGTGGGTCCTTGTGTGTTATAAAATAATGAAATATAAGCAAAGGAATAAAGGATCCACAGACCGCAAGTGTACGGGTCGTACCAAGTAATAGATAAGTAAAATCGGGATTATCGTCTCCACAGGGATTTAAGAAGTTATTCTAAATTCATGTTCAATATTAGAATAGATAGTTTTAATTGCTAAAGATAAATAATAAAGCAATTTGTTTTCTAATAACTAAATAATAAAATAGACAATAAAATAAACAATTAATAATTATGCAAGAAAGATAAGGATATGCAAGTATGAATCTATCCTATTGAATCTATGATTCCTAAGAATAAGGGTGAATGGGAAATCTCACAATAGTCGGGAATCAAATATCTCCTAGCCCCCTGTCGGGTGGACCTAGGAGCTATCCTAAAGTACTATAAACCCCTATATGGGCGAATATGCCTCTTCGGATGAATACTCTTTTACCTCTTTGGCTACGTGGTTAGTCAAGCCTGTCGGTCAAATAACGGACACCACGCGTCTATATTCTATGTCTGTAATTAAACCCCCCTGTCGGATGATCACTCGCCACTAAGTGAATAGCCTAATTACTAAAACCTACCCTTGATTTATGACTTCAATGATAGTGAACAAGCACAAGAATATATTCAATGGAAATTAAGAACCAATTCAATTAAATACTAAAATCCCAGATTCAAATTAAAACAGAAAAACAATAATCAAAGGTTCATATAATTACAATCCTAAAGAGAAATTATGCATAATAAAACTTCTTGAATAAATAGCTTAGAAATACCTCATAGACAAAATAGATCTAATACTAATTACCCAAAGAATAGAGATGGAGAAGTGTTGAATTGATGAAATTAAGCTCTAGCTCTTGCTTCTTCCTCCTCTAGATCCTCTTGATTGCTTCTATGATGAATTATATGTGTATATTAAGCTTATGCAGCCAAGGGATGATTTTCTAAGGTTTAGAGCTGGTATTTATAGATGCTAGGTCGAATTACTTGGAGTGGAAGACAAGTCAAGGACTCTTTAATTCGTAACCCTAAAATCTAGGAAAGGTAAGATTCTGCTGCTGATTTGATTTGGTCATATCTTTTTCAATACTTATCCGTTTGAGGAGTTCCAATATATGAAACCGCTTGTCTCGGAAAGAGATTTCCATTGGTGCAAACCACTCGCCCAAATTCCTAGCCAATCATAAGTTATGGACTGATCTTTAAAACGTGGCTGGAATTTTAGATTCATAAGGCAGCTTTTTCTTTTCCTAATTGGACTCTAATTCCTTCTATCTCCATATTTCTTTAAGATCTTCTTTCCTTATCTCCTTAGCATTGATTTAGCATCTAATTTATTTCCATATTATCTCTAAATCTTCACATTAAATAAATAATTAAACGGCATATGCTTTATAAAATAATAAATCAATAAATCAAGACTAGAAATAAGAAAATGCAATTTAAATTCAGGAAACTCGACTAAGCACACTAGAAATATTCTAAGACTTTAATTGTCACTTCTCCTCCTTGGATTGGTATTTCATGAAATTCATGAACCTACTAACTTTGCACTAAAAATAAGTAAATTAACACACAAAAGCTCTATAATTGCAAATAGTCTAATTCCAAGGGGAGAAAGTGTAATATTACGATTTAAGCACTAAAGTCAATATAAAAAGACCATTTTCATCCTAAAATGATGTCTCCTAAGGGCTTATATTTAGACCAAAAAGGGAGACATCAAGACCCCCAACTCAAACTTGTATCGTCCCGATACAATAAAAAATAAAAACATAGGGAAGTCTCTAAAATATCAGCTAAGTCAATGAAGCACAGGGGAGAAGAAGATAGCAGAATATATAAAATAAACTCAAGCAACTACTTAGAAAATTTCATGTAATAATATTTACAAACTACATACCTGCACACTTGTCATATCTATAATCAACACGACTTGAATTCAAGATTAGATTAGCTTCTCAATGTAAGGATGAGAGGATCTTTACTCAGTTCACCATGGAGGCTATAGATTGTTCATCAAACTTCACTAGTATCCAAAGATCCACTTAACTAATCTCTAATGGCTCAATCACTTCTAGATTACATAGCAAAGAATCATAAGGTCTTTAGGGTTGTAATGTTGGCTTATGGACGGTATGATAAGTATATTTGGATAATTTAGAGTGAGCTTTTGGCTCTCTCCTCACTAGCCATCAACGAATCGCCCTAGAGCTTGAGTTACTCTCGTAAAACGTTCTCACTCAACCCAATGAATTCCTTGATGCACAAATTAGCATCCCCAATAACCCAATTAAAGCAATAAGATGTTCACATTAAAATTCCTCTTTGCCGGTCAAATATATATTCTTTTCATATCAATTTTTTTCTTTTGTATAGCTATGATCCTCTTTTTGATGTTGAGATATCACGCTATTTTTCATAAATTATGCCTTCATAATTTTAGCTTTTTTTTCATTTACTATTACCCCGGCAAAGGGTTACAATATAAACATGTGAATCATCATCAATATATAGAACAGAGCACACTTAATAAGCTCAAAAAATCCCAACCCAATAATACTTCCCATAATGGTGGACCCACCACCCCAAACTCAAGCTCTAAAACAATTGTCTATGCATCGCGATTCGAGTGCGGGTCATATGGAAAAGTCCTAATAAACTAAAGGGATATGGCTTATAATGTGGCTAAAAAAAGGCTTTAGAAAGGCTAGAAGGGGCTGAGAAGGATATATAATAATAAAATGGACAGCAAGCTAAAAGGCAACAAGGGGCTTATGAAAGAACCGCCTTAATCACTTTCTAAACTATGTAATTGCGTCATTCTCTTACCTTTAGCATGTTCATTAAAATGGGTTTATCAACTAGCTTAGATCTCACGGCCTACACACCACTCATGGCTCCCTGAGATTGAACATACTTTCTATCGCATTGCTAACTAATCTTTTCTTTACTATCAATGTGTTTTCCTGCAAATACTCAAAGCATACAAAATAAAGTAGCTCATAAACATACTACTTTCTATCATTAACTTACTAAGCTTATGCTTTCAAGCTATTAAACACATTCCACATCTAATCCATCTCTTAAAAATTTCAAAATTTTCAAATTTCTCTAAAAAAACAGTAAATCACACAAAAATGGAGATGAGGGACAACGAATCCCCACCCCCAACTCAAAAATGAGTCGTGTCCCCACGACTCGAAAAGACTCAATAAAGTAAAAATAGCAAATAGTGCATATAGAGAAATGGTAAGGAAGAAAGAAAACATACTCTTCGAGGCAATTGCCTCGCGTGCTTAATACCCAAGATAGGGTGCAGTGATTTCCTTGTATGTAAACTCCATGTATCACCAATTTCGCTTTCCCTTACATCCTCTTGTGCTCCATCTCAATCAATAACACTTTAGAGATCTTGATTCTTGGGTTCTAGGTGTTTGATATGATTTGGGTGATTAAAACTTCTTTGTAGTGATGTAGGGAAGGATTTAGATTTGAATTCATGGTTATTTGGTTGTGTTTTGATGGTTGTTGAAGGTTTGAATGAGCTTTAATGGAGTTGGGAGAGGTTTGGAGAAGAAAAAGAGGCTTAAGGATTTGTAATTTCGAAATAATACCTAATTTCCTCCCTTTATAAGCTCAAAACGCAACTTTTTCTCTCTCCAGCGGCTTCGTGCGGACCATGGTGCGGACTAGGGGGTAGTCCGCAGGGGTACCCCGCGGCTCTGTAGCATCCTTCGTCAAAATACCCGTGGCAGCAACCCCGTGGCACGTTTTTTTGGCTTGCGGTGCAGGGCACGGACTAGGGTCCGGTGTACCGCAGCCAACAGCTCCAAATTTTTTCGTCTCTGGATAAAACACGTGGCTCTACCCCGTGGCACGGGTTTCTCCTCTGCGGTGCACCGCGGCTGAGGTCCGGTGTACCGCACTCGGCAAAAACCTCCCCAACAGCTAGATCTCAAAAAGTTATGCAGTTTAGGCTCAAAGATCACCTGATTTCGACATCCGAGCGCAAATATATGACTTGCCGAAGTTTCTCCGTTCCGAGAAATTTTGCTCGCTTCCCTAACTCGATTTCTCCAATACCTCCATTATCCCTTGAGTATGTAACCTCCCCAGCAGTGAGTGAGGTTATGTATGTCTACAATTCGCAGCTTTTGACCTCTTGGAGGTTGTATCTCTATTAATATTGGTGTTACTACTCGAGTAACAACAAATGGTCCCATCCACTCATTTTTGAAACCTCGTGGCCTATTCTCTTGTTTGGAGGCCTTCCAAGCAACCATGGTTCCGACCCCAAACTCATCTTTATCTCTCTTCTTCACAGGTTCATGGTGGTGGTCCTTCTCTTTAACCTCTTTAGATACTTCTGGAATAATGGGGAACTCAAGTGGCTCCTCCTCTAGAATTTTGTCTAAAACAAGGGATGTTTCAGAACTTGCTTTTATTATGAGGGCCATGTCTTCAACCTCGATCTCTACACTAGCATTCTCCTGTATTTCTGGAATAGGTTCTATGAATACTTGTTGCGGTGTGAGTTCTTTTGTATCAACTTCAAGCATTTGGGTGTAGGTTTTGTCTTTACACACCTCTACAAATGCTTTATCGATATCACCGTTTGAATGATTCGTCGTTATTGGATTGGGAGGTGACATCAATGGAGTGCTAGGTGGTGAATCCATCCTAGTATCTTCTTCTTCTATCTCTTTTCTAACCAAGACCTCAATATTTACTTCCTCTAAACACGCCTTGGCTGGGTTTTCCATTGATGTAATCGTCCCTTCACAAGGTGTAAATTCAATTTCGACTCCATTACCAACAATTGACTCATCTATGCTTAGCGTGGTTGATTCTTCTATTGTTGGAATCTCTAGTTCACTAGGTGCAACTTGTGGTGATTCCACTTCCTTCTCTTTTTGAAGGCTAAAATTTGTAGCTACATCGAATAACACATCGCTATCAATTTGACTGGCTTCATCATCTAAATTTGTACTTGGGTCCGGTTGCATAGATGGTGCTTGTTGTAATTTCTCAATTTTTTCTGTGAGTTGCGTCAATCGTAGCTCCATCAATTGATGGCTTTGTTGCATGACTTGCACTAGTGATATGGTAGCATCGATTTTCGCATCACTCTTTACTGTGTTCTCCTGTGTGGCCTTAATGAAACAACTGAGGGAGTCCTCCAACTTGGCGACCCTATTATAAAGATCGCGAAAGTGAATATTCAAAGAGTCTTCCAGTTGGTCCAACCACCATTGTGGTGGTATTTGACCTTGATAACTAGGCGTCACAAGAGGTGGATCTTGCTCTTGATAGGGGGAAATCTCCATACCTAAAGAAAAACCTGAAAAGAGACTAAAACAAAACAAACGTAAAACTGAAAACAACTAAAACTACCAACCTAACTTAAACACAAAATAAAATAACCGCTATAAATCCCCGGCAGCGGCGCCAAAAACTTGGTGGGTCCTTGTGTGTTATAAAAATAATGAAATAAAAGCAAAGGAATAAAGGATCCACAAACCGCAAGTGTACGGGTCGTACCAAGTAATAGATAAGTAAAATCGGGATTATCGTCTCCACAGGGATTTAAGAAGTTATTCTAAATTCATGTTCAATATTAGAATAGATAGTTTTAATTGCTAAAGATAAATAATAAAGCAGTTTGTTTTCTAATAACTAAATAATAAAATAGACAATAAAATAAACAATTAATAATTATGCAAGAAAGATAAGGATATGCAAGTATGAATCTATCCTATTGAATCTATGATTCCTAAGAATAAGGGTGAATGGGAAATCTCACAATAGTCGGGAATCAAATATCTCCTAGCCCCCTGTCGGGTGGACCTAGGAGCTATCCTAAAGTACTATAAACCCCTATATGGGCGAATATGCCTCTTCGGATGAATACTCTTTTACCTCTTTGGCGACGTGGTTAGTCAAGCCTGTCGGTCAAATAACGGACACCACGCGTCTATATTCTATGTCTGTAATTAAACCCCCCTGTCGGATGATCACTCACCACTAAGTGAATAGCCTAATTACTAAAACCTACCCTTGATTCATGACTTCAATGATAGTGAACAAGCACAAGAATATATTCAATGGAAATTAAGAACCAATTCAATTAAATACTAAAATCCCAGATTCAAATTAAAACAGAAAAACAATAATCAAAGGTTCATATAATTACAATCCTAAAGAGAAATTATGCATAATAAAACTTCTTGAATAAATAGCTTAGAAATACCTCATAGACAAAATAGATCTAATACTAATTACCCAAAGAATAGAGATGGAGAAGTGTTGAATTGATGAAATTAAGCTCTAGCTCTTGCTTCTTCCTCCTCTAGATCCTCTTGATTGCTTCTATGATGAATTATATGTGTATATTAAGCTTATGCAGCCAAGGGATGATTTTCTAAGGTTTAGAGCTGGTATTTATAGATGCTAGGTCGAATTACTTGGAGTGGAAGACAAGTCAAGGACTCTTTAATTCGTAACCCTAAAATCTAGGAAAGGTAAGATTCTGCTGCTGATTTGATTTGGTCATATCTTTTTCAATACTTATCCGTTTGAGGAGTTCCAATATATGAAACCGCTTGTCTCGGAAAGAGATTTCCATTGGTGCAGACCACTCGCCCAAATTCCTAGCCAATCATAAGTTATGGACTGATCTTTAAAACGTGGCTGGAATTTTAGATTCATAAGGCAGCTTTTTCTTTTCCTAGTTGGACTCTAATTCCTTCTATCTCCAGATTTCTTTAAGATCTTCTTTCCTTATCTCCTTAGCATTGATTTAGCATCTAATTTATTTCCATATTATCTCTAAATCTTCACATTAAATAAATAATTAAACGGCATATGCTTTATAAAATAATAAATCAATAAATCAAGACTAGAAATAAGAAAGTGCAATTTAAATTCAGGAAACTCGACTAAGCACACTAGAAATATTCTAAGACTTTAATTCTCACTTCTCCTCCTTGGATTGGTATTTCATGAAATTCATGAACCTACTAACTTTGCACTAAAAATAAGTAAATTAACACACAAAAGCTCTATAATTGCAAATAGTCTAATTCCAAGGGGAGAAAGTGTAATATTACGATTTAAGCACTAAAGTCAATATATAAAAGACCATTTTCATCCGAAAATGATGTCTCCTAAGGGCTTATATTTAGACCAAAAAGGGAGACATCATCATCCACTTCCAACTACTCAATATCACTATATCAATATATGAAAGGGTAACACATAATATTCAACATCAAAGACTTCATTAAGAAACATATATTTCTCCCATTAACAATATCTTGCCAAGTATCTAGCTCATGAGGGAAACTGTCTTTTTCTATAATTATATAAATATTCCCAACAAGTCTGCACCTCAAACAAACAATTCTAATGTTTTATATTTAAAGGTAACCCAGACATTACCATCTTTCTGTTTAAGAAACAAGCTACACAGGAGAGGGTTATTGACCTTTGCCGTCTCGTTTAAATAAAATAACCATACATAATACCGGAATTGAATCCGTGGAGTATGGATCGCATATATCAAGAAATGATAAGTATAGATTCGTTTGCAGGGATGCATTGGAAATTAATGGTTTTCACAGTAATATAAATATGTAATGCATGCGATTCGATTAACAAAAAGGAAATATATTTGTTGGGTTTTATATAATTTATAGCAAACACAAGATAAAAGTAAATGCAATTAAAAGTAATAATTAATTACTAAGAATAACAAGAATAAAACAACTAGAATTAAAAGAGGATTAACTTGATGAGAAAAGAGCTTAGGGATATTGCTAGATAATACCTTATTCAGCTAGTTGACTTTGCTATTACTAGGGGAGAATTGGTTTAATGTTCTCACTAGTCAAGACTCTAATGCGATTAAGTCTTCGCAGGGGAAACTCAGCAAACTTAATTATATCCTTACTCATCTGTTGGCTTTCTGGTTGGTTCATGTTCATAATACCTTAAGTGACTACCTAGAGTGCTAATATCATCCGATAAAAATGCACTAAGCATTTTACCCTAGTTCAATAATCCTTCCCCCACCCTGGTGTTAGCTAAATTATATTGGCTCCTGCTACTCTGGCCACAAACACATGAGTATTTAAATCACGAATACAAATAATGGAAATAAAATCAAACCCAATTCAATTAAATATGAAATTTATATCACAAATGTAATCAACAATAATAAAAGAGCTTACATAATGTATTATCAAAGCATCCTCAAGCAAAGGAAGTTTAGCTCATAATCAAATTATTACAAAAAACAATAGAACTAATTAAAACAAATGAAGGAATCATGTTTAAAACTTAAATTAAGATAGAGTTATTGTTGAAGGTTAAGAGAATCAAAGCTCGGTTAAAGAGGAATAGATGGGTTCATAGACAAACCCTCCTGCTTCTTCTTCTTCTTCTTCTTCATTTCTTCTGCCGCCTCTCTTCTCTCTTCTTGATAGATAAAATCCTTTCTAAAATAAAGTGTCGCTCAAGTGTGTCAAATGGGGGCTAGAAAATAAGTTTATATAGCTCCTAAATTCGTTTGCGCTTCTCTTAGGGTTTAGAAATAGGTCAAATAACCAGTTGGGATTAGCTCACTGGCTAGGGCCTTGGTCATCCAATCTAGTGGTGCGGGTTCGATCCGAGTCAATGGCTCTGAGTCCAAAGTAGCTCTCCTATGTAACAAAAAAAAAGAAATAGGTCAAAATGAGCCCAACTTTAACTAGATTTCTGGTTCGAACCATGGCATGTGCAAATGTCATAACTTTTTCGTCTTAACTCCGAATTGAGTGTCGTCACTAGCCACACGACCCTGAATTCAAGAAATTTCCAACCAAAAAGGTTCCAGGTTCAAATATCTTACCCAAGAATCGTAGTAACAGAAACACTAAGGTGTAATAAATCTCCGGAAAAAGCTCTAACTCTCCACTATGGCTTTAAGATCCGCCTTGGCTTGGGGTTTCTCTTCATCTTTTGACTTATCCTCTTCATCTTGGACCCTTGTATCAAGAATGTACCTAAATCTACACACTAAAAACACGATTAAAGCACAAAAATCTCTATAAACTGTAATAAGTCCAAAAGTAGGGGTAAAAGTGATATATAGCAAATAATAGGGAAAATCCCTCACTTAGGCCCAATAACACCCAAAATAATGTCTCGTGAATGAAATTAATCGTCACAAATAGAGATACATCACTTATTGATGTCAAAATCCACTCTAAAGAAAATAAATTCAACTTCTCTATCAAACATAGCCATTGAAAAATCCATTATAGTTAAGCTACCTATCCAGAAGGTCAAAGATTCTAACATTTCAATAATATTTTAAATGAATGCTAGCCCCTCTAATCTAACCCATGTTGAGAAAATGGTCAAATCAACTTATCGAAGGAAGAGTTCTCTAACCATGGATTAATAATGACATGGATTTCCATAAAGATGTCAGGGTGGTTCCTCCAAACCAGAGAAAAACCAGACCCAATCTCAGAACTAATTTTAAGGTATTAGGGTATACCTCCTCCACATCGATGTCATGCTACAATCCCCACCTTTTAAAAACGTAATACTTAAAGATACATCGTCTTAAATTTTAATGAATGACCACTTTTGCCACCAATGTCCATTCTTCTTCTGCAAAAGGGATTTCATTGAAATTAATACACATGTTCACCACATCTAACTCATAATATTTAATGGGACTTTTTGCCAACAACAAAGTGTGAAAGTGGCATGAGGCCATGACTAGGTAAAGGAAAGAAAACAAGATAGACTACTGAAGTGTGAGAAATAGAATTAGTATGCGAGAAATATTTTGAATGCAATAATGACTATCAAAGATTTCCCAAGTATAAATAAGAACTTGTGAAAAGCCTTCGAAATCACCCATATAGTTAAAATACGACAAGATTTTTTGCAGAACAAAACCTAGGAAGTCAAAATGTCGCCTCCAGAGACCACTTTGCTTGTCCTGGGAAACATCATCACACATGAATAAGAAGTGATAAGATATAACTAAGCCAGGTTTCAGATGCCACATTGTACCAACCAGTTGAGGAAGAGTGAAAATAAAAATAGGGGGAGCCTAGCCGATCAAAGGCACAACCTATCAGGCCTGACATCCAAAAGCAAACCCCATAGCCCTTTCCCTTTCAAGCATAAATGAAAAGATTTCCAGAGAAAAACTTCCAAAGAAGAGACGAGAAGCAATACCATATAAACTTGAACAGACTTAAAAAATAAAGAATGAAGATAAAGACAAAAAAAACTTTCCCACCAGATTACCCATTCTCCGGGAGGTTTTCTTACAATTCAAACCAAATTTCTTCACAAGCTTCTTCATCTTAACCTTCAAAAACATATGTTCCAATCCTAAATGCTAGGAAAAACCAAAACAAGAAGCCAACCACCATTTATCACTTTTGTCAAGAAATAAACCCACCACATGCAGAATAAAAGGAACGGTAACCAAAAGAATGACAATCACTATCCATAAAACTATCACATCACAACCATGACGAATCATAAGAAAACGAGAAAACAACCACAAAGTTTCAAAACCAATGAAAAAGATGAAAGATAACCTCTTCCCAAATCCATGCCTAAAAAACCCTACTCCATAGCTTCTAAGAATGAAGGAAACCCATTCTACCAAGTGATGTCTCCCGATTTTTTCTAATTATTAGCCCTTTGGAGACATCCTTTTAGGTGAATAAATGACTTATTTGATAGACTTTTAGGCTTAATTGATCATATTGCACTTTCTCCCCTTGGAAATTAACTATTTGCAGAATCTGAGCTTTTGTGCCTAAATTTGACTATTTTTAATGCAAAGTTAATTGGTTCTTGAATCTCATGAAAGACCAATCCAAGGAGAAAAAGTGAGAATAAAGTCTTAGTGTATTTTAGAGTGTTAGGAAATGATTTTGAGTCGAGTTTCTATTTTTAGAGTACACTTTCCTATTTCGATTTCTTGATTTCTTGATTTATTCTTTTTAAGCATATGCGGTTTAATTATTTATTTAATGTGAAGCTTTAAGAGATAAATGGTAATTACTTAGAGGCCAAGTCAAGATAAAGATGAAAGGAAAGAAGATTTACATGGAAACAAGAAGATTTAGGAAAGATTTATTCAAAGGAGGAAAAGATAAAGCTGCCTTTTGAAATCTGAAAATCCAGCCACGTTTTAGAGATTAAATCATAATAAAAGATTGGCTAGGATTCTGGACGAGTGGTCTGCACCAATAGAAAGCTCTTTCCAAGACAAGCAGTTTCATATATTGGAACTTCTCAAACGGATAAGTATTGAAAAAGATATGACCAAATCAAACCAGCAGAATCTTATCTCTTAGAGCTACGAATTTGAGAGTCTTTGACTTGTCTTCCACTCCAAGCAAAATTCGACCTAGGGTCTTCCAACACCTATAAATACACCCCTTAACCTCCTACTTTCACACACTTCAGAGAATTACACAAGAGGCTTAAGGTTTTCAAGTCAGAGCAAGAAGGCAAGGAGAAGCTAGTGCTGGAGGAGTCTTGTTCTTCCATCATCAGTCATCTTAACCTTTAGGTTCTTTATTATCTTTTGTATCTTGAACATGAATTCCTTTATTTTAATTTTAGTTTTCCATTCCGTTATGAACTAATTTCTTTAGTATTTGAGAATCGTTATATGGGTTGAACTTAATTCTGTTTAATTTATGCTTTCTGAATTTGGGATTTAATAGTTTAAATTAGACTAGGTATTTTGTGTTGACTATTATTTTGTTTTAATTACTAATTTTGAAGTCATGAATCAAACTTAGCTCATAGTAATTAGGCTATTCCATATAGTGGCGTATGGATCACCTTGACGGGGGGTTTAATTACAGACTTAGATAATAGACGCATAGTATCCGTTATTGACCTTGACAGGCTTAACTAACCATGTAGCCAATGAGGTAAATTATTATTCATCTGAAAGTAGCTTATATTCACCCTGACGGGGTTTGTAATACCGTAGGATAGCTCTTAGGTCCACCCTGACGGGGGCTAGGAGATATTAGAGTCCCGACTAGCACAATAATATCAGTTTAGCCCTTAAACAGAAGCATGAATTAGATAGATTAGGTGAAACCCTTGCGAGGATCAAGTACTCTTTCTCATCTGAAGTTTAAATCTCTTTTATTTGCTTTCTTTTAATTCCGTAATTTATTTTCTTGCATCTTTTTATAAAAAACCAAACAAAAATCTTTACTTTATTTTTCTGTTAAGCAATTACTCTTACTTTTCGATTAATACCTGAGTTGTGCCTAATCCGTCCCTGCGAACGAACTCGATTTATCAAATATTACTTGGACAACCGTACACTTGCGGTGATTGTGGTTCCTTTACTTTCGCATTAATTTAATAACACACCAGGACCCACCACCAAGCTTCCAGAATAACACTTCAAAGAAGAGAAGGGGTATAGAACACTCAATCCCGAAACCACTTTACTTGCTTTGGAAAAAGAGAAAAAGAGAGGGAGGATGAACAAATAAACTTTATTACTGACTATATCCAACTTACATAAAAGAACCTCCAAATTCGGGTAAAAAAGTCAAATTCATGACCTAGAGAAGAACGTTGGAACTTGTATTATATGTTTGCTTAGGTAGAAAACTAAGACTTTTCGGTAAACACATGCTTTCATCAGTTATATTGTCAGCAAATTTTTGTTGTTGATTGTTTTCACCCTTCATATTCCATAGTTGCGCGGAAGATATATATATATATATTATATATATATATATATATATATATATATATATATATATATATATATATATATATATATATATATATATATATATATATATATCTAAAATTTAATTTAAATATTAGAATCAGAAAAAATTAAAAACTTCTAAACTACTAAGAAGAAAAAAATATAAAATATAATTTATTTAAATTAACGTATATGTAAATCAATATACTATTTAATATGACCTAGTAATCTCATTAGAATTTTTCTAATTAACCACCCCACTAAACTAATTAGCTCAACTCACTCATTTATACCTAATAACTTAATTACCTCAACCAATTATAACCCAACCCATTATAAATAAATAAGATCGGTTGATTCAAATTTCATAATTCTAGAAAACAGATTCACACTAGACCCCAAATTCCAAAACTGCTACAGTCACGATGCTTCACATACACCGCCAGAGCTACCACCATAGAAACAACCTCCACCATTCTCATCCCTACCATCACTTTTTCTCCAACAACACCTCAACTTCTTGAATCGGGCCTAGAAATCAGATTTATCTACACCATTACTATGGACCCTCCTCCACTCTACAAATCAAATCCTTATCGTAACACACCTTCACCAACAACAACATCATACAAGTAGAAAAATACCTTTTTTTGCTCAATTTTTTAAAATAAAAACGTAGATAGGAATTGTTTGATGTTGATTATGAATAGATTGTGTATATATTATTTGGATTTATACGAGGTGTATGTATAGTAAATAAAAGAAAATATCCATTATAATTTTAAAGTTTTTGAAGTACGAGTTATTGTATTGACTTGAGAGTGATTTTTTTTTCAATAAACTTAATACAAAGTGAGTAGTAAATCTACATATTTGCAGATTTATTGCAGCAGTATGGAGTGACTTCTATTTTTCTAGTAATGATGTCATTATTCATGGATTAATATTTTTGTTTTGTAGATAGATTTTCTACAAATTTTGCAGATGCAAGTGAGTTTATGAACATCGCTGGAGATTCTCTAAGACTCCTTCCATCCCAAATATGTGTTCATCTTGTTTTTACACAAAAATTTCAAAAACTATTTATGAGTAGTACGATTATTAAAATATTTATAATAATTATACAATATTTTGATATATTAAATATATATTAAAAATATAATACTAATATTTAAGTAAGATAAAATATGTATAAATTATTTTATTATTTTGGTTTTTTTAGCTAAACACATATTAATAATAACTATTTTTAATATGTTTAACAGAAATAATTATTAAAAAAACTTTAAATTGAATTTAATACGAAATTATTTTATTTATTAAAATATCTATAAAATGGTTGAATTTATACCTAAAAGATCAAACAAAAATCTATAAAATTAGATATTTTATGATAATTTATGATAAATTATTTTTTGGGGCAACACCCAGTTAATCACACGGAGAGTGTTCTCAATTAATTAAAACTTCAACTTAATTTCCACTTAAGCACAAAAAATTAGAATATTACAAAAATACCCATATGCCTATTAATTGATTATAATAATATTTATTTATTCATTTATTTTCATTTTTGTTTTTTTTAAATTTTATTTTTTTTAAAATTATTTTTTTCGAATTTTTTTAATGTGTTCCATAAATGAGCAATTCTGAGATTTGTGTGCTGCAGGAACACACATAATTGGAACAACCAAAATCAAGTGTTGTGTATTCCAGGAATACATAAATTCGAGTTTTATGTGTTCGATGAATACACAAATATAAGATTTGTGCATTCCAAGAATACACAATTCTGAGATTTGTGTGTTCAGGAATACCCTAATCAGAACAAACAAAATCAAGTTTTGTGTATTCCAGGAAAACATAAATTCAAGTTTTATGTGTTCCATAAATACAAAAATTTGATTTTTATGTGTTCCATGAATACACAAATCTGATATTTGTGCGTTCCAAGAGAATACACAAATCTAAGATTTATGTGTTCCATGAATACACAGAATTGGAACAAACAAAATCAAGTTTTGTGTATTCCAGGATTACATACATTCGAGTTTTATGTGTTACATGAATACACAAATATAAGATTTGTGCGTTCCAAGAATACACAATTATGAGATTTGTGTGTTCAGGAATACAAAGAATTTGAACAAACCAAATCAAGTTTTCTGTATTCCAGAAATACATAAATTCAAGTTCTATGTGCCATGAATACACAAATATGAGTTTTATGTGTTCCATGAATACAAAAATTTAAGTTTTATGTGTTCCATGAATACACAAATTTGAGTTTTATGTTTTCCATGAATAAACAAATCTGAAATTTGTGTGTTCCAGGAATACACAATTTTGAAATTTGTGTGTTCATGAATACACAGAATTGGAACAAACAAAATCAAGTTTTGTGTATTCCAGGAATACATACATTCGAGTTTTATGTGTTCCATGAATACACAAATTTGATTTTTATGTGTTCCATGAATACACAAATCTGAGATTTGTGTGTTGCAAGAATACACAAATCTGAGATTTATGTGTTCTAGGAATATACAGAATTGGAATAAATAAAATCAAATTTTGTGTATTCCAGGATTACATAAATTCGAGTTTTATGTGTTTCATGAATACACAAATTTAAGTTTTATGTGTTTCATGAATACACACATCTAAGATTTATGGATTTTAAAAATACACAATATCAAGTTTTGTGTGTTCCACGAATACACAGAATTGGTACAAACAAAATCAAGTTTTGAGCATTACATGAATACATAAATTCGTATTTTATGTGTTCCATGAATACACAATTTGAGTTTTGTGTGTTCCATGAATACACAAATCTGATATTTGTGTGTTCTAAGAATACACAATTCTGAGATTTGTGTGTTTCAGGAATACACAAAATTGGAATAAACAAAATCAACTTTTGTGTGACCACACAAAACCCTAAAAAATAAACACACAAAAATAACAAAAAAGTGTTGGACAAAAAGATAATATATCAAGATATTTAAAAACGAGTAAAAATATGGTATATGCGATTAATAAAGAGAAAAAACAACTTTGTTAAAGAAGAGAATCCTTTAGATCGAGTTTATGACTTTGTGTGTTACAGGATACATAAATCTATATTTGTGTGTTATAGCAATACATAACCCGGAATTTCGTTTTAAAAAAAATTACAAACAGAAATCGAAAAAAAAATTTCGAAAAAAAATTAAAAAAACAATTAGGAAAAAAATTCGAAAAAGAAAATCGGAATTTTTTTTTAGAAAAAAGTTTTAAAACAATTAAAAATATAAAAAAAATTAAAAAAAATCATATTAGGGCAACAATGGAAGGTAAATTTGACAATTTGTTTAATTGGGAATTAAGTTGATAAGTTGTGAGTAAATAGGAAGTAATTTGCTCCTTCCTTTTTTTAGGAATGAAAAGTGTGGAATTGTAATTAATTGGAAATTATCACTTATTTTTTACTAAATTTTTTATAGTGATTCATCCTTTTAAATAATGATTTAGAAGAATTAATTTTGTAGGAATTTTTAGGGTCGAATTCTGGAAGGGTGTGTGAATATTCTCTTATCTTCATCTTTCGGGACCACTACATGCCATAAGAATTTGTCTGGAAATATATATGAGTAGACTTGCATATTCTTGTGAGATTAGATGTGGTACACACAACCTGACCTAAACCACCCACATAGCTACAAAATAATAATAATATTGATTATAATTTTGGGATTTCGATAAAACATTAAAGATGTAATTTTAAAGAAGATTTTAATAAATTCAGATCAAATCATTTTCACTATTTAGAAGAATCACGTTTATAGTACTCCATCCATTCCACTAAATTTGTCCACTTAACTTTTCATATATATTAAGAAACGTAATAAATGCATTCACCATTGCGAAAATACCCTTAATAAAGTATCTTGATATTTTAAATGTGTATTGGAAATATAAATTTTAATATTTTAATAAGGATTAGTGAAAAAAATGGGAAAAAATGTCTTGAACTCTCAAATGGACAATATATTTGAAACATTATTTTTAGTAAGTGGACAATTTTGATGGGTCAGAAGGAATAATATTTAGGGTCGAATTTTAGAAAGGTGGATAAATGTTCCCTTATCTCTATCTTTCGAGATCCTTGAATGCCATAAGAATTTGTTTAACTTTTTTAGCGAATTTTTTATTAAAGAAATTGTCTTTCTTCACTCAAACCTAAATATTCTTCCTCTCAAAAATAGAAATTAGAAATTAAAAGTTATAAAATGATGTTCCCAACTCTATAAATTTTCTAATTTTTTATCCCAGAAAAATAAAATCTTAAATCCGTATCTAAGAATTTTGTTAAAAATTAACAAACATTTTTTATTTATAATTTGGTTAAATACAAAATATGATTTTATTTATAAAATCTTAAATATTTTTATGGATGCAAATAGTGTTTGGAAATCTAATAATTTAAAGCAAAAGAAAAACTACTTTCTCCATTCTACGAATAATGTCTATTTAGCGTTTGTCATATATTAAATTATACACTCGTTACACTGATCATTACTCTATAATTATGGGACACTGTATTTTTTGGAAAAAATAGACTTTCATCTTCTAAATCTGAAATTCTCTCATTTTTCTTCAAGTTTAAAATTCACCCCCAAACATGAACTAAATATTATCATATTCTTTTCGGTCCGGCGATCAGGAATTTCGCTAAATGTGTTAGCTTTTTACCTTCATGGAGATCCATCTTGAATTTGCCTTTGGTTTGAACCAAATCAAAATGACCCAAGTCCAAAGTGATATTAAAATAATACAATCATATAAAGAAACCACTGTTCAAGAAATCACAACAAAAAAAACAGATGGCAATTCACGACTACATAAGGTCCACTCTAAACAGATTTATATACCATAATGACAAATAAATTTCTTAGGTTATTAATTTAGTTTGGAATTTAGCTAAAGTGCTAAGCCGTGGGTGTTAAAGAAGAAAGAAAGAGGAAGTGATGATTCTAAGGTGAAGGTCCAATGGCAGTCTCTCTCCTAAACAAACATTGTTCAAATCATTTTTCACTTTTGTTTCAAAAATTAGGACTTTCCATCTCATTTCATAAATCAATCTTTCTTTATAATTTTAATTAGTAATGTTTATATCAAGATTACTTCCAACATTTTCAAGCCCTGGTATACTCGGTGCTCGAGTGAAAGTCTGAACCATGGTTTAAACTTTCATTGTTTATATAGGATTTGACCCAGGACCTCTATGCAATTCTCTAATGTGGTGCCTCTTGTTTCTCGTTATATAGTCATCTGATAATGGGTATGGGGATGACATGCAAGGTGGTTTTCTCATAAGATGTGTTTGTATAAGGGTAAAGGGACCTTGTAATGCCCTCTTATGGTTTTCTAAGATTATGTGGTGGAACATGCAAGAGGTTAGTTATCTTATTGAGGTTGTTATGGTGTTCTTTCCAATGACTTGTTGGGATTGATACCTTCGCCAAGCATCCCCACTTTTAAATATTTGAAGAAAGGTGGTTTTCTTTTCCATAATTCGCAAGTATTTTTATCTACCTTCTTGTATGGGACCTTGTTAAGGATATGGTTTGCGGTGAGCAAAGCTTCTCCCCACAAATTATGTGGTAACCCTAAGTTAATCAACAAGGCTTTCAATATTTCCTTCAACATGCGATTCTTGCATTTAACAATTCTGTTTTGTTGAGGTGAATAGGGGGTCGTGGTGGTTTGATGGATAATTCCATGTTCAGCACAAAATTCTTCAAAAGGAGACGCAAATTCTCCCCCTATCGGTTATAAGATTCTCAATCTTTTTATTTAGTTGATTCTCAACTTCTGTTTTGTATTACTTAAATGCTTCTAAGGCCGCATCCTTTCTTCAAAACAAGTATCTTTGATAATACCTTGTGCAATCGTCAATGAAATTTATAAAATACTTTTTCTCACTTCTAGTTTGCACAAATTTTAAGTCACAGAGGTCACTGTGCATTAACTCTAAAGGAAACGAAGCCCTTTCTATAGATTCAAACGAGGTTTTTTGGTCATTTTTTACTCAACACATACTTCATATTCCTTTTGATAATTGAAGTTCACATTGGGCAATAACCCGATGTTTACTAACTTAGAGTGGTCAGGTAGAATAACATCTTTTAATGCGAAGTCTTAAAGTCAAAACCATTGAACCTTTCTGGCCTATCGGCTAGTCCAATGGGCGTCGGGGCAGGTACACAAACTTATGTTCTTTAGTTGTTACCCGTCTCAGCTACTTTTTACTTTGTTTAGAATTTTCTCCATATTCTGTATGAAGCAGAGATCTGATGTTAGTAAGCGAGGAATTGTCTAGTATGTATACACAAGTCTAGAAATCAAAATATGATAAAAGAAATAGAATATAATATTTCTGTTCTTTATACACAAACCCAGAAATTTTGCAAAAGTAAAGTTTATAAAACAAAAAAGAAATGTTTTCTGATTTATAAAACGTGAATCATGAATACCTTAAAATGTTATGTTTTATTTGTATAACCCAATAAAACAATATAAAAACTAATGCAAAATAAAATAAAAGTAAATAAATAAATATATTTACTTGTCGAGACTCGGATTGGATGACGTCTTTAAGGTATTTAGGTCACATACCGGTGTCTTACGTTTGTTAGCTTCATCCCCCAGGATACAACGACAAAACTATTCAAAAGAAACTGACACACGAATTCTTAAGAATTTCAACGAACTTAGTAATGCTGCTTCTTTCTATCTCTCTCTTATAATTTTAATGCTTAATGCTTTGAAAAACTGAATTAATAAAATGATTGAGTTGACCAACTAATTATAAAAGATGAAAAGATGGCTTGCAAAAGGGTTGTGATGTTTCATTTGGAGACACGTTGAATTAATATAAGATACAACGTTTACTTAATAAATACCAAATGTTAGGCAAATAAAATGAACCTAAGGTCCAAAAGCCCAACAAGGCTGATGGTCCAGGTTGAACCCTACCAGTCCAAACGTATCAATATCTGGATCATTTCTTTAAAATGAGTCACCGACTAACATCGTAAAAATAGTCAATACTTGTGTATACTTCCATTTGTCCAACATAGTATTAGTAAACTTTACAGTTTGTAATTTCTAGTTCTCTTTTGAAGTGACAAAAAAAAGATTCACGACCACATCGACAACTTACTTTGCTAATTTAAGACGGAGCAGGGAAACATATATGAACCATCCAAAATATACCCGACACTACAGCAACAGACTATAATATTTCTGGTCAAAAAACTGCAACCAAACAACATCATTCAATTGCAAACCAAGGGAAATAAAAGAATAAAAACAACGATATTAACTACTCGCTCTGTTCTACGTTCGAGTCCCTCCCTGAACATGGGTAACCTAGTTCTGATTAAGTGGGAATATGTATGAGGAGGCGTGTATATATCCTATGGGAATAGTCGTGATGCGCGTAAACTGGCCCGACACCCATATATAAAAAAACGAAAAAAAAATTTGTCCACTTAACTTTTCGCATATATTAAGAAATATAATAAATGCATTCACTATTATAAAAATACCCCTAATAAAGTATATTGATATTTTAAATGTATATTGGAAAAAAAATTCCAACGCTACCTCAAATCCTAAGCTCTGATGCTCTCTGGCACTCTTCCCGATAAAACCCTTTCCTCGGTCTGAAACCCGATCCCCAACCACAAACCACCGCTAACCACCTTTGAAACCCTACCCTCTCTCTTTCCAAACTCACTCTTACACTCTTTCTTTCCTTTTAGCAGTGCATTTGAGCATTGTTAGCTTCGTTTAGGGACTCTCTTCTCACTATTCGGAACGCGTTTATCGATTTCACTTAAGATCTTTCAAGATCTATGAAACTCGAAGTGTTCTTCATCTCGTTTGCTTATATCAGATTCATTAAAATCACTTTTCAGTGTATTATTGAGTTTACTATTACTTTAATCTTCTAAATCTCAATCAATGGCTCTTGAAGGAGACTCGGAAGATGATTTTTGCCTCTCTCCTGATAGAGAGGCTATGTATTCTAAGTATGATGAACCGAAACTATTACTGAGAGTAGTGGCTTCAGGAATTATCAATTTAAACTATCTCAAAAAGATTATCATTCAATATTGGGGTACTAAAGGTAGGGTTAATGTTGAGAAAATTGGTATGAATATCTTTACTTTACAATGTGATAATGATAAGGATTTGGAATTTGTATGGGTTAATAGACCTTATCACATTTTCGGCTTTCATGTTCTTGTTCAGAAGTATGCAGATACTATTAAGAATCCTTCTCTTATGGATGAAACTGTATTCTGGGTAAGATTTAATGGTATTCCACCACTATTTATCAAAGAGGCTAATGTTTCTAAAATTGCCTCTAAGATCGGTAATGTACTCCAAGTTGTTTTACCTGACCCTCTTAAATTTAAAGAAGATTCTTCTATTAAGGCTCGGATTGCTTGCTTAGTTAACAGACCACTTCTATCAGGTTTGAATTTTAAAATTGCTAAAGACCAGAAAGTTTGGATTTCTTTTCAATATGAGAAACTATTTGATTTCTGTTTCAAATGTGGAATTGTCTCACACGAGGAAAAAGACTGTGACAACCCTAATAAACTTTCTATGAGGTTGGGAAACTGGATCAGGTATACTTCTCAGGATAAATTTGTTTTTAAAGCAGTTAAGAACAACACAGTGACTCAAAAGGCTAAGAAGCCTTTAAAAAAGAAGTATAAGAAGGTTAATCTTGAAATTGAGGAGGGAGAAATTGTGGAAACAAGTAAACCTCTTATGAAGAAGTTGGATAATCAGGTCCAAAACTCTCTTTTAATTCCAACTGTTCAATTGGGAACTGTTATTATCAAAGGGCCAACAATGAAATCTGAAACCAGACCCTTAAAGATAGAGGAAATGTTACATTTATGTGGTCCAAATGAATCTAATTTAAAATTGAGTCCAATTGAGAAATTGGATCAGCTTGTTACAATAGACCCTCTTATTACTCAAAACTCAACTGATGTAATCAGCTTTGGATCAATAGAGAGGACCAAAAAAGTTAGAGAAGACTTAGGTCTGTCTCAGGAGGATGAATTTGAATCAATTGTTCCAGCAACTCTCATAACCTCTGTTAAAGGAGGAGATGATGAGATGGCTGAACAAGAAGATATAGATAAAGAAGTTACTGAGGAAGATGATGGAAGTGGTATTGAGAAATGGTATGAAGAAGGCTTGATGGAGGATTTTGAAGCTGCAGAGGTTTGCGGGGTTGACCCAAATCAACCCCAAGACCTTCAATGATTCAAGCCTGGAACTGTCAAGGCATTGGCACAGCCTTGACAGAGCTGAGCTTGATTGACATGATCAAGACTCACAAAATAGAGGTATTATTCCTTTCTGAAACTAAGCGCAAATTTGATTATTTACTTTCCTTAAGCACTAAAATAAATTTAATTTTAGTTGCACAAATAGACCCTGAAGGTTTATCTGGTGGAATAGCTGTTTTTGTTAAGGAACCTAATCTGTTTAATCTTATCTCCTCTGATAAGAACTTGATACAATGCACATACTTGGGTCCCAATTCGGTTACCTGTGAGATAAACTTTGTTTATGGCCCACCTATTGATGAAAATAAAGCAGCCTTTATAAGGAAGCTAAATGATTTGGCTCATGTCTCAACTTTGTGGTGTTTTTTGGGTGACTTTAACTTGATTAGATTCTCATCTGAAAAGCTTGGAGGGGAAATTAATTTGAAACACAAGAAAAATATGTCACTTTTCAATACCTTTATTGAATCAAACTCTTTGCTTGACCTTCCAGCCTTTGGATGCAATTTCACTTGGTCTAACAAGAGAAATTGCAACCGGCAAATCAAGCAAAGATTAGATAGAATATTGGTAAATGATGAATGGATGAAATTTTATCCAAATTGTTGGAATGATACATTAGCCCCTCTGGGTTCTGATCGCTCCCCTATTTTATTGAACTTTGGGATATTTAATGGCAATCATAAAAAAAGATTCTTATTGGAGAAAGGCTGGTTATATGACAATTCCTTATGTCTTTTAATCAAAAGCAAATGGAAAGCAGGATACCACATGGAACTGAGAGGTGTTTATAAATTTAAACATAAATTATCTCAGCTACAAAGGCATATTTCTAAGTGGGCTAGACAAAGGATCCTAAATAACAGGATTCTTATCAATAATAGCCTAAAAAAGATGGAAAAAATTATTAATGAGCCATACAGTGATGAGAATGAGGTTTTTTTCAATTCTCTGAGTATAGAGCTGGAAGATTATTGGAAAAAGGAGGAATTATATTGGTCCCTAAGGTCTAAGAATAATTGGCTCAAGTTGGGAGACAGAAATTCTAAATATTTTCATGCTATTACAAAAGTGAAAAGAACTAGAAATAAAATACTTAAAATTAAGGATATGAATGGCAATTGGCTCACTGAGAATGAGGATATTATTGGAGAAATTACAGGCTACTACAATAACATTTTTAAAACAGTAGGAGGGAGAGATTACTCCCCTATACTGTCTAAAGTGAAGAAAGTGGTAACAAATGAAATTAATGAGTGTTTGACTGCGAAAGTTTCACTCGAAGAAATCAAAGAAGCAGTTTGGGCTTTAGGTAGTGACAAATCACCAGGACCTGATGGTTATGGGGGTTTTTTCTATAAAAAGTTCTGGGAAGATATTAAGTTGGATCTTCTTGGGCTTGTTAATGATTTTATGGATCTTGAAGGGTCTATTGAGGCAATTAATTGTACTATTATTGCTCTTATCCCTAAATGTCATAATCCAGATGTTATAACTTCTTTCAGGCCTATTAGCTGTGCAAACTTTGTTTATAAAGTTATCTCGAGAATTCTCACTTCTAGGCTTCAATTGTACATTGGGAGCCTTATTTCTGAGACTCAAACAGCCTTCATACCTGATAGATCAATTTTTGAAAATATTTTATTGGCCCAAGAGGTTTCTCACTTCTTAAACAATAAGAGGTACTCCAAAAAATATAGTTTAGCCATCAAGGATGATATGAGCAAAGCCTATGAGAACATTGAATGGGATTTTCTTCTTGATCTCCTTCTTCAGATGGGTTTTAATGTACAGTGGGTAAGGTGGATTCAATCTTGTATTACATCTGTTACATATAAAGTACAAATTAATGGACAGCTTTATACACTTGATAAGCCTCAGAAAGGGCTGAGACAGGGGGACCCCCTCTCTCCCTATCTTTTCTGTCTTGTTACACAAGCTCTCACTCACTTAATTGATTCTTATGTGGATCTAGGACTGTTTAAAGGTATTAAAATTGCGAGAAAGGCTCCTATGATATCACATGTGCTTTTTGCAGATGATAGTCTATTTTTTATGGAAGCTGAGGAAAATAATATTGATATATTCAGAAATATATTGAATTTGTACTCCTTTGCAACAGGACAGAAAGTTAATTTAAATAAAAGTGGAATATTATTCAGCAAAAATACTCCTGAGGCTGTTAAACTTAAATTCTCATCTCTTTTGAATATGAGAAAACTTGATCACCTTGGTAAATACCTAGGAATCCCTTCTTCTTGGGGTAAATCCAAGATAAAGTCATTAGAATGGTTACTTGAACAAATCTTAACTAGAATGGAGAGTTGGGACACTAAACTTCTCTCCAAGAGTGGGAAAGAGGTGTTGATTAAAGCAGTTATTGGGGCAATCCCAAACTACTTGATGTCAGTCTTCCTAATTCCTAAAAAAGTTACATCTCACCTGACTTCACTTATTTCAAATTTTTACTGGAACAACCAGGGGCAAGGTAAATGCCATTGGGTTAAATGGAATACTCTTATGAACTCTAAACAAGATGGAGGTTTAGGATTTAAGGACTTTCATTGCCAAAACTTAGCTTTGCTCTCCTCTAATGCATGGAAATTTATGAACAGGAAAGATTCTTTATTGTTTAAAGTCTTTAAAGGTAAATACTTCCCTCTCACTGACTTTACTGAAGCTGTTTTACCTAGTAATTGTTCTTGGGGCTTCAAAAGTCTTATTGAAGGTAGAAACTGTTTTCTTAAGTCCACTAGATGGACTGTGGGAAATGGAAAGAATATCAGAATTTGGAAGGATCTGTGGGTGCCTAATTTTTCTCTATTGAATAAGCCTTTAGGCTGTAACTTGATCTATGTTTCTGAACTCTTTTATACAGGAACTTCACATTGGAATTTACATTTTCTAAATCAACTATTTGATCCAATTGTTGTTGCAACCATATCCAATATATTTGTTCCTTTTCACACCTGTGATGACACTCCATTCTGGCCTTTTTCTGCTGATGGAAGTGTGAGTGTTAAACAAATATATTGGATCCTTTGGAGGGCACAACAAAAGGATGAAATGGTAAATAATAATAAAGAGGCTCAGTCCTCTTTTAAACTTCTTTCTGAGGATTGGGAGTTAATTTGGAAAATGAAAGTGGTGCCTAAGGTAAAAAATTTCATATGGAAATGCTGTGAAAATGCATTACCTACTAATGAGAATAGAAAAAAGAGGAAATCTGTTGATTCTTCTTTTTGTCAGCTATGTGAATCTGAAATTGAAAATGTTGAACATGTGTTGTTTCATTGCTCATGGGCAAAAGCTGTGTGGATGGCTAGTCCACTTGGTTTTAAGGCTCATACTGAACCTACTTGTAATTTTAAAAAATGGATACAATTTTTAAGAAAGTGCTCATATGAATCTGGTATAGCAGATACTAGACTTGGTGAAATTGCTTTCTATGTTGCCTGGTATATTTGGAAAGGGAGAAATGAATTTATTTTTAGAGGAGCTACACTTGACCCTGAGAAAACTATACAAGAGGCCCTTAAAGCCTGTGATGAATTTTTTCTTGCTTCAAGAAATAAATCTGAGGCTAAAAAAGAAAAAGTCAATATCTCTCGACTTAATGAGAATGAGAATGTGATTTTTCACAACTTGAATCATCATAATGGTGTTTTTAACAATTCAGTGATCTTGAATGGGAATTACAAAAGTGTAACAGGATGGGAACCACCTTTGAGTGGAAATTTAAAGATAAATTGCGATGCATCTTTTAATAACATTACTAAAAAAGCCTCTATTGCTTGTATTGTTAGGGATTCAAATGGACAATTGTTGGATGGAAAAGCTCAAATTATTACAGCAAACTCACCTATTGAAGCTGAGGCAAGAGGGATGGTGGAAGCTTGTGGGATGGCAGCTAGTTACCCCCGAGGCAAAGTGGAAATAGAGAGTGATTGTAAGGAGCTAGTTAACCAAACTGTTTTTGGTAGGAAAGTTTTTTGTAACACTAAGGTTTTTGTGAATTGTATTATGAGTTGTAAATTAGCTTGTAATCTTAAAATCTCTTTTGCTAAGAGATCTAGAAATAGATGTGCTGATTGGGTTACTAAACAAAAGTTTAAGGGCTCTTTGTTTAGTATTTGGAATTTTATTCCCCCTCCTCAATTAGCTAAACTACTTTTGTCGGATTTTCAACCTCTTGGGATAGGTTGATGTTTTTGTAACTTGCTACTTTCTATTTATATTCAAGCTTATTTCGACCAAAAAAAAAAAAATGTATATTGGAAATATAAATTTCAATTTTTTAATAAAGGTAATAGTAGAAAAAGTAGGAAAAAAATGTTTTAAAATTTTAAGTTGGATAATATATTTGGAACATTATTTTTAATAAATAGACAATTTCTGTGAAACTAATGAAGATTAAAAAAGAAAAAAAACTTGGAAAATTGAGGAAAACGACTAAAAGAGCAAGATAAAAAAACTAAAGACAAAGACTTTGACGAAGTCTTTTTAATTCTTTTTTGTTTGAAAACGAACGTTTTTTAATTTATTACTCATTATTGAATTAATTACTGTAGCGTGTTTTGACAAAAAGGATAAAGAATTAAAAGTTAAAGTAGTTGTTTTTAAATAATCATTTCTCAACAATATATTGCTTAACATGCATGATTGATGTTTCTTATGTTATTGTATCATATTGGTTTCTTCTCTTGATTCTATGAAGCATTGTCTCTGTAGTCTTTTTAATTCTGTAAACAGTACGTACTTTGCAAGACAGGCAAACATAAGAAATATGATGTTGCAAGAAACGGGTGTCAGCTCTTCTCAAGGAAACTCACAGCTACCATCTCCATCACCACCACCACCACCATAGGAAGAAGAGGATACATGATGTTTATCAGCTTCATGGAAAAGATGAACGAGGTATTGTTTTATTAATTCATGAAGAATACTTAGATTTTTTTTTTTTAACTGAAGCTCAAGCTTAACTACGTATTTCATTTAGGCCCAAATATAACAAGTTTAATATTGACCAAAACAAAATTAGTTCACGAGAATATTTGGCCCTTAATATAAGTTGGGCTGATGTAGATTGTAGAGGGCCTTAGATCTTATAGTCTGGTCTTTTTCGGTTGTATATATATTTGTAGAGAGACTATTAGATATGCAATTTGTCTAGATTTATTATTACAACGAAAATAGGTTTAAAAATATAAAAGTGCTCATTAAAGCGTGACCTTCTTTGACATACATTTTTTGTAATAACATGAATCCAATAATTTTTTATCGGAAAAAAATAATTTAAATCTTTTTGAGATTTTTTTAGTTTGGCTTGGGTTTATTTGTATTAGTAAAGAGTGCTTTTCTTTATACATA
Source organism: Nemophila menziesii (assembly GCA_029959085.1). Lineage (NCBI taxonomy): Eukaryota > Viridiplantae > Streptophyta > Magnoliopsida > Boraginales > Hydrophyllaceae > Nemophila > Nemophila menziesii. The sequence continues at coordinate 2,451,057 of JARWIR010000048.1, read as the reverse complement.
GAAAATTATTTTAATTCGCATAAAATCCAATATACCTAAATCTGTTATTAATAACCATTTGTATTTTTATATAAAAATATGATAGACCTTTCCAGCTATCAATTAATTTGTACACTTATAAAGTTTAGGATAGATGTATTAAATTTCGAAATTGTTCTAGTTGAACTTTAATTTCCCTAGCATAACAATAGCAAAGATAGAATTATAAGTAATGAGAAGTAATAATTGTCAAAAATCCATATTATTAATAACTAAATGATATGATTTATCATATTAATATTATTAATTAGATATATCATCATTGTCCTAAAATGATAGATTCTCTCTCCTACACGTTTTACTATTGGGCCATTATACACAAATAAAATTAATGTGGCATCCCAATGTAATATAATATGTGATTCAAGTAGCTAGCTTGGTTAGGTTTAGGGTTTCTAAATTAGAACGTACAGACTCCATGATGAGAAAGACTAATTAAATCGGGAAGGCACTAGGTTTTTAATTAGTTACTATATCAAGCAAGAACCTATATTTCCGTTCCATAGCAACACCAAAAAATGCCTAAAGGAGATAGAAATGGAGCTTTCTATGACCAATTATATTTCAATTGGAGAAGAAAAGCATTGATAATGGAAGGGTATAAATCTCTACTCTTACTTTCCAGTTTAGTTTCTAGAATTCTACTACAGATTACACAATCTATGTGTTAATCTTATCGAAGTCAGCTTGTACTCATAGTTAAGCTTGATTATACTATATTTCGTGAAACACAGTCATCGTGCTTTAGTTTTTCTGTATAATTAAAGTTTTTGTTCATTTACCTATCTACTTCTATTGATGCTGTATTAATTATATTGCTCGTGTTTATTATTTCCTAATTTATTCAAATATTAAAAATTAATTTCTCCCCTGGTCTATCTTGTGTAGTGAAAGAAATGATTATAGTAAGTATATATATATTTTATAGACATGTAAAAAATTCTTCAATTATTGTGAGACAAATAATGAAGATAGCTTCCTTTCCCATTTAAGAAGTTGATTGTCATGTAATTTGCAAACAAATGTTATTTTTTGATTCAGGAAAGCCACCAAATGCTTTGAAGCTGCTCGTACAGCTAGTAGAGCAAAAAATTACAAGCTTAGGGTTAACAATCAATCTAAAGGTCAAGCATATAGAGACAAGGCTAAGCTTCTACATATAGAGGCAGATGAAAACATTCTTAAAGATCTTAATTCAGGAGGAGATAAGTGGACAGTTGATCTTCACGCACAACATGTAGGTGGTGCCAAGAAAGCTGTTTTACAGTGGTTAAATAAGATCCAACTTGAATCATCTACAGATTCCGAGAGAGAAAAGTTACTAAAGGTCATCACAGGTAGAATTTACAGAATATTTAAAGCAAAAAAAGTTGTAGGCTTGGCTTGTTAATGAGTAATTAAGAATTATTCTTACTAACTAACACTAAAATCTTTAATTAGGTAGGGGTAATAATAGCCCTGAAGGTCCTAAACTTTTTCCAGCGGTTATTGAGTTCCTTACTGAGCAAAGGTATGTATTTTAGAGATTCTACCATCAAAAAGTAATATTTCCAATGTCAGCTAATCTTGATTTGTTGGTCATTTGAATTTCTTATTCGCTGGAAACTTAACAAAAGAAGAGAAAGAATCGAAGCATATGAATCTCCCTATTAAAATTGAAACTAGCAAGCAAATTCTTAATAGGTTCCCATATTGCTTAAATAGTAAAAGTTGATTCTCAAGTCTAAAGTAAGCCTACCATTTATTGAAAAAATATATATTTTTAGTAGGTCGACTAGGTTTTGTATTTGGAGAGGTATATATTATTACTCTTTGTCTTTATCAATGTCATATATATTTTTCTGGATTGAGCATTTAAAATTACACTTATTAATCAAAATTATGTGATTGTAAGTGTTGTAAAACTTGTGGATTAGTTTTTGTTTAATGGTGTTTTTCCAAAAGAAATTTTAAGAGCAGATACTAAACAGAAACTAAAGAATACAAACAAACAAACTATGGTGTTTTGAAAAGGGTTTACAGTCAAGTTGGACTTTCGGCGAATAAAACTCTACACTAAAAAATGCCTCCTATTATAGATTACAAAAGTTCCTCCAAATATTCAACCGAATAGCCCAAAAATCCCAAGCTATATCAATCATCCTAAGAATATCCCAACCAAATACTCTGACTAACTAATACAAATCAAGATGATTCTTATTATATTCGAGTTATCTAACTGTTATAATCTAGTCTATTCAGTGTAGAACCACCACTACATTTGCTATAAATAGCGACGACCCACGTTCGTCGCTAATTATAGTAAAGTCATCGCTAGAGATAATTTTTGGGATTTAGCGACGATACGTCGTTGCTAAACAGTCATTGCTAGAAAGTCATAGCTAAAAGTAATTTTTTGCGACGGAACTCAGTAGTTTCGCCACGAATTCATGGGACGTCTTTGCGACGATGAATGTCGTTGCTAAGTAATTTTTTATAGCGACGACATAATAGACGACGATAGAATTCATCGCCGAGTCGTCGTCGGTAATTAATCAAATTACTAGCGACGACTTGTTATTCTTATATGGCGACGAATACATCGTCGCTAATCTTTTTTTCGGATCCTGAATTATTTTTTTATTTTAATATAATTTCTTTTTTATATTTGAAATTTTATTTGTAATTTTATTTTTTTATATTTTAAATTTAATTAATTGTTTTTTATTTAATTTATAATTTTTATTTTTATAATTATACAAATATATCGAATAAACAATTAAAAATCTATTAATCGAAAAGCAAAACTTAACTAAATTGAATTCAAAAATAAAAAATAAAGTAAAAAATACGATAAAGTTAAACATAACGGAAATAGTCAAAAGTACATCAAAATGGTTTAATCAGAGTTGTCTAAATAGATCAAGATCAATAACTAAGAATCATTCAATATGTACTAAATAAAGCGATGACGTGTTGAACTAAGGTCCAATAAATCCAATAAGACCAAGAAACCCAATTAAACCAATTAGGTAAGACTAAATAACAAACCAAACCAGACATTCCCAATACAAAATCCAACACACTCCATGATATAATTGATAAGATAAAGAAGAATATAACTCAAGTAACAAACTAAAACACAGCTGTCAAAGTTGTTACAGCTAAATCAAAACAGTTAGAACAAATATGTATGTATAGGTGTATATATGTGTATGTATAAACTGTTATATTGAAGAGTATAAATATATACTCTAACTCTTGTAAGCTCTTAACACACTCAATAATAAAAACTCATTCTCTTTCTCTCCTTCTATTATGGTATCAGAGCAAAGGAGGTTTAGCTCAAAATTTTATCGCCATTAATGGCGTCTTGAAGTTTTTTCAGACCTCCGCTCCAATAATCGATCTTCCGCTTCTCGCTTCTAATGGCGTCTTCTTCCTCTACTCATACCAACACTACACCAAACATTCAATCCAGCTCGGAAATACCAGCTGGTCTTCTTCTTCTTCGTCAAAATTGGGCTTCTCTAGTACAAATTAAGCTCGATTCAACCAATTATGTTCTTTGGCGTGCACAAATGGAATCAGTTCTGGAAGCACATAGCTATCTTGCTCATGTTAATGGAATTTCACCTCCTCCTGCGTCTTCTTCTTCATCTTACTCTACTTGGCTAATTGTTAATCAACAACTCAAGGTATCGCTTAATTCATCAATGATACCGTCTATCTTATCTCAAGTTGTTAGATTAGTTCATGCTCATGATGTATGGGCAAAGCTAGAAGAAATATTCATTACTCAATGTCGCACACGTTCATGGCTTAAAAATGCGACTGTGTAACACAAAGAAGAATGAACTTTCAATGACTAGTTATTTGAATGAAATTCAAGAATTGTGTGATGGATTAGCTACAGCTGGTGCATCACTTCCTCTTGAAGATATTATAATGTATTCGCTTAAAGGCCTCCCATCTGAGTATAATCAATTCAAGTCGAGCATCAGGATTACAAATGCGCAAACCTCTACAATCACTTTTCACTCTTTGGGAAGCTTGTTAGTATCTGAAGAACACCATATGAAAATGAGTGAATCTACTGAGAATTCTACCTCATCTCACTCTGCATTATTTACATCTGCTGGTCCTCAATCCTCTGGTATTGCACAAAATAACAATCAAGGACGTGGAAATTATGCTCGAGGTAATTCAAACCAAAACAGAGGAAATAATAATCGTGGTTATCATAATCGAGGACGAGGTCGAGGTTCTTCTCAATCAATCATAGGAGCTCCTCCTAATCAATCTTCTTTTGGTATGAATGCTTCACCTACATGTCAAATTTGCTCAAGGTTTGGTCATATTGCTTTAGATTGCTGGTTTAGAGCTGATTTCAATAGCTTTCCATCACCAAAGGCACAAAGTCGTGTTGCTTTAGCTGCTCACACTTCTCAATCAAACTCATATGATCCTGAACTGTGGTACCTTGATTCAGGTGCTAATAGTCATGTAACTCATGATCCTTCACTAATTCAAACTTGAACGCCTTATAATGGATCAAGTTCAGTTGTAGTAGGTAATGGTCAATCATTGAACATTGCAAACATTGGTGATAGTAATCTCTCTTCTTCTTCTGCCTCTTTATTACTTAAAATCTGTACTCCATGTTCCTTCTATCAAATCCAATTTACTCTCTATTTCTAGACTTACTCAAGATAATAATTGCTCTATAAATTTTACTGCCAACTCAGTGTCTATTGTTGATTTAACCTCTAAGCATATTCTCTTTCAGGGCCCTTGTAAAGATGGGCTTTACCCTCTTCACTTTGGTGTTTCTAATAAGTCACCTTCAAGTCAATCCTCAGCTGTTTTGTGTTTGTATTCAACTATTGTTTCTCCTTCAACTTCAACTAGTTCTTCTGCTCAAGTCTGGCATTACAGGCCTGGACATCCCTCTTCTCAGTCTTCAACACCTTTATCTAGTGTAATAGGTACTAAGCTTGATTTTCATGGTGTTCAATGTAAAGCTTGTTCTATTTCCAAAGCTCATAGATTAACTTTTAACTTGTCTAGTAGTAAAACTTGTAAACCTTTTGAATTAGTTCATACAGATATGTGGGGTCCCTCACCTGTTGAATCCTCCACTACTTCTTTTCGATATTACATTGTGTTTATAGATGATTTTACTCGCTATTCTTGGGTTTATCCTTTAACTTTGAAATCTCAAGTGTGTGAAGTGTTTAAATCTTTCTATAAAATGATACACACATAATTCAATACCTCTATTAAAATTCTTAGATCAGATAATGGTGGAGAATTCTTGTCTAACATGTTCAAACTCTTTCTTCAAGAACATGGTATAATTCACCAAACTTCATGTCCTCACACACCTGAACAAAATGGCGTTTCAGAGAGGAAACATAAACACCTAATTGAGACCACTCGTTCTCTACTTTCTCATAGTCAATTACCCTCAACATTTTGGATTGAAGCCTTAGCTACTGCTGTTTATTTGATCAACATCCTTCCCACCCCAAACCTATCAAATACTTCACCATTTTTTCTCTTATATAACCAAAATCCTACTTATAATTACCTCAGAATCTTTGGGTGCTTGTGTTACCCTTGGCTCAGACCATACTCTACTCACAAATTATCTCCCAAATCAGATGCTTGTGTATTCTTGGGCTATTGCTCACACTCTAAAGGATACAAATGCTTCTCTTTGGAATCACATAAATTTTTTATCTCAAGACATGTGAGGTTCAATGAGAGTGTTTTTCCTTACACTTCATATATGGCTTCAACCTTCTCATCTGATTTAGAACCCTCACTCACTTCATTTATTGACATACTTACCACCTCTATCAATTTTAATTCAATTTCTGAGCCTCTTTCTCTTGATCCTACTGTTAGTTTGCCTTCTGTGTCTCCTTCCTCTACTTCAACTTCAACTTCATCTTCTACTGCTCCTACTCATACTTCAACTTCATCTCATCCCATGATAACTCGTAGACAAACAGGTTCACTCAAGCCTTCTTACAAGTGTCAGTCTTTAATCCTTCAACCTTCTATTTCTGAACCAAATTCTTATAAAGAGGCTTCTAAATATCAATGTTGGCATGATGCAATGGTTGAAGAATATAAGGCTCTTATTCATCAACAAACTTGGGAGTTAGTGCCTCCTCCACTTGGGCGCAATTCCATCACTTGCAAATGGATTTACAAGATAAAACGTAATACAAATGGTGATGTGGCTCGCTACAAAGCAAGACTTGTTGCTCGAGGTTTTCTTCAAGAATTTGGCCTTGATTATACAGAAACGTTTAGTCCAGTTATAAAGCATCAGACTATACGTGTTATACTTGCTTTAGCTGTGTCATTCAATTGGAAAATTAGACAACTTGATGTCTCAAATTCATTTCTTCATGGCAAGTTAAATGAGGAAGTGTACATGGTTCAACCAGCTGGCTTTGTGGATTCAGGGTTTCCTGATTATGTTTGTAAACTTAAACGATCATTATATGGTCTAAAACAAGCACCTCGTGCTTGATATGAATTGCTTGCTACTTTTCTCACAACTCATGGTTTTATCATTAATTCTGCAGATACTTCTATGTTTACTCGTGGTAAAGATTCTTCTCTCACTATTATATTGGTTTATGTTGATGATATATTGATCACGGGTGCGGATTCTAATTCTATCTCGACAATTATACAAGATCTTAAGAAGCGTTTTGAGATGAAGGATTTAGGTGAGTTATCTTATTTTCTGGGTTTAGAGATTGTCAAATCAAATGAGTATACGATTGTTACTCAATCGAATTATGCTCAATCTGTTCTAAATAAAGCTGGTTTAAGCGAGTGTAAATCGTCTGCTACACCAACTTTAAATAAATACTCTGTTATTTCTGAACATGGATTACTACCATTTGAAGATCCATTTTTGTTTAGAAGTCCAACTGGTGCATTGCAATACTTGACAATATCCAGACCGGATATTGCTTATGCTGTTAATCAACTATGTCAATCAATGCACCACCCCACAAACGCAAATTATGAGGCCTTAAAGAAATTGTTGCGTTACATCAAAGGTACCGTTAGTTATGATCTCTATTTTAAGCCATCACCTCCTCATCTTCAAGCATTCTCTGATTCCGATTGGGCTAGTTGCTCAATTGATAGACGTTCTGTGACTGGTTATTGCATATTCTTGGGTAAGAATTTGGTGTCTTGGGGTTCGAAGAAACAGTCTACAGTATCACGATCATCCACAGAAGCTGAATATCGTGCTTTGGCTTATGTTGCTGCAGAATTGAAGTGGTTCACTTTCTTGCTGCAGAGTTTACATATTTCGATTCAAACTCCAATAATTGCGTGTGATAATCTCTCTGCGTTAGCTCTTGCATCTAATCTTGTGTTTCACACTCGTACAAGACATATTGATGTCGATTTTCATTTTGTTAGAGAACAAGTAAAATCAAAGAATCTTGTTCTCTATCATGTTCCATCTGAAAATCAATTAGCTGATCTTCTTACCAAAGGGTTGAGTTCTACTTTGTTTGTTTCGAATGTTTCCAAGCTTCCACTGATCTTAGTGCTCAGCTTGAGGGAGGATGATAAGATAAAGAAGAATATAACTCAAGTAACAAACTAAAACACAGCTGTCAAAGTTGTTACAACTAAATATGTATGTATAGGTGTATGTATGTGTATGTATAAACTGTTATATTGAAGAGTATAAATATATACTTTAACTCTTGTAATCTCTTAACACACTCAATAATAAAAACTCATTCTCTTTCTCTATTTCTATTAATAATAAGTAGCTTAACCTAGTTAAATGAATTTGCAATTTGATAGAAGTCTATAATTTTATTTTGATCGGCTAGATAGACACACTGCGGATTCGCTCGCCCATTCGCCTTTAGGTTTATTTTAGTCATAGGTCATTAAGGATGAAATAAAGTGTTTATAAGTCATAACCTTTGTTATAAGTCATAACCTTTGTTTGGTTGAGCTGCAGCTATGCATTTACTCCACCACGGCTTAGCGATGGATATATTTTTGTCGTTCCTCGGTTCAACAAGCTACAAGATAGTAAGTGATTCTTATTGGTACAAGAAAATGAGATTTTAATCAACGGTAGGCATGGTTTATGTTAAATGTTTTAATTAGATATCTATTAATTTCTTCAGGTTCGCAGGTTGTGAAGTGATAGAGATTGTTTTATTTGTATAGTCTTATACAGCTCACACCTGTGACGTGTTTCCTTTGGTTAATTAATACGTTTATGAAATATGAGTATCGATCTATACTACCAAATAATCATTCATGAAATTGCTAATTTTATTGGATGTTACTAATCACTTTAACTTCTGCGTAACATTGTTAATGATATTTGGTGATATATAATTACTTGTGAGATATATGGTGTATAAATAAGAGCATGGCATGACAGGTAATCGGGGGAGCCGTTATACTTATGAAAGTTATAATATATTCCTGCGTGGAAGATAATATTTCTGTATTTGTATTATCATGATGATAAATTTCTTGTTTGTAATCTCTTTGTTTAATTTTAATAAAACCGTTGAAAGTTTTAAGTTAACATAATTTTTTTTTTTGGACAACTTAAATTAACATAATTTAAAGATCTGAATTAAATCAAACATATAATCCATGTGTGTATGTTAAGATGAGATATAAAAGATGCGAGTGTACTATTTAATCCTTCCTTCTTTAAATTCCAATGCATAATGGACCTTGCATTAAATATATAAAGAATATAAAAAATGATTTAAGAAAAAGGAATAAGCACGTAATTATAGTAATCTTGTAATTTTCTTTTGTATATTATACAATAATATACTAGTTTGTGATATCAAAATTAATTTGAAAGTTTGTAACATCACCTTAAATAAGTTAATCATTAGATTAATTCTCACAATAATAACTTAACTCTTTAGAACCAGTTGGGTTAGGTCCCTTGGCAATCACCATTCTATTTTTTGTAACACTTAAAGGGTGTATAGTGAAAGATACAAGGTTCGAACTTCTTCAATGAATATAGAAACTTAGTTCTGATTTACCTGGAGGTATACATGGGAAGGTGTACATATTTCCCGTGGGAGTAGTCTGGTATGCGCAAACTAGTCCAGACCATCGACGAATAAAAACACAATTACGTATATTAATCTTAGATTAATGTATAATATTAAAAACATATACTTTTAATTTTTTTTATCTTGTATGCCTCAGCACAATCCACTACTACACGCGTGATCTTTAGCAAAGAAACCTTTAGCGACTACTTTTATTTAGTCGTTAATAATACGTCTTTCGCGACTACATGTTAATTACGACTACACTTTCTCTTTTTCGACTACACAAGTCGTCGTTAATAAGCTTCATCATTTGCGACTACAAGTATTTGTCGTTAAAGAGGTCTTTGTAGTCGCGAATGTATATTTTAATTTACAATTTTTACTACACCGACACAAGTAGTCGCAAAAGAGATATTACTTTTTCGACGACTTGTGTAGTCGCTATTTATTAGTATTTGCGACTACTTTAACAGCTTTAGCGACTACTTATGTAGTCTTAAAAGCTCTTAGCGTATTTATTATAGTGACTTACAAATTCAAATCATTAATACCCCCATTTTTCTATCTTCACTATTCTCTCAAAATCCTCTCAAATTTTCTCGCTAATCATCATCAAATAAAATTCCAACACATGTAAAAGCTTTCCGGGGCCAATCATCAAAGTGGGACCTACACAATTTTCACTTTCTCCAACCAAATTTTCCTACAATTAGGTATTTTTTCTTCATTAAATTTTTTCATAATTTATTTTCTTTGATTATAATTGTGTATTTAATATTATATAGTATGATTAGGTTGTTAGAAACATATTTTATTGTTCTAATTTACATATTATTGTTTTCTATGAGAATAAAATGCACAAATTAAATATTTATTTTGTATTCTTTATATTGTTGTAGTTGATTATATTGTTAATAGACGATGTCTTCGGGTATTGATAAGAGTTAGATTAATTCCGCTCACTATGTTTCGCGTGAGTTTGTTAAGGGGATAGAAGAATTTCTCATATTTTCTCAAAAACAAGAGAATTTTAAAGAAACTTTGTTTTGTTCGTGTAATGGGTGTTCGAATAATCGTCGTTCTAATGTCCAAAAGGTTAGGTCATATCTTTTACCATTCGGGGTTTTGTCCACGTACGAGATTTGGACAAATCATGGTGAGATTTTAGAAATTCCCGAGACTTGATATGTAGAAAATGAAATGTTTAATGTCTATGAAGATTTGACACCTAATTACCGGGGTGGTGGTCATTCGGGTGACACTGAGATGTTAGACTCGAACAATTCAACACGTGGCAGTTTCTAAACTATGTTCGATGAATTGGAGACTGAATTATACTCTGGATGTACAATAATATGTTCATTAAATTTCATTGCGAGGCTAATGCACTTGAAGGTGATAAACAAGTGGACTAACACATCTTTCGCCGAGCTTCTTGAACTGTTGTGTCGCATGTTGCCCAAACCTCATACCTTGCCCGAGTCTTATGAGGAGTGCAACAAAAAGTTAAAAAGTCTAGGTATGGGGTACACTACCTTTGATGTTTGCGTGAACGATTGTGCTTTACTATACAAGGAAAATGAATTCCTCGGCAACTGTCCAGTATGTAGTGAATCCAGATGGGACACAAAAAAGGGTCAGAAAGTAGCGCATAAGAAACTCTGATATTTTCCGATTGCGCCGAGGTTGCAGCGACTTTATGCTTCGAGACACACTGCCAAAAAATATGATTTGGCACCGTACAGGGAAGAGTACCGACCTAGATGTGTTGCGTCATCCGGTTGATGGTGATAGTTGGAAGAGATATGTACAGTTATATCCTGAGTTTGCTAACGAACCTCGGAATGTATTCTTGGGTCTAGGTATCGATGGTTTTTGTTCGTTCTCTATGCGGAACAACTCCTACAACACGTGGCTAGTTATATTGACCGTCTACAACTTGCTGCCAGGGGAATGCATGAAGGAAACCATATTTCAGCTTTGATTGTTGATTTTCCAGGACCCCTTTCACCAAGTAAGGAAATGTATGTCTTTCTTCGCCCTGTTATAGATGAGTTGGATGAGTTGTGGGAGAAAGGAATCCTTAGGTATGATGCCCACATGAAGCAAGAGTTTACAATGAAGGTTTGTTTGTTGTTCACGACTAATGATTGCCCCCGCTAGTTCATACACTTCAAGATGGTCGGGTCAAGGTTACTTAGCTTGCCCATAATGCATGGATTCTACTCCGTCGAAGAAGGTGAAGAAAGGGGTGGTTTATTTTGACCATAGACGTTGGTTACCTCCTATACATCGATATAGAAAAGACAAAGTCTTGCACCCGAGTACCGATTATAGGGCCACACCAAGGAAACATACTTTTGCTGATATTCAGACACAGTTAGATGGGTTGCACATTGTGTTTCCCGGTAAACACAAGGATTTTGGGGGCAAGATCCTGAACAAAACTGTTCCTCGTCAATTTAATTGAAAGAAATAGAGTATTTTTTATCGGTTACAAAACAGACTGAAGTGTTTTATTATATCCTTATTGTTTTGTGTAGTCAATTTTGTGTTTTATTTAAAATTTGTTATTTAAGTTTGATGATTTGTTATGTTAAGTGTTTTTAATTATGTGGAATTGATTATAATTGTGTTTTTTATTGTAGAACATGTGTTTAAAAATTAAAACTGTTCCTTACAATTTTGAAAAAAAGGAAAAAAATTAAGTAGCGACTACTACGTAGTCGCTAATGAGTATGGTCCATTCGCGACTAGTTCATGCCTATGAACTAGTCGAGAAATATAAATCTTTATTAACAACTACACATGTAGTCGTTAAATGTGAATTCAATATCTATTAAAATTGGGCGGTCCACTTTCCCGCCCATTAATGGACACGCGTTTCGCGCCCGATGTTTTGTGACTACAAATTAGTCGCGAATGAGGCACAGGTCAGTCACTTCCCTGACGTGTGTCGATCACTTATATTTCTAGAGACGACTTCCTTATCTTTTACGACTACACGGTGTAGTCGCTAAACATAAAGTACTATATGTACAACCACCTACCGAGCCTTTCCATTTCACTCATCTCTTTCTGTTATTCACAAAAACGAAACACCATTAATAAGAATTTCATTTCCAGCAGCAATTGAAGCTCATATCAACTAATAATCCACTCCAAATGTAATAAATAGCTCCTAATCCAACATTTCCATCAAATTTTATGATTTCTAACGATTTCACTAATTATTTTTTCTAACCTGTCTTTTTTGCTTGTGTATATGTACGAATCATATAGGCATGGTTACTACATCAAAGTAGCTACTATTTCATCCTTTAAGTTATGATTTCCATCCACTTTTTTTGTTTTAGTTTTCATGTTTTTTTCTTTTAGTTTTTTTGTTCTTTCATTTTTAGATTATATAGCTAAATCTGAATGTAATATGGGATATTTAGGAGCGAATGGTGATAGTTTTAACACATTTGGATAGCTACATATGTTAAACAATTAATTGAAAATTTTTTAAATAACATTTTGCCTAAAAATTAAAGTTTTGAATGCATGAAATGGATAATATATTATGATTTGTGTTTTAGAATCCATTTAGGAATATATTGAGATTAATTTTTGTAATTTTTTGGAATAATTTGAAATGTTGGATGATTTAGGGTTAGAATTTTGTTTGGAATTTTTAGGATTAGTTTGTCTTTTTTAAAAAAAGGATAAAAATTTGCAATTTTAAAAAAAAATTGAAAAAAGTATAAGCACTAAAAAATAAGGTTTTATTATATTTTTTTTACTATACTTTCAATTTATTAATTTTTGATAATTTTAGAATGAAATGTAGTTTCTTGGATTATTTAAGAATAGTTTGTACTTTTATAAAAAAATGACTAATTCGCAATTTAAAAACATATTGAAAAAAAGTATAAGGACTAAAAAATAAGGTTTAATTATATTTTGGGCTAAATTTGCAATTTTAGAATGAAATTTAATTTCTTGGATTTTTTAAGAATAGTTCGTATTTAAAACACAAGGACTAATTAACAATTTTAAAATAAATATACTCAAATGTAATAAGTAAGATACATAGGACTATTTTGCAGATCTTAAACATTTTTTTGATTTAAGAATTATTGTATTTATTTTATTATTTAATTGGTGGTGTAATATTTTATTTGTATTATTTAATATTTATTTTATTTGGTGATGTAATATTTATCTAATTTGGTGATGTAATAATTTATTTAATTTGGTGATGTAATAATTTAAATTTGGTGATGTAATAATTTATTTAATTTAGTGATGTAATAATGTATTTTCAGTTTTGTTTTTATTTCTGATTATGTATCGTAATTAAATTTATTTAATATTTGAGATTGCAAACTAGATGGCTAATGTATTAGTTAGGCAACACGGCGGGGATGGTGGGGACGCGATCCAAACCAAAATCCAAACCGAAGCCTTTCCACTTGTAACACCTAACTAGGGTATATAATTTTTTTACCAAACTTATTTTTTTTAACTTTACATTAATTAATCTGATTTAAAACAGAAAAAATTAAGCACAAACCGAGGGGGTCTACATCGCTAAAAACTGCCATTCGGGTATCCTTTGCCTGTTGACTTTTGCGTACTCGATGAAACGTGAAATCCCTCCGGTAAGTACGGAAAACACGTAAGGAAAGTGGTCAGGCTTACTGTTCGGGAGAGAATACCACCGTGCTACAAATCGTGGATAAATTACCCAAACTGATAAAGAAGCCATTGTCAAGCGACTATCTGTAATTTCTAAACTGTACCCTATTATTAATACATATATACAAATTTATTAATTTTATTTGACTTTAATTAATATGTTGACTATAGGAATTATTTGATATTGATAATTGGAGGAAAAGGTCCTATTGGGTAGATATTGCTGGTAATATAGATGCTACCATGCGATACAGGTACAAGGACTATAAACATAACACGAAGAAGGAATATTACTTGTTGGGTAAGAAACCGAGTGATTTGTCGGATGAGATTTGGGAGAAGTCTTGTAGGTTATGGGGTTCGCCTACCGCGAAGGTCTATTATTATTTCTTTATTTTTCTTATTATTTATATTACATTATGTTATTAATATTTGTATGTTAAATAAACTAGCTCCAGGCTAAGATAAATAAAAAAACAAAAGAAGGTCAAGAACCAAAGTAAGGCAGGGTCTCGAAAATATTCCCAAACTATGGATATTCTTTACGTGGTAGTTGATTTTTTATATAGGTTTTAAGATTATTTAGAATTTTAACTGAATTTTTTGAATGAAACAGGATATTCTATAGGCGATCCCAGATGGGACGATGACAGTGACTGATGAGGGTACTCAAGAACAAATCCCTATTCCACAAATGGGTGGGTTTTTCGAGGTTGTAGGCAAAAATAAAAAGACGAAGCAGTGGAGGAATCCTAATTTTAAGAATGCGGATGTAAGTCTATTTTAAAAATAAATTTTTGATTATAATTTTATTAATTATTTGACTTTAGTATTAATTTATTTTTTTACATGTCTTTAATTAAACAGAAAGTGTTAAGACGAAAGTTGAAAGAGAAAGTGACCCAGAGTCAATCTGGGTAATCTGAAACTTGTGACTTGAAGATGAAGGAGTAAGTGGAGGCGGTGAAGGAAACAACAAAGTAGGTTATGGGCTCGCCAAAAAGGAGTTGGACACTGGGTGTGGGCCAACCGAGAAAGAGAAAGCGTGTCTCAGGTCCTTCAACTACCCTGACCCAAGACGAGTAGAACGCGCATATGAAGGCAGCCATAAACAAGTTTAGGGTAGCCCAAGGACTGATACCTTATATACCTCCTACTATAGCCTCTACTAGCACTGCTCCTCCAATTTACTCTCAGGCTGTTGTGACTGACGCGATGGATTGAATTAATCAGATGAGGGTACAACAGGGTTTGACCCCTTTCTATCCTATGCCACGAAACCCGACAACTCAACCTTCAGAATCTGGTGCATCTGAGAGTCGAGGTGAAGAATCCGGTGAGGATGGTGATGAAAGTGATTTTGGAGAGGATGATGAATCTAAAGGAGATGAAGAGACTCGTTTATATTAGTTTGGGCTATTTTGGTGGTCTGATTGTAATTTTGTTGATTTAATCGTATTTTGACTATGTTTGACTTTTGATTGACTTTTATTTTGACTTTTGATGGACTTTTGTTGGTTTTAGTCGGTGCATTAATATATACATTATTGGTATATTAATTTAATGTTTTTATCTTATTGGCATTTTTAATTTTTAATTGTATTTTTTTTAAATTATTGAAAAATATGTTTTTAAATTATATTTAATTGCAATAGTTGATAAAAATTGCAATTAAATGTAATTCAAAAAAAT
Source organism: Nemophila menziesii (assembly GCA_029959085.1). Lineage (NCBI taxonomy): Eukaryota > Viridiplantae > Streptophyta > Magnoliopsida > Boraginales > Hydrophyllaceae > Nemophila > Nemophila menziesii. The sequence goes on along the minus strand of JARWIR010000048.1, from coordinate 2,435,560 downwards.
ATATTTTTCAATATTTTTTTAAAAGAAATAATGTCATTCGCGACTACATGTAGTTGTTAATGACAATTAGATGTAGTCGCTACTTCGTTATCTCTAGCGACTAAAGAAGTCGCTAATAAAGATATATGTAGACGGGAATGACACTAAATAACGACTACCTTGTCGTTGTGAATAGTGCTAATTAACGACAACATTATGTAGTCGGTAATGGTATTATTATTTACGACTACACAAGTAGTCGTAAATGTGACATGAGTATTAACGACTACTTATGTGCTTTTGTCGTTAAATATACTCTTTAACAACCACTTTTCAACGACTAATTTTTAACGACTACATGTAGTCGGGAAAACCCAAAGGTAATGCTACTCGCCAAAGGTAATGCTAATTCGGTGGGTATTTTAATGGGTTGTCTAGATAACTTTGTTAAGAACGTCGAATATTTATATGACGACATTGAGGAACAGGAAATTGCTGTGATTGAGAATACTACACAATTGCAAAAGGGTGAATTTCCATTTCGGTACGTGGGGGTTCTGCTAGCGGCATCCGGTGTCAGACACTTTAATGAATTATTTGATAAACTTACGGATTATGTGAAAGCATGGGAGGGCAAATTTTTATCTTATACCGGGAGATTGGAATCAATACGTTTGGTGCTCCAAGGAGTAGTAAGTTTCTGGTTCTCCATATTTGCGGTTCCGATTACGGTCTGGGAGAGAATTATTAAAATATTTCGTAACTTTCTTTGGGACTCGAAGGCTCCATCGATCTTGTGGGAAAGTATCTACTTACCAAAATTCGAGGGGTGAGTTGGACTTAAAGAGCTAGGCTCTTGGAACACTGCCTTACTCTCTAAACTTTTGTGGCGTATAAGCGAAAAGGAAGTCTCTTTATGGATCAAGTGGATCCACGAAGAATATCTGAAGTCAAAGAACATTTGGACGTGGTGTAGACATGATTGAGACTCCCAACTTTTTAAGAAACTTTGCTGTATAAAAACAAACTTTTAAATTCAATTTCAAAGTACAAGCTTGAAGTTACTGATCAAACGGAATTGAGACAACTAAAAACAGTAACTATAGGTGCTGATCTGAATGGGAGTTTTGAGGTAAAAAAAGCTATTGACTTATTAGCTTCATGGTATATTAAGAAGGAAACAACAGGTACAGAAGTCAAAATCCGTCATGGTATATTCATGAGAGAATATAAGATTTTTTAAGTTATCGATTTTTGTAATTGCTAAATTATTAAGTTATGGATCACTAAATTTAATGATCACTTAATCGTAATGAAAATATTATTCTTCAATTGGTATCGAAAAATTTATGAGTTGAATTTTAGACAACACAATATATGTTTATAGTATTGGTGTTCTAAAATTATAAACTAATCAAATCTAAGAAATGATTTTATTTAGAGAAATTTCAAATGCGAGTATTTTTTCTTTTTTTTTTGCATACATGAGAGGCTTAAAAGCCGTTAAGAAAAAATAAGGTTACATAGGGACAAAATTGTCAGTATTGAATTTCGAGTACAACTCTATCAGTCGCACTTTCGCTCCTATCTCTAGTGATGAAATTCCACAATTAATCCGGAGAGTCATTAAACGTCACTGGTTGCCCATTCATATTTGCTCCTTCCTTTGCCAGTTTGTTAGCGCATAAGTTTCCTTCTCTATATATACGAGCTATCTTGAAACTCAAATTTTCTTTTATCATTTTGCAACACTCAAGAATAGAAGAGACGCACCAACTACTTAAATTCCTACCGCCCTTCACTAGCACGTGGAATTCCTTCGAGTTCTGATCAATGTGACGATTCGAACTCCCACCGCCCTTCACTGGCGCGTGGAGTTCCTCCAAATCCATCTCTATACACAAATCCTTATAATTATTGGTAATAGCCCATCTTAGGCCAAAATGAAGTGAAAATATTTCCGACATAAGTGGGGAAACTGCTAAACACGGACCAACAAAGCCCGAAATACATTTATCTTTAGATTCTCTCACAATACCTCTGATACCTCCATTTCTTTTTAACTCATTAAAACTACCATCCACGTTTAACTTTAGACCAATCTACGGATTTACCCATTTAATCATAATACTCTTGGTAAGCTTGATAATACCGCCGTCTAACCTTTTACCCCAAGCTAGAATAAAAGTTTGGGCAAGGTTGAAAATTTCCGTTTTTAATTGATTCGCATGAGGAATTTCAGAAATGTTATTAAAGACCATATCGTTTCTCTTGTTCCATATTGTCCACGCGTCTGCTGTGAACAGATAGGGCACTCAATGCCCTCCACACTTGCTTTGGAGCTGAGATGGCCGGTGATCCATTTATGGATTTCCGCTGCACTATTTGGATGCGCTACAGTGATTGTAGCAGCCCTGTTCCCTCAAAATTCTACAGCAGTTGCTGCATTTTCCTTTCCCAGCTGCCACACGTGATTTTGCTGCATTATTCCAGCCCGATTTGCATAGCATCTCCACTTCACAGTCCGACCAGTAGCTCCCATCCTCGCGTCCAGCAGCAGTCCCGAACAAGCATCATCAGCGCCTCCTTCCATCCTTGCACATGTTCGTCTATTCATACCAGCAAAATCACATAGTAATTTCCAAATAACAGTAGGGACCTTGCACTTTACCAGGGTATGGAACATGTCTTCAAGACCATCTCCACATATTGCGCAACGCCGTGATTCAATTACTCCACGCTTGTATAGATTCTCCGCTGTTGGGAGTCGGTTTTGTGTCATTCTCCATAAGAAGATTCTTGCTTTTTTAGAGCATTTCAGCTTCCAAATTAACTCCCACTTAAATTGTTGATTCTCCTCACTCTCTTCCATACATACATACCCGGATTTCGCCGAGAATACCTTTGATTTCTCAAACCGCCATTTCACACTTGGCCCTAGTTCATCATTGTGTTCAACTATACCCTCTCGAAGCACCTTCACTCCCGCTAGCATGGCTTTACAAATGCTAGAATCATTAACGTTTTGTTGCCTATTTAGAATTTCATTCGAGAAGTACTTTTTCCGAAACACCTCAGCCCATACAACTGCTTGATCATGCTTTAGCACCTTCCACCCAAGTTTCGCTAAAAGTGCCAAATTGTATTTTCCCGCGCATCTAATCCCTAGACCACCATTGCTCTTTGGCTTACAAATTTGTTCCCACGCTACCCAATGAATATTTCTTTCGGACGGCGAGGAACCCCAAATGAAATCTCTTGAAACTCTATCTATTTCTTTGCAAACGTACTTTGGTAGCTTCATGACTTGCATCTGATAAACCGGCACTGCGCTTAGCACCGATTGCACTAATGTGATGCACCCCGCAAGCGATAAAGTCTTGTCTTTCCACGTAGCCAATTTCTTTCTCATCTTCTCCAAAATTCCTTTATAGAACCCTTTTGGTAGCCTCCCAGATTGAATGGGTGTCCCCAAATAGGTACCTAATAAATTACTATGACAAAAACCACTAGCTAATGTTAAGTCTTTTTACACAATCTCCGGTACATTTCTCGAGAAATATATTAGTGACTTTTCTGAGCTTATACTCTATCTAGACTCGTTACAAAAAAGATTCATCGTCTCCTGTATCAGCTGTACCTGCAATAACAAGGCCTCACCAAATAGAATTAGATCATCAGCATAAAATAAATGGGAAAGAGCTAACCCTTGACGACCGAGGCGTATTTCTTTCCATTTTCCATTCCTACACAGCTTCTGAATTAACAAGGAAAGCCTTTCCATACACAATACGAAAATGTATGGGGAAAGGGGGTCCCCTTGTCGAATAACCCGGTGGGGTTTGAATGAAGGCAATGGTTCACCGTTCCAAAGTACCCTCATTTTATTCTCCTCCATGCTTGACATTATAAGATTATTCCAACTATCCCGGCAATCCGAAGTGTCTGACTGTGTCTCTTATGAACTCCCAACTAATTCTATCATATGCCTTCGCGAGATCAATTTTAACGGCCATTATTCCCTTGTTTCCTTGGATATGATGCATTCTGTGATCTACCTTCCGCATCAACACTATATTATCCATTGTAGAATGACCTGGTAAAAAGCTACTTTGGCAAGGACCAACAACGTCCTTAGTCTATTGAATATGGCCTTCATTATAAATTTAACGAAAGTATTAATAAGACTAATAGGACGATACAAACGTACCCGGTTTGGGTCCGACACTTTGGGAATAAGGTGTATAAGTGTTCCATTCAGACCCGAGGGAAGGTGGCCTGTTATGACTGCTTCTCGAACCATGTTACAAACGATGGACCTACTGTATTCCAACATTTCTGGTAAAAGGCAGCTGACATTCCATCCGGTCTCGAGGCTTTGGTTGGGTCGGATTGAAACACAACAATTCAAATTTCCTCATCCGAAAAGGGCTGGCTGATCTCTCGTTTGACTTCACTGTTAATAGTCCTTAAATTCGGTAACGTATACTCTCCGACCTGATCATTCGTGCTACTATATAACTCTTCAAAATAATCACGAACCATCCTTTTTAATGCATCTTCACCTTCTATCCAATTGTTCATATCATCGAAAAGTCCTATACAAATTGACGATTTCTTTCTACTAGTAATCGACATCTGATAGAATCTCGTATTTCCATCACCCGAGTTAACCCACTTTTCTCTAGATTTTTGAAAGTACATTTTCTCCTCTTGCTCAAGAACACTTTCGTATTCTTTCGCGAATCTAATGCCCATCTGACGAAGAGACGAATTGTACGAGACTTGTAAGGTCTTTTGAATACCCCTAATCCGCGCGCTCAATTCCTTTTTCTGCCTATTCAAGTCTCCAAAAACATCAAATTTCCATTTCGATAATGAATTATGTATAGCCAATATACCATTACTGATCCCAACTATATTTCCTTTCCATTCACTGCTTATAAACTCTTGAAAACCTTTGTGTAGACACCATGCTGATTCGAATCTAAAACGGCGAGCATTCTCTCTAATCCTCTGGTTCGGGCATAACTGTATTAGAATAGGCATATGGTCTGAATGGACTCTCGCTAGGTGAACCACTCGAGCCTTTGGGAACATCAACTGCCACTCTACGTTTCCATACGCTCTATCTAGCCTTTCCATGATACGTTGTCCCTTGTTCCATGAGCCGCTCCATGTATAACGCGGACCCACAAACCCCAAGTCCACTAAACCACACGAATTCCTCCATTCTTCGAATTTCTCCATTCTTCTTGATACACCGGGTACCCCGCCTTTCTTGTCTATTTCCAAACCGACTTGATTGAAATCCCAAGCTACTAACCACGGTGTCTGAATACTATTGAAGGCTTGATGAAGCGTCTCCCATAACTTATCTCGTTCCTTGTATGTAGGGCTTGCGTAAATAGAAGAAAATATCCATTTTTCACACCCCTTTTGACTTAACTCTATGTTGACTACTTGGCGACCCGCTGAAAGGACTCTTATGTTAATATCTGAGTCATTCCAAAAAGGCGAAATACCAACTCTGTAACATTCCGAATCAAACCTAATCGAGTTGTCTTTCTATAACGTATTGATAATATTATTCGCGTTTTTACCACTAACTCGAGGTTCCACTGTCACTGTGAGCCATACTCTATTATTTGTCATCATGTCGCGAACCACTCTTCGAAATCTTGGCTCAGCGGCGCCATAACAGTTCCATATCAATATATTAAGAGGTTGTTTTGAGTCTTCCCAAGACATTCCTGAAAATTCTTGACAATTCATTAATATAAAAATAATTAAAGGAAAGGAGTTACCTCTTGGCGCCTCAGGCGCGAGCTTCCATGTCCATATCATCACCATTGTGGTCGCTATTTTGCTCTATTTGCTGTTGTGAATTAGGTTCTGACTCTGCAACTTGGCTATCAAGCCACATGGCATTTTCATTCACATTTTCCTCTCCCACCTCCCAGCAAGGATCAGGTGGCATTTCCCCCAATCCAGTAGCTACATCCTGGAGAAGCAGCGGACCTGCTGCGCTGGAATCTGCTACCGCGGTGGACAGAATCACAGCCGAGGAGATGTGAGGTGGAGTTGCAGGTTCTGAGTTCGCGAAATTTGCAATTAAGCCCCTATGAAGCCCACTATTGACCCCTACTTCTGCCTCTATCAATTCGCTCTCCTCAACCATCACATTTTGACCATCTGCTGCACTATTATTTCCCATCTCATCACTGTTTTCACTTCTAATAATAATTGAATTACTTGCCTTTATTTTCGAATCCTTAGCCTTTCTTTTCCGCGCTACTGTATTATCCTCCTTATTCATCTCCTCCATGGAAAATTCAAGAACCACTACATCATCATCCAACTTCTTTCGTTGCTTGAAGCTTGGGGATGCGATAACACTATGTCCCTTCGCGCCACCATTACTTTCATTATCCAATGTAGGCCAAACAACACACTTACCTTTATTGTTATTTGTTTTGACCCCAGAACTTTGTCCTTTGATTACATATCCTTGTGATGGCCTCCTTCAATCTATGTGCTCGTCTTCCACCGGCAAAGCTTCAAACCTAGTCCCTAAACTGTTTTGTGCTGGAAATTTTGTATTATTGTACAAATTGCTCTTCCCACTTTCCCGGTTTCCACGCCTCACGGTCATCCAATCACCATACTTTTCTTTGCTACGAGGTGCCTCTATAACATGCTCATTCACGATTTGTTGTCCCCCATTATCATTTGTACCTTCATCCATCCTATTAACTACATTTGGAGGGAAGCTTTCTTTCCTGTGTCCGAATTTTCCACATCCGTAGCAAATTAAATGTAAACCTTCGTATTCTACCTTACATACCTCCGAGCCAATCATTACTTCCGGTACTGAGGGTTTTTTTAATCGAGCTCGATAGCTAGTCTTGCGTAATTTCCCCTTAACCTTCCCTTCGTCATTAGGTCAATCTTAACTGTTCTACCTAGCTTGTCACCAATTTTCCGCAATATTCTAGCCGTATAGTTGTGCATCCCAACATTTGATATCCTAACCCAAGCCGTAGTGGTCGTTATCGAATTAGTTATCGCGTTAAAATCCGGAGTCCACTCACGTACTACAAGGTAATGATCTAACACCATCCACGGTCCACCCGATATCGCAAAATTAAAATCTTCTCTCTCCTCGAACTTAACCATGTAATAACCGTATCCTACATCCACTAGCTCTATGTGTCCAGTGGGGTTCCAAATTTGTTTTAGTTTCGAGGACAAGTAGGTAAATCCTACTTCTCTACCTAATAGTCTGACGATAACAGTGTTTCGTCACAGCCTAATGCCTTCTTGGATTTCGTCTTTTGTACGGATAACTGTTGGGACTGAGTCATATTCGATGTCTACATCATCCTCAATTAAAGCCTCAAATTCTAGAAATTCCTCCTCCCCAAGTGAAATTTTTGTTCTTATCTCGTCAAAATCGTCGATAATTGGGATCACTACATTATTGCCCGTAACTGTTCATTTCTATCCGTTTAATAAAGGTCTAACGAAAGGTTTAGCCTTATTACCTGTGATTGCTGCATTGGAATTATTCAGTGGCTTTTTCGTTGGATTCTGCAATTCTGGCGCTACTGGTATCAATCCAGTCATCACGGTATGGGCTGCTTTTAGACCCTGGTGGTCCCTTGTGTGTTCTAAAATAAATGCAATAAGTAAAGAGAACCACAACCGCAAGTGTACGGTTGTCCCAAGTAATAATAGTGATGAACAGATTCGTTCTCAGGGACGGATTGGTTGACTCTAATGCTTATCAGATAGTGATTAATTGCACGGAAAGCAAGTAAATGATTTCATAGTTGTTTGTTTGGTTTTCTATTACTAATGCAAATAATTAAAAGACTAAATTAAAGTAAATATTAAGCTAGACACGAGAAATAAAATAGAGAGACGCAAAGTACGAAAGGTAGTACTCGAGAGACGCTAGGATTTCACCTAAATCTATTCATTCCATGTATTGTTTAAGGGACGAATTGGTAATCAATAGTGGTCGGGATTCTATATTCTCCTTACCCCCGTCAGGGTAGACTAAGGAGCTATTCTTAGGTGCTACAAACCCCGTCAGGGTGATTATAGTCCACCTTCGAATGACTAAGTTCTATTTACCCAATTGGCCATAGGATTAATTAAGCCTGTCAAGGTCAATAACTTTTATCCTAAATTCATTAATTAGTTCTGTACCTAAACCCCCCGTCAAGGTGATTCATATGCCACTTTATGAAATAGCCTAGATACTAATTCCTATTGTTGATTCATGACTTCAATAATAGTTGATAAATGCAAATTAATGAAAAATATTAATTACCCAATTTGATTTCAATTACAATAATCCCAAAACCAAAAACATGAAATAAAATCAACTTGGGATTAACCCATTATGCGTTCTCAAGCACTTAATGAAATTAGCTCATACAAATGCGAAAAACTAAATTAAAACAGAAAGAATTCATGTTCTTCAATTACAGAAATAAAAGATAGAACCTAATTAGGAATTGGGTTTGGCTGTGATTTGGAGATATAGATCGTCTCCAGCTCTGTAGCTTTCTCTTTTTCCTTGCTGCTGACTTTCTCTCTGGACACTCTCTTATAAGGATGAATTAAATTGAAGAATAAAATGAGAGGTGCTGAATAATTAGGTCTAAAGGCCTATTTATAATGCTAAAATCGGATTAGGGTTTTTCATAAGGATTAAGTGAAAATTAGAAAAGCCCAAGTCCACTAATTAAGCCCAAATCCCGTAACTGCTGCACCACCTTCACTAAATCAGCTCTAACCGACTCATTTCAACTCGGATTGACCTCATTCCAGTTGCTAAAGTTCCTTAACTCGATGGGGCACGTTTTCTCTTCACAAGTCAGAGGCTAAATCCATTCTTAGATGGCACGGAATCAGCAATCTTTGACAACTTTCCAGATTTGCAGCTTAAAATAATTAATTCTTTCGGGATATTTCTTCTTGCTTTGACTTCATAACACGATCTTTGACTTTATTCTTTAGTTCCTCTCCTAGCTAGTATTCAAAACCTACAACTTTTCACTCAAAACAAACCATATTACTCGCAAAAGTTTAATAAATCGAAAATACTAAAATCTAGAGAAGAAAATTGAATTATTGCATATTAGCACCAAAAGTCTATCTAAATAGTTGAGTAAACACAAAAAATGATGTCTCCCAAGGGCATAAAATTAGAACATTTAGGGAGACATCAAGACCCCCAACTCAAACCTTTGTCGTCCAGACAAAGCAAAACTAAAAACAAGGGGAATGAAGTAGATGCAAGAGAAAATAAAAGCTAGTAAATACACCCTAAAGCAATTCTTAAAATAAATCTCATATAGCAAACATTAAGAACTAACATACACATACACTAATCATGCAACATCAAACACAAATAACTTCAATCATAAAATTAACTTTGCAATGGTAGAAGGTTACACTTGTACTTATCTCATTATGATGACTCTAGTTCGTTCCTCGATCCTTACTCGCTTTGAATGCTCCACTTAGTATACAACCTATTAACTTACCATGCACCTAGGAATCACGAGGACTTTACGGTTTTAGCGTAGACTTAGGGACGGTGTGGTATATATATTTGGTAAATTTGAAGTGAGCTTTTGGCTCTCTCCTCACTTACCATCAACAACTGTCCACGAGCTTGAGTTTACACTCGTATAATGTTCTCACTCAACCCATTTAACGCGCTAATGTTGCGTCCCCATGTCAACCCAATATAAACTAAGATGATTTTTCAAAATATTCCACTTTGCCGGTTTATTTTATTCTTTCTTTCTTTTAATTTTCTTTTTCATTTCTTTTCTTCTGTTTTTTGTACAAGATACCCATGACCCTCATTTTGATGTGAAATGTCATGTCTCTTATAATTTTTTCTTTTTCTTTTTTTTGTCTTTTTCAAATCCCGGCAAAGGGTTACAAATAATAATACCATCTTTTATTTTCGTGCCTCAATACAAACACATAAATCCCCACCCACTGAATTTTCCCAAATGTGGACCCTCCACCCCAAACTCAAGCTCGAGACAGGTCTCAAGATCGTGATTCAAGTGCGGGTCATTTGGGTGGAAAGAGTTGAGAGAAAGAAAACTTGAATATATTCCTACATTGGTGCGTGATTTTTACGAGGGACTAGCTTTTTTAAAAGAAGCAATTATTGTACGCAAAAAGGTAATACCTCTCTCTGCTGAGCTTATTCAGAAATCGTTGAAATTACCCAACTTCACTGGCCCTTTCCCTTTCCAAGAAACACTCACCGATCCCTCATTCAATTCCGAATCTCTTTGAGGAAAAGTGCTTATTCATGGGGCCCTCCCAATTCCCGATGGAGAACTTTATCATGGACAAATTTATATCAGCAGTTTGTTGCCTTCTGCTAAGGTTTGGTCCTGTTTCATAATCCCAACCTTCTTTGGTATAACACACACTTCGGAATTGAAAAAGGAACACATTATATTCATCAAGTGTATTATTGTGAACAAACATATGGATGTGGCTCGTGTGCTTTATGATAATATTATGGAATTCGAGAAAGACCCTACTACTCAGCATAATCTTAAATTTCCTTGTACCATCACCACCTTGTGTCTAGACGCTAAAATCCTGCGTAGGTGTGAAGAAGCTGAACCTTCCGTAGTTGGGGAATAGATATCCTTAGTCTCGATTCAGAATGCCCATAACGAAGCCACGCAAGCTGTAAGAACTCCTAGATCTCTTCCACCAAAGAAGAAGGTTCAAACCGATAACGAGTTGGAATCGAAAATTAAAGTGTTGGAAGAGAATCAAGTTAAGATGATTGCTACTTTAGGGAACGTTACAAAAGAGCTGGACCTTATCCAAAACATGCTACTTGGGGTGAGCACCATTCAACATGCCACCTATGGTTTACTTACGAAGGATAAAGTCCATAGACGCAACACCGATGACTAGCCACGCGCTGGTTAACATACGTTTTCTATCCCTTTCGCGTTTGGTGTAGATTAGTTTAATTGCTTTGAGTCTTTTCGAGTCGTGGGGACACGACTCATTTTTGAGTTTGGGGTGGGGTTCGTTACCTCATCCCAGTTTTTATGTGTTATTTGTTTTTATTGATTTCAATAAAATAATTAGGAGTTGCGTTTGACTGTAGAAGTTTTTAAATGTCCCTTTTAAGCATACTTTTGATGAATCTATGATAGTAAATAGTGGACTTTAGGGAATAACATAAAATGCTCTTTAATTGCATGCAAACATAGATAATGAATAAAAAAATTAATAAACGATGCAAAATAAGTAAGCTTGTACTTAAGGAAAATGTTTGGTTTGTAGAACGTGAGATCATAATTAGTAGAGAACCCACTTAGATATGAACTAGAGACGAACCATGTAACTAGGAAAATGATAGGGGCAGTTCTTTGTTAGCCATTTGAAGCCTTTTTAGCCTTCTATCCCTTATATTAATATTATCCGTCTTTGCCCAACTTTGAGCCTTAAGCCTTTTCTTTTGTCGCCACGATATAAGCCCATATCCCCTTAGATTATTAGGTATGACCAAATGACCCGAACTTGAATCACGATCCTGAGACTTGTCTCGAGCTTGAGTTTGGGGTGGAGAGTCCACATTTGGGAAATTTCATTGGGTGGGAACTTATGTGTTTGTATTGAGGCACAAAAATTTCAGATGATATTATTATTTGTAACCCTTTGCCGGGATTGAAAAAAAAAAGAAGAAAAGAAAAAAAGCGAAAAGAAATGAAAAAGAAAATAAAAAGAATGAAAGAAAGAATATAATAGCCGGAAAAGTGGAATATTTTTGGAAATCATCTTAGACTAATTGGGTTGACATGGGGACGCAACATTATCGCGTCAAATGGGTTGAGTGAGAACATTATATGAGTGTAAACTCAAGCTCATGGACTGTTGTTGATGGTAAGTGAGAAGAGAACCAAAAGCTCACTTCAAATTTACCAAATATACATACCACACCGTCCTTAAGACTACGCTAAAACCTTAATGTCCTCGTGATTTTTAGGTACAAGGTAAGTAAATAAGGAATATACTAAGTGGAGCGTTCAAAGCGAGTAAGGATCGAGGAACAACCTATAGCCATCATACTGAGATAAGTATAAGTGTAACCTTCTAGCATTGCAAAGTTAATTTCATGATTGAAGTTATTTCTGCTTGATGTGCATGATTAGTGTATGTGTATGTTAGTTCTTAGTGTTTGCTATATGAGGTTTATTTTAAGAATTGCTTTAGGGTGTATTTACTAGCTTCTATTTTCTCTTGCATCTACTTCATTCCCCTTGTTTTTAGTTTTGCTTTGTCGGTACGACAAAGGTTTGAGTTGGGGGTCTGGATGTCTCCCTAAATGTTCTAATTTTATGCCCTTGGGAGACATCATTTTTTGTGTTTATTCGACTATTTAGATAGACTTTTGGTGTTAATACGCAATAAATCGATTTTCCTCTATTAATTCTAGCATTTTTCATTTATTAAACTTTTGCGCGTAATATTGTTCTTTTTAGTGAAACGTTTGTAGGTTTTGAATACTATCTAGGAGAGGAGTCCAAGAATAAAGTTAAAGATCGTGTAATGAAGTCAAAGCAAGAAGAAATATCCCGAAAAAATTGATAATTTCAAACTGCAAATCTGGAAAGTTGATAAAGATTTCTGATTTCGAGCCATGTAAGAGTGGATTTAGCCTCTGACTTGTGAAGAAAATTTGTTCCCCATTGGGTTACGAAAATTTACCAACTAGAATGGGGTCAATCCGAGTTGAAACGAACCGGTTAGAGCTGATTTAGTGAAGGTGGTGCAGCAGTTACGAGATTTGGGCTTAATTAATGGACTTGGGCTTTTCTAATTTTCATTTAATCCTTATGAAAAGCCCTATTCCAAATTTTAGATTATAAAAGGGCTTTAGACTTCTATTTTTCACATTCAATTCATATACTATACATACGCTTAAGAGTCAGAACATCAGAGAAGAAGCTAGAGCAAGGAAGAGAAGAAGCCAAGAGCTGGAGACTGTCTATATCTCCAATTCTCAGCCAATTCAACTCCGTAATTAGGTTATTTTATTTTACTCTGTAAAACATGATGAACTTATTTATTTCTTTAGTTTTTGTATTTTTATTATGAGCTAAACTTAAATAGTGCTTGAGAAGGCATAATGGGTTAATCCTAATGTGATTTCGTTTTATGTGTTTGGATTTGGGATTATTATAATTGAAATCAAATTGGGTAAATTGTATTTTTCATTAATTTTCTTTTATTTACTATTATTGACGTAGTTAACCAATCATAGGACTTAATATCTAGGCTATTCCATATAGTGGCGTATGGATCACCTTGACGGGGGTTCTAGGTACGGAAATAATTAATGAATGTAGGATAGAAATTATAGTCTTTGACGAGCTTAATTAATCCTATGGCCAATTGGGTATAAATAGACTTAATCACTTGAAGGTGGACTATAATCACCCTGACGGGGTTTGTAGCACCTAAGAGTAACTCCTTAGTCCACCCTGACGGGGGTAAGGAGAATTCTGAATCCCGACCATTACATATTTACTGATTTGTCCCTTAAACATTACATGAAATGAATGATAATTAGGTGAAATCCTTGCGTCTCTCAAGTACTGCCTTTCATACCTTGCGTAAACTACTTTATTTTCTCGCGTCTAGTTTAATACTTGCATTAATTTAGTATTTTAATATATTGTCTTAGTTCTAGAAAACCAAAACAAACATTCTCAAAATCATTTACTTGCTTTCACGTGCAATTAATCACTATCTGATAAGCATTAGAGTCAACCAATCCGTCCCTGAGAACGAATCTGTATTATCACATATATTACTTGGGACAACTGTACACTTGCAGTTGTGGTTCTCTTATCCTTATTTGCATTTTATTTTAGAACACACAAAGGACCACCATTCACTTAGCATCTTTTCGTGATTTTGTGAACAATTTCCCCTTTTGTATCAAGCGAGATGGATGCAAATGCAGCAGGTTCCCATCATTGAACCAGATGTAGTCAGCATCATCGTGTAGTATAGGATTGTCCAGCAACAAGTTACAATCATCTTTCCCCATAAGATCTTGGCTAGTGATGGGTATCCCAGTGGAAGGTTCAAAGAGTTCAGAGACTAAGACATTGGTTTTGCTCGTGATTTTGTAGGTGGACCAATATTTGTTTTGAAATATTTCTTTCATTCTAACCTTCCAGATATTCCAGATTGTACATAGGATGATGGCAATAATAGTTATTTTCTCCCACCCATTGTTAGTAAAGTTCTTTATGCTCTATACAAGCCATTCTCCTTAGGATGAACTATAATCTGGTAAATATTAATTTGAAGGGAGGATTCTATCCAAACACTAATGATGATGGGACATTTAAGGAACAAGTGTTCAATATTTTCTTTCTCTGCATCACACCATTCACATATAGGATCTGGTACACATTTTCTTTTAAACTGTTGGATTTTGTGGGTATAGCTCCTTTACATAACTTCCAACCAAAGATTATGATCTTGTACAGAACATTAGAGTGCCAGATGGTGTTCCATGTTTCGTTATTATAGATTTCACCTATTCAGAAATGTTGTGCTTCATTGCAGATTTCTTCATTAACTAGGGCATGATAACATGACTTAGTGGAGTAAGTACCATTTTTGTGAGTGGCTAGATGAGTTTATCATCTTTTTTGAGTTGGAGAATGGGGATCTTTTCAAATTTATCGATCGAGTTTTAAGGTAAGAGTTGGTAAAGAAGGTTTTTACTCCACCCAGATAAGTCACTAGTAAAGAGTTTGCCGACTTGCTCAATCTTGCAATTTTTTTTTATCCTATCGACTTTAATTCCTTTGCCAATCCAGTTATGATCCCATTTATTAGTTCTAATCCCATTACTAAGTTGCAAGATAGAAAATTTCTTTAGTAGTTGGATACCTTTGAACATACTAGCCCAACTTCATGACTGTTATTTTTCGTTGGCAAGTTTTAAATCCAGAGACTTCTATTGGGGAAGTGAATACATTTTAGTACTTTGGAGACAAGAAAAATTTGGGTTATTAATGATTCACCATGCTTGGTTTGCTAGAAGATCTAGAATCATTTTGTGTAGATCCCTAAAGCCAATTCCTCAATAGATATTTCCCTAGCGATCTTCTTCCAAGCCACCCAGTGTATTCTTTTCTTAAAACTCGCATCCCATCAAAAGTTATCCATGATACTAGAAAGTTTTTTTTACATATCTCTTTAGGGAATTCAAATATAGACATAGCATATTTGGGAATGGATTGTAGCACTGCTTTGATGATAACTTTTTCACCGCCGTCAGAGAGTAGGTTAGGAATCCAACTAGCCGGTTTGGACAAGAGCCTATCTTTGATATAATTAACATTTTTTTCTTATATCTCTTGCGAGAGAGTGGTATACCAAGATATTTTCCCAAGGAGTTGGTTAAACGGATGTTGAGAATTTGAGAAATATCTTGGCAGACATCATCGGGTATATTTTTACTAGTAAGGATAGATGATTTGTGAAAATTGATCTTTTACCCTGATGTTCTACAATACTCTGCAAGGTTATTCTTGAAAGCTTCAATTTTGTCATTATTAATGTTGATAAAGCAAATAGCATCATCCACAAATAAGAGATGGGTAAGTTTCAGGCATTGCCTAGCAATTGAGATACATTTGATTTTTCTTTCCTAACATTGGTTATTAATAAGGACAATAAGACATTCGGTAAGGAGCAAAAAAAGAAGTGGTGATATTGGGTATCCTTGTATAATACCTAGTTTCATAAATAAGACGTTGACCGTTAATCTTAATTTGGAATGAGACTGAAGAGATACAATTATAAATCCAATTTCTCCAAGTTTTACAGAAGCCCAAACTTTTAACAGTTTCCAGAAGGAAATCCCAGTTGACTTGATCGTAAGCTTTAGCCATATCAATTTTAATAGCCGCTCAATGTTTCTTGGATTTCCTTTTTGTCTTGAGAAAAAAATGACTTCTTGGGCGATGATGACGTCATTTTGGATACTTCTCCCTTAAAATAAAGCTATTTGTGTTGGCGAAATGATATCATTCATGAGAGGTTGTAAACTGAGAGCCAATATTTTTGCTATGATTTTATAGAAAAAATCAATACACGCGATAAGACTAAAATCTTTAATCGTTTCCTGGGTATCAACTTTCGGATATAGGGTAATGAGCGTGTCATTTCAATAATAAAATCTCCCAAAATATTCAAAACTGTTATGAATAAGTTACTAAAGTGGATGTCCAAAGGCCAAAGGTCTTACTATTTATTTCTTACATTTGTGGCAAGTGAATAGTCATTTGTTACTCTATAAATGTAAGGATTATTCTTTTGTAATGAGACTAGTGATCTTGTGAATACATGAAACAAATTATCTCCATCTTTATCTTCTTCTTTAGTTTATAATGATATTTCTCTCTCTATAATTCTCCATCTAGTTTAGCTTATATTATCCTAGTTTATAACACGTTATCAGCACGAGTCTCTGCCGATCGAATCAAGGAAGAATATTTCCAGGTATGATTTATATTGTTCTATTTTATATATAATATATATATCTCTTTTCTCAAAAAAAATAAGAGAGAATATTATAAGGACTTTCCATTGCAAGCGATAAATATTATATGGACTTCCATTGCATCAAATACAATAATATTATACTATTCAAGCAGATAAATGGGTTATCACATTAGAAAAAAGAGGCTTGAAACCTATATGTAAATATAGTTTTGAATAGCTTGAAAATGAAACTAGATATATTTCTAGGCTTGAAACCTACAATGCCCGAAGCATTGAAAAAAAAATTGTAGGCCTGAAGCCTAAATTTTATATTATAGGCCCGAAGTTTAGGAAATAAGATATATGCCCGAAGCATAAATTTTTTTTTGGATACTAATGCTATAAAGGCCGGAAATTATATCATATGGAGTAACATATGTGTGCTTTTCAATGGAATGTTGAATTTTAATAGTGGCTAGTCATATGCCTTATCTAAAGTGTAACAACAATGATTATTATTGTTTTTTTATATACGGCTCTACTATGAAAACAAAAAAAAAATTGTAAGACTATGATGTTTTCCAAAATAAAAGTTTTGATTTGGATAAATCAACTCATAGGTTCGAAGTCTAAAAAATAAATCTATATGCTTGAAGCATAAAAGCAAATTATCTAAAGACTTGAAGCCTAGATCAAATTTTAAAGGCTAGAAGCCTATATCAATTTTTGTTAAAAAAAAAAAAATTACACAAAAGAATTAAGGAATAAAGTGTAATTGCTAATATAAATTTAAATGACTATTTTTCATGAATTTCCTTAATATTGAAAAATCATGAAAGAATTAAATCGAGAAATAAACTAGACATCCATGAAGGGTGCAATGAAATTGTATGTCCGAACGAAATTATCTCTTTCAAGAAAAGGTTACAATAAACTTTATATGCTAGAAGCATAAAACAAATTTTATAAGCTCGAAACCTAAAAACAAAATCTCATATCCCATAAGTATAAAATTAATCCTATTGGCCTGAAGCCTTAATTGTTATAGGCCCGATGACTAAAGACAAAAAAAAATGCCTGAAGCATAATATTACTATTTAGGTCCAAATCTTAAATGAAAATATTTATGCCGGAAGCATAAATTGAGTATTTTACATGAAAGTTATAACAAATCTCAATAGACCAGAATTCTATTTAATGGATCGAGAATTAAAAAAAAAAAGGTAGGTCTGAAGCAAATAATAATTATGATGAATAACTCATATGGGTTTCATGAATATTTAAGAATGGTTTTTTTTTCCAAATAAAAGGAATATAGACTATCTTTTAAAAGACTTGATGATGAAATTATTCTAAGTTTTATGAACCCGGATTTCGTTGATTACACATTAATAAAGATACTTTTATGAACTAGAAATTTGTTCATATATAATTCCTGAAGCAATATTATGAACCGGAAGTTCGTTAATAAAATGATTTTATTCATGAAAATGACATAAAATTAGGGGGAGATAAGTTGAATTTTTATGAAGTGCAAAGTTTGCATGATAAGGGGTTCGAACCTACACCCTCCCTTGTAAATGTTTATAGTCTTACCATTTGGACAATCTAGTAATTTGTTAGTCAATTGGACAAAAAGAAATGTTAGTACAGTTTTAGGTACTATTAAATTAAGTGAGGATTTCAAATGGGAAAATATAATATTACCGGGTGGAACAAATATACGTCTCATTGTATCAAATCACGCATATACTCCTGAAGTAGCTATAACGTGAATAAAGGTTTTACAGAATACTATGAGATTGTTTGTCTCGTAAGCAAGCAAAGTAATGAATTATTGATATAATGATAATTCGTGTTCCATTACATAATACTATTCCCTGAAGTGGTTAATATTACATTCCCTAAACGAATGCAATAACTTTCAAATGCATATCAAAATAAACATTGTGGTGACAAAATTTGATAGAATAAAATCACATTCTCTGGCTCAAAACTATTCCATGTAGTGGATGGAATTGCATTCCTTGTAACGATTGTTAAATTATTCAATCTCTTTGAAAATGGATATGTAAACAAACTGGTAGGGTTAAATATGATTAATATTGTATTCTCTGGCTAAAAATTATTCATTATAGTGAATAAAACTGTATTTCCTGAAGAAAGTGCTAGGTCTTCTAATGTGTATTGGAATCAGCGTGGTGGGGATCATAACTCCACCCGAGTTGAAAATCATGATAGTGTTTCAGAGTTTGCTTTGTTGGTATGTTTTTGTAAAGTATATATGATTTTTATATAGACATATATGATTGTTTTTACTAATAAGGCGATGAACAATATTTACCGTGAAAAAAAATTTAGAAACAAAGCAAAGAGAAAAAAGAGGAGGCTAACTGAATCATGAGAATACAAAGGAAAAATGGAATATCTTTGCTATACTTCCAAACTTCAAGGTTACATAATTATTCTATTGAAATAGATATTATTGTAGTTAAAAGTATTTTTGAAAAAAAAAAGATATGTTAAGACCTCTTACAGATTTCATGTCATGAAAGTACTCCTGAAGTAGTAATATCGTAAGTAGAGTTTTATCCCAATATTAGGGTTTAACATTCTATATTCTTGTAAACTATAATGTTTCATTCCTCGAAGTGAATGGAGATACACTCTCTAAAGTGAATGTAACTATTTTAATTATCTAAATAAATAGATGTGTAGATGACAAAACAAGTGAATTAATGTTGTATTCCCTGATTGGAAATTATTCCCCTGGAGATATAGAATCAAATTCTCTTAAGCAAATTCATTATTTCCAGCTTCTACAAAAACTGACCTGGAATGACTTAAATACTGTTTTTCGTAGCTAAAAAATCATTCCTTGAAGTGAATAGAAGTGCATTTCTGGAAGAAAATGCGATGTCTTTCAATGTGTCTGAAATTGACATCTTGGTGACCCAAACTCCAGACGAGGTTAAGGTAAGAAAAATAATCTTTACCACCATAAGTGGAATAATAAGGAATATCTTGAAAGTAAAAGGTCACGGTAAATAAGCCATCACGAAATGATAAGCATGAATATTATCGATAAAGTGGAACTATATAGTGTTTGCGTACTCGTAGAATACTAAATCATTTAGTTGATCTAATTAAAAGTTTTTGGATGCCCAAAAGTTATGTTACCTTGTGGTACAAAATTGGAAAATTATGTTAAAAGTAAATCCCAAATAAATTTACTAAATTTAAAGGATAATATCCAAAATTAGTAATCTGTATAAGCCACAAGTGTACGTAACAATGTATATCTTTTGCATTATTTACTAAAAGTCTCATCAGAAGTGCGTAGGAAAATAAAATATGCTATTTCTTTGGGGTTATATAATATACAGATTCGAGCAGTTGAAACACTCATTGTGCAAAAGAAAAGATGTCATAATCCAAAGAACTTTGTATTTTTAAATGACTGATTTGGTCACGTAGTGATAGTAATGATATGTTGACTAATAAATTACTCATTTGGTTACTACTTAAACGAACCAGGAGATTCATTTTACCAAGTGACTACCCCTTATTATGGGGGAGAGACAAGGAAACTTGAAGTTGCGTGACGTATAGACAAGGCAACCTGAAGTTGCGTGATGTATCGTGGAATAAAATTTATTTTATCATTTCTATACACAAACTAAAGAATAGGAACTTGAAGTTTAGAGGAGTATCCATTTGCAGAGTATTGCAAATAATATAACTACTACATTCGCAAGTATGTAGAATATTTCAAGATCCCATAATATGTTGTCAAACGCTCCAACATAGGTTATTGTCTCATATAGACACATAAAAAATATTCCAGCGAATGTTTCAAACCAACGCATGAAGCGTGGTGAACATGTAATGTATCTAACCAACACGATAAGTTTGGTAGATTTGTAATACATATAACCAACACATGAAGTGTGGTAAGCCTGCCGTTTTAAAGTATACCATGCCCCAAAGAAGAAAATCTCATGAGTAAATGATTAAATGGTAAATATTGTGGAATGTGCACTCCACGTGATACGACAGGAATTATTAAGCCAACTAATGTTGGAACATGAATTTCTCTTACAGAAAGTAATGGTCATGAAAGGACCTAGGTACCTAAATAAGAGAAAAGTTATTATTAGTCTACTGAAAATATTTAGAATTGTTAGAATAGTTTATGGGATTAATATATTTTCAGTTAATATAGCGCTTGAAATAAATAATAAGGATCCTAAACCAAAAAATGGTGAAATATTTCGACGACAATAGAAAGTGTAACAGTGAATTTTGAAATTAAAAAAAAAAACTACTTGTATCACGAAGGTTCTGCAGAAACCTAGAATTAACTATGGGGAGACGTCCTCATTCTTATGATATTGATACAGTGTAGTGATTATTAGATGGATATTAAAGTTTTTTTGATAAACAAAATAGGTGCTAGAAGCATGACATGTGCCCAAACAAAAAAGGTGTTTGAAAGCACAACAAGTGCCTGAAGCACGATAGGTACTTGAAGTACTTAGAGTGTTTAAATATGAAATTACCGAAGATTGAGAAGTTACTGAAATTTAAAAGTTCCTAGAGTATAAAAGTTCTTGAAGAACGTAATTTATTTAAATCTAAAGAGAAAAGTGTATGAATTATGAAAGGATACTCTGTAATTGTTCTCATAATGAAAAGAATGTGATATTTGCGTATTGTACTCTTTTTCCTTCACTAAGGTTTTTTTCCCACTGGGTTTTTCCTAGTAAGGTTTTAACGAGGCATGCAAATATTCATTGTGTAGGAAGTATAAACTACCTTATTGATCAAGAAAATGATATTACTATCACTAAATACCCTCATGTAAAAATCCAGAAGATTTACTAATTAAAGTTTCATTAACGACGACATCAAGGTACAAATATATTCAGAAATATGTAATGTCGTAATGAGGGGGAGAATATATTGAATTCTGCATTCTTTTCCTTCACCACGGTTTTTCCCATTGGGTTTTCTTGGTAAGGTTTTAACAAGACAGACTGAATACGTGTCATAACCCCCAAGGATTGGTGTACTCTTTTTCCTTCATCAAGTTTTGTCCCAATGGGTTTTCTTGATAAGGTTTTAATGAGGCATATTTTTCAGTGAATATCCAAGGGGGAGTGGTATGAAATATTTATTAAGTGGATGATTCAACATACCAAAAGAAAGTGTGGTCTTTCTCCAACAAGAATATATTGATGGTATTGTATGAGTATACTATTGCTTGTACAACACATAAATTAGAATGGCTGCATCAAAGGAGACAAAACAAAACATATTTCACTAAAGTCTCCTTCACACATGAGCTACAGAAGAATGATGATATTGACACTCGACAGATACAATCACGCACAAATTTTGTAGATTTTCCTGATGAAATCATTGTCAACCACAATATTCAAGAAATAGGTCCACAATACTGAAATGCGACAACTCAGAAATCTCTTACCAACATCAGGAGAAGTACAAACAAGACTGTACTCTTTTTCCTTCGTTCAAGTTTTGTCCCAATGGGTTTTCTTGACAAGATTTTAACGAGGCAGCGTTTCAAGATGATTAGTTCTATCTATATGTACTCTTTTCCCTTCGACCAAGTTTTTATCCCACAGGGTTTTCTTGGCAAGGTTTTAACGAGGCATATTTCATAATGGATGGACATCCAAGGGGGAGTGTTATGAATAAGTTATTAAAGTGGATGTCCAAAGGCCAAAGGTCTTACTATTTATTTCTTACATTTGTGGCAAGTGAATAGTCATTTGTTACTCTATAAATGTAAGGATTATTCTTTTGTAATGAGACTAGTGATCTTGTGAATACATGAAACAAATTAATGCTTTCGTTAAGGGCAGAACTTATATTTCTATATTAGTCGGGACTCTAATGTCTCCTAGCCCCCGTTAGGGTGGACCTATAAGCTATCCTAAAGTACTATAAACCCCTATATGGGCGAATATGCCTCTTCGGATGATATGTATTTACCTCTTTGGCAATGTAATTAGTTAAGCCTGTCGGTCAATAACGGACATTACACGGATATTACCTAAGTCTGTAATCAAACCCCCCTGTCGGAGGATCACTTCGCCACTAAAGTGAAAAGCCCAATTACTATAACCTATTTCTAATTAGCTAGGTCAGAAATAGTAAACAAGAACAAAATAATATCAAATATAAAATACCCAATTCAAGTTAAACTAGAAACTAATCCCAAATTGAAATACATAAATAAATAAATTAGGGTTCATCCCATTAAGATTCTCAAGTATTTAAGGTTTAGCTCATAATTGAAATGAAAATAATAAAGAAAACAATAATATACATGTTCCTAATAACAGAAAATAAATAAGAACCTAGATAGAGGAATAGACTTGAGCTGTTGTTGGAGGAAAAAGATTCTCCAGCTCCTGCTCTTGCTTCCTGATGTCTCCCTAATTGTTCTTATTTTCGACCATTGGGAGACATCATTTTTGGTGTTTATTTAATTAATTTGATAGACTTTTGGACTAAATATTCAATAATCCGGAATTTCCTTTTTAATTCTAGCATTTTTAATTTATTAAACTTTTGCGCGTAATATTGGTATTTTTAGTGTAAAGTTTACAGGTTTTAGATGTTAGCTAGGAGAGGAATCCGAGGAGAAAGTCAAAGATCGTGAATTAGAGTCAAGACTTGAAGATAAATCCCGAAGATATTATTTTTAGAGCTCAAAATCCATTTTCCAGGCCATAGAGTGCTGATTTCGAGGTGCTTAAGCGATGATTTAGCCGCTGACCTTTGAAGAGAAAACATTCCTTATCGAGTTACGGAACTTTAGCAACTGGAATGAGGTCAATCAGAGTTCTAAAGCATCGGGAAAAGCCGTTTTAGTGAAAGTGTATCAGCAGTTACGGGATTTTGGGCTTAGAAAGTGGGCTTGGACATTTAATTAGTATTTTATTTTCTGGTCCAAGCCCTAGTACGAATTTATGCTTATAAAAGGAGGTCTGGACTTCTATTTTTCATACAATTCACATTCCACAAGATTAAACACCAGAGAGAAGCAACAGAAGGAAGAAAGAAGAAGCTACAAGAGCTGGAGTGGGTCTATATAGCTCCGTTCGTAGTCATTCCAATTCCGGAAATTATGTTCTTTTTATATTTTAATTTTGTAAACAATATGAATTCCATTTCTTTTAATTTAGTTTTTAATTTTAATATGAGCTAAGCTTTTCATAGTGCTTGAGAACAAACAATGAGTGAATCTTAATTTTATGAAATAACGAATGTTGAATTTGGGTTTAAAGTAAATTAAGTTAGATTGGGTCTATTACTCTTTTCGATAATTTGTGATTATTTACTGTTATTAGAGTCGCGAACTAAGAACAGGTATTAGTATCTAGGCTATTCCACATAAGTGGCGTGTGGATCATCCTGACGGAGGGTTTAGGTATAGAATTAATTATTCAATCTAGGATAAAAGCTATTGATTCTGACGAACTTAGCTAATTTTAGGGCCAATGAGGTCAAACACTTAAACATCCAACGGTGGATAATATTTACCCTGACGGGACTAGTGACACTTTAGGATCGCCTTATAGTCCACCCTGACGGGGGTATAAGGAATTTAGAATCCCGACCATTGTAATTGACCGATTTAGCCCTTAAACAACATAAGTTAGGAAATAAAATTAGGAGGATCCTTGCGTTCTCAAGTACTACATCTCATACTGCGTTTTCACTCATTTTACTTGCGTCTTAGCTTTTACTTGCATTTTAATATTTGTCTTTCATCTATTTAGTCTTAATACGAAAACCAAACAAACATTTTATTATCTTTTATCTTCATAAGTGCATCAATCACTATTTTCTAGACATTGTGATCAACCATTCTGTCCTTGGAACGAATCTGTATTATCCTTATTACTACTTGGGACAACCGTACACTTGCGGTTGTGGTTCGATTAGAATTTGCATTTATTTTTAGAACACACAAAGGACCACCAAGTTTTTGGCGCCGCTGCCGGGGACGGTAGTGTGTGACCACGGTGTTTATCCTTTAGTGATAGTTGCATTTATTTTTATTTTTGTTTTTATCAGTTTTACGCTTTTTGTTTGTTTATCTTTCTCAGGTTTTTAGGTTTGGTGTATGCGAAGAAGGCTATTCAAGGATCTAGAGCCAACACCTCCGATCCTTAGTAATCCAGAATTGTTGATCAGACTTGCTAACAAGAGAAGAAGAGAACGAGAAGCCTTAGAAGTAGAAGCGTTAAGTAACAGAATGGAGAATATCAATCTTAATGGTCAACAGAATAATGGACAAGGCCAGCTAGATACAAATGGCCAACCTTTAGCTCCAGGCGTTATTCCTCCAGTTCAACCACTAAATCCTAATCCTCAAGTTCAGATAGTGATGAATCAAGATCCGTGGTTTACTAATGGTCCTCCAGAAGTTCCATTCCGTGCTCCTGCTATAGGAGTAGGCGCTCCAGATATAGATGTTCCGAGATTCCGTCCTGATTCGGGTATGTTAGCTCAATTCCAAAATTTTGGAAATTTTCGTGGTAGACCATCAGAAGATCCGCTTAGAGCAGTACAGAAGTTTAAACAGATATGTGATTCTTATATCACACAAGGATTTTCGAGGGAACAGATGTATTTTGCTGCTTTTAAATTCTTTGTTATTGATGGAGCGAGTGAATGGCACGATACGCAAGATCCTACGAAGATAACCAACTGGGACCAATTAGAGATTGCTTTCTTTGACAGGTATTACCCAAGTAACATGAGGTTAGATGCTGAATTAGAATTGACGCATTTCCGTCAAGAGTATGATGAAACTGAGGGTAAGAGTTGGACAAGATTTCAGATGTGTTTGCGTAAAGTTCCCAATCATGGCTTTTCAGAACAACAACAGTTAAAGATCTTTTATAGAGGCCTTGATGGAACTTCAAGAGAGAAGTTGGATACGCTATGTGGTGCAGGTTTTCTTCAAGTTCAACCCGCTCATGCTAAAATCATTTTAGAGAGAACAGTTAAGAACGAAGTGGGGTGGAACTCAGTAAGAACACCAGTTAAGGGAGTGAATAATGTTGAAATGGAAGAGAAATTTGCTACGCTTGAGAATAAGATTCAGAATACCATAGAGCAACAATTGAAGCAGCTTACTCTAGCTGTAAAAGAAGGATTTTCGGGTAAGAAGGTAGCTGTGCATGCTGCACAAGAGATTTATATGTGTTCAATTTGTAAGGTAGATGATCATGATTAGGAAAGTTGTCCGAATAATCAAGAGTCCGTGATGTTTATGTCCAATAGAGGTAATTTCAATTCAAGTGGTAATGGATATCAACCTAACAGAAACCATCATGGGTTTCAATACTCAAATCCTAATGGGGCAGCCAATCCTACTTACGCGTATCAGTCGCGTCCTCAAGGCAACAACTACAATCCAAGACCACACAACAATCATCAAGGGGGACAGAATCAAAACAACTATGTACAAAGACAAGCTCCTCAGAATACCAACGATGAGAATTTAAACCAGAAAGCTTTACCTGCCCATCCACAAGAAGGAGTAGTTACCCTTCAGAAAACTGTTGAAAATTTGATTGCTCTTCAAACACAAGCTATGGAACGTCAGAACGCAGCTGAAGCAAATATGAAGATTTTCCAGAATCAGCTAAGTCAAATTAATAAACAGCTGAATCAGCGTCCACAAGGGCAACTTCCTAGCGATACAGAAAATCCAACACAACGTAAAGAATGCAAGGCTGTTACATTAAGAAGTGGTAAGAACCTTCCTCCACCTCCTTTTCCCATTATGAAAGAGAAAGAAGTTCCAAGAAAAAAAAGGAAGTGGGTGAGAAAGAGAAAGAGAATGAGAAAGATAGTGAAGTTGAAGAAATAGAAAGACCAAGAGAAGTTCCGAAAAAGAGAGATGAAATTGTAAGCAATCGCCCTCCACCACCGTTCCCATCTCGAGTTCAGAAAAAGGGTGATTTGGGTGATTTTCAGAAGTTCTTTAATAGAGTGAAGGGCCTAAGTATTAATATTCCGTTATTAGAGGCGATTCGAGATATTCCTAAGTATACAATTTTTTTGAAGAGGGCTCTCACTAACAAAAGGCCTTATTGTGACAATGAGATGATTGGCCTTCCTAAAGAGTGTAGTGAGATTTGCCAGAGTAAATTACCTCCGAAGCTAGTTGATCCGGGGAGTTTCACGATTCCCATATCGATTGGGGAAGAATGGAAAGGAAAGGCGCTATGTGATTTGGGAGCTAGCATCAATTTGATGCCCAAGTCAATCTTTGATAAGCTTAAAATTGGAAATGCAAGACCCACCTCTATGGTCTTGCAAATGGCGGACAGGTCTCTTGCTCATCCTGAAGGCCGCATTGAGGATGTCCTTGTTAAGGCAGGTACACTTATATTTCCTGTTGATTTCGTAATACTTGAGTACAATGCAGATAGAAATGTCCCCATTATTTTGGGTAGACCATTCCTAGCTACAGGAAGAACATTGATCGATGTAGAGAATGGCGAATTAACGATAAGGATACAAGATGAGGAAGTAAAATTCAATGTGTTTCGAGCTATGAAATTCCCAGATTCTCAGATTACTTCAGAATGGATGTAGTAGAGAAAGCATCGCAAGAGGTATTTAATTGTTTAAATTTTGATGATATCTTGCAGGCTTCTTTAACATTAGATTCACCTGAGATGATGGAGGAGCTTACAGAAACAGTGGCAGCTCTCAATTCTGAAAATCCGAAGTATAGGCGTCTTGCCTATGAACCTGTGAGAGAACCGGGGGAGATTATTCCTAAAAAGAAGCCTTCAATTGAATCTCCTCCGGAATTGGAAGAAAAACCATTTCCAGCACACTTGAGGTATGCATATTTGGGTACTAATGAAACTTTACCTGTTATTGTTTCAGCTAATCTAACAGGTCCTCAAGAAGATAAACTGTTGCGTGTGTTGAGAGCCAACAAAGAAGCAATAGGTTGGACAATTGCTGATATCAAAGGCATTAGTCCATCCTATTGTCAAACTAAAATTATACTTGAAGATACCAACGCACGCTCAGTTGAAGGTCAAAGGAGATTGATGCCCGTGATGAAGGATGTGGTGAAGAAAGAGGTGATCAAGCTTTTAGATGCGGGGATTATCTATCCCATTTCAAGTAGTGAATGGGTGAGCCCAGTTCAGTGTGTACCGAAGAAAGGAGGAATGACAACAATTCTTAACGATAAAAATGAGGCGATTCCTTCAAGAACGGTAGTAGGTTGGAGAGTTTGCATGAATTATAGAGCTGAACAAGGCCACCAGAAAAGATCACTTCCCTTTGCCCTTCATCGATCAAATGTTAGATAAATTAGCCGGAAGAGAGTACTATTGCTTCTTGGATGGTTACTCCGGGTACAATCAGATTTACGTAGCTCCAGAAGATCAACATAAGACTACCTTTACATGCCCATTTGGTACTTTTGCATATCGCAGAATGCCATTTGGGTTGTGTAACGCTCCCGCTACTTTTCAAAGGTGTATGATGGCCATCTTCTAGAACATGATAGATAATTTCCTTGAAGTGTTTATGGATGATTTCTCCGTTTTTGGTGATGATTTTGATATATGTTTAGATAACTTGGAGAAAATGTTAGTGAGATGCAAGGAAACAGATTTGGTGCTCAACTGGGAGAAGTGTCATTTCATGGTTCGTGAAGGTATTGTTCTGGGTCACAAAGTTTCGAGTGCTGGTTTAGAGGTTGATAGAGCAAAGATAGAGGTAATCAAAACTCTTCCCCCTCCTGTTTCTGTTAAAGGGGTAAGGAGTTTTCTGGGCCATGCTGGCTTTTATAGACGTTTTATTAAAGATTTTTCTAAGATTGCTAAACCGTTATGCAACTTACTCGAAAAGGATTGCAAATTCCTTTTTGATGAAGCTTGCTTAACGGCCTTCCAAGCAATCAAGGAAAAGCTTATTTCTGCTCCTATAGTGTTACCTCCAGATTGGAATTTACCGTTTGAGGTTATGTGTGATGCGAGTGATTTATGTATGGGAGCAGTATTGGGACAGAGAAAAGAGAAAGTTTTTCATTCAATTTACTATGCTAGTAAAACTTTTAGTGGTGCTCAGATTAATTACACAGTTACAGAAAAGGAGTTGCTAGCAGTTGTCTATTCGTTTGATAAGTTTTGCTCCTATCTTCTTGGAGCGAAAGTTATTGTTTATACAGATCATTCCGCGATCAGATTTCTTATGGAGAAGAAAGATGCAAAACCAAGGTTAATCAGATGGGTGTTATTACTTCAAGAGTTCGATTTAGAGATCAAGGATAGAAAGGGTTGTGAGAATCAGGTGGCAGATCATCTATCGCGTTTAGAGGGTTCAGAGATGAATAGTGGTACTGAAGCGGTTAGAGAAGAGTTTCCTGATGAGAGTTTATTCGTTGTTCGAGATTATGAAGCTCCGTGGTATGCAGATATTGCGAATTTAGTGGTGAGTGGTGTTTTTCCTGAAGGTTCTACTTATCAAGAAAGAAAGAGGTTAGCTCATCGTGCTAGACAGTTCTTTTGGGAGGATCCGTTCCTCTACAAAGTTTGTGCTGACCAAATGATACGAAGATGTGTAGCAAGGGAAGAGACTGCAGCCATTATAGCTGGATGCCATGATTCACTATATGGAGGACATTTCAAAGGAGATAGAACTGCTGCGAAGGTATTTCAATCAGGTTTTTACTGGCCTTCTCTTATTAAAGATTGTCATGAATATGTTAAGAAGTGTACGAGATGCCAGTTTACCGGAAACATATCTAAGAGGGATGAGATGCCGCGTAATAATGTGTTAGAGGTTGAGATATTCGATGTTTGGGGCATAGACTTTATGGGTCCTTTCGTTCCTTCAAATGGTAACCTCTATATCTTATTAGCTGTCGATTATGTATCTAAGTGGGTAGAAGCGGTGGCTTTACCTACTAATGATTCACGAGTGGTGATCAAGTTCTTGAAATCACATATTTTCACTAGACATGGCACACCTAGAGTGATTATTAGCGATGGAGGATGTCATTTCGTTAATAAATATCTGAAGACTGTTCTAGAGAAATATGGAGTTAGACACCGTGTATCTACCGCATATCAACCACAATCCAATGGTCAAGCTGAAGTATCAAACCGTGAAGTCAAGTCAATCCTAGAGAAAACCGTTGGTCCTACAAGAAAAGATTGGTCAATGAAGTTAGATGATGCATTGTGGGCCTATCGTACTGCGTTTAAGACTCCAGTTGGTGCATCTCCATATCATATGGTGTATGGTAAGGCTTGTCACTTACCTTTAGAGCTTGAAATGGGTGCCTATTGGGAAATTGCGCAGTTGAACTTAGATCCTATCTTAGCCGGAAAGAATCGTATGATGAAGCTTAATGAACTTGATGAATTCCGTTTGCATGCTTATGAAAATGCCAAACTTTACAAAGAAAACACAAAGAAATGGAATGACAATCGGATTCGTCCAAAGAACTTTGAAGTGGGGCAAAGAGTATTGAAGTATAATTCAAAGTTCAGCAATTATCCGGGTAAGTTAAGATCTAAGTGGTCAGGTCCATACATTGTGACCAAAGTTACACCTCATGGGGCGATAGAAATAGAACATCCGCTAGAGAACCGTACCTTTATGGTTAACGGTCACAGACTAAAGATATACCATGGAGGTGAAGATACCAATCGCTCGGAAGATCCACATCCCGGGGAGGTCATGTATCTCCTTGAGACTCCTTAGAAGCGTGAGGTAACCCGTCGAGCTTAATGACGTTAAACAAAAGCCAATTCATTGTATATTAGCTGAGTTTTTAATTTTTGCATTTTAGAATAGTTTGATTTTCGTAATTTTAGTGTTTATTATTAAGAAATGAGGAAGGGTAGTTGTTTTTGATGATTTCAGGGGTAAAAAGGTCAAGAGTTTGGGGTCGATGAGGCAAAAATAGGAGAAAAATGGTTGGATGTCCAGGAGAAACCGGGAACCCGGTTTCGCAAAAACCGGGAACCCGGTTTTGGAGCTGGTACCAACCACTTTCACGCAACACTTGGCGTTTTGGGTTCATGACACAGCGTCGAAACCGGGAACCCGGTTTGCACAAACCGGGAACCCGATTTTGGTGCTGTAATTTCTGAAAAGTTCTAACCCAGCGTTTTGGTGGCTTGCGTTTTGCTGCGTTTTGATTCGCGCCATCGACACAAAACCGGGAACCCGCATTTGGCAGAACCGGGTACCCGGTTTTGGAGCTGATAAAATCCAAAAGTTCTGACCCAGCGTCTTGGAGTCCTGCGTTTTGGCGCATCTTGACTCGCGCCAGCGAGAATATCCGGGTACCCGCATTCCACAGAACCGGGAACCCGGTTTCGGCGAGCAAAATCTTTGACCCAGCGTCTTGGGGTCTAGCGTGTTGGTGCGTTTTGAAAAAAAAAATAAAAAATAAAAAATAAAAAAAATAAAAAAAATAAAAAAGTCTTTTATGTACTTTCCGCGCCGTCGCAGCGACGCGGAACCGGGAACCCGGTTTGCCAAAACCGGGAACCCGGTTTTGAAGTTGTGATGTCGGTTTTGAGGTGTTTTAACCTAGTTTTTTAGCTTCTTTTGCAAGTCTTTACCTAGAACGCACCAATAGCCCCCCCACCTCCGAAAATCATCAACACAAACACTATATATCATCAAATCCTACCCTCTTTCACCACAAAAAACACAAAATCAACTCACCTCCTCTCCAAAATAACATCAAATCCTTAGTTTTTCCCAAGATTCTTCTTCATCAAACCCCTAAATAAAACCCAATTCTTTCTTCTCCCATCCAAATTTACCAAGACCCATCTCATATTTCACCTAATTCTTCAATTCCTAAGCCTGAAAACATCAAAATTCTAAACTTTTCTCTAAGTTTTTCATTATTTGAAGTTTTGAGTTTGGGGTGAAAAGAGATGACTAACAGAACCGGTGATTTCCGAAGAACTGCTCCTAGGAGGAAAACCACCATTGGTGGTTCCCAAGACCAAGCTATTGAGATTCCTGATTCACGTCCTAAACGTAAGATTGATGACACTAAGCTTGACTCTAACAGAAAAGAAATCACTAGTCAAAAGAGAAGATTGATTGATGAGATTGAAAGTGAGAAGGAACCAGAAGAGGAAATTGCGAAGAACATTGAGAAGGAAACTGAACAAGAGATTCCGGAAGCACCAGTTCCGAAACCTCAGCGTATGAAGATGTGGGCCCACAAGCCTAAAAGGTTTTACACTTGTTGGAATACTCAGGTTCGTGAAAGAATTGAATTTTTGAAATTTGGTGAGGAGACGAATTTTCCTAAGGGTATTATGAGTAGTGATTACAAGGAATATGCTGTGACATGTGCTAAGTTTGGTTGGAAAGAATTACAAGAAAGGAAGCTTGGGTTTATTCCTACTTTTGTGCGAGAATTTTACGAAGGTTTAGCTACCTCCCGTGATGCCATTGATATCCGCAAAAAGGTAGTTCCTTTCTCTATTGAACGTATTCGGAAATCATTGAAACTACCCAACTTTTCTGGAACATGCCCCTTCCAAGAAACTCTTAATGACCCTTCTTTTGATTTTGAATCCCTTTGGGGGCCCGTGCTTGTTAATGGGACTAGCCCAATTCCTGAAGGTGAAAGATATCCTGGACAGTTTTACAGCAGTAATTTGACACCTCGTGCTAAGGTTTGGTCTCGTTTCGTAATACCCACTTTCTTTGGTATTAAACACACTTCCGAGTTGAAGAAAGAGCACGTATTTGTTATTAAGTGTATTTTGGAGGAGAAACCATTTGATGTTGCTAAGATCATTTATGATACAATCATGGAGTTCGCGTAATCACCAATGAAACAACAAAATCTGAAGTTTCCTTGTACTATTACTCAGTTGTGTTTAGACGCAAAGATTCCGTGTAAGAACGCAGATATTGATACTGTTTCCGTTGGTGTGAGTATAGCTTTGAGCACAATCAAGAACATCCATGAAGAAGTAACACGAGCTACAAGAAGTACTCCTCAATCAAAGAAAGCGAAGACTGTTCCCGAGTTGGAGTCCAAGATTCAGGTGTTGGAAGAGAATCAGGAGAAGATGATTGCTACCTTGGGAAACGTTACAAAGGAATTGGACCTATTGCGAAATTTAATCCTAGGCGTAAATACACTTCAAAACGCGATTTATGATGCTGTTACGCGAGATAAAGGTCCAGAACACAACGCCGATAACCAGCCTCGCGCTGGTTAAGATACGTTTTCTAAACTTTCCTCTTAGTGTAGATTAGTTTTAATGCTTTATTGAGTCTTTTCGAGTCGTGGGGACACGACTCATTTTTGAGTTTGGGGTGGGGTTCGTTGCCTCATCCCAGTTTTTATGTGCTTTATTTGCTTTCAATAAAAGAATTTTCGGAGTTGCGTTTGACTGTAGAAATTTTTAAATATCCCTTTAAGCATACTTTTGATAAATCTATGATAGTAAATAGTTGACTTTAGGGATTGATATAAAACGCATTTAGAATTGCATGCAAACATAGGTAATTAATAGGAAAAATTAATGAACAATGCAAATGAAGTAAGCTTGTACTCAAGGAATATGTTTGGTGTGTAGAACGTGAAATCCTAATTAGTAGAGAACCCACCTAGATATGAACTAAAGACAAGCTATGTACTTAGGAAAATGATAGGGGCAGTTCTTTGTTAGCCATTTGTTCCTTTTTAGCCTTCTATCCCTTGTATTAATTATTATCCGTCTTAGCCCACTTAGAGCCTTTAGTCTTTTCTTTGTAGCCACGATATAAGCCATTATCCCTTAGATTATTAGGCATGACCATATGACCCGCACTTGAATCACAATCCTGAGACATGTCTCGAGCTTGAGTTTGGAGTGGTGGGACCACATATGGGGAATTCAATGGGTTGGGATTGATGTGCTTTGTATTGTAGCACAATTGCAGATGATATATACTTGTAATCCTTTGCCAGGAATGAAGAAAAATGAAAAAGAAAGAAAAAAATGAAAAATTTTGAAAAATCATACAGTAGGAACCGGGAACCCGGATTCATCTAAACCGGGAATCCGGTTTGCTTCTGTACAAAAAAAAGGAAGAAAAGAAAAAAAAAATATGAATGAATAAAACATCCGGCAAAGTGGAATTTTTCTGAAAATCATCTTATTTATAGTGGGTAGACATGGGACGCTAAATTTTTGCGTATATGGGTGAGTGAGAACATCTTTTGAGCGTTAACTCAAGCTCGAGGACAATGTTGATGGTAAGTGAGGAGAGAGCCAAAAGCTCACTTCAAAATTACCAAATATACATCCACACCCGTCCTTAAGCCAATATTATAACCGTAAAGACCTCGTGATTCCTAAGTGCATAGTGAATTTATTATTATGTTGATAGGGAATACACTAGGTGGAGCGTTCAAAGCGATTTAGGATTAATGACCACCCTATAGCCATCATACAGAGATGAGTACAAGTGTAACCTTCAAGCATTGCAACTTTAATTTTATGATTGAGATTATTTATGTTTGATGTTGCATTTTAGATGTATGTGTATATTAGTTTCTAGAGTTTGCTATATGAGATTTATTTTGAGAATTGCTTTACGGTTTATTTGCTAGCTTCTACTTGTTTATACGCTTACTTCCACCCCTTTGTTTTGTTTTACTTTGTCGGGACGACAA
Organism: Nemophila menziesii; assembly: GCA_029959085.1. NCBI lineage: Eukaryota > Viridiplantae > Streptophyta > Magnoliopsida > Boraginales > Hydrophyllaceae > Nemophila > Nemophila menziesii. Next base: position 2,401,254 of record JARWIR010000048.1, on the reverse strand, counting down.
AGATTTGAGTTGGGGGTCTTGATGTCTCCCTAATTGTTCTTATTTTCGACCCTTGGGAGACATCATTTTTTGTGTTTATTTAATTAATTTGATAGACTTTTGGACTAAATATTCAATAATCCGGAATTTCCTTTTTAATTCTAGCATTTTTTAATTTATTAAACTTTTGCGCGTAATATTGGTATTTTTAGTGTAAAGTTTACAGGTTTTAGATGTTAGCTAGGAGAGGAATCCGAGGAGAAAGTCAAAAATCGTGAATTAGAGTCAAGACTTGAAGATAAATCCCGAAGATATTATTTTTAGAGCTGAAAATCCATTTTCCAGGCCATAGAGTGCTGATTTCGAGGTGCTTAAGCGATGATTTAGCCGCTGACCTTTAAAGAGAAAACATTCCTTATCGAGTCACGGAACTTTAGCAACTGGAATGAGGTCAATCGGAGTCATAACGCATCGGGAAAAGCCGTTTTAGTGAAGGTATATCAGCAGTTACGGGATTTTGGGCTTAGAAAGTGGGCTTGGACATTTAATTAGTACTAGGTATAGCCCGTGCCTTAAGGCACTTCAAAACATAAAAATTGAGACAAATTAAGGTTAGGTTTAAGGTTAAGTTTAAGGTTAAGTTAAAGTTAAGGTTAAGGTCAAGGTTAAGGTTAAGATTAAGGTTAAGATTAAAGTTAAGGTTAAGATTAAGTTTAATGTTAGATTAAGGTTAATGATAAGGTTAAGGATATGGTTAAGGTTAATAGTCAAGGGGTAAAGGTTAAGTTAAGGGGTAAGGTTAGAATTGAGGTTAATGTTAATGTTAAGGTTAAAGTTAAAGTAAAGGTTATTTTAATTTTAAGAAGGATAAGGTTAATGTTAAGGTTAAGGTAAAGACTTTGGCTAAGGCTACGACTAAGGATACAGTGAAGGCTAAGGCTATGGTTAAATTTCAAGTTAAGGTTAAGGTTAAGGTTAAGTTTAAGGTTGAGGTTGAGGTTGAGGTTAAGGTACGAGTTAAGGTTAATATTAAGGTTAAGGTCTAAGTTTATGGTTAAGGGTTAAAATCAAGCTTTTGGTCAACGGTAAGGTAAGGTTAAGGTTAAGGTTAAGGTTAATTTTAAGGTTGAGAAATTTGGAAAGTTTTGTAAGGAATGGTTTATATTATAAATTTAAGGTAAACGTTAGTATTCCGATATATAATATTAATTTAAAAAAAATGTTTGATTAGTTCATATAATATAAACGATCTTGTAATAAAAATAAATAAGAAAATATGCAATTAAGTTGTGATGCTCATTTGGTCATATTTTGATATTGATAAAAAATTAAAAGTTAGGTGTATCCTATTTTATATTGATATCTTATTTTGGTTAAGGTAAATTTGAAAATTAAATAAGTTTTAATTTTTTTTATGATTCAAATATAAAATGCAAAACTTGGTCTTTTAATAGCAAAAATTGTTCTAATTTATACATGATAGATATTATAAAACATATATAGCTACGTTGAGTATAGAATGACACATACTTTATTAAAAATAAAATGCTTAAACGTGTCTTTCATGAGTAATCATCTTTCAATTTAATTTATCCGTATGTTTGCTACATATATGAGTTTATATTTAGATATATTTATTATTAAAACTGCACTATTTTTTGAATACTATAAAATCCGAGATTGAAGGAATAAATTTGAGGTAAAACGTAAGTATATATATGTTTTTCTTTTATATTAATTAATTATGAGAAGAATATGAAAATTATGAGAAGAATAAGGGGGGTTTTAAGTATTAAGGTTAAAGTTTAAGGTTTAAGGTTTAAGCTTTAAGGTTCATGGTTCAAGTTAAGATTAATTTTATAATTAAGGTTAAAGTTAAGTTTTAACTTTAAGGTTAAGATCAAGGTTAAAAAAGTAAAGATGAAGGTGAAGGTGAAAGTTAATTTTAAGGTTTAAGGTTTAAGGTTAAGGTAAAGGTTAAGGTTTGGGGTTCAAGGTTCAAGGTTTAAGGTTTACGGTTAAGGTTAATTTTAATGTAAATTTTTAAGTTTTAAATTTAAAGTTAAGGTTGAGGTTAAGGTGAAGGTGAAGATGAAGATTAGGTTTATGGTTTAAAGTTTAAGGTTTAGGTTTAAGGTGTAATATCTAAGGTTATGGTTAAGTTTAAGGTTAAAGTTGAGGTTAATATTATTGTTAAGGTTAAGGGTAAGGGTGAGGGTAAGGGTGAGGATAAGTTTAACGTTAACAATAAGGTTAAGTTTAAGTTTAAGTTTATGTTTAAGTTTAAATTTAAGTGTAAGTTGAAGTTTATGTTTAAGTTTAAGTTTAAGTTTAAGTTTAAGTTTAAGTTTAAGTTTAAGTTTAAGGTTAAGGTTAAGGTTAAGGTTAAGGTTAAGGTTAAGGTTAAGGTTAAGGTTAAGGTTAAGGTTAAGGTTAAGGGGTTAAGGAGTTAAGGGGATAAAAGTTAAGTTTAAGGTTAATGTTAAGTTTATGGTTATGGTTAAGGCTAAGGCTAAGACTAAGGCTACGACTAAGGCTAGGGATACGTTTAATGCTAAGGCTAAAGCTAAGGCTAAGGTTAAGTCTAAGGCTAAGGCTAAGTATAAGGCTAAGGCTACGACTAAGACTAAGGCTAAGGCTACGGCTAAGGCTACGGCTAAGACTAAGGCTAAGGCTAAGGCTAAGGCTAAGGCTAAGGCTAAGGGTAAGGCCAAGGCTAAGGCTAAGGCTAAGACTAAGGCCAACGCTAAGGCTAAGGCTAGGTCGAGGGCTAGGGCCAGGGATAGGGCCAGGGCTAGGGTTAAGGATAAGGTTAAAGTCAAGTTTAAGGTTAATGTTAAGGTTAAATTTAAGTTAGAGGTTGATGTTAAGTTTAATTCAAGGTTGAGGTTGAGGTTGAGTTTTAGGTTAAGGTTAAAGGTAAGGTTAAATTTAAGTTCGAGGTTGATGTTAAGTTTAATTCAAAGGTTGAGGTTGAGGTTGACTTTAAGGTTAAGGTTAAAGTTAAGGTTTAGGTTACAGTTAAGAATTTAGGTTAAGGTTAAGGTTAGAGGTTTGCGGTCAGCATGGATCAAATAGAACTTTTAGATGTCTAATGGAGTGGGATAAGGGACAATTAAATTTTTATTAGAAAAAAGATTAATGCAATTAATGTGAAGAAATTAATTAAGGGACCAAAGACGATCATGCTCGTCTTTTTTGTAAAGGGTCCAACCCGTTTAAAAAAGTACTTTATTATATAGATATAGAGATATAATGAATAATGAATGTTAATGGTCAATTATCAGATTATTTCAATTATTAATTATCTTTTAAGTATTTATTAATTTTAAATTTTTATATGATAGACACATATATATATTTATTATCCTATGAATTCCATCTTGACTTTCTAATATTCTATAATTTTTTATTGGATGAATCAATATATTTCTTGTCTTGAAAAGTTTATTTTTATAAAGTTGAAATGATCTTTCAAAATTATACATGTTTTGACAAAAAAAAAATAAAAAAAATAAAAAAATATTTAAATATTGTAATGTAAAGTGATTTTTTTTAATTTTATATTATATCTAGTTGAACTTTTCTTATAATAAATTTTTAAAAAAATCTTAAATTTTTTAGTATTTTGTAAATTTTAATAAAAAGAAATAAATTTTATTTATATGAAAGTTAATTTGAATACTTATACTTTTAATTATATGAAGGTTAAATGGATTTCATATTATTTAATATTTTCATGCGTATGTGTATATAATAAATGAAAATAAAGGAGAAGAATGAGGGAATTATGAGATGAATGGGGGAATTATGAGACAAATGTGGGAATTATGAGATGAATGGGGAAATTTGAGGACAAATAGAAGAATTAGGTTTCATTCTGCTTTATTATATAGATTCTTGTCTTGAAAATTTATTTTTATAAAGTTGAAATGATTTATGTCAAAATTATACATGTTTTGACAATCAAAATAAAATAAAAAAAATTATTTATATATTGTAATGTAAAGTGATTTTTTTTTTAAATTTTATATTGTATCTAGTTAAATTTTTCGTATAATAAATTTTGAATTTTTTTTTTAATTTTTTAGTACTTTGTAAATTTTAATCAAAAAGGAATAAACTTTATTTATATGAAAAATAATATGAATTCTTATAATTTTATTTATATGAAGGTTAAGTGGATTATATATTATTTTATTTTTATAAAAAATAATATGAATTGTTATAATTTTATTTATATGAAAGTTAAGTGGAACGTGTATATATTTGAGTCATGTGTATGTGTATATAATAAATGAGGGAATTATGAGATGAATGGGGGAATTATGAGAAGAATGGGGGAATTATGAGATGAATGGGGAAGTTAGGGGATAAATAGGGAAAGTTAGGTTTCATTCTGCTTTATTATATAGATATATGAAGGTTTTATATATTATTAATTATTTTAATTTAATGAAAAATAATATGAACTGTTATAATTTTATTTATATGAAGGTTAAGAGGTTTATATATTATTAATTATTTTCATGCGTATATAATAATGTGTATATATTTGAGTCATGTGTATGGGTATATAATAAATGAGAGAATGAGATGAATGGGGGGATTATGAGCCAAATGGGGGAATTATGAGACGAATGGGGAAGTTTGAGGATAAATAGGGAGAGTTAGGTTTCATTCTGCTTTATTATATTGATTTATACTGTATCTAGTTAAATTTTTCGTATAATAAATTTTGAATTTTTTTTAAATTTTTTAGTACTTTGTAAATTTTAATAAAAAGGAATAAACTTTATTTATATGAAAAATAATATGAATTCTTATAATTTTATTTATACGAAGGTTAAGTGGATTATATATTATTAATTATTTTATTTTTATAAAAAATAATATGAATTGTTATAATTTTATTTATATGAAAGTTAAGTGGAACGTGTATATATTTGAGTCATGTGTATGTGCATATAATAAATGAGGGAATTATGAGATGAATGGGGGAATTATGAGAAGAATGGGGGAATTATGAGATGAATGGGGAAGTTAGGGGATAAATAGAGAAAGTTAGGTTTCATTCTGCTTTATTATATAGATATATGAAGGTTTTATATATTATTAATTATTTTATTTTTATGAAAAATAATATGAACTGTTATAATTTTATTTATATGAAGGTTAAGAGGTTTATATATTATTAATTATTTTTATGCGTATATAATAATGTGTATATATTTGAGTCATGTGTATGGGTATATAATAAATGAGAGAATGAGATGAATGGGGGGATTGTAAGCCAAATGGGGAAGTTTGAGGATAAATAGGGAGAGTTAGGTTTCATTCTACTTTATTATATAGATATATGAAGGTTAAGTGAATTATATACTATTAATTATTTTATTTTTATGAAAAATAATTTGAATTGTTATAATTTTATTTTTATGAAGGTTAAGAGGATTATATATTATTAATTATTTTTATGCGTATATAATAATGTGTATATATTTGAGTCATGTGTATGGGTATATAATAAATGAGAGAATGAGATGAATAGGGGGATTATGAGCCAAATGGGGGAATTATGAGACGAATAGGGAAGTTTGAGGATAAATAGGGAGAGTTAGGTTTCATTCTGATTTGAGTCATGTGTATGTGTATATAATAAATGAGGGAATTATGAGATGAATGGGGGAATTATGAGAAGAATGGGGGAATTATGAGATGAATGGGGAAGTTAGGGGATAAATAGGGAAAGTTAGGTTTCATTCTGCTTTATTATATAGATATATGAAGGTTTTATATATTATTAATTATTTTATTTTTATGAAAAATAATATGAACTGTTATAATTTTATTTATATGAAGGTTAAGAGGTTTATATAATATTAATTATTGTTATGCGTATATAATAATGTGTATATATTTGAGTCATGTGTATGGGTATATAATAAATGAGAGAATGAGATGAATGGGGGGATTATAAGCCAAATGGGGGAATTATGAGACGAATGGGGAAGTTTGAGGATAAATAGGGAGAGTTAGGTTTTATTCTGCTTTATTATATAGATATATGAAGGTTAAGTGAATTATATATTATTAATTATTTTATTTTTATGAAAAATAATTTGAATTGTTATAATTTTATTTATATGAAGGTTAAGAGGATTATATATTATTAATTATTTTTATGCGTATATAATAATGTGTATATATTTGAGTCATGTGTATGGGTATATAATAAATGAGAGAATGAGATGAATGGGGGGATTATGAGCCAAATATGGGAATTATGAGACGAATGGGGAAGTTTGAGGATAAATAGGGAGAGTTAGGTTTCATTCTGCTTTATTATATAGATATATGAAGGTTAAGTGAATTATATACTATTAATTATTTTATTTTTATGAAAAATAATTTGAATTGTTATAATTTTATTTATATGAAGGTTAAGAGGATTATATATTATTAATTATTCTTATGCGTATATAATAATGTGTATATATTTGAGTCATGTGTATGGGTACATAATAAATGAGAGAATGAGATGAATGGGGGGATTATGAGCCAAATGGGGGAATTATGAGACGAATGGGGAAGTTTGAGGATAAATAGGGAGAGTTAGGTTTTATTCTGATTTGAGTCATGTGTATGTGTATATAATAAATGAGGGAATTATGAGATGAATGGGGGAATTATGAGAAGAATGGGGGAATTATGAGATGAATGGGGAAGTTAGGGGATAAATTGGGAAAGTTAGGTTTCATTCTACTTTATTATATAGATATATGAAGGTTTTATATATTATTAATTATTTTATTTTTATGAAAAATAATATGAACTGTTATAATTTTATTTATATGAAGGTTAAGAGGTTTATATAATATTAATTATTTTTATGCGTATATAATAATGTGTATATATTTGAGTCATGTGTATGGGTATATAATAAATGAGAGAATGAGATGAATGGGGAGATTATAAGCCAAATGGGGGAATTATGAGACGAATGGGGAAGTTTGAGGATAAATAGGGAGAGTTAGGATTCATTCTGCTTTATTATATAGATATATGAAGGTTAAGTGAATTATATATTATTAATTATTTTATTTTTATGAAAAATAATTTGAATTGTTATAATTTTATTTATATGAAGGTTAAGAGGATTATATATTATTAATTATTTTTATGCGTATATAAAAATGTGTATATATTTGAGTCATGTGTATGGGTATATAATAAATGAGAGAATGAGATGAATAGGGGGATTATGAGCCAAATGGGGGAATTATGAGATGAATAGGGAAGTTTGAGGATAAATAGGGAGAGTTAGGTTTCATTCTGATTTGAGTCATGTGTATGTGTATATAATAAATGAGGGAATTATGAGATGAATGGGGGAATTATGAGAAGAATGGGGGAATTATGAGATGAATGGGGAAGTTAGGGGATAAATAGGGAAAGTTAGGTTTCATTCTGCTTTATTATATAGATATATGAAGGTTTTATATATTATTAATTATTTTATTTTTATGAAAAATAATATGAACTGTTATAATTTTATTTATATGAAGGTTAAGAGGTTTATATAATATTAATTATTGTTATGCGTATATAATAATGTGTATATATTTGAGTCATGTGTATGGGTATATAATAAATGAGAGAATGAGATGAATGGGGGGATTATAAGCCAAATGGGGGAATTATGAGACGAATGGGGAAGTTTGAGGATAAATAGGGAGAGTTAGGTTTCATTCTGCTTTATTATATAGATTTTATTTTATGGTCCAAGCCCTAGTATGAATTTATGCTTATAAAAGGAGGTCTGGACTTCTATTTTTCATACAATTCACATTCCACAAGATTAAACACCAGAGAGAAGCAACAGAAAGAAGAAAGAAGAAGCTACAAGAGCTGGAGTGGGTCTATAGCTCCGTTCGTAGTCATTCCAATTCCGGAAATTAGGTTCTTTTTATATTTTAATTTTGTAAACAATATGAATTCCATTTCTTTTAATTTAGTTTTTAATTTTAATATGAGCTAAGCTTTTCATAGTGCTTGAGAACAAACAATGGGTGAATCTTAATTTTATGAAATAACGAATGTTGAATTTGGGTTTAAATTAAATTAAATTAGATTGGGTCTATTACTCTTTTCGATAATTTGTGATTATTTACTGTTATTAGAGTCGCGAACTAAGAACAGGTATTAGTATCTAGGCTATTCCACATAAGTGGCGTGTGGATCATCCTGACGGAGGGTTTAGGTATAGAATTAATTATTCAATCTAGGATAAAAGCTATTGATTCTGATGAACTTAGCTAATTCTAGGGCCAATGAGGTCAAACACTTAAACATCCAACGGTGGATAATATTTACCCTGACGGGACTAGTGACACTTTAGGATCGCCTTATAGTCCACCCTGACGGGGGTATAAGGAATTTAGAATCCCGACCATTGTAATTGACCGATTTAGCCCTTAAACAACATAAGTTAGGAAATAAAATTAGGAGGATCCTTGTGTTCTCAAGTACTACATCTCATACTGCGTTTTCACTCATTTTACTTGCGTCTTAGCTTTTACTTGCATTTTAATATTTGTCTTTCATCTATTTAGTCTTAATACGAAAACCAAACAAAAATTTTATTATCTTTTATCTTCATAAGTGCATCAATCACTATTTGCTAGACATTGTGATCAACCATTCCGTCCTTGGAACGAATCTGTATTATCCTTATTACTACTTGGGACAACCGTACACTTGCAGTTGTGGTTCGATTAGCATTTGCATTTATTTTTAGAACACACAAAGGACCACCACTTCCGCCTCTTGACACTCTCTCTAAGGATGATTTAATATGAAGGTTTAATGAGAGGTACTGAATAATAAGGTCTACAGGGTCTATGTATAGGTGCTAGGAAGCCCAAACTCGTTTTACTTGGAGTGGGAGACAAGTAAATGACTCTTTAATTCGCAGCCCTAAATAGAGGAAAGGTGAGATTCTTTTGCTGATTTGTTTTGGTCATATCTCCTTCAATACTTATCCGTTTAACGTGTTCTTTATTTCGAAATAACTTGTATCGGAAAGCTCTATCCATTGGTTAGACCATTCTCCCAAATTCCTAGCGAATCTTGAGTTATGAGCTCGTCTTTGAACGTGGCTGGAATTTCAGATTTATTTGGCAATTTTATCTTTTCGTTCTTTGCATATTTCCTTCCTTAATCTTCCAATATCCATGTATATATCTTTCCTTTACTTCTTAGACTTGACTTGGTCTCTAATTAATTACCATATATCTTTAAAGCTTCACAATAAATAAATAATAAAACCGCAATCGAGACTAGAAATAAGAAAGTGCACTCTAAAATTAGAAACTCGAATAAAATACTTCCTAACACACTATAAATAATCTAAGACTTTAATTCTCACTTCTCCTCCTTGTATTGGTTTTCCATGAAATTCAATAACCTACTAACTTTGCACTAAAATTATCCATATTAACGCACAAAAGCTGTAAAAATGCAAAGAGTCTATTTCCAAGGGGTGAAAGTGTAATAAGACGAAATAAGCATAAAAGTCTATCAAATAAGTCAAATATTAACATAAATGGATGTCTCCTAAGTGCTAATAATTAGAACAAATAGGGAGACATCAAGACCCCAAACTCAAACCTTTGTCGTCCCGACAAAGTAAAATAAAAACAAAGCCTTTTAGGTGAATGCAGAAGGTAGAATCTAGTAAATATTCCCAAAGCAAAACTTAAAAAAAATCTCATATAGAATGATCTAGGAATAAATATACACATACACATGGCATGCAAAATCAAACACAAAATAATATCAATCCAAAATTAATTTCACAATGCTAGAAGGTTACGCTTAGTACTTATCTCAAGATGGTGGCTATAGGGTGTTCCTCGATGCTTACTTGCTTTGAACGCTCCACTTAGCATACTCCCTATTAGCTGAATCACGGACTCACTATGTATCTAGGAATCACGAGTTCTTTATGGTTTTAATATAGGCTTAGGGACGGTATGGTATGTATATTTGGTAAATTTGAAGTGAGGATCTCTCCTCACTTACCATCAACAAACTGTCCAAGAGCTTGAGTTTACACTTGAATATATTCTCACTCAACCCATTTGACGCACTACTTTTGCATCCCCAGATTAACCCAATAAGCACTAAAAATAATTCACATAAAATTTCCTCTTTACCGGTCCAAATATATATTCTTTTCATATGAAATTTCTATTTTCTTTTTTTGTATAGCTATGACTCTCTTTTTGATGTTGAGATATCATGCTATTTTTTCATTTAATTTTTTATTCTTTTCATATCATTTTTCATTTTCTCTTACCCCAGCAAAGGCTTACAATATAATCACTATGAATCATCATCAAAATATATAACAAAGTGGTGTCTCCTAGTGTGTTCTAAATAAACACACCTAAAAAGGCAAGACACGTACCGCAAGTGTACGGGTCGTCCAAGTAATATCTGGTAAACGGGATTTCGATCTCAGGGACGGATTAGGTATGATTAAAGTGTTATGCAATAAATGGAAATAGTTGCTTGAAGGAAAATTGAAAGCAAGGAAAAAGATTTTTATTTTGTTTTTGATTAAAGGAGTAAAGTGAATTAAAGTAAATATTAAACTAAATTTAAAACTAATGCTAGAAAGTAAATATGAAGAGACTAAAATATGAGAGAGTAGTACTTGAGTCACGCTAGGTTTCACCAAAATAAACTTAATTGATGCTTCTTCTAAGGGACAAATTAGTAACTAGTAATAGTCGGGATTCTAGATTCTCCTAACCCCCGTCAGGGTGGACTTAGGAGCTATTCTCAGGTGTTACAAACCCCGCCAGGGCGATCATAATCCACCTTCGAATATCAGGTTCTCTACCCAATTGGCTATAAGATTAACTAAGTTCGTCAGGATCAATAATTTCTATCTTACGTTTATTACCTATGTCAGTAATTAAACCCCCCGTCAAGATGATCCAATCGCCACTAATTGGAATAGCCTAATTACTCAAACCTATGTCTAATTGGTCAAATTAAATATAGTGAAATTAACTTACGATAACAAACAATATTGAATTACTCAATTTGAATTAAATTATAAAAATCCCAAATCAGAAAGCATTAACTAAATAAATTAAGGTTCAACCCTTACAGCGATTCTCAAGCACTTAAGAAGTTTAGCTCATAATGGAAAATAAAACTAAAAAGAATAAATTGAAAGACATAATGTTTTATCGAAAGAAAATAAATAAACCTAATTAAGCGGTTTGGGTTGTCTTTGAATCGGAGATATAGACAGTCTCCAGCTCTCAGCTTTCTTCCTTCCTGCTTGCTCTGACTTGAATCCTTAAGCCTCTTTGATAATTATATGAAGTGTGTTTGAAAGAGGAGGCTAAGGGGTGTATTTATAGGTGTTGGAGGACCCTAGGTCGAATTTCTTGGAGTGGAAGACAAGTCAAGGACTCTTAAATTCGTAGCTCTAAATTCTAGGAAAGGTAAGATTCTTCTGCTGATTTGATTTGGTCATATATTTTCAATACTTATCCGTTTGAGAAGTTCCAATATATGAAACTGCTTGTCTTGGAAAGAGATTTCTATTGGTGCAGACCACTCGTCCAGAATCCTAGCCAATCTTTAATTATGATTTAATCTTTAAAACGTGGATGGAATTTCAGATTTCAAAAGACCGCTTTATCTTTTCCTTCTTTGAATATATCGTTCCTAAATCTTCTTGTTTCCATGTAAATCTTCTTTCCTTCAATCCTTCATCTTGACTTGGTCTCTAAGTAATTACCATTTATCTTTTAAAGCTTCACATTAAATAAATCATTAAACCGCATATGCTTAAAAAGAATAAATCAAGAAATCAAGAAAACGAAATAGGAAAGTGTACTCTAAAAATAGAAACTCGACTCAAAATCAATTCCTAACACTCTAAAATACACTAAGACTTTATTCTCACTTTTCCTCCTTGGATTGGTCTTTCATGAAATTTAGGAACCTATTTAACTTTGCATAAAAAATAGTCAAATTTACGCACAAAAGCTCAGAAAATGCAAATAGTTAAATTCCAAGGGAGAAAAGTGTAATATGACAAATTATGCATAAAAGTCTAGCTAATAAGTCAATAATTCACCTAAAATGATGTCTCCAGAGGGCTATTAATTAGAACAGATAGGGAGACATCAAGACCCCCAACTCAAACCATTGTCGTCCCGACAAAGTAGAATTAAAACAAAGGCCCCTTTTAGGTAAATGCAGAAGGTAGAATCTAGAAAATATTCCCAAAGCAAAACTTAGAACAAATCTCATATAGCCTAATCTAGGAATTAATATACATCTACACTTATCATGCAAAATCAAATACAAAACAATATCAATCCAAAATTAATTTCACAATGCTAGAAGGTTACGCTTAATACTTATCTCAAGATGGTGGCTATAGGGTGTTCCTCGATCTTTACTTGCTTTGAACGCTCCACTTAGAATATTCCCTATTAACTCACTGTGCATCTAGGAATCATGAGGTCTTTACGGTTTTAGCATAGGCTGAAGGACGGTATGGTATGTATATTTGGTAGATTTGAAGTGAGCTTTTGGCTCTCTCCTCACTTACCATCAAAAACTGTCCAAGAGCTTGAGTTTACACTCGAATAACGTTCTCACTCAACCCAATTGACGCGCTTAATTAGCGTCCCCAAATTAACCCAATAAGCACTAAGGATGATTCACTTAAAAATTTCCACTTTGCCGGTCTGAATATATTCTTTTCAAATCATTTATTCAATTCTTTTCTTTTTGTATAGCCATGACTCCCTTTTTAATGTTGAGATATCATACTATTTTTCATAGTTATGCCTTTTCATAACTTGAGCTCGAAGCTTCTTTTCCATTCACTATTACCCCGGCAAAGGGTTACAATATCATAAACCTGTGAATCATCAAAATATATAACCAAGCACAATTGATAAGCTCAAAAATCCCAACCCAATAAATTCCCATAATGGTGGACCCACCACCCCAAACTCAAGCTCAAGACAGGAAGTCTCAGGATCGTGATTCAAGTGCGGGTCATATGGTCATGCCTAACAATCTAAAGGGATATTGGCTTATAATGTGGCGACAAAAGAAAGGCTTAAAGGCTAAAAATTTGTCTAAGAAGGATAAAATTAATTCAAGGATAGACAGCCAAAAAGGATTCAAAGGGCTAACAAAAAACTGCCTCTATCATCTTCTTATTTACACAACTTGTCTCTAGTTCATACCTAAGTGGGTTCTCTACTCATTTAGATCTCACGTTCTACAAAACACTTATTATCCTTAAGCACAAGTTTACTTCTTTTGCATTGTTCATTAATTCTTCCTATCAATTATCTCATATTTGCATGCAATCAAAGTGCGTTTTATACTAACTCCTAAAGTGAACTATTTTCTATCATAAATTCATAAAAAGCATGCTTGATGGGGGCATTTAAAACACTCTACAGTCAAACACAACCCTAAAAAAAATTTCTTTCTGAACAGCATGTAAAACACAAAAAAAATTGGGATGAGGCAACGAACCCCACCCCAAACTCAAAAGTGAGGCGTGCCCCCACGACTCGAAATAGACTCAATAAAGCAATAAAATTAAACTAAAACTACCTAGTGCCTACCATTAATTAAGAAGAAGAATTAGAACGAGGTACCTGGCCATAAAGATCCATCATATCCTCCTCCTCCGAAGAAGAATTTTTATCAATATCCATGTTCAAAGTTACCTTACTCCTTGTTGAATTCATCTTGGCAATTTCCTCCCAAAGTGCTAAAACTTGTTTCCTTAGGTGATCGATTTGTTGTTGATGTTTGATAGCCCATGGGGGTGTGTAAGAATCATTCGGAGAAGAAGAAGAACCATGATCTTGGATTTGTGTCTTTTCTTTAGGATTTGATGGTACCTTCATCCTAGCTGTGAATTTCTTGTGTAGTAATTGTGCAGGTGCCTCTTCTTGTTGTTTCTCAGTAGGCTCATCAAGATTGATGGCCTTTTCAATTGTAGAACCATGCAAATTCTTGTTCTCCCCTAGAGTATAACACTTCCTCTTGCAATCCATAGCCTCTGTTCTGTTTGTCATGGTTGATTTGACCCCAAACTCAAGTTATACCAAGGATAGAATAAAGTTAATAAAACTTGGTGTAGCTTGAGTTTCTTGCTTGGATTAGATGAAGGAAGGTGGTTTCTTGATGGATCTTGGAAGAATTATTGGAAGCTTGATGATCTTGAAGGTGTTTAATGGTGTTTTGTGATGGATTTGATGAAGAAGATGTGTTTATGGAGGATGGAGGAGAGAATTTGTGATGTTATTGTGTTTGTTGAGGAGGTTTAATCAAGCTTCAAGGTGTTTTTATAAGGTTGGGAGCTGGAAAATTCGTGTGGGAGAGGCTAGGTCTTGATTGTGTTAAGGTAAGAGTTGTATTAGGTAACAAACTCTTCAAAACCGACTTGACTGCGGTATACCGGACCCAGCAGGTCTTTTTTTTTTTCGTCTCTGCAAAGACCCCGCGGTATATAACCCGTGGTACGGGTTTTCGCCACTGCTCAATTGCTCTTCTCCGTCCAAAAACCCGCGGTACCTAACCCGTGGTACGGGTTTTCCTCCTGCGGTATACCAGACATATCGCGCGGTATACCGGACCGCGCATCGACAAATTTTTTCCACCTCTGCATAAAACTCGCGTTAATAATCCGTGGCACGGGTTTTCTTTCTGCGGTATACCGGGGTTCTGGGGCGGTATACCGGACTTTGCGCTGAATTTTCCCTTGTGTTCCTTTTTTCGTTTCCTAGCACCAAACTCAATTCCTGCACCATTAACACACTACCTTTCTCATTTCTTTATAAAAGTAGACACTAAAACTCGATACTAACTTAGAATTATACACTAGGAATTGAAAAACTTAAAGCAATAAACTAATATACAATGAATTGGCTTTTGTTTAACGTCGTTAAGCTCGACGGGTTACCTCTCGCGTCACTTTTTCACATAACCTCCCCAGCAGTGAGTGAGGTCATCAATGTTTGCTACACGGAACTTGCATCCCTTAGCTTTTATTACCACCAATTGATCAGAGATAACCCTTGTGACCTTGAACGGTCCTTGCCAAGAACTCTTGGCATTGCGCGCTTTCGGAGGGGGATCATGCTTCTTCATTGCAACCTCTTCACCTACACTGAATGCCCTCCTCTTTCTTTCTTTCTTAGGTTCTTTTGGAACCTTCATAGTACGCCCTTTTTCTTTCTTTTTAACATGGTCAAGGTGTGGATTTTTCTTAGGATATGGATGATTTATGTTAGGTGGTTTCTTTTTGAGCTCTTTTTCCTCCTTTCCTAAGGTTTCCACAACCTTAGTTGGCTCTTGTTCAATCACATCTATCCGGAAACACTCCTCCTTGGATTCCGAAAACTTCATTGGTCTGAACACGTTGAACTTCACTTCCTCGTCTTGGATTCTCATAGTCAATTCTCCATTTTCTACATCAATTATAGTACGCCCCGTGGCTAGGAATGGTCTTCCCAAAATAATGGGGACATTCCTATCCGCGTCGTAGTCAAGTATAACAAAATCAACTGGAAAAATTAACGTACCCGCCTTGACGAGGACAATTTCTACTCTTCCCTCTTGATGCACGAGGGATCTGTCAGCCATTTGCAAGACCATAGAGGTTGGTCTTGCATCTCCTATCTTTAACTTTTCAAAAATTGATTTGGGCATAAGATTAATACTCGCTCCCAAATCGCATAAAGCTTTCGCTTGCCACTTATTACCAATAGAGATGGGAATAGTAAAACTCCCAGGATCAAGTAGCTTCGGTGGTAACTTACTCTGACATATCACACTGCATTCTTCTGGCAAGCCTACCATTTCATTCTCAAGATATCGGCGTTTGTTCGTGAGAGCTCTTTTCAGGAATTTCAAATACTTTGGTACCCCCTTGATAGCCTCTAAGAAAGGTATATTAATATTGAGCTTACTCACCATGTTCATGAATCTTTCATATTCAGCCGTATCTCCTTTCTTCTGAACTCTGGAAGGGAATGGTGGAGGAGGACGGTTTTCTATAATATCTTTCTTCTTTGTCTTTTCCACTTCTACCACTTCAGGTTCTTCTTTTTCTTCCACCTTCTCTAACGGTTTTTCTTTTCTAATTACTTCCTTTTCTTTCATAACCGGGAAAGGTGGTGGTGGAAGCTTCTTCCCACTTCTGAGTGTGACGCGTTACAACTTTCAAATTGCTTAGGGACCTCCGTATCACTTGGAAGTTGGCCTTGACCTCGAACATTCAAACTATTGGCGATCTTTGATATTTGAGTCTCTAAGACCTTTAACGAAGTGGAATGTGAGTTTAATGTTTCTTCCATCCTATTTTCTCTCGTGTGGGTTTCATCCATGAATCGCGATAGCTGGTTTTCAATTTTCTCTGACCTCTTATCCGCATGGGATATGTATTGCGTCATAGTAAGTGCTAACTCACTTGCGGTAATTTTGCATTCGTGAGGTCGAGAAGGAAGTGCATTTTGAGCTAATGTGTCGGCATACGCGTCTTGATCGGCTCTAGGTTGATTCCCTTGGTATTGGTTTTGCGTCCGAAACTGATAGTTGTTCCCTTGAGGCCTTTGTTGATATGTTCCAGGATTGGCTGCCCCTTGTGGATTTGAATACTGAAAGTCTGGATGATTTCTGTTTTGATTTCCATACCCTTGACCACCTGAAAAGTTACCTCGATGATTAACAAAGTATACGGATTCTGGGTTGTTGGCACATTCTTCCCAGCTATGATCATCTCCTCCACAACTAGAACATAATTCTCGTTCATTAACAACGTTTACCAGAGCTTTATTCGACATAGATAATTGTTTCAACTTGTTCTCAAGTGCGGCAATCTTAGCGTTCAATGCAGTTTCTGTATCTAAATTCAAAGTACCGCTTTCAGAAGCTCTAACTGATGATTTCGAGGATTGCCAACTCATTTCATTCTTCACAATTTGGTCCATGATAATCAGAGCTTGATCAGTTGTGACCATCATGAGACCACCTTGGCACATAGTATCGATTTTGTCTTTCGCAGCATCACCTAAACTTCGATAAAATATTCCAAGCTGTAATTCAATAGAGTACCCATGTAATGGGCACTTGCGTAATAAGGATTGAAAACGAGTCCATGCAACTCCTACAGTTTCTCCTGGCTCTTGGTGGAAACTAACAATATCTAATTGCCCACTGAGTCGAACACTTTGAGGATAGTACCTATCGAAAAAGGCTGTCTGAAGTTGATCCCAAGTCACTATCGCGTTGTGTGGTTGTTGGTCATACCACTCACTCGCTCCTCCGGTAAGGAAGAATGGAAACATATGAAAGTACATTTGTTCTTGGGTTACTCCAGGGGTGACATATGCATCACATATTTGCATAAACTTGTACATAGCACGAATAGGATCTTCACGAGATGCACCACTATACTGTCCCACGGTTGTAAACTGGTTAATCATCCCTGCATTTGGTCTGAATCGAATTCCTTGAATTGCAGGAGGACGGAGTCCTAGTGGTGGTATACGAAAAGGTCCATGGTTGTTCGGTTGAAAGATCTGCGGTCCATGATCGTGAAGTACTCCACCATTATTATTGACTTGCTGTTGATTTCCGGGAGGAGCTTGTAATTGGACTCCTACCGGTGGAATTGGTAATTGAACTCCTACCGGTGGAGCTATTGGGAGACCATTTTCATCCAACTGAATCACGGGATCTTGAAGGACGGGATCTTGAGCATTCTCTTCTGCCATTGCTTTTTCTAACCTTGCTTGTTCTCTTGCTTTTTTATCTCTTTTGTTTTTCTCTCGAACTAGGCTTTCGGGATTATCAAGGATCACGATATCTCCAAGCATATACCAAAACCTGTAAATCTGAGAAAGCAAGAACAACCCAAAGCGTAAAACTGAAAAATAAAAATTAAAACTAAACTAAAAACTAGCAACTAAAACACTTACGGCTAACACCGTGGTCACACGCTACCGTCCCCGGCAGCGGCGCCAAAAACTTGGTGTCTCCTAGTGTGTTCTAAATAAACACACCTAAAAAGGCAAGACACGTACCGCAAGTGTACGGGTCGTCCAAGTAATATCCGGTAAACGGGATTTCGATCTCAGGGACGGATTAGGTATGATTAAAGTGTTATGCAATAAATGGAAATAGTTGCTTGAAGGAAAATTGAAAGCAAGAAAAAAGATTTTTATTTTGTTTTTTATTAAGGGAGTAAAGTGCAATTAAAGTAAATATTAAACTAAAATTAAAACTAATGCAAGAAAGTAAATATGAAGAGACTAAAATATGAGAGAGTAGTACTTGAGTCACGCTAGGTTTCACCAAAATAAACTTAATTGATGCTTCTTCTAAGGGACAAATTAGTAACTAGTAATAGTCGGGATTCTAGATTCTCCTAATCCCCGTCAGGGTGGACTTAGGAGCTATTCTCATGTATTACAAACCCCGCCAGGGCGATCATAATCCACCTTTGAATGTCAGGTTCTCTACCCAATTGGCTATAAGATTAACTAAGTCCGTTAGGATCAATAATTTCTATCTTACGTTTATTACCTATGTCAGTAATTAAACCCCCCGTCAAGATGATCCAATCGCCACTAATTGGAATAGCCTAATTACTCAAACCTATGTCTAATTGGACAAATTAAATATAGTGAATTTAACTTACGATAACAAACAATACTGAATTACTCAATTTGAATTAAATTATAAAAATCCCAAATCAGAAAGCATTAACTAAATAAATTAAGGTTCAACCCTTACAGCGATCCTCAAGCACTTAAGAAGTTTAGCTCATAATGGAAAATAAAACTAAAAAGAATAAATTGAAAGACATAATGTTTTACAGAAAGAAAATAAATAAACCTAATTAAGCGGTTGGGGTTGGCTTTGAATCGGAGATATAGACAGTCTCCAGCTCTCAGCTTTCTTCCTTCCTGCTTGCTCTGACTTGAATCCTTAAGCCTCTTTGATAATTATATGAAGTGTGTTTGAAAGAGGAGGCTAAGGGGTGTATTTATAGGTGTTGGAGGACCTTAGGTCGAATTTCTTGGAGTGGAAGACAAGTCAAGGACTCTTAAATTCGTAGCTCAAAATTCTAGGATAGGTAAGATTCTTCTGCTGATTTGATTTGGTCATATCTTTTTCAATACTTATCCGTTTGAGAAGTTCCAATATATGAAACTGCTTGTCTTGGAAAGAGATTTATATTGGTGCAGACCACTCGTCCAGAATCCTAGCCAATATTTAATTATGATTTAATCTTTAAAACGTGGCTGGAATTTCAGATTTCAAAAGTCAGCTTTATCTTTTCCTTCTTTGAATATATCTCTCCTAAATCTTCTTGTTTCCATGTAAATCTTCTTTCCTTCAATCCTTCATCTTGACTTGGTCTCTAAGTAATTACCATTTATCTTTTAAAGCTTCACATTAAATAAATAATTAAACCGCATATGCTTAAAAAGAATAAATCAATAAATCAAGAAAACGAAATAGGAAAGTGTACTCTAAAAATAGAAACTCGACTCAAAATCATTTCCTAACACTCTAAAATACACTAAGACTTTATTCTCACTTCTCCTCCTTGGATTGGTCTTTCATGAAATTTAGGAACCTATTTAACTTTGCATCAAAAATAGTCAAATTTACGCACAATAGCTCAGAAAATGCAAATAGTTAAATTCCAAGGGGGAAAAGTGTAATATGACAAATTATGCATAATAGTCTAGCTAATAAGTCAATAATTCACCTAAAATGATGTCTCCAGAGGGCTAATAATTAGAACAGATAGGGAGACATCACAAAGCATAATTGATAAGCTCAAAAATCCCAACCCAATGTAAATTCCAAAATAGTGGACCCACCACCCCAAACTCAAGCTCAAGACAAGAAGTCTCAGGATCGTGATTCAAGTGCATGTCATATGGAAATGCTTAATAAACTAAAGGGATATTGGCTTATAAGGCGGCGACAAAAGAAAGGCTTAAAGGCTAAAAATTTGGCTAAGAAGGATATAATTAAATTCAGGGATAGAATGCCAAAAAGGATTCAAAGGGCTAACAAAGATCTGCCTCTATCATTTTCCTATTTACACAGCTTGCCTCTATATCATACCTAAGTAGGTTTTCTACTCATTCAGATCTCACGTTCTACACACCACTCATTTTCCTTAAGTACAAGTTTACTTCTTTTGCATTGTTCTTTAATTCTTCCTATCATTACCTCATATTTGCATGCAATCAAAGTGCGTTTTACACTAACTCCTAAAGTCAACAATTTTCTATCATAAATTTACAAAAAGCATGCTTATGAGGACATTTAAAATACTCTACAGTCAAAACATTCCTTAAACTAATTTTTATTTGATTTTTAATTTTTTTTCAAAAAAGCATTAAAAACCATAAAAATTGGATGAGGCAACGAACCCCACCCCAAACTAAAAAATGAGGCGTGTCCCCACGACTCGAAAAAGACTCAAGAAAGCAAATAATTAAAAAGAATGAGAAAAGGATAGGAAAACGTATATGAACCAGCACGAAGCTGGTTTCCATGGTTGCGTGTAGGTTGAGCTCCTCTTGTTGTGTAGGTGGCATGATAAACATTGCTCACTCCACGTAATATGTTTTGCATAGGCTCCAACTTTTTTGTGACTTTTCCTATGGTTGGCAACACCTCTTCATGTTTTTCCTCCAAAATTCTCATTCTTTCAACAACATCTTTAAACACCAAAAGTAATAAGAGGATCTTCAACTTCTTCTTCCTCTTCATGGTATTCTTGACCTCCTAATCTTCGTCATCTCAATGAACCCCAAACTGAAAATTTCAAATAATCAAAAACTAGAAAGGAGTTTTGAAATTTGATGTTTTGAGGATTTGTAATGAATGATTAAGGTGTTATATGAGATGGGTAATGATATTGTAGTGGATTTGGGAAGGTTTAATGAATAGGATTGAAGCTTTGATGAAGAGGCTTAAGGTTGAAGAAGAAGATTTCTTTGTGTTCTTTAATGATTGTGGTGTTGGATGTGTGTTTGGAATGGAATAGAAGGAAGGATTTAATCTTTATAGGGGTTGTAGTGGTGTAGTGCAAGTATATAAAGGATCGGGGTTCGTTCATAATGATATCTCGCAGAAGAGGCTAGGTTAAAAGAGGTGAAATAGGGTTTTAATGAAGATTTGGTAAGTTTCCCCCTGGTCGGGCCGGCATACCGGTCAGATGACCGGCTAGACGGTTCCAGACCTCGTCGAAATTCTCCTCTCGTTAAAATACCCGAATCGACAACCTGAGGGCTCGCGTTTTTCTTCTGGCCGGCATACCGGTCACCTAGGCGGCATACCGGTGCGGCTTTTGAATTTTTTTTCTTCCTCTCGGAAAATAACCCGAGTCATAGACCCGATGGCTCGTGTTTTTCCTCCACCGGCATACCGGTCATATGACCGGCTAGCCGACCAGTGCTGCAGATTTTTCTTTTTCGTTCCTTAGCACCCCAAACTCAATTCCTGCACCATTCAACACACTACCTTTTTCATGTCTTAAAAGATAGACGCTAAGACTCGACAATTACTTATAATATACACTAGGAATTGAAAAACATTAAAACAAATTAAAACATGGGTTGTCTCCCAAGAAGCACTTTTGTTTATTACGTCTTTAAGTTCGACGCGTTACCTTCCATGAAGTTGGTATTGAGGCCTTTACGGTTCTCCTCTGCTTAAACTTGCCTCTTCCTTGGCATGTAAGCTTTATAACCTTCCCCCTTAAAATTTTATTCACTCGATCTTTGAGAGGGGGAGAATAGTATCTCCGTTTCGTCTCCTTGCCCTCATGACGAAACTCATTTTTCACCACATGATAGTAGATAACCGTCCTCAATGGTATAAGCTCAATTTTATTCTTTCCAATCTCGCGTTCCTCTTTAAAATGTGGTGGGTAGGTGCTCCTCCTTGCCGCTTTACTCTCGTGGTGTAGCACCTTTCTTGCGTAGCACCTATTGATCATTTTTAGTAATAGAGGTGATTCTGATTTTTCGGCTCTAATTATGATTTGTGGTGGAAATGGTGATTGATGAGCTTTTGTGGCGGAGATTCGAATTCTCTTTTATTGTGAACTTTGAATTCTTCGATGGACTCCTCAACCACTTCACATTCATCTTTGCTTTCAACCCAATATTCCAGTATTACCTCATCCTATTTTTGCTTTGTAATTTCTATAACCTCGATCGCCACCTCTTTTGGTTTGCCGCCCGTATCTTGATCATGTGCATACACCATAGGAATAGAAATTTTTGTGAGGATTTGCATTGCTACTCCTTCTTCCACTATGCTAACAAGATTCTCAACCACATGGTGGTCTCTATTTACAATCGGCATGGTGGTCATATCACTATCAATAGTATCTTCCTTCATCACCTCCTCCTCAACTTCTTTTCCATATTGAGTATGAACTTCATCTAGTATATTTTTCATTCTTTTACAGCTGGGGTTTATTTCCTCCTGCGTTTGTGCATATGAGCGCATGAGTTCTTTAAGTGATCTATCTATTTCACAACTTTGTGGTGAAGGTGGAGGTTGTTGAATGTTTTCAACCCATGGGTTGTTCCATCCTTGCTCTTGCTGATAGTGATATAATGATTTTTGTTGATTAATCCCGATCCATTGATTGTTCCATTCTTGCTCTTGCGGGTATTGATAAGGTTGTTGGTAGAAGTTACTACCCCATTGTTGTTGTCCCGAAAAGTCTTCCCAATAGTCGAATGGATCGGGATCTGGGTAATGTCCTCTATACATCTTCAATAAAAACTCTTGATCATTACCTGAATATAGAAACCTGTAAAAGAAAAAAAAAACAAAAACCAAGCGTAAAACTAAAAAAATAAATAAACAATTAAAACTACTTAAGGATTAAAAACTGGGGTCACACGCTGCAATCCCCGGCAACGGCGCCAAAAACTTGATGGGTCCTGGTGTGTTATAAAATTAAGAACTGAAAATAAAGGAACCACAATACCGCAAGTGCACGGTTGTCCAACTAATACTCCGATAAATCGGGATTCGTTCTCAAGGATTGGACTGGTATAACCCAAGTGTTCAATATAAGTAGTAGTAATTGCATTTACAGAAAATAAAAGATAAAAGATATTTGTTTTGTTTCGAGTTATTAAACTACTAGACGCACATAAATAAATTACTGAAAATAAATACTAATAATTAAGACGCAGATATGAGCTATACTTGAGTTTCGCTAGGGAATCGCCTAAACTTACGTATTAATGCTTTTGTTAAGGCGGAACTGATATTTCTATATTTGTCGAGACTCTAATGTCTCCTAGCCCCCGTCAGGGTGGACCTAGAAGCTATCCTAAAGTACTATAAACCCCTATATGGGTGAATATGCCTCTTTGGATGATATGTATTTACCTCTTTGACTATGTAATTAGTTAAGCCTGTCGGTCAATAAAGGACATTACAAGGATATTACCTAAGTATGTAATCAAACCCCCCCTATCAGATGATCACTTCGCCACTAAGTTGAATAGCCCAATTACTATAACCTATTTCTAATTAGCTAGGTCAGATATAGTAAACAAGAACAAAATAATATCAAATATAAAATACCCAATTCAAATTAAACTAGAAACTAATCCCAAATTGAAATACATAAATTAAATAAATTAGGATTCATCCTATTACGATTCTCAAGTATTTAAGGTTTAGATCATAATTGAAATAAAAATAATAAAGAAATTAATAATATACATGTTCCTAATAATAGAAATAAAATAAGAACCTAGATAGAGGAATTGACTTGAGCTGTTGTTGGAGGAAAATGATTTTTCCAGCTCCAGCTCCTGCTCTTGCTTCCGCCTCTTGACACTCTCTCTAAAGATGATTTAATAAGAAGGTTTAATGATAGGTACTGAATAATGAGGTCTACAGGGTCTATTTATAGGTTCTAGGAAGCCCTAACTCGTTTTACTTGGAGTGGAAGACAAGTAAATGACTCTTTAATTCGCAGCCCTAAAATATAGGAAAGGTAAGATTCTTTTTATGATTTGTTTTGGTCATATCTCCTTCAATACTTATTCGTTTGACGCGTTCTTTATGTCGAAATCACTTGTCTTGGAAAGCTCTATCCATTGGTCCAGACCATTCTTCCAAATTCCTATCCAATCTTGAGTTATGAGCTCGTCTTTGAACGTGGCTAGAATTTTAGATTTATTTGGCAACTTTATATTTTTCTTCTTTGCATATTTCCTTCCTTAATCTTCAATTTCCATGTATATCCTCTTTCCTTTACTTCTTAGATTTGACTTGGTCTCTAATTAATTACCATATATCTTTAAAGTTTCACAATTAATAAATAATTAAACCGCATATGCTTTAAATAAATCAGTAAATCAAGACTAGAAATAAGAAAGTGCACTCTAAAATTAGAAACTCAAATAAAATACTTCCTAACACACTAAAAATAATATAAGACTTTAACTCTCACTTCTCCTCCTTGTATTGGTTTTCCATGAAATTCAAGAACCTACTAACTTTGCACTAAAAATAACCAAATTAACGCACAAAAGCTCTAAAAATGCAAATAGTCTAATTCCAAGGGGAGAAAGTGCAATATGACGAAATAAGCATAAAAGTATATCAAATAAGTCAAATATTCACCTAAAATGATGTCTCCTAAGGGCTAATAATTAGAACAAATAGGGAGACATCAAACTAACACAACTTTCTCGCCTCAACTCAGAATTGACTTCTGTCACCTCCCACGTGACACTGACTTCAAGCTCCATCTTAATAAAAAGGAATTTTTTCAAAATATATGACCAATTTGTCGTGGTGGCTGAAACTATGTGACGTCAAGACTTTCTCGGCAAAAGCTCTAACTTCACCAAAGTGACTTTAAGCTCTTTTTACGCCTTGTCTTGGGTTTGAAATTCACTTATTTAAGTCTCTCATATCCTTAGAATCTAGTGTCAAGTGTCAACCATGTACCTAAAAGTTATACACTTAATACACAATTAAAGCACAAAAACTCTATAAATAGATAATGTCCTAAAGAATGTAGAAAAGTAAGATATGGAAAATATTAGGGGAAAATCCCTGACTTAGGTCCCATAAACCATCAAAATAATGTCCCATGAGTAGATTAATCTATCACAGAAGAGGAGATATCAAGATCCCAAACTGAAAGTTTTGTCGTTGTTAGCCTTATAGGTGTGATATAATTAATCAACACTAGAAAAGGTGATTCTCCGTAGTGTACGAATCGGCGAAAAGTATAATTTGATAAGTAGGATTATAACGAACTCCACAGGAATTATTGGTGAGAATAATTATGCTTAGAGTAGTGTAGAGGTGTAAATATTGCAATGGAATTAAATAAATACTAAAAACTTCAAATAAGAAATTGTTTATTTGGTTTTCGATGATTAACAACTAAGAAAGCAAGGACAAAGATTAAACTAATTATTAAAGTATACAAGTAAATATATAAAGGATGAACTAATATGAGGAATTTTCTTGAGGGGTTGCTAGTAATTATCTATGCTGCTAGTTAATAGTTCTATTGATAAGAGCGAGTTGGTGAAGTTTGCATTAGCCGGGATTCAACTGCCCTTCTAACTCTCGTTAGGGCAGAGTTAGAAGGCAACCTACACACCTTGGTTTTCGAGTGAATTAAGTTCCTACCCTATGGACATCCTAATGGGAAAGAGCTTTCGGTTCAATACCTCGCACTAGACGCTTATACGTTATATTTGCAATTACAAACCCCTATCGGTGCTGAATGTAATTAATAAAGCTACCCACTACTTGTCCAGAGCATAAATAGTATTAAATGCATAAGTCAATGGAATAAGTAATCTAACCAAACTCAATTAAACACCTTATCCCAAATACAATTAATCAATTAACCAACTACGCATAAACTCTTCCATAAGCATACTCAAGCAATAAGGGTTTAGTTCTTACTAGTATAAGAAACACTATTAAAACTAATGAAAAAATCATATTCATAAGAAAAAAATAAAGATAGGTTACTTTTCAAGAAGAAGTGAAATGGTGAACCGTTTGGTTTATGGACTAACCCTTCTTTTCTCCTCTCCAGTTCTTCTACTCTTGCTCCCCTTGAAATGTACTGATGAAATGAGTTGTTTGCTGATAGATTATTGATAAGGGAGCTGCTAAATAACTTACATATAAGCTTTAAACGTTTATCCCCCCTTTAGCTAGCTTAATTAGGTTTAGAAAAGGCTTAACCCTTTTTTACTTAGCAGAGTTCTGGTTCGAGACATGGTGGAAGCAAATGGCATAACTTCTTCATCTTAACTCTGAATTGACTTCCGTCACTTTCCACGCGATTTGACTTCAAGCTCTTTCTAAATAAAAATGAATCAGGTCCAAATCTCTTATAAATACTTCATAGTGACTGAAACACTAAGGCACAAATATTTCTCCAGCAAACGTTCCAACTTTCGAAAGTGGCTCTAAGCTCAAATTTTGCCTTGGCTTGGGGTTTATCTTGACTTTATGACTTCTTCTCCTCATCTTTGAACCTTGTATGAAGCATGTACCCCTAAGAGATACACACTTACCATACAATTAAGGCACAAAAGCCCTATAAATAGTATCATGACCAAAATGAGAGGCAAAAGTACAATATAGCAAATAATAGGGAAAAATCCCTCACTTAAGCCCAACAAACTCCCACAATAATTTCTCGAGAATGGATTAATCCATCACAAAAAGAGAGACATCATTAATCCCGACAAAATAAAAGAAAATGAAACTCAAAGGGGCCTAAGCCCAAATAACCAAAGAAGAAAGGAAGAAACAGAAAGATAATGAATAAACCTAAAGTAACTATCCAAAGAAGTCCCATATAGTGGTGTACAAGAAATAATATACAAATTCGCGTAATATACAAAAAATTAACATAAAAAAATTCAAAATTTGTTTAACTTCTAAATGCAAGAAGGAACAGTTCTCACTTAGTTTGATATGTCGGCTAGAATGTGTTCATAGGTCTTCCCTAGTATCTAATGGTCCACTTAGTTATTCCCTAATTGTTCAATCATTACCCGTCCAAATAGCTAGGAATATTAAGGTCTTACGGTGTAGCATAGGCTTAAGGTAGGGTGTGATAAACACTTAGGATAATTTAGAGTGGGCTTTTGGCCCTTTCCTCACTATCCATCAACCTATCTCCCTAGATATTGAGTTTCCACTCAAGATCGTGCTAAATCAACCCATTTGATGTTATAATATTGCATCCCTAAGTCCTAACCAATTATCAAAAGATGTCATATGCCAGCTTTTTCTTTATTCTTTACACATACACACATACACATACACACACACACACACATATATATATTACTTTTTTGTAAGTCAAACACGGGACCGTTTTTATGCAAGTTCTTGTATTGCTTATTTTCTTTCTTTTTCTCAACTTTTTTTCTCAATATATGCATGAATTACGAATAAGCTTACAATGAATAAACGCGAAACAAAACATCTACCCGCCAAATGTAACTCTTGATCACGTACACCCACCATCCCAAACTCAAGCTCTAAGACAACTAGTCCTAGGCATGTGATTCGAGGGGGTCATATGGCCAAGTCATAAAACTAAAAGGTATAAGATTATAACGTGGTTTATCATAGAAAGAGGCTAAAAATGATAGAATTGAGCTAAGAAGCATTGTTCATTATATATATAGTAAGCAAGCTAAAGGCAACAAAGGGCTAACAAAGAAATTCCTTAATCATTTTCTTAACTACTAAGGTTCGTTAATTTTTCACTTTTAGTTTATAAGCTAAGCAGGTAATTCACTTGTTCAAACCTCAAGGCTTCCTAGGTTCAAACTTAACTTCTATGCATTACTTATTAATCCTTTTTATCCTTTATTAAATGTTTTCACGCAAATAAATTACGCAATTTGTAAAAAAAATCAAGAACACACTATTTCTAATCATTAACTTGCTAGAACTATGCTTAAGATGCACATTCACTACATTCTACACCTATTCCTTATACTATTATTGTAAAAGATTTATGGTATTTTGAAAAGCAATCATATACAAAAACATAAACGAGGACAACGATTACCCCACCCAACTCAAAATTGAGTCGTGTACCCACAACTCAAAAAAGACTCTAAAAGAAATAACATTAGTTATATACACTAAACATATAAAGCGATTAAGGAGAGGATTTAGGAGACGTTAGGCAGCCGTAGCACATCTCCTCGATTTCGCGGTCAAAGGCGGTCTGAATGATTTCCTTTCGGATTTTTACCTTGATGTGCTCAATGTATTGCATTATGCTGTGTTGTATCTTCTCTAGTTTTTCAATCATGTTGAACAGTGACACAACCCACACTAGGGTTTCCAGTTCAAAGCTATCCATACCTTCTTGCGAATTTGAGGAGGAACCATGACCCTTAGCGATTGGTTCTTTCCCTTTTTCTTCAACCAGAACTCTACTCCTCAAGTTGTACCTCTCTCTTAATTATGTTATCACCTCAGTTTTTGACTTCTTCTCAAGTGAATCATCAATGAGAAGTGGTGTTTCTTTTGTTTTCCTGAGTGATTTCTTGCACCTCTTCTTTGCTAAGATTTGTACCTTCCTCTTGTAAGCAATCTCATCTGTCCTACTTATCATCTCTTTTCACCCACAACTCAAATATATGCCAATTTTTATTTGAAGTTCTTGAACTTTATATGTTTGGCTTTCTTTGTGTTGTAACATGTAGGAGGAATATGGAATGGTGATTGGATGAAGTTCTGTGAATAGTGAAGGAAGAATGAAAGCTTGTTTGAAGTGGAAGAATTTTTGAAAACTCGAACTCTTTGCTGTTGATGGTTGTTATGGAATAGAATTAGATATGATTATGTCTTTATGGAATATGGGTGGAAGATTTGGTAGTGTTTTTGTGTCTTTTTGAAGGTTTTCGCAAGCTTTCATGGACGTTAAGGGAGTTTGGTGATGAGGAATTTGTTTAAGTAATGTAGGGGGAGGCCAGGAATAGGGTTTAGGTTGTAAGAAACACTAAATATTCTCTTAACTTTTGTCTAAATCGTCTCGCACCAGCATACCACCGTTTGGGCTGGTATGTCGGTCCTCCTCTGTCATACAGCCTTTGTCGCGATGGGTGAATGTATATTTTCTTGTCGATGCGGCCAACATACCACTGATATACCCGACATGCCGCTCAGAATCTCCAATACTTCTAACTTGTTGACTGTGGACCTACCATGTTGATGGTTTGTTTCTTTATGGGCAGCATACCACTTGATTTGGCCGACATACTAGTGCGTCAATCTAAGTCTCTTGTTGCCTTGCTATGTGACGTCTTTTCTCTTTACAGTGATTCTTTGCGACCGGCACTGCCGCTTGATGGCTCCAAAAGTTTTGACTTTCGGGTCATGGATCCATTGAATGCACACTTTTTGGATAGGGCTGGTATGCCGCCGTTTGGGCTGGCAAGCAGATCCATAAATGTGTATACGAATCTTCTTTTCTTTTCACCCAAAACTAAAAATTATACCTACCTACACAACAAAATTTTATACATTTCTTTCCCATTAGTTGTAATAAACACTAATACACATAAATAAAACACTAATTTTTAATAATGTAAACTACGAAAGTAATAAACTAGTCTACACATGGGTTTTCACCCTTACTTGGATTTGTTTAATGTTGTTAACGCGTTACCTCGTGTGCTCGCGACTTCGAGGAGATACATGATTTCTCCACGATATGGATCCTCCTCACGAATTGTGTCTTCATCTCCATGATAAATTTTTGACCGATGACCATTCAACACCATGAATGTATGATGTTCAGATAAATGTTCAATTTTTATAGTCAAATGAGGTGTAACCTTAGTAAAAATGTACGGGCTAGACCACTTTGATCTCAACTTCACTAGTTAATTCCTGAACTTGGAGTTGTACTTTAGGACCTTTTTCCCCACTTCAAACTTTTTTTTTCTGATCCTTTTATCATGCCATTTCTTAGATTTCTCCTTGTAAATGTTGGCATTCTCATAGGCATGAAACAGGATCTCATCAAGCTCATTCAATTTCATCATCATTTTCAATGCGGCTAATAGTGGATCTAAGTTTATTTCTGTTATCGTCCAATACGCTTTGAAATTCAAGCTCCAGTGGTAAGTGACAAGCCTTACCATACACCATTCGATATGGGGATGCACCTAAGGGGGTCTTGAAAGATGTTCTATAATAACAATGCACATAATCTAGCTTCTTTGACCAACCCTTCCTTGTTGGTCCAAAAGTCTTCTCAAGAATTCTCTCTATTAGATATTTTGGCTTGACCGTTTGTTTGGGCGTGATAAGCGATGAAAACTCTTTGTCTCACTCCATATTTCACAAGTACAACTTTTAAATATTTATTCACGAAAGTCGTACCTCTACCACTAGTGAGGACTCTTGGCGTTCCATGTCTTGTGAAGCTACGTTACTTCAAATTTTTTATTACCACTCTAGCATCATTTGTAGGTAAATCCACCGCTTCTACCCATTTATATACATAATCAACTACTAGCAAGATGTATTGATTCCAATGGGATGATGCAAATGGTCCCATGAAATCAATTCCCCAAAAATAAAAAATCTGAACCTCCAACACATTGTTGAGTAGTATCTCGTCAAACCTTGAAATGTTCACAGTGAATTGGTATCTTGTACATTGTTTGAAAAATATATTCCAATCTCTGTGAATAGTAGGCTAATAAAAACCGGATTGAAGTACCTTAGTGGTTGTGTGATCATCCATGAAATGTCCTCCATATGGCGAATCGTGACAACTCTCTTCAACATCACGAATCTCATGCTCTAACACACATCTTCGAATCATATAATCACTACATACCTTGGACATGAACATATCTTCCCAAAAGATTTGTTTCGCTTGGTGCGTGAATCTCTTTCTCTCTTGTAGTTTTCTTCCAATGGGGAATGCCCCACTAACTATAAGAGTAGCAATATACGCATACCATGTAACATTTTATGTATTCACCACAAATAAATTATCATTGGGAAATACCTCTTTGACCACCTTTGATCCTTTATTGACTTTAAAGCATTCGAGGCGAGATAAAAATGATTAGATACTTGATTTTGCTTCCTTTTCGGTCTCGATTCTCTAAGTTACTGATGTCTCCCTAATTGTTCTTATTTTAGACCCTTAGGAGACATCATTTTTGGTGTTTATTTAATTAATTTGATAGACTTTTGGGTTAAATATGCAATATTTCGGAATTACCTTTTTATTTCTAGCATTTTTGAATTATTAAACTTTTGCGCGTAATATTGGTATTTTTAGTGTAAAGTTTACAGGTTTTTAGATGTTAGCTAGGAAAGGAATCCGAAGATAAGGTCAAAGATCAAAAGATAGAGTCAAGACTTGAAGAGAAATCCCGAAGATTTTATTTTTAGAGCTGAAAATCCATTTTCCAGGCCATTGATTGCTGTTTTCGAGGTGCTTAAGAGCTGATTTAGCCGCTGACCTTTGAAGAGAAATTATTCCTTATCGAAATACGGAACTTTAGCAACTGGAATGAGGTCAATCGGAGTTGTAACGCATCGGGAAAAGCAGTTTTAGTGAAGGCCTGTCATCAATTACGGGATTTTGGGCTTAGAAAGTGGGCTTGGACATTTAATCAGGCTTTTATTTTCTGGTCCAAGCCCTAATCCGTTTTTCTTATTATAAAAGGAGGTATGGACTTCTATTTTACATACAATTCATTCTTTACAATTAAAAACACCAGAGAGAAGCAACAGAAGGAAGGAAGAAGAAGCTGCTAGAGCTGGAGTGGGTCTATAGCTCCGTTCTCAGTCATTCCAATTCCGGAAATTAGGTTTCTTTTATCTTTTATTTGTAATCAATTATGAATTCCATTTATTTTAATTTAGTTTTTCTTTTTAATATGAGCTAAACAATTCATAGTGCTTGAGAACGCATAATGGGTTAATCCCAATTTGATTTCATTCTATACATTTGAATTTGGGATATTTATTATTTAAATCAAATTGGGTAAATTGTATTTTTCTTTAATTTGCATTTTAATTACTATTATTGACGTAATTAACCAATGATAGGATTTAGTATCTAGGCTATTCCAATTAGTGGCGATTGGATCACCTTGACGGGGGGTTTAGGTACCGAACTAGTTAATGAATGTAGGTTAGAAATTATTGACTCTGACGAGCTTAATTAAACCTATGGCCTATTGGGTAATGAACATTTTAACACTTGAGAGTGGACTATAATCGCCCTGACGGGGTTTGTAGCATTTGATAGTTGCTCCTTAGTCCACCCTGACGGGGGTAAGGAGATTATAGAATCCCGACCAATACCAATTTACCAATTTGTCCCTTAAACAATGTATGAAATGAATGATAGTTAAGAAAACCCTTGCGTCTCTCAAGTACTACTTGCTCATACTTGCGTTTCCACTCATTTTACTTGCGTCTTAGTTTTTACTTGCATTATTATTTTGTCTTTCATTTATTTAGTAATAAATCACAAAACCAAAACAAACAATTTATCCTCTTTTACTTTCATAAGTGCATCAATCACTATTTGCATAGACATTGTGATCAACCATCCGTCCTTGGAACGAATCTGATTATCAGAATTACTACTTGGGACAACCGTACACTTGCGGTTGTGGTTCGATTATTATTTGCATTTATTTAGAACACACAAAGGACCACCAAGTTTTTGGCGCCGCTGCCGGGGACGGTAGCGTGTGACCACGGTGTTTATCCTTTAGTGATAAGTGCATTTATTTTATTTTATCAGTTTTACGCTTTTTTGTTTGTTAGCTTTTTCAGGTTTTTAGGTTTGGTGTATGCGAAGAAGACTATTCAAGGATCTAGAGCCAACACCTCCGATCCTTAGTAATCCTGAATCATTGATCAGACTTGCGAACAGAAGAAGAAGAGAACGAGAAGCTTTAGAAGTAGAAGAATTAAGTAACAGAATGGAGAATATCATTATTCAAGGTCAACAGAATGGACAAGGCCAGTTAGATGCAAATGGCCAACCTTTAGCTCCAGGCGTTATTCCTCAAGTTCAACCACTAAATCCTAATCCTCCAGTCCAAATAGTGATGAATCATGATCCGTGGTTCACTAATGGCCCTCCAGAAGTTCCATTCCGCGCTCCAGCTATAGGAGTAGGTGCTCCAGATATTAATGTTCCGAGATTCCGTCCAGATTCGGGTATGCTAGCTCAGTTCCAAAACTTTGGAAATTTTCGCGGAAGACCATCGGAAGATCCTCTTAGAGCGATACAAAAATTCAAACAGATATGTGATTCTTACATCACACAAGGAGTTTCAAAAGAACAGATGTACTACGCTGTGTTTAAATTTTTTGTTATTGATGGAGCAAGTGAATGGCATGATACACAAGATCCGACGAAGATAACCAATTGGGATCAATTGGAAGCCGCGTTTTTCGACAGATATTATCCGAGTAATATGAGGTTAGATGCTGAATTGGAGTTGACTAATTTTCGTCAAGAATATGATGAGACTGTGGGTAAGAGCTGGACTAGATTTCAGATGTGTTTGCGTAGAGTTCCAAATCATGGTTTTTCAGAATTTCAACAGTTAAAGATTTTTTATAGAGGCCTTGATGGAGCTTCGAGAGAAAAGTTAGATACGTTATGTGGTGCAGGTTTCCTTCAAGTTCAACCCGCTCATGCCAAGATCATTTTAGAGAGAACAGTAAAGAATGAAGTTGGGTGGAGCTCAGTAAGAACACCAGTCAAGGGAGTTAATAATGTTAACATAGAAGAGAAACTTGCTACCTTTGAGACAAAAATTCAAAACACTTTGGAGCAACAATTGAAGCAGCTTACTTTAGCTGTAAAAGAAGGATTTTCGGGTAAGAGAGTAGCGGTGCATGCTGCACAAGAGGTTTATATGTGTTCGATTTGTAGAGTTGATGATCATGATGAGGAGAATTGTCCGAGTAATCAAGAATCAGTGATGTTCATGTCCAACAGAGGTAATTTTAATGCGAGTGGTAATGGGTATCAGCCTAACAGAAACCATCCTGGGTTTCAATATTCGAATCCTAATGGGGCAGCCAATCCTACACATGCGTATCAGCCGCGTCCCCAAGGTGACAACTATAATCCTAGACCACACAATAACTATCAAGGAGGACAGAATCAAAATTATGTACAGAGACAAGCTCCTCAGAATACTTATGATGAGAATTTGAACCAGAAAGCTTTACCTGCCCATCCACAAGAAGGAGCAAATACCCTTCAGAAAACAGTTGAAAGTTTAATCGCTCTACAAGCACAAGCAATGGAACGGCAGAACGCAGCGATGGAGCGTCAGGATGCAGCGATCGAACGTCAGAACGCAGCTATAGAAAGACAAAATGCACTTGAAGCAAATAT
Source organism: Nemophila menziesii (assembly GCA_029959085.1). NCBI lineage: Eukaryota > Viridiplantae > Streptophyta > Magnoliopsida > Boraginales > Hydrophyllaceae > Nemophila > Nemophila menziesii. The sequence continues at coordinate 2,366,711 of JARWIR010000048.1, read as the reverse complement.
GAAGATGTTCCAAAATCAGCTGAGTCAAATCAATAAACAGCTCAATCAACGTCAGCAAGGACAACTTCCTAGTGATACTGAGAATCCGTTACAAATCGAAGATTGTAAAGTTATTAATCTTAGAAGTGGTAAGAACCTTCCTCCACCTCCTTTTCCGGTTATGAAAGAAAAAGAAGTTAGAAAAGAAAAAGAGGTGGTGAATAAAGATAAAGAAGTTGAAGTAGAAGAAGTGGAGAAGCCTGTTGAGGTTCCGAAAAAGAAAGATGAGACTATAATCAATCGTCCACCCCCACCATTTCCATCGAGAGTTCAAAAGAAAGGTGATATGGGTGAGTATCAAAAATTCTTTAACAAAATAAGAGGCCTTAGCATAAATATTCCGTTGTTAGAAGCTATTCGAGATGTACCCAAGTATGCTAAGTTTCTAAAGAAAGCCCTCACCAACAAACGGCCATATTGTGATAATGAGATGATTGGTCTTCCTGAGGAATGTAGTGCTATTTGTCAAGGTAAATTACCTCCAAAGTTAGTTGATCCTGGGAGCTTTACAATTCCGATATCTATTGGTAATGAGTGGAAAGGAAAAGCGCTATGTGATTTGGGTGCAAGCATCAATTTGATGCCCAAATCAGTCTTTGATAAGCTTAATATTGAAGCAAGACCCACTTCTATGGTTTTGCAAATGGCGGATAGATCTCTTGCACATCCGGAAGGCCGAATCGAAGATGTCCTCGTTAAGGCAGGTACGTTAATTTTTCCCGCTGATTTCGTTATTCTTGATTACGACGCGGATAGGAATGTCCCCATTATTTTGGGAAGACCATTCCTAGCCACGGGGCGTACCCTTATTGATGTAGAAAATGGAGAAATGATTATGAGGATCCAAGACGAAGAGGTGAAATTCAACGTGTTCAGGCCTATGAAGTTTCCGGATTCCAAGGATGAATGTTTTCGTGTAGATGTAATGGAACCGGTAAGAACAAAGCCAATTAGTGTTGTGGACACTTTAGGGGTGGAGGAGAAAGAGCTACGAAAGAAACCACCAATTAAAGCTCCTCCATACCCCAAAGATCCACAACTCAATCATGTGAAGAAGAAAGAGAAAGCACGTGCCACGAAGGTTCCGAAGGAACCTAAGAAAGAGAGAAAGAAAAAGGGGTTCAAAGTAGGTGAAGAAGTAGCTATGAAGAAACCGAACCCCCGCCCAAAGGTACGTGAATCAAAAAGTTCTTGGATAGGACCATTCATGGTCGCACAGATTATCTCAGACAAACTAGTGGGCATAAAAGCGAAGGGATGCAAATTTCGACTTGCAAATATTGACAACCTCACTCACTGCTGGGGAGGTTATGTCAATGACTAATGATTGAGGTAACCCGTCGAGCTTAACGACGTTAAACAAAAGCCAATTACTTGTATATTAGCTGAGTTTTTAAATTTTTGCATTTTAGATTAGTTTGATTTTCGTAATTTTAGTGTTTATTATTAAGAAATGAGGAAGGGTAGTTGTTTTTGATGATTTCAGAGGTAAAAAGGACTTGAGTTTGGGGTCGAATTGGCGAAAATAAAAGAAAAAGAGGTTGGATGTCCAGGAGAAACCGGGTACCCGGTTTCACAAAACCGGGAACCCGGTTTTGGAGCTGGTACCAACCCCTTCAACGCAACAATGGCATCTTGGTTCACGACAACAGCGTCGAAACCGGGTACCCGGATTTTCATAACCGGGGACCCGGTTTTGGTGCTGTAAAACCTCGAAGTCCCCTGACCCAGCGTTTTGGTGATTGCGTTTTTCGTGCGTTTTGACTCGCGCATCGACACAAATCCGGGTACCCGCATTTGGCGAAACCGGGTACCCGGTTTCGGAGCTGTAATTCCAGGAGCTCCCTGACCCCGCGTTTTGAGAAGTGGCGTTTTGGAGCGTTTTGACCCGAGCAAACAATGTACGACCGGGTACCCGGATTTTCAAAACCGGGCGCCCGGTTTCGAAGGGTACCGCTCTGACCCTGCGTCTTGGGGTCCAGCGGTTTGGCGCGTCTCGAGGTTAAAAAAAAAAAAAAAAAAAAAAAAAAAAAAAAAAAAAAAAAAAAAGAGTATTTTTATTTTTTTTTCGCGCCGTCACAGCGACGCGGAACCGGGAACCCGGTTTGCATCTGTGACAGGGCCGTTTTTCAATTTTTCAACCCTAAATTTTTACCTCTATCTTCAACCTAGCCTCCAAGAACACCCCCAAAACCCAGAATTTCCTGAACATCATCAACTACAACCACACAATCCTCAAATCTTATTCTCTTTCACCACAATATCATGCAATCAACTCATCTCCTATCCAAAATACGATAAAATTCCCACTTTTCTCCAATTGTTCTTCATCCAAGCTTCAAATTCAATCCATTTCCCTCTTCCCACACATCAATTAGCCTTTACCCATCTCGTATTCCACCATGATCTTCAAGTCTTAAGCCTCAAAACATCAAAGTTCTAAGCCTTAGCTTCTCACTATTTGAAGTTTTGAGTTTGGGGTGGAAAGAGATGTCTATCAAAACCGCCTTCATATGTGCTTATCAAAGGAATTCTCCAAGAAACAGAAACGCTTTTAGTCCTATTCATGAACAAGCTCTTGGGATTCCTAATTCGCATTCAAACACAAGGTTACGATTCAAGCTAATCCGAAGAAGAGGAAAGTAATTGAGGAACCTGAAAGTGAGAAAGAACATGATCCGATGATGAGTTGGAATCACAAATCAAGGTGTTGAAAGAGAATCGGGATGCGATGATTGATATTTTGGGAAACATTACTAATAGTTGAACTTTATTTGTTCAAAGAACAACTTCCAATGTCTAGACGCGAGATAAAGTTCATGGACGCAACACCGAACACCAGCCTCGCGCTGGTTCAGATATGTTTCCTAATCCTTCTCATTTAGTGTATATTATTTTATTGCTTTGAGTCCTTTCGAGTCGTGGGGACACGACTCATTTTTGAGTTTGGGGTGGGGTTCGTTGCCTCATCCCAGTTTTTATGTGTTATGTGTTTTATCTGCTTTCAATAAAATAATTTTCGGAGTTGCGTTTGACTGTAGAAGATTTTAAATGTCCCTTTAAGCATACTTTTGATGAATCAATGATAGTAAATAGTGAACTTTAGGGATTAACATAAAACGCACTTACAATTGCATGCGAACATAGGTAATTAATAGGAAAAATTAATGAACAATGCAAATGAAGTAAGCTTGTACTCAAGGAATATGTTTGGTGTGTAGAACGTGAAATCCTAATTAGTAGAGAACCCACCTAGATATGAACTAAAGACAAGCTATGTACTTAGGAAAATGATAGGGGCAGTTCTTTGTTAGCCATTTGTGCCTTTTAGCTTTCTATCCCTTGAATGAATTATTATCCGTCTTAGCCCACTTTGAGCCTTTAGCCTTTTATTTGTAGCCACGATATAAGCCATTATCCCTTAGATTGTTAGGCATGACCATATGACCCGCACTTGAATCACAATCCTGAGACATGTCTCGAGCTTGAGTTTGGGGTGGTGGGACCACATATGGGGAATTCAATGGGTTGGGATTGATGTGCTTGGTATTGTAGCACAATTGCAGATGATATGTACTTGTAACCCTTTGCCGGGAATGAAAAAAAAAAAAAAAAAAAAAAAAAAAAAAAAAAATTGAAAAAGAAAGAAAAAATAAAAAAAGTTTGAAAATCAATACAGTAGGATCCGGGGACCCGGTTTCCAAAATCCGGGTACCCGGTTTTCCTCTGTACAAAAAAAAAAAAAAAAAAAAAAAAGAAGAAAAAGAGAATAGAAAAGAAAAAGAAAAGTATGAATAAAACATCCGGCAAAGTGGAATTCTTCTGAAAATCATCTAGTTTATAGTGGGTAGACATGGGACGCTAAATTGTTGCGTAATGGGTGAGTGAGAACATCTTTTTGAGCGTTAACTCAAGCTCGAGGACAATGTTGATGGTAAGTGAGGAGAGAGCCAAAAGCTCACTTCAAATTTACCAAATATACATCCATACCCGTCCTTAAGCCAATATTATAACCGTAAAGACCTCGTGATTCCTAAGTGCATAGTGAATTTATGATTCTGTTGATAGGGAATAGCCTAGGTGGAGCGTTCAAAGCGAGGTAGGATTAATGACCACCCTATAGCCATCATACAGAGATGAGTACAAGTGTAACCTTCAAGCATTGCGACTTTAATTTTATGATTGAGATTATTTATGTTTGATGTTGCATGATTAGTGTATGTAGATGTTAGTTTTTAAAGTTTTGCGATATGAGATTTATCTTAAGAATTGCTTTAGGGTTTATTTGTTAGCTTCTATGTGTTATACGTTTGCTTCTACCCCTCGTTTTATTTTGTTTTGCTTTGTCGGGACGACAAAGGTTTGAGTTGGGGGTCTTGATGTCTCCCTAATTGTTCTTATTTTAGACCCTTAGGAGACATCATTTTTGGTGTTTATTTAATTAATTTGATAGACTTTTGGGTTAAATATGCAATATTTCGGAATTACCTTTTTATTTCTAGCATTTTTGAATTATTAAACTTTTGCGCGTAATATTGGTATTTTTAGTGTAAAGTTTACAGGTTTTTAGATGTTAGCTAGGAAAGGAATCCGAAGATAAGGTCAAAGATCAAAAGATAGAGTCAAGACTTGAAGAGAAATCCCGAAGATTTTATTTTTAGAGCTGAAAATCCATTTTCCAGGCCATTGATTGCTGTTTTCGAGGTGCTTAAGAGCTGATTTAGCCGCTGACCTTTGAAGAGAAATTATTCCTTATCGAAATACGGAACTTTAGCAACTGGAATGAGGTCAATCGGAGTTGTAACGCATCGGGAAAAGCAGTTTTAGTGAAGGCCTGTCATCAATTACGGGATTTTGGGCTTAGAAAGTGGGCTTGGACATTTAATCAGGCTTTTATTTTCTGGTCCAAGCCCTAATCCGTTTTTCTTATTATAAAAGGAGGTCTGGACTTCTATTTTACATACAATTCATTCTTTACAATTAAAAACACCAGAGAGAAGCAACAGAAGGAAGGAAGAAGAAGCTGCTAGAGCTGGAGTGGGTCTATAGCTCCGTTCTCAGTCATTCCAATTCCGGAAATTAGGTTTCTTTTATCTTTTATTTGTAATCAATTATGAATTCCATTTATTTTAATTTAGTTTTTCTTTTTAATATGAGCTAAACAATTCATAGTGCTTGAGAACGCATAATGGGTTAATCCCAATTTGATTTCATTCTATACATTTGAATTTGGGATATTTATTATTTAAATCAAATTGGGTAAATTGTATTTTTCTTTAATTTGCATTTTAATTACTATTATTGACGTAATTAACCAATGATAGGATTTAGTATCTAGGCTATTCCAATTAGTGGCGATTGGATCACCTTGACGGGGGGTTTAGGTACCGAACTAGTTAATGAATGTAGGTTAGAAATTATTGACTCTGACGAGCTTAATTAAACCTATGGCCTATTGGGTAATGAACATTTTAACACTTGAGAGTGGACTATAATCGCCCTGACGGGGTTTGTAGCATTTGATAGTTGCTCCTTAGTCCACCCTGACGGGGGTAAGGAGATTATAGAATCCCGACCAATACCAATTTACCAATTTGTCCCTTAAACAATGTATGAAATGAATGATAGTTAAGAAAACCCTTGCGTCTCTCAAGTACTACTTGCTCATACTTGCGTTTCCACTCATTTTACTTGCGTCTTAGTTTTTACTTGCATTATTATTTTGTCTTTCATTTATTTAGTAATAAATCACAAAACCAAAACAAACAATTTATCCTCTTTTACTTTCATAAGTGCATCAATCACTATTTGCATAGACATTGTGATCAACCATCCGTCCTTGGAACGAATCTGATTATCAGAATTACTACTTGGGACAACCGTACACTTGCGGTTGTGGTTCGATTATTATTTGCATTTATTTAGAACACACAAAGGACCACCAGTTACACCCACCTATTAAGACGGGTCTTCGCATCGTTCTCCATTAGGTACTTAATTGCAGAATGGTTCGTGCATACAATAACCTTCGCCCCAAGAAGATAGGAACAAACTTATCAAACGCATATACCACGACCAAAATTCCTTGTTAGTTATGGTGTAGTTCAGTTGTGCACCTGTAGAGTCTGGCTTTCATAATAAATAGTATGGAATATATTATCCTTACGTTGACCTAACACGACACCCATAACAAAATCGATAACATAACATATAACCTTGAATGGAATAATCCAATGAGGGGGAGACACAACTGGTGTAGAGATGAGTTTCTATTTTATTTCCCAAAATTCTTCAAGACATATATCAATCATCTTTCTCAGTTACAAAGAGGTTTGGTAAACTCAAAAAAATCTTTAATAAAACAGCGGAAGAATTCTGCATGACCCAAGAAACTTCTTACATCTTTAACAGAAGTGGGATATGGAAGGGATTTGATTACCTCAATATTTTCACGGTCAACCTCCATACCCTTTCTCGAAACCTTATGCCTCAACACGAACCCTCGCGAACGATGAAAAATGTCACTTCTCTCGATTCAAAAAAGATTTACTTACAACAAATCAGTACCTTCGCCAAGCTGTCCAAGAAATAATCAATGTTATCACCAAAAACTGAGAACTCATCCATAAAAACCTCCAACAACTTACCAATCATGTTCTAAAATATCACCATCATACACCGTTGGAATGTTGCTGGTGCATTGCATAACCCAAATGGTATCCTTTGAAATGACAAATGTGCCAAATGGACATGTGAAGGTAGTTTTGTGTTGATCAGTCGAATCTACGTAAATTCTATTGTAACCTAAATAACCATTGAGGAATCGATATTACTCTCTCCCTACAAGCTTGTCTAACATCTGGTCTATGAACGGTAAAGGAAAATGATCCTTTTCCGTGGCCTTGCTTAATCTCTGATAATCCATACACACTCCCCAACCCACAACGGTTGGTGTCGCCTAGGGTGTGATAAAAATATGATAAAATTAAGTCAAGAAACTACGCACTCTCACCCTAGACAGGCACAGTACTGCAAGTATTACAGGACGTATCCAAGTTTTAGTTAGTAAGTTGAGTTCGTTCTCAGGGACTTAAGTGTGTTATACGCGTAGGAAATAATAACGAGTAAAAGTAAATAATTAAAAGACAGAAAATAAAGCAAATAGATTTTCGAATTTAAGAATTAAACTAAGAAAAATAAAAGACAGTAACTAAAATACGAAGAATATGAGATGAGAAGTATAGCTCAGGTTTTGCTAGTATGCACTAATCCTTCTAATTCTATCTATAGTTCTAATTCATAAGGGAGAATATTAGCTCTTGATATACTTAGTCACTTTTCTAAATTCGCATACCTTAGACCTTGAGAGCGACTAAGGGGGCTACGGCACAACCAAGAAGTGATTTCAAATAGGGTTATCAAACGCTACTAAGGCCCTAAGCAAATACTGCAATCATTGGTGATATGGTGGTTAAAACAAACCCTAATGACTATCTAGTTAGAATCATGTTTTGTCAGAACTAATATCGACACTAGACATTATGTGGTGGTTCAATAGTTAAACACCCTGTCAAGGAGACCATCTAACTACTATTAAAACAATCCTAAAGTGATCAGTTCTAGGAAAGACAATAAATCAAAACACATAAACAAATATAAAGTAAGTAGCTAATATCAAATTAAAACATATAATTCCCAAAGAAACTTAGATAGAAGAATTAGAATTCATAGATTATACATTATGCAAAACCCAAGCTATGGGAAGTTTAGTTCATACCTGATGGAAATAAACTAAAAGAAATTACAAAAGACATCATCTTGCTCTCTACAATAAACTGGAAGAATGAAACCTTAAGAACTAATTACTATGAGGCAAGGATTTCTAGAGTGATTTCACAAGTGATATAAGGGTGTATTTATAGGTGTTTAGAAGACCTAAATCGTTTTCTTGAGGAAGAGATAAAGTATTGGACTTCTAGCCCAACTCAAATTCGTATGAAAATAAAGATAAACACTGTTGGACCGTTTTGAGCATATCTTCTTCATTATTGGTCGGTTTGAGCTCCATAAGATACCAAAAGAATCGTAACAGAATTATCTTTGTCCCCATGAAAGGAAATTACCAAAATCGGCCTATTTTTTGGGTAAAATAGCACTTCTTTAGGCGTGTACTGCAGAATCCTAGATTAGGCAGCTTTTCCTTTTCCATCTTTTAAGCTTTTGTTTCCTTATCTCCAATTACCATGCTAATCTCTTTCCATAAGTTGTAGTCTTTGACTTGGACTCTAATTAATCTCCATAATTATCTTTAAAGTTTCACACTAAAATAAACAATTAAACCCAATATGCTCTAAAAATAATAATTCAACAAATCAAGACTCAAAATAGGAAAGTGCACTAAAACTCAAGAAAATCGACATTAATGACTTCTAAATCACTAAAAATGATGTCTCATCCTAACATAAATCTATCACAAATGAGGAGACATCAAGACCCCCAACTCAAAGTTGTATCGTCCCGATACAATAAAAGATAAAAACACAGGGAAGTCTATAAATACACACTTATAAAATTCTTAACACAATGGGAAAAAGCATAGCAGAATATATAGAATAAACCTAAAGCAACAACTCAGAAAATTTCATGCAATAATATTCATAAACTACATACATGTACACTTCTCATATCCACAGTCAACACGGCTTGAATTCAAGATCAGATTAGTTTCGCAATGTAAGAAGGATTGGGACTTTACTCAGTTCCCCAAGAAAGCTATAGATTGTTCATCGAACTTCACTAGTATTCAAAGATCCACTCAACTACTTTCTAATGTCTCAATCACTTCTCGATTACATAGCAAAGAATCACAAGGTCTTTAAGGTTGTAATTTAGGCTTAGGGATGGTATGATAGTATATTTGGATAATTTGGAGTGAGCTTTTGGCTCTCTCCTCACTAGCCATCAACGAATTGCCCTAGAGCTTGAGTTACTCTCATAAACCATTTCTCACTCAACCCAATGAATTCTTTGATGCACAATTCAGCATCCCCTAATAACCCAATTAAAGCTTAAGATGTTCACATAAAAATCCACTTTGCCGGTCCGAATATATATTTTTTTCTTTTCTTTTCAAATCAATTTTTTAAGTTATGACTCTCTTTTAATGTTGAGATATCACGCTATTTTCTCATATATATATTTTTCTTTTAATGCCCTTGTTGGCAATTTTAGCTCGTAGCTTCTTTTTCATTCACTATTACCCCGGCAAAGGCTTACAATAAAAATCTGTGAATCATCGTCACTATAAGCACAAAGCATAATTAATAAGCTCAAAAATCCCAACCCAATAACAATTCCCATAATGGTGGACCCACCACCCCAAACTCAAGCTCTAAAACAACTGTCTATGCATCGCGATTTGAATGCGGGTCATATGGAAAAGTCCTAAAATCTAAAGGAATATGGCTTATAACCTGGTTCAATAAAAAGGCTTAGAAAGGCTAGAAGGGGCTGAAAAGGATATAGCATATAAAATCAAAAATCACAAGGTGAGAAGGTATAAAAAGGCTTCAAAGGCTTCAAATATGAAAGAACCGCCTTGATCACTTTCTACACTATGTAATTTCGTTATTTTCTTACCTTTAGCACTTTCATCAAATGGTTTTTCAACTAGCTTGGATCTTACGGCCTACACACTTCTCAAGGTTCCCTGAGATCGAACATACTTTCTATCGCATTGCTCACTAATCTCTTCTTTACTATCAACATGTGTTTTCCTGCAAATACTCAAAACATACAAATACTTAGGCTCATAAACATATTACTTACTATCATTAATTCACTGAGCTTATGCTTTCAAGCTATTAAACACACTCTACATCTAATTCCCATGTATCAAAAATTTTAATTTCTACCTAAAAACAGAAAAATGGAGATGAGAGACAACGAATCCCCACACCCCCAACTCAAAAATGAGCCGTGACCCCACGACTCGAAAAACAGAAATTAAAATTAGCAGATAAGAGCATTTACAGAAATGGTAAGGAAGAAAGAGAACATACTCTCGAGGCTATTGCCTCGCATCATTGATATCCAAGGTAGGAATTGCTGGACCTTTCGTTAATTGCTGAAGGAGTTTCATGATGTGCACTTGATTAGCGTTGATTTGTGCCACATCATTGACTAAAGAAGTTTGAGCTGCTTCGAATTTCGTTAAACGCTCATCCATCTTCTCTTGCCAACTTTGCTCCTTTTCTTCTTTCGAGACTTGCGTAGAACCCGCTCTTCAAAAGATATCCTTGATCCAAGCATTATCAATATAAATCCCTTTAAATTCGAGTTTCTCTTCTTCACCCAACGTAACATTCGCTTCTCGCACAAGACACGTGATCATAGTAGGAAATTTAACATTATAAACCGATTTAGGAGAGACCGAAAATCGTATCACCTCCTCATAGATCAACTGTGCCACATCAACTTCTTCTCCTCTCAAAATACAGTCCAAAAGTAAAGCGTACTTCATAGTCACATCCAAAGTTCATGTGTTGCCAAATATATTAGGGACAAGGAAATTGTGCCAAATTCGCGCATCTGGTTGAAGATATTTGTAAGGCCAAGGTGCCTTCAGTTCTCCCTTATTTGATTGCACTTTCTCTTTGTCTAAAACATGCTCAAAAAGTAATTCCTCATCAAAGATTTTTCGCTTAGCAATCGCTTCTTCAAATTTGCAACAACCTTTCAATTTCTTAAACTTGAAGTGGTTTCTAATCTCCTCAGCTGTGAAAGGAACTAACTTCCCTCTAATCGGAACACAATCTTTACTATCTCGGCTAAAGAGGCCTAAATATAATTCCAAAACTAACTCATGACATAATTCCAAACGTCTTACCATGAACGTAGACCAACCCAATTTCTCACCAAGCTCTAAGAATCTCTTGTATTCTCCATCTTCAACTTCTTCCCTGAATACTTTCTCATTAGCAAAAGGTAGCTCTTTTAACTGTTTCTCTGCAGAAATCTTCAGGGCCCTTGAAGTTTCCTCTTTCTCTTTGGGTGTAAGACCTTGTTGAGGTTGTGTTTTCTCCTTTGCATAATAGTAAAGCTTTTTACCATTACGATCAAACAAAGGTATCCCACTCTTCTCAATTTTATCTTTACCCTTTGATTTAGAACTAGAACCTTTGTCAATTGATTTCTTCTTGTTTAAATCCAATCCCTTGTTACTCTTCACCTCCCTCTTGTTAGCTAAAATTGTTGTTCTATTAGTCATCTTCAATTAACCCCCAACTCAAAGCTTTAGCAACCCTTGAAAATTGAACTTGTGAAATAATGATTGAACAAGCTTGGTTTGGCCTAGGATAGGTGAATTGATGATGAATCTCTATGTGGGTGAGGTGGATTTGTAATGGGTTGGCTTGATTGTAGGATGAATTTTGAAAATTTGGCTCTTTGATTCTTCAATTTGAATGGATTTGGTGATGATTGGGTGTTTGAATCTCTCTTGTAATGATGTGGAGATAAGAATTGATGTGTTTTTCTTGATGATTGGGTAGTGTTTTGGTGATTGGTGAAGGTTTTGATGAGCTTCAGTGGAGTTGGGAGAGTTGTGGAGTAGAGAAATAGGCTTAAGGTTTATGAAATTCGGATTAATGAGCATTATACTTCTTTATAACCTTGAAGCCGTAACTTTCTCTTTCCAACAGCGCGGCGCGGACCATCCCTGCGGACCATGGGTGTACCGCGGGGTACACCGTAGCATCTGATGCTCGAAAATTTTTGCCCACTGGATAATACCCGTGGTACAACCCCGCGGCACGTGTTTTTGCTCGGCGGACCATGGCGCGGTGTACCGCGGGGGTAGTCTGCGGCTTCTACGTCAAAATACCCGTGGACTTACCCCGTGGCACGTGTTGACCTGCGGACCAGGGCACGGTGCATGGGGTAGTCCGCGGGGCAATTTTTCTCGGTTTCCGGACAATGCCCGTGGCTCCACCCGTCGTACGGGTTTCTTCCCTGCGGTGCATACCTGCGGACTAGGGGTAGTCCGCGGGGGTCATTCCTTCGCTCCCTAAAATTTTCCTCGCGTCCCTAACTCGATTTCTCTAATTCCTACACACCAAAAACACTAATACCTTCCTCAAATATGCATTATCAACTAAAAACAACTAAACTAAACATAAATTAAAGACATAAAAACTAAAAAAAACTACGGGTTGTCTCCCGTACAGCACTTTTGTTTAACGTCTTTCAAAGTTAGACGTGTTACCTCTGTCAAGATTTGCGAATATAGCCTCCCTAACCACGAGTAAGGCTATGAACGTCCACTAATCTGCGCTTGACCCCAGTTTTGGGGCGAATTTCTATCACCTTGGCTGAAACAACCTTAGTGACAATGAATGGTCCCATCCACGAGTCTTTGAAACTTCGTGGCCTATTCTCGCGTTTGTGAGCTTTCCATAGGACTTCATGGCCAACCCCAAACTCAATGTTTGGCTCAGTATCCACATGCCTTAAGTGGATCTTCTCAGGAGGGACTTTGTGATGTGAAAGGCTGTGGATGACAGGAACGGTGGGATCTAACTTCCTTGGTTTCTTACCCAAGACATAGAAGGTCTCGGATACATTCTTTGCATGAAGGGTGATGGTCCCTTCTTGGAAGTTGATGACACTTTGACTTGTGGCCATGAAAGGCCGTCCAAGTATGATTGGAACCTGCTTATCTGCATCAAACTCAAGAATAATAAAGTCAGTAGGGATGGCGATATTACCTGCACGGACTAAGACGTCCTCCACTGTTCCCCATGTCCTTTTAACTGAGTTGTCAGCAAACTGCAACTTCACTGGAGTTTTCTCCGATTTAGGAAGTCCAAGTCTCTCGAACACGGACTTAGGAATAAGATTCACACCCGAACCCACATCATACATAGCTTTCACTTTGAGCATACCATGTATTTGAATAGGAAGGTTGAAACTTCCCAGATCTTTAAGCTTTGTTGGTAGCTCTCGTTCACTTCTTCTTGAAACCCTCAGGTTCTCTTTCGGGAGCTCTACACTCGCCTTAGGAATAACTTGCGTCAAAACTTGTTGCGGTGTAAGTCCTCTCTTCGCAATCTCAAGCATCTGGGCGTTGATATTTTCAGGTTGGTACGCCTCTACAAATGTCTTGAGTATAGTGTCATCCTTAGGATTTGTATCAGGAATAGTTGATGACACTGTTTGAACAATAGGTGGCGATTCCACCTTCTCTTCTTCTTTCTCTTCATGCACAGCAGGTGCAACTTCATCTTCTTTTTCTTTCTCTTTCTCTTTAGCCAGCTCAGCTGCATAATCCACTACCGATCGAATTTCCTCTTGCATCTTCCTCAAAAGTTGTATAAATTCGGCTTTCTCTTCTGAATCGTCCTCCACATAAACCTCAGAACAGTCAGATCCCACGGGGCTAGACTTGGTTGGTTCTTCTTTGGTACTCGGAACTTCCACGGCACTAATGGCAGCATGTAGTACTTCTTCTTTTTCTTCAATTTCAAGGCATATAGCCTTGCAAGCTTCAAACCCAACATTGTTTTCACCTCCTTCGATTGCCTTTACTTCCTTTTGTTCCACTAAATTTGTTAACACTTTGTTTAATTGTTCTACTTGAGTACTTAACATCTGAAGTATGGCATCGTGTCCTCGGACCTTCTCGTCCTGAGCGTTCATAGTCGTGGTCAAACGGTCCAGAGCTTGTGCTATCTGTTGATTGTCCATAGATCCTTCTTGAGGATACTGAGGTAAAGCTTTCTGATCTAATGAATCGGTATAGGCATCTTGAACAGGTTGTTGAGGGGGAGCAGGTCTATTTTGATGTTGATTTTGGTACTGACCTCTCTGTTGGAAAGAGTTGTTCTGGGGTCGCTGTTGATAATGACCAGGATTAGCGGCCCCTTGTGGATTTGAATACTGCATACCGGATGGTTTCGGTTACCCCATTAATAACCTTCACGATTAGATATAAAGTAAACAGATTGCAGATTTGATTCGCACTCTTCCCATGTATGATCGTTAACCCCACATTGTTGATAACCTTGTACTTCTTGTACTACATTTGCAGCGGCTAAATTCTTTTCCATAGCTATTTTCAGCTCTTTGATTTGATTTTCTAAAGCGGATATTTGAGCTGAGTTTGCAGTTTCTGCATCTAAACGAAGCGTTCCTCGGGTTTTTGCTACAGAAGCTCGCGTTGAAGGCCAACTTCTTTCTTGTTCCATAATATTCTCTAACACCTCGGAAGCTTCATTATGATTCATGGAGACAAAATTACCCTTTCCAATGTTATCCACCTTTTCTCTACCTTTATCATTTAGACATTCATAGAATATAGCAAGTTGTAGAGCAGGTGTATAACCATGGAGCGAACATCTAGCTAATTTTTGTTGAAACCTTGTCCATGCTTCTCCCACTGTTTCTCCATCCTCTTGGCAAAATCTTGCAAGCTCGGTTTGATCTTTAAGTCTCATGATCTTCGGATAAAAACGGTTAAAGAACGCAGCTTGAAGTTCTCTCCAAGAATGAATGGTTCCATGTGGTTGTCTTTCTAGCCAATCGCTGGCTCTACCGGTCAAGAAGAACGAAAACATATGACAATACAGTTGCTCGTGTGTAATGCCAGGAGTAATGTAGGCATCACAAATCTGCAAGAACTTCTGAATCGCTCTTACCGGATCTTGAATTGCTGTACCAGTGTAGAGTCCAAAACTTTGAAATTGACTGAGCATACCCGGATCGGGACTAAATTTGATGTTTGGAATCTCTGGAGGGCGGTAACTGATTGGTTGAACATGAAACGGCACATGAAGACCAGGGAGATCTTGATGTGCTTGATTATGTTGATTGTTAAGATTATTGTGCCCATTACCTCCTCCTACTGGTAGTTGTTGTCCTTCTTATCCACCAAGTGGTGGATCTTGTTGTTGTCCACCGAGTGGTGGATCTTGAGCACCAAGTGGGGGATCTTGTCGAATCCCTCCAAGTGGTGGATTTAGTTGGGCTGCCATTGATCTTCTTAAGGCTCTTTCCTCACGAACTCGTTTGTTGTAAGGTCTGAAGCTCCTCTCAGGCTCCGATAAAGGAGGCCAAGAATTAAACACTGTGAAACCTGAAAAAGACTAAAGCAAACCACAAGCGTAAATCTGGAAAAATAAAAATTAAAAACTGAAAAATAAAAACTAATTAAAAACTACTACTCGAAATAGATAACCCACACGCTAACGAGACACAAGTCCCCGGCAGCGGCGCCAAAAACTTGGTGTCGCCTAGGGTGTGATAAAAACATGATAAAATTAAGTCAAGAAACTACGCACTCTCACCCTAGACAGGCACAGTACTGCAAGTATTACAGGACGTATGCAAGTTTTAGTTAGTAAGTTGAGTTCGTTCTCAGGGACTTAAGTGTGTTATACGCGTAGGAAACAATAACGAGTAAAAGTAAATAATTAAAAGACAGAAAATAAAGCAAATAGATTTTCGAATTTAAGAATTAAACTAAGAAAAATAAAAGACAGTAACTAAAATACGAAGAATATGAGATGAGAAGTATAGCTCAGGTTTTGCTAGTATGCACTAATCCTTCTAATTTTATCTATAGATCTAGTTCATAAGGGAGAATATTAGCTCTTGGTATACTTAGTCAGGATTCTAAATTCCCATACCTTAGACCTTGAGAGCGACTAAGGGGGCTACGACACAACCAAGAAGTGATTTCAAATAGGGTTATCAAACGCTACTAAGGCCCTAAGCAAATACTGCAATCATTGGTGATATGGTGGTTAAAACAAACCCTAATGACTATCTAGTTAGAATCATGTTTTGTCAGAACTAATATCGACACTAGACATTATGTGGTGGTTCAATAGTTAAACACCCTGTCAAGGAGACCATCTAACTACTATTAAAACAATCCTAAAGTGATCAGTTCTAGGAAAGACAATAAATCAAAACACATAAACAAATATAAAGTAAGTAGCTAATATCAAATTACAACATATAATTCCCAAAGAAACTTAGATAGAAGAATTAGAATTCATAGATTATACATTATGCAAAACCCAAGCTATGGGAAGTTTAGTTCATACCTGATGGAAATAAACTAAAAGAAATTACAAAAGACATCATCTTGCTCTCTACAATAAACTGGAAGAATAAAACCTTAAGAACTAATTACTTTGAGGCAAGGATTTCTAGAGTGCTTTTACAAGTGATATAAGGGTGTATTTATAGGTGTTTAGAAGACCTAATTCGTTTTCTTGAGGAAGAGATAAAGTATTGGACTTCTAGCCCAACTCAAATTCGTATGGAAATAAAGATAAACACTGCTGGACCGTTTTGAGCATATCTTCTTCGTTATTGGTCGGTTTGAGCTCCATAAGATACCAAAAGAATCGTAACAGAATTATCTTTGTCCCTATTAAAGGAAATTACCAAAATCGGCCTATTTCTTGGGTAAAATAGCACTTCTTTAGGCGTGTACTGCAAAATCCTAGATTAGGCAGCTTTTCCTTTTCCATCTTTTTAGCTTTTGTTTCCTTATCTCCAACTACCATGCTAATCTCTTTCCATAAGTTGTAGTCTTTGACTTGGACTCTAATTAATCTCCATAATTATCTTTAAAGCTTCACACTAAAATAAACAATTAAACCCAATATGCTCTAAAAATAATAATTCAACAAATCAAGACTCAAAATAGGAAAGTGCACTAAAATTCAAGAAAATCGACATTAATGACTTCTAAATCACTACAAATGATGTCTCATCCTAACATAAATCTATCACAAATGAGGAGACATCAACGGTTTTCAATGTTATGAGTTCATTTTGATCGATAAGCACAACAGTGATTCCTCCTTTATTTGGCACACATTTAACCGGACTCACCCATCCACTGTTAGATATGGAGAAGATGATCCCCGCATCCAACAATTAAATAACTTTCGTCCTTACCACTTCCTTCATTACCGGTGTAAGTCTCCTTTGACCCTTGATGTCTCCCTTTTTGTGACAAATAAATACCCTCAGGAGACATCATTTTAGATAGATTTTGGACTTATAGATAGACTTTTGAGCATATTTAGCTATATTACACTTTCTTCCTTCAGAATTTAATATTGTTACTTTTAGAGTTTTTGTGCGTTAATTTGTTTGCTTAGTGTGAAGTTCTTAGGTACATGGATGCTAGGAGGCATTAAGATGAAGAGAAGAAGTAAAGTTTAAAGTCTAAGATCAGAAGGAAGTGTCAAAAGAGCAAAAGACATCACTTAAGTAGAGTAGGAGGAGCATGAGAAATTGGAATGTTGTCAATTCTATCCTTTATTGAGCCCAAACGATGTAGATTCAGACGTGGTGGTTCAAATGAAAAAAATATGCGTCTGAGTCAGCAAAATTTGAGAAGTGGAATCAAGTTATTTGGACTTAAGATACAAAAATTACACCTCTTTTACTAAAGTGTGTACAACATATGCAGGAATTATAAAATGGACTTGAGCCCTAATTCATTTAATTAAGTCACTTAAGTGTCCAATTCATTTTTATGCTTTATAAAAGGCTCGTTAGACCTCAGAATTAGATACACTTAATTATTTTTCAAATTTCTGATAGAGATCAAATCAGAGGCAAGAGCAGGAGTTGGAGAAATTCTTACCAACAACTCAAGTCATTCTTCTACTTAGGTTATTTTTATTTCTGTCATTGGGAACATTTATTCTTTTAATTTCTTTTCTGTTTTTAATTTAAATATGAGCTAAACCTTTACATACTTGAGAATCGCATTATACCCTAGATTATCTATTTAATATATTTAAATTTGGGATTAGTTTCTAATTTAAATTGAGTTGTGTATTTTCATATTGACTGTTATCTTTTGCTTATTTACTATTTTAATTTAGACGAGAATTAGAAATAGGTCATAGTAATTAGGCTATTCACTAGTGGTGGTGATCATTCGGAAGGGGGGGTTTAATTACTGAACTAGGTAACAGACGGGTGGTATTCATCATTGGTCTTGACGGGCTTGA
The DNA here is from genome assembly GCA_029959085.1 of Nemophila menziesii. Classification (NCBI taxonomy): domain Eukaryota; kingdom Viridiplantae; phylum Streptophyta; class Magnoliopsida; order Boraginales; family Hydrophyllaceae; genus Nemophila; species Nemophila menziesii. The sequence goes on along the minus strand of JARWIR010000048.1, from coordinate 2,348,628 downwards.
CTAACCATGTATCCAATTGGGTAACTCACTTAATCATCTGAACGTAGCTTATAGTCGCCCTGACGGGGTTCGTAATATTGTAGGATAGCTTCTAAGTCTACCCTGACGGGAGTTAGGAGATTGTAGAGTCCCGACTATTATAAAAAATACCGCTCTACCCTTAAGAGAATGCATTAAATACATGAATTTAGGTGATTCTCTAACGAGACTCAAGTATACTTCTCATATTTGCATCCACTCTTTTAGTATTTATTTTCATTTATGTTAATCTTTAGTTAATTTACTTTCTTGTGTTTAGTTGTTTTATAAACAAAAACCAAAACAAACATTTTATCTTTATTTATTTTGTCTTGCAATTAATTCTACTTATCTTTTAGAGAAATTGTTCTTACCTCGCAATCCTTGTGGAGACGATTATCCTGTTTTTACCTACTTATTACTTGGACGACCAGTACACTTGCGGTAGTCGTTTCTCTCTTTATTTTTTATTTTTACCACACTCTAAGAGCGACAGGTTTTTGGCGTCGCTGTCGGGGATTGCAGCGTGTGACCCTTGTGTTTAATCATTTTAGTAGAGTTAGTTGTTATTTTTTCGGTTTTACGCGTTTCTTTTGTTTTTGTCTTTTTTCAGGTCTCTTAGGTTTTGGTGCATGTTCTCGGATATTGAGGCGATACTAAGAGATTATTGGAAAAGGGAAAGAGAAAGACATAAGCAAGAGAAGGAGATGGCTGATTTACGTAACAATATTCAAGTGGAAGTTGATGAGGATTGGAACCTTGTAGTCCCACAGAATCAAGAAGTTCAGAATCAAGCAGTATAACATCCACTAGTAGGAAATGCTCAAATCCAGTTGGGATACGATCCATGGTTCGTGCAAGCTCTTTAACAAAAACCATACCGAGTACCTGATCTAGAAGTTGGCCCCCAGATATTCAAGTTGCAACATTCAAGCCCGATCCGAGTATGTTGAATCAATTCTGATACTTCAGAAATTTTCGAGGAGTGGCTGGTGAAGATGAATTTCGAGTAGTTCAAAAGTTCGTGCATATATGTGAAGCGTACATCACGCAGTGTGTGACGCTAACAATTTGCATTTTTTCGATTGTTCCTCATAGATGTAACAAGTAACTGGCTTGATCAACAACCTCGGGATAGAATTACTAATTGGGATGAGTTACAAACAGCGTTCTTTGATCATTACTATCTGAGAAACATGAGGTTGAAAGCACAACTAGAGATAACATCATTCCTTCAAGAGCAAGGTGAACCAGTGGGAGCATGTGGGGCACAATTTCAGATATGTTTAAGACGAGTTCCAGATCATGGCTACTCCGAAGATAAACAATTGTCCATTTTATGTAAAGGCCTTGATGGGAGTGCAAGTAAAGAGTTGATATGTTATGTGGAGGTGGATTCTTAATGGTAATGCCAACCCATGCAACAATAATTTTCGACGGAGTAGTGAAAAACAAGATGGAATGGAATACCGTGAGAACACCAGCCCGAGATACAGTACATCGAGATAGTGGAAATGAAATTGATGAAAAGATATATGTAATGGAGAATAAATTGAAAACCACATTCGAGTAGCAAATGAGACAACTCACTTTAGCTGTTAAGGAAGGTATTACAGGTAGATGAGCTTATGTGAATGTTATACAAGAGGTTTATGTGTGTTCAAACTATGGAGATAATGATCATGATTGGGCAAATTATTACAACAATTCAAAATCCATAATGTTTGTTTCCAACCGAGGGAGCTATAATTCAAGTTTTCAAGGTTATCAACCAAACATAAACCATCCTGGTTTCCAATATTCAAATCCGAATGGGACCGCAAATCTGACTCACACATATTAGCCACGACCACAAGGGAACAACTACCAACCGAGACCATAGAATCATTACCGAGGGGGACAGAATTATGGAAATCCACCACCACAACAGCATCTACAAGTCTCTTAAAAAGATAGTATGAATCAGAAAGCTCTACATGCGTTGTCAATGGCGCAAAGGAATCATCAAGAACAAAAAGTTTCCAACAAAAAATTGAATAAATAATCAGTTGCGCTCAAGATCCTAGAGAACCAAGTGTCACAAATGGAAAAACAGCTAAATCGTCATCCTCAAGGAAAATTACCCAGTGATACAGATATTCCTCGTCACTTTGAAGATTGTAAGGAAATTTCTCTTAGGAGTGGGAAGCAATTCCCACCAACTACCTTCCCGATCATGAAGGAAAAAAAGATAATTGTCAAGCCAAAAGAGGTAAAGGATGTGGTTGAAAAGGAATAGGAACCTATTATAGTTGAAGATGTAGCTGAGGATATAGTTTATGATATGAGTGAAGACGTTATTGTAAAGCCTATTAAGGCTAAGAAGGAGAATACAAAGAAAGATATGGTCGTGAAAAATAATCGTCATCCCCTCCCTTTTCATCACGTGTCCAAAAGAAGAACAATGACAAAGAGTACAAGAAGTTCATGGATATGGTGAGAAAATTACACATTAATTTTCCGTTTGTGGAAGCTATCCAAATATGCCAAAGTATCTGAAATTTATGAAGGAGGTGCTTTTTAATAAACGCAAATATTATGAGAATGAGATGATAGGGTTACCGGAGGAGTGCAGTGCAATATGTCAAAGTAAGTTGCCTCCAAAATTAGGAGATCCTGAGAGTTTAAATATTTCTATATCTATCGGTAAATAGTGGACTGAGAAAGCTTTGTGTGACTTGGGTGCGAGTATCAATCTCATGCCTAGAACAGTATTTGAGAAATTGAGGATTGGGGATGCAAAGCCTACTACCATGGTCATAGAAATGGCGAATAGATCCATATCCCATCTTAGAGGAAAGATTGAAGATGTCCTCATCAAAGTAGGTAACTTTATAATTCCGTGTGATTTCATTATACTTAATTACGAGACGGATAAGAATGTCCCCATCATCTTGTCAAGACCATTCCTAGCCACGAGGCGTACTTTCTTTGATTTAGAGAATGGTGAGCTAATCATGTGAGTTCAAGATGAGGAGGAAAAGTTTAATGCATTCAAGGCGATGAAGTTCCTAGGTTCTTTAGTGATTTCTTTTTCTTAAATGTCATTGAACAAGTAGAGAAAGAGCCAAACAAGGTTGTGGCGACCTTAGGGTTGGAGGAGAAAGAGCTAAGAAAGAAACCACCAAATGAAACTCCTCCAGATACTAAAGAAAGTCCACACCTTGCTCGAGCAAAGAAGAAAAACAAGAAACATTCTACAAAGGTTCCAAGGAAACCTAAGAAAGAAAAAAAAGGAGGTCAGAGTAGGTGAAGAAGTTGCACTAAAAAAGCCTGCTCATCCATATAAAGCACACAAATCTAATAATTCTTGGCTAGAAACATTCATGGTCACAAGGATTATCTCTGAGAAGCTAGTTGGAATCAAAGCCAAGGGATGCAAATTACGAATAGTAAACGTTGATAACCTTACTCACTGCTGGGGAGATTATGTTAAGAATTTATCTTGGAGGTAACCCGTCGAGCTTAATGACGTTAAACAAAAGCCACTTCAATTGTATACTAGTCTAAAGCTTTAAGTTTTTCAATTCGTAGTGTATAATAGTAGTTATTAGTGTAAATTTTTAATATATGAGATGGGTTGGATTGTTTTGATGTTTGCAGGTGTTAAAACCAATGAGCTTGGGGTTAAACAAGTGTGAGACGGAGTATTTTGTGCCAGTACAAAGACCGGCTAGCCGGTCATACGGCCGGCACGCCGGACCAAGTCCTTGGAATCGGCACACTTAGACGCACGTGTAAAGTGCATTAGCGACAAAACACATCCGCAAAACACCGGTATGCCGGACCAAGTCCTTGGAATCGGCACACTAGCCGGTCAAAACACCGGTATGCCGGTCAAATATTTTGCTATAGCGCTGAAGTCCCTGGAAAATGTCCCCTTATAGGCAACAAAAATGTGCGTTAGCGAGAAATCGAATTCGCGACCGGCAATTCCTGCCAGACCGCCGACATACCGGCCAACTTTTCGCAAGCTACTAGAAAATCATTCGCTAGACACAACAAAAAGTTGCGAACACGCAAAAAAAAAGGAAAATCCGCCACCACTATCCATCCTTCCCACCAGTATGTTGGTCGAGCCGCCAAAACTTAACCTAATCCTTATCAAAGCTTATTTCTTACTTTTTCTTTAGCCCCTCACACATGAAATTCCATTGTTGACGAACCCAAGCTCTGAAAATACCTACAACCTACCATCAAAACACCAAGATATCATCATATCATCCCTATAAACATCATCCAAACATAGAATCATACAATAAATCTTTCCAAAACACCAAAGAATTCATATTATAATACAAATATTTTTCTTCACCAAAGATTAAAGTTTACCTATCAAACCTTTATAAAACCTTGAGATATTCATAACCCAACTACAACGCACTATAATTCATATCCATACACCTTCAAGAACACCAAAAGTAAAAAATTCATCCAAAACTTTTGGGAATTCTTGAAGCTTTGTGTTTGGGGTCATTCGAGATGACATGGAGGTTGGAGAGGTTAAGAAAAACGAGAAACAAAAGTTTGGCGTTGGGGAAGAATGTCCGAGGATCATGTGAACATGAGGAGATGATTAAAGCTAAAGGAAATATGAGTTCTAGTTGATGAAATACATTTTATAGAAGATGCATTCAACGATGCATATTATATACATCATTATAAAGAAGAATTCACAACCTCGACAAAAATGCTACGAGTAATTGGCCGAAATTGAGATACATTTCCTTATCCCTTTTCTCATCTTGTAGTGTATATTAGTTTATCTGCTTTATAGAGTCTTTTTGATTCGTGGGGACACGACTCACTTTTTTAGTTTGGGGTGGGGGTACTCATTGTCCTCATTCCCAGTTTATGTGCTATTTGTTTTACTGCTTTTTGAAAAAATTTAAAATCAAATAAAAATTAGTTTAAGGAATGATACTATAGAGTTTGTTGAATGTACCCATAAGCATACTTTTTGTGTATTAGTGATAGAAAATAGTAGACCTTAGAGTTAATGTATAACGCATCTTGAAGGTATGCAACCACTAGATGATAGATAGGAAAAACTAATGAAAAATGCAAAAGAAGTAATCTTGTACTTAATGAGAATGAGTGGTGTGTAGAACATAAGATCTGAATGGGTAGAGAGCCCACTTAATTATGAACTAGAGGTGAATATGGAGTGAAACTATGTAACTAGGAAAGTGATAAAGGCAATTCTTTAATAGCCACTTGAGAACTTTTTAGCTTTCTAACCCGTGATTAATGTATATCCTACTTAGCCCAATTTTTTAGCTTTTAAGCCTTTATTTTGAAGCCACATTATAAGCTTATCCTTTGGATGTTATTACTATACCATATGACCCGCACTTTAATCATGATTTCTTAAGACTAGTTGTCCTTGAGCTTGAGTTTGGGGTGAGGGGTTTTGTTATTACATCTGTTGGGTAGTTTGTGATGTGCTTGAACAATTATGCACTTTCTTGTAAATTCCTTTGCCGGTTTCTAAAAAGAAAAGAAAAAGAAAGAAGAATGGCATATTTAACTTACAAGAAAGAGATTGAATAAATGGAAAAATAAAAAGAAGTGGCAAAGGAATATTTTTATCGTAATCATATTGATAGGTTTGGGTTTACTATGGGGACGCTAAATTACTGCGTCAAATGGGTTAATTCGAGTGTAAAATCAAGTTCTAGGACATTATGTTGATGGTTAGTGAGGAGAGAGCCAAAAGCTCACTTCAAATTTCCCAAATATACATACCATACCGTCACTAAGCCTATGCTAAAATTGTACATACCTCGTGATTCCTAGGTGCATAGTGAAAATAAAAAGTTTGCTAATTGGGAGTAAGTTAAGTGGAGTGTTCAAAACAAGTAAAGATCGATGAACACCCTATAGCCACCATCTCGAGCTAAGTATCAAAGGTAACCTTCTAGCTTTGTGGAATTAATTTTGGATGAATATTATCTGTGTTTAATTTTGTATAATCAGTGTATGTGTGCATTATTTCTTAGGTTGTACTATATGAGATTTATTTTAAGTTCTGCTTTGGGTACCATTCACTAGACTCTGCATTTGCTTCTTACCTTAGACCTCTACTTTTGTTCTTTACTTTGTCAGGACAACAAAGGTTTAAGTTGAGGGTCTTGATGTCTCCTTTTTTGTGATAAATAATTCTTTGGAGACATCTTTTTAGGTAGAAACTGGACTTAGTAAACAGACTTTTGAGCATATTTAGCTATATTGCACTTTCTTCCTTTGGAATTATAATATTGATACTTTTAGAGATTTTGTGCGTTAATTTGTTTATTTAGTGTGATGTTCGTAGGTACATGGATGCTAGGAGGCATTAAGATGAACAGAAGAAGTGAATTTCAAAGTATAAGATTAAAAGGACATGTCAAAAGAGTAAAAGACACCACTTAAGTCGAGTAGGAGCATGAAAAACTGGAAAATCGTCACTTCTAGACCTTCCTAAGCCCAACGGTGCAGCTGCATATCTGGTGGTTCAAATGAAAAAGATGCGCCTCTGAGTCAGCAAAATTTGAGAAGTAGAATCAGGTGGTTTGGACTTACGATGCGAACGTTGCACCTATTTTACTAAAGCGTATACAACAGATGCAGGAATTATATAATGGACTTAGGCCCTAAATCATTTAGAGCCTGTTTGGGATAGCTTTTCAAAATAATCACTTGAAGTGATTTTAGACCCAAATAATCAATTTTAGGTGTTTAAAATCACTTTCAAAAAAAGTAGTAGATATGTGATAATAATCACTAAAGTGATATTGGAAGTCAAAATATTTTTTAATATTTTTTTTCAAACATTTTAATTTTAATCAAAAGTGCTTATACTTCTTAAATAATCAATCTCAAACGGGCTCTTAATTAAGTCGATCAAGGGCCCTGACCATTTTTTAACTTTATAAAAGGCTTTTTAGACCTCAGAATTAGATACGCTTCATTATTTTCCAAATTTCAAAGAGAGAGATAAGCAGAGGCAAGAGTAGGAGCTGGAGAAATCTTTTCATCAACCAACAGTCCAAGTCATTCTTCTACTTAGGTTATTTTTATTTATGTCTTTAGGAAACTGTAATCTTTTAATTTATTTTCTGTTTTTAATTTAAATATGAGCTAAACCTTTACATACTTGAGAATCGCACTATGGGATGAACCCTAGATTAAATATTTAATGTATTTGAGTTTGGGATTAGTTTCTAATTTAAATTGAGTTGTATATCTTCATATTGACTGTTATCTTTTGCTTATTAACAATTTTTTTTATTTGGCCGGGAATTAGAAATAGGTCATAGTACTTAGGCTATTCACTAGTGGCAGTGATCATCCAGAGGGCAGGGGGTTTAATTACTGAACTAGGTAATAGACGTCTGGTATTCGTCATGGATCTTGATGGGCTTGACTAACTGCGTAGCCAAATGGGTGTTTCAATTAATCATGTGAACGTAGTTTATAATCTCCCTGACGGAGTTTGTAATATTATAGGATAGCTCCTAATTCTACCCTGACAGTAGTTAGGACACTGTAGAGTCCCGACTATTATAGAAAATACCACTCTACCCTTAAACAAACGCATTAAATACATGAACTTAGGTGATTCCCAAGAGAGACTCAAGTATACTTCTCATATTTTCGTCCACTCTTTTAGTATTTATTTTCATTCTTTTAATCTTTAGTTAATTTACTATCTTGCGTTTAGTAGTTTTATAAACAAAAACCAAAACAAACATTTTATATTTATTTATTTCATATTGCAATTAATTCTACTTAGAGTTTAAACACATTATTCTTACCTCGCAATCCTTGTGGAGACGATTATCATGTTTTTACCTACTTATTACTTGGACGACCCGTACACTTGTAGTAGTCGCTTCTCTTCTTTAGTGTTGATTTTTTTCACACTTTAGGAGCGACCAACCCTAAACTGGTTGTGCCTTCTCATCTTCATAAATGATATTGTGTTAAAAAATTGTAGGACTTATGCCATCGATGCCAGCAATTGTCCACCCAGTAATGTGGTCGGTTATATTGAACATTTACACCTTGCTGTCGTGGTTATGCTTGAAATAATCTACATTTATTCTTTGTTTGTTGATTTCGGGTCGGCATTCACCCGGTAAAGATATGGATGCAGGGTCGATCCTGTATCAAAGCGAAAGACGCGGTCGCGTAGGGCCCCCAATTTTTTGATGTTTTTAGGGGCCCCGATTATTTAACTGTATTATGTGTGTATATATACCTGATTTAAATAATTATACACAAGTAGTATTGTTAGTTTCGTGGTAATGTTGTATATTTTCTTACATGAGGTCAGAGTTCAGACCAGCATACTAGTAGTAATAATACTTTTATTTATATAGAGTGCCCCATTTTTCAAATTCTCTTAGGGCCCCAAAAATGTCAGGGAATTCATGTCTTTCTCCGGCATGTAGTTGATGAGTTGGATTCGTTGTGCGATACAGGGATCCCTACGAATGATGTGCATACTAAGACCTACTTTATCATGAAGGTTTGCTTGTTGTTCACGGCCAAATTATTACCTGGCTAGGTCATGCACTTCGGATGCCCAAGTCATGTTTATAAATCTTACCCCAAGTGCATGTATTCTACGCCGTCCTTGCGGGTAAATAAATGTGTAGTGTATTTTGATCACCTACAGTGGCTACCTCTTCGACATCGGTTTAGGAAAGAGTCAACCTTGCATGTTAAAACTGAGTACATGCCCCCGCCTAGAAATCATGTCCCAACACGTATTTAGACGCAATTAGATGGTTTGCCCATTCAGATTTCCAGTAAACACAAGGACTTTGGTGGGAAGACGAGAAAGCAAAAAGGACCTCGTGAGTTCAACTAGAAGGATAAGAGTATCTTCTATCGTTTGCCGTATTGGTATGAAAACTTGTTGAAACATAACATTGCCATTAGCATTGTGAGAAGAATGAATGTGATAGTTTACTCGGGAATGTGGTTGGCTAGATGGGAAGATTAACAAAGATGGCGTGAAAGCGAGAAAGGACTAAAATGTTTGAAGATTAGGAAAGAGTTGTGGTTGTTCAATGACCGGGGTAGAGTGATGCTACAGCGCGTAAAGTATGTTATGTCCCCGGACAAGCGACACACATTTATGGATTGGCTTAAGGTACAAAACTTTCTGGATGGCTTTGCGTCTAGTTTGAGGAATAACGCTCAAAGTGATTTAGGAAAGATCATTGGTATGGAATCACAAGACTGTCACATAATGATGCAATATCTTTTTGTGGCTAGTATCCCCAGACTTATCAATGATAGATCTGTTAAGGAGCCGATAAATAGGTTGTGCAACATGTTCAGGTTTGTTTGTAAGAAGAACCTTAGCGTAAACAAACCAGAGAAGGGAAAAGCCGAAGTGGTAGAGCTTATGTGTAAGCTATAGATGATTTTTCCTCTCACCTTTTTTTATATAATGGTGCACCTTGTCGTACACTTATACGATAAAACGTTGTTAGGTGGACCCGTTCAAATGCGTCAGAATTATCCATTCACGAGGTATTTAAAGAAGCTGAAATAGTACATTCAAAATCCGGCTAGGATATAGGTTTAAATAGCGGAGGGATACGTTGCGGAAGAGACATTGAAATTCATATCTTGTTATCTCCAAGAAGAGAAAACAATGTTCAAAAGTTCGTGTAGATACAATGAAATGCTCCTTGAACCCAAACAAATATATGTATTTAAGAGCTAGTGTCATATAGTGCGTAAGAAGGAGTATCATTATCTGCCCTATATAGAGAAGGAGAAATTGGATTGGTAAATCATCAATAATTGTGACGAGATCAAAACTTATATGATGTAAATAATACTAAGTTTTTATTTTCATTTTGTAAAAAATTTGACACAATTATTAATATGTAGTGAACAGAAGTCCACGCTAGAGGTACCTGACGACGATGTAGAAAGAAACGATCTGGAACAATTTCAACACTGGTTTATGGAGAAGGTATAGAATTTCTCATTTTTTAAACAAAGACGAGTCTTTAGAAAGTAATAATTATTGTTCTTGGTAGGTTTATCTAATGCTCCAAGCCGGTGATCCATTAGCTACCGTTGAGACTATTTTGTTGGCTAACATGCCGAATGGTATACATATTTGATTCATGTGTTATAAATGGCGTCAAATGGATTACTCGTGAAAAGACAGAAAAGAGGGTGACTCAATATTATAGAGTATGTACAATCACATAGGAAAAACCTTATTACGGTGAGTTAGTGAAGATTGAATTTTGCGGTGGTTTTTTTGTTGTGTTGCTCAAGTGTAAATGGTATAACAGCAAATAGAAAACCAAAAAGAGTAAGATAGAACACGGGGTAACCATTATCAACACAATTTCATTTTTATGGATTGACGGGCCTTGATTTTACATCGATCAAATTAATGCGAAAAAATCACAAAAGGGGGTAGAAAATCGTGTGGGAAGTTAACGATCGTCACAGATGGAGTCCCGATTTATGGGGTATAAAAACAATTTAGATAGGCGCAGATTCGATTACAATACCCTTGTCTGAGAATAACTTGGACACGAATTATTCATTATTACGTTTGACTACTGGTGAACGCATCAAGGTTGATCCAGCTTTGTTCGAAAAAAAGTGATAGAAAACCAAAAAGAGTAAGATAGAACACGAGGTAACCATTATCAACACAATTTCATTTTTTTGGATTGAACGGACCTTAATTTTACATCGATCAAATCAATGCGAAAAAATCAAAAAAGGGGGTAGGAAATCGTGTGGGAAGTTGACGATCGTCACAGATGGAGTCCTGGCTTATGGGGTGTAAAAACAATTTAGATAGGCGCATATTCTATTACAATACCCTTGGTTGAGAATAACTTGGAAACGAATTATTCATTATTACGTTTGACTACTAGTGATCGCGTCAAGGTTGAACTAGCTTTGTTGAAAGTCCTAGAATGTTGATGACAAATAATTATATGATGACACGTAAGATGAGTACGCTGATGATCCGTCGGAGGAAGCTATATACATCAATAGTGATGGTGAAGTTGTAGGTACTAGTGGTTACGAAAGAGATTAGTCAATTTGTTTTTTATTGATATTTAATTTTTAAGGCAGATTTATTATGATTTTGAATAGAGTAATGTTATATACCATCCTTTTTTATAAAACCCGCATACAACTCCTTATGTGTAATCATATGGTTAGATATGATTTATTAATTCCTTTAATTTCTTAATATGGATTAATTTCATATCTAATCATATCATTCCATATAAGAAGGGTGGTATGAGGTTGTATAAAAAATGGTGGTATATAGCATTATTTTTCTGAATATTGTTAAGACAGATTTATGATGATTATGAATATAATATTGTGTACTTTGATATGGATGTTTGTTTGTTATTAAACCTGATAAATAATTTGGTTAGGCAAAAAAAATTAAGAATAGGAGTAGGGTTATTCGCGACGAAATTTTTGTCGCAAATACCCAAGAACTCGTTGCGAGTAAGTTTAGTCTCTTGTGACGAGTTCCTATTTCCAAACTTTCCGCGAGTAAGTTTAGTCACTCGCAACGAGTTCCAGTTTACGAACTCGTCGCGAGTTCCCAATATAATTTGAGATGAATATTTTTGTCACAAATGAGTGATTGATTAAACAATTAATATTTTTGGGCGGTTTGAGTTCCCGCACCTTCATTACCTGCAACGAAATTATAAATCGCGACGAAATTTTCATCACAAATGCCAAAATCTTAAAATTCTTATGTGATGGATGGCAGTTAAAATTCTACAGCGTGGATATTTAAAACATCGTTCGCGACAAAAAATTTGATCTCTAACAACAAAAAAAATCGCAAATGATGAGCTGTATAGAATATGGCTGAAGCTCATTTCTTCCATACCAACACTTCCAACATCAAAAATTTGAGACATCAAACACGATTCTGCAGCAATTTCGAGTATTTTTAGGTCGATTACAGCATTATAAACACATTTTAGGTACGAATTGCTTCCATTTTATTTTTGTTCTTCCACTTTTTTTTATTCAAAAAAATCATAATCTAACATAATTGTTATTGTCATGTTGTATAGTTGATTCCAGTTTGAAAACACACGAAAAAAGTACGATTTTCAACCTCTTTTTGCGATTTATTTAAATATTTGTAAATTTAATATGAATTGTGTTTCTTTTAATTCTAAATATTTGTGCACGTTATTAGAAGCCTTTTATATATTTTTGTGTTGAATATTATCATGTTTAGGTTAAATCATTTTGTTTTTATATAAATTAGGGTTTTGATTAGTATAGGGGTTAAAATGAAGATTTAATAAAGATAATAACTAATTAAATCTTGATTAGTTAATACTTTAACTTTTAAAGGGCCAAATAATTAAACAGGAAAATTATTCTACTCTTTTTACCCCTCAATTAACATTGTCATTTGTTTATAAAAAAATTATAAATATATTAAATCTTATATTAATCTTACCATAAAAATACTTAAGGAGATCAAGTTGATTCTTCATGTTACAATATTTGGTTTTTAATACAAATTTGATGGATTCATTTTGTTTATAAATCAAGTTCTTAGTCTGCACATATTATGATATACATCTATCAGTTGCTGAGCTGAGTATATTTTTCTATGGGTTTTTAATAGATAGGTTATCTATTCTGCCAATTTTTGTGTATTGATTGAGGGTATGTCTGTCTGCCAATTTTTCTGGACCCTAAGTGGATAAAAACAATAGGCTCTGGTCTATATAAGTAATTAACCCGATTTAATAACTTTAGGTTGTGAACTGCAAATAATAGTACAATAACGGTCTAATAACTTTATGATTTGGAGTAAAATATTCATTTTAACATGTAAATAAACATTTTTGGAATATTAGGGACTATATTGTATATTTTATTATTTAAGGGGTTAAAATGTAAATATTATAATAGTTTAGGGACTAAATTGTAGATTTTATATTATTTTAGAGGTTAAAATATATATATATATATATATATAATATTTTAGGGACTAAATTGTAAACTTTATATTAGCTCAGGAGTTATAATGTAAATATTATAATATTTTAGGGACTATATTGTAAATTTAGAATCATTTTTTGGGCTAAAATGTTATTTTAGGGACTAAATTGTAAATTTTATATTATTATAGGGGTTAGGAGGCCCCTAAAGAGTAGTGGAAATAAGAGCTAGATACATGGAGTTAGGCGGCCCTAAAGAGTATAGAGACAATGGATGCTAAAGATCAATACACACGACAAGAAGAATTCCTGAACGGGATGATGACAAACCTAAACAAATATCTTTGTAAGGTAGGCCAACCGCCCTTCATCCCCTAAGGTATTCGATCTATTGACTCCACAGCTACCACCCGCCTAGCTCGTTAACGATGGAAGACATGACCAAAGCATTAGCTTTTGTTAATAACCTAAGGGCCTTTGAAGGGCTCCCCGGTTACATTCCACTAGGTCCACAAGCTTCTTCAAGTGGTCAGCCGAGCGCGTCATGCCACCGTAGCCATTGAGATGAGAGTGACGATGAAGAAGAAGATGAAAATTTGAACAATCTACAGTTTTCCTTTATTTAGTATTATCTTAAAAACTTTTATCTGGGATGACGTTTACCCAAAAGACTATATTTAATCTATGCTTTTCATTACAGTTCTTAAAATAATCTACTTTTATTTTTAATTATTGTTAATCTTAACTATTAATTTAGTTAATTTATAATTGGATTTTAAAAAACAAAAATGTTTTTTAATATTTTTTAAAGAGTAGATATCGGCTTTACCCCCTGAACTATACACGTTTTGACAGATTGCCCCCAATCAATTTTGTTTGACTTGATGGTCCTTCAACTTTGTTTTCGTGACTCGATGCCCCCTGTTAACGGAAACCGTAAAAAATCGTCGTTAGTTGGTCACGTGCGCAAATTGTCGTGACATTTTACCCCATGTACTAAGTTTTTCGTGACATTTTACCACATGTACTAAGTTTTTCGTGACTAGGTTCCTAGGGTAAAATGTCAAGAAAACTTAGTACATGGGGTAAAATGTCACGAAAAACTTAGTACAAGGGGTAAAATGTCACAAAAATTTGCGCACGTGACCAACTAACGTCGAAAACAAACAGAATTTGTTAACAAGGGGCAACGAGTCACGAACAAAGTTTAAGGACCATCCAGTCGCAAAAAATTGATTGGGGGGTAATTTTTCAAAACATGTATAGTTCAGGGGGTAAATGAGGCATTTACTCTTTTTAAAAATAAAGTATATCTCTAACGATGAAATAATTGGTCGCAATTAACCTAAGAACTCGACGTAATTAAAAAAAGGTCTTTTTTTGGAAAACAAATTTCGCGACGCAATTTTTGTCGCGAGTTTACATACATATTTCGTCGCAAAGACTTATCAGTAACAAAAAGTTTCGTCGCTGATAAACCGCTACCAACGACGAATGAAAGTTATTGCTAGCACTAAATAATCAACGACGACACACGTTAGTCACTGATACTCACGTATTCGCGATGAAATTTTTGTCGCAAATAACGTGACACATATAGCGACGAACACAAGATTTCATAGCCAACTCTGGTCTTTAACGAAGACAAACTCGTGAGGAATTGCTTGCGAAGAATCTTTGTCGCAAATGACTATTTTGATCTTTAGCGACAAAAATTGGACTCGATAGCGACCAAAGTGCTCGTCGTTTGAGATATAAAACGGAGTACTGAGGATTTAAATACGTATCTGGGTGTGATAGCTTACTGGTTTCACTCAAACATCTTTTCTTCTACGATTCAGGTTTAATTGTAGGATCATCGAGTTAGGACCTTGATGATCCACTTATTTTAATATGTAGCGAACGAGTATTTATTGGATAATTATTGGTAGTCTCGTTTATCAAGTAAGGTTCAAAGATAATGCACATAAAGATTTTATGATTGAACCAAATAAAGCTAAAGATTCCTAATGGGCAATACATTGTACTGACAAATAGGTTAATCTCTATAAGGACTTTTATGCTTGTAATTATTTGACCTGAGATCATCGTTATAGTTGTGTATCTTCTTGTTGTGTTTAGATACTAGAATACTAGTGTGTCAAAATGCTAGTCAAAAAGATATTGGACATAGCTAAGTACTTGTGTTACTAATGGTGAGTCAAGATAGGATCTATCAACTCTAGGTAAAGAGTTTGAACTCTATAATGTCATAAAATTATAACCATTGTATCAAATCCTTGGACAAGGTGATAGGATGAATGAATAAAAGAGTTTAGGTCATTCGTCAATCATTGATAATCAACGTGTAACATAGTTGATTGTATAATAGGATTTGATAGTTATACCATATCCTTGGATGAACCTGAGCTGTAAAAATAGAGGGAGTACGTGCATGATCTTTTACCAGGTTCTTCGTACAGAGTTATTTCACGTTATCCGGTCGTTGAGGAGTGTTGTTAGACATTAATCTCGATTTGTAATTCATTGGATTAATTGTTACTAGCTTAACAGTGAACCTACGTAGTCGCACAATACAAGTGCATTGATCTTGTTGAATATGATTAATTATATTTATTTTAAATGATAAATAATATTAATAATAAACTTAGAAAATTAGAAAATTAGTATATTATTTTCCTAGCACAAAATAATATAGTAATATTGGATTGGCCTTAAAATAAATAGACTAAAAAAGAGAGAAAGAAATAGACTTAGATGACCAAAATATGACCCAAAATGTTAAAGTCCAAGTTTAATATATAAAATGTTATTAGTGTACTTGAATCACAAGGTTATAAAAATTAGTTTCCAGAAAAAGAAAAAAAAAAGCATACGCTCTCTTCTTTATTCTCTGTAGTATTCTTCTAAAGGGTTAGACAGTTTTGAGTTCAGGATTTCTTCAAGCCAAAAATTTTGGAACAAGATTGAAGACTCGGTGTACAAGGTGTAGATATTTCATATATTTGAAACTAGAATCGTTTGGTCTTATTCGATCACAACGCCTTAAGGTATGAACCTAATCCATCTTTTAATCCTAACCGCACTAGATTGGTTTTTAAGATTGCAATTACTTTTTTTTTAATTGTTTGCTAAGCAATTCAGCTTTTTATATTTCATTTCGAATTATACAAATCTTTACAACTCATCTAGTTAAAGCCCAAAGACACAATCTAATACTGAATAAGACTTGGCCCACTATGTAAAGCCCAAATACTAGCCCAAGTCCTATTACACGGGACGAATCCCTTTACATAGTAAATCAGAACAAAACAAAACAATTTTGCCCCAAAATTAGCTCAACCCTAAAGACTCAATTTTTACCCTCTTCTTCTTCTTCTTACTCTGATGAGAGAGTCTACTAGATCCGCCATTGCTCTGATATCTCTCTTTCTTTTTCCGGACCTAAAGCTTTGAACTTTAACAAGTTCTCAATCATCAGCAAGGTAATTTTTTCAAATATTTCTTCTTCGTTGCAATATTGTTATTTAATACCCGATTGTTTATTTTTATCCAGATGACATGAACTGCAATCGCTAGTACAACTCTGCATAGCTCATGTTCCAGCTTCTTCGATTGGTTCTTAATCAACCAATTCATTATATCATTCCATTCTGAAGATAATTTCTTTTCTACTTTGTTCATACACTTAGTCCATATTCGCTTTTTGAAAGAACATTTCCAATACATGTGGTCTCGATCCTCGGTCGCCATATTGCATTACTCACACATCGGTTTTTATAAAATACTTCAATTTACCAGTTTTTGCTTAGTTGCAGTCATATTGATCTGGGTAATCCAAAAGAGAAATTTGTATTTAGTGTATTTTTTCTTTCCAAATACATTTGTACCAACTAACCTCGTTGTCTTTCTGTCTCATGCCCTCATATACTTGTGATGAGATAAAAGTCCCCTTTTTTCGTGTACAATCATTTTATCTAATCCTTATTAACAGAGATCTATCCTTTTGGTTATACCACTCATGAAGCTAAGCTTAGCTGGCCAC
Source organism: Nemophila menziesii (assembly GCA_029959085.1). Lineage (NCBI taxonomy): Eukaryota > Viridiplantae > Streptophyta > Magnoliopsida > Boraginales > Hydrophyllaceae > Nemophila > Nemophila menziesii. Next base: position 2,331,543 of record JARWIR010000048.1, on the reverse strand, counting down.
CTCCACCTTCCTTTATGTATAAAATTGGCAATTTTACTACTTGTGTAATAGCCTGATGCCAAATTACTCCCATTTATCTTACTCACCCTTTAGTTATTGGGCATCCAGTAATCCCACCATAAAGATATATCATTTCCATTACCCACATAGTATTTAACCATATTCTTAGCTACATTTCTCATTTTTAAAATTTTTCTCCATCCCCAAGAGCAATCTTCTGGTATCCCCACTAGCCAAAAAGACTTTTCTTTACGGAGATTCGCTTGTACTGGTGTCTCCTTGTGTATTCTAAATAAACACACTTGAAAAGGCAAGACACGTACCGCAAGTGTACGGGTCGTCCAAGTAATATCCGGTAAACGGGTGTTCGATCTCAGGGGCGGATTGGATAAGACTAAGATGTTATGCTAAATAGGAATAGTGGTTTGAATACCAAGAAAAGTAAATGGAATAGATGTTTGTTTTGTTTTTGATTAAATACTAAAGTGCGAATAAATTAAAGTACTAAATAAATAATGCAACTAAGCTAGACGCAAGTAAGAAGTGAGTAAACGAGAGAGAGAGAGAGAGAGAGAGAGAGAGAGAGAGAGAGAGAGAGAGAGAGAGAGAGAGAGAGAGAGAGAGAGAGAGAGAGAGTACTTGAGTAACGCTAGGGTTTCACCTAAATCTATTCATTCCATGTATTGCTTAAGGGACGAATTGGTAATTAATAGTGCTCGGGATTCGATATTCTCCTTACCCCCGTCAGGGTGGACTAAGGAGCTATTCTTAGGTGCTACAAACCCCGTCACGGCGATTATAGTCCACCTTCGAATGAATAAGTTCTAATTAACCAATTGGCCATAGGATTAATTAATTCTGTCAAGGTCAAATAATTTCTATCCTACATTCATTAATTATGTCCGTATCTAGACCCCTCGTCAAGGTGATTCATATGCCACTATATGGAATAGCCTAAATACTAAATCCTATTATTGATTAATTACTTCAATAATAGTTGATAAATGCAAATTAAGGAAAACTACTTATTACCCAATTCGATTTCAATTGTAATAATCCCAAAACCATAAACATAGAATGAAATAAATTGGGGCTTAACCCATTAATGCGTTCTCAAGTACTAATTAAATTTAGCTCATGAATGAAACAAAAACTAAGAAAATAGAAATAAAGGAATTCGTAATGTTTTACAGAAATAAAAAGATAAGAAACCTAATTAGGGAATTGATTCGGCTGCGAATTTGGAGAAGATGACTCTCTCCAGCTTCTAAGCTTCTTCTCTTCCTTGCTCTGACTTTCTTTCTGATGCTCTGACTTGTGAATAATGAATTGTGTGTAAAAAAATAAAGTCTAAAAGCCCTTTTATAGTAGGAAATTCGGACTAGGCTTTTTATTAAAAGGATAAGTGAATATTAAAGGCCCAAGTCCACTCTTAAAGCCCAAAATTCCGTAACTGTTGTACACCCTTCACGAAAACGACTGTAACTTTCTCAATATAACTCTTAATTGAATCATTCAACTTGCTAATTCTTCGTAACTCGGTAAGGTACGAATATTCTTCATAACTCAGGGGCTGAATCCATCTTTAGGTAGCTCGAAATCAGCACTTTCCATCAATCTTCCAAATTTTCAGCTCAATTTGTCAACTCCTTGGGATATTCTTTGTAGCTTTCGACTTCTTCACACGATCTTTGACTTATATTCTTGATTCCTATCCTTGCTAGTATTAGAAACCTACAAACTTTTCACTAAAGCAAACCATATTACGCGCAAAAGCTTAATAAATCAAAAATACTAGAATTCAAGGATGGAAAATGAAATATAACGATTTAATACAAAAAGTCTATCGAATTAATCAAATAAACACCAAAAATGATGTCTCCTATAGGCATATTATTAGAAAAAAATGGGAGACATCATGTACCCATTGAGACCATAGGGCTTTTCTAGGAAGATAACATCCCCAAAGTAGCTTTATTGCTGCTACTTGATTTTGAATGTAAAGATCTTTAACCTCCAATCCTCCTTCTTTTAAAGGTTTGCAAACTGTGTCCCATGAGACCTTTGCCCCTCCTACATATTTTTTCCCTCCCCAAATAAAATACATGGTTCTGCTCTGTAGTAGCTTAATTATCTTCTTTGGTAGGGTAAAAATATTACACCATTGGTTGAATATACCATTTAGCACCGATTTTATGAGTTGTATCCTCCCCGCATATGAGAGGTGTCTTGTACACCAATGATCAATTCTAGTGGTCATTTTATCCACTAAAGGCTTATAGTTTGTGATGCTTAATCTTCCTGTAATCAAGGGTAATCCTAGATACTTTATGGGTAAGTTTCGATGAACTATTTATAGCCTCCTTAGTGAACTGAGTAAAGATCTTCTCCTTCTTTCATTGCGAAGCTAATCTAATCTTGAATTCAGACCGTGTTGATGGTAGATATGACAAGTATGAAGGTAAATATTATTACATGAAATTTTCTGAGTAGTTGTTTTGAGTTTATTCTATATATTCTGCTATCTTCTTTCCCTCTGTGCTTAATTGACCTAGGTGTGTATTAAGAGACTTCCCTTTATTTTTATCTTTATTGTATCGGGACGATACAACTTTGAGTTGGGGGTCTTGATGTCTCCATGTTTGTGATGATTTAATCTTAGTTGGAGACATGATTTTAGGTGTTTTTAGAAGTCATATAGTCGATTTTTATATGTATTATTGTATTTTCCTATTTCTAGTCTTTTTTATCAACAAAACAGATTTTATTAGATTATAATCAACTTCATATGTCTTTACAACTTTAAAGGCCCAACTTAAACAATTAGCCCAACATGGGTTAATTACTTTAAGGGGCCTCTACATTTAAAAGAAAACATTTCTAATTAACTATTACAAATCCATTCTCGGCCTAAATGGGCCTGACACCCACATTACAAGTTAACTATTACACAAGACTAAATATTAGTCCAAATCTAATCTATCAATTAACTTCTCAACACTTTCATCTTTAAATTTCCGAGCCTTTAATTTCCAATTCACCATTTGAATGATTTTCCCACCAATGAGCTCCTCATTCAAGCCAAAACCTCCATGTTCTCTATCATTTCTTTCCCTCCAAATCAAGTAGATATATGAAGTAAACATAGAGTTTATCACCATTCTATGCTCACCACTTGACATTTTATGAACCATTTCTGCTAACTCATCAAAGTCTCTCGGTATAGCATGAATATCACATTTAGTCAGCACATTAGTCAATATTCTTCTTGTAAAAGAACAACTAAAAAAGAGGTGGATATGATCCTCTATACCCGCTTTACAAAAACTGCAAAGAGGATTAATTGTGCATCCCCATGCAAGCATTCTATCTTTAGTACTCAGTCTATTATGAAAAGAAAGCCAAGATATAAAAGCACATCTTGGAATATTTGTTTTAGCCCACACAATATTACACCACTTCACATCTTCATCATGAGTATCTGTAATGTAAAGAAGAGTTTTTTTGAAAGAAAAACCTTTTTTGTTGCTTTCTTTCCAAACTTTAATGTCTCTTCCAGATTTTAATTTAAAGCTATTCAGAATATGTAAGATTTTACCAATACATGGTGGTAATCTCCACCTATTTCTTCAAAAGAAATCTTCAACTTTTTTATTGTTGTATAGATTATTCTTTTCCAGCTCAATTCCTAGTTTTTCTTTAATACTATATTCATTAACCCACTTATCCCATATAATGTAAGTGTCCCTGCCATTAAACACTTTATGATAGATTAATTTATAGGCAATACACCTAACTTTCATCAACTTTTTCCATACCTATGTATGAGACTGCTTTTCTTCCAAACTCCAAATGCACCTGTCTTTAACTATATTATATTTTACCCATTTACTCCAAAGATTATCATCTTGAGAATACATTCTCCAGAAGGTGAACAACAAGCATACAAGATTCAAGTCTTCAATTCTCGAAATTCCAAGTTCACCCTTTTCTTTTTTCATGCATATTTTCTCCCAAGATATTTTGCCCCTTGTGCTCCCTCAAGATTACCCTTCCACGAAAAGCTTCTCATTAACTGATTCAACTTGTATATTACTTGCTTGGGTAGTAAAAACACACGCCACCAAAAAAGAATTTTACTAATTAATGCACATCTGATTAGTTCAACTCTCCCGGCATAAGTTAGAAATTTTGAAGTCCACTGGTTTATACTACTGTATATCTTATCTACAAGCTTATTACCTTCATCAACACTTAGTTTTTTTGAATGTAATGGCACTCCTAAGTATCTCATAGGTAAGCTCCCAATTTTTATATTTAATATATCAGAGATTTTACCTTCAATAACATAATTTGTACCACCAAAATACAGCTCGCTTTTTTGATAATTGATGTTAAGCCCAAATATTCTTGTAAATAGATTTAAGCCTCGCTTAATTAACTCAGTTGATTGTGTATTTGCTCCAAAGAAGATAAGAAGGTCATCAGTAAATATGATATGATTTAACTTTATAATTGCACACTTTTGATGATATTTAAATTCTTTCCTTCTCGCTAAATGATTAAAAAGCCTGTGAACACTACCATGCAAATTGAAAATAGATAAGGTGAGAGGGGGTCACCTTGCCTTAAAACCCTCTTACCTTTGAAATAACCACACGCCTCTCCATTAATACACACGAAATACATTGGTGAACACACACACATCCTCACCCAATCAATAAATTTGGGTGGAAAATTGAAATCAATCAAAGTATTTATAAGAAACTTCCAATTTACACTATCATAAGCCTTTTGTAGGTCAAGGTTGATAGTGCATTTTGGTTCACAATTTTTTTCTCATACCCTAAAACCACATCTTGTGCAACCAATATGTTGTCACTTATATATCTACCACCAACATAAACGGCTTGATTAAGAGAAATAATAGAGTTGATTACCTTTTTAAGTCTTGTGCATATGATTCTTGATATTGTTTTATAAGTTGTGTTAACACAAGATATTGGCCTAAATTTGGTGACTTTGAGGAGCTTCTTCTCCTTTGGAATTAAGACAATGTTTGTTGCATTTACTTGATTTAACAACTTCCCATTCTCTAAACATTGTCTTATAGCTTGTGTAAAATCTTCTCCAATTATGCTCCATGATGCTTTGTAAAAAGCTGAATTAAGACCATCAGGTTCAGGGCTTTTGTTTTCATTGATTGAAAACAAAGACTCTTAAATCTCATAGTCAGATAAAGGGGCAATTAAAATATCTCTTTGCTCTTCATTTAGTTGAGAGCTGATGATATCCTTTATAATAGTACTTGAACAAGTTTCTTCAGTTGAATCTTCAGTACCTAATAACTGCTTATTGAAATTAACAAACTCCTCCTTGATAAGATTAGGCTCCACTAGTTTCACATGCATCATTAATTAGAGTAGAGTTGTTATTCCTAGCAATTATTCCTTTAATAACCCTATAGAAGTAAGCAGAGTTGCATTCCATGTCATTATTGAAGGTACATTTAGGTTTTTGTCTAAGAATGTTGTGTTGAATATTCAGAGCACTTTTCAGTTGTTTACTAAGTAATTTTTCTTCTTGAGAGTGAAATCATTTACACTTCCACTCATAATCTTGATTTGTATATTCTCCAGTTGAGTCTTTATGGATTCTATAGTGTTAGAATTCCTTCTAAAATGAATGTTGCTGAACTTTTTTAAAGCAATTTTAGTGTTTTTCTGCTTCATACACAACTTGAACATTAGATTACCCTCAACTTCAATACTCCAATCCCTTCTAATAGTGTCAATAAACTGATCATGCTCAGTACATATGTTAAATAATTTAAACTGACTTGGGAAATACTTTTTGATACCACCTAAATTCACTATAATTGCACAGTGATCTGAGGTTGATGGTGGCTTAATAATAACACTGGAAGTCATAACATCTATCCATTTAGTGTTGATGAATACCCTGTCAATCTAGCTAGCCCTTATTTGATCACTTTTACTTTTATTTGTCCATGTATAAAACTGCCCTACATAGCTATGTTCAAATAGCCCTACATCTTCAATACACTCATTGAACTCAATAGCACCTTTTTCTAGCTGAGTACAGTTTAGTCTGTCTCTGATACACAATATTTCATTAAAATCCCCCATAACACAGCTTGTCATTTTCATACTGTTTACTCCACGCTACTATATGTTTCCATAACATCCTCCTATCACTATCACTACTACTAGCATATACCATAGCAACACACACTGTAGTAGTACTGTCATTTTCTTTTATCTCTACCAACAAAGCTTGAGAAGATTGATAGATTAAATTTATTCCAACCTGCCTTTTATCCCATAGAATCCAAACTCTACCATTCTCATCCTTATTATAGTTGTGCATCATTTCAAGATGAGAAAAATGAGCACTTATTATAGAGTAATAATTGTTCTCTTTTACTTTAGTTTCTAAGAGTCCAATTACCCTCACTTTATTGCTAATTAAGGACTCCTTAACATCCAATTGTCTAAGGAGATTATGGAACCCTCTTACATTCCAAACTGCTATATTCATATGTTTGGAGGTCTAGTGATTTCTTCTCTACCATTATGATTGATAAAGACTGTTACATCTTGATCAATCTTACTGCCTTCCATAGTCTGCAAATTCTCATATTTATTTGTTGTGATAACTGAGCTTGATTAACCCTGTTTCTTGTTATAACTTTTTATTTTTTCTAACCACACTCCAACTTCCGCCTTTTCCTTACCTTTATCTTTACCATTTTCAGTTACAGCTTTTGATTTAGGAACCCAAACCTTTTGATGATTTGTACATTTGCTTTCAGCATGAGAAAGTTTATTACACTTCTTACATGTAATTGGCCTCCATTCATACTCAACTTTAACAACCTGTAATTCCTCTAGCCCATTATCAACATAAACATCCCCAGGCAGTTCATCTTTAATATCAACTTCTACACATACTCTGGCATATCCCAGTCTGGTTTTAGATTCAGTTATAGTGTCCATTTGTATAGGAACTCCTACACCATTAGCTACATAACCTAACCCTCTTTGAGTCCATAAGTTCATTGGGACATTGATAAGTTTTACCCAAATCGGAATTCTAGATATATCAATTTTGTCAAATTGCATACCTGCCTTCCATGACCTTAGGAGTAGCGGTTTACCATTGATATGCCATAGCTGCTCTAAAGCTCTGCTATAATATTGTTGATTCTCAAACTTAAATACGACACTACCCTTCTGATGTCTCCTCATTTATGATAATTAAATATACTTCAGAGACATCATTTTAGGGGTATTTATTAGTTTATAGGTCGATCTTAGCTTAATTTAGTGCACTTTCCTATTTTGAGCCGTGATTTGTTGAATTATTATTTTTAGAGCATATTGGGTTTAATTGTTTATTTTAGTGGTGAAGCTTTAAAGATAATTATGGAGATTACTTAGAGTCCAAGTCAAAGACTACAAGATATGGAAAGAGATATGCATGGAAATTGGAGATAGAAGGAAACTGAGTTCAATTAGGAAAAGGAAAAGCTGCCTAAATCTGAATTCTACAGTACACGCCTAAAGAAGTGGCGATTTACCTAAGAAATAGGCCGATTTTGGTAATTTCCTTTCATAGACACAAAGATAATTCTGTTACGATTCTTTTGGTATATTATGGAGCTCAAACCGACCAATAACGAAGAAGATATGCTCAAAACGGTCCAGCAGTGTTTATCTTTATTTCCTTACGAATTTGAGTTGGGCTTGGAGTCTATTACTTAACCTTTCCTTCAAGAAACGAATTAGGTCTTCATATACCCTATAAATACAGCCTCTTAAAATTAGAAAATCATCCTTGGCCAGACCTTAGGGCCAAGAGGAAGCTGCATACAAGAGAAGAAGTCTGGAAGGAGCTGTGCATCAATCATGTCTTCTTCAACCTCTTATTTTGTAATTCTTTTCTCTTTTTTTCTTTGTATGAATTAATTCTATTAGCTTGGGTTTTACATCATGTATAAACTATGAATTCTAATTCTTCTATCTAAGTTTTTTTGGGAATTATATGTTTTAATCTGATATTAGCTACTTACCTTTATATTTGATTATGTGTTTTGAATTAATTGTTTTCCTTGCTAGTGCATGGTGGTCCTTTGTGTGTTCTAAAATAAATGCAAAAAATAATCGAACCACAACCGCAAGTGTACGGTTGTCCCAAGTAATATAGTTGATAAAACAGATTCGTTCCAAGGACGGGATGGTTGACTACAATGCTTATCAAGTAATGATTGGTTGCACTTATGAAAGCAAGTAAAAGATATAATGATTGTTTGTTTGTTTTTATTATTCTAAGTAATGAAAGACTAAATGGAAAATGCAAATAATTAACTAAGACGCAAGTAAATAAAGTAAAACGCAAGTATGAGAAAGTAGCACTTGAGATACGCAAGGATTTCAGCTAACTCTTATTTATTCCATGTTTTGTTTAAGGGACAAATTGGTAAAAAGTAATGGTCGGGATTCTAAGGTCATCCTTACCCCCGTCAGGGTGGACTAAGGAGCTACTCTTAAATGCTACAAACCCCGTCAGGGTGATTATAGTCCATTCTTAAGTGATTAAGTTTATTCTACCCAATTGGCCATAGGATTAATTACGCTCGTCAGAGTCAAATAATTTCTATCCTACATTCATTAATTATTTCTGTACCTAAACCCCCCGTCAAGGTGATCCAATCGCCACTAATTGGAATAGCCTAGATACTAAGACCTATGATTGGTTAATTACGTCAATTATAGTTATTAAGAACAAATTAATGAAAAATACCTAATACCCAATTTGATTTCAATTGTAAAAATCCCAAATACAAAAGCATAGAATAAAATAGAATCAAAATCAATCCATAATGCGATCTCAAACACTAATTATAATTAGCTCATAATTGGAAAAACTAAGAAAATAAATAAAAAGAAATTCATAATTGTTTTACAGAAAGGAAAATAGAAACCTAATTAGGAAGATGAATTGGCTGCAACGTGGAGATATAGACAGTCTCCAGCTCCAAGCTTCTTTTCTTCTTGACGCTCTCTTCTAATGATGTTTTAATTTGAAGAATATAATGAGAGGTGAGAAATAATGAGGTCAAAAGCTCCTTTTTATACTAGTAAATTCGGACTAGGGTTTTATTTTAAATAAAAAGTCATTTTACAAAAGCCCAAGTCCATAATTAAGCCCAAAATCCCGTAACTACTGCACCACCTCCACTAAAACAGCTCTAGCCGATTCGTTATAACTCCGATTGACCTCAAATCACTTGCTAAATTTCTGTAACTCGATAAGGAACATAATCTCTTCAAAGGTCAGCGGCTAAATCAACTCGTAAGTGCCTTGAAATCAGCAATCTTTGGCCTGTTTTCCAGATTTGCAGCTTCAAAATATAATTCTTTTCGGGATTTATCTTCAAGCTTTGACTCCATATCACGATCTTTGACTTTCTTCTCGGATTCCTCTCCTAGCTAATATTCAAAACCTACAAACTTTTCACTAAAACAAGCAATATTACGCGCAAAAGTTTAATAAATCAAAAATACTAGAAATAAAAGAGGAAATTCGGATTATTGCATATTTAGCCCAAAAGTCTATTAAATTAATCAATTAAACACCAAAAATGATGTCTCCCAAAGGTATAAAATTAGAACATTTAGGGAGACATCAGTGCACGAGTATAGGATTACCTTAATAGTACTTAGATGTTCACCGTAACTGGGTGTTTAACTATTGAACCACCACATAACGTCTAGTGTCGATATTAGTTCTGACAAAACATGATTCTAACTAGATAGTCATAGGGTTTGTTTTAACCACCATATCACCAGGATTGCAGTATTTGTTTAGGGCCTTAGTGGCGTTTGATAACCCTATTTAAAACACTTCTTGGTTGTGACGTAGCCCCCTTAGTCGCTCTCAAGGTCTAAGGTATGGGAATTTAGAATCCTGACTAAGTATACCAAGAGCTAATATTCTCCCTTATAAACTAGATCTAATAGATAGAATTAGAAGGATTGGTGCATACTAGTAAAACCTAAGCTATATCTTTCATACTATCTTCTTTTCTTTGCTTTTATTTATTTTCTGTCTTTTATTTAGTAGTTTAGTTTTCTTTATAAAAACCAAATAAAAATCTATTTTCCTTTTCTTTCTTTGCGTATTATCTTTCTATCTTTTATATCTGCACTTGATAATTTGCATAAGTTCTCTCTAACTTTCGTCAGTCCCTGAGGAACGAATCTTCTTATCATTAAAACTTGCATACGTCCTGTAATACTTGCAGTACTGTGTTAGCTTAGGGTGGTTATTTGCATCTAATTATATCATCTTTTTATCACACCTTAGGCCACACCAAGTTTTTGGCGCCGCTGCCGGGGACTACATCGTTAGTCCTTGTGCAATTATCTTGTGCTTTTATTTTAGTTAGTTCTATTTTACGCTTTTCTTTTTAGTTTTTGTCTTTACAGATTCTTTTAGGCGAGAGCAGATTTATTAGGAGATAAAGGTTTCGTGTTATTTGATCCTGAAGAAGCTAATACCATTATGGAGAATTTTCGTGAACCCAAGAGTAAGTTGTTCGTTTGAATCAGAAAAAAAGAGACTTCAGAAGCTCTAAAGCTCAGAGAGTTAAGCCAACAACTTGAGGAATTACGAGAACAAGCGCGAGAAATAGCTCAGAGAAATCTAGTACATACATCACCTTCATGTCCTAGTTGTGGAGCAAGAGATCACTCGTGGGAATATTGCATGAATAATCCAGCTTCAATTTCCTTCATGCCTTATCAAAGAAACCATTATCATGATGGTTATTATCAATCCCAAGGAAATTACACTGATTATCAGCCCCCACAGAATTACAATTGGGTTGGAGATCAACAAACTTATTATCATAATAACCATCACTATGATGATTATTATCAACCACGACCACAATCTTATTATCCTCCACAACCTATCAATCAAGAAGCGCCGATTTATGATGAAGCTTATCAAGAACCACTTCATTATTTAATGCAGCAAACTGTACAAGAACAACCATCGAGTTCGAATTCAACCATGGCTAAAATAATGAACCTAATTGAAAATATAGAGAGTAGCCAGCAAGAATCCCAAGACTCACAGAGTGCGCTTATGGAGATGGTGCAGACAGTGTCACAAATGGTGAAAAAAACTCAAATCCTTGCAGAAAGGCAACTCCGAAGTGATACTAATGCTCCAGAAAACAAAGTTTGCCAAGCAATTGAATTAAGAAGTGGAAAACAACTACCTCCACCAAGACCAGAACCAGAACCAGTCCATATTCCAGAAACGGGGGGAGAAGAAACAACAGAAGATAAGGTCGAAGAGGTAGTTGAACAAAAAAGTGTCCAAGAGAAGACACCAGAAAAGAAAGAAAGCCCAGTGGTAACCAACACATGTCCTCCTCCACCATTCCCTTCACGTGTCAGAAAGGACAATGACCTGGAATTCAAGAAGTTCGTTGACATGGTGAACAAGTTAGAAAAGATGAATGGATTGCCAGAGGAGTGTAATGCTACGAATGAATTAGAGTTACCACCAGAAACACCTTCTCCCACGAAATCTTGGATGGCACCATCCATGATCATGAAGAATCGAGCTGAAAAGTTCGTGGGAATTAGAGGCAAAGGGTGGAAATCTCGTCATCCTTAATCGAGGTAACACGTCTAACTTTGAAAGACGTTAAATAAAAGTGCTATACGGGAGACAACCCGTAAATTCTTTTATGTTTTTACATTTTTAATTTTTAAATTTATGTTTAGTTTAGTTGTTTTTAGTTGATATTGCATATTTGAGAAAGGTATTAGTGTTTTTGGTGTGTAGGAATTGGAGAAATCGAGTTAGGGAAGCAAGCAAAAATTTTCGGAGCGAAGAAAAGCCCTGCGCGGACTACCCCCGCGGTGTACCCCTATACCGCAGGGATGGTCCGCAAGGAAAAAACCCGTATCACGGGTTGCACCACGGGTCCTATCCAGAACCGAGAAATTTCGACCCCGCGGACTACCCCCCTGCACCGTGCCATGCACCGCACGGTTAAAACCCGTGCCACGGGGTAGGTCCACGGGTATTTTGACGAAGGACGCTACAGAAGCTGCGGTATACCGCGCCTCACCTCCGGTATACCGCCCAAGCCCACTGAAAAAAAAAAAAAACTGGATACAATCTGAGAAAACTTCGGCAAGTCATATCTTTATGCTCGGATGTCGAAATCAGGTGATCTTTGAGCCTAAACTGCATAACTTTTCAAGATCTAGCTGTTGGGGAGGTTTTTGCCGGTCCACCGGACCATAGACGCGGTACACCGCACCGCGCTGCTGGAGAGAGAAAAAAATCACGTTTTTTAGGTTATAAGGGTGAGCAGGTTGCTCTATTATGAATTTTTTAATCCTTAAGCTTCTCCTTCTTCCCCAAAACTCTCCAAACTCCATTGAAGCTCATAAAAACCTTCACCAAACATCAAAACATTACCCAATCATTCATTCTCCACATCATTACAAAGAAGATTCAACCACCCATATCATACCAAAACACCTTGACTCCAAGAATCAAAAGCTTAAATTTCAAAAATTCATCCTACAATTTCTTAAATCCAAGCCAATCCATAAAGAATCCATCTTACCCACATAGAGAATCATCATCAAATCACCCTTCCTAACCCAAATTAAGCTTGTACAACCAATAATCAAGAGTTTCAAATTTCAAGAGTGGTTAAAGCTTTGAGTTGGGGGTCAATTGAGATGATTAAGAGAACATGAACATTATCTACTGTAAGGGAAATGAAGAATCAAGGTACTGGATTAAATTGAGTATTTGAAGAAGAAGTTGACGGAGAATACAAGAAGATTCATGAATATTTGGAAAGATTGGGATGGTCTACGTTAATGGTAAGACGTTCTAAAACGTTCTTTTTGTTGAATTGTATTTTGTGGGAAGAAGAAGAAGATGTGGAACAGTTGATCTATGAGGAGGTGATATGAATTTTCGATCTCTCCCATGTCGTTATCTAATGCAATATCCTATTATGATCACGTGTCCTGAACAAAAAGCGAATAAGAAGTTGGGTGAAGAATATACATTAGATTTAATCCGAGTATCGATAAGGCGAGGTAATAGCCTCGAAGAGTATGTTTTATTTCTTCCCTACCATTTCTTTATGTGCAATATGTATGCTAATTTTAAATTTTATTTTTCTTGAGTCTTTTTCGAGTCGTGGGGACACGGCTCATTTTTGAGTTGGGGGTGGGGATTCGTTGTCCTCATCTTCCTTTTTGGTTTTTTTTCATAAAATTTAAAATTTTTTGGGTTGAAATAGGCATAGAATATCTTTGAATGTACCTATTGAGCATGATTTAATTAAGTTAATGATAGTAAGTAGTATTTTTTTGAAAGATGTTACAAATATGTTTAGATGCATGTATGAAAACAGGAAATAAAAGATAGAAAAGTTAATGAGCAACGCTAAGAAGTATGTTGAAACTTAGGAATAGTTATTTGGTGTGTAGAACGTGAGGTTTAAAATTAGTTGAAAAGCCGCTTATCTATGAACTATTAATGAAAAAGTAACAAAATCCGGTAGTTAGAAAAATGAATAAGGCAGTTCTTTCATGATAAAAACACTTGAAGCCTTTTATACTTTCTCACCCTTTTATTTTATTATTGTTATTTATCCGTCTTAGCGCCTCTGAGCCTTTCTAAAGCCTTTTTATTGAACCACATTATAATCCATACCCTTAGTTTGTAGGACTTATCTATATGACCCGCACTCGAATCGCAAAACCTGAGACAACTCGTTTTAGAGCTTGAGTTTGGGTGGTGGGTTTCATCATTAGGGAACTTTGGGATTTGGGTATTATCTTTATGATTTTATTGATGATGAAATTGTTATTATTGTAACCCTTTGTCGGGGTAATAGTGAATGGAAAAGAAGCTACGAGCTAAATTTGCCAACAAGGGCATAAAAAGAAAGAATATATAAATGAAAAAATTAGCGTGATATCTCGAACATCAAAAAGAGAGTCATAGCTATATAAAATAGAAATTGATATGAAAAGAATATATATTCGGACCGGCAAAGAGGGATTTTATATCATCAAAGGTTTTAAATTTGGGATTATTGGGGATGCACATCAAAAGCATCAATAAAATGGGTTGAGTGAGAACATCTTCGAGTGAAAACTCAAGCTCTAGGGCGATTCGTTGATGGCTAGTGAGGAGAGAGCCAAAAGCTCACTTTGCATTATCCAAATATACCACACCCGTCCTTAAGCCAAGTTATAACCAAGACCTTAGGATTTCTAACTGCTAGGTGGAGAAACAATTGAGCTATTAGGTAGTAGGTAAGTGGACCATTGGATGCTGTATTTGGGACCTATGAACAACCTATAGCCATTAACCTGAACTAAGTTATCATCCTCTCCTTCTAGCATTGCGAAATTAATCTTGACTTGAATTTATGGATTGCTGATTACATGTATATTAAGCATCTTGGTGCATTATTTCTTAAGCACTACTACATGAGACTTTTTAGATATTTTGCTCTAGGATCATTCATTGTGTTCTGTTCTTATTCTCCTCCTACTTCTTCTTCTTGTTTATATGACTACCCTACTGTTCTTTACTTTTATTGTATCGGGACGATACAACTTTGAGTTGGGGGTCTTGATGTCTCCTCATTTGTGATAATTAAATATACCTCAGAGACATCATTTTAGGTGTATTTATTAGTTTATAGGTCGATCTTAGCTTAATTTAGTGCACTTTCCTATTTTGAGTCGTGATTTGTTGAATTATTATTTTTAGAGCATATTGGGTTTAATTGTTTATTTTAGTGTGAAGTTTTAAAGATAATTATGGAGATTAATTAGATTCCAAGTCAAAGACTACAAGATATGGAAAGAGATATGCATGGAAATTGGAGATAGAAGGAAACTGAGTTCAATTAGGAAAAGAAAAAGCTGCCTAAATCTGAATTCTACAGTACACGCCTAAAGAAGTGTCGATTTACCTAAGAAATAGGTCGATTTTGGTAATTTCCTTCCATAGGGACAAAGATAATTCTGTTACGATTCTTTTGGTATATTATAGAGCTCAAACCGACCAATAACGAAGAAGATATGCTCAAAACGGTCCAGAAGCGTTTATCTTTATTTCCTTACGAATTTGAGTTGGGCTTGGAGTCTATTAATTAACCTTTCCTTCAAGAAACGAATTAGGTTTTCCTATACCCTATAAATACAGCCTCTTAACATTAGAAAATCATCCTTGGCCAGACCTTAGGGCCAAGAGGAAGCTGCATACAAGAGAAGAAGTCTGGAAGGAGCTGTGCATCAATGATGTCTTCTTCAACCTCTTATTTTGTAATTCTTTTCTCTTCTTTTCTTTGTATGAATTAATTCTATTAGCTTGGGTTTTACATCATGTATAAACTATGAATTCTAATTCTTCTATCTAAGTTTCTTTGGGAATTATATGTTTTAATCTGATATTATCTACTTACCTTTATATTTGATTATGTGTTTTGAATTAATTGTTTTCCTTGCTAGTGCACGAGTATAGGATTACCTTAATAGTAGTTAGATGGTCACCGTAACTGGGTGTTTAACTATTGAACCACCACATAACGTCTAGTGTCGATATTAGTTCTGACAAAACATGATTCTAACTAGATAGTCATAGGGTTTGTTTTAACCACCATATCACCAGGATTGCAGTGTTTGTTTAGGGCCTTAGTGGCGTTTGATAAACCTATTTAAAACACTTCTTGGTTGTGCCGTAGCCCCCTTAGTCGCTCTCAAGGTCTAAGGTATGGGAATTTAGAATCCTTACTAAGTATGCCAAGAGCTAATATTCTCCCTTATAAACAAGATCTAATAGATAGAATTAGAAGGATTGGTGCATACTAGTAAAACCTAAGCTATATCTTTCATACTATCTTCTTTTCTTTGCTTTTATTTATTTTCTGTCTTTTATTTAGTAGTTTAGTTTTCCTTATAAAAACCAAATAAAAATCTATTTTCCTTTTCTTTCTTTGCGTATTATTTTTCTATCTTTTATATCTGCACTTGATAATTTGCATAAGTTCTCTCTAACTTTCGTCAGTCCCTGAGGAACGAATCTTCTTATCATTAAAACTTGCATGCGTCCTGTAATACTTGCAGTACCGTGTTAGCTTAGGGTGGTTATTTGCATCTAATTATATCATCTTTTTATCACACCCTGAGGCCACACCACCTTCAAATTTGACTTTACCTCGACCTTACCCATCTTACTCCATTGATACTTCACGAAATTTGTAATAGCAAAGAAAGGTGGAGGGGAATCAATGAATTGACCTATGAAGCAGTTCACCCACTGATCAGAACCTTCATCGAGGACGTCTTTCAGTGGTTTAATCACTTTTTTCCCTTCCAATTTAGCTGGTTCATGATGTTCCAGCTTCATTGTACTATTTTCACATCCAAACAGCTTTGACCATGGGACTCCTTTTGATTCTTCATCAGTTTTAACTTTGACTTGTTCCTCTTTGTTCGAATCCCTTGTTTGGTGATTCTCACAGTTCGCCTCTTCTTCTTCTTTGTACGATTCTGGTGTACTGAGTAAATATAGAGTCCGTGACATGATTTCCTTAGTAATATCTCGATACTTGGTTTTTTATTTCGGTTTCCCAGAACCACTTGCAACCTTATTAATCTTCGCTGAACTTAGCATTTTAGTCATAATGAGAGTCTGTTAAATGGTAAAAAGAAAAAATAAAGTGAAAAAAAGAAAATCTAAGCGGAGAGGAGGTGATATGAGTGATTCGGTGAAGGAGATAGAGTGGGTGGATGTGGATATTTTTGGGAGAGAGAAGAGAAATGTTGTTAGATCCCAGGTGTTCTTGAGAAAAACAACAAATCTGAAAATAGAAAAAGCAAAAGTGTGGAAAAAAAAAGGTAAAAAGTGGTGTTTGACTAAAAAAAGGAAATGGAACAAACTTTAGTGGTTGAATGTGTGGAGAGGATTTTTTGGTAAGTTGACTCTCATTTGACCAGCTAATTGTCCATATTTCTTGTCTTGATTTGATGATTTATTATTTTTAGAGCATATTTGGTTTAATTGTTTGTTATTTGTGAAGCTTTAAAGATATATGATAATTAATTATATGCCAAATCAATTCTAAGAGATAAAGGAAAGCGATAATGATCAAAATTTGAGATAAAGGAAAAAAAGATAGATATGGAACATAAAGTTGCCAAGTAAATATGAATTTCACCAGCCACGTCCATAAAAGTGATCGTAACTCAAGATTGGCTAGAAATTTTGAAGAATGGTCTGAAGCAAAGTTATAAAGCTTTCTGATATGATCATTTTCGACATAAGGAACGCGTCATTCGGAGATGTATTGAAGGAGTTACGGCCAAAACAAAACAAAAACAGTTTATTACTTTTTTAATATTTTAGGGTTACGAATTAGAGTTGGGTTAGAAGTCCAATTACTTCTCTTCCACTCCAAGAAAACGTTTTAGGGCTTCCTAGACCCCTATAAATACACCCTTTAACCTTTGTAAAATCATCCTTGCTCAGTTCTAAACCATATATTAATTCTTAGTCATTCAAGAAAGCAAGATGACATTCATGTATCTTTATTTTAGTTTATTTCCATCAAGTATGAACTATTTTCCTATAGCTTGGGTTTTGCATTATGTATAATTTATGAATTATATTTTCTTTTTATCTAAATTTCTCTGGGAATTATATGTTTTAAATTGATTCTAGCTGCTTAACCATATATTTGATTTATGTGCTTTAATTTATTGTCGATCTTACACCTGATCAATTTATGGTTGTGCTACTAGTAGTTAGATGGTCACCTGGAAGGGGTGTCTAATTATTGAAACATCACATAAACGTCTAGTGTACGGAAGTAATCCTAACAAGATTTGCCTAACTAGGTAGTCATTAGGGTTTATTCTAATCACCAATCATCATTAGTAGGCCAGTCTCATTTATGAATCTAGTGGCGTAGGAGCACCCTATTTGAGTCCCTTCGTGATTGTGAGGTCGCCACCCTAGTTCTCTCTCCGGAGATAGGGGGAATTTAGAATCCTGACTACTTATCTAAGAGCTATTATCACCCTTATAATCTGATAGAAGAAATAGAAGGATTTGTGCATACAAGCAAAACCTAAGCTATATTATCTCATCTTATTTCTCTCATATTTAATTATTTGTATTTTAATTTATTTAGTTGTCAATCTCATCTCCTAATCAATCATATTTATTTTCTGTCTTTTAATTATTAATTGCTACTCTGATTTGTTTACCCCTCCGTTTAACACACTAACGTCCCTGAGGAACAAATCTTCTTATCATTAAAACTTGCATACGTCCTGTAATACTTGCAGTATTGTGCTAGTCTGGGGTTCTTATTTGCGTTATTTATTCTATTATTTTATCACACCCTAGGCGACACCAGAGAGTAAAAACTAATTTATTATTTCTAGCTCTGGAGGTATAGTAATGGCTTCACGTGATGGGAAAATTGTGTCTGAAAATACTCTTGATGCAAGATTGGAAGTTCTTGCCGATTCGCACTCCAAGACACATGGGGGATATACCTGACAAGTGCTTCTCTTCAATATTCGTCATGTCGATTACTTCTCTTGGAGTAGTTGTTGAGGAATTCAAAATAACAAATCCCACCACCTGGGATGACCAACCATCTCCGTTTAAGGACTGGACACTTCCTCCATATGTGACATGCTGCTCCGAGTAGCTCGCAATTCCTAAATTACCAACATTATCATCATTCTTCGCCCGCCTACCATGCTTCGCCTACATCACCCAAGTCAATCTCCTTTCTCATACATTCCCACATATATTTAGCTTAAACGCAATCTTTAGATATATTAATTGCATTTTCCTTACCACCTCCATGTCGTGGACAATTAACCGGCACATCCATACCTTGTTTAAATAGATTCTAACTTGTCGCCAGCTTATCTTGAACCGCACGCCACAATAAGACTCTAATATTTTAGGAACAATGGACCTTCCAGATCTTCTCCAATCAATGACATCTCCTTGAACCACTTGGGGTTGGGGTTGGGGGGGTGTTTCCCAAATTGCCGACTTAACCAAATAAATACCATGAGTCTCATTTAACCAAGATAACATATCACAATTCTCTCTCCCTTGATAAACCCTCTCCATCGTAATTTTAAGGTCATCAACATCAATTAAATCAGTGGTGGAATAAGAATTTGTAAAGGTTTGTTTGCAGGTTTAAATTTGAATATATTCTTTGGTACTTTAATCGAGGTCTTTTGGAGGGTACACAACGAAGCGGTATTTAACAAATGTTTCATTCCCCTAATGTCGAGGTCTTAATTAAAAAATCTAAACACATAGTGGGAGAATATATTAGAGCTTGGAGATGTCACCCATGAAAGTTCGTGAATCACAAAGATCATGTGGAACTTATTGGATAGTGAAAACCCAAAAAGGGTCTAAAACTTAATACATATTGTAGTTGTTTATCTAGTAAAATGATAGGAGACGCAGGTGGAATGTTAAGAGATACAGATGGCAATGGATTCACAGTTTCTCTATGAAGTTTGATTTCTTTGAACCAGTAGGAACAAGATTAAGAGCATTATATAAAGGTCTACGCATGGCGATGGAGTTATGGGTCATGAATATGTTCTCGAGGTAGAAGGAGATTTTCAAGGAGCAGTTGATGCATTATCACGAGTAGAGTACAGTAGAGGTCCATTCACAATATGGATAGAGGAAATTCAAACCAATCTCGAGAGGAATTACACCTTTATAATCGATTTATTTACAAAGAAACTAACTTGTATGCAGATTGGTTAGCTCGTTTAGGGTTTCGTCAAATTCATGAATATTCCTCATACAGAGAGACCCACCAGATGGCCCACCAAATGGCATTTGAAATGTACTTACAAAAAGATAGATTTGGATTTGATTTTGACATTTGGGATATACTTAAAAGAGATTTTAGTTGAATTTATTTCTTGTATTGAGTAATTCTTAGGTTTATAAGACCTCCCATGTAAAAAAAAAAGATTGGAAGTTCTTTTCCATAAAAAACTTCGGGGAATTTTACTGTTAAGTCGGCCTTTGCGAATATTGCGGAGGAAGTCCCTGGTTTGTCTTTCCGATGGGAGTGTATCTGGAAAGCTAAGTGTTCACAGAAATTATGTGTCCTATTGTGGAGAATGGTTCGAGATAGACTACCTACTGCAATTAACCTGCTTCGTCGGAGTGTTATTAATAGTAGCGAGTGTCGGATCTGTGGTGCTGAGGACCTACCTCATGTGTTCCTGAATTGTAAGCTTGCGAAAGTTTTCTGGTCTGAACTGGGGCTGTGGCGGAATAATTCTCAGCATTCAGTTAGATCAGTATTGCAGCCGTTGAATTTAGTTTCTCCAGAACCGAGCACAGCAAGTCAGGCGATGAGTGGAGCAGGTCCACGTGAGCGAGACTGATCAGGGGCAGAAGGAAGCTGTACTTTGTTGTCTAATGAGTTAATCAACACTCACCATTTAGCTATGAACACAGGAATGAATCCAAGCTCCGAAAACCAGCAACATTTGGGCGCAGCTACTGATATAAGTATGCAACAGCGGATTGAAACTAATTTAAGCTCGAAGGACAAGTATGGTAGCTTAGAATGGTCACTAGTATTTATCGCAGCTGTAAATACTATTTGGGCTAGACGTAATGAAGCGGATTTTGAGAACCCAGGTACAACTCCTAATTTAGTAGGTTTAAAACGTGAAATACTAAGGGTGGCGAGCGGATTTGTATCCGCGTTGGGGAAGGAATGTGACGGAGGTATCATTAAGGGGGCGAAGAGTGAATTAATCAAGTGGGTGAAACCCATAAATAAGCTAAAACTGAATGTTGACGGAAGTTATGATCCCGTGAGAAAGAGAGCGGGTATTGGAGGACTTTTGCGTGACGAGGAGGGCACTTTTGTTGCCAGTTTTGTCGGGCCATGTATTATGGAATCCCCGGCCTTCTCAGAAATTTTAGCTTTACATTATGGATTGAAATGGGTAATGAATCGGATTTTGAGAACCCAGGTACAACTCCTAATTTAGTAGGTTTAAAACGTGAAATACTAAGGGTGGCGAGCGGATTTGTATCCGCGTTGGGGAATGAATGTGACGAAGGTATCATTAAGGGGGTGAAGAGATCAAGTGGGTGAAACCCATAAATAAACTAAAACTGAATGTTGACGGAAGTTATGATCCTGTGAGAAAGAGAGCGGGTATTGGAGGACTTTTGCGTGACGAGGAGGGCACTTTTGTTGCCGGTTTTGTCGGGCCATGTATTATGGAATCCCCGGCCTTCTCAGAAATTTTAGCTTTACATTATGGATTGAAATGGGTAATGAATCGAGGCATCACTGGATTATATGTTGAAACCGACTCAAGAGAACTTCACGCGCTAGTGAAGGGCGGTGGTAGTTCTACGAGTTGGAATTGCCATATAGGACGTGAGTGCAGAAAAATTATAATGGATCATCCAGGGTTCGAGATACACTGTATTTATCGGGAAGCAAACACGTGTGCGGATAAGTTGGCTAAAAGCGGAGCAAAAATGAATGGGGAGCCTCGTATATTGATAGATCATCCAGATTATTTATGGCGATACATTACTAGTGATAGGAATGGTTGTATGGTGCCTAGACTAGTTATAGACCCTCTGTGAGAGATTAGTTGATTTTATTAGTCAACTTCGGCTTTCTTTTTAGGGGTAATTAGAGATAAATGCCTTCTTAATGATGCCTTTAATTTTTTTAAGCCTCTAATTTTCTTATTTAGAGATAAATGCCTAATAGAACAATTATTTATAGAAAACATCCTTTTTATATTTTTTATACATATACTATCCTTTTTATTAAATATATTTTTTTTTTTTAATACAATATTTATTTTTAAATCTTAAACAAATAATAGGGTATTTCCACCACCACCACCACCACCTCCACCATCACAACCATCACCACCTCCACCATCACAACCACCACCACCACCACTACAGCCACCACCTACTACTAATTTCATCACACGCGCGCGTCCGTGAAATTTTTTTAAAATCGCCATAACTAATTCAAAAAAATTCAGAAAAATCAGAAAAATCGAAAAAAATCATATTTGGATAAATCAAATTAATATTTACGTCTATAATTTTTTTCGGAATTTTTTGTTTTTTTGTTATTTATTTAAATTTTTTAATTCGCAGTCAAAACATGGAATTCCATGTTCTGCGAATTAAAAAAAATCAAAAAATTCAAAAAATTCTGAAAAAAATCATAGACGTAAATATTAATTTGCTTTATCCAAATATATAAATTTTTGATTTTTTTGATTTTTTTGATTTTTTTAGAATTAGTTATGACGATTTTAAAAAAATTTCACGGACGCGCGTGTGTTTATTAGTTTTTGTTTTGTTTTTTTCTAATTTCTTTTTTTTAATGGTTAATTATAAGAGCAGTTTGGGATGGTGCTGTTTTCAATAAAAAAAATCTTATTATAGGCCGCTTTTTTTAAATAAGTTTTTTAATAGGCATTAATCTCTAATTGGTTTTTTTTTTAAAGCCTCATATGTATGAAAAAAAGAAAAGATTAATATATTTTTTTCCACAGTACTTTTATATATATATATATATATATATATTTGTGTTTTTCTTTTAATTGCAGATCCGCACAAAGGTATGCGCTCAAATGGCTACATGATGAATTGGAAGTAGTTTTGTGTAACCATCACCTCTTTATTGTGCAAGTTAGTGATGTACAATAAATGTCTTATTGTTTGTTTTTGTATGTTTAATTATTTTCTCCATAAGCTTTCTTCTACACGAAGATGAATATAAGCTATTTTTCAATAATTGTATCTTCGAGTTGAATATTGAGTTTTCAATACCCTAGAAAAACCAAGAAACTATAAATAAAATAAAATTCAAAGTTCCTGCATAATTATCAAATCAACTCTGAGACAGAGAAATCTATTGATGAAGTATTTGGATTCCCTCATGCCAAGGAACACTGAATAATTTTTTATTGCAAAAGTCAATTTCTTGGCTGAAACCACAGATTCCCTCAAGTTGTTTCTCAAACTCAAAATCCATTGTTGTGTTTTCTCTTCCTGCAAATTCAAAATGAACCATTTGAACAAAAAAAAAAAAAAAGAACTCAAAATGAACCGTTACCGAATCTTCTGAATACAAGAACATCTCGAAATTATGTGAAGTACCTTCTTCATTAATGCTACAAGATGCATAAAGGGTAAATCTATTAGAACCCAAATAGAAAAGTTGCGAGTAAACTTTACTTGATGGAAAGAGATTTGCACAGTCTTCCTTCTTCAGGTTAAAGTAAACAATAATTTGAGTAAAAGGCTTTTCAAATTCCACCGTCTTAATCGGTTTTACTATGTATGAACGCTCCACAAAGTTATGGTGTGAGTTTTTTGCTTTTGCTTCAGATTCAATTAAACTCTGTTTATATGGATCTGCAGCCTTGTAAGAGAGGGCGTTAAATATTGTTTTGTTTATATATCCAAGACTAAAGTCATTATTAAATTCAGATTTAGGGATACTTTCAAGCTTTAACACGGACAATTTGATGAAATTTTTGACACGCTCCTGATACATATAAAAGTAATTAATAAAATAAGACATATGGTACCATATAAAAAGTGATATGAAAGAGGGATTGTTTAGGATTGACCTTCATGTAAGACATAATAGGTTCTTGCATGTCTTTGAAAAGATGTCTAATGTTATTGTAAGTAATGGGACATAGAGTGCTTATGCGTGCAACTACACCACATGCACTTGACAATTTTGCAGCACTTTCACCAACAACTTGGTCATTTTTGTCGAGCACCAATCTTATTTTTTTAGCTGGGTCTGCATTGGAAAATATGTCTTTGCATAAAGTTCTCCCTCTTTACCTTTCTTGGTGTACCTATTTGCAGAGAATTGTTTTGCTCATGATTGTTTTGTTCATGATGTGATGTGCTTGCCTCGTGTGATGATACTGGAATCAAGGCAAACATAGAAAAATAACTCTTAATTTGTTGGTCAATAGATATCATTTGACTAAGTATGCGCAATGGATTTAAAATATTTAGTTTTAACAAAAATTAAATTCTTGGCTCAGATGATGCACAAATAGTAGAGTCAGTTTAGCTAGCTAAGAAATAAAGAAAGCATAGAAAACACAAAGGCAGACAATAGTAGATAATTGCTATGTGTAATACGAGTATGGAAGGGGAGGCTCAAGCAGTGATTGTAGCATTGAAAAGAGCAATTAGAGAAAAGAACGAGGGGATCACGATCTTCTCGGATAACCTCGATCTGATTCGAGGTACTCAGCAGGTGTCGGCTGCTAATTGGAAGCTTTGACCGTGGATTCGGCAGATCAACAGACTGGCAGCGATGGTAGCCCCAGTCTTTTTCAAGCACATCCCAAAGAAATTCAACGGTCGTGCAGATAATTTAGCTAAACAAGCCAGGCACAGGGCACAACAGGAAGGAGGAAACAATTTCGAGTTACTTACTTCTCGATTTTCTCGATTAGGAATCGGTTAATAGATGTTGGAGTGGTTAGACACTGAAATGTATTAAATGCCCAAAAAAAAAAAAAAGACAATAGTAGATAATTTACCTCCACCGGGAGATGGTGATTGTGAATTGGTATCTCCATATGAAGATGAAGAGGCACTCACAATTTAATATAATTTTTGGTGAGAAAAAAAATTGGCTTGGAAAAAAATCTGGTCAGAAAATTTTGGCGGGAAAAAATTTTGGTGGAAAATTTTGGCGGGAAAAAATCTGCCCAAAATTTTTTGATGGGAAAATTTTGTCATAGGTATTATTGTGTAATTATGTTTTTTATATTAGACATGACTTTTAAGGGTAATAGTGTCTTCTTCTAGAATGTTATTAGTAATTTTCCCTATTTAAAACTATTAAAATTTATCAATTAAAAAAGTTATTAATTAATTAATAAATTAATAATTATTAATTTATATATATTATTAATGTTTTTATTAATTTATAATAAAATACATAATTTACAAATAGCATTCAAACTTTTACTTAATTATTATACAATGCATATACAAACATATATCAAATGAATGGTCTAATTTGAAAAGACTTTTCAACCTCTCATTTTAAATGCTTATTATGTTCAATGTATCACTTTATGGATATTAGAAAAAAATTCTATATAAATACAAGATTAAGCTATTGTATGTCAACACAAACAAATCACACAAAACATGGATTTCCATCTTCAAGGTCTAAAAAAAACAACAATGACCGACGACATTCGAAGAGCATTATGCAAGTACAGCAAGGATAATCCAACTCTCACTCAAAAGATATTGTAAGAATGGATTCTTAGTAACTATGATTTACAGGTGAGTCAAGGGACAATATCAAATACAATTAAGTGTTCTTTAGAGTATCTCTCACTTCTTTCTAAAAGAGGTGATGTTAAGCGACACAACCCGGCGAAATATCCTGACCTAGAAAAAGCTCTCTATGAATGGATTCTTCAATATCAAGAACATGTTAATATGACAGATGAACTATTATCGAGAAGGCAAAAAAGTTCATGAAGGATATGTAACCTGTGGATACTCTAGACTTTACTTTTTCTATTGGTTGGCTTGGGAAGTTCAAAGCAAGATATGGAATTAAAAAAATTTAGAATTTCGGAGAGAGTGGATCAGTTGAAATGGAAGGCATGGATGACAAATTAAAAATCATAAGAGACAAAGTGGATCGGTTTGAAATGAAAGACATCTTTAATATGGATGAAACCGGTTTGTTTTTAATTATTTTATTATTTTTTATTTTGTACTTTAGTGATGTAATTATTTACATGTTTTGATCTTAAACAGGTTTGTCTCTTAGACTTCAACCGGATCATTCCCTTGCAACAATGCAACTTGAAGGGAAAAAACAAGACAAAGAGAGACTAACTATTGTTATATTATGTAATGAGGACGGTCCAAAGAAAATTCCTTTATGGATTATTGAAAAATATGCTAACCCAAGGTGCTTCAAGAATGTAAACTTGAACAGTTTGAACTGTGAGTACCGTGCTAACAAACGAGCTTGGATGACTGGGGTGTTATTTGAAGAATACGTTCGCCAACTTTGATAAAAAAATGGTTGGAAGAAAAATTCTTTTGATTGTGGATAATTACCTCGTTTATCCAAAAAATATTGAAGGATTGCAAAATGTTAAATTATTTTTTCTGCCATCAATCACAAATTCAAAAATTCAACCTTGTGACGCGGGAATTATACGAGCTTTTAAGATGCATTATTGTCGTCGATTTTATAGAAGTCTTTTGGAGGGTTATGAATTAGGGTTCCAAATTCAGCAAAAATAAATGTGTTAGATGCAATGAATCTTGCAATTTCAGCATGGGCAATGGATGTTCATGCAAATACGATTTCAAACTGCTTTCGTCATTGTAAACTTCAATTAATAAGATAACATGGCTTTTGAGAACTCCGATGAACAGGTAGGTAGTGCAAGCATTCAAGAACTTCAAAATTTGATCAAAGAGTTAAATTATCGCAATGCAATGGATGTTGAAGATGTCCTGAACAACCCAGAAGAAAATGTAGTTGCACAATTGTTGATTGAAGAAGAAATTATTGAGAGCGTTATTGGAACTGATAAAGATGATGAAGATGATGATGAAAGTTCTACCATAGAGCCCCCTTCGCGAAACGAAGCAATTAAAGCAGCAATCACATTGAATATTTTTTTTGTTGAGCTATGAGAAAACAACACCGGAAGTTCTTACAACGATAAGAAAAATTAGGGACGACATTCAAGGTGAAATTAATTTCAACAAAAAAAAAGACAATTGAGTCATTTTTCTAGATACCTTCATAAATATTTCATGTAATATGTAGTATATAAGAAATTATTAATTTATATTTAAATTGGAGTCTATAGGAATCATAAAAAATGTATTATCTTATCATTTTAGCGAATTATTAATTTAGCACCCTATCCGTGAGTCGGGACCGGCAAAAAATATTATCTTAGAGAGTTTATATATTAATCAAGTATTAATTTATCAAATTTTTACTGTAGAACTGTCAACGCACTCTCAAGAGGATATGTGAGAAGCACAATTCACAGGTGTTGTTTCTTACTGAAACCAAAAATAAATATATGGTACTTAATAAACTTGAAAAAAAATTTAAAATAGAACTAATTCACACCGCAGAACCTATTAGGGTTACGGGGGAAGAATACATATCGTCAACTTGTTTCTTGTTGATCTCTAAGAGTAATATTGAATAGCTTAACAAGGACATATTTACAATATTAACTAGGTATATTTATAGGTGTTTGAAAGACTCCTAGGTCGAAATCTTAACTTGTGGGCCAAGAAAAGGAGTCCAAATCCAATTCAAATTCGTTTTCTAAAATATAAGAAGTCATAAACACTGTTGATTGATTTTGTCATATCTCCTTCGTTACTTATTTGACTTTATATGTACGTGGCTGCAGTTCAAAGTTCTATCTACTGGTCGAAGGGCTCAATTTGTAGTAGGTTTTTTGAAGAATCTAAACAATGAACGTTTTTAAGCTCAAGAATATATTTGGCAGCTTTTCTAATTTCCTACTTTATCTTTAATTCCTTTTAGTATTGATTTCAACCAGGATCTTCTTTCCATATATTTTAAATATTGATTTGGCATATAATTAATTACCATGTGCGTAAGAGCTTAACAATTAACACACAATTATACCAAAAATACTCTAAAAGTAAATATCCCAAATCAAAACAATAAATAATAAATTAAAAATAAATAGGGAAAATTCCTTAACAATTAATATCATGCACCTAAAATGATATCTCATGAATAGATTAAGGGCTTGTTTGGAAGTGCTTATTTTAGAGCAAAAAAACGTTTTTAGAATAAAAGTTAAAATTTGATAAAATTATCTAAAATAATTTTGAAATCTAAAATTATTTTAAGTGCTTTTTTCAAGAAGCACCAAATTGGTACTTCTCAGAAAAGTGTTTTTCAGGATAAAAAAAACTCTTAAAATGCTAGAAGCACTTTTAAGTGCTTTTCCAAAAAAACACTTCCAAACGGGCACTAATTCATCACAAATATGGATATATCATGAACAAAGGGAGGATCATAAACCAATCATTAGATTTATGTCTAGAAGCTCCTTAATAAGTTCATTCCCTTTTGTCTTGTTAGCTAAGGTGAAATTACACCTTTTAGAAGGGATTTCAACTAGCACGCAATTATTAACAAAAAATTATTAAACCATTGCATATTTTTTTATATGTAGGCCCCTCTTCAAGTTTCTTATAATAGAACCTAACTAAATTAACCTTATTAAATAAAATATTCATGGGCCACTTAGTAAACAAATTATCTAGAAATTTGTTTAGTATTCTTCCTTATGGAACCATATACAAATGAATATTTCAACAGGTCCCATAGATACAGTTATGTATAAGAAGTGCATAATATTTTAATTGCAACTAATGAGATTAAAAAGAGACTTATTAAATTATTCATCATTTTCATTCACTCCTTCTTGGATTCCCAAATGCACTATTTTAGTATCGTCCGTACGATAAGTATCTGCCACAACCTCACTATTCTCGGGTTTGATAGGAGTTGTAGAGGAATTTTCTTCTTCTTCAGCTACTTTTTCAGAACCAAGCACTAAGCCGAGTTTTAAAGAGACAAACTATCATTATTGTTAGGCCCACTCGAAATAAATTTTTTTCCTTGGGCTTTTCAACTCTAGGTCACAAAGCTTATTTAATCCTCTTAGTTAAGAGGCCTAATGTTGTGGATCATGTAATCCTACTTAAGACATTTGGGCCAAAGTTAACTTTGGGCATGATTATCAGAGTGTAGACCACATTGTCAGCCTTAGACACATTAGTAGTCTTTTTACCCAATATAACAACATTATCAGTCAGCTTCTCATGCTCTCCTACATTGATTTCTTACAGTTTTCAAGCCTATTCCTTTTTTAGCTTCTTTTATTTATTTTTGTTCCATCCCAAACTATTTTTAAAATTCAAACCTCTGCCTTAATCACTAAGCCCGAGAAATAGTTCTCGAAAGTTATTAATTGATGTGATTCAATTACCCAACTTGGTAACTAAATTATTAGGATGATCACATTCTCGTTCTTCATAATATTAATAGAATATTTTTCCATATTTGTATGATATATAAACTAGTTCCCTGTGTGACGGGGATAGAAGTAGAGCCCTGCCTCCAATAGTTTGTCCACTCTCCAAGATACCCTTACTCTGAAACTAGAGTTCTTTAAACTAGTTTGAACCTGATAAGACCATTTTTATAATCTTACCCAATTTAGAAGCAACTTTTTTCACATTATCTTCTTTGGTAAAAATTGGTGGAATCCTATCAATCCTTACCTAAAAAGTTGTTTCTTCAAGCTGATATAATATGATTGAATGAATAAAGCTCACAAGTAAGTAATTAACACAAAATTTACGTGGAAACGCAAGACT
Organism: Nemophila menziesii; assembly: GCA_029959085.1. Lineage (NCBI taxonomy): Eukaryota > Viridiplantae > Streptophyta > Magnoliopsida > Boraginales > Hydrophyllaceae > Nemophila > Nemophila menziesii. The sequence goes on along the minus strand of JARWIR010000048.1, from coordinate 2,301,897 downwards.
TGAAAAAACCACTGAAAGAGGAAAGAGTTTCTCTATATTAAGAGAGATATAACAAGGAGAATTATATTCTAAAGGGTGTAATAATAATACACACTATATGTTTATATACAGAGAAGTTATGGAACTAGGGTTATTAATTAATGGGGCAGGCCTTACAAAGTAGAATTGGGTCATAAGTCTAACAATCTCCATCTTGAGAAAAATGCAGTTTGCAAGACCCAAAAAACCTAATGATATCTCCACCATGCCAAAAAATCTACATCTAGAAAAATATCTCCATCTTGATAAAAAATCCGCTAAGGAGTTAAGAAAATAAATCGTTGAGCTGTAAATATCTCACCTCATCCAAAATGCCCCGTAGCAATGCTCAAACTTAGCCATCATATCAGCCGAATTATCATGAGTGCTTATTAGAGCATAAGCAACCAAATCAGTTGCGGTAAATCTCTATGGGAAACCAATATTTCCGCTTGGTTGATTTGATGCAATAGAATACTTGGGCGGTTGTGGTGAAGGGATATCGCTACCATCATGCGTATTTGGATTATTCTGAGATATAGTTTCTAGTATAGGTTGTGATTTTGTTGGAAAAATAAACTATCTATCACAATTTAGGAAGCATATCACTTTCATCAAAAATAACATTTTTGCTAATTACTATTTTCTGGTTTCTGGACACCATATTTTATGACCTTCAATACCAGATTTATAACCGAGAAAAATACACTTTGTAGATCTAGGTTCCACTTTACTATTATAAAATTGTGCATATGTTGGACAACCAAAAACTTAAGATCAGAATATTTTGGAGCAATTTTAGACCATGCCTCTTGCGAAATTTGGTTGGCAATGGAATTTGATGGAGAAATATTGACAAGATAAGTAGTTGTAGAAGCAACTTCGGTCCAACACATCTTCGATCAACCAGAGTTATAAAACATGCAACGTACTTTTTCCATAATTGTGTTATTCATGCGCTCTTTATGCCATTTTACGAAGTTGAACCTGGAGTTGGTGAGTGTCAAGCAATACCTTTGGACTTACAAAGAGTATTACATTCATTAGAGAAAAACTCTAAAACACTATCATTAGGAAGGTGTTTTATTTTCTTACATGTTTGTTTCTCGATCACGATCTTCCATTTTGTAGGTTGACAATGCATCATTCTTCAGTGTTTAACAGAACACCCAAACTTTTCTAAAGAAGTCATTATTAAAGTCAACGTGTAATAAGAATCTCCTATGGAAGACACTCTAGAGGACTCCCAAAGATTTGAATGAAGATATTCAAGTGTACATGTAGGGATGTGGATGTTTTCTCGAATCGAACTCTGTTATGGTCTCCAGATATATAGTGTTCACAAGGTTGTAGTTTACCTAGACTCGGTCCAGCGAGGAGTCCTCTTCTATTTAGTTCAGCCATACCATTTTTGCTCATATTCCGTAGACGCATATCCAAATTTTAGTGGTATCTTCTTTAGAAAATAAAGTAGAGACAACAACCGCATCACCGATAACTATAGAACCCTGCAAAATATAAATTTGTTGTCCTCTTTTGTCTTTTCATCAAAACACTACTTCCTTTGTAAATATTTAGAAATCCACCTTCTCTAGTGTACGCTTACGTTTCGAGTCCAAACTACTCAACGAGATAAGATTCCTCTTCAACTCTAGAACATGTCTTACATTACCAAGTGTTCTTATGACCCCATCAAACATCTAAATTATGATTAAACCAATGCCAGTAATTTTGCACGAGACATTATTTTCCATTAAAACAACACCTTTTAATAATATTTCATATGATGAAAACGAATCTTGATTGGGAAACGTATGAAAAGTGCAGCCAGAATCCATAATCCATTTTTCGATTGAGATAGGTTCACCATCACACGTAGCTAAAAGTTCTCTATCGTTGTCATTATATATGACTCCGGCTTCACCAAAATTTTCTAGGTTTCGATTATGATTTGGTTCTTGTTTTTTTTCTATTATATACGACATTCAGATATTATATGTCCCTTTTTCTTGCAATAGTTGCAAAACTTGTCCGGCTCCTATTTATCACCTCCAGATTTTCACTCATTTAATTTTCCTCGTACAAATAAGCCTTCTGCGTGTGTCTCGGTTAGACCAAATATGTGCTTCATTCTTTCCTTAAAGTATAAGGCTTCATATATTTCATCCATAGATAAAGTTTTTTTTTGTCATAAAATAAAATTTTTGGGAATATTACAATGCTTTAACGTTTGACTAAGGAATTCAGTACTATCAAATACATTCTTAAAATTCCATTGAGATAATCCCCTATTTTCCTAGTACATTTTGCCGCTAAGTCTGCTATTACATTAATCTCTCTTTTAATATGAAAGACTCTCCATTCAGGAAATCTCGCAATCCATTTCCAGATCACTTCGATCAGCGGCTATATCTTCCAATCGATTCCCTTCTTGTTGTTTATTCCTTGAACAATTTCAAGGTTATCTGTGTAGAAGGACGCCCTTCTACAATTTAATGACACTATTACTTTCATGGCTTGAAGAACTGCCCAAATTTCCCCTTCTTTAGCACTCCTAAAGAAACCCCTTCTACAATGCTTCCCACGGACTTGTCCATCTTTATCAATCGCTATTGATGCTATACCGGCTATCTCATTTTCGCCTGCAAAAGATGTGTCGTTATGCCATATAATTTCTGCTGAGTCGGTCATCATTTTGTCTTCATCATTATTCTTGGTTTGAATATCTCTCTGGATTACGCAGCTATCAATATGACCTTGATTCGTTTTATAGAGTCTATCAATAACTATCATTGAATTATTGATAATCTCTGAAATATCCCACTCCTTCTTTTCAAAAAAACCTTTCATTCTAGCTTTCCATAGGCTCCATAAAATCCGTAGATAAAGTTTCATGATTGCATAATATTGTATCTCAAAAATTCAAATATGTTTGTGGTAATGAACACAAAGAAATTAATTCCAAATCTTCATTTTCATACTTGACTTTTAAAACTTCTAAATCAGACACAATTTCCTTAAAAACAGATATATGATCTTCTAAAGACGTACCTTCACCCAAACTTTGAGAGTAAAACCAATTTTTGGGACCTAACTTGCTGGCAAGACTTTTTTTCATACATAATAGCTCTAATTTCAACCATAAAGCAGCAGAAATTTTCTTTTTCAAAATATCTTGGAATATCTGATTTGAGAGAGGGAGTTGAATTTGTGATAGGGCCTTAAGATCCATTCATTTTTCTCTTCATTGGTCATAGTTGAGGGCATTTTATAAAGTCTCAATAACACTTCATCGAAAAACCATCTGAGTGAGCATAACTCGCATCTTAACTAGCCGTAATGACAATCTCATATTGCGGCAAAAAATTTGAATTTTAAAATTGTCATAATTACGAATTAAACGAATAAATGCAATAAAGTAGCAAAATAATCAAAATTTGTAGAAAACGACCTTGAAAATGAATCTGAAACGTCATAAATCCTTGGGTAGATCGAGCCAAAAAGTCAATATTGAAAGTCACCAGTCAAAGTCAACTCTCACTGGTCAATGGACAACGCGGTCAAATTCCCCTTTTTTGAAATATTATATATATTAAATAATATATATATATATAATTTTTTTTTACAAAAATCGAAAATAATAGGGTAAAAATGAAAAAACTTTAAAGGTTTAACAAATCTATGGTAACTCTAAATTCCTTGTTTCTTATGTAGAAAAATTCGAAACTTGTTGTGCAAGATAAGCCATAACTCTGATACTAATTTGATATAATAGGATCGGATGAATAAAGTACACAAGTAAGTAACTGACACAAAATTTAAGTGAAAACCCAAGACGGAACAAGATTTCGGGAAAGTGAGAGAATTTCACTATAATAAAAGAGATATTAAAAGGATATACACACATGTGTATTTATAGAGAGAATACAGAGAAGTCAAGAAAAATAGAGTTATTAACTAAATGAGTCACATCTTATAAAAGTAGAATTGGGTCATAAGTCTAACACAAGCAATTACTAATTACCTATGTATTCGTCCCAATTCTAAAACAATTATACCTTAAATTCAAATACGTAATAAGGCCTATTTTCGCACACATGCTCGCAACCCTCTTTGTATTCTAAGCTTAAAATGCACACATTAGGTCCGTTTTTCTATGGAAATTGTAACCTTTGATTCCTCTATAATAATCTTCTTAAAGTAGTTAAACTGACCGTTTCACTCGCAATCATCCTAACGAAGAGCTTAACCCTCATCATATTTAGTGTATACAGATTCTAAATTAGGAGATAGAGTGGGTTCCTCCTCAATTTCTCCATTAATATTTCCATCAAAAAAATTCATTTAATGCTAACAGTAGATGTCGACAATAAGTAGTTCATGAGCATTGGCAATTCTATGCTAAATAATTCATTAGATGCCTTTTACGGCTCCTTTATATGATATGATAATGCTTTTGCATAGTGGATCTTTAAATTATTCTTGTAAACCCAGGATTTAGGTTAGAAAATTCAAAGAAAAAGGAATATCGATGAAAAAAAAACCTTCACTAGGGGAAGAAAAACATAAATAAGAAAACACCAACAAAAGATGAATAAAGAAACAAACAGAATTACAACTCATCCACGATATATGTACGTTGGTTACAAATTAGTGAATTACACATCCAAGCCATAACAGTGTACGACTTCGAGAAGGGTTTAATTAGGCTAAAAGATTGTTGGTCTGAGGACCACTACCGACAACTCTTGGCCTTGCAGGTATTCTTCCGTGCTTACGATGGGTTGCTGCTTTAGTTACCTACTTACACAAAAAGTTAACAAACGTACTTCATCATAAATCACTTTTACATGATGTAACTAAATACAGGCACAGTCTTGAATTTACAATATCTATAGTAGATGAAATGACTAGGAAAAGATAGTTACCAAGAATTCTCCTTGTTGGTTATTTAAGAGAGAAAAATCTATTCTTCGATCAGTTGTTGATGCTGATCCGGACGAATCAATAGGCTGCTCCACCACAGTTAAATCAGGTTCCCCATGGCTAGTTTGATAGGGATTTATCGGCTGCTCTACCATTGAATCAGAGTGTTTGCAGTTTGATCCATCCGCCTTCGGTTCTTCCTCTGTTGTCGGCTGCTCCAGCTCCACCATGGAATTTGGCTGTTGGAGGCTTGTGTGACCATCACTGACCTTGTCCTTTTTTTTATATGTATTACCATTATCAGACCACGGAAAATCAATACCTAAGCACTTACAAATAGCCCTTATAATTTCTTCAAAAGAATTTGTGGTTCGACTCATTTTCTGATTCTTGGCTAAGTTTTACTAATTCTATAAGTGTATTAATGCTCTGGCTTGTGTTGGTGGCCTCTCTCTTCTTATAATGATATTCAATGGAGTAGTTGGAAAGGTGATCTTGTCTAATACTAATAGTAAAACAATGATATTAAAAAAAATTAAAGACTCAAACCATTATAATGTCCAATCAATTTTACGCAAATCGATATTCCAAATTTGAAGTCTTGCAAATTGAAAAAGAAAATGGTCATCATCTACGTACTACTCCGTTCCACTGACATTGTATTATACTAGTAATTGTTTTGCCATACATCCAACAATATAATTATAGTAAGTGGACAAAATGCATTATAGTACCATCTCCGTTTCAAAATGTTTGTCCACTTATTAAAATTGGTGTTTCAAGATATTTGTCTATTTAGTATTTCAAGACACTTTCACCAATTTTTTCCATTACTACTCCTATTAAAAATTAAGGCATATGAATATCTCAACTTCAAGAGATATTAGCTTGGTCAAATGAGAGTCAACACAATACAAAACTCTCTCTAGCCATTCATAACATCTACATTTATTTCCACAAAATCTCTTTTGATTTCTCCACTTTACAGGCACATACACACCTTTTTGCTTTTCTCTTTCATCGATTTAGTGTTTTTTCCCAATTTCTGGGATCTGACATTAGGTCAAAAAATCTTTTATCCATTCATTCAGCCATAACAACCGACCACCACCAAAAATATACCACACCCAAACCTAAACCCACCGTGTTTCGCTACTCAATATGGCCAAGACAATCAATTCAATCAAAGTTAATCAGAATCGTAATACTAATCCGAAATCCAAAACAAAGTATAGTGATATAACGAGGCAAATCTTCTCTCCTACTCCAACAGTAATTGAAGAGAATGAGGAAGAAGCAAAGGTTAATGAAGTTAGATCGCCGTCGAAAGAAGAGGATGTAGTAATCACTCCGATTAATACTCCGGCTCAGATTGGTGATGTCGATAAGTCGTTTGACTTACCTGTAGTTGCTAAAGTTAACAAAACGAAGGTCTGGTCGGCGTTATTCAAAGAATGTGATGATAAAGTGTTCAAGTTAGATTATCATTCACCAGAAACTGAGAATGGTCGGAAAGTGATAAAACCACTAGAGGATGTGTTCGCTGAAGGAAATGAGCTCTGGGTAAACTGCTTGGTAGGTCAATTCCTGGATAATCCTCCTCCTTTTTACGCTATTACAAATTTTGTTCGATTTCAATGGAAGCAGTTGGGGAAGATTGAGGTTAAATCGAGTACGAAAGGAGTGTACATCTTCAAATTTGAAAATCAGCAGATGTACAATAAGGCTTTAGAGCAATTATGGCACGTGAACGGTAAACCTCTTCTTTTAAGACCATGGTCACCGGATATACAGTTTGAAAAAGTTGACCTCACAAAAATCCCAATATGGATCAAATTGGTCAATGTCCCTATGAATTTATGGACTCAGAGGGGTCTAGGTTATGTTGCGAGCGGGGTTGGAGTTCCTATCCAAATGGACTCTGTAACTGAATCGAAATCTAGATTAGGTTATGCTAGAGTTTGTGTAGAAGTTGATACAAGGGAGGAGCTACCTGAAAATGTATTAGTTGATGTGGGAAAAGAAGAGTTACATACAGTGGAGGTAGAGTATGATTGGAAGCCCATAGTATGTCTGAAATGCAATAAGTTTGGCCACATTGAAGGGAAGTGTAAAAATATACAGAAAGTTTGGGTTCAAAAAGAAAGGGAACAAAAAGATCAGGAGATTATGAATCCTAATTCAGTTGGAGGTAAGTCAGATAAGGGTAAAGGTAAAGCTGAAGAGTGGAGAATGGTGAATACTAAGAATTATACATCAAAGGAAGCTAGTTCCAGTGCTATTCAAACATCAAATTCATTTGGTGAGTTACAGAGTCATGGAGATATAAACAAGGATGTCATGGTGTTCATTAATCATGAGGGTGGTAATGAAATTGCAAAACCCCCTAATATATGAATATAGCCTCGTGGAACGTTAGGGGTTTGAATAATATCCTTAGACAGTTGGATGTCAAGGATTTTGTCATTAGTAATAAGGTGAGGCTAATTGGTTTGCTTGAAACTAAAGTGAAGCAACCAAATGCTGAATCAATAATAAGGAAACATTTCCATTGGTTTAATTTTCTTCATAATTACAATAAAGATAGTACAGGTAGAGTGTGGATTCTGTGGGATCAAAGTTATTTGAAGGTAGAAGTAGTTTATGAAACGTTTCAAGTTGTATTTATTAAATTGGAGCCTTTGGATGATAAGTCAGTGAGCTATATTGGGTTTACTTATGCGAGTAATGATGTTGATGATAGAAAGCTGTTATGGAAAGACATGGTTGATTTGAGCAACAGATTTAAAGATCAAAAAGTCAGTTTCATAGGTGACTTCAACGAGATTTTAAATGTAAGAGATAGAATAAATTGTGAAGCACTTGACAAGGGGGCATATGAGTTTATTGAGTGTATTGATGAGGCTAACTTATATGAGCATCAATACGGAGGACATTACTTCACCTGGACAAACAAAAATTGTACAGGTAGCTTGCGAGCTAGTAAAATAGATAGGCTATTTGTTAATGATAAATGGATGGACAAGATTGAATCTAGTGTGGTTGTGACTGCTCCTTCTACATCGGATCATAGTGCACTTCTGGTTACCTTGGGTAAAAAATCTTCTACTAAACCTTGTGCGTTTAAATTTTACAATGTATGGACTACTCACAATAAATTCTTAGAAGTGGTTCAAGAAGAGTGGAAAGAAAACATTAAGGGGAATAATATGTTTAAGTTCTGTATGAAACAAAGGAGAGTGAAGTTTGCACTTAAGAAATTCAATAATACATATTTTAAAAGGAACAACACAGATATTGAAGCTTTAAAGAATAGGCTTGATGTCTTACAGAATAGTATTATGCAGGGTAATGTAGATGAGGCTATTTTAAAGGAGGAAAAGTTGATATCTGGTGATCTTGAGAAGGCTATGATGTTGCAATATAATATTCTTAAACAAAAGGCGAGATTATCATTTACTAATGAGATGGACTGTAATTCTAGCTATTTCTACAAACTAATTAAAGGTAGAATAGCTAGAAATAAGGTTAGCTCTTTAATTACTGATGAAGGGGAAGTTATTACTGATCCTGACTCAATTAAACAAGAATTTGTAAACTACTATACAAAGTTACTTGGCAGGGTGGATAATAATGAAGAATTTTGCGAGGTCAGTACTCTTAAAAACATTATTCAGAAGCAGCTGAGTGAAGAACATAAGAATATGCTAACAGCTCCTTTCACTGAGGAGGAGATTAAAGCTGCATTGTTCTCTATAAATGAGCATAGAAGCCCTGGCCCTGATGGATTCAATTCTTCTTTTTATAAAGCTTCATGGGACATCATTAAATATGACTTCATCTCAGCTATACAGGAGTGTTTTTATACAGGGGAGTTATTGAATCAAGTTAATGCTACCAATGTTGTATTAATTCCAAAGGAGAAAAATGCTTCAAAGGTAACTAAATTTAGACCTATTTCTTGTGTCAATACTATTTATAAAACTATATCTAGAGCTTTATCTAATAGGCTAAAGAAGGTGTTAATCAGTTTAATCTCTATTAACCAAGCTGCTTATGTTGGGGGTAGATTTATTAGTGATAATATTTTAGTAGCCCAAGAGATTGTAATAGACTATGACAAAAAAAACTCACACCCAAATTGTACTATCAATTTGGATTTACAAAAGGCTTATGACTCAGTTAATTGGAGCTTTTTAATCAATACTCTTAAAGCTTTTGAGTTCCCTGAGAAGTTCATTAGTTGGATAAGAATGTGTGTATGCACAACTTCATACTCAGTTTGTATCAATGGTGAGCAATGTGGCTATTTTAAAGGTAAGAGAGGGCTCAGACAAGGAGACCCTCTCTCACCTTATTTATTTACTATATGTATGGAGGTTTTCACAGGTCTACTTCATCACTTGGCCAAAAATTCAAAGTTTAAATTTCATCACAAATGTAGAAGTTTGAACCTTAATCACATGTGCTTTGCTGATGATATATTAATATTCTTAAAGTCAGACTTAAAATCAGCAGGTTTGATAAAGGAGGCTTTAAATTTATATTCTAGAATCTCGGGCCTCAATATCAATTACCAGAAAAGTGAACTTTATTTTGGTGGCACAAAAAAAGAAATAATGAGTCAGATATCAACAATTCTCAATATAAAGATTGGGGAGCTACCTGTTAGGTATTTGGGGGTACCACTTAATTCCAAAAAACTTAGTGTCTCAGAAGGTAATAAATTGATTAACAAAATTTGTGATAATATTGAAGTTTGGTCTTCCAAGCTATTATCTTACTCAGGCAGGGTTGAGTTAATAAGGTGTGTGTTGATTAGTAAGGTGTTATTCTGGTGTAGAATCTTCTTGCTTCCAAAGCAGGTTATCTATAGGCTTAATCAAAGAATGTCTAGCTTTTTATGGAAGGGGAATTTAGAAGGCTCTCAAGGTGCTAGGATTTCCTGGCAATCAATCTGTTCTAAAAAAGAAAATGGGGGTTTGAACATTCCAAATCTTGAAGACTTAAACAAGGTATGTATATTATCTATATTTTGGAGGATGTACTCGCAAAAGGAGAATTTGTGGAGTGCTTGGGCTAATATCAACATTTTGAATGGTAAGTGCATATGGGGTATTGAATATAAGCAACACCACTCGTGGATTTGGAAGCAAATGTTAAAGGTTAGAGAAATTGCTTACAAGTTCATTACACATGAGATAGGGAATGGCAGGAGTACCTTTATGATATGGGACAAATGGATCAATGGCAAAAGTATTCAACAGGTATTAGAAATTGAATTGGAGAAACAAAATATCAATAGCAACAGGACTATAAATGAGTTTTATGGAAGAGAAAGGTGGAGACTTCCTCCTTGCATAGGGAAGGCTTTACCTATTATTCTAAATGTTAAGTTAAATGATAAACTTGACATGATAATATGGGAACATAATACTAAGCAGAAGTTCTCGTTTAAAAAAACTTTATCAAGTATAAGTGAAGATAAAGAGCAAGTTAAGTGGAGTTCAATTGTGTGGAATAGGTTTTGTATCCCCAGGTGCTCGTTTATATCGTGGGTTGCTGCTCAGGATAGACTCCCTACAAAGAACAGAATGATTAGTTGGGGGCTTCAAGTCAATCCGCTGTGTGAGTTTTGCTTTAATGGAGTGGAAGATAGGGATCACTTAATCCTATCTTGCTCTTTCTCGCTGAGAATCTTGAAGAAGTTGATGGAGCTTATTGGGTTGACAATTGCAGTCACAGAATTTCATTCTTTAATTAATGTGCTTCTGCAGATTCAGAACAAAGAGATCCAAAGTGTTGCAAGCTTAATTGTTACTTCGTTTGTGTATTGTATATGGAGTGAAAGGAATGGTAGAAGTCACGGGAGCTTAATGCGAAATAAAGAGATGTTAGAGAAGGAGATAAAGGTGATGATATATGCTAGATTACAATGTTTAAAGTTAAAAGGAAGAAGTGCAAGAGTAGTCCTAGAAAAATTAGTGAATAAGCCTTAGTAGTGGGCCTCTTGTAATTGTATTTTTTTAATTGATTTGATGTATAATGTAATGTCTAAATGGGCTTTTAGTAAGTAGGCTTGAAAAGTTGTAAAGAACATGGTTTGTTGAGTTTATTAATGAGAAGTTTTGATTTGCCGATCCAAAAAAAAAAAAATTAAAAATTTATATTTCCAATACACATTTAAGATATAAAGACACTTTTAGAAGGGTAATTTTGTATTAGGGATTGTAATTATTAATTTTCTTAATTCGTGTGAAAGCAAAGTGGACAAACATTTTGAAACGGAGGGAGTAATTGTTTTGTTAATACATCCAACAATTAATTATTCTTTCTCGAATTAAACATAAATTAAATTTTATAAAAAAATTTTAAATAATTAATCTCGATTATACTATTATATAATATTTTATCATCTTTTTAAACTTGAGTCACTAATAACTAGTATAACGTTATCATAATCATTCACAACGACGATAAATGCTCTAGAATAATATTCTGCTAATATGCATACAAAACCAACTCCAAGGGTCTCCGCTTCAATCAAGATTGCGCACTATACTTCCAAGGTCTACCATCGACCATAACTCCACATGCATTCCTGACAAAGAAAATCATCACTTCTAAATTGTTTCATATTTAATTTTAAAACAGTTAAAACTAAAAGATGTCTATGAGGGTCTTATTTCCTTTTGGTTATCTAGTGAATAACTCTCGCATGATGATGGAGAGGAGAAGGGTCCACTCATCGAATCAAGTGGAAGAGACATTAAGAGTAATATAACTGAGAGGACAATTCCAGCCGAGAAGACTAGTAAAAGGAACGATCAAGAATGTTATATATTTCAGGAGCTAGATCAGTTGCCGATAAACAAGTCAGAATTGCCTCAACAAAATTTATGGAATTGGACCTAATACAAGCCACTTTAGCATGGTACCAATGAAAATGAAGTTCTCAATAGACTATTTTTCTTCATTGCACACTTCACAGCTAGCACTGATTTTTATGGCCCTCTTAACATTATTCATATTAGTCGGCAACACTTTATTTGCTGGTTTCTAAAGAAAATTTCTTATCTTAGGGACTACCGAGGCCCAAAATAATATTCCAAAATGTGTTAAAGATAATTTTAGATTGGTCGTCTCCTTTAATAACTTCATTTTTGTTTTTTATATATTTAATTACTATAAGGATACGATAAATATTTTTGATAGCGATATGTCCCAGTGAGGCCAAAGTTCAATTAGGAATATTGATATCATCAAAAGGATGTATTTAAATAAATGTTATCATAGAAGCTTAATACGGGGTGAAAATCGAGCGAATCAAATATTTGTTCCAAACCCTTTTATTTATATTGATTATCTCATGAACGAATCTAAGGTATCTTTTGTTAAAAAATGGTCACATATCAAACTTAAATATAACAATAGTCTATTTCTAAGTAGATTTTTCCTATCTCTTACTTTTCTATTTTAAAAAAGACCTAACATAATAAAATAGAAATAGAAATTATAGTATATCTGGTTTAATCTTGTCACTTTTTGTTGGAACAACATTAGTCGCCTCATAGTTTTTTCTAAATGGATTGTTCCTGGTACTTTCATTATTTCTTTTTTGATAACCACCAACTTATTTTTTCTTTAAACTTATATTTCAAGGAGAAACTAAATTTTTAAGTGACATGGTTTCATCTCTATACTTAATTTCCTAATAAAAGAATGCTTACAGGCATTCATAACAGTCCTCTCCCTTATTGATTATGCAGATAAATATAAGTCGCCTCATAGTTTTTTTCTAAATGGATTGTTCCTGGTACTTTCATTATTTCTTTTTTGATAACCACCAACTTATTTTTTCTTTAAACTTATATTTCAAGGAGAAACTAAATTTTTAATTGACATGGTTTCATCTCTATACTTAATTTCCTAATAAAAGAATGATTATAGGCATTCATAACAGACCTCTCCTTTATTGATTATGCAGATAAAAAAAATTAAAATACTTTAAAAAATTAAAATATAATTTAATGTCATAATGTTTATTACATGCTTAAAGACTTTACAGTTTATGATTCTCATAATAACAACAATAATCATACACTATTATGTATCATGTCATGTAAGCGGACCTCCTAGCATGAAAATTATAAGAGTAGCTCTTAAAACGATTGTATGTACAATGTGTATCATAACTTTTATCTAAAAAAAAGAGTAAAGGTTCTCTAAACCAAACTAATCTCTCTCTAAATAAATATACAAAAAAATATTTAAGGTATACACTATAAACATGTACAACCACTACTACACTTTAGCATTAACAAAAAAAGATATAGTCGAAGATACTTGTTAATTCATACATGGGCTAAATATCATCCATCGAATTCTAATTACTTGTAACTTTGAATCCAAGAAGAGATTGATCCAGTTGTATAAATTTTTCCCTTCCTTTTTGTAGTTACTGATTCCTTTGTGTTGTGTTAAATGAGTCAGAAGTTCCAACAACTGATGTCATGTGACTTACTTAATGTGTTGTTGACCTCTTGGTATTTCTTTTGAGCATGTCACTGAATGATGTGACTGGCCTTAGACAAAAAATAACTTCGCAAGAAAATAGAAATCTGATAAAATTCGTATACTTATAGTTATACAGGTACCAATATTTTTTTAACAAAAAATATAAAAATATACTCATGTATTTCACAAAGTAATAATTAGAAATGTAATTCCTATTTGCAACTCTAAAACATGGTTATATTGATATATTTCACATTATATAAGGACCAATGATGCAATCTGTTCGGATACTTTACTTAATACATAAACCCTGGACTAACGATGCAATTAACCCAAAAATAACTTACCATAAAACTATTAGAAAATCTAACAAAAGAATTATATTTTATATTTAGCTATATCATATAAAAGATGACCAATGGTGCAATTTATAAGCTTCTACACTAATATATCAAAATCACCTGGCTAAGCACCATTTTCTCTAAATTTCCATCTATCAGTTGATTCATTCTTGGATCCCAGCCAAACAATAGCAATTATCATCCGATTTGTTATTTTGCCTCATGAAATAGCTTAGAAAGGAAAGGGAAATATAAAACCAACATTAATTTAATTGATTCTTAAACAAATCAACTTGTTTGTGCGAGCAACCTCTAATTCTTTAGTAACCTCATTTTGTAACTGCTTAAAGCAATATAAAACAAAATGCATTTTTTAGGACTTCAAATTATAGACATTTAGACATTTTATGTTTTTTTGTTACATGGGAGAGCCACTTTTGGACTTGGTGTCGTTTATACGGTTCGAAATTGTACCGCTTAGAAGGATAACCAAGGCTTAAGCTAGTAAGCTAACCTTAACTAGGTTATATTTATGTTGAAGAGACAAATAAATAATTACCTCATTAATTTTGGACCATAAATGAATTTCTTCATCAGATATAATGAGTTATCTTTGATCGTGTGATGGCCATTTTTAATATTGAAAGTCAAAATATCTCCACACATCTTTTGCTAAATGTGGCAAAATAGGAGCAACGATCCTCACAATACAAAATAATTTTTTTACAACTCGTAAAACTTGCAGCACCCCTGCAATTTAATCCTCGTTGGAGTATCACCATCATCATGGTAGACAAAATGTATAAATGGTTACACAACATAAATGAATCCTATCTTTTTCTACATCAAAGAAGAAATTTCAGAGAACAACAATAAAAATATTTTTTAGTTTTTGTAATGGTCTTATGTGAAAAATATTTGCCAGTTTTATTTCATTGTTTCAAGTCTATATTGGCATATCATATTAGAGTCACTTAATATTTCCATCTCATTCATGAAGAATAATCCTATATCGAATCGGACGGTAGGACTCCATGGCACTACAACAAAAAAATATATAATTTTTAGGTAAAATATATGTCAAGGCCGTGCATGCCTCTCATCCGCTGCTCCTCTACTCTAATGAGAAAAATTGAAAGGCTTATACCTATATATGTCATCCCCAAACTTTATTAAATCAATTGCACATTCATACAAATTAATAATCTTATATCATCTAATGACCTGTGGCAAATCAATGGCAAAATGGAAGGAAGTATAAAAATTAAATTTAATACTAATCAATGCATGAAAAAAGAAATTGGTAATAGAGATTCACATTTCCAAGAATACAGATAGCAAACCTATATTCACAATGTTTTGGTCGTGTGTACTGATCCTTCCAATAATCCCAATAACAATCCTCGTCTCTTAAGTTCCACGTGTAGCTAATAGATTAAAACTGTAAGGTCAAAGAAAAGCTGTGAAAATTAAGATACAAAAGATATTCATAATAAATTCACCTTACAAATTTTGTTTTTGTATCTAGGTTAATATTATCCCACAACTCTCGCATGACAATTGCAGCATTGATTGCAGTATTGGTCCATACGTTATGCATTATAGACTTTTGGGTTGTAAATTAGCTTTTGTTGCATATGCTTTAATTGCAGCATTGGTCCCTACATTATGCAATACCCAAATATATGCATGTTTCCAAAACTGCAACATTGCTATCAAAGGCTCACTGCCAAAAATCAATACAAACATGATTCAAACTAGTAACTTTATTTTTACCTGTGAAATTTAAAAAGAACTACACAAAGACCCTTAACAATCTTGGGATGCTTTGACTCAATGATTCTCTTTAAATTTTCAAACCTAACATGTAAGTTAACAATTCTTCTAATACTTCTTCACCTGGAGATTCCATTTCCCAAAAATATAAAAATAAAAATTAGGTTTTAAACTGAAAAACTGAACATTTAGATTAAAATTGGGGTTTGGAGATTATTTTCATGTTATCATATCCCAAAACTCCTTATTGGTAGAGAATGGTTGTGTGCGTCAGTTGAAGGTGACTGACCAATTAGTGACGCCAAAATTATTGATGTAGTGACATGTAAGGTTGAGACTTGAGAGTATTTTGGGGAATATAGTTTTATAGGTAATTGGAAAAGGGAGGATACTTTTCACTTAACACGTTTTTAGTACTTTGGAAAGATTAATTGTAACTGTTCAATTAAAATATACTCAAGAACAGATTGTAAATAAAGTGTTCAAATGATTTAGATATTATAAGTGCATGAGAGTTTAAATGAATTTATGAGAGGTGTAAGGACATTATCAGAGGAATGGGGAAATTGTGAGCGAAATGGGGGTTGAGGAAAAATAGGGGAAACATACAAACATGATTCCAACTAATAAAATTATTTTTACCTATGAAATATAAGAAAAACTACACAAAGACCCTTAAGAATCTTGGGATTCTTTTACTTGATGATTCTCCTTTGAATCTTCAAGCATAACATGCAAATTCGCAATTTTATGCTTCTTCATAACCTGGAGATTTTATTCCCAAAAAAAAATTAGGTTTAAATTGAAAAAATGTAACATTTAAGTTGGGGTTTGGAGAATATCTTTGTGTTATTATATCCCAAAACTCCTTGTTAGTAGAGAATGGTCGTGTGCTCCAGTGGAAGGTGATTGACGAAGTAGTGGTGACAAAAATATTGATGCGGTGACCAGTAAGGGTGATACTTGAGAGTATTTGGGGAATATAGTTTTGAGGGAAATTGAAAAGGGGTGGGGACTATTCAATTAATGTGTTTTCGTACTTTCAAAGAATTAATTGTAACTGTACAATTAAAGTATACTAAAAAATTTATTTTATATAAAGAGTTAGAATTATTTAAATATTAGGAGTATATGAGAATTATAAGGTATTTATGAGAGGATTGGGGAGAATATGAGAGGAATGGGGGCATTATGAAAGAAATGGGGGTTTGAGGAAAAATAGGGAAACATTTATATGGTGATATGTGATATAGATTACATGTAATAATAATAATCTATTTTTTAATGGTAGATAAGGTTGAGGACAAGACGTATTTCGATAACACAAACTTCTGAAGCCAACCGAACTCAGAATCTGGGCCCCAATACATCAATCGGGAGGCTAAACATGAACCACAAAATGAACGAGATGAAGCTACAATGATGGATCAAAGTTTTACATAAAAGGGTTGTGTGTCGAGGTCCCGAACTTGGGAAAATTTTGTTAAAACAAAGCTACTAGTTATGTAATGTTTAAGAAATTGTGTATAGTGTATACCCTTCCCAACAACAGATATAGGATTAAGATCCTAACATATATTAGTAACATCCACAAGGTAGATAATAAAAACTTTAACTGAAGCACGATTGATCCCCACATTGAAAATTATTTGTCCTAAACATCAAAAAACAAGTAGGAAAATGGTTATTTATATATGTGTAAATAGGCAATCCTTTATTCATTCATATATCGTACATCTATCTAGGTTTGTTCAAAACTCATATAATTCTTGTTACGAGCCACTCTTTGGGTCTACCCTAATGTTTATGATGAATCGAATATATAAGGAACTTAGAGTTAGTCTCGTAGAAGAATTAAGAGGGCCAAAAAGTAAAGTTCTCGTTAGCCTCATATATGTAAGGGATTAAAATGAGTTAAAACTTTTATGGGTAAAAATAATTTAAATAGAACCCCAACGATTCTTACAAAAACGAATAATATAATTATGTGTCATCATTGAGCATCCCACGAGCACAAACGTAAATGATTTCATTATTTTATATGATATGGTATATGATGTTAATCGTGTGTTATCTCGTACGTATGAGAATGAGAATGGTTCGAACATGGTTGCGTCTATCCCATAACTTGTTAATCACTTTAGTGACAGAACCCCCTTATTTAGATGAACTGTTTCATATTAGATGTAATTTTCATATAATTAACTTGATGGCCTTGGTATAATAGGCATCCGGGTTACGATGTTACAAAGCATTACAAGTATTAAAATGTTTGGTCTAAATATTATAAGAAGGTCAAGAAAAGCTTCTAAGTCTATAAGAACAACCCTGACTCTAATTCACACCCTTAAAAAGAAATTCCAATCTTTAGGTGGTAAGTACAATCAGGTAAGATTAGTTTGTCCCACTCAATTGAACTCAACTTACCTAATATTTCAACGAGATTTAGAGTTTAAGAAAATAGTCACTAGCATTAATAAAGAACACATTAGTGAATAACTTCCTTAGTACTTTTAGCTTTGCCACTATGGTACCATAACCACATACTTTTCAACCGGTCATTTAGTCTTAGAAAAAGTCTGAAATTTATGTATGCATATGGAAGAATTTAGATTGACCGTCGAGCTTAGCATAATAATAAATCCCATGATGCAAAAGTTTTTGAAGTATTACAAGACATCTTTATAGTGTTTGATATGTGATGTTTCATAGATCCCAGTTATAAGATAAAGTTCACTTGAAAATCTATCACCATCATATAGACCTATACATACTACCCCAAGAGTGACACAAAGGCTTACATGGACAAATTCTACTTGGTAATGGTTGGTTTATATAAGAGTTGTTTGCTAGATTAAACCAGAATGGAAGACTCCCTATTTTGCCCTTGTTCCACATGAAGGTACGTGAATATCAAGGGGTGGTCAGATGGTTGATGATTATGATGCCACATCATCCAAATTTGACCATAGAAACTGTAACGACCTTGATTACTACCTCAATACTGACAATGAACCACAAATCGAGAATCTTGACATACATGGGTGGTAGAGAAGGTATGATAGTGGACCAGTCTTATTTCACATGGCACGTAATCTGCTCACCATTATCTACTCCTTCCTTCCATACAAATCGACTTTTATCAAAGGAAAGAAACAACTAAACGATCGGAGGGCGAACATGATTTGAACAATGTTGGAGAGGGTGGTCCTGTTACAAGATTAGGTTAAGTTGGATGATCAAACCTGAAACCAAGTCGACTTACAATCCTACGACGAAGTGTGTTTCAACTTTTCGTGTTTAAGTGCAGGATAACCATCGACCACTACCACTGCCGAATATGAACCCAAAGATGAATTGTGAGCAATCTATTAAACTCGTTCTCTTTCAATTTATAATTTTATACAATAATACTAACACTTTTACTAAGTGTAGAAAACTATGTGGTGACTTGATCCTTTTTGGGTATGCATTTACGCTACTTATAGAACGGTTGGTAGGAAACCTAAAATCCATGGGCACAACCACCATATACGAAACTTTTGAAATTTAAAATAATTAATTAGTGAGTGTTATAATTAGTTAGTGATTGTAACATTTAAATTTAATGTATTTGGGTTGTGTAATCCTAATAGTTTATTACTTATTGTAATAATTTAGTTAGTTTATTAATAGTTGTACAAATTATGTTAGTTTAATTTGGTTAGTTTAATTTTAATCTGTAATAATATTGATTTATCTTTCCATTGTTTTTATTTGATTTTAAATATATTGGGTAATAAATGAATTAGTTAAAGTTTATAGTTTAAGATCATTAGTATACTCTCAATATCATCAAAACCAAA
Source organism: Nemophila menziesii (assembly GCA_029959085.1). Taxonomy (NCBI): domain Eukaryota; kingdom Viridiplantae; phylum Streptophyta; class Magnoliopsida; order Boraginales; family Hydrophyllaceae; genus Nemophila; species Nemophila menziesii. The sequence continues at coordinate 2,282,474 of JARWIR010000048.1, read as the reverse complement.
AAAAACTAAAACTCCCTAAAATCATGCATCCCAAAAACCCATAACACCCCCCACCAAATACCCTTTGAAAAAATAGTCCATAACCGTAAAAAAAGAACCTAGTAAAATGTTGAACCACACGAACCAAGCCAAACTATTAAACAAACCTGGTTAATAAAGCAGACCGAACCTGGTACGGACTATAATGTACAAATTACGCTAAAGGTTAGATTTCACCACGATACTATTCAAACCAGACCAAAACCAGTCCGCCAAAATTCCAATTCAAAAATTAGACCATCCCGGTTCAGTACAAAATCGACTAAAACCACACCAAAACTGGTCTGGTGGCATTGATAGCCAGCCTGAGTCCAATCATATGCGTATTGATTTTAATTTTAGTTTTGAAATTAGTAACCATCCTTTTCAATTTATTTTCACTAATCAAATTTTGAAATTAGATTTATATTACTTGTTAATCATATATTGAAAAAAATGGATGCTATTTTTTCCTTTAGAGATTATGGTTAATACCGATGATATTTGATCCACTATCATTCGATTATTTTTGGATATTTTACAAATCTTATTTAGAAATAACACAAATTATATGTTTATTCAGCCGAAGTCTTAATAGAAAAGGTTATCTTTTCTATCATTTATAATGACATTAGATTATATTGTTTGTGGTAAAATCAATTGCCGAACATTCAATTCAACATAAAATTAAAGTGTTATTTAGAATTAATTTACTAATTTTAAACTCTCATATACTTCTTAGGTATTTTGGTTGAGTTTTTCATGTTAGAGATTTTTGATATCACGTAGGAGAACTATTAGTTAGATTAATAATATTTGATGCAAGTGATCACGCAATGGGTGTTGTGTTAGGCCAGAGAAAAGAGAAGATCTTCCATACAATTTATTATGCAAGTAAGACCTTTAACGCTGCCCAATTGAATTATACAGTGACGGAGAAAGAATTATTAGCCGTAGTATATGCTTTCGATAAATTTCGTTCCTATCTGCTTGGAATGAAAACTATTGTATACACGAATCATTCACCAATTAAGTATCTTATGGCGAAAAAGGACACTAAGCCGCGTCTTATTAGATGGGTACTGTTGCTACAAGAATTTGACATAGATATTCGAGACTGAAAGGGGTGCGGGAATCAAGTAGCTGGTCATTTATCCAGGCTCGAAGGATCTGATGCCAACAAAGAACCAAAATTGGTTAAAGAGGTATTCCCCGTTGAATAGCTTTTACAATTAAAGATGCGTTTGTGCTTGGTATGCATATATATATATATAATCTCATAGTAGGTGGTGTATTCCCTACGGATTTCAATCCACAACGAAAGAGGTTAAATTATAGAGCCAGACAATTCTTTTGGGACGAGCCCTACCTCTTCAAAGTTTGCAGTGACCAAGTTATAAGAAGGTGCGTCTATGAAGGCGAAACAAATAAAATCATCGCAAGCTACCATGGTTCACCATATGGTGGCCATTTCAAAGGCGATAGAACCGCAACTAAAATTCTTTAACCCGGGTTCTATTGTCCTACCCTACACAAAGATTATCATCAGTTCGTCCAAACTTGTCAAAGATGCCAATTCATTGGTAATATATCAAAAAGGGATGAGATTCCATTTAACAATGGCTTAGAAGTAGAAATCTTTGATGTGTGGGGATAGATTTCATGGGACCATTCATATCTTCCTATGGTAATCTTTATATTTTGTTAGCAGTAGATTATGTGTCTAAGTGGGTAGAAGCAGTGGCGACACCGAAGAATGATGCCAAGACAGTTATTTTCTTTCTCAAAGAGAATATCTTTTCAAGACATGATACGCCACGTGTTCTCATCAGTGACAAAGGTTATCATCCCCTAACGGTCAAACTGAGGTCTCTAATAGATAGATCAAGTCTATTCTAGAGAAGACCGTGAACAAAACGAGGAAGGACTGGTCATTAAAACTATATGATGCTCTCTGGGCTTACGTAGAAACATTCAAACACCAGTTGGGGAATCTTCCTACCGCATGGTCTATGGCAAAGCTTGTTATCTTCCTATAGAGATTGAATCCCGTTCTTTTTGGGCTATTAAAGATTTGAATCTAATCACAGAGATTGAAGGTAAGCAAAGGATGATGCAGTTGAATGAGTTGGATGAATTTCGTTTTCATGCCTATGATAATTCACGTCTCTACAAAGAGAAAACAAAGAGATGGCATGATAAACAGATTTGTCCAAAGAAGATCGAGAAAGGTCAAAAGGTACTATTATACAACTCAAGATTCTTGAACTATCCGGGTAAGCTTAAGTCCCGTTGGGGAGGACCTTATATTGTTACAGAAGTCACACCTCATTGAGCAATCAAAATTGAACATCCAACCGAGCAAAGAACATTCATGGTGAACGGTCATCGCTTGAAAAAAATACCATGACAGTGAGGACTTTGGATGGGAGGATACTATCCATCTCGAGGAACACGCTTAACCGAGGTACACGTTGTACTAAACGACATTAAACAATAGTGCTCTTGGGAGACACCCCTCGTTATTTCTTTTTAGTTATTTTTTTTATAGTGTATAATCTTAAGTTAATGTCATTTTTAATGTGTTTACAAGCTGATAGGAGAGACATGTAGTGTGTTATTGTGCAGGAAACGAGTTTAGGGTCAAAAAGAAAAAATTGGAAAATTTCTGACCCTCTGACCGGCTAACCGACCGAAAGGACCGGTATACCGGTGGGAAGAAACCCGTCGTAACGGTGAAGAAATTAGGTACAATGCCTAGAGGAGAGTAGTAAAACCGTGTCGCCACTCAGAACACGGTTTGGAAAAAAATTTGACCGGCATACCAGACGAAATCACCGGCTTACCGGTCCATCCAAACGGAAGGGAGTATATGAAAGAGAGTACATGGTTCGGTAATGCGTTTGTTCTAATGCAAAACTTTGAAAAGAAATTAACTGACACAAAAAATCATGAGGCAGAAACCTTAATTTTATAACAAAGATAAAGTAAAATCATGGGGCGCACATAACTTCTTTTTTTAATTTTTGGGATTAGCTCTCCAAAGCTTCACATTATTTGAGATGTGGAGGTCGCCTTCGTGAATTTGATCCTCTTTCTTTTCTTTTGTTTTTTTGCATCAAACTTCTTTCTTTTTGTATTCGTCATGATTTCATGGCCAACCATTCCATTCACATTAATCGAAATTTAAAGGTGCAACCAGAACCCACTATAATATGTTAACGAGAGATATTCGAAATTGATGATATTTGTAAAGACAAAAAAGTATAAAAATCCAGTAGAATATATGACTGTTATTTTTTACCTTAAAGTGCTTTCAAAGTTCTATCTAGACTTGCCACCTGGCTAACTTAATTCACGCATTTTTTTTATTGTTTCTTTCCTTTTTTTTTTTTTTTGGACATTTATAGGGTGCTAAGGCACCCAGAGAAAAAACCTAAACTTAACCTATCCCTATTTTCCTAAAAGCCGAAGATAAATCGAAGATACTGCAAGTATTCCGATAAGCAAAAGTTGCCGCGTGTCTAGCTTCCTTCGCCAATTTATCCGCATTCTTATTGAGCTTCCTATTGATGTGTTTGAAGGAAATACCTCCGAGCTCTTCAGATTTACGGGTAATTTTTTGTAAGGTGGGTTGGATATTCCAACGAGCTGCTGACACCTGCTTAATACCTTGAATAATCTCAAGGTTATCTGAGTGGATTGTAATTCTTTTCCCCGGAAAAAAAGCTCCAATTTGTGTAGCTTTAAGAACTGCTTCTGCTTCTCCTTCCAGAGCTGAGTTACAGTCCATATTTGTGCTAAGTTTGATAGATGAATTTTGTTCCTTTTTTTCACCCCATACTGCTATTCCTGTTGGTTCCCATTTGTTTGAGAAGGATGCATCACAAAATAAATTGATGTCTTGTTCTTGTTCTTCTATTGTTAGGTCTACGTTTGTTCCACTATTATCTCTAAGTCCTTCATATCCCTTGTTTATCCAGTTGATCCCATGAATCTCTTGCATCAATTTCTTCGATGCTATGTTGATGCTTGTTCCATCAGTTACTGTTCCTTCATGTGTCGCCTTCATTTTTGCTTTCCATATATTCCATAAATTTATCATTAAGAAATCTCGTATCACGTTTTCATCCCATCCTCCTTTAGTATAAGCCTTAATTACCTTCATGAACCATTCTTCTATCTCATCCTCCTGTTCTTCCGTAATTTTTATCTGTAAGATGGAGCCTGCCCAGATATCTTTGCACATTGTACACTGAAGAAGTAAATGTTTGATATCTTCTTTCTCGTTGTTGCACCATAAACAATTTTTCCCATCCGCACATTTCCTGTTAAATAAGTTTACTCTAGTTGGAATTGCGTTATTGACTAGTCGCCACATAAATAGTTTAATTTTTTTTGGTATGTTTGATTTCCATATCGTTTTCCATATTTCAGAATCTTCCTTTGCTTTAGTATCTATTGTTGTGGCTTTTTTTTCATTTTGCTCTTCGATCATAATTTTATAACCTGTTTTAGTATCGTATTTCCCATCTCTTGAAAAAGGCCAAATGTACTTGTCATGTGTCCCATATTCTTTAATTTTTGTTCTCTTGATGAGTTGTATAATAGGTTTTGGGAATAGATTATCCAGTATCTCTGTGTCCCATTCATCTTTGTCTTTTTTTATTAGTTCACTTACTTTCATTACCTTTGTTCCTGCTGGTTTCTCTAATTCCCATTTTGTATCTATCCATCTTTCATCCCATATACTCGTATCTTCCCCATCCCCAATAATTTTTATGCCATGTTTCTTTAAAAAATCTCTTCCTTCCATTAGGCTTGACCAGCTCCATGTCCTGCTTTGTTTTAATTTACATGTCAAGAAACTAGATTTATTGAAATAGATACCTTTTAAGAGCTTTGTTGCAAGGTTATTAGGATTATGCATTAGACGCCACGCTTGAGCCGCAAGGAGAACTGTATTCATTTTTTTGAAATCTTTGAAACCCAATCCACCAATAAGTTTGCTTACCGCAATCTTCTCCCATGCTACCCAATGTATTCTATTTCTTTCACCTGAGTTCCACCAAAAATTAGCAATAGCTGAAATAAGTTTATTACAAAAGGAGATAGGAAAAGAGAAGATAGACATATAATATCTAGGAATAGCTTGTAAGATTGCTTTAATGAGCACTTCTTTCCCTCCCTCAGAAAGAAGTTTAGCTTTCCATCCTTCCGTATTTTTGAAAACCTTTTTTGCTATCCATTCTAGAGATTCTACTTTTGATCTCTTGTGACAAAGGGGAATCCCTAGGTAATAACCTAAGTCCTGTGTCTCTTCTATACCCAATATCCCAATTACTTCTTTTTTGGTTTCCTCTGGAGTTTCTTTGCTAAAAATCATTGCCGATTTGTGGAGATTTATTCTTTGACCAGAGACAAGACAATAAGTATCTAGGCATTCTTTGAATTTGCTAACATCTGTATCTTCTAGGTCAATGAAGAAAAGAGAATCATCTGCAAATAAAAGGTGAGATATTGTGGGGCAATTTCTATTTATCCTAATGCCATTGATGAATTTGTTCTCGACATAGCTGTCCATTAAACTGATTAAAGATTCTGTCATAATAGAGAAAAGAAAAGGTGAAAGTGGGTCACCTTGTCTGATTCCTCTGTTTGGTTTAAAGTTTTCGAGTCTTTCACCATTTATGTTAATATAGAAAGATGAAGAAGTGATGCAGTTTTCCATCCATTTTATCCAAGTGTCATTAAAACCCAATTGTCTCAAAATCTTAAAAAGGAAAGACCATCTTACTTGATCATAGGCCTTTGTCATATCAATTTTAACAGCAGCCATATGTTTTCCTTTTTTCCTTTTCCTGCTCATAAAAAAAGAAATTTCTTGTGCAATAATAATATTATCTTGTATTGCTCGTCCCTTAATGAAAGCCGATTGTGTGGGTGAAATGATTTGGTTCATAATTACTTTCAGTCTATTCGAAAGACTTTTTGTAATAATTTTATAAATAAAGTTTACACAAGAAATGGGTCTAAAGTCTCCTAAGTTTTCTTGAGTTACACCTTTCGGGATAAGTGTTATCAAAGTATCGTTAATAGTTTCAACTGAAAAATTATTTTCAAAAAAATCCATAATAACTTGTATAACATCCTCTTTGATAATGTCCCAAAATTCTTTGTAAAATTTACCATTTAAACCGTCAGGTCCCGGAGCCTTAGATGCTGATAATTCCTTAACCGCATTTTCAATTTCTTTAATATCCGGTTTTTTAGTTAACTCTTCATTCATGTTGTCCGTAACTCTAGGTTTGATTAATGCTATAGCTTCATTAGTAATATTCTCATCCACCTCATTATCCTCAAAAAGATTTTTATAAAAATTTTGGAAACAGATTTTAATATTATCATTGTCCTCTACCCAAGTCCCATCCTTATCTTTAATTCTTGTGATTCTATTCAATTTCCTTCTTTTAATAGTAGCTAAATGGAAAAATTTAGTATTCTTATCTCCATAAACAAGCCAGTTTTGTCTCGCCCTATCACTCCAATATTTTTCTTCTTTTTCATATTCATGTTTGATTTTTTCTTTAATCTCGATTTCCTCTTTAGTAGATTCAGTGTTATTAGCAACATTTAGTTTTATGAGTTTATTTTGTAGCATTCTAATTGTTTTCTCGTGATTCTTAAAGTTTTTATCGCTCCAGTTTTTAAGTTTCTTTTTAGTATATTCTTTTTTTTTTAAAAATTTAGGTATGGGGATACAATCATTAGGTATTCTCCAACTATTATCTATAATTTTCCTACAATTTTCGTCATCTAGCCACCTAGTTTCAAATTTAAAGTATTTTTCACCAATTTTCGTATCAATATCAAAATGAAGTATTAAGGGAGAGTGATCCGACCCAATAGCCGGAGGGATATGAATTTGAGACCTTGGATATCTTCTCATCCATTCGTATGTTGCAAGTCCTCGGTCTATTCTTGTCTTAACATTTTTCTCCCCTTCCATCCTGTTAGACCAAGTAAAGAAACATCCGTTAGAGTCTATTTCTGCTAAGGAATTAATATTAGTAAAGTCTACAAAAGCGTTAATATGGTCTATATTAGCTTGGTTCTTGCTTTGTTTCTCCGTTATATTGAGTATCTCGTTAAAATCACCCATAATAGCCCAAGGCAGATCAATGTCTTTGCTCCAATTGGTTATATCTTCCCAAATATTAAGCCTTAGATTAAAATCATTAGGCGCATGTAAGAAAACTAAATAATACGAAAAAGAAAGTTCATTAATCAGGACAATTACAAACGAACTACAACTAGAAATAACATGCAAACGCACAAAAGAGTGCCACAAGACCAAGAAACCCCCGGAATGAAAAGCATTTCCCAAGGGCTCCACAAAAAAGGAGTTTTCAAAACCCAAACGAGCCAACACATTCTGAGAGTCCACCTCTCGCATCATAGTCTCACAAAAAGCCACAACACCAGGTCGAAATTGAGCCACCATCGAGCAAGCTTTGGATAATGTCAAGGGTGCTCGAATACCCTGGACATTCCAGAAAATGGTCGTCACTTTGCTTTCGCGGCTTTTTTGGAGTAGCCGCCTCCACTTTTGCTTTCGAAAATCTCCTCCCCTTCTTCCAACGCATCTTCATATTGAAAATTCATGTCATGATCGTCTCCTCCTCCTTCGTAATCCTTTTCAAAATAATTCTCGCTGCTCTCGAAGTTCCCTTCCTCCTCTTCTGGCTCAAACTGCGAATTAAACTCCTCATTAAGCTTTGAGCTGTTATCTGATTCTTTACCTTTACTCTTCAATGGATAAATTCCTTCCTCGCCTTCTTTCTCGTTTTCCAACAAGCTAAATTGATTATTATTGACGAAGTTCTCAATTGGATCAACAACTCTGAGTTTTTTAAAATTTCCTGCAACTTTAGAGCTAATCTCGCCACTACCTGCTTCAATACGAATTCCTTTTCCATCTCTTCTTCTCTTAATTTTATTCTGGGAGTTGGATGAAGTGTCCATAAGTTGGTCAGAAGTGTTACTATTACTTGCTACGTACTTCCCTTTAATTTTCTTCATCTCTTCCTCAAAAGCTAGAAGCGCAGCTCGTATGTCACCCTCATTTCCTTCTTCTCCTTGTTGTGTTATACCATGTGTTTTTTTAAACGCCTCCATTTTTAGTGTTGATTCGTGTAGCTCATTGCGAATATCATGCATCTGCTTGTTCCAAATCTCCCAATCTTGGTTCTCTCTTTCCCTCTCTTCTTCATTCTGAGCTGGGTTGTTCTTCGCACTAGTGCCTCCCCTTTTGGTATAGTTGAATTTACTAAGGACATCCTCTTCATCTTCTTGAGCTTGCCTCCCTTTAGTTTGGTTATTAATCTTGACACTTGAACCTGCATTTTTAACATAATTCCCACCATATAAAAAGTTAGAAAATTCTCCATTAACCTTAATGTGTAATCCATATATAGGATTGAAAGGTGGAAATTTCGCCACGTTGTCAATACTCCATGACATTTTTCTGCGCTCATCTATGTCTTCAGTTTGTTTGATGACTTTAACTGGACAATCACCATATTGGTGACCTATTCTTCCGCATCTAAAACACAAGAGGCCTGTGTTCTCGTATTGAAAGAGAACCCAAGCAGGGCCTTCTTCTTGGTAAAGATAAGCACCAGGTGGTAAAGGTTGTTTGGTATTGATCCTTACTCTGAATCTCAAGACCTTCACATCGCAGTTCTGGGTAGTTGGAAGATCGACAGCTTCAATCCTTATGAAGCACACCTCCAGGGCTTTGACAGTTTCAATATTGTTCTGTATGAAAGCTAGACCTCTGACCTGGACCCAAATGGAGGAGTAATCTGTATTAAGGTCATTGAAATCAACCGTGAGTGGCCATAAAGTCAAGCTGAGATGAAGTTTCTGGTATAATCCCGGTCTCATTTCCCAGACTCTTCTAAACTCCTTCTCGTTAAAGACCTCTAATTTGAACATATTGCTTTTCACGTCAGTTAATCTGTAGTGCCCTTGGATACCCCACCTATCTTCAATGTAATTCCTTAGCTGGACTGCGTATATTGGTGAAGTTCCAATAGCTTTAATGAGAATAGCCTTCTCCTCTTTCATGCTTTCAGATAGCCTAGCTTTTGAACCAATGTTAATAACCCCCAACTTCCTAGCCTTGTGATCATTAAGAGGAATGATAGGGAGGGCGTGGTGTTCTCTAGAAGCCATGTTAACACCTACAGATAAGAGAGAACCAAACGCAGAACACACACCAAAAAAACCAACGTACAGACAAGGGAAATAAGATTTTGAAAAACCGAAATAAGGAGTGGAAATGGAAAACTGATAAAAGAAGTAAATGAGAAAGTGAAGGGAGTAAGTGATTAACCAAGAAGAAACTTCAGTCTTATATAGGAAGTAGAATAAGTCTGAGCTACTTACCTTACTTCTGTTGGAGTGAGAATCATGGTTACTACGCCAGTCTTGAGAAGTGTAATAGTCTCTCATGCTTCTTCTAACCGTGTTCCTCTCTTCCAAATTATTACTTACAGCAATTATTATTCTTGGAAGAAGCAAATTATTTAGGTTAATTTTGGATTTATTATTTTGGCGTCTAATGTTGTCATCATGGTTTCCGCCTCTTCGACTTCTTAACTTGATCACTCTTCCTGCTTTGATTAAATCCTGCACGCAATATAAAACCAAAACAAAAAGGAAGGGTTTTGAAAAGAGATTAACCTCGGTACTCGGCGATATATTTCCTGCAGCCATTTTGGTCTTGGTAACCTCAATCAACAGCTTAATATCTTGCTTCAGCCACTCATTATTGCTCTTGATTCTTTCAATACTCCATGCGGTGAGATTTTGCCCAATAGTTGTGATTTGCTTCCGATCTAAAAACCATTTCCCCAAATTAAAATTATTAATCCCTAACCCTAGCTTACCTGTACCATCCGAGGAGACCCCCATCTCTGCTGAGAAGATGGAAGGCGTGTAAGATAGACTCCACGCGTGATGAAGACAAGAAAGCTTAGAAACAAAACCGTGAATCACGAATTTTTTTGAGATTTTTTTCGATCAGAAGATCGTAAGGAGAAGAGAGAAGGAAGAGGGCGCGATTTTAGAGAGAGAAATTTTTTTCTTTCCTTTTCAATTGGGATTTTTTACTTTTCTAATCAATTACTTTCCTTCTTTGTCTATTAACGGTCTTCTGATGGTGGGGGCTGGGCGGCCACCGCCACCCCAACCACCGCAACCACTGGAATCGCGTACCGGAAATAGGGGCCGACCCAATACAATCCTCCCGAAAACAACCGTCTCACTGCCTTCGACGCCTAGCGCTAAGATCAGCGCACCGAAGGATAAATCCAATAGTGTCCGACGTTTATCGACGTAGCGGCTAAAATTTTTTGAGGACGGCGATCAACAAGAAGAACGGAATGGAGTACCAGTGGCTAAAAACAAAGGAGTATTGCAGAGGTCCTTGAAGCGCGCTCTGAACTATGTAGACCGCGATGATCTATCTCCGGTAATGGGTGATGGGCGGGTAGACAAGACGGATTCGATGTAGAAGAGAGTAACATAGGAGCGGTGGTGTTGGTTGCGAGTAACACGTCTGCTGCAGCAAAATTTGATCCTCCGCTGTTGACAGTGATAGAGAATCTGACTTTTTCCGTGGAGAATGCTCACACTAAGACGGTGAGGCTGATAGAGGCGAATGTAAAAACTCAGAGGAGATTGATACTGGTGGCAAAGCTTTGGCGGAACTGACTAATTCAGGTAATTTGATTAGTGTGTTGAACATTATTAATGTAAATTCATCCAATTTTGTAGGTACTTCTAAAAGGACTCTAGACAGCCTAGAACAACAGGGGGACCATCTCTCCTAGCTGCCGAGGTTAGTGGAGGGTGAGCATGATCCTTTTTAGACACAGTTCAGAATGTTAACCATGGGTATGCTGGTGGAATTGATGGTGGGATGTCGAACGGGAAGAGTGGGTCTGAAGGAGGGACAGAAAGAACAACTAGTGTATTAGGAGATTTTGATATGGAAGACGACACGTCAATGGGTGATACCACGTATCCACAGTTGATAAGAATCGCTGACCAGAAACGCCGGGGGTGCAAGGTATGGGAAAACACTCTCATATTACGTTTACTTGGACATAACGTTGGGTTTAAATATTTATCCAATAAGTTAAATCAAATATAGGCTCCCAAAGCACATATGGACTTAGTCGAAGTTGGTTTTGGATACTTTATGACTCTATTTTTTAGTTTAGAGGATTATGACAAAGCTTTGGGGGGTGGGAAGTGGATGATACTTAATAGATATTTGGTAGTCCGACCGTGGGACCCCTATTTCATGCCTTAGGATGCTCCTATCGTTCGAACAACGGTGTGGGTACGATTACCTTGGTTACCTCTAATGAACTACACTAAGGAAATACTTAAGTCTATAGGGAATCTAATAAGGAAAATTGTAAGGGTGGATCCTTTTACGAAATCGCGAGCTAGAGGTAATTTTGCGAGGATTGCAGCGGAGGTTGATCTTAATAAACCACTTGTTCTGATTACTCGAATTTAGAATCATTTACAGAAAGTAGAGTATAAGGGGTTGCATCTCATATGTTTTTGTTGTGGGAAGTTTGGGCATCTGAAAGTAGAGTGTGGAAGTAATGGTGGATGTGGGGAAAGTAGGGCTGGTACGAGGGATACTTGCAACGAAAGGGATCGTGAAGGAATTAAGGACACGACGGTTTATGAGGATTGGATGACTATGGATCGTGCGAGAGGTAGACCAAGAATTAGTGGGGGTTATCAACAACAAAGGCAGGGACACAAAGGTAAATTAGCGAGTGGTAAGAAAGGGGGACCCCAAGTAAGAAGAAGAGTGGTACAATTGTTGAACATACGAATGAATCGAGATATCCAATTCTAGCGTCCTTCAATAATGAGGAAACTAGTAGAAGTGTGGATAGAGAGGAAGAGAAAAGTGCGACCGTGGGAGTTCTTATCGAAAAAAGTCAGACCTGGGAAGTATGGTAGCCGCGTCTGTGGTAGGCAGGGGCGGAGCCAGGAATTTTCGTAAGGGGGGGCCAAGGGGGTTCGGGGGCAACGCCCCCAAAAAAAACATTTCCGCCAATATTTGCACTATAAGTCTAAATATCATACAAAAATCGTATAATAGGTCCCTATATTAGGAGAAATTGCTCTAAAGGTCCCTATATTGTATAAATATTACAATATAAGTCTCGATATTGATTTTTCTATTTAATTTTGTTATAAATTTCTTTTTTTAATATAAAATAACATATATTTTGTTATAAAAAATAAAAAAATCTTATAAATAAAATAATTTAAAGGTTTATAAAATAAACTTTTAAAAGTTAAGGGGGCCAAATGAATATTTTTTTAATAATTTAGGGGTTATTTACTTATAATTTTTTTTTGATATAGTTATAATTTTTTTTTTCAAAAAATCAGGGGGGGGGGGGCATGGACCCCCTAAGATACACATGGCTCCGCCCCTGGTGGTAGGGATGATAAGTTTCAACATGTGGTGATTGACAAGATGTCAGATAAATTGGAAGGGGATTCTTTTTAGTGTGGGAAAATAGATTGTACTGGATGGAGACTTAGTGGGACCGTCGCCAAAGCGGAGTAACAAAACAAAAGATAAGAAAGGAGAAAAGGCAGGGAAAGGAATGGGTGGCGCTAAATCAGGTGGGATGCGAATTGGTCTTAATGAGGAGCGGTATATGGAGTATCAGGGGGCGATACTGGAGGCAAATTGGGGGAAATGGAAGGTATAATAAGTGGGGTTGTTTTGGACAAGTTGGGACTGATAGGGACTAGTTTAAAGGATTCAGAAAGTAGTAGGGGCCAAAATGAACTTTTAGAAACTTTAGGGACTGTTCTTCCATCGAACAGTACAAGGGAGGAGAGACTTGGTAGGGGATCATCTCCACCTCGTGACAGTGATGGGCTAGGTCTGAGAGATGAAGTGTTAGCTAATACAACAACCCAAGGACCTGACTTGAAAAGAGATGGCTCAACTGAACCTGATTCTTCACTCTAGCAACAAATTCTTGTACGAATAACAGAACTTGCTGAGGGGGTTGATACAGAAATGATTGAGAGAGGGAGCAAAGTGATACCAGGGAAAACAATGAAGGAGGGTCCGCGTGATCAGAACTTGGTTCTTATGGGTGGCGATAATCCAATATTAGTCATTACACGTGAGATGATATGGAACGCGAAGAGGAGAGCGAGTGCATTGAACTCTCTGCCCTCTAGAGCTAGGACCTGTGCGCGCCATATGGGTTCAAGTCTTCGTACTCTTTATGATTATTTATTTAGATGTTTCTTTGTTTCTTGTAACTAATTATTATTTTATGGGTAGTACATCACATAATTTGATTTGTGGGGAATTGGTCCATGGCCAATCTCCTGGTTAACATTTTATTTTGGAATTGTAGAGGTGCAAATAGTGATGGTTTTAGACATGCTTTTAAAGATTTAAAGGAGCGCCATAAACATATTCTCACAATTTAGTTGAGACGAGGGCCTCGAGGGGTGAAGCGACAAGGTCATCAAATCAATCCGGATGGAGAAATCCATCAGAGTTGAGGCGATGGGCTTTTTGGGAGAAATCTGGTTCATATGGAATCAACCAGACATCTCGCTTCAACTTTTATTGGCTAGTAAACATGTAATTAATTTACGTATTTCAAAAACTTCATGTGTTTCTTGTATTGTATCTGCAGTTTATGCAAGCAATATGAGTTGGATTAGAGATTCATTATGGGATATATTGTAGACCGTGTCTGGGACTATTCGCGAGCCGTGGTTGGAGAATTTAATCAGATTGGAGGTAAGGAGGGGGTTAATCGAACTATGGTGAAATTCGAAGGTTGGAGGAATCAACGTGGTTTGGAAGATTTGGTTTTTGAGGGTTCTCGATTTACATAGAGTGACTCATGGAGATCGGGGAGTAGGATCCTGAAGCGATTAGATAGAGTTTATGGTAATCGATTATGGTTCGATACATCCAGGATTTCTAAATTTTCCCACCTACCTCGTGTCCATTCTAATCATGTACCTATTCTCATTAATCTAGCTACACCTTCACATATTAATAATGGGAAAAGGAGATTTTGGTTTGAAGCTGCTTGGGGAGTCCATGAGGGATTTAAGGAATTAGTTGAAAAGAATTGGAGGAAAGAGGGTCCAGGTTTGTGAGAGAATATTGCAGTCCTGAGGCATGAATTGGAGAAGTGGAAATTCGAATGTTTTGGAGACATATTTCGGAAGAAGAAGAGAGTTTTAGTAAGAATGGAAGGTATCCAAAAAATTCTCCAAATCTCTTTTAATCCCTATTTAGCCAGGTTGGAGAAGCGTCTTAATGGTGAATATAAAAGCCTATTGGAGCATGGAGTAAGAAGAAGTCTTTTGGTTTGAGCGGGCCCATATGGAATCTATTAACTCTGGAGAACGAAACACGAGATTCTATCAATGTGCAACCCAGATCAAGAAGGAGAAAGTTGATAATTTGCAGATTAAGGATGGTCACCGAGAGTGGATAACAGATATGGAGTTCGAGAAAATGTGGGTCAGGGGTTTCTTTGAGGAGTTGTTTTCATTGGAGGTGGAAGATCTGGATGTGTTCGAATTACCTCACTTAAGGATATTTCATAAGGGTGAAATTGATATATTAAGGGAGATCGTATCTGATGAGTAATTCCAACTCGCAGTATTTCAGATGTCACTTCACAAAGCGCCTGGTCATGATGGCTTGACAGCTGGATTTTATCAGAAATGGAGGGATATCGTTAGTATTTCGGTTTGTGAGATGACTCAGACAGCGTTAATTGAAGGTATATTTCTGAGAGTGGTCCTGGGCACACTAATCCATCTCATACCTAAATTCACGAGTCCTGAATATATTTTGAAAATCCGACCCATTGGTCTAAACAATATGTGCTACAAAATTTGTATGAACGCTTTGGTTAATCGGATGAGACCGATGTTAACTGAGTATATTGGACCTTATCGGAGTAGTTTTTTGCCTCAAAGGTCTACCAATGATAATATTGTTTTAGTTAATAAGGTGGATTTTGTTATCCGACATTTGAAAGGAAAGAAGAGCTATATGGCGGTGAAAATTGACCTTGCGAAGGAATATATTAATATTAGTTTGGGGTTTATTAAGAAATCCTTGGAGTTTCTTGGGGTACCTGACATATGAATTTTGGTAATTGTCTCGGAGTTAGCGGAGAATGAGTTAAGCGTACTATGGAGGGGTTGCCTTTACCCCCGATCAAACCGAGGAAAGGGATTCGTCAAGGTGATCCCATATCGCCTTATTTATTCGTCATATGTATAGAGAGCCTCTCATTGCTGATCCAGGAGCGCGTAGCAGGAGGGGAGTGGAAGCCTATTCGGCTTAATATAGGGGGGGTCCCCTATCTCTCATGCATTTTTTGCTGACGATTTAATCTTATTTGCGGAGGCTTCCGTTGATAATTTTGTATTGTTACAAGATACCTTGGAGGTGTTTTGTCGGGATGCGGGACAAAAAATCAGTAAAGAGAAGTTGATCATTTATTTTTGAAGAATGTGGACGAAGGATCGGCTTCCAGTATTGCGATGAGAAGTGGATATCAGAGGAGCAAAAGGATTGGTAAATACTTGGGTGTTCATATTTTATCAGGACGTAGGCCGCGTGGTTTCTTTGGAGAGCTCATTAATGATTTGCGGGAAAGTTAGCCAAGTGGAAAGGTAACAAATTATCACTTGTGGGTCGTATAATGTCGGCACAATCAGTCCTTAGTGCGGCTCCAATGTATATAATGCAAGTGGAGAAATTACTGGTTTATGTTTGCGACGAGATAGACAAGATTAGGAGGGAGTTTATCTGGGGTGTTTCGGATGATAAGAAAAGCATTAGTTGGGTTGCGTGAAGCGATTTGTGTACACCTAAGAAGATAGGAGGCCTTGGATTTCGTTGTGAAGAGGATATGAATAGTGCTTTTTTGGGTAAGTTAGGATGAAAATTAATTCACGATAAATTCAGCTTGTGGACTAAAGTAATGAGACAGAAGTATTATAAGAGGACGCCACTTCAGTATATTGTTAAGCAAAATGACTCGCGGATGTGTAGGGCCATCGCGGAAGGTATTGCCGTTTTGAGACGGGGATCCCAATGGCTCTTAGGGGATGGTAGAGATGTGTCGTTTTGGTTGAGTTGGTAGATAGGGGCCTCACCACTTATTGATCGGTTTATAGGGGAGGTTGATAATGGTGAAATCACGAAGAGTGTTTATAAATATACGCGATCGGATGGAGCTTGGGAATGGGAACAACTTTTCTCGTCATCTACACTTCTGGAGTTCACCGGTATTAGTTTGGAAAGAGGTCTAATAGTGATAGAATTTCTTGGTTACTTGAACTTCATGGAAAATACTCGGTTAAATTGGCGGGATGGGATGATGCATCTAAAGAAGAGGATATAGACATTATTTGGGACAAAATCTGGAAGGTGAAGTGTCCGCAAAAGACGCGAGTCTTCCTGTGGCGAGTGGTTGATGTCTCCCTATTTATGATGAATTAATCTAGGTTGGAGACATTTTTAGGTGTATTTATGAATTTAATTATCGATTTTTATTCATATTTTTATATTTTCCTATTTCTTGTCTTGATTTGATGATTTATTATTTTTTAGAGCATATTGGGTTTAATTGTTTGTTAATTGTGAAACTTTAAAGATATATGATAATTAATTAGATTCCAAATCAATTTTATGAGATAAAGGAAATAGGATAATGATGGAATTTGGAGATAAAGGAAATAAAAGATAAAATAGGAAAAGAAGAGTTGACAAGTAAATCTGAATTTCAGCAGCTACATCCATTAAATTGATCATAACTCAAAAAAGTCTGTGAATTTAGAAGAATGGTGTGAAGATAAAGTGTAGAGCTTTCCGGGACAACCAGTTTCGATATAAAGAACGCGTCAATCGGAGCAATATTGAAGAAGTTACGGCCAGAACAAGACATCAAATTTTTTTTACCTTTTCTATATTTTAAGGTTACGAATTTGATTTGGAAAAGAGTTCTCTTACTTGTTCTCTATTCCAAGAATCCGAACTAGGGTTTGTAATACCCTATAAATATACCATGTATTCAGAAGAAACACATCCTTGACCAATCCTTAAGCCAAGAGGAAGCCTACAACAAGAGAAGAAAGTTTGAAGGAGCTGAACACCAAATTATGTCTTCACAAGCCCTCAAATTTGTAATTGTTTTCTTTTATTTCTCTAGTATGAACTACTTTATTTTAAATTGATATTTAGCATATGGGTATGAACCCTAGACTTTTTTTACATCTATTTTAATTTGGGATCATAGTTATTTAAATGAATGACTAATTTATCCTCTGTTTTATGTGCTTTGATTTATTGTCTGTTTTCCTTGCAGTGTACAATGTACATGATTACCTTGATTGTAGTTAAATGGTCACCTGGAAGGGGTGTCTAATTATTGAAAACCCACATAAACGTCTAGTGTGCGGTATTGATCCTGACGGGCTTGCCTAACTAGATAACCATTAGGGTTTGATTTAACCACTGATTATCATTAGAAGGCCAGTCTCATCTAAGAACCTAGTGGCGTAGGAGCACCTTAGTTAAGTCCCCTCGTGATTGTGAGGTCGCCACCTAAGTCCACCCGGAAGGGGGTTCGGAGGAATTTAGAATCCTGGTTATTGCAATTCTACATAGTTCTCCCTTACATGATTAGAATAAACAAGGCTATTACTTGTTATCTCTCGAGCTAAACTCTCATACTATCTTCCTCTCTTATTTACTTTTTTATCTTTACTTTATTTAGTTTAATTTCTATTTACAAAACCAAATAAAAATTCTATTTGTCTTTTATTTTATTGCGTATTGTTCTTCTACCTTTCTTATTTGTACTTGATATTTGCATAAGTTCTCCTAACTTTTGTAGTCTCTGAGGAAAGAATTCTATTTATCATTAAAACTTGCATACGATTTGTGATACTTGCAGTGAGTTACGTGTTTAGGCTAGGGTGTTTATTTGCACTTATTTTATCTATTATTTTATCACGCCTTAGTCGACACTAGTGGTGAATAATCGTTTAGCGACTCGGGGAAATTTGGCTAATAGAGGGGTTGAGGTTTCTGGTTTATGTGCAATCTGTGGGGTGGAAATCGAAACTGCATTACATTTATTCTGGGAGTGCAGAAGGGTTCGCGAGGTTTTGCATTTGATCAAACTTGAGATTGTTAAAATCGGGGGTAGTGTGTGGAGTCTTGGCGAGATTAGTGGGTTGGAGGGTATATATGAAACACGCGAGAATCATATGGTGCTGCAAGGTAGCGATAAGATTCGAAGTGAAGGTGTTCATAGGGTGAAGTGGGCTAGGGAAAATGGAGGCTTAGGATTTAGTCTGAGGCAACAGGCCAGACAGGGTGTTGATGGGCGGTCTGGTGTTGAGGTCAACTCGCGTGATATACAAAAGGACAGGGGAATGGGTGGTTCGGTTTCTGGTATGAGAAGAAGTGCAGCAGAGCTGCTTGGTGCTGTAGAAAACTTGAAGCAGAATGGTCAAGAGCTGTAGATGTACTAGGTACAGCGGTTGGGACCTGATGAGGCCTTGGAGGGAAGAATGGAGCTGGAAAGTGGGGAAATTAATGGGTCAGCGGGAAGGATTGGTGGTTCAAACAGGTGGCTAATAATAAGTTGTTCGCGGAAGTTCTGTGGAGTGTTTTCTTTGGGGCCTTAGTTGATGTCTTATGAAGGGAGCGCAACCAAGTAATATTTAATGGAGGTGTTTTCCCGATTGGTAAGGTAATACTTAGGAAAACTAAATACCTAGCGAATAAATATAGTAGAGTTTGGGGTCAATTGTCGGGCATGGTTTGTACTCGTAAATCCATTGTGTCGCTAGTGAGTTGGAAAAAGCCTAGTACGGGATTGAAATTGAACACGAATGGTAGTTGTAATGAGTGGCGTAGAGAAGGAGGAAGGGGTGGTATTATTAGAGATAGTGACGGTGAGTGGGTTTGAGGATTTAGCATGAAGATCAAACATGATGTTCCAGTCATAGTTGAGTTGATAGCACTATAAGAGGGGCTTCGATTGGTGGATGGTTTAGGAATACCTGAGGTGGAAGTGGAGGTAGACTCAAGAGAATATGTTGATGCAATACAGAGACTGAATAGTGGGAGAGGACCGGGAGTACAGTGGACTCAACAGATTCGGCTAGTATTGACGAGGAGTACAGGTTTCGTATTAAAGAACATATATAGGGAAGCTAACTTTTGTGCGGATTGGTTGGCGCGTTTGGGGCTGAATGGAAATGAGGAGTAGACGTTGCTTGATGATCCCCCAGATGGGATTTGGAGTTATCTTACGAAGGATCGAATAGGGTGGAGGATTCCGCGAGTTATTTATAACCCCGAATTGATTAATGATCTACTAGAATAAGCTTATTTCTGTGTTATTGCCCAGTGGTCCCTGGACCTCTTCTATATTAAAAAAAGGTATAAAAATATCCTTTAGTGTTCAATATATATTTTTATTTTTCATAATTAAGAGAATATAGGATTACAATATTTTTTTTAACATCAATAATTATAATATTCTATAATGAGTATAAGTTTTTGAGATCAAATCTTATTAAAGTCAAGATTCTAAATTCAATATGACTATACAATGTATTTTTTAAAAATGTCTTTGTATATATATATATTGTAGGGGAGCGGGTCTGCTTCCTTACATCATCTGGGAGAATGAGCTCATCATCTGATGGCTCGATTTCCCCAATTTCTGATGATAGACCTAAACCCTACCTAATAATTAGTCAAAATTTGGGTATTGCAATAAAAAATATAGAGGAGATGGTAAGGAATGGAGAAAAAATCAGCTTGAACATGAAGAAGGATTTGAGGATTCAGAAGAATAGGGTCCTTAAAAGCCCTAGAAAACCTATTTATCGCCTTAGGCATAATAATACTGTGAAGAACAATGCTGATAAGGTAAGTGGAATTAAAAGTTATATATTGGGAGTTAAGAAAATTATTAGGAGAGAAGAAGGGCGAGCGAATGGAGCTATGAAGGTTAACTATCCTACCTCGATTGAGGATTACGAGAGACGTTATGACAACTCTCAATATCAATGATGATTATGTGAACCAGGTGAGCTAGCTCATCTGGACAGGGCTCTGTCTCTCAAGTGAGAGGTACATGGTTTGAATCCCGTGGGCGGAAGAAAGTTATTAAAAGTTTGAAAAGTTCTTTCAAGTGAGAGGTACAGGGTTCGAATCCCGTAGGCGGAAGATAGTTATTAAAGTTTGGAAAGTTTCCAAGGTTCGAAACCCTCCCAGAACATGGGCAACCTAGTTCTGAATTGCCTGGAGGTATGGTTGGGGAGACAGTCATATCTCCCGTGGGACTAGTCGGGTGTAAGCCCGGAACCCTCGTACGAAAAAAATGATGATTATGTGCTGAGCTTTATTAAACATAGAAGGGAGAGTAAGCGCTTCGTAGAACACAAAAATTTTGGTAGCAAAACAAAGAGACTCTTCCTATACAAGAGTGCCGAGGTAAGTATCATACTGAAGTAAACAATCATCTATTTAAGCATTAGTAGTATCCTCTGCAGATATCAAAACCCACTCCTTTACACTCTTTCTTCTTCGAGTGCCAACATGTTCAAGCTAGAGATCTTTAACGAGAGGGAATTCAAGCGAGTATAGGAGATGAGGCCTAGCATCTTTCAAAAAATGCACCTGAGCATGACATTATGGCCCCAGGTAATAGGCTTTAATGATATTCCAACGGATTATTCTTCTATATGGGTGCAAGTTACAGGATTAGCTTTCAAACAAAACAATATAAACACGGTAAAGGCATTGGAGGTGTGTTTCATCAAAATTGAGGTTGTGGATTATCCAATTGTAATGAACAGCGACATAAAAGTGCTTAAATTCAGGGTGATGTTCAACACTAAATATCTATTACCTCCTAGAACTTATCTACTTCAAAAATAAGGAGCTAGATGGGCGGTGTTTCAATACGAAAATATTGGTTCCCTGTGTTTCAGATGTTAACAGATGTGAGAGGGTTGGTCACCAATACGGAGAATGCCCTATTAAGGGCATTAAACAAGTAGCAGACATTGATGAGAGGAGGAAGTTTACTTGGAGAATTGATAATATAGCTCAATTTCCCCCTTTCAACCATATCTACGGATTGCATCTCAACATAGATGGTAATTTTGTTAATTAATTATACAATGACAACAGAAATGCAAGTGTAGGTAAAGGTTTACGAGTACATCACCCTTCTAAAGGAATAACAATCAGAGAAGGAGCTGATAATATGTTAAGCAAATATAACTATACTAAAGTCGGAAGTTCGAGCAGAATGATCAATAGTAAGGAATTGGAAGAAGAGAAGGATATCGAACAAAGAGATTGGAAAAACTGGAACAAGCAAATAGATAAGCTACAGAACGAGCTGAATGAGTCAACCAGGAAAATAGAAGCTTTCAAACAAACTCATGGAATATGTGGAGAAGGGGAGAATGAGATGGAGAAGATACAGATGGTAGCAAGAGCAATTCAGGAGGAAGAGATAAGGTAGAGAAGAGGAAAGCAATTGGTTAAACTTAGTATGGAGAATTCAACCAATCATGAAGGCTTCTCAGAAAACCAACAAAATGTCAAAAGAAGAAGAGATTATAAAAATGTTGGAGGGGCGCTTGCGAACAACAAGGACAATCCAGTAATAACAGTGAGTTTCACAAAACTGAGAGTAGTAGACGCCATTGAGAATTTCGTGAACAAGAATCAATTTAGTATCCTTGTAATGAAGTGAGCAGGAGGAGAATAATATGAGGATGAAAAACAAGAATTTGGAAAGCATAGCAAAAATGAGATTACGATTCACAATATAATCCAGAAGGAAGCAATGATGATGGTGAAGATTTTTTTGAAAAGGATTACGAAGGAGGTGTAGATTGTCATGACATGTGCTTTATGTACGAGGATGCGCTGGAGGATGAAGATTATCAGGTGGAAGCGGACAGAGGAGGAGACAACTCCCGAAATAAAGCCACAAATAAGAAATGACAACAATCTTTTGGAACATTCAAGGGATTCGAGCACCCTTGACTCTTTCCAATATTAGCTCGATTCTAGCCCGTTATTGTCCTGGTTTAGCTGTCTTTTGTGAAACTATGTTGAGAGAAGTGGATTCTCCAGACATAGTTAATCGGTTTGGTTTTGGTAATACTTTTTTGTTGAACCTAATGGAAGTGCTTTTCACTCTAGTGGTTTCTTGGTTTTGTGGCATTCCTTCATGCATCTTTCTTTCTTTTTTAGTTGTCAGTTTTATATTATTGTTAGAATTAATGATATTTCCTTTTCGTACTACATGATCTTTATTCAAGCACCTACTAATTCAAAGATAGAAAAGAAATATGGACACAAAACTCCAATTGGAGTACAGATATTAAAGAACCATGGACAATTATCGGGGATTTTAATGATATCCTTAATCTCAATGAAAAACAAAGCAATAACTCCGCGAATATCCAACATATTAATGAATTTCTGAATTTTACTTTCTCTAACTCCCGTATAGAAATTAAGTCTAATGGGTGTTTCTTAACATGGTCTAATAAGAAAGGAGGAAACATGTCAAGACAAGAATTGATAGAGCTTTAGCAACTTACGAATGGATTGATCTTTACCCCAGGTTTCAAATCTTTATCCCTCCGGCTATAGGGTTAGACCATTCTGTCTTAATACTTCATTAGGCTATTAATATTAAACAAGGTATGAAACATTTTAAATTCGAGAGTTGATGACTTGACAATAACGAATGCAAGGAGATAATCGAAAAAAGTTGGACTACCCCTAATTGTAACATAACCGTCCCTAACTATATAAAGAAAAGAGACAATACGTCTAAAGAATTAACAATTTGGAATGCTAAAACGTTCAAAAACCACGAGAAACAGATTAAAAGATTACAAGATCGCTTAACAACGCTTAATAAATGTATACCTACCGATGATACCATTAAGAAAGAGATAGAAATAAAAGAAAAAATAAAAATAGAGTACCGAAATGAGGAAAAATATTGGGCAGATAGATCTAGACAAAATTGGTTGACTTTTGGGGACAAAAATACCAGATTTTTTTATCTAGCTTCTATCCAACGTCGAAAAATTAACAGAATAACAAGAATAAAAGATAATAATGGCGAATGGAAAGAAGATTCGATTGAAATTAAAGAGTGTTTACAGGAATTTTATAAAACAATGTTTAAAGAGGCCCCACAACGATGGACAACATGACAAAACCTGATGAATATATTAAACCTTGTATTACAGCAGAGATGAATATGGAACTAACTAAAGTACCATCTATCGAAGAAGTGGAACAAGCAGTTCGGGAACTCTCGGCATCTAAAGAACCGAGCTCGGATGGCCTAAATGATAAGTTTAATTAGGAATTTTTGGATATCATTAAGGATAATGTTTTCAAAGTTATCCTGGATTTCTTCAACAATAATTGTTCGTTAGAAAAATTAAATAACACTCTCATCATGTTAATTCCCAAAGGTGACACCTAAGAAAACTTTGGCAATTTTAGACCCATATCTTGTGTCAATTTTGTTTACAAAATTATTGCTAAAATATTATCTAACGAACTTAGAAATTTCATGAATGAAATTGTATCTCCAACGCAAGTCGCTTTTGTTAAATGAAGGGCCATTCAAGATAACATTATCATAGCATAAGAAATCTCATTTTTTATGAGCAGGAAAAGAAAAAAGAAGAAGCACATGGCAGCTATAAAAATTGATATGGCAAAAACATACGATCAGGTACGATGGGATTTTATCTTACTAGTTCTAAATAGGCTTGGTTTCTGTGAGCAGGGGATCCAATGGATAAAAAACTGCATTACTACAATATCTTTTAATATTAATCTTAATTGAGAAATGTTGGATAACTTTAAACCAAGGACTTAGACAAGGTGATCCCCTATCTCCTTTTGTTTCTCTATTATGACGGAGCCTCTTATTAGTATTATTGAATCAAATATTAGAAATAAAATTATTTGTGGTATACAAATTAACAGAAAATGTCCAATTATCTCACATCTCCTTTTCGCAGATGACTCTTTTTTTTCTTGATATTGATCAAACTGACATAGAAAAATTTTAAAAATGCCTAGGCATATATTGCGCAGGGTCAAATACCAACTTTGAAAGATCAGTAATATTATTTAGTAAAGAAACTCCAGAAGTTATGCGAAATTCCTTTTCATAAACCATTAATATAGAGTAAATACGTCCAATACCCCCTAAACTTTGCATGTTTTGACAGTTTACCCTTACTAGATTTTTTAGGACTTGATACCCCTTAAACTTCATTTTCGTGACTCGTTGTCATTTTTTAACGGATTTCGTCCATTTTGGCCGTTTAGTGTCATGTGGTCAATTTTTTTTAATTAAAAATTTATTTTTCTAAATTACTTAACTAAACCCTTTTTAACAAGAGAAAAATTAGTATTTCCACATCTTATTCAAAACTTATTCTCCATAATCAAAACTTGAATCTTCAAATCTTCATATTTTAAAAGAAAAAACCAAAAATTAAAATAATATGAATCAACAAATATAGTGAATGTATGATAATCTGAAAAAAAACTTGATAATCAAACATCTCAGCCAATAACATATTAGCCTCTTCCCACTAACCAAAGTTGCACAAACCTTGGATCAACGAATTATAAGTGACAACGAATCTGGTTTAATATTCCTTTTTTCTAATACCATAGGCCACTTGATAACCTTAAGTGTGTGCCCTTAAAACAAGTCATCGACTAAAAATACCCTCTTCCCCTTTCATTAAAACCATTTTTTACTTCGATCTCACTAAAAAGCATTATTTGCTGACATCATTTTATTATCTGGAAAATACGATTACTTGTTTTGACTTATCTAATAGGTTTAAGAAGTTAGAAATTGGTTAGTGTATTTTGATTTTCTTTTTGGTGTTTAGGCACCTTTAATTGTAAAAAAAATCATATATTTCTTCGAATATTTTTTTTATTGACAAATAAAATTTTTATGTCAATAAAATGTAACACTCAATATCTCTATTATTATAATTGATTCCGAGAGTGGGAAGGTAGAAGAATATATATTATCTAATACAAATTAGAGGAGACTAAAATCCAAAAACCTAATTTTTAAGGTTCCGTTTGGTTCGTGAAAATAATAGGCATTTTATGTTTTTATTTTCTATATTTTTCAAAATACTAATAAAAACGTATTTGGCTAGAGAAAATGAAAACAATTTTCTAGAAAATTAAATAAAAACAATGCTATATTGGAGAACATGAAATCCACTTTTTTCATATTTTTTGAATTTTTTTGAAAGAAAACGAAAATCAATTTTTAAAAATATGTTTTGAAAACAAAAATAAAAAATATTTTTACAAACCAAACATGACCTAAGCCTTATTAACTCGGAGAACTTAGCCAACCTTTTACTTTGTAAAAGAAAAAAGAAAAACTCGAAGAACTTGATCCTCATACATTGAGCATTGGATCTCCATGAATTTTGAAATTTCTTTCACGCCACTTCACATAGATAAAACTAATGAAACAAACACCTATGATGGCAGTGAAAACTTTACTTGAGCACTGAAGTAAGAGAAAGCTGATAAAGTAATCCCAAGTATTTCCATTGAAGAATAGTTCGCATATTACTTGAACCTTTGAAATAATTATATTAGTGGAAGAAAAATTAATTAATATGATGTTCTCTATTCTTCATACATATAAAAAATTCACAAATAGAGATTAATAGTTGGCCTAGTGGTTAGGTTACTCCGTAGAGATCAAGAGGTCATGGGAATCTTATTGATGTTAAAATGACTACGAATTCAAAATGGCTCTCCCAGTCTTAAAAAAAAATTCACAAATTGGATTAATGTTAATTCTTCGAATTAAACATCCTGGTTTTTGTAACAAGTCTATCAAAACATGCTAACATGCTAAACAAAAAAATGGAGAATATAGGGACATAACTTTTAGCCAAAATCAGTTTGAACCGATCAATTTGACTTGATCACTCTGTAGAACATCAAGATTCTTTTTGAAAGAGAATTTACCTTTTAACATTTACCGTCTAAACAATCTTACCTTCAGAAGAGGAGATTACAAGATCATTTGAGTTATTATATAATCTTTCTAAAATTGCAGGAAAGTGACATATATCACTGATCATACACTCATCTGTCTTATTTCACTAAGGGCCATCGTTATTACATAAACTCCATGACCTTTTGATCGGTCTATCCCACATAACATAAGTGCTTAAACCATTCTTATTTATTATCATGTGTAATAAATTTATTAGCACAATATCTATTCTTTATTATCTTATCCAATTCCTAACTCAAATTTTATTTAATACTCAAACTTCATATGCATTTATATTTGAGAATAAATTCATCTTTTTTTTACTGGTAACACAAGATTCACAGTACAATCAAATAATGCCCAACCTTCTAAATCTTGCAGTCAGTTAAACCGAAAGAAGACGACCCCTATCCCATATTAGATAATAAATGAGATTGATAAAATGTTTTATTTTCACTATATTTTGTTGTACAACCAAGTGGTATATATAGATATAAATAACTTGCCCACTACTTGATGTCTCCCTATCTGTTCTAAATATTATTTCTTAGGAGACATCATTTTAGGTAGAAAATAGACTTATTAGATAGACTTTTATACTTAATTCGTCATATTACACTTTCTTCCCTTGAAATTAGACTATTTGAATTTTTTGAACTTTTGTGCGTTAATTTGTTTGTTTTTAGTATAAAGTTCTTAGGTTTATGGATCCTATGGAGAACTAATACAAGGAGGAGAAGTGATAATTAAAGTCTTAGATCAAGCGGAGAAACTAAAGGCAAGAAAAGAATTGACTAAAGGATTTGCAGATTTGGAAGGCTGTTACTAATTGCTGTTTTTGGGCCAGTTAGATGCGGAATCAGCCTTCGGACCATGAAATAGAGAAAATGCCTATGTGAGTTAGGAAGATTTTTCAACTAGAATGAGTCCATTTGGAGTTGATATGCAAAAGTTACAGCCGTTTTACTAAGGGTTGTACACCAGTCACGGGAATTAAAGAAGAAAATGGGTTTGGGCTTTTTATAAATTGACCTAATACTCTTAACCTAAGCCCTAATCCGAATTTACTAGTATAAATAGACCCTTTAGCCTCCTTTTTACACACACTTCAGAGAATTACATTAGAGGCTTCATATTTTCAAGTCAGATTCTTCCAACAACAACCAAACCTTTAGGTTATGTATTTTTTTTCTGTAATTGAATATGAATTCTTTATATAATATTTTACTCTTTAATTTTATTATGAGCTAAACTTTCATATACTTGAGAAACGCAATTAAGGGATGAACCCTAATTAATTTATTCTATGTTTTGAATTTGGGATTTTTATGGTTTAAATTGAATTGAGTCTTATATATTGGATATTAATTTTTCTTAATTACTATTTCTTATAGGTACAACTAGAATAACCTTTTAGTATTTGGGCTATTCACTTTAGTGGCAAAAGTGATCATCCGACAGGGGGGGTTTGAATACATACTTAGGTAATACCCGTGTAATGTCCGTTATTGACCGACATGCTTAGTTAATTACATAGCGGAGAGGTAAGTATTTCACATCCGAAGAGGCATATTCGCCCATATAGGGGTTTATAGTACTTTAGGATAGTTTTTAGGTCCACCCAACATGGGGCTAGGAGACATTAGAGTCCCAACTAATATAATAATACCAATTCTACCCTTAAACAAAACATCGATTACATTAATTAAGTGGGTTCATTGCGAGACTCAAGTATATCTCTCATCTATGAAGTTAGTCATTTTACTTGCATTATTTCTCTTCAGTTATTTATTTATTTAGTCTTTATTTAATTGCATCCTTTAGTTTTTAAGAAAACCAAAAAAATAATAATATTATTTTACTTTTCTGTCAAGCAATTATTTATACTATTTGAGTAATACTAGAGTTGTACCTAATCTGTCCCTAGGAACGAAACCCGATTTATCAGAGTATCACTTGGACAACCGTGCACTTGCGGTATAGTGGTTCCTTTATTCTCTGTACTTAATTTTATAACACCCCATGACCCACCAAGTTTTTGGCGCTGCTGCCGGGGACGGTAGCGTGTGACCCAGGTGTTAATCTTTAGTATTTTAATTGTTATTTTATTTTTCAGTTTTACGCTTTTGTTTGTTCGTTCTTTTTCAGGTTTGCAGGTTCGGTGTATGCTCGATAATCCCGAGATATTAGTCAGAATTGCAAACAAAAAAAGGAAGGAAGAAAGAGAAGCAAGAAAAAAGTAAGAGGGATTAGCCCAAGAAGCAAAAATGGTTGAAGAACTCGAACTTAATCCTCCTCCTGCTCCACAAGTTCAACCTCAAGTAAATAATGACCCATGGTTCATAAACGTTCCTAAACAAGCTCCATATCACGCTCCTGCTCTAGGTATTGGTGCTTCTGATATTACTGTTGCAAGATATAGACCTGATCCCGATATGTTATCTCAATTCCAAAACTATGGAAACTTTCGAGGAGCACCTGGAGAAGATCTGATTCGTACAATACCAAAATTTATGCAGATATGTGACTACTATATAACGCAAGGTGTGACCAGAGAGCAGATGTATTATGCTAATTTCATATTTTTTATGATAGACGCAGCTAGTGAGTGGCATGATTCGCAAGAATCAGGATCAATTACTAATTAGGATGAGCTTCAAACTGCATTTTTTGATGGATACTACCAACTAACATGAGATTGAATGCACAGATTGACCTAACATCCTTTGAGCAAGAATAAGAAGAAACTTTGGGTAGAAGTTGGTCAAGATTCCAAATATGCTTAAGAAGAGTTCCCGATCATGGCCTTACAGAACCACAATAAACGAAAATATTCTATAAAGGCCTTGATGGGCAATCAAGAAAAGACTTAGATCTACTCTGTGGTGGTGGATTCTTATAGGTACAATCAGTTCACGCTAAGGTTATTTTGAATAGAACAGTAAAGAATGAGATGGGTTGGAACACTGTGAGAACACCTATCCGAGGTGGAATTTATAAAGAAAGTAGTGTTGTAATTGATAAAAAATTCTCTTCCCTGGAGAATAAAGTGAAGAACACGTTGGATCAGCAATTGAAACAACTTACCTTAGCTGTTAAAGAAGGGTTTTCTGGTAGAAGAGCAGATGTTAATGTTACACAAGAAGTTTATGGGTTTTCTAATTGTGGTGTACAATATCATTAGTGGGAGCATTGTCAAAGCAATCCAGAAGCCGTAATATTTGTTACCAACCGAGGGAACTATAATTCAGGTGGTCAAGGTTATCAGCGAATAGAAACATCCAGATTTCCAGTATTCGAACCCAAATGGGGCCTCCAATCCGACATACGCATATCAGACGCGTCCCCAAGGCAATAATTATCAACCAAGAACCCAGAACAACTACCAAGGGGGACAAATTTATTGAAATCAAGCTCAGAGACAACCTCCTCAAAACACCTATATTGACACTATGAATCAGAAAACTCTACCAGCTAAACCTCAAGGAGGTGCGTTAGATGTTCATCAAACTTTGTTGACATTAATCGATCTTCAAACAAAAACTTTCCAAAATCAACAATCGTTTGCTGCAACAATTAAATTGTTAGAAAATAAGATAGCTTAGATGGAAAAACAATTGAGTCAGCGTCCACAAGGGAAACTCCCAAGTGACACTGAAAACCCAAAGCCATACGAAGAGTGTAACTCTATCTCACTTAGAAGTGGTAAGAAGCTTCCACCACCACCTTTTCCTGTTATGAAATAAAAATAAACTATGAAAACAAAAACGGTAGAGGATGTGGTGGAAAAAGAAGATGACCTAGAAGTAGTGGACGTGGAGAAGATTCCGTAAAATCCAAAGAAGAAAGATGTTATAGAAGTCTGTCCTCCTCCACCATTCCCTTCAAGAGTTCAGAAAAAAGGAGATACTGCTGAAATATCAAAAATTTATGAATAGGGTGAGTATGCTCAACATTAATATACCTTTCTTAGAGGCCATCAAAGGTGTACCAAAATATATGAAATTACTGAAAAGAGCTATCACCAGCAAACACTAGTATCTTGAGAATGAAATGATAGGTCTGCCAGAAGAATGTAGTGCCATCTGCCAGAGTAAGTTTCCACCTAAATTACTTGATCCTGGAAGTTCCACGATTCCGATTTCTATTAGTACTAAGTGGCAAGGGAAAGCTTTGTGTGATTTGGGTGCGAGTATTAATCTTATGCCCAAATAAATTTTTAAGAAATTGGAGATAGGAAACACAAAACCTACCTCTATGGTTTTGAAAATGGATGAGAGATCCCTCTCACATCCAGAGGGACGAGTAGAAGGTGTCCTCGTCAAGGCAGGTACGTTAAATTTTTCCTGTTGATTTTGTTATACTTGATTACGACGCAGATAGGAATGTCCCAACTATTTTGGGAAGACCATTCCTAGCCACGGGGCGTACTCTTATTGATGTAGAGAATGGATATATGATTATGCGTATCCAAGACAATGAGGTAAAATTCAACGTGTTTAAGCCATGAAGTTTCCGGATTCCAAGGAGGACTGCTTCCAGTTAGATGTGATTGAACAAGTAAAAGAAAGAGCCAACTAAGGTTGTGAAAACATTAGGAATGGAGGAAAGAGATATAAGAAAGAAACCACCTAATAAAGATCCTCCATATCCTAAGCAAAGTTCACACCTTAATCATGCAAGGAAGAAAGATAAGGCTTGTGTTATGAAGGTTCCAAAAGAGCCGAAGAAATAAATAAAGAAGAAGGAGTTCAGAGTGGGCGAAGAAGTCGCAATGAAAAAAGTCTGATCCTCCTCCGAAAGCACGTGAATCCAAAAGTTCTTGGCTAGGACCATTCATGGTCACAAAGGTTATCTCGGAGAAAGTAGTTGTAATAAGAGCCAATGGATGCAAATTTCGCGTAGCAAATGTTGATAACCTCACTCACTGCTGAGGAAGTTATGTAAGGAAATGACTCAAGAGGTAACCCGTCGAGCTTAACAACGTTAAACAAAATCCATTTCAATTGTATATAAATTTATTGCTTTAACGTTTTTCAATTTCTAGTGTATATTATTAATGTGTTTACAAGCTAATAGGAGAGAAAGGTAGTGTGTTACATGTACAGGAATTGAGTTTAGGGTCGAAAAGATGGAAAAATTGTGTTAACCAATAGTTAGGTGCGGTATACCGCACCCTAGCTGCGGTGCACCGCAGTTCCAAAACCGTGTCGACGGTTTTTCACCACAGTATATTGCCGAGACAAAAGAAAGCTTACCGTATCGAGAAATCGCGACTACGGTTTTTTCCAAGACAGGGTCCGGTGTACCGTACGGTACTTCCGGTGCAACTAAAGGAAGAAAACCGTGGCGACGGTTTCCAAATACGGTTTATTGCAGAGAAGCCCCTACAAAAATCGTAGCGACATTTTCCGCCCACGGGTTTTCCTAGTGCTTACGTCCGGTACACCGCGCCACACGTCCGGTGCACCGCACCATGGCAGTTCAAGAAGAGAGAAAGAGTTCTAATTGGACTCCTACCTTATCAAAGCTAAACCTAGCCTCTTCCAACCTCTACAACAAGAATTTTTCAGACCCAAACCTTATAAATACACCTTGAAGCTTGATTAAACCTTCACACAAACACAACAACTACATCAAATATTTCCTCCATCCTCCATAAACACATCATCTTCATCAAATCCATTACACTACACCATAAAACACCACCAAAGATCATCAAGCTTTCAAGAATTCTTCCAAGAACAATCAAATAAACCTTCTTCTACCCTTGATAATCATTCATCCAAGCAAGAAACTCAAGCATCACCAATCTTTCGTAACTTTATTCTATCTTTGGCGTAACTTGAGTTTTGGGTTCTTCAAAGATGATAAACAGAATGAATGCTATGGATTATAAGAGGAAGTGTTCAATCTTAGGGAAGAACAAGAATTATCCTGGAGCCACAAAAGAAAAGGCCATTGATCTTGATGAGCCTATTGAAAAGAAACCACAGATAGAGGCACCAGCACAACCATTACGAAGGAAATTAACAGCTAGATTGAGTGTGCCACCAATGCCTAAGGAAAAGACACCAATCCAAGATCTAAGTTCTTCTTCAAATCTTAATGAAAATTTAGTCATGCCCTCAGTATGGGAAATTAAATTAATGGATGAAATTAGTTATTTTTAGAAAAGGAATTCAATGCATGCTGGGAGGAAATGGCAAAGATTAATCAGGTAATAACCAAAGTAACAGAAGACTTGGATATTGATAATTATTCTTCTTCTTCGAAAGATGATTTGCTAGATCTTTACGGCTAGGTAACCCGTTCTAATTCTCCTCCTTAATTTCTTCTGGGCATTAGTTAGTAGTTAGTATAATAGTTTATTTGCTTTATAGAGTCTTTTCGAGTCATGGGGACACGACTCATTTTTTGAGTTTAGGGTGGGGTTCGTTGCCTCATCCCAATTTAATGTGTTCTTTGTTTTACATGCTTTCAATAAAATTAATTTAAGGGTTGTGTTTGACTGTAGAGTATTTTAAATGTCCCCATTAATCATGATTTTTATGAATTTATGATAGAAATTAGTTGACTTTAGGTGTTAGTATAAAACGCACTTTGATTACATACAAACACATGTAATTGATAGGAAGAATTAATGAACAATGCAAAAGAAGTGAACTTGTACTTAAGGAAAATGAGTGGTTTGTAGAATGTGAGATCTAATATTAACTAAAGGCAAGCTATGTAAATAGAAAATGATAGAGGTAGTTCTTTATTAGCCCTTTGAACCTTTTTGGCCTTCTATCCCTGAATTTGATATTATCCGTCTAAGCCAAATTTTTATCCTTTAAGACTTTCTTTTGTCGCCACGATATAAGCCCATATCCCCTTAGTTATTAGGAATTTCCATATGACCCGCACTTGAACACGATCCTGAGACTTCCGGTCTTGAGCTTGTGTTGGGGGTGGTGTGTCCACCAATTTGGGAATTATTATTGGGTTGGAATTTTTGAGCTTATCAATTGTGCTCTGTTCTATATGGATGATGATTCACAGTTATTATATTGTAACCCTTTACCGGGGTAAGAGTAAATGAAAAAATCCTATGAAAAGCATGAAAAGACAAAATAATGAGAAAAAATAGCATGATATCTCAACATCAAAAAGAGAGTCATAGCTATACAAAAGAAAAAAAATTGATATGAAAAGAATATAGATTTGGACCGACAAAGAGGAAATTTTTATGTGATCATCTTTAGAGCTTATTGGGTTAATCTGGGGACGCTTAATTAGTGCGTCAAATGGGTTGAGTGAGAACATATTCGAGTGTAAACTCAAGATCTTGAACGGTTTGTTGATGGTAAGTGAGGAGAGAGCCAAAAGCTCACTTCAAATTTACCAAATATACATACCATACCGTCCCTAAGCCTACGTTAAAACCATAAAGTCCTCGTGATTCCTAGATACATAGTAAGTTTATGATTCAGCTAATAGAGAGTATGCTAAGTGGAGCGTTCAAAGCAAGTAAGGATCGATGAACACCCTATAGCCACCATCTTAAGATAAGTAATAAGTGTTACCTTCTAGCATTGTGAAATTAATTTTGGATTGATATTATTTTGTGTTTGATTTTGAATGACATGTGTATGTGCATATGAATTCCTAGATCATACTATATGAGATTTGTTTTAAGTTGTGCTTTCAGTGTATTTACTAGATTCTGCCTTCTGCTTTCACCCAAGGCCTATGTTTTTATTTTACATTGTCGGGACGACAAAGGTTTAAGTAGGGGGTCTTGATGTCTCCCTATTTGTTCTAAATATTATCCCTTAGGAGACATCATTTTAGGTAGAAAATGGACTTATTAGATCGACTTTTATGCTTAATTCGTCATATCACACTTTCTCCCCTTGAAATTAGACTATTTGACTTTTTAAAGCTTTTGTGCGTTAATTTGTTTGTTTTTAGTATAAAGTTCTTGGTTCATGGATCCTACGGAGAACTAATACAAGGAGGAGAAGTGATAATTAAAGTCTTAGATCAAGCGAAGTAGATAAAGGCAAGAAAATAATTTCCGAAGAATTGACTAAAGGAGTTGCAGATCTGGAAGACTGCTACTATTTGTTGTTTTTGGGCCACTTAGATGCAGATTAAGCCTTTGGACCGTGAAATAGAGAAAATGCCTATGTGAGTTAGGAAATTTTTTCAACTAGAATGAGTCCATTTGGAGTTGATATGCAAAAGTTACAACCATTTTACTAAGGGTCGTACACCAGTTATTGGAATTAAAGAAGAAGATGAGATTGGGTTTTTTATAAATTGACCTAATGCTCTTAACCTAAGCCCTAATCCAAATTTACTAGTATAAATAGTCCCTTTAGCCTCCTTTTTATACACACTTAACAGAATTACATCAGAGGCTTCATATTTTCAAGTTAGAGTAAGAAGGCAGAGGAGAAGCTACAGCCAGAGGAACTCTATTCTTCCAACAACAGCCAACCAAACCTTTAGGTAATCTATTTCTTTTCTGTAATTGAATATGAATTATTTTTATATTATTTTAGTCTTTAATTTTTTTACGAGCTAAACTTTCATATACTTGAGAATCGCAATTAAGGGATATACCCTAATTAATTTATTCTATGTTTTGAATTTGGGATTTTTATGATTTAAACTGAATTGAGTCTTATATATTGGGTAATACTTTGTTCTTAATTACTATTTCTTTTTGGTAGAACTAGAAATAACTTTTAGTATTTGGGCTATTCACTTAAGTGGCAAAAGTGATCATCCGACAAGGGTAATACCCATGTAATGTCCGTTATTGACGAAAACCTTAACTAATTACATAGCCAAAGAGGTAAATACTTCACATCCGAAGAGGCATATTCTCCCATATAGGGATTTATAGTACTTTAGGATAGCTGCTAGGTCCACCCGACAGGGGGCTAGGAGACATTAGAGTCCCGCCTAATATACTAATATCAATTCTACCCTTAAACAAAACATTGATTACATTAATTAGGTGGATTCCTTGCGAGACTCGAGTATATCTCTCACTAATGTTAGTCCTTTTACTTGCATTATTTCTCTTCATTTATTTATTTTTATCTAGTCTTTATTTTATTGCATCCTTTAGTTTTTAAGAAAACCAAACAAAAATCATATTATTTTACTTTATGTCAAGCAATTATTTCTACTATCTGTTTAATACTAGAGTTGTACCTAATCCGTCCTTGAGAACGAAACCCGATTTATCGGAGTATTACTTGGACAACCGTGCACTTGCGGTATAGTGGTTCCTTTATTTTCAGTACTTAATTTTATAACACCCCAGGACTCACCACTACTCTAGAATATATTCTATTCTAAGTAACTTTGTCCTTCGGTAACAAGGTAAAACTATTGTGTGAGCACCTATATACTAAGTTATAATGCACTTCATTTGTATGGTTCAACATCCCCCCTCAAGCTGAGCTCGCGTATAAGAGAAAGCTTGAATATAAGAGAGGAGAAAACAGCAGCAGAAACACCTTTAGTAAAGATATCAGCTACTTTTAGTTGAGAAGATACATAAGTAATAAGAAGAAGCTTAGCTTTGATATGTTCTCTTACAAAATGAAAATCAACACCGATATGGTGTGTTTGAGGATGGAAAACCGGATTAGAAGCCAAAGCAATGGTAGAAATGTTATCACAATACATCACAAGTTTGAGAGGAGGAAGATAAAGACTCGCAAGAAGAGACTTTAACCACTTTAACTCAGCCGAGACATAAGCCATTGCACGATATTCAGACTCAGTAAAGGACCTCGAAACTGTTGATTGTTCCTTAAAACCCCAAGAGATTAGGTTATATCCCAAGAAAATACAAAAACCAGTTGTAGAGTGCCGATCATGGGTGTTAGCCCAGTCAGAATCAAGAAAATGCTCGTAAATTGAGAGATGAAGCATTAAAGACCAAGGAAAAAGAGGATGTTCCCTTTATATAGAGAAGAAGTTTCTTTAAACTCTCAAAATCCAAATTAGTAGGATTGTGCATTGATTCGCACAATTGATTAACAACAAAGGCAATATCAAAACGTGTAATAGTCAGGTACTGCAGAGCACCTACTAAAATTCGAAACAAGAAAGGATCTTCAAAGAGTTGTGCACCATGTGAAGACTAAACAACATATTTATTAAGTGTAGGAAGACGAGAACTCTTACAATCAATCATACCAACCTTTTTAAGAATATAAGCGACATAATGGTCTTGAGAAACAACAAATTTATTCGGTGATGTAATCACTTCAAGACTAAGAAAATAAGATAACAAACCCAAATCCTTCATATCAAATCTAGATTTTGACGCAGTAATAATTGATGAAACACCGAAAGTATCACCAGCTGTGATTAAAAGATCATCCACATAGACTAAAAAAATAGTTAACTCATTATCAGAATGTCTAAGAAACATTGAAGAATCTGCAGGAAACAAATGAAAACCTTGTTCTTCAAGAAAATTAGTAAGCAAACTATTCCAAGCACGATGTGCCTGTTTAAGACCATACAAAGAGATCTTAAGTTTACACACAAAAGAGGGTTTAGACTCATCAATAAAACTAGTAGGTTGCATCATATATACCACCTCATCTAACTCACCATGTAAAAACGCATTAGATACATCAAGTTGATTAATAGACCAACCATTAGTAGCAACAATTGATAGAATAAGTCTAATAGTTTGATTCTTCACAACAAGACTGAAAGTCTCATGATAATCAAGGCCATATTGTTGAAGAAAACCACTAGCTACAATTCTAGCTTTGTAGCAAGCCACAGTCCCATCAGCATTTCGTTTAACCTTATAAACCCATTTACATGTGATTGGAGTCCTTCCAAGAGGTGGAGGAACCAACTCCCATGTATTTTGTTTGATAAGAGTAGTATACTTATCTCGCATCGCTTAAATCCAATGAGGGGACTTAGCAGCGTCTTTATAAGAATTGGGTTCAACAAGAGAAGACAGAAACAAAGTAGACTGACATTTATATGAAGGTTTGAGAGAACCAGTTTGTCTACGAGTAACCATGTGATGAGAAGGTTTAAGAGATAGATTAATAGGAGGAGACTGAGTATTTTGAGGTGGAGTAGCAGAAGAAGATGCTACAATAGGTTCAGTAGAAGATATATGTAATGGAGACCGGAAAGGGTGAGCCAAAGATTGAAAATTAATAGATGTAAAGATGTCAATATAAGGAGTGTAAGCAAACTCAAGGGAAGAATTCTCAGAAGATATATGAGACTGAGAAGGAAAAACTAGCTCATTAAAAACAACATGAAGAGATATATACCTTTTTAGAAGATAAAGCAAAACATTTATAACCTTTACTGTTACTATAATATCCAAAAAACACACAGGGCTCAGAGAGATGAGCTAATTTGTGAGGAGAATAAGGCTTTAATCATGGATAACAAAGGCATCCAAAAACACGTAAATGAGAATATGAAGGTTGAGCTCGATATAAAACATGAAACGGAGAAACATTACCAAGAGTAGGAGTGGGCAAAATGTTTATTAAATATATTGCTTTAGAAAAAGCTTCTAGCCAAAATTTAAAAGACAGAAAACTATGAGCTAAAAGAGAACGAGTTGTCTCAATTAGATGACGATGTTTACGCTCAGCTACACCATTTTGTTCTGGTGTGTGAGGACAACTCGTTTGATGAATAATACCACATTCACGAAGAAAAGATGAGAAAGCATGATTGACAAATTCTCCACCATTATCAGAACGTAGCATTTTAATTTTGAGTCCAAATTGTGTAAGAATTAAATTGTAAAAAGTTTGAAAAGTAGAGCTAACATTTTATTTAAGATTTAAAGGAAAGACCCAAGTGAATTCGCTATAATCATCAACGAAAACAACATACTATTTAAAAAGGGAAGAAGAGCTTATGGGTGAGGGACCCCATACATCACTGTGTATCAACTCAAAAGGAGCATTAGATTTAGTTACAGATAAAACAAAAGGTAACTTATGAGATTTAGAAATAGAAAAATAATTACAAGTAACAAGAGGCACTGAAACTTTAGTGTTTAGAATATTAGAAAGAGACATAGAAGCTTGCGATGAAGGGTGGCCTAAATGACAATGCCAAAGCTGAGTTGCAGGGGACACAACTGTAGAGGAAAGACATTTGAACTGAGAGGAAGAACTAGATGATGATTGTAAGGACTTGAACTTGGAAGAAAACATAATTGGGTATAAACCATCACTACAGGGGCCCTGAAACAACACATTGTGTGAGGTAGAGTCATAAATAGACACAGACTCGAATGTAAACACAACATAGCAATTATTATCACGAGTAAACTGAGATCTTGATAAAATATTAGGGGATATAGAAGGGACATGTAAAACGGATTTTAACAAAAATTTAGAATAAGGTGAAAGAAGCGTACTAGTCCCAACATTGGCAATATCAAGTGATTGACCACTCCCAACTGCAACTGAGCCATTTCCATGATAAAGAGCATGATTATTGAGCAAATTTAGATCAGGTGTAACATGATTATTAGCTCCAGAATCCAAATACCATAACTCAGGGTCATAATTATTCGAGAATTGTGAATTAGCCATAAGAGTATTTTTATTTTGAGCTCTAGGTGAAGGAAAATTCACAAAATCATTTCTTTTCCAACAATCAATCGCAGAGTGACCATATCTCAAGCAAATTTGTCAAGTAGGAACATTCGAATTGTAAGAGCTCATACCAGAATTCTGAAATGAAGAAGATGAGTCACTGATTTGAGATGAAATACTGTTG
This sequence comes from Nemophila menziesii, assembly GCA_029959085.1. Classification (NCBI taxonomy): domain Eukaryota; kingdom Viridiplantae; phylum Streptophyta; class Magnoliopsida; order Boraginales; family Hydrophyllaceae; genus Nemophila; species Nemophila menziesii. The sequence goes on along the minus strand of JARWIR010000048.1, from coordinate 2,243,385 downwards.
TATAAACCACGATATCGTCCGCTACCTCGAGCACGAGAGGAAAAACCACGACCACGCTGAGAGAAAGTAGAACTATGTTGCATATGTTATGAAGATGAAAATATATCTGTGTGAGAATTAGCCACTTGTTCATTTGACTCAGTCATCTTCATATGTAGCATCTCTGAAACAAGTAAGCTTCCAAGAGAATGAAAGCTTAGTGTGGAGGTTTGAGCATTAAATATACGGATGCTCGATTTAAACTGATTATATTTTTTAGGTAAACCACACAATGTGTACATGATTATATCTTCAAGAGGAAGAGAAGAAGAGGCGGTTTCAAGACCATCACAAATCTCTTGAATCTCAGCAAAATAAGTAGCCATACTCCGATCTCCTTTCTTAAGATTACACAGCTTCATATTCAGTTGATGGATGTGAGTGCGACATTAAGAGACGAAGAGTTTTTCAAGCTTTGACCAAACATCATAAGCATGAGATAGTTTAACAACTTGAGCTAAAATCGATGGAATCATCGATGAATACAGAGAAATTTTAAGTTGCTGATCCTCGATGAGCCAAGTAGCAAAAGATGAATCACTATCACGAGGACGAGACTTAGCATCGCAAACATGAGACAAATAGCCATGAGCTTCGAGAACAGCCTCAACTCCGTGATCTCCATAACACATAATTAGCGGAGTCAAGCTTAATTGTACAAGGCTGCTCCATTTTTGACGCACTAATAAAAGCCCAGATGGAATAGAAGAGCTAGACTGAATATGAGGTGAGTTTGACGAGGATGACGCCATGAAAATGAAGAAGAAGAGGAAGAGGAAGATTGGATCGAAAAGTGTAAGCTAGGGAACTTACGATAGAAATAAAGTTTGCAGGGACTAATTTTGAAAACAAAAGAAAAAACCCTTTTGGCTAACTGTACCATATTAGATAATAAAGAAGAGATTGAAAAATGTTTTGATTTCATTATATTTTTTTGTACAACCAAGTGGTATATATAAATATAAGTAACTTGCTCACTACTCTAGAATATATTCTATCCTAACTAACTTTGTCCTTTTGTAAAAGGTAAAAATATTGTGTGAGCACCTATATACTAAGTTATAACGCACTTCATTTGTACGGTTCAACATCCCGCTGTCTAGCAATACGCGCAACTTGGTCTGCCAAGCCATTACAACGCCTCGGAATATGCATGAAGAACATGTCACCATGTTCCTCCGCAATAGCCCGAATCTTCTTAATAAAAGGCTTGACCTTCCACCATACTGCTGGCAGCGACTTGATACCTTGAATCTGATCAAGGTTGTCTGAACATATCGTTGTTCTCTTAATCGTGTCATGTCTGGCCATCTCCGTAGCTTCGAGAATAAATCCATCTAACTACATAAATTGTTTTTTTCCTATACGTTCTCAAAAATGTGTGAATTAAGCATACTTTATTATATCAGACTACAGCATTTTAGCATACTGAGCACCATCAAGATTCCACATCTATAAAATTTTAGTCATTTTTGATTGATTTTGTAAATAAACTGTGATAAAAAAAAATTCCACCAAAATAAATTTTTACTAATCAAAACCACCTTGATCAACTCACCTCTACTAGCATAGTATGAATCTTTGAAACCTGTTGATTAATACTATGGTATATCTTGTCACAAAAAAAATTCCCTTACTAACACTTAATATTTTTATATTCAAAGAAACCTCAAAATACCTGGATGGCATATTACCTACCTTAACATTTAAAATAGCTGTAATTTGATCTTGAGCATTCTTATTAGTATCACCAAACTATAACTCACTTTTTGTATTAACTTTCAAATCTAAAATTCTTGGGAAAAAGCTTAAGGATTCCTTAATAATTAAGCCAGGAGAACATTTTCTTTGAAAAAGAAGAGAAGATCATCAACAAATACGATATGGGAAGCTTTTTTCACTTTGAAAGAAATTTAACTTTTTTTTTTCAAAATGAGTTGTTGAAATATGTTAGTGAACACTTCCATACACACATCGAACATGTATGGAGAGCGAGGATCTACTTACCTTGATCCTGACTACCTTTTAAAAAATCAGTATATTTCATCATTAGAGAATACAGAGTAGGTAGGTGAACTAACACACATATCATTCCTCTTCACAAACTCAATAGAAAATTCGAAAGCGTGGTGTGCGTTATTGAACCTGGCAGTCTTACTAACTACGTAGTCAATTGGGTTTATATTATAATCATTTGAAATTACCTTTAGTGTCACTCTGACGAGGTCATTAATACCGTAGAGTTGCTTCTTATTTGCCCTGACGGGAGTTAGGAAGACATTAGAATTTCGACTAATATAAAATACCGACTTTTCCCTTAAAAAATAGCTTTAGATTGCTAACTTTGGTGAGTCCCTAGTGAGACTCAAGCATATCTCTCATATTTAAGTAATCTTCTTTAGTTAATTTAACTTTACCTCTTGCATTAGCTAATAATCACTCAAAAACAAAACAAATATCACTTTTTTATTATTATTGCAATTACTTCTACTATTTGTATTAAACAATTAGTCATAACCTAGTAATCCTTATGGAGACGAATTTCTCGTATTTATCTACCTATTACTTGGAACGACCTGTACACTTGTGGTTAGTTGCTTCTCTTCTTTTGTGTTTAGATTTATCACATTATAGGAGCCACAAAGTTTTTGGCGCCGCTACCACGGATTGCAACGTTAAGTTTTGTGTTTATTTATTTTAGTAGAGTTAGTTTTTTTTGTTTTACGCTTGTCTTTTTGTCTTTTCAGATCTTTTAGGTCTGGTCCATGGTCTCGAATCCCGAGACAATACTTAGAAAGTACAGGAAAAGAGAGAGAGAAAGACGCAAGCTAGAATTAGTTGAGTTGGAAAACAACAGAGAAGATCCCAATTTTCAGAAAGAAGGGGATGATGCTCAAGTCCAACTGGGACACGGCCCATAGTTCCTGCATGCTCTTGAAACAACAACCATTTTGATTACCTACGCTAGGTGTCAGCCCTCCAGATATTCAAGCTGCTAGATTCAAATCCGACTCGAGTATGTTGAATCAATTCCGAGACTTCGGTAAATATTCAAAAAGTGGTTAGTGAAGATGTAGTTAGCGCCGTGCAGAAATTCATACAGATATGCAATGCGTACATCACGCAAGGTGTGACCCGAGAACAAATGTGTCTCATGATGTTTTCATTCTTCCTTCTAGATGCAGCAAGTGAATGGTTTGATCAACAATTATGAGATCAAATTACTACATGGGATGAATTGCAATTAGCATTTTTGGATCGATATTATCCGAGAAATGTGAGATTAAATGCGTAGCTAATGTTGACATCATTCAATCAAAAGCGAGATGAGTTAGTAGGAGCATGTTGGACAATGCTTAAGGCGAGTTTCAGATCATGGCTACTCAGAAGATCAACAATTGTCCATGTCCTATAAAGGCCTTGATGGAAGATCAAAGAAGGATTTAGATCTGTTATGTGGAGTAGCATTCTTGATGGTTATGCCAAACCATGCAACAACGATATTAAGTATAATTGTGAAGAATGAGATGGGCTAGCAAACCATGAGAACACCAAGTAGTAATTCCGAAAGAGGTACAACACAGCTAGACAGTGACACCGCGATAGATGCAAAGTTATCTGTGATGAAAGCAAAACTCAAGACCATATTTGAGCAGAAAATGCGATATCTTACTTTAAATGTTAAGGAAGGATTTACAGGTTGAAGATTTGATGTGAGCGTTGCACAAGAGGTATATGGGTGTTGAAACTGTGGAGTAATTGATCATAATAGTGAGAGTTTTCAAAGCAATCCAGAATCTGTGATGTTCATGTCTAACCGAGGTAATTATAATTCGAATGGTCAAGGATATGGTCAACGAAATCAAAATGATCCAGGTTCCTAATACTCAAATCCAAATAGGGCCGCAAATCCTAATCAAGCATATCAGCCGCGACTTCAAGGAAGATGTCCTACGTCAACAATGAAGTTCCTACCATCAACTTTGAATGAAAAGATGTCCTCTGTCAAAGAAACATTGCATAGCGTTAAGAAATTGTTTAAAAACGCCTCGTACTGAGGTCTCCATCTCGGTTGGAGATATAATGGATTCCCAAGAAACAAGACGTGTAATTGATATTATGATGTTTGGTCTCAACTCAGTGGAAGGTCATTGAGGGTGTTAATTTATCAGGAGAGAGGGGAAAGAATCGTGGGAGAGAGAATAGGGGATTTAGATAGGAGCGATCAACCAATTACCACATGTATGGATGGTACTTTACCTTTAGAACTAAACAAATCTGGTGTCATGTCCACAAGGATCATGGACCTGGAAGTCTCTTAAATGCCAACTCTCGTGCATGAAGCACCTAGCATAATTGAGGAAGAGGCCGAGAGACTTAAGAGATACAAGGAATCGATCCGGGGGGATTCGCGAATACCTCAAGGTCTCAATGCGCAGAGAGCCCGGGGAGGGGAAGAGAGAACGAACATTCATACCAAGGTTTGCACTCCACAAACCTTGGAAGAGGAGACACCAGAGTATCTCTGGATGGTAGATGATGTTCCTGTTGATGACTTGACATATCCTTGACTTGTTTGGACGACATAACAAAAGCGAAACGACTGTAATTATCCTTATTTGTTCGTCTTCTTGGCTATAACGTAAAATTCAAGTAGTTGTTCAATAAGTTAATGCAAATATGGGCGCCTACAGCGCACATGGACCTTGTTGAGGTTTGATTTGGGTATCTTATGGCTCAATTTACGAATAAAAAGGACTATAGTAAAGAGTTAGAAGGGGGATTGGATGATCTTTGATAGATATTCAATTGTGCGAGCTTAGGATCCGCTTTTCATGCTGCGAATGGCGCCTATACTTAAAACAACAGTCAGGGCCTGTTTATCGTGGTTGCTAATCATGAATTACACAGAGGAGATACTTACGTCGATAGGGAATATTATTGGCAAGATGGTTTTAGTTGAAGCAGTAACTAGATCGCGCGCGAGGGGTAATTTTGCGAGAATTGCGGTGGAAATAAAGTTAGATAAGCCTCTAGTTTTGATTATACGAATCAAAGAATATTTACATAAATTCGAATAAGAGTATCTAATCTCATATGCTTTAGTTGTGGCATAGTTGGCCTTTTTAAAGGGGATCATGAGAGTCATAAGGGGTCCTATGGTTTGGCGGATGTTAGGGAAGGTCAAAGTGCGATGAATCTGGTAGCGAGTAATGGAACAGATAAGCCTACATCACTATATTTGGATTGGATGATAGTGGATTGAGGGTGGGGACGCCCACAAGTAAATTCGGGGACATAGATTTAAAAGCAAGTTCCGACGGAAGGAAATGTGGGAGTGAGAAAAAAGGTGGATACTCCAACTAAATAAAGACAATTCTGATGGTAGGACAAATAGGATTGAGATTCAAGGCGTTATCCTTGCTAAGTGAGGGGGAAATGAGTGTACCATTAACAATGAAAATATCCATCAGGTCAGGACAGTGGTCGCTAATAATGGAAAGTTGGAATCATTGAAAAAGAAGCCGAAAGAGGGTGGGGTTGGTTTGGCATCTCATTTAGTGGTTAATACGAATCATGATGGTCTTGTTGGAGGTTTCTTTAATTTGGAAAACTCGGAGTACAATGGCCGAAGAATTCGTCGAGCCGGCTCCAAAACGTAAGGAGAAGGGAAAGGTCTAATGGAATGTTGCGTACGGGGAAAAAGGGGAACATGTGGAGTGAAGAGAGCGTAATTCTAAGCAAGTTGAGAGAGTTGGGGAAATGCATAATATGGTGGTATTTAGAGCAGATAGGGGAGTGACATTAGGCCTTGGGGATAGGGTTGTTATTAGGGGCATGAAAACAAAGAGTGTTGAGAAGGTGGGGCAAGATATAGAGAATATGAATGGTTCAGAGGTGGGAACAGAAGATCACAGGGATCAATTTGAAATTTCTGAAAACTTCAATATAGCTGAAAGACCTAAGACCTTGGGGATAGTGCAAGCCATGCTGTAGATCTCGGTTTTACAGCATAGGCGAACGACCGGGGCCTTGCTCCTAGGTGGGATTACATAGGGCCTAGGCGGAATTATACGATTTTGAATCTCGCTGTGTAATTTTGTATATTTAGTAATATATGTAATAATTTTAGCAATTTTAACTATTTAAGTCATAAAATTCATATAAAAACACTATAGTAAATATAAAAATACTAAAAATTGAGTGATACTATCAATTAAAGAATTCCCGAGAATAAGAAAAATAAGAAGAAGACCTATGCGACATGTTTTGCCATTAATCGACACATAGGTGTCTATTTTTCGCCACTAATCGGCGCCAAGACGGGCTAGGCGCCTATTCCACGACGACTAAGGTGCTAGGAAATAACGTCTAGAATTCTAAGGGGGGGGGGGGGGGTTGCCGCCCTAGACGGGGAGATCTACAACATAGAGTACAAGTACCAATTACCGTTTTGAAAGACATCAGTGCGGAGAGACGTGAATGGAAGTAAGGGGAGCCAACTTCAGTTCAGACATCTCAAATGGCGGAACAATAACTTCCGGTGTTTGACAAGACAATAGGATCTCGTTTATATGATCTGGACGATAGAAGGTTCTTTTTGGTTCAGCTCCACCGCAAACAAATTCATGGCAAAGTGAAGAAAGGGAATTGAATTTTTTTTTGGAAAAGTTGGATGTTCTAGATATAATGATTTCTTTTTAGAAGACACCCAAGCCAAATCGCATCCAGAATAGTCTAGACGTGATAGTAACGGTCAGGAGACACGCGAATGGATTAGTACAAAAGTGGTGATGTCTTGAACGCTTGATACTGGGTTTTCTATATCTTTATTTCTTTTTGATTTGGTATATTTTATAAAATAATACATCTACTTATTCTTTCGGAGGGTGGTCGTTAATCGAAAATCCTTTGTTTATTCTTTTTTGGAATTGTAGAGGAGCTAATAGTGCAGGTTTCATGAGAGCTTTCAACAAACTTTGTTCATATCATATTCCATTCATTTAGATCGTGGTGGAAACAAATGCGGCAGGGTCAGAAGCGAAGAAAATCATCATATCTCTTCGGGTTGATAAGTTTATCCGGGTAGAAGCGATAGGTTTTTTCGAGGGTATTTGGATTCTTTGGAATTAAGGGGATATTTTGGTTCAAGTTTTATCAGTTTGTAAGCAGGTTATTAATGTTCGTATTTCTAAAATATCATGTACTTCTTAGAATTTATCAGCAATGTATACGAGCACCAAATCATGAATTCATTATTCTCTCTGGCAGGCGCATGGAGAGGCTTCAAATTCTATTAATAAACCTTGGTTAGTAGTCAAGGATTTTAACAAAACCGGTTTCCCAGAAGATAAGGTCAGAGGAGTCGAGGGCACTACTCGCTCAATGGTGGATTTTGAGAGGTAGAGAGATAATTGTGGCTAGGAGGATTTGGGTTTTGAGGGTCTGAGGTTTACCTGGAGTTAGGGTTGTAAATGAACCAAGCCAATTGCGAGCAACTCGAGCTCATCTCGGAGAAAATCTCGTTCGAGATCGGCTCGAATATAAACAAGCTCAAGCTCAATTTTAAGCTCGATAAGTAAACGAGCCTGCTCGAGCTCGGATAGTGGGCTCGTTTAAAATTATGAATAATAAATTAATATATTATCAACTTATAAATATATTATTAAACCTTCAATATCAAATTGGATATTTTTAATTTCTTTAGACATTTATTTTTTCATAAAAGTTTTGTATCATATTTTCATACCACACACTCCATCAAATACCAATTGTTCATGAAAGTCTCATTTCAACCATAAAAAACGAATTGTTCACGAGAAACTCGTGCTCGACTCAAAAAAAGATTGTTCTATAAGTTAAACAAACAAGTTCTATCATTCTGATTTGGATCATTGGAAGATCGGGCTTGGCTCGGTTAGATTTGAGCTCGTCTCGGCCTGGTTCATTTAAATTTGAGCTCGGCTCGGCTCGAGAAATTAAACAAACCAGCCTATACATCTAGTATTTGGTTCGACTTGGCTCGTCTACAACCCTACCTGGAGTGATTTCTGGAATTTGGGTATGAAATCATGAAAGTTTACATAGAGCATATGGAAATCGAGTATAGAGTGAGGTATTCAGGGAGACAAATATGTTTCATCTTCCGCGTATCCACTCAGATCATGTGTCTATCATTGTATCTGTGTCATTTGCATCCATGAGGAGGCTTATGGAACGCAGTTTTAGATTCAAAGCGGCACGGTGTCCTCATGAGAGATTCAAGGGTTTTGTCAAGAACTCTTGGGTGAGGGATGGGTGGCGCCTTGTGAAGAATATTGATATCTTAGTCGGGAGTTGTAGTCGTGGAAAATTGATACTTTCAAAACATTTTCAAGGAGAAAAAAAGATTGATTGCTAGAATTTATGGCATTCAAAAGACCTAGTGGAGACTATGAGAGTGTTTTTGAGAAAGATGAAACGCATTGGTTTCAGCAAGCGAGAACGGAATGGATAAATTTGGGGTAGCGCAATACGAAGTTTTTTTATCATGTCTAGGTTCAAGTACATAAGATGAAGAAGGGGAAGGTACATATCACCGATGACCAAGACACATGGATTGAGGATGCGAATACTGCGAGGATTTAGCTTAGAGATTTCTTCGAGGGCCTCTTCGCTACAGAATAAGCTAGATTGGAACATATCAGTCTCCCTAGACTTCATGCTTTTTCGAATGTGTCCCGTGTTGGCTGAGTACATGGGACAAATTCATACTAGTTTCCCGCCCAATGGTCGACTACTGATAATATGGTACTAGTAATCAAGATTGATTTATTGATGAGGCATTCTCAAGGTATAAAGAAAAGATACATGGAGATTAAGGTTGATTTAGAGAAAGCGTATAATAGGATTGGATGTATTTTATTCGCGATTTGATGGGGGTTATTAGGTGTGCCTAAGATGTGGGTGTCATTGATTCTTGTGGGTATGTCGGAGAATGTATTGAAGGTTATTGGGCAAGAAACGATTCCAGATCCAATGAATTCTAAGAGGGGGATTCGGCAATGTGATCCTATTTTACCTTATTTGTTTGTCATGTGCATGGAAAGACGATCTTTTCTCATTCAACAGAAAGTGATGGAGGGCTAGTGGCAGCCGCTTCAGATTAGATCAAGAGGGACTCTTAACTATCATATCTTTTTTTCGGATGATTTGATTCTTTTTACTGAAGCATCCATAAAAAAGTTTGATCTCTTGCAGGATACTTTGCACACATTTTTCCAGGATCCAGGACTAATGATTAATAAATATAAGCCCCTCATCTATTTCTCAAATAATGTGGATGAGGCGGTTGCAGTGTATATTATGGGTGGAAGTGGCTATTGTAGATGTAATGGATTGAGGAAGTATCTTGGTGTACCCATTATTTCGGGACAAAGACCTAAGGGGTTTTATGGGGACTTGATTAATAATGTGTGTGGAAGCTCACTTAATGGAAAGCCTCCACCTTGTCTCTTGCGGGACAAATAACGCTAGCACGTCCAATTCTTAGCGCGACGTTAACCTATAACATGCAAGTGGAGAAACTACCAAAACATGATTGTTAGGAGATTGATCGTATTAGAAGATATTTTATTTGGGGATCATCAAATGATTAGAGACAAATTAGTTGGTTCACCTAGAAAGAGGTGTGCAAGCCAAAGAGTATAGGAGGTCTAGATTTGCGGAAGGATGAGGATATGAATAAGAGCACTCTTGGGAAAGTTGAGTTGAAAGTTAGTACATATTGGGTCATCTATTTGGCCAATCTTGATGCGCCATAAATATTTTAAACCAAACATCCTTCATTATGTGCCTAAACAAAATGAATCGCAAATATGTCGTGCCATCGCGGAAGGTATTGTTGTAGTAAAACGGGGATCCCTATGTTTATTGCAAAATGGTAAGAAAGTAGCCTTTTGGTTGGATTTATGGATAAGGTATTTGCCTCTTACTAATTCAGCTTTGAGGCCGCTTGAAAGGGTAGAAGAACAATATAAGGTGAGTGAGTATGTTATGTGAGGTGGTATGTAGGATTTGGGGTGTCTTCGAATGGTTTTACCTTAATCTAAGATTCAGGAGATCATAGGAATCAGTTTAGACAACGGTAGTGAGGCCAGTGGTGTGTTATATTGGAAAAATAATATTCAAGGGGTCTATTCGGTTAAGACAACTATGTGGTCGGATACGGCTCATGAGGTTTGTCCATGGATCAAGTGGAACAAAATCTACAAGTTGCGTTGCCGTCAACGGATTAGAGTTTTAATTTGACGCGCTACTGAGGAGAGACTAGCAACACGGGATAATTTTTCAAAAAGAGGAATTGAAGTGTCGAGATTTTGCTCCTGATGTGGAGTGTGTGAGAAAAACACAATGCTTATTTTCCGAGATTGCGTAAAGATGAAGGTGGTATGGGCTGCTATCGGTTCGGAGGCGAGGAGGGAGGGTAATAGTGAGGGAGGGTTAGGGATCATTGGATCTATTGGGGACATGGAGCTGCATCATCCATCAAGGGATGAAAGTGCAAATATTGTCGATGCAGCTAATTGGTACAGAGGTAACGAACAACAGGTTAGCGGGGAACTTGTGTTTTTACAACAGCTACCGGATATGGGACATGTCAGTTGTTTTTCGCATGACCAGCGATGGCTAGAATAGGGGATATAGTAGACCGGATTAGTGGGAAAAGCTCTTAACATCGGGAATGGTACAGAGCGGGATCATACGAGTAGGAGCCTAGCCAAGCAGCTTCACAACCACAGTGCATTGGCTGAATTAGCAACGATGTGGTTAAATAAAAATTTGTCTAAGAATTTATTTTTCGTTAGGTGCCTTGGAGTATATTCATTGGGTCCGTGATAGAGACGTTGTGGAAGGAAAGAAATGATCGAGTCTTTAACGATAGCCCTTCCTCTATTGAGCGGGTAACTTTTAGAAAGACAAAGTTTCATGCTTCAAATTTTGTCAAATTTTGGGGGAACACTCCAGGCAAATCACTTCGCAGGAATTTTGTGGAACTTATTGGATGGTTTAAACCGGAGAAAGGATTTAATATTAATACGTATGGTAGTTTCTGTAATTGGAGGAAGATGGGCGGGGTTGGTGGAGTTATTAGAGATGAGGAGGGTGTTTGACTTCGTGGATTATCGATGAGGGTTCGGTGTCAATTCGTTGCGGAAGTGGTAGCGTTGTATGAAGGGTTAAAGCTTGCAACATAATTGGAGATTAGAGATTTTTGCATTAAAGTGGATTTTAGGTAGGCTTTGGAGAGTATTGGTCGGGCGGGAAGTGGGAGAGACCCGACGACGGATTGGATACAAAGTGTTGAGAGGATCTTGGAAAGAATTAGCCGCTTCTTGATCCGGAAGATTTATAAGGAGGCGAATATGTATGCGGATTGGATGGCTCGTTTTGGACGATCTCACTCGACGACATTAGCTTATTTGAGGACCCTCAGATGGGGTTTGGAGTAGACCCGCGAGAGATAGATTCAGATGGAAGTTACTGAGGTTGATTTCAACTCCGGCCTGGTTTTATGAGATGTTAGAGTAGTATTTTCACGATCATTGGGACCTCCTATGTAACAAAAAAAATAAAAAATTCTAGTAAGACATGTTTGCCTAGTCAAAACCTCAAACACGTAAATTTGCCAAAACTTCGCTATTTCTTCATCACTTAAAAAGGAGGTACAGAGTTCGAATCGCCTCCCTAACGGGTGTGAAGTGAGAGGTACAACGTTCGAACTTCTTCATGAACATGGGTAACCTAATTCTGATTCACCTGAAAATATATATGAGGAGACGTGTATATCCCATGTGATTAGTCGTGGGTGCGCGCAAGCTGACCCGGATCATCCTCGTATAAAAAAAACACCTCAAACACGTTTGAGATATTTATTTATTCATAACTACATTTCCTTATTTATGCTACAGAGAAAGATAACATTGAGATCGATAGTTGGCCTAGTGGTTAGGCTACTCCGCAGAGACCAAGAGGTCCTGGGATCGAATCTCATTGGAGTCAAAATGACTCCGAGTCCAAAGTGGCTCTCTCATGTACTCAAAAAAAAAAAAAGAGAAAGATAACATTAATAAAACGATGCAGAAATCAACCCACAAACATATTAGACCAAAAAAAAAAAGAAATACCCACAAACATAGAGTGAATCCGAACATATGAAACATGCATACTATTACTGAAGGTATTAAATTGAACGATCATTGGTCTGAGGGATGCTAGTTACGACTCTTGGCCTTGGAGGTGCACTTCCAGCCCTAAGACTCGCTTCTTCTTCTTCTTCTTCTTCATCGTCCTACGAACATTTGAAGGACATACATTTAAAGGACATTAAGAATGTTACGTGACTGAGTGAATAATTAGTCATATAACTCGTAAAGTTTAATGCAAATAAAGCGTTCCCAACTGCTAAAGTAAATCTCAACTTTTGCCGTTATGAGTTTAGTCAGTTTACAAATACATCAACGTAGGTGGATTGAGAAGCAAAGTAACAGGGAACCATTCAAAAAATAATCAGTTCTCCTTAAGAACTATTACCTGGATTAATTATAAATCTAAACCTATATATTAACGTAGACGATCAAGTATATTTCCTTAAAAATTATGTTAGATTCTAAAGTTAAAGAAGCTAGAGAAAGAAACTTACAATATCTCCCACTTGTTGGTAATTCAGGGAGAAGGGATCATCAGTTGGATCAATTACAGTTGAATCATGTTGTTCCTCTGTCTTTTGCCATTCAGCGATTATAGTCTCCTCGATGGTTGAATCTGGCTGTGATGGGCTTGTTTCATTAACCTTTTGTTCTTCATATGAAGACAAATCAGCCAGTTGAAAACAAGTTTCACCAGAGTTTTGCTCCTCATCTATCGGCTGCTCCACCGTTGAATCAGGCTCTTGAAAACTAGTTTCAGCAGTCTTTAGCTCTTCATTCGTAGGCTGCTCCACGTAGGTATCAGGCTGTTGTGATCTTGTTTCACCTACAACATTGTCGTCTTTGTTTTATTTATTTTTGTCAGCGATATTTGTATAAATATGTAATGAAACCGATATTATAATTTACTACGCCGGTAGCTTTTTTACCTTGTTGAAAAGCAGTTGGTGGATTCTGGTTGACTTGATCAGCTACTTCTGAGTTCTGCTGTTTGGCGTCTGCCATTTTCTTCTCTTTGTCAGTTAGTATTACAAGTGTTTATTGCTCTCATTTGGTTCGGTGGCCTCGCTTTAAATAAGGCTATATGCATCATTTGTCTTTATTATATTAAGGGTTTCAATTTTTTTAATATAATTTTAATGTTATTATTTGAATATTGAACTATATTTACTTTTTTTTTTTGGTCGAACGTAAATGTGTTAAAGGCTGAAGACTCCATTAGGCAATGCCCAGCTTACGGAAATCCTCTGTCAGAGGGTCGATGCGCGATCGCCATTAGCCAATATTGAACTATATTTACCGAAAGGGAGATTTTTCTTAATAAAAAATTTCTTAATCAAACAAATAAAAAAGACAGATAAAAGTAATTATAACAAACACAAATAGTTGTCTCGAAGAAAAGTAATAATAACAAATAAAATAAAATAAAATATTGATCAAGTCTGATAAAAAAAAATAAAAACTACGGAGCATTAAGGCTTTCATCATCTTCGTCTCGGATCGTTCGCCGATTACGATCGGGAACAGAGAAACTGGAAGGAAGGTCGTCAACAGAGGGACCGAAAGGAGGTTGAATAGGAGTCGGACCAGGAGGAGTGCGACCGGTAAGGAGAACACTCATTAACCAATCCCACATTCCTTGTACGGATCGGTCAGTAGTCTAATACTTTGTTGAAGAGATTTATCTTCTCAAGAAGACAAATCAATTTTCCGTTTCGAACATTTATCTAGAATATCAACAGTCTTGTTATAGGATCTTTTGATATGGGAAACCTTCAACATGAGAAATTTCTTCAACCATCTTTAGATCTCGTGGATAATATGTCAGATACTCCAGTTGGATTGAGATATATTAGTGATATCCTGAACATGTTAACAAAAAGAACGACTATGATTCTTCTAAGAGAAAAAGAGAGAACTCTGAGCTACTCGAAGAAATTTACAACAAGGTATCTTCTCTTGATGGCCCTGTTGAACTTTCTGAGAAAAACTATCCCTCCATTTTTAAGATTTTTAGAGAGGAGCTGGGCGACGTGGGAATGAGTATTATAGTTAGCAATCAAGCCATCAACGAAGTTCTTAATGCTAGAGAAATAGACATAGATGAGATGTATCGTAAGTTCACCCAAGATGAAGCTATCAAGAGAGAAAGTGGGGATATCTTCAACCCTATTATCATCTCTTCTTCAGAGAACCCTAGCAATAATCTTGTTAATTCGATCTCCTATGATGCGCCACTAAATGCGAACACCAATCTCATGGTTCAGGAGATGCCGAACTCTGCTACACTACGAGGAAGAATGTTACAGAACGAAGGAGAAGTTGATAAGGGTAAGAAGGTGATGGGGTTTAATGATTTCGAAGCTCAACAGGAGTTTACTAATGATAACTTTGGAGGAGGTAAAGGGAAGAAGGTCTTAGTCTTTGATGATGATTTCGAAGGCGAATCATTCGAACCTGATGAGGAATCCTATAACTCTCAGTCTATACATATAAGTCAGCACCCAAGAGATGATAATGACAGCACTAGAGGATGGTCTACTAAGCCTAGATGCCGCGTTTTCAGCCCTAAAGAAAAGTTTACATGGCCTAAGGTTTTGAAGAGGAAAGAGGCTCCTGCTCCCCTTCAATTGGGTTTGAATAATAAGGCCCCAAAGTTTAATGATGGCGACTTTAGTTTAATGGAGAGACGCATTTGCGATATGCAAGTTTTTGTCGACGAACTGTACATGAGCTTCAATGAAGTCAAGGATCAAATCAAAAACTCTAATCAATACGAAACAAAAGTAATTGATCAAAATGTCGCTAACAAGAAAATTTATTACTGTCGTGGTGATGGATGTGAAGGTCATATCGAGGGAGAGCTCAATGAAGACACAGATTCTGAAGAGGTGGCGAGTACACGAGGACCCCTCGTGATGGAAAGCCGGCCTCCAAACTCTCCAGTGGATTGCGGCCTATCCCTTAATAGGGCCGGGTTTAATGGATAGTACGTTGATTTGGAACTGTCGTGGTGTGAGGGCGTCCACGACAAAGAAAGCGTTTAAGTCCCTAATTGCTAAGTATCGTATTTCCATTGCTTGTCTTTTAGAAACTAAGCTTAGAAGTAAGAGTCTTAAATCTTGTAAGCACTTGAAATATTTTGATCACTCACATCTAGTTGAACCCAGGGGAAGATCGTTTATGTCTGGGGGTATACTAGTCTTGTGGAATAACTCCGTTAACCTTAGGGTCGTCTAGTCTACTCCTTCTTTTGTTGTCTCTCAAATTGAAGAAGTTAATAAAAATATTTGGTATTTGGTGTGTGTGTATGCTCCTTCCATTGAAAAAGATAGACAAGATGTTTTTAAATCATTATCATCATGGATTGCAAAAATTGATAAGCCGGCCATCTTTATTGGCGATTTTAATGAAATCTCCAGATTCTCCGAAAAACAAGGTAAAGCGGAACCTAATCTCGATAGAATTATTAAATTTAATGAATTCATTAATGATAATAATCTTGTCGACCTTCCGAGCAAAGGATGTTTCTTTACTTGGACAAATAAAAGGAAAGGTGATGAAAACGTCAAAGAAAGGCTTGATAGAGGCCTTGCTACTACCTCGTGGTGTAATTTATTCCCTAATTATTCTATTCACATACCTCCGGCTATAGGATCGGATCATTCGCCCCTTATTCTCAACACGGATTCTTTCAAAGCTTCATATGTTAAACACTTCATGTTCGAATCTAGATGGTTGGAAAATGATAAATGCTTACAAGTTATTGAACAATCATGGAAATCTAAGGGAGAAATTTCGAGCATTAAAGATTTTTGCAACAAAAGAGATGCCGTTTGTCTCGCCTTAACAGGTTGGAGTAAGAAAAGTTTCTTTAATAATAGGAAGCTTATTGAAAAGTATCAAAGAGAACTCGAAACACTCCAAGATAAAGAATCATCGAATGATAATTGGGAAGAAGAAAAAGTTATATATAATAAGCTCGAAGAAGCATGGAAACAAGAGGAATCCTATTGGGCTGACAAAGCTAGAGACAAATGGGTTAAAAAAGGAGATAGAAATACTAATTATTTTCACGCAAAAACACTCAATAGAAGAAAACGCAATCATATATCCATGCTCAAACTTGACAATGGATCTTGGACCGAAGACCCCAAGACAATTAATTCTGTTATCAACGACTTCTATATAAATCTTTTTAGTGATAATGAAAGCGCTAGCAAGGAAGATATCACTGAGTGTATTCCTAACAAGATTGACTTTAATATTAATAATATTCTTACAAGAACCCCGGACTTGGAGGAAATCAAGAATGCCATTTTTAGTATGTCTGGATCTAAGGCGCCAGGCCCTGATGGGCTTCCGGGTAACTTTTATCAAGAATCTTGGGAGATTATTAAAGACGATATTTTTACTATGGTTAAAAATTTCTTTGAGTATAATACTCCCCTCAATGATATTAATGATACTCTGATATCTCTTATTCCAAAGGGTGAGATTCAAGAACAAGTCAAAGACTATCGTCCTATTGCGTGCATCAACTTTAGTTACAAAATTATTGCAAAAATATTGGCCCTTAGACTTCAACCTTTTATGAACGATATTATATCGCCAACTCAGTCAGCTTTTATTAAAGGAAGGAGCATACAAGATAATATTATCATCGCTCAAGAGGTGGCATTTTACCTTAAAAATAAACGAAAATCTAAGAAGAATTATGCGGCTATTAAAATTGACATGGCAAAAGCCTATGACCAAGTTAATTGGAAGTTTCTTATCAAAGTTCTGAGGAGACTTGGCTTTTGTGAAAAATGGTTAGATTGGATTTTAAATTGCATCTCCTCAGTCTCCTTTCAGATTAAAGTTAATGGTCAGAGACTCGATAAATTCACCCCCTCACGTGGAATCAGACAAGGAGACCCCCTTTCTCCGCTTCTCTTCTCCCTGCTAACTGAAAGTCTCATCTATCTTCTGAATGAACAATGTAGGGAAGGAAATATTAAGGGCATCTCCATGGCTAGAAATTGCCCCAACCTCACTCACTTGCTGTTTGCGGATGACGCCCTATTTTTCATTAACATTGAACAAAACGAGATAAATGCTTTTAAAGAAGTGCTCAAGAGA
The DNA here is from genome assembly GCA_029959085.1 of Nemophila menziesii. Classification (NCBI taxonomy): domain Eukaryota; kingdom Viridiplantae; phylum Streptophyta; class Magnoliopsida; order Boraginales; family Hydrophyllaceae; genus Nemophila; species Nemophila menziesii. The sequence continues at coordinate 2,226,034 of JARWIR010000048.1, read as the reverse complement.
TTTTGTCAAGCCTCTGGTAAAAAAATAAACCTCCAAAAATCCTCCATATTGTTTAGTAAAGGCACCCCGGAAGAAGTTTCTAAGGAAGTCTCTAATTATCTCTCTATCGAGAAGACTAATTTTTTTGGCAAATATTTAGGGATTCCCTTCTCCCTTAAAAGAGCCAAATCTGAGAATCTCAGCTATATCAAAGATCGTCTCCTCTCTAAATCCGTTAGTTGGGCTTCTAATCTCCTCTCTGATGGGGGAAAAGAGGTACTCATAAAGGCCGTATTGCAAGCTATTCCTAACTACGCCATGTCGATCTTCGAATTCCCTATCACTCTCTGCAAGAAACTCTCTAGCATTATTGCTAGGTTCTGGTGGGACTCAGGATACCGCAAGAGAATTCATTGGATTAAATGGGACAAAATCGCTCGATCAAAAACAATTGGTGGGATTGGTTTCAGAGATCTCCACAAGATGAACATTGCGTTGCTTGCTAAGCAAGCTTGGAGAATTGTTAATAATCCGGACCTCCTTGTTTCCAGAGTATTAAAGGGCATTTACTCACCATTTTGTAGAATATTTGATGCTAAACTTGCTAAAAAAAGATCATGGAGCTGGGCGAGTATATTTAAAGGCCTTCAATTTTTAAAGCAACATACAATTTGGCGCATTGGAAATGGCCTTAACACGAATATTTGGGAACACAAATGGATTAGAGGAAATCTAACCTTGGAAAAGCCGCCCAATTGTCAGCTTACAAAGGTCAATCAACTCTTTGATACAAACATGAGTAATTGGGACAAGGAACTTCTTAATAGCTTATTCCCACCCAACATCGTGTCGGAAATTGTCAAAATTCCGATTATGCTTATCCATGAAGATGATAAACTTATCTGGCCTGAAGCTAAGGATGGAGAATTTTCGACAAAACTAGGTTATCACAAACTCGTCAATTTAGAAGTGGAAAAAGAAGGACAATCTTCTAAACAAGGGGAAGAAAATAATCCTACGTTGTGGAATACTATTTGGAACGCAAGTGTACCAACTAAAGTCAGAAACTTCGGATGGAAAATTTGTAAAGGAGCTCTTCCAACAAGAAAAAACCTTAAATCTAGAAGATGCGTCCAAGATGGTACTTGTGGATGGTGTGATAATAGTACAGAGGACATTGAACATTTGTTCCTCAAATGCCCGTTTAGTGTTGCGGTGTGGGCAAATTCCTCTATGCAGATTAAAATTGATAAAAATTCTGAAGTAAGTGTTGCTAATTGGCTTCTTGAGACAATTAAGGCTTATACAGAAAATGGATGGGACAAGAAAGAAATCACAGCTTCTATCTTACTTACATGTTGGTTTATCTGGAAAGCCAAAATGAGAGGAATTTTTGATAGAGTAGATTGGAATATCAGGGAGATCAATTTCAAAGTTAAAGGTATGATCAATGACTATTTCCGAACAAAGATTGGAGTTAATAACGTTAAGGCGACTGTAAATGTGGAGAGCGAAGAAGAGGGTACAAGGAATAACCCGATTGAAGAGGACAATGCTGAGTTTCTGTGGACTTGTGACGCCTCTTTCACTAAGGAATGGGAACCTGCTGGCATTGGTGCTATAGGCATGGATAAAGAACGTAATATCAAAGAAAGAATCAATGTAAGATGTCGGCTTGATAGCTCGATTATTGGTGAATCTTGGGCGCTCCTCCTGGCAATGAGGAAGTCAGCCTCTCTCAATCTTCGGAGTGTCTCTTTTTACTCCGACAACCTTGAACTGGTTCAAGGTATCTATCAAAAATCAGGTCTTCGATGGCAGATTTACCCCCATGTCGCCGAAATGAAGAACTGGTTATCCAAATTTAGCAATTGGAAGGTCTATCATATTAGTCGAAAATTCAATATAGCTGCGGATGCGTTAGCTAAATGCACAAGATGCAAAGCCAAGCTTGACCAGTGGAAGGATTTTACTCTTCTGGGAGCCACTTCTTTTCTTAATCAGATGTGTAATACTTTGTAATCTCTAGTTGGTTTTTTTGACAAAAAAAAAAAAAAAAAGAACATGTTCAAGGTTATAAGAGTAAATTTTATTACACTAGATTTGATTCCGATCAAACATCTTGATAGAATTGAGGAAAGCCCACGCCTCCCCCTCTTCAGCTGATTTCACACGGATTTCCATGCCCTTAGTATGGATAATGTTGCCTTTCTTATTAAACACAACAAATGGAATTCTCGAGTCTTTCCACGGTGTAATAAAAGATGTATCACTGAACCAAGATATATCAGAATAATTTGTGATCGATTGACCTTGTGAGAATTGGTGATCAAAGCTCTCTAGAGCCCATCTGTCTTTGAAAGATAGTCTCATTGATGTCTCCGAAAAGATCTTAGTTGACTATATTTGTCTTAAGATTAATCTATCTCGGGTTCTAATTATTTTTAAAAATACATGCATTTTCCTTTTCCAAATGTTCCACATGATACATAATATAAAATCTGTAATAATTCTTGGACCCTATTTGATGTCTCTCTTTTTGTGATGGATTAATCCATTCACGGGACATTATTTGGGAATTTATTGGCCCTAAATAGAGGGATTTTTCCCTATTATTTGCTATATTGCACTTTTATTTCTAGTTTTGGACATAATACTGTTTATAGAGCCTTTGTGCCTTTAATTGTATGTTGAGTGTGTATCTTTTAGGTACATTCTTTTTACAAGGTTCCAAGGTGAAAAGAGTAAGTCATGATAAACCCCAACCCAAAACAAAATTTGAGCCTAAAGCCACTTTGGAAAATTAGAGCGTTTGTTGGAGAAATCTTTTCACCTTAGTGTTTCAGCCACTACAACTTATTGGTGAGATCTTTGTATATGATTCATTTTGATTTAGAGAGAGCTTGAAGTCAGTGTCACATTATAAGTGACATAAGTCAATTCGGAGTTAAGACGAAAAAGTTATGTCATTTGGTTCCACTATGTCCCGAACCAGAATTTTGTTTCTTAACATGGGATAGGCCCCTTCTAAACCTAATTAAGCAATCATAAAGGGTGACCAAACGTTTTTACTTCATATTTAAGTCATTTGGAATCCCCCAAAAACACACACACACACACACACTCCATTATCTGATTCATTATCCATCAGAACGTGGAAGAGGGGAGCAAAAAGAAGAGAAGAAAGATGGATTTGTCTATGAACCCATCGTTTCTTCCACAACCATTCACCGTTTTCATATGTATAATCTTTGATTTCTAATCTTTATTTGTTTTTATGTTGTTTGGGAAAAACTTTTTAAATTGATTCTAACTTCTTAACCATATATTTGTCTTATGTGCTTTGATTTATCGACCGTAGTTCTTGCTAGTGCATGAGTATAGACTACTTCATTAATAGTAGTTAGATGGTCACCCGGAAGGGGTATCTAATTATTGAAACATCACATAAGCGTCTAGTGTGCGGTAGTGATCTGGAAGGGCTTGCCTAACTAGATAGTCATTAGGGTTTGAGATTTAACCACTGATCATTGCGCAGGATCCCCTTACCCAAGTCCACTGGTAATTGTTAGGTCGCCACCTAAGTCCACCCAGAAGGGGATTAGGAGGAATATAGAATCCTGGCTTTTTATCTAAGAGCTTTCATCACCCTTATAGCTAGAATTAGAAGGATAAGTGCATACTAGCAACCCTAAGCTATATTTCTCATCTCCATTCTTTGTTATATTATTTATTTGCATTATTATTTTTTCTATCAACAAACCAAATAACTATTCTTTATTTTATTGTCATTTTATCAAACAAGTAATTTCTCCTACACTTCTTTTTATACATAAGTAGATATAACAAATCAAATCCCTACGAACAAACTTTTACTTACTACCTAAACTTGCAAACATATTTGTAATACTTGCAGTGAGTTTCTTGTGGTAGTCAAGGGTGTGTTCTTCATTATTATCTTTATTTATCACACCTTTGCCCCCACAAATCTTAGTTCTTATTAATAAATAAAATAAACAAATATATGTCTTTTATATTTCATAGTTACTTTAACAATTTATCCTAAGACACTCTCTATGAATGCTACTTAATAAAACCATCGTAGTCCCTATCGAGATGATACTCTATAATATTTATTTTCATTACTTGTCAACGATCCGTAGACTTGTGGTATTTAGATCTCTCGAGGTGTTTAATTGTTAGCGTATTTTTATCACGCCTTGGTACGACAAGTGAAAACAATATATCTAAAAATCCAAAGCCCTAAGTAAATCACCACAAGCACAATATTAGGTTAGCTGCAAAAAAGCTAAGGACCACCATTGTCGACCTTCACTCTCGAAAACCATCACCAAATCAGTATACATGACTATTAAAACACAATGGAGTCTAATGACAAGAACTAACCGATGAACGAGAATCAAATGTTCTTCAAGTCAAATATACCAACCGCCAAGGTTAATAATGGGAAGATAAACGAAAGAGAGTAAGCATGACCTAATAATAGTGTGTATGACCCTAGAAGATATTTTTCCCAAAAAATATTAGATCCTAACTCGATTCCAAAAGTAAAGCGGCCCGCCCAAACTGAAGAAGAAACAAGCACATTGAGTTGCTGCGAACTCCAACCATTAAAGTGTCAACAAATTCTATCCCCACCCAACAAAGACCCTGCCTCTTATCATAGCAAATGAAAGGGAAAGTGATGTCTCCTTAATTGTTCTTATTTTCGACCCTTAGGAGACATCATTTTTGGTGTTTATTTAATCAATTTGATAGACTTTTGGACTAAATATGCAATATTATGATTTTCCTCTTTTATTTCTAGCATTTATAGTTTATTAAGCTTTTGCGCGTAATATTGGTATTTTTAGTGTAAAGTTTACAGGTATTAGATGTTAGCTAGAAGAGGAATCCGAGGAGAAAGTCAAAGATCAAAAGATAGAGTCAAGACTTGAAGATAAATCCCGAAGATATTATTTTTAGAGTTGAAAATCCATTTTCCAGGCCATAGATTGCTGATTTCGAGGTACTTAAGCGATGATTTAGCCGCTGACCTTTGAAGAGAAAACATTTCTTATCGAGTTACGGAACTTTAGCAACTGGAATGAGGTCAATCGGAGTCATAACGCATCGGGAAAAGTCGTTTAAGTGAAGGTGTATCAGCAGTTACGGGATTTTGGGCTTAGAATTTGGGCTTGGACATTTAATTAATGTTTTATTCTTAGGTTCAAGCCCTAATCTGTTTTTCCACCTATAAAACCAGCCTTTGACTTCTATTTTCGACACAATTCACATTCTGCAAGATTAAAAACACCAGAGAGAAGCAACTGAAGGAAGGAGAAGAAGCTACAAGAGCTGGAGAGAGAGTCTATATCTCCGTGCGTAGTCATTCCGATTCCGGAAATTAGGTTTTTCTTATCTTTTAATTTTGTAAACAATATGAATTTATTTACATTTAATTTCGTATTTCATTTTAATATGAGCTAAGCTTTTCATAGTGCTTGAGAACAAACAATGGGTGAATCTCAATCTTATTAAATAACGAATGTTGAATTTGGGTTTATGTTAAATTAAACTAAATTAGGGCTTTTACTCTTTTCGATAAATTGAGAATGTTTACTGTTTTTAGCGTCATGAACTAGGAACAGGTGTTAGTATCTAGGTTATTCCAATTAGTGGCGATTGGATCATCCTGACGGAGGGTTTAGGTACAGAACCATTTATTCAATCTAGGATAGAAGTTAATGATTCTGACGAACTTAGCTAATCCTAGGGCCAATGAGGTAATAAAACTTAATCATCCAACGGTGGATCATATTTACCCTGACGGGACTAGTGACACTTTAGGATCGCCTTATAGTCCACCCTGACGGGGGTATAAGGAATTTAGAATCCTGACCATTGTAATTGACTAATTTAGCCCTTAAACAACATAAGTTAGGAAATAGGATTGGGAGGATCCTTGCGTTCTCAAGTGATACTTCTCATATTGCGTTTTACATCATTTTACTTGCGTCTTAGCTTTTATTTACATTTTAATATTTGTCTTTCATTTATTTAGAATTAATACAAAACCAAACAAACATTTTACCTCTATCTGTTTTCATAAGTGCATCAATCATTAATAGATAAGCATTGTAGTCAACCATCCCGTCCTTGGAACGAATCTGTATTATTAGTTATACTACTTGGGACAACCGTACACTTGCGGTTGTGTTTCGATTATTCATTGCATTATTTTTAGAACACACAAAGGACCACCAAGTTTTTTGCGCCGCTGCCGGGGACGGTAGCGTGTGACCACGGTGTTTATCCTTTAGTGATAGTGCATTTATTTTATTTTATCAGTTTTACGCTTTTTGTTTGTCTATTTCTTTTCAGGTTTTTAGGTTTGGTGTATGCGAAGAAGGCTATTCAAGGATCTAGAGCCAACACCTCCGATCCTTAGTAATCCAGAATCGTTGATCAGACTTGCTAACAAGAGAAGAAGAGAACGAGAAGCTTTAGAGGTAGCAGAATTAATTAACATAATGGAAGAGATCAATCTTCAAGATAATCGACCAGGTCAACTAGGCGCAAATGGCCAACCTTTGGCTCCAGGCGCTATTCCTCCAATTCCACCAGTGATTCCTAATCCTCAAGTTCAGATAGTGATGAATCAAGATCCGTGGTTTACTAATGGCCCTCCAGAAGTTCCATTCCGTGCTCCTGCTATAGGAGTAGGTGCTCCAGATATTGATGTTCCGCGATTCCATCCAGATTCGGGTATGTTAGCTCAATTCCAAAATTTTGGAAATTTTCGTGGAAGACCATCAGAAGATCCTCTTAGAGCAGTACAGAAGTTTAAGCAGATATGTGATTCTTATATCACACAAGGAGTTTCAAGAGAACAGATGTATTTTGCTGCGTTTAAATTTTTTGTTATTGATGGAGCAAGTGAATGGCACGATACGCAAGATCCTACGAAGATAACCAACTGGGACCAATTAGAGATTGCTTTCTTTGACAGGTATTATCCAAGTAACATGAGATTAGATGCTGAATTAGAATTGACGCACTTCCGTCAAGAAAATGATGAAATTGTGGGTAAGAGTTGGACAAGATTTCAGATGTGTTTGCGTAGAGTTCCCAATCATGGCTTTTCAGAACAACAACAGTTAAAAATCTTTTATAGAGGCCTTGATGGGACTTCGAGAGAGAAATTGGATACGCTATGTGGTGCAGGTTTTCTTCAAGTTCAACCCGCTCATGCTAAAATCATTTTAGAGAGAACAGTCAAGAATGAAGTTGGGTGGAATTCAGTAAGAACACCGATTAAAGGAGTGAATAATGTTGATATGGAAGAAAAGTTTGCTACGCTTGAGAATAAGATTCAGAATACTATAGAGCAACAGTTGAAGCAGCTTACTTTAGCTGTAAAAGAAGGTTTTTCGAGTAAGAAGAAAGATGTGCATGCTGCACAAGAGGTGTATATGTGTTCGATTTGTAAGGTAGACGATCATGATGAGGAAAGTTGTCCGAATAACCAAGAGTCCGTGATGTTTATGTCCAACAGAGGTAACTTCAATTCAAGTGGTAATGGATATCAGCCTAACAGAAACCATCCTGGGTTTCAATACTCAAATCCTAATGGGGCAGCCAATCCTACCTACGCGTATCAGCCGCGTCCCCAAGGTAACAACTATAATCCAAGACCACACAACAATTATCAAGGAGGACAAAATCAAGGCAATTATGTACAAAAACAAGCTCCTCAGAATACTTATGATGAAAATTTGAACCAGAAAGCTTTACCTGCCCATCCACAAGAAGGAGTAGTTACCCTTCAGAAAACGGTTGAAAGTTTAATTGCTCTTCAGACACAAGCTATGGAACGTCAAAATGCAGCCGAAGCAAATACGAAGTTGTTCCAGAATCAGCCAAGTCAAATTAATAAACAACTGAATCAACGTCCACAAGGACAACTTCCTAGCGATACTGAGAATCCAATACAACGTGAAGATTGCAACGCCGTTACATTACGAAGTGGTAAGAACCTTCCTCCACCTCCTTTTCCTGTTATGAAAGAGAAAGAAGTCCCAAGAAAAGAAAAGGAAGTGGGTGAGAAAGAGAAAGAGAATGAGAAAGATAGTGAGGTTGAAGAAATAGAAAGACCAAGAGAAGTCCCGAAAAAGAGAGATGAAATGGTGAGCAATCGCCCTCCACCACCGTTTCCATCGCGAGTTCAGAAAAAGGGTGATATAGCTGATTTTCAGAAGTTCTTTAATAGAGTGAAGGGTCTAAGTATTAATATTCCGTTACTAGAAGCGATTCGAGACATTCCTAAGTATACGAAGTTCTTGAAGAGGGCCCTCACTAATAAAAGGCCTTAATGTGATAATGAAATGATTGGTCTTCCTGAAGAGTGTAGCGCGATTTGTCAAAGTAAATTACCTCCGAAGTTAGTCGATCCGGGGAGTTTCACGATTCCGATATCAATTGGAGAAGAATGGAAAGGAAAAGCGCTATGTGATTTGGGAGCGAGCATCAATTTGATGCCCAAGTCAATCTTTGATAAGCTAAAAATTGGAAACGCAAGACCCACTTCTATGGTCTTGCAAATGGCGGACAGGTCTCTTGCTCATCCTGAAGGCCGCATTGAGGATGTCCTTGTTAAGGCAGGTACACTTATATTTCCTGTTGATTTCGTAATACTTGAGTACAATGCAGATAGAAATGTCCCCATTATTTTGGGTGAACCATTCCTAGCTACAGGGAGAACATTGATCGATGTAGAGAATGGCGAATTAACGATGAGAATTCAAGATGAGGAAGTCAAATTCAATGTATTTCGAGCTATGAAATTCCCAGATTCTCAGGAAGATTGCTTCATAATGGATGTAGTAGAGCAAGCATCGCAAGAGGTATTTAATTGTTTAAATTTTGATGATATCTTGCAGGCTGCTTTAACATTAGATTCACCTGAGATGATGGAAGAACTTACCGAAACAGTAGCAGCTCTCAATTCTGAAAATCCTAAGTATAGGCGTCTTGCCTATGAACCTGTGAGAGAACCGGGGGAGATTATTCCTAAAAAGAAGCCTTAAATTGAATCTCCTCCGGAATTGGAAGAAAAACCATTGCCAACACACTTGAGGTATGCGTACTTAGGTACTAATGAAACTCTACCTGTTATTGTTTCAGCTAATTTAACAGGTCCTCAAGAAGATAACTGTTGCGTGTGTTAAGAGCCAACAAAGAAGCAATAGGTTGGACAATTGCTGACATCAAAGGCATTAGTCCATCCTATTGTCAACACAAAATCATACTTGAAGATGTTAACGCACGCTCAGTTGAAGGTCAAAGAAGATTAATGCCCGCTATGAAGGATGTAGTAAAAAAGGAGGTGATCAAGCTTTTAGATGCGGGGATTATTTATCCCATCTCGAGTAGTGAATGGGTGAGCCCGGTTCAGTGTGTACCGAAGAAAGGAGGAATGACAACAGTTCTTAATGATAAAAATGAAGCAATTCCTTCAAGAACGGTAGTTGGATGGAGAGTTTGCATGGATTACAGAAAGCTGAACAAGGCCACCAGAAAAGATCATTTCCCTTTGCCCTTCATTGATCAAATGTTAGATAAGTTAGCCGGAAGAGAGTACTATTGCTTCTTGGATGGTTATTCTGGGTATAATCAAATTTACGTGGCTCCAGAAGATCAACATAAAACAACATTTACATGCCCCTTTGGTACTTTTGCATATCGTTGAATGCCATTTGGGTTGTGTAATGCTCCTGCTACCTTTCAAAGATGCATGATGGCCATCTTCTGGGATATGATCGAAAACTTTCTTGAAGTGTTTATGGATGATTTCTCTGTATTTGGTGATGATTTTGATAAGTGTTTAGACAATTTAGAGAAAGTGTTAATCAGATGCAAAGAAACAGATTTGGTTTTAAACTGGGAGAAGTGTCATTTCATGGTTCGCGAAGGTATTGTTCTGGGTCACAAAGTTTCGAGTGTTGGATTAGAAGTCGATAGAGCGAAGATAGAGGTAATTAAAACTCTTCCCCATCCTGTTTCTGTTAAAGGGGTAAGAAGTTTCCTTGGCCATGCTGGCTTTTATAGGCGATTTATCAAAGACTTTTCTAAGATTGCTAAACCGTTATGCAACTTACTTGAAAAGGACTCCAAATTCCTTTTTGATGAAGCTTGTTTAACGGCCTTCACCGCAATCAAAGAAAAGCTTATTTCTGCTCCTATAGTGTTACCTCCAGATTGGAATTTACCTTTGAGGTTATGTGTGATGCGAGTGATTTATGTATGGGAGCCGTGTTAGGACAAAGAAAAGAGAAAGTTTTTCATTTGATTTATTATGCTAGTAAAACTTTTAGTGGTGCTCAAGTGAATTATACAGTTACAGAAAAGGAGTTGCTAGCGGTTGTGTATTCATTCGATAAATTTCGCTCTTATCTTCTTGGAGCGAAAGTTATTGTTTATACAGATCATTCAGCAATTCGATATCTTATGGAGAAGAAGGATGCTAAACCGAGGTTAATCAGATGGGTTTTATTGCTTCAAGAGTTCGATTTAGACATCAAGGATAGAAAAGGGTGTGAGAATCAGGTTGTGGATCATCTATCGCGGTTAGAAGGTTCAGAATTGAATAGTGGTACTGAAGCAGTTAGAGAAGAATTTCCTGATGAGAATTTATTCGTGGTTCGTGATTATGAAGCTCCTTGGTATGCGGATATCGCAAACTTAGTGGTAAGTGGTTCCTTTCCTGAAGGATCAACTTATCAAGAGAGAAAAAGATTAGCTCATCGTGCAAGACAGTTCTTTTGGGAGGATCCTTTCCTCTACAAAGTATGTGCTGATCAAATGGTAAGAAGATGTGTAGCCAAGGAAGAAATTGAAGCGATTATAGCTGGGTGTCACGATTCACCTTATGGTGGGCATTTCAAAGGAGATCGAACTGCTGCTAAGGTATTACAATCTGGTTTCTATTGGCCCTCTATTATAAAAGATTGTCATGAATATACGAAAAGATGTACTAGATGCCAATTTACCGGAAACATATCCAAGAGGGATGAGATGCCACGTAACAATGTATTAGAAGTTGAAATATTCGATGTTTGGGGTATAGATTTTATGGGTCCTTTCGTTCCTTCAAATGGCAACCTCTACATCTTATTAGCTGTTGATTACGTGTCTAAATGGGTAGAAGCTGTGGCTTTGCCAACTAATGATTCACGAGTGGTGATTAAGTTCTTGAAATCGCATATTTTCACTAGACATGGCACTCCAAGGGTAATTATTAGCAATGCAGGTACTCATTTCGTTAATAAGTATTTGAAGAATGTTCTAGAGAAGTATGGAGTGAGACATCGTGTATCTACTGCTTATCATCCACAAGCCAATGGTCAAGCCGAAGTATCAAATCGTGAGGTAAAATCTATCCTAGAGAAAACCGTTGGTCCTACTAGAAAAGATTGGTCTATGAAATTAGATGATGCGCTATGGGCCTATCGAACTGCTTTCAAAACTCCAGTAGGTGCTTCTCCGTATCGAATGGTGTATGGTAAGGCTTGTCACTTACCTCTTGAACTTGAAATGGGTGCCTATTGGGCTATTGCGAAGTTAAATTTAGATCCTGCGCTAGCTGGTGAAAATCGAATGATGAAACTTAATGAGCTTGATGAATTTCGATTACCTGCTTATGAAAATGCTAAACTTTACAAAGAAAATACCAAGAGATGGCATGATAATCGAATTCGAGAGAAGAACTTTGTAGTGGGACAAAGAGTGTTGAAATATAATTCAAAGTTCAGTAATTATCCGGGGAAATTAAGATCGAAGTGGTCGGGTCCTTACATCGTAACAAAAGTTACACCTCATGGAGCTATAGAGATAGAACATCAACTTGAAAACCGTACATTCATGGTGAACGATCATCGTTTAAAGATTTATCATGGAGGTGAAGACACCGATCGTGCAAAAGACCCACATCCCGGAGAGGTGATGTACCTCCTCGAAGCTCCTTAGAAGCACGAGGTAACCCGTCGAGCTTAACGACGTTAAACAAAAGCCAATTTCTTGTATATTAGTTTAAGTATTTCAATTTCCTTAGTGTAAACTAGTTAAGTTTTTCGTTGATTTTAGTTTTATTTTTAAGAAATGAGGAAGGGTGTTTGTTTTTTATGATTTCAGGGGTATAATGGTCATGAGTTTGGGGTCAAAACGATGAGAAAAACGAAAAAAATTGAAGTCCACAGCAGGTTTGACCGGCTAGCCGGCGAGCTGGCCGTCATACCGGCCAAACGAGCTGAAGGACCCCAACTCTCTGACCACTGCGTCAGCGATGACGCAAGGTTGCTGCGTCACAGTTCGCGCCATCGAGACTTCACCGGCATGCCGGCGAATCCGTCGGCTAGCCGGCCAACTAGAGGAAAGGTTCTGGTCCTTGCGTCAGCGACGACGCAAGGTTGCTGCGTCATCAATTGCGCCATCGACATGCCGCCGGCATGCCGGCGAATCCGCCGGCTAGTCGACCAGGAATGTCGAGAGTTCTGATCACTGCGTCAGCGACGACGCAAGAAGCTTGCGTTTTGAGGTTAAAAAAAAATCAAATTTGGTAATTTCTTTCGCCGCCCTCGCGACCGTCATGCCGGCGAATCCGCCGGCTAGCCGGCCAGCTGTTGCGAGAGGCGGTTTTGAGTTCTTTAACCCTAGTTTTTGCCTCTTTTCCAAGCCACACTTTATATTCCGAATCCTTGCCTCCACCTACTCCGAAAATCATCAACAAACAGCTATAAAATCATCAAATCAAGCCTTCTTTCATCACAAAAACATACAATCAACTCATAGCTTCTCCAAAACATCACCAAAATCCATCTTTTCTCCACAAAATCTCCTCTTCCCAACCTTGAAATTAATCCCAATTCTTTCACAATCCCTCTCAAATAACCTTAACCCATCTCATATTCCACCTAATCCTTAAGGTTTTAAGCCTCAAAACATCAAATTTCAAAGCTTTTCTCTAGCTTTTTCTCTATTTGAAGTTTTGAGTTTGGGGTGAAAAGAGATGACTAACAGAACCGATTCCATGTGCAACTATCGAAGAAACATACCGAGAAACAGGAACAATGTTGGAGCTAGCCCAGACCAAGCAATTGAGATTCCGGATTCGCAATCCAAAAAGACTGTCCAAAACCCAATTGCTCCGAAACGAAAAGAAAACCCGAGTAAGGCTAATCCGAAAAAGAGTAGGTTAATTGATGAGAGTGATGAAGAAAGTGAGGAAGAAGTTGAAGAAGAGATTGAGGAAGAAACTGGACAGGAAGTTCCCGAAGAACCAGTGCAACAACCAAAAGCTCCGCGTAGGAAAGCTTGGGCTCAAAAGCCTAAGAGAGTCTTCGTTCCATGGGATACTCAAGTTCGTGACAGAATTGAATTTTTGAAGTTTGGTGAGGAGATGAATCTTCCTAAAGGTATTATGACTAGTTCTTATAAAGATTATGGTATTACTTGTGATAAATTGGGTTGGAAGGAATTGAGAGAAAGGAAGCTTGAGTATATTCCTACCTTGGTGCGAGATTTTTATGAAGGAATCGCCTTCTCCAAAGAAGCAGTTATTATTCGCAAAAATGTAGTTCCTTTCTCCGTTGAGCTTATTCGTAAATCATTAAAATTACCCGAGTTTTCCGGAATATGTCCGTTTCAAGAGTCTCTAAAAGAACCTTCGTTTGATTATGAATCCCTTTGGGGGAAAGTGCTTGTTGATGGGGCCCGCCCAATTCCCGAAGGAGAGAGATATCCTGGACAGATGTATAGTAGTAATTTGCTACCATGCGCTAAGATTTGGTCACGTTTCATAATCCCTACCTTCTTCGGAGTTAAACACATATCGGAAGTGAAGAAGGAGCATCTTTTGTTCATTAAGTGTATTATTGAGGAGAAACCTATAGATGTTGCTCGTGTGATATATGATACCATCATGGAATTTGCTCGAATTCCTACTTCTCAACAAAATCTCAAATTTCCTTGTACCATCACTACTTTGTGCTTAGACGCAAAGGTTCCGCGTAAAGACGCAGAGATTGATCGTGTTGTAGTGTGTGAGAGTATGTGTTTAACTTTGATCAAGAATATTCATGATGAGGTGTTAAAAGCAACAGGAAATCATAGAGCTCCTCCAAAGAAGAAGATGCATACCACCAATGAGTTGGAAGCGAAAGTGAAGGTGTTAGAAGAGAACCAAGTGAAGATGATTGCGTCTTTGGGAAACGTTACAAAAGAGTTAGAACTTCTCCGAAACATGTTAATGGGGGTGAGCACAATTCAACACGCCACCTATGGTATACTCACGCAAGAGAAAGTTCTGGGACGCAACACCGATAACCAGCCTCGCGCTGGTTAAGATACGTTTTCTATCCCTTTCGCGTTTTAGTTAGTTTAGTTTATTTTTATTGGGTTGAGTCTTTTCGAGTCGTGGGGACACGACTCATTTTTGAGTTTGGGGTGGGGTTCGTTGCCTCATCCCAGTTTTTATGTGTTATGTGTTTTATTTGCTTTCAATAAAATAATTTTCGGAGTTGCGTTTGACTATAGAAGATTTTAAATGTCCCTTTAAGCATACTTTTGATGAATCAATGATAGTAAATAGTGGACTTTAGGGAATAACATAAAACGCACTTACAATTGCATGCGAACATAGGTAATTGATAGGAAAAATTAATGAACAATGCAAATGAAGTAAGCTTGTACTTAAGGAATATGTTTGGTGTGTAGAACGTGAAATCCTAATTAGTAGAGAACCCACCTAGATATGAACTAAAGACAAGCTATGTACTTAGGAAAATGATAAGGGCAGTTCTTTGTTAGCCATTTGAAGCCTTTTAGCTTGCTATCCCTTATTATAATTTTATCCGTCTTAGCCCAAGTTTGAGCCTTAAGTCTTTTCTTTTGTAGCCACGATATAAGCCCATTATCCTTTAGATTATTAGGCATGACCAAATGACCCGCACTTGAATCACAACCCTGAGACTTGTCTCGAGCTTGAGTTTGGGGTGGAGGGTCCACATTTGGGAAATTACATTGGGAAGGGATTATATGTGTTTGTATTGAGGCACAAAAACAAAAGATGATATTATTATTTGTAACCCTTTGCCGGGATTTGAAAAAAAAAAAATTATAAGAGACTTGACTTTTCACATCAAAATGATAGTCATGGGTATCTTGTACAAAAAAAAAGAGAAAAGATATGAAAAAGAAAATAAAAAGAAAGAATAAAAATCGGCAAAGTGGAATATTTTGGAAATCATCTTAGTTTAGTTGGTTGACATTGGGGACGCAACATTAGCGCGTCAAATGGGTGAGTGAGAACATTTTTTAGCGTAAACTCAAGCTCGAGGGCATTGTTGATGGTAAGTGAGGAGAGAGCCAAAAGCTCACTTCAAATTTACCAAATATACATCCATACCGTCCTTACGCCATTATTAAAACCATAAAGACCTCGTGATTCTTAAGTACATAGTGAATTTATAATTCTGTTGATAGGGAATATACTAGGTGGAGCGTTCAAAGCGAGGTAGGATTAATGACCACCCTATAGCCATCATACAGAGATGAGTACAAGTGTAACCTTCAAGCATTGCAACTTTAATTTTATGATTGAGATTATTTATGTTTGATGTTGCATGATTAGTGTATGTGTATGTTAGTTTTTAGAGTTTGCTATATGAGATTTATCTTAAGAATTGCTTTAGGTTTATTTGCTAGCTTCTATTTGTTCTTGCGTTTACTTCTACCCCTTGTTTTGTTTTGTTTTGCTTTGTCGGGACGACAAAGGTTTGAGTTGGGGGTCTTGATGTCTCCTTAATTGTTCTTATTTTCGACCCTTAGGAGACATCATTTTTGGTGTTTATTTAATCAATTTGATAGACTTTTGGACTAAATATGCAATATTATGATTTTCCTCTTTTATTTCTAGCATTTTTAGTTTATTAAGCTTTTGCGCGTAATATTGGTATTTTTAGTGTAAAGTTTACAGGTTTTAGATGTTAGCTAGAAGAGGAATCCGAGGAGAAAGTCAAAGATCAAAAGATAGAGTCAAGACTTGAAGATAAATCCCGAAGATATTATTTTTAGAGCTGAAAATCCATTTTCCAGGCCATAGATGGCTGATTTCGAGGTGCTTAAGCGATGATTTAGCCGCTGACCTTTAAAGAGAAAACATTCCTTATCGAGTTACGGAACTTTAGCAACTGGAATGAGGTCAATCGGAGTCATAACGCATCGGGAAAAGCCGGTTTAGTGAAGGTGTATCAGCAGTTACGGGATTTTGGGCTTAGAATTTGGGCTTGGACATTTAATTAATGTTTTATTCTTAGGTCCAAGCCCTAATCCGTTTTTCCACCTATAAAACCAGCCTTTGACTTCTATTTTCGACACAATTCACATTCTGTAAGATTAAAAACACCAGAGAGAAGCAACTGAAGGAAGGAGAAGAAGCTACAAGAGTTGGAGAGAGTCTATATCTCCGTTCGTAGTCATTCCGATTCCGGAAATTAGGTTTTTCTTATCTTTTAATTTTGTAAACAATATGAATTCCTTTACATTTAATTTCGTATTTCATTTTAATATGAGCTAAGCTTTTCATAGTGCTTGAGAACAAACAATGGGTGAATCCCAATCTTATTAAATAACGAATGTTGAATTTGGGTTTATGTTAAATTAAACTAAATTAGGGCTTTTACTCTTTTCGATAAATTGAGAATGTTTACTGTTTTTAGCGTCATGAACTAGGAACAGGTGTTAGTATCTAGGCTATTCCAATTAGTGGCGATTGGATCATCCTGACGGAGGGTTTAGGTACAGAACCATTTATTCAATCTAGGATAGAAGTTAATGATTCTGACGAACTTAGCTAATCCTAGGGCCAATGAGGTAATAAAACTTAATCATCCAACGGTGGATCATATTTACCCTGACAGGACTAGTGACACTTTAGGATCGCCTTATAGTCCACCCTGACGGGGGTATAAGGAATTTAGAATCCCGACCATTGTAATTGACTAATTTAGCCCTTAAACAACATAAGTTAGGAAATAGGATTGGAAGGATCCTTGCGTTCTCAAGTGCTACTTCTCATATTGCGTTTTACATCATTTTATTTGTGTCTTAGCTTTTATTTACATTTTAATATTTGTCTTTCATTTATTTAGAATTAATACAAAACCAAACAAACATTTTACCTCTATCTGTTTTCATAAGTGCATCAATCATTAATAGATAAGCATTGTAGTCAACCATCCCGTCCTTGGAACGAATCTGTATTATCAGTTATACTACTTGGGACAACCGTACACTTGCGGTTGTGGTTCGATTATTCATTGCATTATTTTTAGAACACACAAAGGACCACCAGAAAGTCACTAACTTGTAATGAATCAGAAAGCACGCAACAAAGCCTATCAACATTGTATCAGGTAACCCCAATGAAGACCATAGAAAGGCTCCAACCTATCATTATCGTTGATGGGAAGATGGTAGTACCTTTGTAACATATCTTACCGAAATTGGAGACCAATACCCAATACAAGCAGATGGGAAAATCAAAAGAAGAAAGGACACAAGAACAAAATTTGGAAGCGAGCACCATTGCCGATTAAGGATTTTACGGGATGTGGGGGGGGGGGGAAGGGAGGAGGTGTTTTTTTCGTTATTTTAGGTTTCGATCTAAGAGACAAAATTACGGACAAAATGTTATATTTTTAAGTAAACCTTTATGGTGGTATTTTTAGTCCCCCAGTTAGCTTTTCTACTTTGTTCTTTCACCTGAAACATTAAACTTTATTATTATTTCGTGTAATTATTGTTTTTTAATATATGGTTTTGACTAAAAAATACGGCTCGTTTTCTTTTCCTAAAGTTGGTAAAATCCCAAATATTAAATAGAATAACACTTTCGGACAAATAACTAAATAGAATAATACTAATAATCAGGGCCGGTCTTGTAGTAACGGAAAAGATGCGGCCGCGTAGGGCCCCTGATTTTTTGACGTTTTTAAGGGGGCCCGATCATCTATATTATATGGGACAAGTCGAAAGTCAAATAACGGTCAAGATTTAACTAGAGCAAAAATATATGGCATCTTCAACGATCTGGATCTTACCACATGTATTCTAACTATAATAAGTCTCACCCCACTACTATCACCCATTACTTTCTCCTTAACCACCCATTGAACAATTATTTTAGGCTTCCTTTTTAAGATTCCAATATTATAAATAGTTCAGATAGTTTTATTAAATTTACTATATTCTGTATTTTATTTGGATCAAAGCTATTCCAAACAAGGAAGACATTGTAAAAATTAAGCTTCATTTCGTTTCCATAAGTACAGCCAGGTTATGAAAACTTCAGATAGTTTTTATTACATTTATTATATTCTCTATTTTATTCGGATCAAAGGAATTCTAATCAAAGAAGACATTTTTTTTGTTTAGCATTTTATTTTAGTGATTATTAATTGTTGACCAGTGGATTACCTATCAGATATATATAGTGTTTTGAAAATTTAATGAGTAATATAAAAAAAGTCCATGTATTTTTAAAGAGAATGTGAATATGTAAATAAAAAAGAAGCATAAATAAGTTAAGTTAAAGATGTTGTAGAATTTATTTATAAGGTATATTACATATTTGGTCCGTATTATATATTTTTTCTTCATAATTTTGAACGTTTATTAATGTTTTATGATTTGTAACTAATGATTAGTTTTGATTTTTTTTACAGAAACTCTTGAAGCTTCTATGAATGTTGGAAAACTTATTTTTAGGTTATATTGTATATTTAGTCACCGTATTATATTCTGTAATTTTTTATTGATAATTTTGAATGTCTATTATTATTTTATGTTTTACCTAAAGATAAATTTTAAATTTTTGCACGAAAACTCTTGAAGCAGATCGAAATATGGATATAATTTTACAACTCTCTATTTAGTTTGCAAACAAGGGCTTGAGGTTAGATATAAAGTGTAAAACTGGACATTAGCCTTTTTGGGTATTATCAAGTATTTGATATAAAGTTAGTTAGTGACTCTTCTTCAAAGTTTTAATCACTGCTATTTTTTGTAGTATAGACTCTATAGAACATCCATATATATTTTCTTCGAGAGCCTCATATAGATATATATGGTGTTACATTACTCCTTGAAATTTGTATGAGGTTGAGATTATAGAATTTTTTGAGATATTGACTGGAAAACAATAGTAGTTTCGAACAATAGTAGGCGACCAATATATTTTTTTTGTGTTAAAAATAGGTTTTTAATTATTTCTATTTTAGAATGATTTTTTTTAGAATGATTTTTTTTTAAAAAAAATTCATGTGTAATTATAGATTTAATTTTTTATTAATGAGTTATTCTATTCAATTTATGAAGTTTCTCAAATTCAGTTTAATTGCACAATTATTATTTAATTATCTGTTATAACTATTTAATTTATATGTTATCTAGACACATGTAGTTATTTTTTGTCCGATACACAAATAGTTGATATAATATATTTTTCTTAAAACTAGCATTGATCTATTATTTTAATATAAAATTACTAAGACTCTATTTTATTTTTTGTGCATAAGAATATGAGTTTATTATTTCTGACATTTAAGGCAACGTATGTCTTTTTTTAATAATACATGATATTGCTTTTTCTGGTTTACATGAACATAAATTTGCATTTTGACAAACAAAACATAAATTTACTTTTCAAAACTGACAAGAAGTTTGTTTCATAATATAAGGTTTGAATTGGAAAATAATTTTTTCTATATGAAGTTAGAATATGGTCATATATTGATTCCTTTTAATTAAAATATATGTGGATGGGTTTGATAGATTAGTTGTTTACGAATAGTAATGATTTTTAAAATTATTGATTATCGGTTAATAATGAATTTATAAGTCAATATATATCATTTGATTCCATTGAACGTAGTCCAAGTTATTCTTAAATTTATTTCGAATATCGTTACAATTTTAAAACTAAAAATTGTATATTCAGGAGTCCAAAAGATTGTTAAATATACACATAACTACTATGATAAATATACAAATGTGTATCATATAAAGTTAATTTTTTAATTAAATACTTAAAAAATAAATTATCAATTTAGTAATTATTATAATTGATAAGTTAAGAAAAATAATTCAATAATTATGCTATTTTCAATGCTATATTTCCAGGTTTATTCTAGAAAAAATTAAGGAAATTTAAACTCGATGAGTATGATAAATTAAAAAAATTACTAGATCTTAGAATTTCTATTAAAAATTTGGTTGCATATAAAAAATTTAGATCTGAATTCAAATTGAATATAGAAAATTCAAAAAAAATTGAATTTGTAATCACATTTTCTTCCAAATAATTTTTTCCAAACATTTTTTCAAATATTCATTTTGAATAGTTTTTTATTGCTGAAAAAAATGTTCAAAGACAAATACCATGATTGCTAGTTTCTAAAGATGTAGAAAGTGAGAACTAGCAACTCAGAATCTGAAGAAACTTTGAGCTGGAAAAAGTGGAGTCTTGCTTTTACTTTTGTAACGCCATCACATACCATTATAATGTATTTCATTACTTTACCACCTTATGTAGGTGTCATGAAAATAATTAAATTGCATTATTTTTCCATAAATATTAATTCATAAATGAGTGTTATTTCTTTCCTAATACAAGTGTTATCTTTCATGACGTGATAACTTAAATATCATCAATTTAAATTTTAAATTTTATAGCTATGTTTCATCTTACTTTTATAAATATATGAAATGTAATAAGAGATAATTTCAAGTTTCGTAACAACTATTCATTGTATTTTGATAGTTAAAAACATTTGTAATAAATAGAAAGTTCATTTATTGTGGTGGAAACTTTAATTGAATAAGCTAATTGAGGTGGAATATGTTAGCAAGTGCACCAGGGTCATGTAGCGGGAATATAAGGGTTTGTGTGTTAGACGGAATTACCAACCGCTTGCAGCATGTTTGTTGCAACAAGTTATTCGAGTTCCTCCATAATGAATATTTTTAACTATCATATGGAATTGAAACATATGGTGTTATAGTTTTCTATGAGAAGTAGTAGAAAATGAATAAGTTTAGGAAAAATAAATCAATACATGACCTTTGTACCTTAATATATATTGCATAAAAAATTTAGCACTTGTTCTTGAAATTCAAATCTTTTCGATCATCAATTATTCTCGGTAGTTCCTCCAATATGGATTGTGGTTTTTTGGAAACTTTAATCTGAATAAATGATTCAAATAGGAGATTTTATCACTACTAATCAACGTTATGCTTCTGAAATGACCGTCCTAAAGTTAGTTTAGTCAGTTCAACATAATTTAAAAGATAATCTCAAATAAAAAAAAGTCAAATAATATGTAACTAAATTAGACGAATAGATTACCTATAACTATTCCATTCCATTCTCTTTCATATTGTTAAAACATTTCTTAGTGCCCTCGGACACGGGTTATCCCTAGTATAATTATATTATTTGTGTGTTTATATATATATATATATATATATATATATATATATATATATATATATATATATATATATATATATATATATATATATATATATCCCGATTCAAATTATTATATAAAAGTAGTATTGTTAGTTTGGTGGTAATGTGACATGTTTTCATTTATGAGATCTAGAGTTTGAACCATGTTAATAATAAAATAAAATATTTTTATTTATATAGAGGACCACATTTTGTAAGTTCGCTTATCGCCCCTAAAATGATAGGACCGACTCTTTGTATGCACACAGACTTGGCCAAACAATCAAACAAGAGAAACCAAATTGAAATTGAAACTGACTCATATACTAAATATATTTCTGATAAAACATGTAATGGATCATCCACTATGTCGGGTTCATCGATTCCTAACCGAAATAAGAGCAGACAGAAGGGAAGATCCGAAAAGGAACACATGAGAGTCAACACACCACAACCACCATCTCCAATTCTCCATCATCACAACAACGCTTTCATGTTCATTACACACACAAGGACAGACTTACGGGGTTAGAGTGAACGGCCGTCTCCCAAGTCACACAACAATTTTGTCTAAATAAAATTTAGGAAAAACTTATATTTTTTTTTCGAACTCAAAATTAATTTGTAGACCTGAACCTCACTTAATATCCTACCCTTTTTTCCGCAAGACAAACATGTTTGCATATTTCACCACCATAACCGTCGCACTACTTTCATGCTTTTCTGCTAAATTAGATGACAATGACTAAGTTAAATTTTCTTTTTCTATATTCTAATTTGTTAATAGTTCGTATTTTATTAATTTGGGATGGATACTAATTGTTAAAAACAGGGTAAAATTATGCTGGATTTTGAGTCGTTATTTTTTCTATAAATTTCTTTTCGGAAAAGTTTAATCCTAAAATTTTAATATTATTTTCCATAACCGGATAATAAAGTCGTACCTAATCCCTGCTTTTATTTTTGCATGTATGAAAAACATTTTTTTTATGAAATTGAATACAAGTTTTTAATTATAATTGATATAATTTTATGATCTAAGATATATTTAGTGTGAAGTAATATTTCTTGATATAGTTATGGTAATAGGAAATAAGGTCTTGAAAAAGTTCACTATCTCTTACCAAATTTAAGTTATTTCTGCGTATTATTGTTTTTGGCAATTAATTTTAGCTATCTCAAAAGAATCATCATACAATGTTGTGAAATTAAAGGGCATATATTTACTGAAAAAAGAGGTATGAATATTTGTGTCATTAAATTTGATAATAGTGAAGATCTTGAGATAGTATGGAAGAATAAACCCTACCATATCTTTGGTTTTCATGTTTTGGTTCAAAAGTATGATAAGTGTGTAAGGAACCCTAATTTGCTCGAAGAAACCGCTTTTTAGGTTAGAATTGAAGGTATTTCTCCACTCTTTATTAAGGAAGGTAATGTGCGTAAGATTGCGTTGAAATTGGGATCTGTTTTGGATCTTGAGCTACCTGATCTAGATAAATTCAAAGAAAAATCTACTGGTAGAGCCCATATCTGCTGGAAGATTAATAAACCATTTCTATCCGGGTTCATGTTTAGTTTGAAGGATAGACAATCAGTTTGGGTTGCTTTCAAGTTTGAGAAATTATTTGACTTGCTATACTTGTGGAATACTCTCTCATGAGGAGAAAAACTATGATAATCCTAATAAACTGATTACGAACTGGGTAATTGGGTTAGTTACTTGGAAAATGAGAAAAACACACATGGATTTGGTGTTAGAGTAGCTAAAATTGGGTTGGCAGAGAAACAAGAGGCCATTGAATAACAAGAATAAAGTTGAATTTAGAGAGGAAGATGGTCTGACAGCTGATACTTTATTGACTCACGAATCTAGTGGGACAAGCAAAAAAAATCAAATCTAGTCTAGTCAATGTTGACTCTCCTAATTGTTGATTTGGGTCGAGATAGTCATGCTGGAGTTATTTATCTACCTTAATTAGGACCCTTAACTCATATCAGGTTAGCAGACTTTGTGGCACATCTGATAAAATAAGAGAAGGCCCAATATCACACAACAGTCCAAATATTATCGTAGACCCGTCAATTACTATCAACCCTGATAATAATATCTGTTTGGGGTCTCTTGATAAGAACAAAATTCGCACTAAGCAAGTGAGAGTTGATTTGGGTCTTCCCTTTGAGGATGAAGTCATTTCAGTTGTACCTGCAACTCTTATCGAATCTAATGATGAAGTTATTGTTAAATCATTACAAAGAGAAGATGATGAGATGACAGTGGATATTGGAAATGGACAGATTCAATGAAGATGAAGGTTTATCTGATGGTTTGGATGCACACAGTTTTGAAGTGGCCTGCGTTCGAATCAACCATAAGCCGATCAATGAGACAAGCTTGGAATTATCAAGGCATCGGTACGGCCTTGACAGAGTGGAGCTTAACTGATATTGTTAAAGCTCACAGTATCGGGGTACTTTTTCTCTCTGAAACTAAGCGTAAGTTTGATTTTATTGATAATTTGTGCCCTAAATTGAACATGGCCATAGTTGCGTTTGTTGACCGTGAGGGAAATTCCGGGGGATTGATATCTTTGTGAAGGATAAATCCCTTTTTAACCTTATAAGTTCTGATAAGAACTTAATTCACTGCACGTATGATGACTCTAGAAAAGGTTTTTTTTTATATTTCTTTTGTATATGGTCCCACGGTTAATTTGGAAACAAAATCTGAAAAGAAACCTCTCTAAATAGCTGGTGTATTTTGGGAGATTTTAACCATATACGTTTTTCCTCTAAAAAATAGGAGGAGAAATTGGTAGTTTAAACAAAAAAGCCATGAACTTGTTTAATGATTTTATTGACAAGAATGAGTTATTTGATCTTTCTTCTAAAGGATGTAATTTTTCTTGGTTTAACAAGTGAAATGGCAACCAGTTGATTAAACAAGTTCTTGACAGGATTCTTCTGAATAAGGAATGGATGGTTAAGTTTTGTAATTCTCGGAGTGCTTTATTACCTCCTACTGGTTTTATCATATTCCTTTTATCCTCAATCTTGGATTCCCTACTACCAAGAACAAGAAGAGATTTATGATGAAAAGGTTGGCTTCAGGATGAATCTTGTTATAAAATGATTTTGGAAAACTGGAAATCTCAAACTTTGTTTAGGGTAGAGGGATTCAAAGATTTAGAATCAAGTTGAATTGTATTGAGAAATATGTTTCTCTCTGGGCTAGAAAAAAGTTTCTGAATAATAGAATTTTGATTAATAAAACTCTAGCCTAGATGGAGAGACTGTATAATGCCCCATTCTTAGAGGCTAATAAAATCTCTTTTGATGATTTGAGTTTGAAGCTTGAATATTATTGGAAAAAAGAGGAATTGTATTGGGCAATGAGATCCAGAAATTACTGGCTCAAATTAGATGATAATAATTCTAAATACTTTCATGCCATTACAAAGATTAAGAGTACCAGAAACAAAATTCGTAGACTTAAAAATGAGAATGGTGATTGGACTAATACGGATAAGGACATTGTTAAGGAAATTAAATCCTATTATAACAATGTGTTCAAAAGTGTAGGTACAAGAGATTATGAACCTATTTTGAGATGTGTTAAGAGCGTCGTATCTCAAGATATGAATCCTGCCCTGATTAAACCTGTGGATGAGGTTGAATTGAAAGAGGCCATATGGTCTCTTAGTAGTGACAAATAGCCAAGACCTGATGGATTTGGTGGTTTTTTCTTTAAAAAATTATGGATGGACATTAAAGTTGATCTCATTAAACTTGCCTCTGATTTCATTGTGAATAATTCTTCTATATTTGATATTAACAGTATTATCATTGCGCTTATTCCAAAATGTACTAATCTTGATCTGATTTCAGCTTTCAGACCGACCAGTTATGCAAATTTTGTTTACAAAGTTATATCCAGGATCTTAACCAATAAAATACAACCATGGGTAAGTAATATTACCTCAGAAACCCAGACAACTTTCATTCCTGGGAGATCAATATTTGAGAATATCCTTATAGCTCAAGAAGCTAGCCATTTTCTGAAAAATAAATGAACTACAAAAAAAATATAATATAGATGTTAAAGCTGATATTAGTAAGGCATATGAGAACATTGAATGTGGCTTTCTTCTTTATCTTTTGAGAAAGATGGGTTTCCATCCAAGATGGGTGATTTAGATTGAGAATTGTGTCACTTCAGTATCTTATAAAGTTCAAACTAATGGAGTGTTACATGAAATTGATGCCCCTCATAAAGGTTTGAGACAGGGAGACCCCTTGCCACCCTATCTTGTTTGTCTTGTCAGTCAAGCTCTAACTTCTTTGATTGATTATTATGTTCATACAGGGTTGTTAAAGGGGTTGAAAATGCTAAAGCAGCCCCTATGATTACTCGCATCTGGTTTGTAGATGACAATATTTTTTTCTTGAAAGCTGTTGAATTTAATGGTTATATATTCCTCACTATTCTGAACTGGTGTGGTGTGGCAACAAGTCAAAACATCAGTCTAAAAAAGAGTGGAGTTATGTTCAGTAAATATACTCCTATGAAAATCAAAAATAGAATTTCAAGTTAACTCATGATGAGGAGACTAGAGGACCTTGGTAAGTTTCTTGTTATTCCTTTAGGTTGGGAAAATCCAAAGTTAAATCACTAGAATGGTTAGTTGAAATGATTCTCAAAAGAATGGACGGTAGGGAAACTAAAATGCTTTCTAAATGTGGGAAATAAATTTTCATAAAGCTTCTATAAATGCAATGCCTAATTTGATCATCGCAATTTTTAATTCCAAAAACTTACAAGCCACTTGACTTCTTTAGTTTCAAACTTTTATTGGAACAAGGAAGGTTAAAATAGACTCCATTGGGTTCAGTGGTAAACTCTTATGAACTCTAAAGAGGATGGTGGCTTGGGTTCAAATGTTTTCATACTCAAAAGTTAGCTCTTTTGGATTTTAATTCTTGGAAAATTTTCAATAATCAAAACTCTCTTCTTTTCAAGCTACTAAAAGGGAAATATTTTTCAAACTATTGTATTTTGAAAGCTTCTTTATCTAACAATTGTTCTTGGAGTTGGAAGAGTATACTTGCAGGCAGGGATTGTTTTAAAGAAGAGTTGAAATAAACTAAAATTTGGGAAGATTCCTGGCTTCCAAATCACTTTATCTTATCTAAATCTCAAGGTTGTAATATTGAGTTTGCATTTGAGCTTATTAATTCTGAAACAAATCAATGGAATTTGGAAATGATTTACAGGTTATTCTTACCTGAAGTTGCAACAACCATAAGACAGTTATACATTCCCCTTCATTTCTGTTTAGACTTCCCATTTTGGATTGGTTTTATTTCACATGGTGCTATAATAAGCTTTGGAAGGCTCAACAAAGGCAAGAAATGCTAAAAATTGAAAAGTCGAGGGTTCTTCTATTCAGTTGGACTCTTTAGACTGGAAGTTCATTTGGAAATTAAAAGTTTTGCCAAAAATTAAAAAAATATTATCTAGAAATGTCGTAATAACGGATTGGCTACACATGAAAATAGGTTCAAAAGGAAGTCAATTGACACTCCTACGTGTAACCTCTGTGGTACACAAAATATTATTAGGCATTTCCGTATGACCCGCACTTGAATCACGATCTTGAGACCTGTCTTGAGCTGGATTTTGGGGTGGTGGGTTCATCTATGGGAAATTACATTGGGAGGGAACTTATGTGTTTGTATTGAGGCACAATTTTTGATGATATATATTTGTAACCCTTTGCCGGGAGTGAAAAAAAAGAAAAAAAATGTCAAAAACAGTAGACAACCGGGAACCCGGCCATCACTAAACGGGAACTCGGTTATCAACGGTACAAAAAAAAAAGAGAAAAGAAATGAAAAAAAAAATAAAGAAAGAATAAAATACCCAGCAAAGTGATATTTTCTTGAAATCATCTTAGTTTATATTGGGTTAACTTGGGGACGCTTCATAAGTGCGTCAAATGGGTTGAGTGAGAACATTATTCGAGTGTAAACTGAAGCTCTTGGACATTTGTTGATTTTAAGTGAGGAGAGAGCAAAAAGCTCACTTCAAATTTACCAAATATACATACCGTACCGTCCCTAAGCCTACGCTAAAACCGTAAAGTCCTATTGATTCCTAGGTACATAGTGAGTTTATAATTCAGCTAATAGTGAGTATGCTAAATGGAACTTCAAAGCGAGTGAGGATCAATGAACACCTTACAGCCATCAACTGAGATAAGTACAGGCGTAACCTTCTAGCATTGTGAAGTTAATTTTAAGATTGATATTATTTGTCTTTGATTTTGGAATGATAAGTGTATGTGTATATTAATTCATAATGTTTTCTATATGAGATTTGTTTTAAGTTTTGCTTTGGGTGTATTTACTAGATTCTGCATTTCTGCATTAATCTTAGACCATTGTTCTTATTATTACTTTGTCGGGACGACAAAGGTTTGAGTTTAGGGTCTTGATGTCTCCCTTTTTGTTCTAATTTTATGTCCTTTAGGTGAATAATTGACTAATATGATAGACTTTTAGGTTTATTTCGTTATATTTCATTTTCTCTCCTTGGAATTCATTATATTTCATTTTTAAAGCTTTCGCACATTAAATGGTTTGTTTTTAGTGCACAGTTGTAGGTCCATGGATGTTAGGGAACATCAATACAAGGAGAAGAATAGACAATTATAGTCTTAGATCGAGTAGAGAAGTCAAAGGCAAGAAAAGATATCCCGAAGAGTTGACTAGAAAAGCTGCAAATCTGGAAGACTGGTGTTAATTGCTGATTTCGAGCTACTTAGACGTAGATTCAGCCTCTTAGGTGTGAAGAAGATTTATTCCTTATTGAGTTATGAAGATTTACCATTTTGAATGGGACATATTGGAGTTGATTTGATAAAGTTACAGTTGTTTTACTAAGGGCTGCACACCAGTTACGGGATTTTAATTAAAAGATTGGACTTGAGCTTTTTAATATTTCACTAATTCATTTAAGTAAAGCCCAAGTCCGATTTATCTCTTATAAATAGGATTTTAGAACTTTATTTTACACACAATTCATTCTACACTTCAAATTGAGAGCTAAAGTCAAGAGCAGAAGGCAGAAGAATGAGCTAAAGGTGAAGAATCTTCATTCTTCCACCGAAAGTCAATTCCAAGGCCTCAATTAGGTTCTTTTATCTTATTCTATAATTTGACACAATGAATTCCTTTTATTTTATTTT
The DNA here is from genome assembly GCA_029959085.1 of Nemophila menziesii. Taxonomy (NCBI): domain Eukaryota; kingdom Viridiplantae; phylum Streptophyta; class Magnoliopsida; order Boraginales; family Hydrophyllaceae; genus Nemophila; species Nemophila menziesii. The sequence goes on along the minus strand of JARWIR010000048.1, from coordinate 2,197,234 downwards.
ATTTTTTCCTTTGAATATGAGCTAAACAATTAAGTACTCGTGAATCGCAATTATGGGTTAAACCCTTATTTATTTAAATTGATGTTTTTCTGAATTTGTGATTATTTGATTCAAATTGAATTTGGTATTTTGTATTGACTATCGCATTTTATTTACTATGTTCATTCTAGCTAATTAGAAATAGGATTGAGTAATTAGTCTATTCACTTTGGTGGGGAAGTGATCATCTTGATGGGGGGGGGGGGTTAATTACGGACCTAGGTAATAGATGTGTGGTATTCGTCAATGGCCCTGGCGGGCTTGACTAACCACATAGCCAATTGGGTAAGAGACTAAAACCATTCGAAAGTAGGTATAATCACTCTAACGGGGTTTATAATACCGTACGATAGCTCCTAAGTCCACCCTATCGGGGATTAGGAGATTATAGAGTCCCGACTAATACATAAATACCAATTTAGCCCTTAAACGAAAGCATTAATTATATAAATATAGGTAGATCTCTTGCGAGACTCAAGTACCATTCTCATCTTGTGGCTAGTCTTATTTATTATAGTATTTATCTTCTTGCACTTTAGTTATAAAACAAAAACTAAACAAACTTTATATCATTTACTTTTCTGCACGTGCCACTAATATACTATTTGATTCACACTTGAGTTGTACCTAATCCGTCCCTAATAACGAATCCGATTTATCGGTTTACTACTTGGACAACCGTACACTTTCGGTTTGTGAGTCCTTAATCTTTATCGCATTATTTTATAACACACAAGGACCCACCAAATGTTTGGCGCCGCTGCCGGTGACGGTTGTGATCCCGATGTTTATCCTTTAGTGTTTAATTGCATTTTTATTTTCATTTTTACGCTTTGTTTGTTCCTCCTTTTTCAGGTTTACATGTTTTAGTGTATGCTCGATAATCCTGAGATATTAATCAGACTCGCAAACAAAAGAAAGAAAGAAGAAGAGGAAGAAAGAGAAAGATTAGCCAGAGAAGCAGAAATGGCTGAAGAAGATAATCTTCAACCTCATGTTCAACAAGTTCAACCTCAAATGTTCAATGATCCATGGTACGTACAAGGTCCTGAATAAATTCCATATCGTGATCCTGCCCTAGGTAGTGGTCCCCCAGATATTAATGTCGCAAGATATAGACCCAATCCTGGTATGTAAACTCAATTCAGAAATTTCAGAAACTTTAGAGGAGTAGCTGGAGAAGATCCAATCCGTGCAGTACAGTATGCAAATCTGTGATGCGTATATAACGCAAGGAGTAACAAGAGAACACATTTATTATGCAAACTTCAGATTTTTTGTGATAGGCGCAGCTAGTGTGTGGCATGATTCACAAGAACCGGGAGCAATGAACAATTGGGATGAGCTACAAACAACATTTTTCGATCATTACTATCAGAGTAACATGAGATTAGATACACAAGTTGATTCGACATCATTTGTACTAGAACAAGAAGAAACTTTGGGAAGATATTGGACAATATTTCAGTTGTGTTTGAGAAGAGTTCCTGATCATGGCCTTACAGAACCACAACAAATGAAGATATTTTATAAAGGCCTTGATGGAGGATCAAAAAAAGACCTCGATTTATTATGTGGTGGTGGATTCTTACATGTAGCTCCAACACATGCTAAGATTATTTTGAATAGAATGGTGAAGAATGAGCAAGATTGGAATACAGTGAGAACACCTATCCGAGGTAGAAAAGAAAGTAGTGTTGGAATCGATGAGAAATTCTCCTCGTTTGAGAATAAATTGAAGAATACGTTTGAGAAACAATTGAAACAACTTACTTTAGTTGTTAAAGAACGTTTTTCAGGTAGGAGAGCAGATGTTAATGTTACACATGAAATATATGGGTGTTCTTATTGTGGTGTACATGATCATGAATGGGAGAACTGTCAAAACAATCAAGAATCTGTAATGTTTGTTTCCAACCAAGGGAACTACAATTCAGGTGGTCAAGGGTATCAACCGAATAGAAACCATCCGGGTTTCCAATATTTGAATCCAAGTGGGGCAGCTAATCCGACCCATGCTTATCAGCCACGTCCCCAAGGTAATAACTATCATCCAAGACCACAAAATAACTACCAAGGGGGACATAATTACGGAAATCAAGTTCAGAGACAACCTCCTCAAGATACCTATAATGAAGTTATGAATCAGAAAGCTTTACCTGCTCAACCTCAAGAAGGTATGTTTGATATTAATCAAACAGTACAACAATTGACCGCCCTTCTAACACAAGCATACCAAGAGCAAAAATTGTCTGCCGCAGCAATTAAAAAGTTCATAAATCAGATAGCTCAGATGGCAAAACAGTTGCAGCAGCGTCTACAAGGACAATTACCCAGTGATACAGAGGCCCCTATCCAATACGAAGATTGTAATGCAATTTCACTTAGAAGTGGTAAGTAATTGCAGCTACCTACATTCCCGATTATGAAAGAAAAAGAGGTATCTGTCAAACCAAAGGAGGTAGAAGATGTGGTGGAGAAAGAAAGTGAATCAGAAACAGTTGAGGTGGAAGTTGAGAAAATTCCAGAAATGCCAAACAAGAAAGATGTTGTGGTGGAAGTTAATCGTCCTCCTCCACCTTTCCCCTCAAGAGTTCAGAAGAAGAGAGATATGGCTGAATATCATAGAATCCTGAATGTGGTGAGTAAGCTTAACATTAATGTGCCTTTCTTAGATTCCATCAAAGATGTACCAAAATATCTGAAATTCTTGAAAAGAGTTATCACTAAGAAACGCTTATATCGTGAGAAGGAAATGATAGGTTTGCCAGAAGAATATAGTGCAATATGTCAGAGTAAGTTTCCTTTTCTATTGGTGATGAGTGGCAAGGGAAAGCTTTATGTGATTTGGGTACGAGTATTAATCTCATGTCTAGATCAATTTTTGAAAAGTTAAATATAGGAAACGCAATACCAACCTCTATGGTATTGCAAATGGCCGATAGATCCCTTGTACATCCAGAGGGAAGAATAGAAGATGTCCTCTTCAAGGCAGGTACTCTAATTTTTCCTATTGATTTTATTATACTTGATTACGAGTCGGATAGGAATGTCCCCATTATCTTGGGAAGACCATTCCTAGCCATGGGGCGTACTCTTATAGATGTTGAGAATGTAGAATTAATCATGCGTATCCAAGACGAGGAGGTAAAGTTCAATGTGTTTAGGCCAATAAAGTTTCCAGACTCCAAGGAGGAATGCCTCCGGTTGGAGACCATTGAACAATGAGATAAAGAACCAACCAAGGTAGTGGAAATCTTAGGAATGGAGGAGAAAAAGCTAATAAAGGACCCACACCTTGATCGTGCAAAGAAGTAAGGTAAGGAACATGCCGTGAAAGTGCCAAAAGAACCTAAGAAAGAAAGAAAGAAGGATAAGATCATAGAAGGAGATGAATTCTCATTGAAAAGGCCTGAACCTCCTCCAAAAGCGCATAAATCCAAAGGTTCTTGGCATGGACTTTTCACGGTCACACATATTATCTCTGAGAAACTTGTTGGAATCAAAGCCAAGGGATGCAAATTTAGAATATTAAATGTTGATATCCTCACTCACTGCTGGGGAGGTTATGTAAAGGAATGATGCATGAGGTAACCCGTCGAGCTTAACGACGTTAAACAAAATCCATTTCAACTGTATATTAGTTTATTGCTTTCATGTCTTTTAAATTCTTAGTGTGAATTAGAGTAATTTTTATTTATTTAGTGTTTAATTTTTAGGAAATGATAAAGGTTGGTGTTTTTTATGATTACAAGAGTAAGTTTGGGGTAGGTAGAACGAAAAAGAATGAAAAATTTAGTTGTCAAAATAGGAGACAACCGGGAACCCGGTTGGTCATTGACCGGGAACCCGGTTATCAGTAACTTCGGAAGATCATAACTTCACGCTCGGAGGTCGGAATTAACTTTTTCTTGAGCCTAAACCACTTATTTTTAAATATATATCCAATGGAGAAGTCAAAAAGTTCGAATAAATAGCTAAAAGTTTCTGACATGTGCGGTGTAGACGCAAACCGTTGGTGCAAAATGAAGAAAAATAGAATTTTGAGAAAAATGGTAAATCCAATAGAAAATCTGAATAGTCCAATGGATAGGGAGCGTCATTTCCAATAAAAATGAGTATAAAGTTCGCAAGAATCCGAGGTGTAGGCTTGGAGAAATCAAAAGAATAAGATGAAAAAAATTTGCGCGAATACGCAACACTTTGCGTCCAGTAAGTTGGCTATTCGCGCGCGAATACCTTACCCGTTTTTCACAGGTCGGGAACCCGGTCTCGAAACCAACTCTCTGACCTCCGCGGTGGAAACGCAACCAATTTTTTGCGTCGGGGAAAAATAAAATCAAAACCGGGTTCCCGGTTTCCATCGGCAAAAATTGACTTAAACCTTTTGAAAACCTTATTTTTCCCTTTTCTTTTGCCTCCAACACATGAAACACCATTGATGACGAACCAAAGCTCCAAAAACACTCAAATTCCATCATCATAACACCATAATATCACCAATCCATCTCTCTAAACATCATCGAAACACACAATCATATCATAAATCTTCCTAAAACACCAAAAAATTCACATATTTATGCAAATATTTTTCTTCACCAAAGCTTAAAGTTATCCATTAAACCTTTCCCAAACCTTGAAATAATTCTGACCCAACTCAGAATACACCATAATTCATATCCATACACCTTAAAGAACACTAAAATCACAATTTCATCCAAAACTTTTGAGAGTTCTTGAAGTTTTGAGTTTGGGGTCATCAGAGATGACCACGAAGGTTGGAAAAGGTAAGAAGAACATGATGAAGAAAGAAACTTGGGTATTGAGGGAAGATTTTCGTCGAGGAGATGATAATTTAAAGGGCTGGGAAAAGATGAAGACTTGGGAAATATGACAAACAAGTTCGAGGTAATGAAGAACACTTTATTCAAGATGAACACAACAAGTAATGATATTTAGAGCTTGATAAAGAAGTATTCAGAACCTCAACCTGCGACTACACATAATCGTCCTAGTGCCAATTCAAATATGTTTCCCTATTCTTTTATCATTTAGTAGTTTATATTAGTTTATTTGAATTATTGAGTCTTTTCGAGTTGTGGGGACACGACCCATTTTTGAGTTTGTGGTAGGGTTCGTTGCCTCATCCCAATTTTATGTGTTATATGTTTTAATTGCTTTCAATATAATTAATTGAGGGTTAAGTTTGTCTGTATAAGATTTTAAATGTCCCCATCAAGCATACTTTTGATAAATATATGATAGAAAATTTAGGACTTTAGGGGTTACTATGAAACGCACTTTAATTGCACGCAAACATAGGTAATTGATAGGCAGAATTAATGAACAATGCAAAAGAAGTAAACCTGTACTTAAGGAAAATGTTTGGTTTGTAGAACGTGAGATCCAAATTAGTAGAGAACCCACTTAGATATGAACTAGAGGCAAGCTATGTAACTAGGAAAATGTTAGGGGCAGTTCTTTGTTAGACATTTGAGACATTTTTAGCCTTTTATTCCATGAATTAATTATATCCTTCTTACCCCAATTTTGAGCCTTAAGCCTTTTTTTGTCGCCACAATATAAGACCATATCCCCTTAGTTTAGGCATTTCCATATGACCCGCACTTGAATTACGATCCTGAGACCTGTCTTGAGCTTGAGTTTGGGGTGGTGGGTTCATCTATGGGAAATTACATTGGGAGGGAACTTATGTGTTTGTATTGAGGCACAATTTTTGATGATATATAATTTGTAATCCTTTGCCGGGAGTGGAAAAAAAGTGAAAAAGTTGTCAAAAACAGTAGACAAACGGGAACCCGGTTATCAACTGTACAAAAAAGAGAGAGAGAAAAGAAATGAAACAGAAAAATAAAGAAAGAATAAAATTCCCGGCAAAGTGGAATTTTCTTGAAATCATCTTAGTTTATATTGGGTTAAATTGGGGACGCTACATTTGTGCGTCAAATGGGTTGAGTGAGAACATTATTCGAGTGTAAACTCAAGCTCTTTGACAGATGTTAATGGTAAGTGAGGAGAGAGCCAAAATCTCACTTCAAATTTACCAAATATACATACCATACCGTCCCTAAGCCTACACTAAAACTATAAAGTCCTCGTGATTCTTAGGTACATATTGAGTTTATAATTCAGCTAATAGGAAGTATGCTAAATGGAGCGTTCAAAGCGAGTGAGGATAAATGAACACCCTATAGACATCATAATGAGATAAGTACAAGCGCAACCTTCTAGCATTGTGAAGTTAATTTTAATATTGATATTATTTGTATTTGATTTTTGCATGATAAGTGTATGTGTATATTAATTCCTAATGTTTTCTATATGATATTTGTTTTCAGTTTTGCTTTGGGTGTATTTACTAGATTCTGCAATTCTGCATTCATCTTAGACCATTGTTCTTATTTTTACTTTGTCGGGACGACAAAGGTTTGAGTTTGGGGTCTTGATGACTCCCTTTTTGTTCTAATTTTATTCCCTTAGGAGACATCATTTTAGGTGAATAATTAACTAATGTGATAGACTTTTAGGCTTATTTCGTTATATTTCATTTTCTCTCCTTGGAATTCATTATATTTCATTTTTAAAGCTTTTGCACGTTCAACAGTTTGTTTTTAGTGCAAAGTTGTAGGTCCATGGATGCTAGGGAGTATCAATACAAGGAGAAGAATAGATAATTAAAGTCTTAGATCGAGTAGAGAAGTCAAAGGCAAGAAAAAATATCCCGAAGAGTTGACTAGAAAAGCTGCAAATTGGGAAGGCTGTTGTTAATTGCTGATTTCGAGCTACTTAGACGTGGATTCAGCCTCTGAGTTATGAAGAAGATTTATTCCTTATTGAGTTATGAAGATTTAGCAACGTAAACGGGACATATTGGAGTTGATTTGAGAAAGTTACAGTCATTTTACTAAGGGTTGCACACCAGTTACGGGATTTTAATTAAAATATTGGACTTTATAGCATTATTTTATAACACACAAGGACCCACTAGCGATCCTTTGGAAAATTCATTTATGGTGTGTTTGTATTCATGAGAGAAATAAATAATAAAAGAAAAGAAGAGAAAATTTATAAAAGAAAAGAAAGGGAGAGAAAAATATTGTTTGGATTATATAATTTTTACAAAGAAAAAACTATAAAGGATTTTGAGTATTTTTTTTGGTTAGATTAGAAAAGGATAAGAAAAGAAAAGAAAATATATTAAATAGTTCCAATTTTATCATTGTTTGTAAGGTGTTAATGTTGTTTTTTTACTCTTACTTATTTATTAAAATTCTTTCCTTCCATTTGACCCTGATTTGGAGTGATTATATAATGGGGTTTATAAGTGATTTTCATAATCAGTCAAATTACTTTCCTTCAAAAAATCTTTCAATCAAACGATAGAATATATCATAAATCATTTCTTTTCCTTTCTTTTCTTTTCAATAACCTCAATCCAAACATACCCTTAAAAGGCTCTCCTTAAAGGATCGTCTATCCTAAGACGCTCCTTGAAAGAGCGTCTTAGCTGTAACTCTGCGTAAATCACCCAAAAATACATTTGTCAAAGAGATTGATACACAAATCCATACTCATCAAAAGAGTACTAATATAAAAAGATGAATGAAATTGTTTGATAATAATTAGAAATTCATATTAAATTAAGACATGACATTACAAATTGATATAAAGACTATATTCTTTAGCTTACGACTTACACGATTTTTTCCATGTTGATGACATTTATAACATTTGTTTGTCCCACGAATCTCTATAGGATCCATCTCGTTGTTTATACGTGATGATCTTCTCCTCCCATTTCTTGTAATTATTCGTTGTTTGCATGCCACAACTTGTACATCGTCATTTTTTGGATAGTCAAATTAATCCCTAAGTTGCCTAAATTTTCTAGCGTACGACGATATGTAATTTCAAGAGATAAATAGGGAGAAACATGAGGTGCATACGATTCCCTAAGTTTTGAAAAACAAAAGTCGAGAGGGCACACAGACGATGAAACATTAGCAATTATCCATTCAAAAAAGTTTGTTGGAGGACATAAACTATAATATGATCCTAGAACCATGTGACGTTCTACCACATGTATATTTATCGAGGAATATACCATCCGTAAAATCGTAAATCTCACAATTATACTTGTTTCCATCATCTTCATATTTGTGAATCTTGATAGTCACTTATGGTGGTCATATATTTTTAAACGCTAATTTGTCAACTCCTTGCTTTTTCCTAAAATAGGCAATTGTTCTGCTAAAAGTTAACATTACAATGGCAGTTACATGCAACAATCTCACCCTTTTTAACACGTAACTAAATACCTCTAATAAATTAGTAGTCATGTTACCATACTGATATCTCCATATTTGTGATATATTAGTCTAGGTTTGAGACATCATTTTAGGTGTATTTGATTAATTGTGTAGGGATTTTCCTACGTTAATAAATTCATAACTCGTGTCTTGATTTGGAAGTTTAGTACTTTTAGAGCATATTTGGTATAATTTGTGTATTAGTGTGAAGCTCTTAAGGTTTATCGAAATATACTTAGATTCCAAATCAATTACAAGGAGTTTAAGAAAGAAGATCCAGGAGATAAAAGGAAAACAAAGTTGAACCAGGAAAGGAAAAGCTGCTAAATAAATTTGCCAAATCTGCAGTGACGTCCACTAAAGTAAAGATAACTGCAAAACGGTCGCGAGTTCGGAAGATCCTTTAATGGGTCAGCCAGATCTTTCAGTTGCGGTCCTTTTAATATTAAGTACGCTAAATTTGGCCCAGTAATGAAGGAGATATGATCAAATTACTCAACAGTGTTTATCCTTATTTTAGGAAACGAATTTGAATTGGAAAAAGGATTCCAATAACTTGACTTCCACTCCAAGATTTCAACCTAACACCTATAAATACAACTATTTACCTTTGTAAACAATGTCCTTGCTCAGTCTTTGATTAATATTACTCTTAGAAGTCATCCACATGAGCAAGTTGACAGTATGTATCTTTATTATAGTTTATTTCTAGTTAGCATGAACTAAATTTTCCATAGCTTGGTTTTGCATATGTATAATCTTTGAATTCTATTTTCTTTTATCTAAATTTGTTTAGGAAAAACCTTTTTAAATCGATTGAGTTTCTTAACCTTTATAATCGTTTTATGTGCTTTGATGCATTGACTGTAGTTCTTGCTAGTAGGGATGACAATGGTTCGGTTTTTTCTAAAAATACCGAAAACCATAACCATAACCGTTTTTATTATTAAAAACCATATCCTAACGGTTTTAACCATCGGTTACACTTTTTTTTTAAACCTTAACCGCATAATTCGGTTTTGGTTTTTTAAAAGGTTTTGCAGTTTTTAACCATAATCAAATGATAATATAATAAATATATTAATTTTCATAAAGCAGAACAACATATATATAGAAAAACCAAGGTTTATAAAAAATTGTGTTGGTATTTGATTAAATTGCATATTTATTATTTAGTTGGTTAAATCTAGTATTTAGATTTCAGTTTTAGAATTTCAATATATCTAATTTAATCTAAATTATTATAGAATTCGAAAATATATGTGCTAATAAATGGTTTTTGGTTTTTGGTTTTTCGGTTTTACATTTACCTGAAACCATAACCTAACGGTTTTAACCATCGGTTACACTTTTCAAAACTATAACCTAATGGTTTTAACCACGGTTACATATTTCGGTTTTTAATTGGTTCGGTAATCATCTGTTTCGGTTTTTAACCGTAACCATTGCCATCCCTACTTGCTAGTGTACGAGTATAGACTACTCCATTAATAGCAGCTGGATGGTCACCCAAAAGGGGTGTCTAATTGTTGAAACACCACATAAACGTCTAGTGTGCGGTAGTGATCCTGACGGACTTAGATAACTAGATAGTCATTAGGGTTTAAGATTAACCACCGATCATTGCGCAGGGTCCCTTACCCAAGTCTTTTGGTAATTGTTAGGTTGCCACCTAAGTCCACCCGGATGGGGGTTAGGAGGAATATAGAATCCTTACTACTAATTCTAAGAGCTTTAATCACCCTTATAACTAGAAGAAGAAATAGAAGGATAAGTTCATACTAGCAAACCTATGCTATATCTCTCATCTCATTCTTACGTATTTACTTTATTTGCATTAGTAGTTTGATTAATTATTATTTCTCTAATTTATTCATCTTTATTTACTATCTTTCTTTCAAGCAACTATTCTTTAGTACGCTTTCCCTTCTAAATCACAAGTCTAACACACTAAGTCCCTGCGAGTAAATCTTACTTATTATCAAAACTTGCAAACGATCTGTGATACTTTCAGCGAGTTTCATGATTGGTTAGAATGATAGTTCTTATCTTTAATTATCATTATTTATCACACCCTATTAGCCACCACATACTAATATCCTCCATCTTATGCAAGGACCCAAGTTCCCCTCGGGGTTCAAATTTGATCTAATATTTATATCTACCATCATTTAAAGAAAAATATCTTGTGTAATAATGATAAAATCCGCCCTTAATATCCTCGTACACATTTCTTTTGAATTCTTTCGTTGATACGATGCTTTTAAACTTGTGTTTTAGATTAAACGCCGATTGATGAACACAAAATCTATGGACTCCCATAGACTCTGAAAAAACTGAAGCAGCTTCTCTAAGATACGTTTATGTCGATTAGAGAGTATATATATTTCATGTTGCGGTGTAGCATATTTTTTGAGGCGTCGCATAAAAAATATCCAAGTATGTTTTGATTCATAATCGACCAAGGTATACCATAGAGGAAACAATTGATTGTTTGCATCATAGGCAACCACAGTTAGTAACTTCTTATCTTACTTATCATATAAATAGGTCACATCAATACTAACAACATGTTTCATATGTTTGAATACTTATATACAAGGCCTAAATGCCGAAAATACCATACTGAAAGTTCATTTATTGTCCACAACTGACTTGTATTTAAACTCAACAATGATACTTGATAAAGAAGTAGTCACAGACTCATGTGTTCCATATAATTGTTTAGATACCTTTTGCTTAGCACGCCGTGCCTTCTCATATGAGATATAGTGGCCAGAATCTGCATGTATCTAAGATTGAATCAACATGATTTTGGTGTATGTGCCTGTTAATACCATTTGAAGACATGTATGGACACGTATCTCAATGTGAGTTAACTAATGATTTTTTACAAGAAATCCAACTTGGCAAGTGTGTATGCCTAATTTTGTAATTTCCCACATTTTCTCACGTGTCGAAAATGCACTACGAAGATGGCATGGCCATCCATCTGTAGAATATCGACATTTACGTATCACCAATCACTACAGCAGTTCGAGGATTTACCGACGACAGCTGTCGTCGGTAAAAAGTAGAATTTCGTCGGTAAAACTGTTTACCGACGACCACTCGTCGGTATCCTGTCGTCCCTAGAAGTTTGTCGGTAAAATCAAGCTTACCGACAGCGCATTTGGCTTCTCGTCGATAAACATCATATTTTACCGACGAAACACATTTTGTCGGTAAACTATCTCTTACCGACGACTTTGTGTTCGGTCGCCGGTAATATGCCTTTTGTTACCGACGACGTTTGTTGTCGGTAAATAAATACTTTATCGACGACTTCGTTGTCGGTATCCTAGTAAATAAATTTTAATTATTTTAATTCTAAATAGTTTACCGACGACATTCTTCACATGAATGTCGTCGGTATACTTTATTATTTTATTTTTTTTAAAATCTGTACCGACGACATGCATCACATGAATGTCGTCGTTATAATTTTTTTTTATTTTTTTTTAAAACCTTTACCGACGACCTGCATGTGAAGAATGTCGTCGGTATTCTTATTTTTATTTTTTTTTAATTTTTTTATTTTATTTTTTTTTTAAATTTTTTAATTTTTATTTTTATTTAATTTGGTTTTTCGTTTTTAAAAAAAATAATGTAATAGAAATCATGAATATAACGTGAAAACTGGAATTATATTCATAAAATATAAATAAACCCGGGTAGTCAAAACCCGGGCAATAAAGCCAAACCCCGGGAATAAAGTCAAACTCCCGGAGTTAAAAGTCAAAATATTACATAAAAACATAAAGAAAAGTCATGATTATAAACGTAATTAAAATAAAGTCGTAAATAAACATAGGAAAATAAAAATCAATCACGGGCCCGATAGATCTTCTCCTCAATCACTAGCTTCACTACTATCTTCTTCTTCATCTTCATCTTCATCGGAGACCGGAGCGAGACCATTTTTTTCACGAGACTCGTTGAGGCCTTTGAGCATCTTCGCGAAAAAATCATCGGACCTAGAGGAGGAGCTCGGTGGAGCATCGCCATCCAACATAGGAGGTAATCCTTGGACTGCGCGGAGCTCGTTCATCCCGTCAAATATCCGCTGGATCTTTCTCGCGTTCTTCTTTGCGGTCTCGTCCGAAACAGGCGGCTTCGGGTCCTTCTTTTTCTTGAAGACAGCTCTGATTGACGGTATCCAGTGTCTGCTCTTAGCCGTTTTCATCACCTCCTGAACCGTCTCCTTCAACGCTCCTATCTGCTCCTCCACTGGAACATCCTCAGCCGATTGGGTCCCCGTCTCGATAACCCGCTCCTTAAGCTTCTCCCGATAAACTCCCTGTAATAAAATTTCAAATAAATAATTAATAAAAATAACAAAGAAATAAATTTAAAGTTAAATAATTAATTTTAAACAATAAAAAGTAAAATAAAATACTTACACTAGCCTGCTCCCATCTATCATCGACCCATTTGCCCTTCGCCCCGTCATAGCCCAAGTACACGAAGTATCCGCCCATCGGTGGAAGTGGGACCTCCTCTTGGGTCTGCTCGTCGATAAAGCTCAGGGGCTCCTTCGTGTCAATCTTCAGCTTACCCTATAAAATATACATAAAGAATTATACTTATTAAAAAATTAAATTAAATAACTAATAACTTTTATTTTTACTTTAATAAATTATACCTCGATAATCTCGTGGCGGGTCTGGGTTTGGTTCCGAGAACCTGACTTGTTCGGCTTCTTCTGGTTCTGCCGATTCTGCTTATTAATCGCCGCCTGAGCCTGTTACGATTCAAGATAAAAAATTAATTAAACACTAATTTAATAATAAAATAATTAATTTAAGATTTTACCTTCTTCTGAGGGTCATTCATCATCTCAAGGGTCAGCTTCCAATCCTCGGGAAGCACATCCGGGGGACACTCATCCGAATCGCCATAATCGACCTTCAAGTCATGCTTCCACCGTCTGTAAGCAGCGGACTGAGACTGCGTTAGCTTCCCACTAATAAAGTTCCAATCTCGGCGGGCCCTCCACTCCTCGAGGTTGAAGAACTCCTCGAGTTTTCCGAGGATCGTGGTCTTTAATCCCCTCGGCACAGCACTCCACGAGGGGTAGTAGGGAGGGACTGTTTCTCGAACCGCGAGACCCACCACTTGGGCCACGTGTTTCCCATATTCTCCGAATGGGTTCCACGTGTCATCGAGGATACAAAAATCTACCGGAAGGGGCCCACCTAGCTTCTCCTTGGCATCGTTGGCGGTTTTGAGAGTCGAGACATTTCGGGGTCTCCTCTTTCGCTTAACTGTGTAAGAAAAGTATATTAATTAATTTAGTAATTTATATTAATTGAATTATATAAATTAATTTATATTTACCAGGAGGCTGAGTACAATCGTTCAAGTTCAGAGGTTGATTCGGGTTCGGATCTTCACCGTTCCCGTCACCCCGGATCTTCTATAACTATAATAAAATCAATAAATTGTTTTTTAGACTTTTTTTTATTAAAAATTACAAAAAACACACATATAAATTTTAAAAAAAAATATATTTTTCATAGTTTTAAAATTGTATATTATAAATTGCGTTTTAGTCCTCGTATTTTCAAAAATTACTAAAATACCCTAAAGTCCATAATATTTTTTTAAAAGTTTTTTAATTTGTCATTTAGTCCTTATATCATATATATTTACATAAAATACCCTAATTTGTCATTTAGTCCCTAAATTGCATTTTTAGTCCCTAGAGTTTTCACATTTGCATAAAATACCCTAAATTCTTTAAAAATATAAAGTTTTTAAAATTGCATTTTATTCCCTAAATTGCATTTTTAGTCCCTAGAGTTTTCATATTTGCATAAAAATTTCAAAACACATCAAAAATTAACATACACAAATTAACAAATAATCCTAAAACTTCTAAACATAAAAAATCATTACATCAAAACACATCTAAATACAAACCCTAATTTTTCTAAAAATTAACCAAAAAATCATGTTACATGGTATATTTAACAACAAAATACATATTCAGAATCTAAAATCTATCACACAATCACGGAATTAACAAGAAATCAAATACAACATTAAAAAAAAAATCAATTCGAAAATTAAAAAAAAAATAGGTTTAGTCACGGATTTGTGGTACCTGTTACGTGGAGATTATGTTGAACATATCCAGTAATCCATGCCAAGCAAGAGTAGAGGAAAAACAAAAACAAAAAAAAGTTAGGATTTGATTTAGAAAATTGAAAAAAAATTGAAGAAATGATTAAGTTTTGGCATGCAATCACTTACATTTGATGTTATAGGGGTGTTGGAATGGCTCAGAACAGCTCCTTCTTCCTCGAAATCGACTTTTTTGAGAGTGTTTTGATGTTTTTGTGTTTCAGAAATGAGCTCGGTAGGGTTTAATAGATAAATTGTTTACCGACGACACGATAGTCGTCGGTAAACAGGTCAAAGTCGTCGCTAAACACGACACGCGTCAAACAGTCGTACGCACGACTGTTTCGTGTCCTGGTTTACCGACGAGACATTTCCAAAAGTCGTCGGTAAACCCTTGGGCGGGAAAAATGAACCGCCCATTCTGGCCAATAAAATTTAGAATTCCGTTTACCGACGACTTGGGGTTTTGAATGTCGTCGTTAAATATTTACCGACAACATTCTTGAATTGAATGTCGTCGGTAAATTTTTAACGACGACATTCAATTCAAGAATGTCGTCGGTAAATCTTTAATGTTCGTCGGTAACTCTTTTTTTTTTTTTTTTAAATTTAATTTTTTCCTTTTTTTTTTTTTTGGGATTAAGAAATACACACACAACAGTTAAGGGTCAAACTTGAGTGTTAGGGGTGTTTGGTCAACAGTTAGGGTCAAACTTGAGTGTTAGGGGTATTTGTTCAACAGTTAAGGGTCAAATGTTAGTGTTCGGGGTGTTTGGTCAACAGTTAGGGTCAAACTTGAGTGTTAGGGGTGTTTGGTCAACAGTTAGGGTCAAACTTGAGTGTTAGGGGTGTTTGGTCAACAGTTAGGGTCAAACTTGAGTGTTAGGGGTGTTTGGTCAATAGTTAGGGTCAAACTTGAGTGTTAGGGGTGTTTGGTCAATAGTTAGGGTCAAATGTTAGTGTTCGGGGTGTTTGGTCAACAGTTAAGGGTCAAACTTGAGTGTTAGGGGTATTTGGTCAATAGTTAGGGTCAAACTTGAGTGTTAGGGGTGTTTGGTCAACAGTTAGGGTCAAACTTGAGTGTTAGGGGTGTTTGGTCAACAGTTAGGGTCAAACTTGAGTGTTAGGGGTGTTTGGTCAACAGTTAGGGTCAAACTTGAGTGTTAGGGGTGTTTGTTCAACAGTTAGGGTCAAATGTTAGTGTTCGGGGTGTTTGGTCAACAGTTAGGGTCAAAATTGAGTGTTAGGGGTGTTTGGTCAACAGTTAGGGTCAAACTTGAGTGTTAGGGGTGTTTGGTCAACAGTTAGGGTCAAACTTGAGTGTTAGGGGTGTTTGGTCAACAGTTAGGGTCAAACAATATCAAAATGCACTAAGACTAAAAAACAAATACAAAATATCCTAATCAGTTTCATATCCACTAATATCAATAGGTTCATCATCGCTATTAACCTCTATATGTTCTTCTTCATCGCCATATTCCTCCCACGTGTCGTCTTCGATTTCCTGGTTTTCATCAATAACCATTTCAAAAGCCATCTCAATACGAAAATGAGCTGGGTCAATCTCGATCTCCTCGGTAGTTGCCAAGTTCTCCGGTTCGGAAACCGTCTCAGTGTTACCCAAAGGTATACTAATGCTCTCGTTGTTTGTAGATAGTGATTCCGAACCCCATAACTCGGGACTCCATCCGTGACGGTCATTTATTTCCCAAACGGCTTTCCAACCTTTCATTGATTTCTTCGCACTAATCTCGTCAATGTAGAATACTTTCTTGGCTTGCGATGCTAAAATGTATGGTTCGTCTTCCCACTCAAAGTTTGTCGTGTTAATAAAGGTTACCCCATGTTCTGTCCTTGATTCAGCCATTTTGTACCATTTACAAACGAATAAGACAACTGAACACCCTTTAGTGTAATTAACCTCCAATATTTTCACTAATTCTCCATAACATGGTCTATCTTCGTACGTGGTACAAACTCTGTAATCCTGCGTGACTCTTTTTTCTCCTTTACCCTTGGTTACCCACTTGACACCATTCACGACACATGAATCGTATCTGTCCACCGCACCAAAAGACATGCTGGCCAAGGATACCATGTCAGTGGTAGCTAAGACATCACCTGACTCTTTCATCCCATGAACCTGTCATACATAAATAATACTAAGAACCTCGGACATAAGTAGATTATGTTTAAACCAACGTCTAAAGTACATACCTTTTCCAAAAACCAACTCTTAAACCGTTGACGATGCATAATCTCTATTTCGTCATCCGTTCCCGTAAGTGTGGATTTGTGTTCACTAAAATCATAAATGAATATAAATAAGTTAATGTAAATATATAAATATATAAATATATATATTTATATATATATATTTAAATATATAAATATATATTTATATATTTATATATTTATATATATATATATATATATATATATTTATATATTTATATATTTATATATTTATATATATATATATATTTTTATATATAAATATATATATAAGTATATAAATATAAATATAAATATATAAATATATATATATAAATATATATATATATATATATTAATAAGTAAACGTTACTTACGTCCTATATGGTTCGAGCTCGTCGCAGTTATTCAAAATATACCAACTGACGTGCTCCTTCTGAAGAGCTGGTAAAGCAACTGACTCTTTCTTGCCAATAGGAGTACACTGAGAATTGAAAACGGATATCTCTTTTGGTTCTGGCAGTTGTTCGTTGTATCACCCTGGATCGTTGAACTTTGTTTTTTCTTCACTAAGATACCGCGATATGAAAGTCAACGTCTCTTCCGCCACGTAACCCTCGGCTATGGAACCCTCAGGCCTAGCCGGGTTTCGAATATACTCTTTCAACTTCTTCAAATACCTTTCAAATGGGTACATCCACCGCATTTGAACCGGGCCCCCTAACAATGCTTCATCATATAAGTGAATCACTAAGTGGATCATGATATCAAAAAACGCGGGAGGTAAGATCATTTCTAACTTGCACATCACTTCAACCACTTTCGCCTTACCATCCACCAACTCTTTCCTACTCAAGTTCTTGTTACAAACGACTCTAAATACGTTAACTAACCCAATAATTGCGTCGCTAATCGATTTATCATCTAGAAGCCCAGGGAGACAACAAACAAAAAGGTACTGCATCATAACATGACAATCATGAGATTTCATTCCAATGATCTTCCCCGTATCGGCGTGAACGTTATTCCTCATACTAGACGCGAATCCATCGGGAAACCTCTGTACCTGTAACCACTCAAGAAACAACTTCCTCTTCTCCGCTGACAACGTATACTTTCCACGTTTTAGAATCGTTTTATTTCCTACTGTTGCCAACCACAATTCTTTCCTGAATTTCATTTTCTTAAGATCTTCCCGCGCCTTAACGTTACCTTTGTTTGGTTTCCCATCGACTGCTATAACTGTACCGAGAAGAGCATCACACACGTTTTTCTCGCAGTGCATGACATCAATGTTATGTTTCAACAAATTTTCGGACCAATAAGGTAAACGATAGAAAATACTCTTTTTCTTCCAATTCGTCTGGCGAGGACCTGTAGTCTTCGTCACCTTGCCTCCAAAATCCTTGTGTTTGCCGGGAAACACAATGGGAAGACCATCTAACTGTGTCTGAATACTAGCTGGACTATATTTCTTCGGTCGCTTAGTAAAATTGGTTGCCGGGTACGAAACATAATCTTTTCTAAACCGATGTCCGAAGGGTAACCAACGTCTATGGTCAAAGTAAACCACACCTTTTGTCACACCCAATGACGGTGTGGAATCCATGCATTCCGGGCAAGCCATGTAACCTTGACCCGACCATCCTGAAGTGTATGACCGAGCGGGGAAATCATTGGTGGTGGACAACAGACAAACCTTCATAGTAAACTCTTGCTTTGTATGGGCATCATACGTAAGGATCCCTTTACTCCACAACTCGTCCAACTCATCTATCATAGGGCGGAGGTAAACATCCATGTCCTTACCGGGCGATCGAGGACCCAGAATCAACAAACAAAGCTGAAAAGTGGTTTCCTTCATGCATACCACGGTGGCAAGTTATAGACGGTTAATATAACAGGCCACATGCTATACGAGTTGTTTTGCATAGAGAAAGGACAAAACCCGTCGATACCGAGACCCAAAAATACATTACGAGGTTCGCTAGCAAACTCAGGGTGTAGCGCTGCAAATCTCTTCCAACTATCACCATCAACAGGATGACGCAACACATCCGGATCGGCACTCTTACCGGTATGGTGCCAAATCATGTCTTCAGCGGTGTGCTTTGAAGCGTATAGTTGCTGTAACCTGGGAGCAATCGGAAAATAGCAGAGCTTCTTATGTGGTACTTTGATACCCTTCTTTGGGTCCCATCTAGACTCGCTACAAACTGGACACATATCGAGGTCTTTATACTCTTTATATAATATGGCACAATCGTTCAAACAAACATCGATGGTAATATACCCCATACCCAAGCTTTTCAACTTCTTGTTGCATGAATCATACGAATCGGGCAAAGTGTGAGGTTTGGTCAAAATACGACCAATCAACTCCAATAGCTCGGTGAATGACGAGTTAGTCCACTTGTTCTTTACTTTTACGTGCATAAGCTTGGCAATGAAGTTCAATGAACTCATCGCTTTACAACCCGGATATAATTCTGTCTCCAATTCGTTAAACAGTTTTTCGAAACTACTTGGAATTTCCGCGTCTCTCATCTCGGTGTCACCCTGATGACCGCCAACATCGTAACTGTGTCTCACATCGTCATAAACCTCGGCAATTTCATTAACTCTATTCGGAATAGGGATTTCTTCGGGAACGACCGGCTGCTCACCGTGTTTTATCCAAACCCGATACGACTTCATAATCCCTTCATTATAAAGGTGGTTCGTAACCGTCCGAGAGGCTAATCAATGATTATTTTTACAATAGTTACACGGGCAATAAATAAGATCTCCATATTGCGAATGTTGTTTTGCATATGCGATAAAACCCAAAACCCCAACAAGATAATTTGGATCGAATAAATCCGTAGCATCCATCCAACTCTTATCCAAAGCCATCTCTTTACAACAATCTTAGATAACTAGACAACTACATTCATATGAAAATAAAATAAAAAAATATTACAACCCAATTGATAAAATGAAAAAAAAATTACAACACAATGAATATAAATAACACAAATTACAAACCAATGGCTTGAATATAAATACAAACCAATAAATAAATAAATAAAATTACATCACAAATAAATAAATAAATAAAATTACATCATAATAAATAAATAAATAAAATTACAACACAATAAATATATAAACAATTTCAGATAAATAAATACACAAATACAAAAATATATGAAATATAATATATGAAATAAATGAATGTATGCATGATTTATACACAATATATAACAAGACAATCAAAAAATATACAAAATAATAACCTATATATAGCAACTAATACACAATTCAAAATTCATGCATAAAAAATTAAATTAAAAAGTTTGAAATTTTAAGAAAATACCTTGAATTGGTGGAAGAAATTGGATATTGATGATGAAGTCCCAACCTTGATAATGTAACAATAAACCTAAACCCATAACATTGCAAGAATTACACCAAATATGATTATAATAAAAAAAAAATATATTCAAGAATTTACCTAATATTTGTAGATGAAATTGTGTGTTGATGATGCCCCACCTTGATTATAAGCTTGCAAATGGTTAGAGATGAATTGGAGAAGGTATTGCAAAAAATTTGAATGAGTTTGATTGATGATTTTGGAAGAAATTGGGAGAAAAAAATGGGGGTTTTGGGGTTTAAGGAGATAAAAATACAGACTGTCCATATATGCACGTCAAATTTACCGACGACACGTAAAGTCGTCGGTAAACGTAAAGCCTCGTCGTTAAAATCTACATTTTACCGACGACTTTCCTATTTGTCGGTAACTTACCGACGACAATTTCAAGAAAAAAAAAAAAAAATAACGACGGCGTTTTGTCATTTACCCACGAGACTAGTCGTTGGTAAATTACCGGCGAAAGGTTTCTCGTGGGTAATTGCCTGTCGTCAGTAAATTTGAAAAGTTTACCGACGACTTTACGTGTCGTCGGTAAACTGTCGTGGGTAAATCCCCGATCTGTAGTAGTGAATGTACCATTGGATCGATCTTCCGATATTCTTCACCCTTCATAATATATCACATATCCATGTCTATCAAAATTTCTCTTTCGATGCATACAACACACCTAACATGATCTTGTTTTCTTCCTCAAATGGAGGTGGTTGAATTGTTTTACAATTAGTGGATATTGCCTTATGAGGTAAACTAATATATTCAAAATATGGAATACCAAAATTTGGATTAAAATCAAAATCGTTGTTATAAACATCTACATCCTCACTAGAAATATCGAAAATTGTACCTTTTTCTTCGGATGCAATAGAGTCAATATCACAATCACTATCACTCTCACTATCGTCGTCACTATCACTATCACGAATCGTATCACGCATCGTCATATGAGAGGTAGATGAAAAGTTGTCTCAATCGCAAAACTTTTACCCTATCGAGAATCAACCATAACTTTAGTTTCCCTTTAATACTGACATATATTAACATAATAATAATTGTCGTTCTTTACACCACTAGTCATTGATTTGATCATTTCATCCTTGATAAATAGAACATGAAACCTTAGAGGGTTCAGAAAATTGGGCAGCGCTAAAGTAAATCAAAACTAATTTCTCTTTCAATCCAATTACAATTCGAATATAATTTTTGTTTTAGCTCACGAAGTGTTGCACCTTCTTTGGTCGTAAAAACAAAAAACTATCTCCAACGATATAATCAATTAACAACATCATTACCACCATTCAAAATTCTACCACCATAACAATCCATGTCAATTTTCGGTACCATAACCTAAAAGTTAAACAACAACCTCAAATAAAGTACAATAACTAACAAAAAGAATGATCTTCCAAACAATTTAAACTATAATAACATATGACAAACATATATTAGTTATACAAATATAGATAAAAACCCATGATAATTATATCACATTTATAAAAATAAATTCTCAAATTTATAAATATTAACTTATTAAATTTGCAAAAGATAACAATAAAAAGTATAGTGAATAGAATAATTACCTATTAAGATGAACAAAACGAATGAATTCTGATTTATAAAAGTTTGTTGTATAATTATAGGATTTTTGAAAAATAGGAGAAGAAAATAGGTGTAGTGGCTATTAGGGTTTTTAAAACTGAATTGTTCTATTTATATTGATAATGAACGCTACTCGGAGAAAAACGCCTTTTAACCCGTTCTTTTTTAACGAAAGACGTCTTCTAATGAACGTCTTTCTAATTATAAATTATCTTAATTACTTTAAAGACACTTCCCTATACGTAGATTTTACAATTTTTTTTCCGTTACTAACAAGAAATCCTCGTGTAAAGAGTCAGCTTAGCGTTGGGTTGAGGTTCGAGTTTACACATTTACAGGCTGGTATATATGCTAATAGTACAATGCGTTCCTTTTAATGAAGCATCACTTAGCATGGATCCTTTAATTAAGACGTGCAGCTGAGATGTGGGAAAAATAAAGCTAACATGAAAGCTACAAAGTTTAGAAATGCTCATGCATGCATGTTACGTTATTCGAAAGTGCCATGGTTTTTGGGTCTTGAGATTGAGAGGCTAAAGGGTTTTTGTTGTAAGGAAGAGAATCTGGTTTCGGAAGTGGCCTGAGATAGCGATGGGGGCATGAGTAAGGAATATTATTTGGAATGTGAGAGAGATGGGCATATTATTATGTGGTTCTTTATGAATAGGTTATGGCTTTTTTCTTTAGTGCCAGAGTTAAAACACTCAAAGCTCATACTCAAAAGTATTTTTCAAGTGATTCTGAAATTTTGAGATTAAAAAAGTTATATAAAAATTAATAAGACCTGCAATGTATTGAAAAGGATGGAAAAAACTAGATTTGTTATAATCTTTAACAGACTTTCTCTCAATCAAATATTTTTTTCTAACTTTTCACTATTTAATTTCTTTTCATATATTAAAATATTTCTGAGTTGGTCATACTTTCTATCCTAATTTCTAAGATTCTTCTGACATGATCTTAATTCTACTGATTTTTCAACCTAAAAAGAAAATTGATGAACGTAAAGAATACAACTGCCGACCAAAAAAAAAAAAAAAGGTAAAGAATACAACTAAGCTTATTAAACAAAATGCTATGCTATTGTAATAAGAAGGAACTCTGGTTCAACCACGGTGTTTCATTACATGTTTTCTTTTTTTTCAAAATCGTAAATTATCTTAGACTATACCAACTAGAGGTTAAAACTGTTTTTCTTTGTTCTGACCAAAAAAAAATGTTTTCTTTGAAACTGATGGGTATAGAACTACATGATTGATCTTTGTTGGAATTATGCCCTAGCCCCGATCGTCTTGTAATGAATTGAACACAAGTGTTTACTATACACGATAATAGTTATCCCTACAGTTTTGATTAAATAAATTATTTCCTTGAATCTATGGCAAGGCTTTATGATTGTGGTATTGATCTACATAATATAAAGGCAAATCCTTGATTAAGTTACGAACTAGATATCATAAGGTGTTATGATAATGAGAATCTAGCTTATAGGACTTAATCTAAACTTGTTCTTAATCGTAGGATCATCGAGTTAGGACCTCGACGATCCAGTTAGATTAATATGTAGCTAACAAGTATTTATTGGATAAATATCGGTAGTTCTCGTTTACCGAGTTAGGTGCATAGATAATGCACATAGAGATGTGATTATCGAACTGACTAAAAATAGATATTCCTAATGGTTAATTATCTTGAACTGTCAAGTAGGTTAATCTCTAGAAGGAATTTTATGCATGTAATCCTTTGACCTGAGACCATCACTATTGTTGTGTATATGCTTGTTGTGTTTTGATACTGGACTACTAGTGTGTCATAATGCTAGTTGAAAAGATATTGGATACAACTAAGTATATATGCTCCTAGGGATGAGTCAAGATGGAATCTATCAACTCTAGGTAAAGAGTTTGAGCTCTACGATGTCATAATATTATAACGATTGTATCAAATCCTTGGCCAAGGTGATAGAATGAATGAAGAAATGTGTTTCTTAGGTCATTCGTCAATCGTTGATAATCGACGTGTAACGTGGTTGATTTTCTAAATGGGATTTGAGAGTTATGCCATATCCCAAGATAATCCGGAGCTGGAAAGATAGAGGGAATACTTATATGTTTCTTCACCGGGTTCTTTGTACAGAGTTACTTCACGTTATCCGGTCGTTGGGGAGTGTTGTTAGACGCCAACCTCGATTAGTGGTTAATTTAATTAACTACTACCGGTTTAACGATGAACCCACGTAGTCGCACACTAACGAGTGTATTGAACTTGCTTCATGACGTTAATTAGTTTCATATTGGATAATAAATATTAATTAATTATATACTTGGAATATTGGTATATTAATTTGCTAGCACAAATTAATATTCTGATATAAGACCGGTCTAAGACAAAAGAGAAAGATAAAAAAGGAAAATAAAAATTGACAAGTTTGTGGATCGAACCACAGAACTCTAGTAGTGTGAAATGTGTCACTAACCGCTAGGCTAGTCAATTGGTTTTCTGTATAATGTAGAAAGTCCAAGTCCACTTAACAAGTGGTAATAGACTAGATTTTAAGATAATCAATTTCATTATAGACTTTTCCATTCTTGTCTTTTCATTTTCTTCTCTTGAGTTATAAGTATAATGAGAAATCATTATACACATAACTTTTCATCAGTTTTTCTTCCATGAAAAAACCCACAAGAAATAAAAGGTCTTTTGTCTCCAAGCTAGAATTGTGATTCTGGAAGTAAGGCTCAAGCTCGGTGTGCAAAGCGTGGAAGCTTCAAGCTTTTGAAGCTGGTATTGGCTAAGTCCAACAGCTCCCAATTTTTTAGCTAGAATCGGGAGTCAAATAGCTAATTTTTCTTAAATATTCACTCCCTATCACAGCTTTACTCCAACAGCTTCCCAATTTCAACTTCCCAATCTATATTTTGATTTTATTTTAATACTTTTTCCATTTTAATTCTAATTAATCATTTTTATAAAATTTCATTATTTATAATTTATATATCTTAAAAAATAATATAAATTATTTTTAATATTTAAATGATAATTATAATTATTTCTATCAATTATTTATAGTTTTGAGATATTTTTTTTGATAATATTAAAATATATTACTTTATTTTTGAAAATATTAAATTTATTGATAAATTTGTTGAATTATAATGTGCATAAAAAAATTAATTTATTATTAGTAAACATAAAATTAATTTATTATTAGTAAACATAAAATTAATTTTAAATTAATTATTATTATTATGAAAATATTTATTAAATAATAATTTAAAATAATAATATGTAATTTATAATTATCAACTAAAGATTTAAATATACATATATATATATATATATATATATATATATATTTATATTTAAATAAACAAGAATAAAGAATAGATTAGATTTTAAAAAAAAAATTAAAATTGATGGATTGGGGGTGAAATTTTTAGCCACATCTAGCTAAGAAAACTTGTGGATTGGGAACCCTATAATTGGGTTCCCTATAATCGGGAGGCTATTGGAGTGCTAAAATATGATTTTCAACTCCCAATTGTAGCTTTTTGCTACAATCGGGAGCCTATTGGACTTAGCCAGTCCAACAGCTACCCAATTGAAAAACCAGAATTGGGAGTCAAACAGGGTATTTCTTTCAAATAGCAACTTTAAAAACAGTTTTACTCCAACAGCTCCCCAATTTCAACCTCCCAATCTTATTTAAAATTTATTTTAACAATTTTTCTATTTTAAATAATTTATAATTATATATATATATATATTTAATTTATACATAAATGTTTGAAATTAAAATTAATATTTAATATTAATTTTTTTATTATATATTACTAAAAATAAATATTGTTATTCTTTATCGTAATATTTTTTAAATAATATGTCTATTATTTATTTCTATACGAGAATTTTAAAAGTATTAGTTTTTCAAATTTTATTCAAAGAATATAATCGAAGCCATTAATATTCAAATAATAAAATAAATTAATAATATAAGTAGATTAATTATGAGATTTTATTAAAAATGTGTGTTAAATTAATAAAATAGATTGTTGGGAATAGGTTGTTTTGGTTAATGAAAATCATATAAAATATTAAAAAATCAAATTGGAGATGAGATTGGGGTTAGCCACATGTAGCTAACATTTCTTAAGAATCGGGTTCCCTATTCTGGCTTTAGCCAGAATTGGGAACCTGTTGGAGCTGGTTTTACATTATTCAACCCCTAATTGTAGCTTTTTGCTACAATTGGGGTCCTATTGGACTTAACCTAAGAAAACTTGTGAATTGGGAACCCTATAATTGGGTTCCCTATAATCGGGAGGCTATTGGAGTGCTAAAATATGATTTTCAACTCCCAATTGTAGCTTTTTGCTACAATCGGGAGCCTATTGCAGAAGATCATATTTGACACGGCTTATGATCTTCTGCAGATTGTTATAACTTACTTTTACCCAGCTATTTTTATGCAGTTATTATGCATAGTTATATCAAAAAAAAAAATCTAATACTCCCTCCGATTCAAAATGTTTGTCCACTTACTAAAAATATAGTTTCAAAATGTTTGTCCACTTAGAATATCAAGACATTTTTTCCTTCTTTTTTCCACTATTACCCCCATTAAAAAATTAAAATTTATGTTTCCAATACATGGTTAAAATATCAAGACACTTTATGAAGGGTACTTTTGTAATAGGAAGTGTAATAATTACATTTCTTAATTTGTGTGAAAAGCAAAGTGGACAAACATTTTGAAACGGAGGGAGTACAGATAAAAAGATGTATATTGGCACTGTTAATTTATTTTCTAACTGAATCTATTAGCATCACGTATTGATCTTTTATAAAATAGTTTATGATTTTTTTTTATCTCAGTAGTTATTATTTTTTTTGGAGTTATAAAATCCCTACTTCTGTAAAACGATTTGTAGAAGACTTGTTTATTTATATTGAAACTCTAAACTCCTACAAAGTCCAATGACTTGAAAAGTCCAATAACTTTTGAGTACCCTAAAATTTTAATGGAGTTAAAAAAGTCTTGATTGAATACATCTAGATTTTAAAAGAGTTTTTAAAATCCCAATTGAATACCCCAAGATTTTAATAGACTTTTTAAAATCGTGATTGAATACCTCTTAAAATCCAAAAAAATCCAACAGACTCTCAGTTGAATACATCCCCCCTATAACACCAAAGATAAGGTTTGATTAGTACGATTATCTATTTTGATTTATGACCAGAAACAATTCTAACACTATTACGTAGTTACTTTAGGCCATTATAAGCACCATATTGTAAGTATCCAATGGGGTGTAATTCATCACTATGAAAAAACTCCATTGGTCATTTTATATTACATTAATACACCATAACTATCTTATGATCAAATGACCTCTTTTTTTTTTCGAAAACAAGTTTACGAACAAAAACAGTTTTCTTACAATATGTTTTGCCATATGCATCTTTAAAGAATTAGTTATTACAATTGTGGTTGCAACAATTGCTCCATTACCGAAATTATAATTTAACTTCTCTTATTCTTATTTGTCTATTAATATTTAGAGTATGCAACATTTTGCGTATTCCTAGACTACTACGAGTATCCAATACCCTTTTCGAGTAATTAATAGAAGTTCAAGAAATTACGGAAACAATTTCCATTAATGCCCTTACCTTGTTTCTTGGTATTAGATAACTGTATCTAAAGGTCATACTAAGTTACTTATACATCTTCTAAAGATATTTAAGGATTCATGGGAATATCATGCTTAAAATATCTTTTGGAGTTCATAACTCATGGATACAAGAATATAAACTTAGTACCATTACTAAGTTCTTATTACTTTAGACATGCATCACATACATTCTATGCATCCGCAAGAGATAATTTAGTCAACAACTCATTTAACATATCAATGAGTTTCATGTACATAAGAAAGACTCTCAAGTTGCAGTCATAATCCTTGAGATTACCTAACCAACTTGGGATGATTTGAGAAGTGATTTAGCAGAAATACTGAGAAATCTAATCATTGGAAGGTATAGGAAACAATGATTTAAGAACACTATTATATAACTGTCAAAGATATGGACTATTATCTGAGAGATATATAATTGGAAACTTTAAAACATGAATGAGCCCCCTGGTAGTCAGGTCGTTTCTCACGCATAATTAAAGTGAAGAATGAAAACTATAAAACATGAATGAGCCCCCTGGTAGTCAGGTCGTTTCTCACTTATAATTATAGTGTGGTACATTACCTATTTTATCATATAAAATAAGAGACTCAAAACTGTTTAGCCCCCTGGTAGTCAGGTCGTTTCTAATTAGTTTTGTTGAGTTTTCCCATCCTATAATAGAATACTATCAATTCCACGTCCTCTGGGTAGTCTAGACTAAAAACGTAAATTAATAAGTTAATCCTATTATCAAATAATCTAGAGTTTTATAATTTGTACTCGAACTACAAGTCCATCTGGTAGTCAGATCAAGACTTGTAAACTTAACAGATTTGAAACTCTATTTACGATGGACAAGTCTCATGAAATATCTAATATTTCGTCTTAATAAACTCAATAATTTGTAGGTATCAAGTGGGAATTATTTAGAATTCATAATTCTAAAATTTAGAATGGTAACTATGTTCAAAATAATATGAAAATCTAATTATCATACTAAAAGAAAATATATATTACATCACATATAATATATAAAATATTTATAAGGGTCAATTACCCAAGGAGACTTGAGAAAAATCAATGTGCCACTTAGGAGCTAGTCAATTCCTCTCTCCTTCTTAGAGGCCAATAAAATGTCCAATGTCATAACTACCCTTTTAGTGCATATAAGACAAAAAAATAGATTATTTCTCTCTCCTCCACTACCATTACTCTCTCTCCTCCATTACCATTAATCTCTCTCCTCCTTTATCATTTTTTCTCTCTCCTCTTTCATTAACTATCAAATATTTTCCAGCTCCGACCACAACCACCGATCACCGCCGGCCACCTCCGGCCACCGCCGGAAATAGTTCTGAGCGTGGAAAAAAGTTCTGAGTCTGGAAAATAGTTCTGAGTCTGGAAAATAGTTCTGAGTCTGGAAAAAAGTTCTGAGTCTAAGTGCAAAAGTTCTGAGTCTAAGTGCAAAAGTTCTGAGTCTGAGTGCAAAAGTTCTGAGTCTGAGTGCAAACGTTCTGAGTCTGAGTGCAAAATTTCTGAGTCTGAGTGCAAAAGTTCTGAGTCTGAGTGCAAAAGTTCCATTAACGCCAGATTTTTAATCGCCAACAGTGTTGAGCGCAAAAGTTCTGAGTCTGAGTGCAAAAGTTCTGAGTCTGGGTGCAAAAGTTCTGAGTCTGAGTGCAAAAGTTCCATTAACGCCAGATTTTTAATCGCATAAGTTCTGAGCGCAAAAGTTCTGAGTTTACATAATTTCTTAATTCAATTATTGAAGCATCTTAAAAATATATTTCACTTCATAATTTATTTGATAACACTAAATAAAAATATTTATTACCTAATCAATTATTAGGTTGATGTAATATATTGTTTAATAGAAATAACAATTAAAATAGAAAAAAGAAAATTAATTGCACTATGAACCATTAGAATTACAAAGCATGTTTTTTCTTTGTGCTAGCTCAACAATGGCTGCGGAAAGTGAGGGACACCTCACGTCAAAAAAAAAAAATGAGGGACAACTTGTGACGATGGGCTCAAGTCCCAACACCAACCAAAAGTAAATTGCACTACATCCTTCCACCAAAAGCAAGGCTGGTGAGAGTCAAAAAATATACAAACAGGTTGACCGATCTGGTCAAACCAAATCTAAAAAAAAAAAAAAAATACTAGCGTACTGTGTACGCGAAATCAAAAAAGAACAGAAAAAGTTGCAGAGCTATTAGACATAGCTGGAACAACAAAGCTTAGAAAGAAGCTTTCCTCCTTCAAGATCTCGTCGGCCATGGCCCACACCTCTTGAAGCTCGATGAGATCCAACTCCATTACTTTTTCAACTAGTTCTATAGCCACCATCAGTGCTTAGCATTTTCCGGCGAGGTTTGAGCTTCGAAGAGAGAGAAAGAGATGAGAAATGAGAGATGAGAAAGGAGAGAGGAGATTCAGCGTGTTTTTGTTTTGATTTTTAATTGACAAAAGATATTATATATAGGTAAATAAAAAACAAAAGAGGGTAAGAAGGTAATTGTATTTTTGGCTTATAGTGTAAAAATTAGTTTGTGCCCTTTAGTAAGAAGAGACTAAAGAGCCGGTCTTGTTAGATCACGAGGTGGTGTTTTCAAGACCCTTTAGATAATAATCTTTATTTATAATCATGTCTTCTTAAGAATATTAAAAAAATATAAGTTTCTTTTATCTAAACCAAAATTCCTTATTATAAAAACAATTCAAATAATAAAAAATTAAACCATACTATATCATTCTAACAATGTTTTGCTTTTATCGGCCACTAAAAACAAAAAAGAAATATTTTATAAAAAACATAAATACTTTCTTAATCCATCAACATGGATTTTCAAGGGTTTTTTTTCCTAGGAATACATTATTCCTTATGGTAGTAACAAGAAAGATAATATAGAAAAAAAGAAAAAAAACATTCTGCAAAAAGCATTTGATTTCTCAACATCCTTTAACAGAATACAACTAGATCATCATCACTGTCCTTTATAAATTACCCAAAAGTGACTAATGATCATAACCAAACAAGGTAGATCAAATGATATTCACAATATCATATATATTTGTAACAGTTGCACATAAACCATCCGACACTTTTTTTTCTTTTCCTTTTAAAACCATCCGACACAATTAATCAATGGGAAAAACAAAAGTCCTTTTACAATACAACAGTACAAACCTTTTTTTTTCTATTTTCAACGCAGCGTTCGCAACGCTGTTTTTTTTTTCTTATGGTAATTCGAAACCAAATAACCAAATAAAACAATACAGATATCTTATCTTTGACTACTATCAGTAGAACAAAAACCTTAAGCAAGCGACCGAATGTTCTGAATTAGAATTAAACAATTTAATAATAACCCTAACATAAATTTTAATATATAAAAAACTTGATTTTTCATATAAACCTAAAAAGTAAAACTCAAATATTATCAAATAATATCATGCTTAAATTCCTAAATCGTAACAATTGGCTCTGATACCAATTGAAGGAAAATTGCAACTCAATTATATCAAAATATAATTCGGCGGAAACAAAATTGCAATTAAAAAACCACCTAGTTGCTATTTAAGGATTTAAAACAAAGAAAAATTCGATTTTATACCTTAAGCCGCTGTATGAAAATCAGATTGTTTAATTTATTTTATTATTTGAATATTAATGGCTTCGATTATATTCTTTGAATAAAATTTGAAAAACTAATACTTTTAAAATTCTCGTATAGAAATAAATAATAGACATATTATTTAAAAAATATTACGATAAAGAATAACAATATTTATTTTTAGTAATATATAATAAAAAAATTAATATTAAATATTAATTTTAATTTCAAACATTTATGTATAAATTAAATATATATATATATATATATATATATATATATATATATATATATAAAATTATAAATTATTTAAAATAGAAAAATTGTTAAAATAAATTTTAAATAAGATTGGGAGGTTGAAATTGGGGAGCTGTTGGAGTAAAACTGTTTTTAAAGTTGCTATTTGAAAGAAATACCCTGTTTGACTCCCAATTCTGGTTTTTCAATTGGGTAGCTGTTGGACTGGCTAAGTCCAATAGGCTCCCGATTGTAGCAAAAAGCTACAATTGGGAGTTGAAAATCATATTTTAGCACTCCAATAGCCTCCCGATTATAGGGAACCCAATTATAGGGTTCCCAATCCACAAGTTTTCTTAGCTAGATGTGGCTAAAAATTTCACCCCCAATCCATCAATTTTGATTTTTTTTTTTAAAATCTAATCTATTCTTTATTCTTGTTTATTTAAATATAAATATATATATATATATATATATATATATATATATATATATGTATATTTAAATCTTTAGTTGATAATTATAAATTACATATTATTATTTTAAATTATTTATTAATAAATATTTTCATAATAATAATAATTAATTTAAAATTAATTTTATGTTTACTAATAATAAATTAATTTTATGTTTACTAATAATAAATTAATTTTTTTATGCACATTATAATTCAACAAATTTATCAATAAATTTAATATTTTAAAAAATAAAGTAATATATTTTAATATTATCAAAAAAAATATCTCAAAACTATAAATAATTGATAGAAATAATTATAATTATCATTTAAATATTAAAAATAATTTATATTATTTTTTAAGATATATAAATTATAAATAATGAAATTTTATAAAAATGATTAATTAGAATTAAAATGGAAAAAGTATTAAAATAAAATCAAAATATAGATTGGGAAGTTGAAATTGGGAAGCTGTTGGAGTAAAGTTGTGATAGGGAATGAATATTTAAGAAAAATTAACTATTTGACTTCCGATTCTAGCTAAAAAATTGAGAGCTATTGGACTTAACCTTATAGCTGACCTTTGGAAAAAAAGTTATAGCTGACCAAAACAGATTCGACAGCATCATCATATGGTTTGATAAATTATTTTGGTGAATGATCTTTAAAAGTTAAACAAAATAATCTTCAACAACATATAAACAAAGATTATAAGCTTTTGGTGTTCTATGATTCACCTCCGAAAGATATTCAATTATTAAAATAATTTCTTGCAGTCAATCATATAAAGCCTTCATCAGCAATATTAGTCTTTACTTTTCTAAGCCTCACCATGCCTACTGGTCACTTGTTATTAGTTTTCCTTCAAAATTTCTGAAGGTATAATTTTTTTTTCAAGATCTGAAGCTATAATTGTTTCTTTGTTTCCAACGTTTTCGACTGTAGATTTTTTTTATCATCAAATTTATTGTTTTATTTGTACGATTTATTTGTAATAATCTTATAAAAAAGATAATGAATAAACTTCATCTCTTTTCTTTTTGACAAAAAAAAAAAAAATCACCTTCTTTTATTTTTGACAAAAAAAAAGTACCCTTTTTTTTCAAAATAAAATATACATAAATAATTACATTTATTATTATTATATGATAACTATAATGGAAGAGATACATTTAAATTTATTAGGAAACTGTATTTTTAGTTTATTGGATAGATATTTTGTTTTTATAGTGTATTATTTAAATATAAGAATGAAGGTATATTTTCTTCTAAAGTCTATTAAATTCCATTAAAATCTTGACATAAGAATCCGTCAAACTTTAAATAGACTTAAAAAGAATCCGTCAAACTCTATATGGAATTAAAACCGTCTGTAGAGTCTGCAAAGTCTATGGATTTTTAAAATCCAAAAAAATTCAACAAACTCTCAGTTGAATACGCCCCCCCTAAGTCAAAAATTGTGAGAAATAGTTTACTAGTTTCACAAGGAAGATTTCCTTGAAGTATGATTTTAAATCATATGAAACTTGTGAGACTTATCTTAATGAAACATGACTAAATCTCATTTTGATGAAAATGGAGACAATGTTAATGAGTTCTTTGTCCACTATATATTGATGTATGTGGCCAGTCTAAACTTTAGCCAAAGATAGATATTCTTACTTCATCTCCTTCACAAACTATATAACAGATATATATGTGTTTACCAAATGTAACACCAATATAAATAATTTGAAATGTTCAAATTACTATTGAGTGAAATTGAAAGCAAGTATATAAGAGTATGAAGGAAGTAAGATATCAACCTGTATAGGTGAATATCTTAGCAATGAATTAATAGATTATCTATGACAAAATTAGATTTTATCTCAGTGATTCACTAGGTTTTAAATATTTCTTAGGATTATGTTTTAAAGTCAATTGCATATTTAATAAACTCTTAGGTCCCACTAAACAGTCGATGAAATCCATATGTGGTATGGAGATGATATAAATCAAACCTTAAAATGTAGAATTTGAATGTTTGATTTATACTAAACAACTTGTAATGGATAAGCTTGAGTTGATATCCTTCAAATATAGATTTGTTGGATACCCAAAGAAAATAATGAGGTAATATTTCAGAGTTATTTATACAAGCTAAAGAGCATTTGATGCATGCCAATATTTCTTTCCTTGATGAGTTAATAGTTTCATTTAAGGTTCAAGTCTCACACTTTGAGGAATTAGGGACGATTAATGAACCTTTCTTGGAAAAGGAAGTTAACAAATTAAGAGAAAGAAGAATTTATTGTACACAAGCCTCCTATAGGTTATATAGATATCATCATACACCAAAATCAATTGTAATAATGGTGATAGTTTGATGAGGAAATCATATAGATGAAAACCCCATCAAGTGATGATCCCATATCCCTATGAAGAGGTTATGACTAGTCTAGATAGTGACAAGTGGTTAAGAACCATAGAATCTGAATTAATATCTATAAGGATCAACAAAGTATAGTACTTTGGTTGAATATTTAATAGATATAAGATCCATTTATAGTAAATGGGTGCTAGAGATATGATTGGAGTAGACGGTAGGGTTAAGACCCATAACGTCCTTCTAATTGCTAAGCGTTTAAATCAAAAGGAAAACATCAATTATGGTGAATTCCTTTTCTCAGAGTAATGCTTAGTTCATTTCAGATTCTTCGATTGGTAACTACATACTATTATTTTGAGATATGGTAATATCATGTGAAAAAATAGTTTTCACTAAATGGGAGTTTATGACGTCCTTAAGACCAATCCTAAAGGTCTAATATTTCCATTTACTCATAATAAAATACGTAAGTTCCAAAATACATTTAATGGGTTCAGCAAATGTCACTAAGTTGGATTATTCTCTTTCATAAAATCAAATAGTTGATTTTATGATTTTAGAATAAGAGTCATAAGAGTACAAAGGACTAGTGGGAGTACACTTATATTCCTAATGTTATATGTAGATGACATCTTATCACATAAGGATATGATATACCAACCAAGCAATTAACCAAGTTTTTGATTGTTAAATAGTTCTCCATGAAATATTTAAGATAGTAGCTTATATTCTTTGAATTGGGATCTACAGAGATAGATCAAAGAAGCTACTTGACCTATATCAATCTTACTAGATTTATACTTTTATAGAAGTATCGCATGGAAATTCCAAGAGGATCTATTCGACAATAGGCTTTGGAGTTACTCTTAATGTTAGGGTTTGTTCTAGGACCCTAAAAGTAAGAGAATGAATGTGTATAGTCCTATTTGTTAAAACAATAAGGATCTATCTAACACACCATGAAAAGTGTATAAGACCTAAAGTACACTACACGCTAGGAGTAGCGAGTAGGTATGAAGGTAACCTTGATAAGGAATGTTGGAAAGTAGTGAAGACTATCCTTAAGTACTTAAGAAGTATTAAGGACCAATTCCTCATATGTGGAGAATATAAGTTGAAGTTAATTGGGTATATAGATGCTTGTTTTGCTTCAAACGTGGATGATAACAAATCAAGATATGGTTGTGTCTATATAGAGGAGAAGTAAATTGAAATAGTTCCAATCAAAACACTGTAGCAGATTTCGGTTACTAGAAGTAGAATACAT
Source organism: Nemophila menziesii (assembly GCA_029959085.1). Classification (NCBI taxonomy): domain Eukaryota; kingdom Viridiplantae; phylum Streptophyta; class Magnoliopsida; order Boraginales; family Hydrophyllaceae; genus Nemophila; species Nemophila menziesii. The sequence continues at coordinate 2,161,835 of JARWIR010000048.1, read as the reverse complement.
AGCTGCATAAGATGCAACTATGCCAGTGGTTTGGATAAAATAGTTCTTTATATATACATAGTGTGGTTTCAAAATGTAGATATTGTTTCTTTATACAATGACAATATTTGAGATATTGTATGATTAAAGAAACCTAGAATAAACTATAGATCCAAACAAATTCTGCAATAGTACCGCTTGATTCGAGATATAATTGAACATGAAGATGTTCACATTAAATAGGTAGAAGGAAGGAACACGATGTATATCTATTCATCTAAGTTGTCTATCAGAAGAGTCTGATGAGAACAAACTGTTTATGAGTTATGGTACTTGAACGATTGGGTCTAGGCCAAGTGGGAGATTGTTGGAATTATGCCCTAGCCCCGATCGTCTTGTAATGAATTGAACACAAGTGTTTAATGTACACGATAATAGTTATCCCTACAGTTTTGATTAAATAAATTGTTTCCTTGAATCTATAGCAAGCCCTTATGATTGTTGTATTGATCTACATAATATAAAGACAAATCCTTGATTAAGTTACAAACTAGATATCATAAGGTGTTATGATAATGAGAATCTAGCTTATAGGACTTAATCTAAACTTGTTCTTAATCGTAGGATCACCGAGTTAGGACCTCGATGATCCAGTTAGATTAATATGTATCTAACAAGTATTTATTGGATAAATATCGGTAGTTCTCGTTTACCGAGTTAGGTGCATAGATAATGCACATAGAGATGTGATTATGGAACCGACTAAAAATAGAGATTCCTAATGGTTAATTACCTTGAACTGTCAAGTAGGTTAATCTCTAGAAGGAATTTTATGCATGTAATCCTTTTACCTGAGATCATCACTATTGTTGTGTATATGCTTGTTGTGTTTTGATATTGGACTACTAGTGTGTCATAATGCTAGTCGAAAAGATATTGGATACAACTAAGTATATATGCTCCTAGGGATGAGTCAAGATGGAATCTATCAACTCTAGGTAAAGAGTTTGAGCTCTACGATGTCATAAGATTATAACGATTGTATCAAATCCTTGGCCAAGGTGATATAATGAATGAAGAAATGTGTTTCTTAGGTCATTCGTCAATCGTTGATAATCGACGTGTAACGTGGTTGATTTTCTAAATGGGATTTGACAGTTATACCATATCACTGGATAATCCGGAGCTGGAAAGATAGAGGGAATACGTATATGTTCCTTCACCGGGTTCTTTGTACAGAGTTACTTCACGTTATCCGGTCGTTGGGGAGTGTTGTTAGACGCCAACCTCGATTAGTGGTTAGTTTAATTAACTACTATCGGTTTAACGATGAACCCACGTAGTCGCACACTAACGAGTGCATTGAACTTGCTTCATGACGTTAATTAGTTTTATTATTGGATAATAAATATTAATTAATTATATACTTGGAATATTGGTATATTAATTTGTGCTAATATTCTGATATAAGACCGGTCTAAGATAAAAGAGAAAGATAAAAAAGGGAAATAAATATTGACAAGTTTGTGGATCGAACCACAGACCTCTAGTAGTGTGAAATGTGTCACTAACCGCTAGGCTAGTCAATTGGTTTTGTATAATGTAGAAGGTCCAAGTCCACTTCACAAGTGGTAATGGACTAGATTATTAAGATAATCAATTTCATTATACGTTCCTGACTTTTCCATTCTTATCTTTTCATTTTCTTCTCTTGAGTTATAAGTATAATGAGAAATCATTATACACATAACTTTTCATCAGTTTTTCTTCCAAGAAAAAACCCACAAGAAATAAAAGGTTTTTTGTCTCCAAACTAGAATTGTGATTCTGGAAGTAAGGCTCAAGCTCGGTGTGCAAAGCGTGGAGGCTTCAAGCTTTTAAAGCTGGTATTAAACAATCTGATTTTCATACAGCGGCTTAAGGTATAGAATCGAATTTTTCTTTGTTTTAAATCCTTAAATCGCAACTAGGTGGTTTTTTAATTGCAATTTTGTTTCCGCCGAATTATATTTTGATATAATTGAGTTGCAATTTTCCTTCAATCTTAGAATGCATGACTATAAAATGATTTTCTTTCACACTTTAGTCTTTTGTGTTTGCTTTGAAGATCATGAACGATACATATGTATGGACGCTGGCCGGGAACTCACAGTACACATAACTTCCGTTCTCTGTGACTTTAAGTTTTTTTTGTAACTTTTTGCACTTACAGTATTATTCTTTGACAAAATCTCTCCATATTAAATTCTACGATTGGCTAAATATATCACAGATCTTTCTATTGACTCCTCCAATTCATCGGACAAGTACGTTACTTACAAAAGCTTATTTTCAATAAATCACACTTTAAAATTTCTCTGCATGATTGTTTCTGGCTTTGTTTATTCCTATCACTATACGTGTCTAGTAGGAGTGGTATGTAAACTATTTCTGTTGGTTTTTATTTAATATTAGAAAAGGGAAAAAACAGAAATGAATTTATAGAAAAAATGGGAATGGAAAATGGTTTATAATGAAATGGACGGAAGTAGTACTTAATGAAAGAAAACTTTGTATTAAGCTGATTCTTACAAGCAACTTGATCGATTCTTACAAGTGACCAAAGGTCATATTTACAGTGTCCCTTTAGCCGGTTTACTTTCTTTTAGAAAGTAGTAGACTAAATTTTAATACATAATGGGACTAGATAATTCTAAACATTGACGTATCTATCTTTGCAATTAGTGAGCTTTATGAAACGGTCCGCGCGTTCGGAGGTTAAGGACATTATTCCGGCTCGTAGGGATCCTCTCGTCCCTATCGGAAGACTCGCGGGACCCACATGGGCCTTTCGGAATATTCTAGATGCTTGTAGAGTATTATAGAATAAAATAGAATAATATAGATTGTAATAGATTATTCTAGAGTATAGTAGAGACAAGGAGAAGGTAGGAAGAAGGTAGAATCTTCTAGAGAATGGGCTTGGACTTGAAGCCTTCTAGACCCATCCATAGAGTAGTATAAATAGATGTGCCATCCTCATTTGTAAATCTAACCAAGAAAATCTTCTCTAAAGCAATACAAAGCTCTTTCTCTCAAACTCTCTCTAAATTGTCTCTTGGTCTCTTTAGTGCTCAAGTGTGCCTAAGAGTAGTGCCCAAGTGTTCCAAGGGTTGTAGAAACTAAGTGTGGGAATTGTGGTCTTGTAGGCTGATCTCAAGCAAGGCGTTGGGGACTTGATTGGGAGCCGCACGGGGTGTACGAGATTTCTAGGTGGTGAAACTCTACGCACGTGACAAGTGGTATCAGAGCACGGTTGCGACAAGGAACAATGGTGGTTGATGGTACTAGCAAGCAAGGAGACAATGTGGTGGATGCGGGAAAGACAAAGGATAAGAGCGGGTCTCGTCATGCTTCAAGGGATGAGTTTTCATGCTTGGAACAACATATGCAAAGGTTGGAGGAAGGTTTCCAAAATATTGCATCCTTGGTGGATGACATGGCTGATCAAATGAAGGATCTTAATGATGAAAGGTTGGGGGAGCATTTGTCGACCCTTGAAGAACGGGAGGTAGTCTTCAAGGATGATATGCAAGCTACTATCAATCAACAAGCTGTAGGAGTGCATCAAAGATGGAGGCCATGATGGAGGCCAAATGTATGGCTATGGTGGATGGGGTCAAAGCCGAGTTGGAGTAGGTGAAGACCGAGTTGGCCATCTAAAAAACCGTTGTGGGGAACGCTATGACGGTGGGTGCCGCACCGTCTATGTCAAAGATCGATGTGCCTAGACCTAAGTTCTTCAACGGGTCTAGGAATGCTAAGGAGTTGGAGAACTTCTTGTGGGACTTGGAGCAATACTTCACGGCTTCAAACATTAAAGATGATGCTTCTAAGGTATGTGCTGCTCCTTTATATTTATCGAATGTTGACTCACAAGGGTACGATTCATGAATATGTTAAGGAGTTCCAAGAGTTGATGTTGGAAATTCCAAGCTTGGGTGAGGAGGAGACCCTATTTTCATTCATGGATGGCTTGCAACCTTGGGCCAAGCAAGAGTTGCAAAGACATGTAGTGCAAGACGTGTCATCGTCCATTTCCGTTGTCGAGAGCCTTATCGAGTATACAAAGAAAGGTGGGGACCAACCTAAGAGCCAAAGCCATGGATCAAAGGATAACAAAGGAAAAAGTGAGGGAGGCAACAACAAAGGTACATTCAATACTAGTACTAGTTCATATAAACCATCTTTTCCCAAGGCAAATGATCAAGGCGGAAGCAAGTTCGGAGGAGGGAAATCGAACAACGGTAACAACAACAACAAGAAGACTAGCGAGTGTTGGTTGTGCGGAGGAAAAGGCCATCGTATGTTCAATTGTCTACAAAGAACCAAGATGGCTAGCTTGCTCACCAAAGACAATGATGTGCAAGAGAAAGACGATGTTCAAATGAGTTCACTATGCCTCCTTAATGCGGTCAAAGCGAATGTGGAGACCTCATCTAAGGTTAAACGTGGTGGATCAATGTACGTGACAGTGACCATTGGGAGGGAATCGTTCAAGGCGTTGGTGTATACGGGAGCTACCAACAACTTCATGCATACTAGTGTGGCAGACAAGTTAGGCTTACGAGTGAACAAGAGAAACGGTTTACTCAAGACGGCTAATTCAAAGGCTATTCCAATCATTGGTGTTGCGGCGGGAGTCAAGACCAAGATAGGAGAATGGGACGGTGTGGTGGATTTCACGGTCGTGCCTTTGGACGACTATGGCGTGGTGTTGGGCATGGAGTGGCTCGAGGATGTCAATGCTTTTCTGCTACCTCGTCGAAGATCGTTGCTACTCATGAAGGAAGAGACCCCTTGTCCGGTGCCGTTGATTCGAGAAACGAAGACGGGTATACTGTCAGCGATGCAACTATTGAAAGGCTATAAGAAGAATGAGGAAACCTATCTTGTGGCATTGAAGAAAGACGGTTCAGCGGAGAAGAACCAAGACCCCCTACCCAAAGTGATTGAAGGCGTTCTTGAAGAATACAAGGACATCATGCCGAGTGAGCTACCAAAGAAGTTGCCACCAAAGCGGGAGATTGATCACAAGATCGAGTTGGTGGAAGGTGCACGGCCTCCAGCCATGGCACCTGATCGTTTGGCCCCTCCGGAACTAGCGGAGTTAAGAAAACAACTCCAAGAGCTACTCAACGCAGGTATGATTCGTACTTATAACTCTCCTTTTGATGCCCCGATGTTGTTTCAAAAGAAGGCGGACGGCTCGTTGAGGATGAGCGTGGAATATCACGCTCTCAACAAGATCACGATCAAGAAAAAGTATCCTATTCCGTTGATAGCCGAATTGTTCGATTAACTTTGCGAGGCGAAGGTGTTCTCAAAGATTGACTTGAGGTCGGGTTATTGGCAAGTGTGAATGGTGAAGGGCGATGAAGACAAGACGGCGTGTGTGATAAGGTATGGCGCATATGAATTCTTAGTCATACACAAATTCTCCAGCTACGTTCTGCACGTTAATGAACAAGATATTACAACCATTCCTTGATAAGTTTGTTGTAGTTTACCTTGATGATATCGTGGTGTATAGCTCTACTTTGGCGGACCATGCGGTCCACTTGAGGCAAGTGTTCAACAGGTTGAGGGAGTACGAGTTTTACATCAAGTTGGAGAAGTGCACGTTTGCCAAATCAACGGTGGAGTTCCTCGGTCATATCATTGGAGACGGGAAAATCGGAATGGATGATAAGAAGGTAAAAGCGATTCGTGATTGGGAACCACCCAAGGGCGTTCCACAACTAAGATCGTTCCTTGGGCTGGCTAACTATTATCGGCGGTTCATACTGATACAAGGCTATTCCTCAATCACGACACCATTGACGGACTTACTCAAGAAGACCAAGAAGTGGGAGTGGAACGAGCGGTGCCAACGGGCGTTCGAGAAGTTGAAGACGATGGTGACCGAAAAACCCATTCTTTCTCTTCCAGACCATATAAAGGACTACGAGGTACAAACGCATGCATCGGACTATGCACTTTGTGGAGTTCTAATGCAATAATAGAATTTAATTGCGTACGAGAGTTGGAAGTTCAACGAAGCGGAACGGAGGTACCCGGTTCATTAAAAGGAATTGATGGCTGTTGTACATTGTCTAAGAACGTAGAGGCACTATCTTTTGGGAAAAAAGTTCGTGGTCAAGACAGACAACGTGGCAACCAGTTCCTTTCAGACGCAAAAGAAACTCACCCCGAAGTTAGCACGATGGAAAGGATTCTTGGCGGAGTTCGACTTCACATTGGAGTACAAACCAGGGAAGGAGAACAACGTTGCAGATGCTTTGAGTAGGAAGGTGGAGCTTGTGGCAATAAGTCGACCAGAGTGTCCCTTGAGAGACCGGATACGCGAAGGTTTGAAGCATGTTCCATTAGAAAATGAGGTTCTTGGGTATGCCAAAGAGGGGAAGACCCGACGGTTCTGGGTGAGGGATGACTTACTCTTTACGAAGGGAGATCGTACGTTCGTGCCTAAGTGGGGGAGCCTAAGATGGGAAATCTTGAAGGAGTGCCATGATTCGAAGTGGGTTGGACATCCGGGAATGCATCGCACAATGACTTTAGTAGAAGAAACATACTATTGGCCGAAGATGCGCGAAGACGTAGAGACGTTCGTGATGACTTGTCTAGTATGCCAACACGACAAGATTGAGCAACACTCTCCAGCGGGATTGCTTCAACTTCTTCCCATACCGGAACATCTGTTTGAGAGCATCTCTATGGACTTCATCACATGTCTACCAAAGTCGGAAGAGAGCGGGACGATCATTGTGGTGGTTGATCGATTTTTGAAGTACGAGATCTTGATGCCTGCATCTCCTAATGTGACGGTGGACGAGACAGCCCGACTCTTCATGAAAAACGTGGTCAAGTGGTGGGGAGTACCAAAGATGAGTGTGAGCGACCGTGATCAACGTTTTACAGGTAACTTTTAGCGAGAATTGTTCAAGCATCTACGTTCGGACTTGGCGTTCTCAACGAGCTTTCATCCGCAAACCGATGGGCAAACGGAACGGGTGAATGCATTATTGGAGATTTACTTGAGGCACTATGTGAGTGCCGACCAAAAGGATTGGGCACGACTCATAGACGTGGCACAGTTTTCATACAACTTACAAAGGAGCGAGTCTACGGTCGGAGTCCGTTCAAGCTAGCCACGGGAAGGCAACTGGTGGGTCCTTGCGTGTTATAAAATAATGAAATAAAAGCAAATGAATAAAGGATCCACAAACCGCAAGTGTACGGGTCGTACCAAGTGATAGATAAGTAAAATCCGGATTATCGTCTCCACAGGGATTTAAGAAGTTATTCTAAAGTTGCGTTCAATATCAGAATGGGTAGTTTTGATTGCTTTAAAAAGATAAATTATAAAGGTGTTTGTTTTCTAATTAACTAAATAAAATAAATAATAATAAACAATAAATAGTTATGCAAGAAAGATAAGGATATGCAAGTATGAATCTATCCTATTGAATCTATGATTACTAAGAATAAGGGTGAATGGGAAATTTCACAATATTCGGGACTCTATAATCTCCTAGCCCCCGTCAGGGTGGACCTAGAAGTTATCCTAAAGTACTATAAACCCCTGTATGGGCGAATATGCCTCTTTGGATGAATACTATTTTACCTCTTTGGCTACGTGGTTAGTCAAGCCTGTCGGTCAAATAACGGATACCACGCGTCTATATTCTAGTTCTGTAATTAAACCCCCTTGTCGGATGATCCATACGCCACTATATGGAATAGCCTAATTACTAAAACCTATTTCTAATTAGCTAGGTCAGAAATAGTGAACAAGCACAAGAATATAGTCAATGGAAATTAAGAACCAATTCAATTAAATACTAAAATCCCAGATTCAAATTAAAACAGAAAAACAATACTCAAAGGTTCATATAATTACAATCCTAAAGAGAAATTATGCATATTAAAACTTCTTAGATAAATAGCTTAGAAATACCTCATAGACAAAATAGATCTAATACTAAATTACCCAGAGAATAGAGATGGAGAAGTGTTGAATTGATGAAATTAGGCTCTAGCTCTTGCTTCTTCCTCCTCTAGATCCTCTTGATTGCTTCTATGATGATTTATTTGTGTATATTTAGCTTATGCAGCCAAGGGATGATTTTCTAAGGTTTAGAGCTGGTATTTATAGGTGTTAGGTCGAATTACTTGGAGTGGAAGACAAGTCAAGGACTCTTTAATTCGTAACCCTAAAATCTAGGAAAGGTAAGATTCTGCTGCTGATTTGATTTGGTAATATCTTTTTCAATACTTATCCGTTTGAGGAGTTCCAATATATGAAACTGCTTGTCTCGGAAAGAGCTTTCCATTGGTGCAGACCACTCGTCCAGATTCTTAGCCAATCTTTAGTTATGGAATTATCTTTAAAACGTGGCTGGAATTTCAGATTCACAAGACATCTTTATCTTTTCCTAATTGAACTCTACTTCCTTCTATCTCCAGATTTCTTCAAGATCTTCTTTCCTTATCTCCTTAGCATTGATTTAGCATCTAATTTATTTCCATATTATCTCTAAAGCTTCACATTAAATAAATAATTAAACCGCATATGCTTTGAAAATAATAAATCATTAAATCAAGACTAGAAATAAGAAAGTGCAATTTAAATTCAGGAAACTCGACTAAACACACTAGAAATATTCTAAGACTTTAATTCTCACTTCTCCTCCTTGGATTGGTTTCTCATGAAATTCATAAACCTACTAACTTTGCACTAAAAATAAGTAAATTAACGCACAAAAGCTCTATAAATGTAAATAGTCTAATTCCAAGGGGAGAAAGTGTAATATTGCAATTTAAGCACTAAATTCAATATAAAAAGACTATTTTCATCCTAAAATGATGTCTCCTAAGGGCTTATATTTAGACCAAAAAGGTAGATATCAAGACCCCCAACTCAAACTTGTATCGTCCCGATACAATAAAAAATAAAAACATAGGGAAGTCTCTAAAATATCAGCTATATCAATGAAGCACAGGGGAGAAGAAGATAGCAGAATATATGGAATAAACTTAAAGCAACTACTTAGAAAATTTCATGTAATAATATTTACAAACTACATACCTGTACACTTGTCATATCTACAATCAACACGGCTTGAATTCAAGATTGGATTAGCTTCGCAATGTAAGAAGGAGAGGATCTTTACTCAGTTTACCATGGAGGCTATAGATTGTTCATCGAACTTTACTAGTGTCCAAAGATCCACTTAACTAATCTCTAACGGCTTAATCACTTCTTGATTACATAGCAAAGAATCAAAAGGTCTTTAGGGTTGTAATGTTGGCTTAGGGACGGTATGATAAGTATATTTGGATAATTTAGAGTGAGCTTTTGGCTCTCTCCTCACTAGCCATCAACGAATCGCCCTAGAGCTTGAGTTACTCTCGTACACCGTTCTCACTCAACCCAATGACTTCCTTGATGCACAAATTAGCATCCCCAATAACCCAATTAAAGCACCATGATGTTCACATAAAAATTCCTCTTTGCCGGTCCAAATATATATTCTTTTCATATCAAATTTTTTTTTCTTTATAGCTATGATTCTCTTTTTGATGTTGAGATATCTCGCTATTTTTCATAAATTATGCCTTTTCATACTTTAGCTTTTTAGCTTCTTTTTCATTTACTATTACCCCGGCAAAGGGTTACAATATAATAAACCTGTGAATCATCATCAATTATAGAACAGAGCACACTTAATAAGCTCAAAAAAATCCCAACCCAATAATATTTCCCATAATGGTGGACCCACCACCCCAAACTCAAGCTCTAAAACAATTGTCTATGCATCGCGATTCGAGTGCGGGTCATATGGAAATGCCTAATAAACTAAAGGGATATGGCTTATAATGTGGCTAATAAAAAGGCTTTAGAAAGGCTAGAAGGGGCTGAGAAGGATATATAATAATAAAATGGCCAGCAAGCTAAAAGGCAACAAGGGCTTATGAAAGAACCGCCTTAATCACTTTCTAAACTATGTAATTTCGTCATTCTCTTACCTTTAGCATGTTAATTAAATGGGTTCATCAACTAGCTTAGATCTCACGGCCTACACACCACTCATGGATCCCTGAGATCGAACATACTTTCTATCGCATTGCTAACTAAACTTTTCTTTACTATCAATGTGTGTTTTCCTGCAAATACTCAAAGCATACAAAATAAAGCAGCTCATAAACATACTACTTTCTATCATCAACTTACTAAGCTTATGCTTTCAAGCTATTAAACACATTCTACATCTAATCCATCTCAGCTCATAAACATACTACTTTCTATCATCAACTTACTAAGCTTATGCTTTCAAGCTATTAAACACATTCTACATCTAATCCATCTCTTAAAAATTTCAAAAAATTTCAAATTTCTCTAAAAAAACAGTAAATCACATAAAAATGGAGATGAGGGACAACGAATCCCCACCCCCAACTAAAAAATGAGTCGTGTCCCCACGACTCGAAAAGACTCAATAAAGTAAAAATAGAAAATAGTGCATATAGAGAAATGGTAGGGAAGAAAGAAAACATACTCTTCGAGGCAATTGCCTCGCGTGCTTAATACCCAAGATAGGGTGCAGTGATTTCCTTGTATGTAAACTCCATGTATCACCAATTTCGATTTCCCTTACATCCTCTTGTGCTCCATCCCAATCAATAACACTTTAGAGATCTTGATTCTTGGGTTCTAGGTGTTTGATATGATTTCGGTGTTTAAAACTACTTTGTAGTGATGTAGGGAAGGATTTAGATTTGAATTCATGGTGATTTGGTTGTGTTTTGATGGTTGGTGAAGGTTTGAATGAGCTTTAATGGAGTTGGGAGAGGTTTGGAGAAGAAAAAGAGGCTTAAGGATTTCTAATTTCGGAATAATACCTAATTTCCTCCCTTTATAAGCTCAAAACGCAACTTTTTCTCTCTCCAGCGGCTTCGTGCGGACCATGGTGCGGACTAGGGGGTAGTCCGCAGGGGTACTCCGCGGCTCTGTAGCATCCTTCGTCAAAATACCCGTGGCAGCAACCCCGTGGCACGTGTTTTTGGCTTGCGGTGCAGGGCACAGACTAGGGTCCGGTGTACCGCAGCCAGCAGCTCCAATTTTTTTCGTCTCTAGATAAAACACGTGGCTCTACCCCGTGGCACGGGTTTCTCCTCTGCGGTGCACCGCGGCTGAGGTCCGGTGTACCTCACTCGGCAAAAACCTCCCCAACAGCTAGATCTTGAAAAGTTATGCAGTTTAGGCTCAAAGATCACCTGATTTCGTCATACGAGCGCAAAGATATGACTTACCGAAGTTTCTCCGTTCCGAGAAATTTTGCTCGCTTCCATAACTCGATTTCTCCAATACCTGAGCATCAAAAACACTAATACCTTCCTCAATAATGCACTATCAACTAAAAAAATACGTAAACTAAATAATATACACTAAAAACTAAACTAAGAAAGCAATTAAAGCTTGGGGTGTCTCCCAAGAGCACTTTTATTTAACGTCATTTAAAGTTTGACGGGTTACCTCCATTATCCCTTGACTATGTAGCCTCCCCAGCAGTGGGTGAGGTTATGTATGTCTACAATTCGCGTCCTTTGACCTCTAGAAGGTTGTATCTCTATTAATTTTGGTGTCACTACTCGAGTAACAACAAGTCCCATCCACTCATTTTTGAAACCTCGTGGCCTATTCTCTTGTTTGGAGGCCTTCCAAGCAACCATGGTTCCGACCCCAAACTCATCTTTAGCTCTCTTCTTTACGGGTTCATGGTGGTGGTCCTTCTCGTTAACCTCTTTAGATACTTCTGGAACAATGGGGAACTCAAGTGGCTCCTCCTCTAGAATTTTGTCCAAAACAAGGGATGTTTCAGAACTTGCTTTTGTTATGAGGGCCACGTTTTCAATCTCGATCTCTACACTCGCATTCTCATTCGTTTCCGGAATAGGTTCTGTGAATATTTGTTGCGGTGTGAGTTCTTTTGTATTACTTTCAAGAATTTGGGTGTAGGCTTTGTCTTGACACACCTCTACAAATGATTTATCGATGTCACCGTTTGAATGATTCGTCGTTATTGGATTGGGAGGTGACATCAGTGGAGTACTAGGTGGTGAATCCATCCTAGTCTCTTCTTCTTCTATCTCTTTTGTAACCAAGACCTCAATATTTGATTCCTCTAAACACGGCTTGGCTGGGTTTTCCATGGATGTAATCTTCCCTTCACAAGATTTAATTTCAATTTCGGCATTACCAACAATTGACTCATCTATGCTTAGCGTGGTTGATTCTTCTATGGTTGGAATCTCTAGTTCACTAGGTGCAACTGGTGGCGATTCCACTTCCTCCTCTTCTTGAAGGCTAAACTCTGTGGCTAAATCGAACCAAACATCGCTATCAATTTGAACGGTTCCTCATCTAAATTTGTACTTTGGCCTGTTTGCATAGATGGTACTTGTTGTAATTGCTCAATTGTTTCCGTGAGTTGCGTCAATCGTTGCTCCATTAATTGATGGCTTTGTTGCATGACTTGCACTAATGATATGATAGCATCGATTTTCGCATTACTCTTTATTATATTATCCTCTGTGGCCTTCATGAAACAACTGAGGGAGTCCTCCAACTTCCTGAGCCTATTATAATGATATGTCAAGCTTCCGCGTGTTAGATCCATGAATTGTTGTACTGGTATATAACAGGTTTGTATTGGAACTTGCTCTTGATAGGGGAAAACCTCCATACCTAAAGAAAGACCTGAAAAGAGACTAAAACAAAACAAACGTAAAACTGAAAACAACTAAAACTACCAACCTAACTCAAACACAAAATAAAATAACCGCTTTAAATCCCCGGCAGCGGCGCCAAAAACTTGGTGGTGCTGCTGGGGTTTTAAAATCGATCAAATCACAATAGAATAACTATAATAAATCCCCGGCAGCGGCGCCAAAAACTTGGTGGGTCCTTGTGTGTTATAAAATAATGAAATAAAAGCAAATGAATAAAGGATCCACAGACCGCAAGTGTACGGGTCGTACCAAGTGATATATAAGTAAAATCGGGATTATCGTCTCCACAGGGATTTAAGAAGTTATTCTAAATTTGCGTTCAATATCAGAATGGGTAGTTTTGATTGCTTTAAAAAGATAAATAATAAAGGTGTTTGTTTTCTAATTAACTAAATAAAATAAATAATAATAAACAATAAATAGTTATGCAAGAAAGATAAGGATATGCAAGTATGAATCTATCCTATTGAATCTATGATTACTAAGAATAAGGGTGAATGGGAAATTTCACAATATTCGGGACTCTATAATCTCCTAGCCCCCGTCAGGGTGGACCTAGAAGTTATCCTAAAGTACTATAAACCCCTGTATGGGCGAATATGCCTCTTTGGATGAATACTATTTTACCTCTTTGGCTACGTGGTTAGTCAAGCCTGTCGGTCAAATAACGGATACCACGCGTCTATATTCTAGTTCTGTAATTAAACCCCCTTGTCGGATGATCCATACGCCACTATATGGAATAGCCTAATTACTAAAACCTATTTCTAATTAGCTAGGTCAGAAATAGTGAACAAGCACAAGAATATAGTCAATGGAAATTAAGAACCAATTCAATTAAATACTAAAATCCCAGATTCAAATTAAAACAGAAAAACAATACTCAAAGGTTCATATAATTACAATCCTAAAGAGAACTTATGCATATTAAAACTTCTTAGATAAATAGCTTAGAAATACCTCATAGACAAAATAGATCTAATACTAAATTACCCAAAGAATAGAGATGGAGAAGTGTTGAATTGATGAAATTAGGCTCTAGCTCTTGCTTCTTCCTCCTCTAGATCCTCTTGATTGCTTCTATGATGATTTATTTGTGTATATTAAGCTTATGCAGCCAAGGGATGATTTTCTAAGGTTTAGAGCTGGTATTTATAGGTGTTAGGTCGAATTACTTGGAGTGGAAGACAAGTCAAGGACTCTTTAATTCGTAACCCTAAAATCTAGGAAAGGTAAGATTCTGCTGCTGATTTGATTTGGTCATATCTTTTTCAATACTTATCCGTTTGAGGAGTTCCAATATATGAAACTGCTTGTCTCGGAAAGAGCTTTCCATTGGTGAAGACCACTCGTCCAGATTCCTAGCCAATCTTTAGTTATGGAATTATCTTTAAAACGTGGCTGGAATTTCAGATTCACAAGACAGCTTTATCTTTTCCTAATTGAACTCTACTTCCTTCTATCTCCAGATTTATTCAAGATCTTCTTTCCTTATCTCCTTAGCATTGATTTAGCATCTAATTTATTTCCATATTATCTCTAAAGCTTCACATTAAATAAATAATTAAACCGCATATGCTTTGAAAATAATAAATCATTAAATCAAGACTAGAAATAAGAAAGTGCAATTTAAATTCAGGAAACTCGACTAAACACACTAGAAATATTCTAAGACTTTAATTCTCACTTCTCCTCCTTGGATGGGTTTCTCATGAAATTCATAAACCTACTAACTTTGCACTAAAAATAAGTAAATTAACGCACAAAAGCTCTATAAATGTAAATAGTCTAATTCCAAGGGGAGAAAGTGTAATATTGCAATTTAAGCACTAAAGTCAATATAAAAAGACTATTTTCATCCTAAAATGATGTCTCCTAAGGGCTTATATTTAGACCAAAAAGGTAGACATCAGCGACCTCTCACTCCAAACACCTTAGCTTTGGGTTATACGGGTCATAATCCAGTGGCGTACAAGTTTTCTAAGGGGATAACAGGATCGAGACATGGCTCGGGCAATGTTGGAGAAAGCGGCTAGGAAGATGAAGAAATGGGTCGATGCTAAACGGAGGGACGTGGAGTTCAATGAGGGTGGTCGTGTGATGATCAAGCTCATACCTAAACAGTTCAAGGCTTTGAATCCAATGCACAAGGGGTTGGTGCGGTGCTTTGAGGGACCTTTCAAAGTCATTGGTCGTGTTGGCAAAGTGTCATATCGGTTAGAACTCCCTCCGAAGCTCAAGATTCACAACGTGTTCCACGTAAGCCAGTTGAAACCGTATCACGAGGACGAGGAGGAATCAAGTCAATGGATATCAAGACGTGCACCTACGACAGTGGTGACTTCATTCGACAAGGAGGTGGAAAGCATACTTGCGGATCGAGTCGTTCGAAGAAGTGGCGTGACAAGGTACAATGAGTTCTTGGTCAAGTGGAAGGGTGCCCCGGAATGCGACACAAGTTGGGAGTCTGAAGATTAACTATGGCAATCCAAGGAAGAGATCAAGCTCTTTCGGCAAGCTAAGGCATCGGGGACGATGCCGGTTTAAGTAGGGGAGAATGAGACGGTCCGCGCGTTCGGAGGTTAAGGACATCATTACGTCTCGGCGGGACCCTCTCGGCACTATTAGAAGACTCAAAAGACTCGTGGGACCCACATGGGCCTTTCAGAATATTCTAGATGCTTGTAGAGTGTTATAGAATAAAATAGAATAATATAGAATAATATAGATTGTAATAGATTATTCTAGAGTATAGTAGAGAGAAGGAGAAGGTAGGAAGAAGGTATAATCTTCTAGAGAATGGGCTTGGGCTTGAATCCTTCTAGACCCATCCATAGAGTAGTATAAATAGAGGTACCATCCTCATTTGTAAATCATCCAAGAAAATCTTCTCTAAAGCAATAAAAATCTCTTTCTCTCAAAATCTCTCGAAATTGTCTCTTGTTCTCTTTAGTGCTCAAGTGTGCGTAAGAGTAGTGCTTTAGTGTTTCAAGGGTTGTAGCAACTAAGTGTGGGAATTGTGGTCTTGTAGGTTGATCTCAAGCAAGGCGTTGGGGACTTGATTGGGAGCCGCACGGGGTGTACAAGATTTCTAGGTGGTGAAACTATACGGACGTGACAAGTGGTATCAGAGCTCGGTTGCGACAAGGAACAATGGTGGTTGATGGTACTAGCAAGCAAGGAGACAATGTCGTGGATGCGGGAAAGACAAAGGATAAGATCAGGTCTCGTCATGCTTAAAGGGATGAGTTTTCATGCCTGGAACAACGTATGCACAGGTTGGAGGAAACTCTACGCACGTGACATTTAGCCCACCTTCAATTTTTGGAAAAAATTTAATTATTGTAGTACGGTAATATACGACTAGTATACGAGTTATCTTTAGTAAATATCCTTTATACAATTACTTGTTTTACATTTCTTAAGTATTCTTCTCCTTATTCCTTATTTTAGGGCCTTGGTCATCCAGTCTAATGGTACATGTTCGAACCGAGTCAATAATTCCGAGTCCAAAGTGGCTCTTCTATGTAACAAAAAAACTACTATATATTTTCCTCATAATTAATACTTCTTCTCTATCCACTAACCTATCTCATGCCAAATATATTCTAATTCAAAAAAAAAATTAAATATTGGACTCTATATATTTTAGAAAAAATATTCCCAAAATTATAATATATGAGAAATTTCTTATTCATTTACCTAACATCTTATTATGTTAAACATATAATATCCTCGAAAAAAAATTATGGAATTAATTAGTAAAATTATCCCTTATCCCTTCATCTATAATGAATTTCACCCTCACGTATATTTTTGGATTCGCCATTGATTCTAAACTGGATAATTCTAAAATGGATAATTCTAGAAATTCCTATATACTTATTTATAGAAATATTCTAGACCAATTGAGAAAAGAGCATTAATTTCAATACTCCCCTTTAATGCTTATTTTTGTAATTCCGAGCATTTCTCGTAGAGTCTCAAACTTCGGTCGTGAAAGTGCTTTTGTAAAAATATTTGTGATGTCTCCCCATTCGTGATGATTTAATCTTAGTTGGAGACATCATTTTAGGTGTATTTATTAGGTTATAGGTCGATTTTCTCATGATTTAGTACACTTTCCTATTTCGTATCTTAATTTAATTATTTATTATTTTTAGAGCATATTGGGTTTAATTGTTTGTTAATTGTGAAGTTTTAAAGATATATGGTAATTAATTAGATGCCAAGTTAATTCTAAGAGATAAGGGAAAGAGGATAAACATGGAAATTGGAGATAAATGCAGGAAATGTGAAAAAGGAAAAGATAAAGTTGCCAAATAAATCTGAATTGCAGCAGCTACAAACATAAAAGTTACCATAACTCAAGATTGGCTAGGAATTTGGAAGAATGGTCTGAATAAAAGTGATAGAAATTTCCGAGACGATCAGTTTCGACTATCGGAAAGTATCACAAACGGATACGTATTGAAGGAGTTACGGCCAAAAGAAAACAGCATCAGAATCTTACCTTTTCTATATTTCAGGGTTACGAATTTGAGTTGGGCTAGGAGTTCAATACCTATCTTCTTTTCCAAGAAACGTTTTAGGGTTTCCTATACCCTATAATTACACCCTCTTATAAGAAGAAACACATCCATGGCCAGTCCTTAAGCCAAGAAGAAGCTTACAACACAAGAAGAGAAGTCTGGAAGGAGTTGAACACCATATTATGTCATCTTCAACCTTCAAATCTGTAATTGTTTTCTAATCTTTCTTTAGTATGAGTTAAATAATTTTAACTTGAGATTTAGCATATATATATATATATGAACCCTAAACTTGTTTGACATCTATCTAATTTGGGAATTATATGTTTTAAATTGAATCCATGTTTTATTTCTCTGTTTATGTGTTCTGATTTAATGTATGTTTTCTTTGCAGTTGCAAACGTATAGGATTACCTTAATAGTAGTTAGATGATCACCCAGAAGGGGTGTTTAACTATGGAAACAACACATAACATCTAGTGTACGGATTTGGTCCTGACAACCCAGCATAACTAGATAATCATTATGATTTGGTGTTACCACCATTGAATCAATTGTAGGAAAAGTTTGCTTAGGACCCTCTTAACACAGGATAACTGATGTCTCCCTAATTGTTCTTATTTTCGACCCTTAGGAGACATCATTTTTGGTGTTTATTTACTTAAATTGATAGACTTTTGTACTAAATATTCAATAATCCGGAATTACCTTTTTATTTCTAGCATTTTTAATTTATTAAACTTTTGCGCGTAATATTGGTATTTTTAGTGTAAAGTTTACAGGTTTTAGATGTTAGCTAGGAGAGGAATCCGAGGAGAAAGTCAAAGATCGTGAATTAAGAGTCAAGACTTGAAGATAAATCCCGAAGATATTATTTTTAGAGCTGAAAATCCATTTTCCAGGCCATAGATTGCTGATTTCGAGGTGCTTAAGCGATGATTTAGCTGTTGACCTTTGAAGAAAAATCATTCCTTATCTAGTTACGGAACTTTAGCAACTGGAATGAGGTCAATCGGAGTTGTAACGCATCGGGAAAAGTCGTTTTAGTGAAGGTGTATCAGCAGTTACGGGATTTTGGGCTTGGAAATTGGGCTTGGACATTTAATTAGTCTTTTATTTTCTGGTCCAAGCCCTAGTCCGAATTTATGCTTATAAAAGGAGGTCTGGACTTCTATTTTTCACACAATTCACATTCTACAAGATTAAACACCAGAGAGAAGCAACAGAAGGAAGAAAGAAGAAGCTACAAGAGCTGGAGTGGGTCTATAGCTCCGTTCGTAGTCATTCCAATTCCGGAAATTAGGTTCTTTCAATTTTAATTTTGTAATCAAATATGAATTCCATTTCTTTTAATTTAGTTTTTAATTTTAATATGAGCTAAGCTTTTCATAGTGCTTGAGAACAAACAATGGGTGAATCCCAATCTTATTAATTAACGAATGTTGAATTTGGTTTTTTATTGAATTAAACTAAATTAGGGCTTTTACTCTTTTCAATAAATTGAGATTATTTTACTGTTTTTAGAGTAGCTAACTAAGAACAGGTGTTAGTATCTAGGCTATTCCAATTAGTGGCGATTGGATCATCCTGACGGAGGGTTTAGGTACGGAACCATTTATTCGAATCTAGGATAGAAGCTATTGATTTTGACGAACTTAGCTAATTCTAGGGCCAATGAGGTAATAAAACTTAATCATCCAACGGTGGATCATATTTACCCTGACGGGACTAGTGACACTCTAGGATCGCCTTATAGTCCACCCTGACGGGGGTATAAGGAATTTAGAATCCCGACCATTGTAATTGACTAATTTAGCCCTTAAACAATATAAGTTAAGAAATAGGATAGGGAGGATCCTTGCGTTCTCAAGTGCTACTTCTCATATTGTGTTTTTACATCATTTTCCTTGCGTCTTAGTTTTTACTTGCATTTTAATATTTGTCTTTCATTTACTTAGTCTTATAACAAAAACCAAACAAACATATTATTGTCTTTTATTTTCATAAGTGCATCAATCACTATTTGTTAGACATTGTGATCAACTATTCCTTCCTTGGAACGAATCTGATTTATCAGTTATATTACTTGGGACAACCGTACACTTGCGGTTGTGGTTCGATTTACTTTTTGCATTTATTTTAGAACACACAAAGGACCACCAAGTTTTTGGCGCCGCTGCCGGGGACGGTAGCGTGTGACCACGGTGTTTATCCTTTAGTGATAGTTGCATTTATTTTTATTTTTTTGTTTTTATCAGTTTTACGCTTTTTGCTTGTTTAGTTTTCTCAGGTTTTTAGGTTTGGTGTATGCGAAGAAGACTATTTAAGGATCTAGAGCCAACACCTCCGATCCTTAATAATCCAGAATCCTTGATCAGACTTGCGAACAAGAGAAGAAGAGAACAAGAAGTTTCAGAAATGGAGGAAGATCATCAGAATGGACAAGGTCAACTAGACGAAAATGGCAATCCATTAGCTCCTCCAGGCATTATTCCTCAAGTTCAACCACCACATCCTAATCCTCCAGTCCAGTTCGTAATGAATCAAGATCCATGGTTCACTAATGGTCCTCCAGAAATCCCATTCCATGCTCCTGCTATAGGAGTAGGTGCTCCAAATATCGATGTTCCGCGTTTCCGTCCAGATACAGGCATGTTAGCGCAATTCCAAAATTTTGGGAATTTTCGTGGAAGACCTTCAGAAGATCCTCTTAGAGCGGTACAGAAATTCAAACAAATATGTGATTCTTACATCACACAAGGAGTCTCAAGAGAACAGATGTATTTTGCGACATTCAAATTTTTTGTTATTGATGGAGCAAGCGAATGGCATGATACACAAGATCCGACACAAATAACCAATTGGGATCAATTAGAAGCTGCGTTCTTCGACAGGTATTATCCGAGTAATATGAGATTAGATGCTGAATTGGAGTTGACTAATTTCCGTCAAGAATACGATGAAACTGTGGGTAAGAGTTGGACAAGATTTCAGATGTGTTTGCGTAAAGTTCCAAATCATGGTTTCTCAGAATTACAACAGTTAAAGATTTTTTATAGAGTCCTTGATGGAACTTCGAGAGAAAAGTTAGATACATTATGTGGTGCAGGTTTCCTTCAAGTTCAACCCGCTCATGCCAAAATTATTTTAGAACGAACAGTCAAGAATGAAGTTGGGTGGAAATCAGTGAGAACACCTGTTAAGGGTGTTAATAATGTTGACATAGAAGAGAAGTTTGCTACATTTGAGAATAAGATTCAAACCACATTAGAACAACAATTGAAACAACTCACTTTAGCCGTGAAAGAAGGTTTTTCGAATAAAAGAGGTGAGGTAAAGGTTGCACAAGAGGTATATGGATGTGAGTATTGCGGTGTTAATGATCATAGTTGGGAAAATTGTCAAAATAATCAAGAATCCGTGATGTTTGTGTCCAATAGAGGTAACTTAATTCAAGTGGTAATGGATATCAGCCTAACAGAAACCATCCGGGGTTTCAATACTCAAATCCTGATGGGGCAGCAAATCCTACTTATGCGTATCAGCCGCGTCCCCAAGGTAACAACTATAATCCAAGACCACACAACAATTACCAAGGAGGACAGAATCAAAATTATGTTCAGAGACAAGCTCCTCAAGACAATTATGATGACACAATGAATCAGAAGGCCTTACCTGCCCATCCGCAAGAAGGAGTTACTCTTCAGAAAACAGTTGAAAGTTTGATTGCTCTTCAGACACAAGCTTTGGAACGTCAAAATGCAGTCGAAGCAAGTATGAAGTTGTTCCAGAATCAGCTAAGTCAAATTAACAAACAACTGAATCAACGTCCACAAGGGCAACTCCCTAGCGATACTGAGAATCCAATCCAAATCGAAGACTGTAAAGCTATTACTCTCTGAAGTGGTAAGAACCTTCCTCCACCTCCTTTCCCGGTTATGAAAGAAAAAGAAGTTAGAAAAGAGAAAGAGGTGGTGAATGGAGACAAAGAAGTTGAAGTAGAAGAAGTGGAGAGGCCTGTTGAGGTTCCGAAAAAGAAAGATGAGACTATGATCAATCGTCCACCTCCACCATTTCCATCAAGAGTTCAAAAGAAAGGTGATATGGCTGAGTATCAAAAATTCTTTAACAAAATAAGGGGTCTTAGCATAAATATTCCGTTGCTGGAAGCTATTCGAGATGTACCCAAGTATGCTAAGTTTCTGAAGAAAGCCCTCACCAACAAACGGCCATATTGTGATAATGAGATGATTGGTCTTCCTGAGGAATGTAGTGCTATTTGTCAAGGTAAATTACCTCCAAAGTTAGTTGATCCTGGGAGCTTTACAATTCCGATATCTATTGGTAATGAGTGGAAAGGAAAAGCACTATGCGATTTGGGTGCAAGCATCAATTTGATGCCCAAATCAATCTTTGATAAGCTTAATATTGAAGCAAGACCCACTTCTATGGTCTTGCAAATGGCGGATCGATCTCTTGCACATCCAGAAGGCCGAATTGAAGATGTCCTCGTTAAGGTAGGTACGTTAATTTTTCCCGCTGATTTCGTTATACTTGATTACGACGCGGATAGGAATGTCCCTATTATTTTGGGAAGACCATTCCTAGCCACGGGGCGTACTTTGATTGATGTAGAGAACGGAGAAATGATTATGAGAATCCAAGACGAGGAGATGAAGTTTAATGTGTTTAGACCTATGAAGTTTCCGGATTCCAAGGAAGAATGTTTTCGTATAGATGTAAAGGAACCGGTAAGAAAAGAGCCAATTAATGTTGTGGACACTTTAGGGGTGGAGGAGAAAGAGCTACGAAAGAAACCACCAATTAAAGCTCCTCCATACCCTAAAAATCCACAACTCAATCATGCGAAGAAGAAAGAGAAAGCACGTGCCACGAAGGTTCCGAAGGAACCTAAGAAAGAAAGAAAGAAAAAGGGGTTCAAGGTAGGTGAAGAAGTAGCTATGAAGAAACCGAACCCCCATCCAAAGGTACGTGAATCCAAAAGTTCTTGGATAGGACCATTCATGGTCGCGAAGGTTATCTCAGACAAACTAGTGGGAATAAAAGCTAAGGGAAGCAAATTTCGAGTTGCAAATATTGACTACCTCACTCACTGCTGGGGAGGTTATGTCAATGACTGATGAATGAGGTAACCCGTCGAGCTTAACGACGTTAAACAAAAGCCAATTCCTTGTATATTAGCTGAGTTTTTAAATTTTTTGCACCTTAGAATAGTTTGATTTTCGTAATTTTAGTGTTTATTATTAAGAAATGAGGAAGGGTAGTTGTTTTTGATGATTTCAGGGGCAAAAAGGTCACGAGTTTGGGGTCGAATTGCCGAAAATAGGAGAAAAATAGGTTGGATGTCCAGGAGAAACCGGGAACCCGGTTTCGCAAAACCGGGAACCCGGTTTTGGAGCTGGTACCAACCTTTTCAACGCAACACTTGGCGTCTCGGTTCACGACACAGCGTCGGAACCGGGTACCCGGATTTTCGAAACCGGGAACCCGGTTTTGGTGCTGTAACTTCTGAAAAGTTCTGACCCGGCGTCTTGGTGGCTTGCGTTTTGCAGCGTTTTGATTCGCGCATCGACACAAATCCGGGTACCCGCATTTGGCAAAACCGGGTACCCGGTTTCGGAGCTGTAAGTGGTGAAATTCTCTGGTCCAGCGTTTTGGGATGCTGCGTTTTGGCGCGTTTTGACTCGCGCCATCGACAAAATCCGGGTACCCGCATTCCACAGAACCGGGAACCCGGTTTCGGCGAGCAAAAGTTCTGACCCCGCGTCTTGGGGTCCAGCGTTTTGGTGCGTCTCGAGGGTAAAAAAAAAAAAAGAGTATTTTTTTTTTTTTCGCGCCGTCACAGCGACGCAGAACCGGGAACCCGGATTTTCGAAACCGGGAACCCGGTTTGAATCTGTGATAGGGCCGTTTTGAAGATTTTCAGCCCTAGTTTTTACCTCTTTCTTCAACCCAGCCACCAAAAACACTCCCAAAACCCAGAATTTCCTGAACATCATCATCAACAACCACACAATCCTCAAATCTTACTCTCTTTCACCACAAAAACATGAAATCAACTCATCTCCCATCCAAAATATGATAAAATTCCCACTTTCCTCCGATTGTTCTTTATCCAATCTTCAACTTAAATCCAATTCCCTCTTCCCACACATCAATTAGCCTTTACCCATCTCATATTCCACCATAATCTTCAAGTCTTAAGCCTCAAAACATCAAAGTTCTAAGCCTTAGCTTCTCACTATTTGAAGTTTTGAGTTTGGGGTGGAAAGAGATGACTATGAAAACCATTTTCATGTGTGCTTATCGAAGGAATTCTCCAAGAAACAGAAACGCTTTTGGTGTTATCCAAGAACAAGCTATTGAGATTCCTATTTCACAAGACTGAAGAGGTTCAAATTACGGCTAATCCTAAGAAGAGGGAAGTGATTGAGGAACCTGAAAGTGAGGAGGCAAATGATCCGATGATGGGTTGGAATCGAAAATTAAGGTGTTGGAAGAGAATCAGGATACGAGGTGTGCTATTTTGGGAAACGTTACGAACAAGTTGAACTTTATATATTCAAATCACAACTTACGATGTCTAGATGCGAGATAAAGTTCAGGGACGCAACACCGACAACCAGCCTCGCGCTGGTTAAGATACGTTTTCTATCCCTTCTCATTTAGTGTAGATTATTTTATTGCTTTGAGTCTTTTCGAGTCGTGGGGACACGACTCATTTTTGAGTTTGGGGTGGGGTTCGTTGCCTCATCCCAGTTTTTATGTGTTATATGTTTTATTTGCTTTCAATAAAATAATTTTCGGAGTTGCGTTTGACTATAGAAGATTTTAAATGTCCCTTTAAGCATACTTTTGATGAATCTATGATAGTAAATAGTGGACTTTAGGGATTAATATAAAACGCACTTACAATTGCATGCAAACATAGGTAATTAATAGGAAAAATTAATGAACAATGCAAATGAAGTAAGCTTGTACTCAAGGAATATGTTTGGTGTGTAGAACGTGAAATCCTAATTAGTAGAGAACCCACCTAGATATGAACTAAAGACAAGCTATGTACTTAGGAAAATGATAGGGGCAGTTCTTTGTTAGCCATTTATGCCTTTTTAGCCTTCTATCCCTTGTATTAATTATTATCCATCTTAGCCCACTTTGAGCCTTTAGCCTTTTCTTTGTAGCCACGATATAAGCCATTATCCCTTAGATTATTAGGCATGACCATATGACCCGCACTTGAATCACAATCCTGAGACATGTCTCGAGCTTGAGTTTGGGGTGGTGGGACCACATATGGGAAATTTAATGGGTTGGGATTGATGTGCTTTGTATTGTAGCACAATTGCAGATGATATATACTTGTAACCCTTTGCCGGGAATGAAAAAAAAAAGTGAAAAAGAAAGAAAAAATGAAAAAATTTGAAAATCTACACAGTAGGAACCGGGAACCCGGATTCATCAAAACCGGGAACCCGGATTCATCAAAACCGGGAACCCGGTTTGCTTCTGTACAAAAAAAATGAGAAAAAGAGAAAAGAAAAGAAAAAGAAAAATACATATGAATAAAACATCCGGCAAAGTGGAATTTTTCTGAAAATCATCTTGTTTATAGTGGGTAGACATGGGACGCTAAATTGTTGCGTATATGGGTGAGTGAGAACATCTTTTGAGCGTTAACTCAAGCTCGAGGACATTGTTGATGGTAAGTGAGGAGAGAGCCAAAAGCTCACTTCAAATTTACCAAATATACATCCACACCCGTCCTTAAGCCAATATTATAACCGTAAAGACCTCGTGATTCCTTAGTGCATAGTGAATTTATTATTCTGTTGATAGGGAATACACTAGGTGGAGCGTTCAAAGCGAGGTAGGATTAATGACCACCCTATAGCCATCATACAGAGATGAGTACAAGTGTAACCTTCAAGCATTGCGACTTTAATTTTATGATTGAGATTATTTATGTTTGATGTTGCATGATTAGTGTATGTGTATATTAGTTTTTTGAGTTTGCTATATGAGATTTATTTTGAGAATTGCTTTAGGGTTTATTTGCTAGCTTCTATGTGTTTATACGTTTACTTCTACCCCTTTGTTTTGTTTTACTTTGTCGGGACGACAAAGGTTTGAGTTGGGGGTCTTGATGTCTCCCTAATTGTTCTTATTTTCGACCCTTAGGAGACATCATTTTTGGTGTTTATTTACTTAAATTGATAGACTTTTGTACTAAATATTCAATAATCCGGAATTACCTTTTTATTTCTAGCATTTTTAATTTATTAAACTTTTGCGCGTAATATTGGTATTTTTAGTGTAAAGTTTACAGGTTTTAGATGTTAGCTAGGAGAGGAATCCGAGGAGAAAGTCAAAGATCGTGAATTAAGAGTCAAGACTTGAAGATAAATCCCGAAGATATTATTTTTAGAGCTGAAAATCCATTTTCCAGGCCATAGATTGCTGATTTCGAGGTGCTTAAGCGATGATTTAGCTGTTGACCTTTGAAGAGAAATCATTCCTTATCGAGTTACGGAACTTTAGCAACTGGAATGAGGTCAATCGGAGTTGTAACGCATCGGGAAAAGCCGTTTTAGTGAAGGTGTATCAGCAGTTACGGGATTTTGGGCTTGGAAATTGGGCTTGGACATTTAATTAGTCTTTTATTTTCTGGTCCAAGCCCTAGTCCGAATTTATGCTTATAAAAGGAGGTCTGGACTTCTATTTTTCACACAATTCACATTCTACAAGATTAAACACCAGAGAGAAGCAACAGAAGGAAGAAAGAAGAAGCTACAAGAGCTGGAGTGGGTCTATAGCTCCGTTCGTAGTCATTCCAATTCCGGAAATTAGGTTCTTTCAATTTTAATTTTGTAATCAAATATGAATTCCATTTCTTTTAATTTAGTTTTTAATTTTAATATGAGCTAAGCTTTTCATAGTGCTTGAGAACAAACAATGGGTGAATCCCAATCTTATTAATTAACGAATGTTGAATTTGGGTTTTTATTGAATTAAACTAAATTAGGACTTTTACTCTTTTCAATAAATTGAGATTATTTTACTGTTTTTAGAGTAGCTAACTAAGAACAGGTGTTAGTATCTAGGCTATTCCAATTAGTGGCGATTGGATCATCCTGACGGAGGGTTTAGGTACGGAACCATTTATTCGAATCTAGGATATAAGCTATTGATTTTGACGAACTTAGCTAATTCTAGGGCCAATGAGGTAATAAAACTTAATCATCCAACGGTGGATCATATTTACCCTGACGGGACTAGTGACACTCTAGGATCGCCTTATAGTCCACCCTGACGGGGGTATAAGGAATTTAGAATCCCGACCATTGTAATTGACTAATTTAGCCCTTAAACAATATAAGTTAAGAAATAGGATAGGGAGGATCCTTGCGTTCTCAAGTGCTACTTCTCATATTGTGTTTTTACATCATTTTCCTTGCGTCTTAGTTTTTACTTGCATTTTAATATTTGTCTTTCATTTACTTAGTCTTATAACAAAAACCAAACAAACATATTATTGTCTTTTATTTTCATAAGTGCATCAATCACTATTTGTTAGACATTGTGATCAACCATTCCGTCCTTGGAACGAATCTGATTTATCAGTTATATTACTTGGGACAACCGTACACTTGCGGTTGTGGTTCGATTTACTTTTTGCATTTATTTTAGAACACACAAAGGACCACCAATAACCCTACTTGGAACTACCTCGCGATTGAAGCTGATTATTGCAATATTACATGATCCACCCTTACATGTTTGAAATGGACAAGACTAGTGGGGATTACTTGCTAATTTCCCAGGCTAAATTATCATACTATCTGTTCTTTCCTTTTTTTTACTTTCTTGTCTTTAATTTATTAGTTTAATTTTATTTTTCAAAAACCAAATAAAAATCTATTTTCCTTTTATTTAATTGCGTATTATTATTTCTAGCTTTTATATTTGCACTTGATAATTGGCATAAGCTCTTCCTAACTTTCGTAGTCTCTGAGGAATGAATCTTATTTATCATTAAAACGTGCATACGTCCTGTAAACTTGCAGAACCGTGCTCAGCCTAGGATGTTTATTTGAACTTATTTCAGTCATTATATTATCACACCTTAGGCAACACCAATCTGCGAGTTGTTCTTCAGTCCTTATGTATTGAAGCTCAATTTGTCCTTCATTAGACGCTTCTCGAAGAAAATAATATTTGATATCAATGTGTTTAGTCCGGCTATGATGGACGGGATTCTTTGCCATTGCTATTGCCGACTTGTTATCGCAGTAAAAATTTTTTGGCCTTTCTTGTTGTTCTCCCATATCTTCAATAATTCGTCTAAGTCATATTGCCTGACTTGTTGTTAGTGTTGCTGCCACATATTCTGCTTCTGCTGAAGATTGTGCCACACAGTCTTGTTTTTTCGATGACCATGAGAATATACCTGAGACGAGTGAGAATGTATAGCCTAAGGTACTCTTCATATCATCTACCGATCCATCCCAATCTCTGTCCGTGTAGCCAGTCAATCTTGAGTCAGTGCTAGGCTGGTACCATATGCCATAGTCCTTTGTACCTTGTAAGTATCTTAATATTCTTTTTCCTGCTCCATAGTGGACTTGACTTGGACTATACATGAACCTTGATAGTAGACTAGTCGCGTACATAATGTCTGGTCTCGTAGCTGTAGGATATAGCAAACTTCCTATGAGTATTCTGTATATTGCTGGATCTATCTTAGTCGAGCCGTCTTCTTTGGTTAGTTTTTCGTTAGTGACTAATGGAGTAGCAACAGTCTTGCACCCATACATCTTGAACTTCTTTAGAAGTGACTCTGTGTATTTCTTCTGTGAGATGAATATTTCTCTCTTATCTTGTATCACCTCAATGCCGAGAAAGTAGTGCATTAACCCGAGATCTGTCATCTCGAAGGTTTTCATCATGTCTTCTTTGATTTCCTTGATCATTTTCTCATTGTTTCCTGTATAGATGAGATCATTTACATAAATAGAGACAATGAGTTTGTTATCATTACGTTGGTTTTTAATGTAGAGAGTAGGCTCGTTTTGACTTCTCTTGAATCCTTGATTAGTGAAGTAACTGTCGATTCGAGTGTACCACGCCCGAGAAGCTTGCTTGAGTCCGTATAGTGCTTTTTGTAGTCTTAGAACTCGATCTTCTTGGCCTTTGTCTACGAAACCTTGAGGTTGCTCGACATATATTTCTTCTTCTAGGTAACCATTGAGGAACGCTGACTTTACATCTAGTTGATATATCTTCCATTGCTTTTGAGCAGCTAATGCACTAAGTTCTCTTATAGTGTCTAAGCGTGCAACTGGAGCAAATGTCTCGTTGTAGTCAATACCTTGTTGTTGTGAGTACCCTTTCGCAACCAGTCTTGCTTTATGTTTTTGGGTTGATCCATATCGGTTGAGTTTTGTCTTGTAGACGCACTTGACTCCGATGACTTCTTTGTTGGTTGGTCGATCTACCAACTCCCATGTTTTAGTTTTCTTGATCCTTTTGATCTCTTACTCCAATGCATTTACCCATTCTTTTTGTTTTGATGCTGCTTTAAAGCTTTCGGGCTCAAAAGTCACAAAATTACATGTTTGATATATGTCTCTGAGTGACCTTGTCTTGCCTGGTGTTTCTGGAGATGACTCATCATTACTGGATGAAGATGAAGATGAAGATGATCTAGGAGTTCTTGGTGATGTGGGTTCATGAGTATTCTGTGGACCTTCTTCTTCGGTATTATCCATGTTGCGCACCCTTGGTACGATTATACTTTGCCATTCCACCTTTCCTTCATCCCAATTCCATTTTGAATATTCGTCGAACTCGACATCCCGACTGACAATAAGTTTCTTTGTTTTGATAATGTAGATTCTATAGCCTTTAGATTATGAGATATAGCCAAGGAATAATCCTTTCTCTGTCTTCTCTTCTAGTTTGTGTCGCTTCTCTTTTGGGATGTGCACGTAGCAGATGCTTCTGAAGACTCTAAGGTGTTGTGCTGACGGCTTTCTTCCTCTCCATGCTTCAATTGGTGTTTTATTTTGAACGACCTTTGTTGGACATCTGTTGAGAATATAGAATGCAGTGTATACAGCTTCTGCCCATAACTCCTTTGGCATTCCTTTCTCTGCTAGCATAATCCTTGCCATCTCCATGACTAATATGTTCTTCCTTTCTGACACGCCATTTTGTTCTGGAGCGTAGCCGACTGTTAGCTGGTGTTTTACTCCTTCATCGTCACAAAATTTGTTGAAATCCTTTGATGTATAATTCTTTCCTCGATCACTTCGAATTACTTTAATTCGTTGACCACTTTGGTTATTGACAAGATTCTTGAATTTCTTAAAATATTGAATACTTCTGACTTTTCTCACATGAAGTAGACCCAAGTCATTCTAGTATAGTCATCAATGAAAAGAATGAAGTACCTGTTATTTTCAAATTTTGGAGTCCTCATTGGTCCGCATACGTCTGTACGGATCAATTCTAGCACGTGTCTGGCTCTTCATGCTTTGCCTGAAGGGAATGACTTTCTGTGCTGTTTTCCTTCTAGGCATCTCTCGCACACGTCGTTATTCACTTGGATTGCTGGTAGATTTTTATCATATTCTTCTGATGGAGAATATTTAACCTGTGAAAGTTGAAGTGTCCGAACCTTCGGTGCCATAGTCATGATTGGTGTTCTTGAGCTTTCATGGTTGTTTCAACGTACTTCCATCGGAACGGAAAATTTCTCTGCTGCTGCATTTTTACTAGAACTATTTCTTGATTTTTATTATTATTGTCATATATTATGCATGAGTCTTCTTTGAATAAGAGTTTATATCCTCTTTCCATCATTCGACCCGCACTTAATATATTCGTATCTAGTTTGGGTACCAACAGTACATCATGGATTAGTCGCGTACCTTTTTGCTTGTTGATCGTGATTGTACCTTTCACCAGATCTCCATTTCCAAGCTTGAATTGAGATTTGACAGTGCAACCGCTATCAATATACCAGGTGTCGTTTTTCACCTCTGAAGCAGTGTGACTTGGGTAGAATCGATTGTCTTCATTTTTATTTTCTTTGGAGAAGTTAGCCTTGTGCTTTTGTTTGGATCGACAATCTTTTTCCAAGTGACCAAATTTTTCACAACTCTTACATTGTGGTTTTCCACGAAACCAACAATCTTTTCAAGATGGTTAGTTTTCTTACAAATACGACATGGTGAATATTTTCCCGATCTTTGATTAGATTCACCATTTTCTCTGTTTCTAGAATTTTCTCCAAATTTTCTCCCCCTATTTTTAGAATTTTGAGACCTTATGTTGAGTTTAGACTGTAATGCGTTTTCCATGGATTCATTTTCACGCATACTTAGTCTTTTCTCGTAAGCTTCTAGAGATCCAACCAACTATGTTACTGAAAAAGTGGATGTATCCTTAGTTTCTTCAGTAATAGTTACTATCGGATCGTATTTAGCACGAACAATAATTAATATTTTTTCTACGACCCTTTTATCACTTATATCATCTACATAGGCTCTTAGCTGACTAGCAATCTCTCGTAATTTAGTGTATTAGTTTTTCATGGTCTCGAATTCTTTCATTTTCATATTCTCTAATTCCCTTCTTAGAGTTTGAAGTTTAATATTACGTACCTTTACGTTTCCTTGAAACTCCTCTTTTAACGTATCCCAAGCTTGCTTCGTTGTAGTAGCACCGCTAATCCTTGGGAACAGTGACTCCACCATGTCCATTTGTATGTTGTAAAGTGCCAAATTATCTTTCTCCATATCCTTAGTTAATTTTTCCTTCTGTGATGCAGATTTAGTTGACATATCTTCGGGAATGGTATATCCCTTGTCAACAATATCCCATAAACTTTCGGACATGAAGTATGTCCTCATCTTGATTGCCAAATAGTCGTAATTTTCTACCGAAAAATTCGGGATTGGAATTTGGGTATTGCTTAGAAGAGTGACCATGATAATATATCGCGGAAGCTAGTTATCGTCTAGTTGATAATCGTACAAGGCTCTAATACCACTTGTTTCTTTTTATTTTATATTAGAAAAGGGAAAAAATAGAAATGAATTTATAAAAGAAATGGGAATGGAAAATGGTTTATAATGAAATGGAAGGAAGTAGTATTTAATGAAAGAAAACTTTGTATTAAGCTGATTCTTACAAGAAACTTGATCGACTCTTACAAATGGCCAAGGGTCATAGTGTCCTTTTAGGCGGTTTACTTTCTTTTTATTTTAATACATAGTTTTTCTAATAGGACTAGATAATTATAAACTAGATAATTCTAAAATGGATAATTCTAGAGATTCCTATATACTTATTTATAGAAATATTCTAGACCAATTGAGAAAAGAGCATTAATTTCAATAATTTCTATGTATAATTTAAAATATCACTTCACTTTATCTGCTAAAACTATGGCTACCAAACATAAACAGACACTTCCACTTGCTAAAATTAAGAATGACACTCTCAAAATACTCTAAGTCCGCTCTGTTGACGCCAAAGCTTCTTCTATTTAGGCTCCCAAGAAGGATTTCTCTTTAACGGCTAGAGTCATGGTAAACAAGAATATTGTTGTGGGGATTTTTTATATAATTGTCATCGATTCATGGAGGATCAAGTGTGGAGTTCTCTTTGAAGAGATTAAAGGGGTGTATTCAACTAGGAGTTTGTTGGATTTTGTTGGAATTTAAAAGTCAAGGGGTATTCAATTACGATTTTAAAAAGTCTATTAAAATCGTGGAGTATTCAATTGAGATTTTAAAAACTCTTCTAAAATCTAGATGTATTCAGTCAGGATTCTTTTAAGTCCATTAAAATTTTAAGGTATTCAAAAGTTATTGGATTTTACAAGTCATTGGACTTTGTAAGTGTTTGAGGCTTCGATATAAATAAATAAGTCTTCCTCAAATCCTTTTACAAAACCAGAGATTTTATAACTCCAACAAAAGACAACGATTACTGAGTTAAAAAATATCATAAATTATTTTATAATTCTTTTATCTTATATTTTTTCTTGTTCTAACAATATCTTCTATAGTTATTTATCATCTTTAATAGCAAGTGAGTTCTAGGAATGATGAGATGTTGGGAAGAGGTATGGTGCAATTGCAGGAGCAGAAGCCAGGTGTGGATTTGAGTATGAATGTCGCTGCTATACAAAGGCTGCCACAAAACCCACATTGGTTCACTGAGCGGATGAACAACCCGATTGAACAAATGGGTTTCGGTCATTCGGATCATTAGGAGGGGTCCTTCCATTTCATGATAATCATAGTGTTATTGGATCTAACGTTTTCTTTCAATGAAAAAACTTAATTTGTTCATAAGATTCCGTTCCATAATCTATTTCTCTTTGAATATTTTATTTGATTGCAAGTTTTCATGATAGTAAGTACATTACTATTATATATTTGATATAATATAACGGTAGTAGTACTATAAACATATCATAAAGTTGCAGATTATACTTCTTTTTCTAAAATTTTCTCTTTCTAAAAATTTATTCTCTGCTAAAATGGTGGTTAACAAAATTTAGCTTCTTCAATAAACCTAAAATTTTGTCCAACATATTCCCAAAGTTTCTTCTCTCGGTACTCCACCAAAAGTGTCTGAAATTCTAAAATTGGGATAACATACCAGGGTCGGGTCTATACCGTGCAACATTAATATTTGCAGGACCAATACCAAGAGCAGGAGCGCGATAGGGAACTTGTTCTGGACGATGTATGAACCATGGATCATTATATATAGGGGGTTGAGCCTGTTGCATAGGTGGATAATTATGTTGATTGTTGAGAATTGGTGGATTAGGAATGATTGATGACACTATTGGTTGGCCATTTGCATCAAACTCAATGCTAGGATCTTCAACATTATGAATATACAAATCCTCCATTTCTCTTTCTTTCTTTGCTTTCTCTCTTGCTTCTCTTTCTCTTTTTTTTTTAATCTCGAATTAACCTCTCAGGGTTTGAGTACATGCACCAAACCTGTAAGACCTGAGAAAGAACAAAAACAAAGAAAAGTGTAAATGGTGGGTCCTAGGGTGTTATAAAATTAAGTGCAAAAATAAAGGAACCACTTAACCGCAAGTGTACGGTTGTCCCAAGTAATATATGATAATCAAGTTCGTTCTCAGGGACGGATTAGGTTCACCCTAAATATTAATCAATTAGTAAGAATAATTGCTAAACTGAAATAAAAGATAATAATTTTTGTTTGGTTTTTTGTAAATTAAAAGATGCAAATAAAATAAAGACTAAAATTAAATTAACAGAAAGGAAATAAAGCAAATAAAAGACTAACTTCAGATAAGAGAGATACTTGAGTCTCGCAAAAGAATCCACTTAATCAATATAATCTGTGCTATGTTTAAGGGTAGAATTGGCATTATAATATTAGTCGGGACTCTAATATCTCCTAGCCCCCTGTCGGGTGGACCTAGAAGCTATCCTAAAGTATTATAAACACATGTATGGTCGAATATATCTCTTCGGATGATATGATTTTACCTCTTTGGCTATGTAACTAGTTAAGCTTGTCGGTCAATAACGGACATTACACGGGTATTACCTAGATCTGTATTCAAACCCCCCTGTCGGATGATCACTTCGCCACTAAAGTGAATAGCCCAAATACTAACAGCTAACTCTAGTTGCTCCTAAAAGAATTTGTAATGAAAACAAAGTAATATCCAATATATAAAACTCAATCATATTTAAATCTAAACAATCCCAAATTCAAGACATAGATTAATTAATTAAGGTTCCATCCCTTTAATGCGATTCTCAAGTATAAAGAAATTTAGCTCATGAAATTAAAGACTAACATAAAAGAAAAGGAATTCGTGTTCAAATACAAAAAAGAAATAAATAACCTAAAGGGTTGAATGACTATTGTTGGAAGAACAGGATTCCTCCAGCTTCTAGCTTCTTCTCTCCTTCTTGCTCTGACTTGAAAACCTTAAGGCTCTTGTTTAATTTTCTGAAGTGTGTGAAAGTAGGAGGTTAAGGGGTGTATTTATAGGTGTTGGAGGACCCTAGGTCGAATTTGCTTGGAGTGGAAGACAAGTTAAAGACTCTTAAATTCGTAACCCTAAATTCTAGGAAAGGTAAGATTTTGCTGCTGATTTGATTTGGTCATATCTTTTTCAATACTTATCCGTTTGAGAAGTTCCAATATATGAAACTGCTTGTCTTGGAAAGATCTTTCTATTGGTGCAGACCACACGTCCATATTCCTAGCCAATCGTGAGTTATGAATTAATCTTTAAAACGTGGCTGGAATTTCAGATTCACAAGGCAGCTTTATCTTTTCCTTCTTTGAATATATCTTTCCTAAATCTTCTTATTTCCATGTAAATCTTCTTTCCTTTAATCCTTTATCTTGACTTGGTCTCTAAGTAATTACCATTTATCTTTTAAAGCTTCACATTAAATAAATAATTAAATCGCATATGCTTAAAAAGAATAAATCAATAAATCAAGAAAACGCAATAGGAAAGTGCACTCTAAAAATAGAAACTCGAGTAAAAATCATTTCCTAACACTCTAAAATACATTAATACTTTATTCTCACTTCTTCTCCTTAGATTGGTCTTTCATAAAATTCAAGAACCAATTAACTTTGCATTAAAAACAATCAAATTTACGCACAAAAGTTCAGATTCTGCAAATAGTTAATTTCCAAGGGGAGGAAGTGCAATATGATAAAATAAGCCTAAAAGTCTATCAAATAAGTCATTTATTCACCTAAAAGGATGTCTCCAAGGGGCTAATAATTAGAACAAATAGGGAGACATCAAGACCCCAAACTCAAACCTTTGTCGTCCCGACAAAGTAAAATAAAAACAAAGGATCTTTTAGGTGAACGCAGAAGGTAGAATCTAGAAAATAATCCCCAAAGAAAAACTTATAACAAATTTCATATAGTCTAGTCTAGGAATTAATATACACCTACACTTATCATGTAAAATCAAATACAAAACAATATCAATCCAAAATTAATTTCACAATGCTAGAAGGTTACGCTTATTACTTATCTCAAGATGGTGGCTATAGGGTGTTCCTCGATCTTTACTTGCTTTGAACGCTCCACTTAGCGTATTCCCTATTAACTCACTGTGCATCTAGGAATCACGAGGTCTTTACGGTTTTAGCATAGGCTGAAAGACGATCTTTGGTAAATTTGAAGTGAGCTTGTGGCTCTCTCCTCACTTACCATCAACAAACTGTCCAATAGCTTGAGTTTACACTCGAATAACGTTCTCACTCAACCCAATTGACGCGCTTAATTAGCGTCCCCAAATTAACCCAATAAGCACTAAGGATGATTCACTTAAAAATTTCCACTTTGCCGGTCCGAATATATTTTCTTTTAAAATCATTCATTTTTCTTTTCTTTTGTATAGCTATGACTCTCGTTTTTAATGTTTGAGATATCATGCTATTTTTCATAGTTATGCCTATTCATAACTTGAGCTCGTAGCTTCTTTTCCATTCACTATTACTCCATCAAAGGGTTACAATATAATAAACCTGTAAATCATCATCATATATAGCACAAAGCATCATTGATAAGCTCAAAAATCCCAACCCAATGTAAATTCCCATATAGTGGACCAACCACCCCAAACTCAAGCTCATGACAGGAAATCTCAGGATCGTGATTCAAGTGCGGGTCATATGGTCATGCCTAACAATCTAAAGGGATATTGGCTTATAATGTGGCGACAAAAGAAAGGCTTAAAGGCTAAAAATTTGTCTAAGAAGGATAAAATTAATTCAGGGATAGAAGGCCAAAAAGGATTCAAAGGGCTAACAAAGAACTGCCTCTATCATCTTCCTATTTACACAACTTGTCTCTAGTTCATACCTAAGTGAGTTCTCTACTCATTTAGATCTCACGTTCTACAAACCACCCATTATCCTTAAGCACAAGTTTACTTCTTTTGCATTGTTCATTAATTCTTCCTATCAATTATCTCATATTTTCATGCAATCAAAGTACAGTTTACACTAACTCCTAAAGTCAACTATTTTCTATCATCAATTCATAAAAAGCATGCTTGATGGGGGCATTTAAAATTCTCTACAGTCAACGCAACCCTAAGATTAATTTTATTGAAAGCATGTAAAACACAAAAAATTGATTGGGATGAGGCAACGAACCCCACCCCAAACTCAAAATTGAGTCATGTCCCCACGACTCGAAAAAGACTCAATAAAGCAATAAAATTAAACTAAAACTACCTAATTAGTGCCTACCATCAATTAAGAAGAAGAATTAGAACGGGTACCTGGCCATGAAGATCCATCATGTCCTCCTCCTCCGAAGAAGAATTATTATCAATATCCATGTTCAAAGTTACCTTTTCCCTTGTTGAATTCATCTTGGCAATTTCCTCCCAAAGTGTTATGACTTGTTTCCTTAGATGATCGATTTGTTGTTGACATTTGATAGCCCATGGGGGTGTGTAAGAGTCATTCAGAGAAGAGGAAGAAGAAGAAGAACCTTGATCTTGGATTGGTGTCTTTTCTTTAGGCTTTGATTGTACCTTCATCCTAGCTGTGAATTTCTTGTGTAGTGGTGGTGCAGGTGCCTTTTCTTCATGTTTTTCAGTAGGCTCATCAAGATTGATGGCCTTTTCAATTGTGGAACCAGGCAAATTCTTGTTCTTCCCTAGAGTATAACACTTTCTCTTGTAATCCATAGCATCTGCTCTGTTTGTCATGGTTGATTTGACCCCAAACTCAAGTTATACCAAGGATAGAATAAAGTTAACAAAACTTGGTATAGCTTGAGTTTCTTGCTTGGATTAGATGAAGGAAGTTGGTTTCTTGACAAATCTTGGAAGAACTCTTGAAAGCTTGATGATCTTGGTTGTGTTTAATGGTGTTTTGTGATAAATTTGATGAAGAGGATGTGTTTATGGAGGATGGAGGAGAGAATTTGTGATGTTATTGTGTTTGCTGTGGAGGTTTAATCAAGCTTCAAAGTGTATTTATAGGGTTGGGAGCTGGAAAATTCGTGTGGGAGAGGCTAGGGTTAAGTTTGGTAAGGTAGGAATTTGATTAGGCAAGAAACTCTTCACAAACAGCCTCTGTGCGGTATACAGGGCATAACCTCCGGTATACCGGACCCATCAGTTCTTCATTTTTTCGTCTCGGCAAAGACCCCGTGGTATATAACCCGTGGCACGGGTTTTTGCCACTGTTCAATTTCTCGTCTCTTTCAAAAACCCGCGGTATCCAACCCGTGGTACGGGTTTTTCCACCTGCGGTATACCGGAGGTATGACCCGGTATACCGGACTGCGCATCGACAACTTTTTCTCATCTCGGTATAAAACCCGCGGTATCCAACCCGTGGCACGGGTTTTCTTCCTGCGGTATACCGGGGTTCTGGGGCGGTATACCGGACCTCACGCCGAATTTTTTCCATGTATTTCTTCTTTTGTTTCCTAGCACCCCAAACTCAATTCCTGCACCATTAACACACTACCTTTCTCATTTCTTTTTAAAAAAATAGACACTAAAACTCGATACTAACTTAGAATTATACACTAGGAATTTAAAAACTTAAAGCAATAAACTAATATACAATGAATTGGCTTTTGTTTAACGTCGTTAAGCTCGACGGGTTACCTCTCGAATCTATTCAGCTTCAAGGAGGTACATGACCTCCCCAGGATGTGGATCAATTCTACGATTGGTATCCTCGCCTACATGGTAAAGTTTTAGACGATGCCTATTCACCATGAAGGTGCGTTGCTCGTCTGGATTCTCGATCTCTATTGCTCCATGAGGCGTAACTTTGGTCACCATGAACGGACCAGACCACTTTGATCTCAACTTTCCCGAATAGTTGCTGAACTTGGAGTTATACTTGAGGACCATCTGTCCAACTTTGAATTTCTTCTCACGAATGCGATTGTCATGCCATCTTTTTGTTTTTTCTTTGTAAAGTTTAGCATTCTCATAGGCATGAAATCGAAACTCGTCAAGTTCATTCAACTTCATCATACGATTCTCCGCAGCTAAGGTTTGATCCATATTTGTCTCTGTAATTTCCCAATAGGCACCCATTTCAAGCTCAAGAGGTAAGTGACAAGCCTTACCATAAACAATACGATACGGAGATGCACCCACAGGCGTCTTGAACGCAGTACGATATGCCCACAACGCATCATCTAATTTCATTGACCAATCCTTGCGTGTGGAACCAACTGTCTTCTCAAGAATGGATTTGATCTCTCGATTAGAAACCTCAGCTTGACCATTGGCTTGTGGATGATACGCGGTAGATACACGATGTCTCACACCGTATTTCTCTAGAACTTTCTTCAGATATTTGTTCACAAAGTGTGAACCTCCATCACTGATAATAACTCAAGGTGTACCATGTCTAGTGAAGATGTGTGACTTTAAGAATTTAATCACTACTCGCGAATCGTTAGTTGGTAGAGCTACAGCCTTTACGCATTTAGACACGTAATCAACAACTAGTAGGATGTACAGGTTTCCGTTAGATGGTACAAAAGGACCCATGAAATCAATACCCCATACATCGAATATCTCAACTTCAAGAACATTATTACGCGGCATCTCATCTCTCTTAGATATATTACCAGTAAACTGGCATCTATGACATTTCTTGACGTACTCATGACAATCCTTATGTAAAGTAGGCCAATAAAAACCGGATTGTAGTACCTTAGCAGCTGTGCGGTCACCCTTGAAGTGTCCTCCGTATGGAGAATCATGACAACTCGCAATCACAGCCCAAACATCTTTCTCAGGTATGCATCTTCTCACCAATTGATCACTACGCACTTTGTAGAGGAAAGGATCCTCCCAAAAGAACTGTTTAGCACGATGAATCAATCTTTTCTTGTCTTGTGATGTGGCTCCTTGAGGAAAGTTACCACTCACAATAATATTTGCAATGTCAGCATACCATGGAGTACCATCATGTATAGCAAATAAACTCTCATCAGGAAACTCTTCTCTTACCAACTCAGGGCCTCCATTAGATTCAGAACCTTCAAGACGCGACAAATGATCAGCAACTTGATTATCACAACCCTTTCGATCCCGAATCTCTAAATCAAACTCTTGTAACAGTAACACCCATCTAATCAACCTTGCCTTCGCATCTTTCTTTTCCATAAGGTATTTAATCGCAGAATGGTCGGTAAACACAACGACTTTCGCCCCAAGGAGGTAGGAACGAAATTTGTCAAATGCATACACGACAGCTAGTAATTCCTTCTCAGTTACGGTATAATTAATTTGAGCACTTGTGAAGGTTATACGAGCGTAGTAGATGGAATGAAATACCTTTTCTTTTCTTTGACCCAGAACAACACCCATCGCAAGATCACTAGCATCACACATAATCTCAAACGGAATCTTCCAATCAGGAGGTAATACAATAGGTGCAGAAATAAGTTTTTCTTTAATCTCGTTGAATGCCTTTATGCAAGCTTCATCAAAAAGGATTTTGGTGTCCTTCTCAAGTAAGTTGCACAACGGCTTAGAGATTTTGGAAAAGTCCTTGATAAAATGTCGGTAAAAACCAGCATGACCCAAAAAGCTTCTTACCCCTTTTACAGAAATAGGAGGGGGAAGAGTCTTGATTACCTCAATTTTCGCACGATCAACTTCCAAACCAGCACTTTAAACCTTGTGAACCAACACTATGCCCTCTCGAACCATAAAGTGACATTTCTCCCAGTTCAAAACCAAATCAGTCTCCTTGCATCTAATCAATACCTTCTCCAAGTTTCGTAAACACTCCTCAAAGTTATCACCAAACACAGAAAAGTCATCCATAAATACCTCAAGGAAATCATCAATCATATCCCAGAAGATTGCCATCATACATCTTTGAAAAGTAGCAGGCGCATTACATAATCTGAATGGCATCCTTCGGAAGGCAAAGGTACCAAAAGGACATGTAAAGGTTGTCTTGTGTTGGTCTTTTGGATCTACATAAATCTGATTGTATCCTGAATATCCATCCAAAAAGCAATAATATTCTCTACCAGCTAGCTTGTCTAACATCTGATCAATAAACGGAAGAGGGAAGTGATCTTTTCTGGTGGCCTTGTTCAACTTTCGATAATCCATACACACTCTCTAACCAATAATGGTCCTTGAGGGAATGGCCTCATTCTGCTCGTTCAAGATGGTGGTGATACCACCTTTCTTTGGTACGCATTGAACTGGACTCACCCATTCGCTACTAGCTATGGGATAGATGATTCCCGCGTCTAGCAACTTGATAACCTCTTTCTTCACCACTTCCTTCATAGCTGGCATCAATCTTATTTGTCCTTCCACTGAGCGCGCGTTTTCATCGTCTAGAATGATTTTGTGTTGGCAATAGGAAGGACTAATACCTTTGATGTCCGCAATAGTCCAACCAATCGCCTCTTTGTTAGCTCTCAGTATGCGTAACAGTTTGTCTTCTTGAGGACCTGTTAAAGTAGCTGAAACAATAATAGGCAGAGTGTTGTTAGTACCTAAATACACATACCTCAAGTGTAACGGAAGCGGCTTTTCTTCTAGTTGTGGGGGAGATTCGATAGACGGTTTCTTTTTAGGTGCTATCTCCCCAGGCTCTCGGAATGGCTCATAGGCGAGATGCCTATGTTTCATGTTTCCGGAATTCAAAGCAGCTACGGTTTCGGTTAGTTCTTCCATCAATTCCGGTAAGTCAAGTGTTAGGGCTGCTTGCAAGATATCATTAAAATTCATACAATAAAACGTTTCTTGCGTAGTCAAATCGAGTACATCCATTCGAAAACACTCTTCAGGAATATCTGGAAACTTCATGGCCCTAAACACGTTGAACTTTACCGTCTCGTCTTGGATTCGCATGGTTAATTCGTCGTTTTCTACATCAATAACAGTACGCCCCGTGGCTAGGAATGGTCGACCCAAGATGATGGGGACATTCCTATCCGTGTCGAATTCAAGAATTACAAAATCAACTGGAAAAATTAACGTACCTGCCTTGACGAGGACATCTTCGATTCGTCCCTCGGGATGTGCGAGGGATCTATCAGCCATTTGTAGGATCATGGAAGTTGGTCTAGCGTTTCCTATCTTCAGTTTTTCAAAAATTGACTTGGGCATCAAATTGATACTCGCACCCAAGTCACACAAAGCTTTCCCTTGCCACTCATTACCAATAGAAATAGGAATCGTGAAACTTCCAGGATCAAGTAGTTTAGGTGGCAACTTACTTTGGCATATAGCGTTGCATTCTTCTGGCAATCCTATCATCTCATTCTCACGGTATGGTCTCTTGTTGGTAATGGCTCTTTTCAGAAATTTAACGTACTTTGGAACATCGCGTATAGCATCTAAGAACGGAACGTTAATGTTGAGACCACGTACCATATTAAAGAACTTCTGATATTCAGCCATGTCTCATTTCTTCTAAACTTTGGAGGGAAACGGTGGAGGAGGACGGGTTTCTGTAACATCTTTGGATTTTGGCTTTTCCGGAATCTTCTCCACTTCAATTATTTCAGGTTCATCTTCTTTCTCTTCCACATCTTTTACCGGTTTCTCTTTCACAGTTGTCTCTTTCTCTTTCATCACGGGAAAAGGAGGTGGTGAGAGCTTCTTACCACTTCGAAGTGTCACTACATTACAATCTTCTCTTTGCTTAGGTTCTTCAGTGTCACTCGGTAATTGTCCTTGCTGACGTTGATTTAATTGCTTATTTATCGAAGCCATCTGAGTTTCCATCAATTTAAGTGCTGCGGTGGTAGATTGTTGAATGTTGATTAATGTTTTCAAGGTTTGCTGAACATCTAATGCACCTTCTTGAGGTTGAGCAGGTAGAGCTTTCTGGTTCATGGTTTCGGCATAAGCATCTTGAGGAGGTTGTCTTTGAGATTGATTTCCGTATGCTTGTCCA
Organism: Nemophila menziesii; assembly: GCA_029959085.1. Classification (NCBI taxonomy): domain Eukaryota; kingdom Viridiplantae; phylum Streptophyta; class Magnoliopsida; order Boraginales; family Hydrophyllaceae; genus Nemophila; species Nemophila menziesii. Next base: position 2,119,489 of record JARWIR010000048.1, on the reverse strand, counting down.
CCTTTGTAGTTGTTCTGAGGTCTTGGTTGAAAGTTGTTTCCTTGGGGACGTGGTTGATATGCATAGGTTGGATTAGCAGCCCCATTTGGATTTGAATATTGGAAACCCGGATGGTTTCTATTCGGTTGATAACCTTGACCATTTGAGTGATAATTTCCTCGGTTGGACACGAACATTACGGATTCTGGATTATTTTGACAGGTCTCCCAATCATGATCTTGTGTACCGCAGTTAGAACATCCATAAACTTCTTGTGTAACATTAACATCTGCTCTTCTACCAGTAACACTTTTTGTAACAGCTAGAGTAAGCTGTTTCAGTTGTTGTTCGAGTTTGTTTTCTATGGCTGTGAATTTTTCTTCAATCAGTGCAATATTTCCACCTCGGACAGGTGTTCTTACGGTGTTCCAACCTAGTTCATTTGTTACAGTTCTATTCAAAATAATCTTAGCATGGACAGATTGTACCTGTAGAAATGCACCACCACAAAGTAAGTCTAGATCCTTTTTCGAAGAGCCATCAAGTCCTCGGTAAAATATCTTCATCTGTTGAATTTCTGTGAGGCCATGATCAGGGACTCTTCTTAAGCAAATCTGAAATCTCTTCCAACTTCTACCCAAAGTCTCGTCTTCCTCTTGTTTGAATGACGTTATTTCAACCCGCGCATCTAATCTCATGTTCGTTGGGTAGTATCTATCGAAGAACGCGGTTTGTAATGCATCCCATGTTGTAATTGTTCCGGGTTCTTAAGAATCATGCCACTCACTTGCTCCATCAATAACGAAGTATCTAAAATGAGCAAAATACATTTGCTCTTTAGTTACTCCTTGCGTAATATAAGAATTGCAGATTTGCATGAACTTCTGTACAGCACGGATTGGATCTTCGGTAGGTGCTCCTCGGAAATTGCCATAACTTTGAAACTGAGATAACATACCAGGATCGGGTCTGAATCTCTCGACATTAATATTTGCAGGGCCAATTCCGAGGGTAGGAGCTCGAAACGGAGCTTCTTCAGGGCCATTGATGAACCACAGATCATTGTTTTGAGCTGGGGGAGCAGGAGGAGGGTTGAGTTGTTAATTCCCCGGCAGCGGCGCCAAAAACTTGGTGTTCAGCCATTGTTTCTGTTGCTAATTGCTCCTCTAACTCTTTTGCTTTAGCTTCTCTCTTTCTTTTATTTGCTTCTCGACCTAGGTTTTCGGGATTTGCAAGAATTACGATATCTTCACGCATAAACCAAAACCTGTAAACCTGAGAAAGAAAGACAACCCAAAGCGTAAAACTGAAAAATAAAACTAAAACTAAACTAACAATCAAACTACTAAAAGATTAACACCGGGGTCACACGCTTCCGTCCCCGGCAGCGGCGCCAAAAACATGGTGGGTCCTAGGGTGTTATAAAATTAAGTGCAAAAATAAAGGAACCACTTAACCGCAAGTGTACGGTTGTCCCAAGTAATATATGATAATCAAGTTCGTTCTCAAGGACGGATTAGGTTCACCCCAAATATTAATCAAGTAGGAAGAATAATTGCTAAACATGAAATAAAAGATAATAATTTTGTTTGGTTTTTTGTAAATTAAAAGATGCAAATAAAATAAAGACTAAAATTAAATTAACAGAAAGGAAATAAAGCAAATAAAAGACTAACTTCAGATAAGAGAAATACTTGAGTCTCGCAAAGGAATCCACTTAATCAATATAATCTATGCTATGTTTAAGGGTAGAATTGGCATTATAATATTAGTCGGGACTCTAATATCTCCTAGCCCCCTGTCGGGTGGACCTAGAAGCTATCTTAAAGTAGTATAAACACCAGTATGGTCGAGTATATCTCTTCGGATGATATGATTTTACCTCTTTGGCTATGTAACTAGTTAAGCCTGTCGGTCAATAACGGACATTACACGGGTATTACCTAGATCTGTATTCAAACCCCCCTGTCGGATGATCACTTCGCCACTAAAGTGAATAGCCCAAATACTAACAGCTAATTCTAGTTGTTCCTAAAAGAATTTTGTAATGAAAACAAAGTAATATCCAATATATAAAACTCAATCCTATTTAAATCTAAACAATCCTAAATTCAAGACATAGATTAATTAATTAAGGTTCATCCCTTTAATGCGATTCTCAAGTATAAAGAAATTTAGCTCATGAAATTAAAGACTAACATAAAAGAAAAGGAATTCATGTTCCAATACAAAAGAAATAAATAACCTAAAGGGTTGAATGACTATTGTTGGAAGAACAGGATTCCTCCAGCTTCTAGCTTCTTCTCTCCTTCTTGCTCTGACTTGAAAACCTTAAGCCTCTTGTTTAATTCTCTGAAGTGTGTGAAAGTAGGAGGTTAAGGGGTGTATTTATAGGTGTTGGAGGACCCTAGGTCAAATTTTCTTGGAGTAGAAGACAAGTTAAAGACTCTTAAATTCGTAACCCTAAATTCTAGGAAATGTAAGATTTTGCTGCTGATTTGATTTGGTCATATCTTTTTCAATACTTATCCGTTTGAGAAGTTCCAATATATGAAACTGCTTGTCTTGGAAAGAGATTTCTATTGTAGCAGACCAAACGTCCAGATTACTAGCCAATCGTGAGTTATGAATTAATCTTTAAAACGTGGCTGGAATTTCAGATTCACAAGGCAGCTTTATCTTTTCCTTCTTTGAATATATCTTTCCTAAATCTTCTTATTTCCATGTAAATCTGTTTTCCTTTAATCCTTTATCTTGACTTGGTCTCTAAGTAATTACCATTTATCTTTTAAAGCTTCACATAAATAAATAATAAAACCGCATATGCTTAAAAAGGATAAATCAATAAATCAAGAAAACGCAATAGGAAAGTGCACTCTAAAAATAGAAACTCGAGTAAAAATCATTTGCTAACACTCTAAAATACATTAAGACTTTATTCTCACTTCTTCTCCTTGGATTGGTCTTTCATAAAATTCAAGAACCAATTAACTTTGCATTAAAAACAATCAAATTTACGCACAAAAGCTCAGATTCTGCAAATAGTTAATTTCCAAGGGGAGGAAGTGCAATATGATCAAATAAGTCATTTATTCACCTAAAAGGATGTCTCCAAGGGGCTAATAATTAGAAAAAATAGGGAGACATCAGTAAACCTAAAAATTAAAATTAAAAATGCAATTGAAACTAAAGAATAAACACCGGGGTCACACGCTATTGTCCCCGGCAGCGGCGCCAAAAACTTGGTAGGTCCTTGTGTGTTATAAAATAATATGCTAAAGTTGTGGACTCACAAACCGCAAGTGTACGGTTGTCCAAGGAATAAACCGATAAATCAGATTCGTTCGCAGGGACGGATTCAGTACAACTCATGTGTGGATCAAATAGTGAAATAATTGCAATTACGGAAAAGTAAATGATATAAAAGATTGTTTTGGGTTTCTATTTATCAACTAGAATGCAAAATTAAATTAAAGACTAAATAAATTAAGCTGAAATAAAAAATATTGCACTTGAAAGATGTAGACGCAAGGAAATAAGTAGTACTTGAGCCTCGCTAGGGCTTCACCTAAACCTTCTTATTAAATGTTTTATGTTAAGGGTTGAATGATTATATTTATGCTAGTCAGGATTCTAAAGTGCCTTAGCCCCCGTTAGGGTGGACCTAAAAGCTCTCCTACGGTATTCTAAACTCCGTTTGAATGATTAAAACTACTTTCGGAGGATTAAAACTTACAACATTGGCTATTGGCTAGTCAAGCCTGTCAAGGTCATTGGCGGATACCAACGGCAATTACCTAGTTCTGTATCTAAACACCCCGTCAAGGTGATCCATACGCCACTATATTGAATAGCCTAGATACTAAGACTTACCCCTAGTTCATGACTCTAAGGATAATAAATAAAGCGTAAAATAAAATCCAGCATAAAATAATAATTCAATTTAAATTATGAAATCCCAAATAAGAAAAACATCAATTGATTAAGTTTGGGTTCAACCCAGTATGCGATTCTCAAGTACAACGGAAAATTAACTCATAATTGAAATAAATACGTAAGAAATAAAATTAAAAGTGTTCATGTTTTATAGAAAGAAAATAACTAAAAGAAACCTAATTAGGAATTGGATTTGGGATGTGATTTGGAAAAAATTATTTCTCCAGGTCTTGGCTTCTTCCTTTTCCTAGATTCTGACTTTCTCTCTGGCGCTTCTGACTTTGCTAAAATGAGTTGTGTGTAAAAATAAAGTCAAAAGGTCTATTTATACTCATAAATTCGGACTTGGGCTTATTTTAAATGAATTAATAAAATATTGAATGACCCAAGTCCACTCTTCAAATCCAAATCACGTAATTAGTGTACACCTTCCACTAAAACGGCTGTAACTTTCTCAATTTAACTCTGAATTGACCCATTTAACTTGCTAAATCTTCGTAACTCGATAAGGAACGCATCTTGTTTACAACTCGGAGGCTGAATCCATGTCTAAGTCGCTCAAAATCATCAATTACCATCAGCCTTCCAGATTTGCAGCTTCAACTTGTCAACTATTCGGGATATTTCTTTTCGCCTTTGACTTCTTTACACGATCTAAGAATTCAATTCACGATTCCTCTCCTTGCTAGTATTAAAAACCTACAAACATTACACTAAAAACAAACCATTTAACGTGCAAAAGCTTAATAAATGAAAAATATTGACATCCAATGAGGGTAAATGAAATATAACAAATTAACACTAAAAGTCTATCGAATTAGTCAAATAATCACCCAAAATGATGTCTCCTTAGGACATATAATTAGAACAAAAGAGAAGACATCACCGCCCCGCTCAGGTTCTGCATTTGCTTCCTATTGGTTTTATTAACTTCAGTTTGGTGCTATTTTTTAAACAACACACAAAAAAAAGAATGTTCGTCAATAAAGAGAATATTTTATTTAATACAATTTAAAGTACAACAATTACCTGAGCTTCCTCTGAGTCCCACATCTTTAAAGTTAGCTCCCAGTTCTCTGGTGTCTTATCATCAGGTTTCGTACAGGAAGGATAATATTTTCTCTTTATTCAGTTCTTGTTGTCGCTGAATCCCTTACCGCACTTATTGGTCAGCATAATTTGAATATCATTCCAATCTGGGTGGGCCTCCCAATCCTCTACCAAAAATAATTCTTGTTCACAAATGACCCAAATTCAATATAATTGTATATTTAGCGACAAACAAATTAAAAAAAAAGTTAAGTCAACTTACTCTTAAGCGTCTCAAAATATTTATTTGCTATTCGGCGGGGACATCTCCCAGTGCTTGTAGTATAGTGGAATAGTCTCCGGAATAGTATGGTTGACGACTTGACCCATGTGATGCGAGTATGGGCCCATAGGGTTCCATGTTTTGTCGTAAGTGCAAAACTACATTGAAAGTCTCCCTCCGTACTTTCGTTTCGACGTGACGACTGAAGCTAGAGTCATCTTGCCCCTATGCTTTCCTGCCTTATTCCCTGTTTAATTTTACGATTAAATTTCTATTTTAGTCAAAATTATGTATAAAAAAAGAATACCTGGTGCGTTGCAACCCCCGACCGGATTACTAGGAATCTGAGTCGGATCACGGCCATCGCCATCTCCATCATGTCCTCGGGGCATCACTGCTGCCATTTTGATCAAAATAATACAATTTTACCACTAAACTATATAAAAGTACACTAGGGCCCTAAATTTTTGTAAAAAAATCACTAAGGACCTAATTTTTTTTTTAAAAATACCTAAGGCCCTAAATTGTCTTAAAAATTCTCTATGGTCCTATATCTTTTAAAATTTATAATTTTACCCCTAAATTATTAATAAATACACTAAGGCACCTAATTTTTTTTAAATTACACTAAGGCACCCTAATTTTCTAAAATTTACAATTTACCCCTATTTTTTATAAATTACACTAAGACACCTAAATTTTCTGAAAAATTCCCTTAGGCCCTAAATTTTTTTAAATTACAATTTTACCCCTTTTTTTTATAAATTACACTAAGGCTCCTAAATTTTCTAAAAAATTCCCTAAGGTCCTATATTTTTTTTTAAATTACACTAAGTCCCTTAATTTTCCAAAAAATCATTAAAGCCCTAAATTACATAAAATTTACAATCTTACAATTCCCACTAAATTCCAACTAAATTCCCAAAAAAATAATTAAATTCCCAAAAAATCAAACCATAAATTTACAACTGAACTTGTTGTTTTCTACAAATTAGTAAACTAAATAATAAGCTTAAAATAACTACACATATTCGAAATTTAGAAGGAAGCTCAATTATAGGACAAAAATTAAATTCTTTGAATATAGTAAAAGATTAAAACAAAATCAAAAGTTGGATTACATAAATTTAATTCCGAGTAATGGTTGTTAAAAGTTGATATATAATCACCACAAAGAAAAAAACCAAAAAACATAAGTTAGATTCGTGATTAAACGAAAAAATTAGAAATATAAAATAATAGAAAAAATCTTGCGATTTTTACATTTAATGTTGGTGATAGGGTGTTGATGATGATGGTGGAGCCTCGCTGTGAATCGCAGATGGTTTCGCCGGATTTATGGGTTAAGTTTTAATGGAGATGAAGGTTTAGAATAGAGGAAGAAGATGAAAAGCTTCAGCTTTATTATTTTTGTGTAAATCTTTAGCGAGGACATGGTCCTCGCTAAAGGGTCAGATCATTGCTAAAGATCCTGAAATTGGGAAGGCGTGAATTTTGACCGCCTTCCGCGTGCCCAATTTTTTCGTGTCTAGTCATTAGTGAGGACCATGTCCTCGATAAAGACCTTTTTCTTTTTCCTAACTATTTCTCTTATATATTATACATAACTAATTTTTCCATTTTTTTATTTTAAAATTAATTCATAATCATTATCCTGAACTAGTACATACCATAACACAATTACACATCATAATAAAAAATTATGAAAAAGATTAACTGTTTAAGGGTTTAGACGTATAAAATGAAGAGACTTTATCATAACACAATTAAAAATCATGGGATCAATATAATTCAAACTTAGAAAAATTATGAAATACATGACAAAATACATAATAAAAACTTAATACACAACTAAATAGTCTCGTCCCCATCATCAACTATTATGGGTTCATCGTCACTATCAACATATATAGTTTCCTCATCAGTCTCGTACTCTCCTAAGGTGTCATCATAATCTTTATCATCAACGGGATCAGAGGGTTCCAGTATGGTGTCGCCTAGGGTGTGATAAAAATAAGATAAAATAAGCCAAAAAACAATGCACTAATCACCCTAGACAGGCACGGTATTGAAAGTATTATAGGACGTATGCAAGTTTTAAGGATAAGTTAGATTCATTCTCAAGGACTTAGTGTTACACGAATGAGCAAATAATTAGGAGTAGTAATAATTAATCAAAAGAAACAGAAAAGAAAGATGGATAATTGAAAGATGATTAAATAAACTAAATAAAAGTAAAGACAATAAAGTAAATATGCGAAAATATGAGATGGGATAGTATAGATTAGGTTTTGCTAGTATGCACTAATCCTTCTAATTCTTTCTATCAAATTCATTTAATAATGGAGATAATAGCTCTTAAATACTTAGTCAGGATTCTAAATTCCCATTCCTTAGACCTTAAGAAAGACTAAGGAGGCTACGACACAATCACGAGGCAGTTTAAAGTAGGGTTTTCAAGCTTTACCAAGGCCCTAAGCAAACAATTCCTTCAATTGGTGATATGGTGATTACAACAAATCTTAATGACTATCTAATTAGAATCGGTGTTGTCAGGACCAATACTGAACACTAGACGTTATGTGGTGTTTCAATAGTTAAATACCCCTTCCGGGCGACCATCTGACTACTATTAAGGAAGCCTAAAGTGACCAGGTTTAGGACAGGCAACAATTCAAAACACATAAACAAATATGGGTAAGAAGCTAATATCAAATTAAAACATATAATTACCAAAGAAACTTAGATAGAAAGACAATAGAATTCATAGATTATTCATGATGCAAAAGCCAAGCTATGGGAAAATTAGTTTATACTTGAAAGAAATAAACTAAAATAATGATACAAAGATGTCATCTTGCTCTCTTCAATAACTCTAATGATATAAAACCTAAGGACTAATTAATAGGAGGCAAGGATTGTTTTACAGAGGTTAAAGGGTGTATTTATAGGTGTTTAGAAGACGTAATTCGTTTTGTTGGAGTGGAAGACAAGTAACTTGGACTCCAATCCCAACTCAAATTCGTAACCCTAAAATATAGAAAAGGTAATAATCTGCCGCTGTTTTGTTTTGGCCGTAACTGTTTCAATACTTATCCGTTTGATGCGCTCCAATAGTCGAAACAGATCGTCTTAGAAAGATATTTGACTTTTCTTCAGACCATTCTTCCAAATTCCTAGCCAATCTTGAGTTATGACCACTTTTATGGTCGTAGGTGTTGGAATTCAGATTTATTTGGCAACTTTATCTTTCCATATCTTAGTTTTTCCTTTTTTTCTCCAATTTTTATGTATATCTTCTTTCCTTTATCTCTTAGAATTGACTTGGCATCTAATTAATCTCCATATATATCTTTTAAAGTTTCACACTAAATAAATAATTAAACCAAATATGCTCTAAAAATAATAAATCATTAAATCAAGACAAGAAATAGGAAAGTGAAATAATACATATGAAAATCGGCCGAATGACTTCCTAAAACACTAAAAATGATGTCTCCACTTAATATTAAATCATCACAAATGAGGAGACATCATGGTACACGATTAAAAATTGAAAGATCGGTCTCTATCCCTTGTCTAGTAGCCAATTTAAACACCGAGTATTCTGAATCCAAGTTTGTATTAGCCAACGGAATGTCGATCGGATCTGGTCCAGTGGAAATCGATTCTGCACCAGATAGCTCGGGACTCCATTCGTGACAGCCGTTCACTTCCCAAACTACTTTCCACCACTTTTACACCTTCCTTGCGGTAATATGATCAACATAAAAGACCTTTTTTGCTTGAGTTTCTAAGATGTAGGGATTTTCAGTCCACCACAAAGAACTTGTGTTGATAATTGTTGCCTCGTGTTTTGTTTTTCGCAATTTCTTTATTTTATCTATGTTATACCACTTACACTTAAACAACACAACTGAACAACCACTACTGAATTCAACCTCGACAATGCTGACCAACTCACCATAAAAAGGATCTTCGCCTACGAAATTACAAAATAACTAGTTTATATACAAACACCCAACTATAAAAAAACAAAAGAAACGAGCATGTGATTGTAAATACTCCGTAATCTTGAGTAAATCTCTTTTCATTCTTTTCACGCGTTATCCATTTGACCCCGTTCACAACCCAAGAATCATATTGATAGACGACGCTATTCGACATGCTAGACAATGAGAGCAACTCTTCCGTAGAAAGTGGATTGCCTTCTTGTTCCATTACATAAACCTCCACACAGAGTCGGTTATTAGTTGAAATAAAGTCTACTTATTTTGTAGACTTGTATACCTTTTTCCTGAACCATCGACGAAAATTCTCTCGGTGTTTTGCCTCTCTATCACAGACCAGAAGTGAGGACTTGTGTTCCCTAAAAAAACATAGTATTGATAATCGATAATACAATATATAAATAAACGGTAAATATGATTTTAATTAAAATACTTACATCATATAGTGATGGATCTCGTCGCAATTATGAAGGATCTACCAATCGATGTGTTCCTTCTCTGTGAAGGGTATATATCCAAAAAAAATTACCAATCGGCTTGCTCTGGCTCTTAAACACTAATATTTCCTTGCTTTCCGTAATCGTATCACTGTATCTGCTCGGATCGTTAAAATTTGTACTTTCCTCTCCAAGGTACCGAGATATAAAAGTCAAAGTTTCCTCTACAGCGTAGCCCTCGTCGATTGAACCCTCTGGACTAGCCGCATTCCGAATATATTCTTTTAGTTTCTTCAAGTACCTCTCAAACGGGTACATCCAACGCATCTGAACGAGGCCTCCTAACCAAGCTTCTTCGTACAGGTGCACAACAAGGTGGATCATTATATCAAAAAAAGCTGGAGGAAAAATCACCTTCAACTTGCACATAAGCTCGACCACCTTAGACTTTCTGAAATCCAATTCCTTTTTACTCAGGTTCTTCTCACAAATATTTCTGAACATGTTGCACAACCCAATAATCGGATCGCTAATGGATTTGTTGTCGATTAACCCTGGAACACTAGCCACGAATAGAAACTGCATCTGAATATGACAGTCGTGGGATTTCATACCGATAATCTTCCCTGTGTCACTCTGAACGTTGTTCCGCAAGCTAGAAGCGAAACCATCTGAAAACTTTTACACCTTCAACCACTCTAGAAACTCTCTTCGCTTATCAGTTGTCATCGCATACTTTACACATGGTAAAATGGTCTTACCACGTGAATCGATAAATAACCACAAATCTGACCTAATGTCCATGGCTTGCATATCTTTCCTCGACTTCACGTTATCTTTGTTAATTTTCCCATCTAAACCAACAATTGTGCCGAGAAGAGCATCACAAACATTCTTCTCACAATGCATAACATCAATGTTATGTTTCAACAATTTTTCTGACCAATACTAAATATACTCTTTTTCTTGCAATTCGACTCACGAGGGCCAGTTCTCTTTGCCACCTTGCTGCCGAACTCTTTGTGTTTTTCCGGAAACACAATCGGCAAACTATCTAACTGTGTCTAAATATCTGCGGGACTATGTTTCCTAGGGGGGTCCCTTTCATCGGCTTTAACGTACAAAGATGCGTCTTTCAAAAAATGATGGTTCAAAGGTAACACCGCTATGATCAAAATAAAAAACTCCTTTATTAACCCGCACGGAAAAAGTATATTCCATGCAATCAAGACAAGCTAAGTAGCCTTGACCAGACCATCCTGAAGTGTATGATCTAGCCGGGAAATCATTCATCGTGAATAACAAACTACCCTTCATTACAAATTCTTCCTTCATATGTGCATCCCATGTAACTATCCCCGTACCCCACAACGTTTACAACTAATCTATAGCCGGAAGGAGAAATACATCCATATCCTTTCCAGGTGAAAGAGGACCCGGTATCAATAGAGTAAGCACAAACGTGGATACTTTCATGCATAACCAAGGCGGCAAGTTATAGATCGTCAATATAACCGGGAGTAAGGACAAAACCCATCGATCCCCAAACCAAGGCGTACGTTACGTGGTTCACTAGCAAACTCGGGATTCCTCTCGTCAAATTTTTTCCAACTATGACCATCAACCAGATGACGTAACACATCTTTGTCGATACTCTCTCCTGTAACCTAGGCGTAATCAGATATAACGCAGCTTCTTATGAGACACTCTCTTCCCCTTCTATGGGTTCCACCTTGATTCTCCACAGACTAGACATTTCTCAAGATTCTCATTCCCTTTATAATACGATACACAATAATTCAAACACACGTCGATCATGGTGTGTCTCATGCCCAAACTTTTCAAATTTCTGTTCCAATCCGCATAAGAATCTGGTAAGTTATGAGGTTTAGGCAAAACACGACCTAACAACTGAAGAAGTTTGGTAAAGGAGGTATTCGTCCACTAGTTCTTCACGTTCACATGCATTAGCTTTGCTATGAAATCCAAAGAACTCATCTCAGTACAACTGGAGTACAAATCTGTCTCCATTTCCTTAAACAACGCGCCGATAGACCCACGGCCACTTCCATTAAAATTCTCGTCACGCATCTCGGTGTCACCGAAGTTCTCGCCAGTTTCAAACGTGGGTCCCAAATCATGAATTACATTACCCATTACATTATCTTCATTTGGTTCATCCACGGGAATTACAACTTCTTCCCTATGTTTCGTCCAAACCTCATACGATGACCAAATACCCCATTGAAATAGATGCGCTTGAATAACTTCAAGTGTAAAATTTCGATTATTTTATTTCAATGATTACACGGACAAAATATTTTACCGACGTGATCCATTTTTTTGCTCGCAAAATTAAGAAACTGTAATATACCCTTGATATATTCCCTCGTAAACTTATTCTTTGATTTAACCCAACTCTTGTCTATTCTCTAAAGTAAATTAAAACACCAATTATTATTTCAAATTGTTTAATTAAAATACTACTTATATCATACGATTATAAATAATTACTTCAATCCCCCTATTTTATGAAAAAGTCACTAAGACCCCTAAAGTTTATTAAAATGTCACTTTTACCCCTAAAATTTATTAAATATTAATAAGGCACCTAAAGTTTATTAAAATTTCACTTTTACCCCTATATTTTATGAAAAAGACTCTAAGGCACCTAAAGTTTAATAAAATTTCACTTTTACCCCTACACTATATAAAAATGCTTCCAAGGCCTCTAAATTTTCTAAAAATTCATTTTAAGGCAACTAAAGTTTAATAAAATATCACTTATACCCCTAAAGTTTATTAAATGTCACTAAGGCACCTAAAGTTTATCAAAATTCCAATTTTACCCCTATATTTTATGAATAAGTCACTAAGGCACCTGAAGGTATAAAAAATTCACTTTTACCCCTACACTATATAAAAATCCTGCTAAGGCCTCTAACATTTTTAAAAATTATACTAAGGCAACTAAATTTTATTAAAATGTCACTTTTACCCCTAAAGTTTAAATAATACAATAAGGTACCTATAGTTTATTAAAATTTCACTTTAACCCCTAAATTTTATGAAAAATATACTAAGGCACCTAAAGTTTAATAAAATCTAACTTTTACTCCTAAAGTTTTTAAAATTATAAAAAGTCCACTAAAGTTTATTAAAATGCTATTATAATTCCTACAATCATAATCATTTATAAAGATACCCCTAAAAATATCTAAATCGTTCACAAAGATCCATACATTAATTTTCCATTAATAAAACATCACCTAAAATTACTATAACTCAATAACCAAATTAAAATTATAATACAAAATTCAAAAATAATTATTATATAACAAAAACTGAACAATATTTCACACATAAAACAGTAAAGACTACTACTTGCACTTTTATAATACAATATATAACAATTATACAATTTAAACAAATAAAAGAAAAATAATTAGAAAATACCTTTTTTGTGGACAAAGTGATGAAAAAAATTGCTTGAAAAGGGGACCAAAAAGAGCTAGATGAATCGGAGAAGCTTCATTATTGATTGACCCGGAAGTTTTTGTGGAAGGGAAAAAATTGGGGTAATTTTGGGTTTTTATTTAGTTTTTTGGGGTTTTTACTCGCATTAATAGCCAACTGCCGAGCGGATGTATTTAATACGGCAGAATATTTAGCAAGGATATCAAGTCCTCGCAAAAGACACACAAAGTCGTCGCAAAAGAGTATCTTTAGCGAGGACTTACATGTCGTCGCTAGAGATAGAACCCTTTAGCGAGGATACGCAACGGCTACTTTACTTTTTTATTATTTCCGCTTGCGTAGATTAGCTGCAACTTATAGGCGGCGACTTAGTCCTCGCAGAAGGTTGTCCTCGCTAAAGACTTCGTCGCTAGTGAAGCGACGTGTAGTAGTGATTCATGATAAATACATAATGCATGTATAATTAATGAACATATATACCTAATAAATGCAGCATGTATAATATAAAATTCAGGAGATAATATACCTATTAAACGGGAGAATTGCATATGAAGTGTGTAATCTAGGGTTTCTAGTGTAAATGATAGTACCGCCTTAAAGTGATCAATTTCAATATATGTGAACTTATTGAAATCGATCACTTTAGTTAGAAGTTCCCTAAATGGTCCCTAGTATATAGATCATTTTTTGTTTTGGGACCTGAACTTTAAAAGGATCTCAAATGATCCTTGAACTAACAATTTTTGCTCGTGAGTTCTGGTTACAAAATCCTATAACCGAGACAAACTGCGATCATTTGGGAACTTTTACCTTTTAGGTCCTAGATAGGAAACCGGCCCAATCAATTTCTATTAAATATTAAATACAGGTTACAACATCGGAAAGAAGACGACAATTAATAAATTCAAAGGCTCACCAAGATCCTTTGACCTGTTAAACTCTCAGCTACATTTAAATCTATAAATACCTCTTATCACTGCTCTTGTAGCTTGTGATAGTAAGTCAGCTCTTACATTGGCCACTAGTTAGTATTTCTCGAAAACAAATACACTTTGTTAGAGATCAGTTTTCTCTTAAAGCTTTTTTAAAGCTTAGATACATACCCACTCAAGAACAAGTGGCTCATTTTTTACTATATGCCTTGCTATCTTCTATGCAAACTTCCACTGAGTGGGATGTTAAGGAGAAGACTCGACATACTTCTCCAGCTGTCAATTACTTACTTCACTACATTCCATTAGTATATTAGTTGTCCTATGTCTATATTTGAAGTTGTAACTCAGACTTAACAATATACACATGATTGATATGTATGTATTACACAACTCTATACAAAAGCTGCAAATGTTATATTCATTCACAAGGTTTTTTTACAAACTAGGGAAAAGGAATTACTTTGTGATTATCAATGCTAAATCAAGTCAAGCAACTAAAAATGGAACGTGATAACAAGTACCCTTAAAAAATATTCTAACCATGTTAGCTAAACGTTTTACGATCTAGAAACAAAAAATAAGCCAATATGTGCAGATAGATCCAGTTACATACTAAAACTGTTATTCTTTACGCACATTCAATATTTGTCTACGTAGTCTTTAATAATCTTTAATAATCTATCAGATTTTAAATTGTGTCTACATGATGTTTTATCCTCCCCCACAATTAGATTAGATATATCATCGTTTAATATTATAACATAACACAAATACTTGCTTTACTCCTCTAATCCAATTTGATTACAACCACTTTCAAACTAAAATTTACCATGTTTAGAACAATAGGTTAATCATCAATGTTTGACATTTGTTATTAACCATCACAGCTAATTGAATCGACAGATACAATGAGTCAAGAAAATCTAATCACATATAACAAAATAATAGTAAAATCAATAGGCTTACTAGGTTAATTATAATGAATATTCTCTCTTTTTGAAATGTAATGCCTATCGATCTTTTCCTGTAAATTAAATAACACTTTATAATATGCATGAACAAAAATAAAAATACAAATGATTGTTTCTTGAAATACATTTTTAAGTTAATTGCACTATTAATCACACCCATAATTAAATTTTACCTTCATGAAATCTTCATGGATGACCTAATCATACTTTGCACGAATAGCTTGTTTGTAAAGAATTGAAATCGTAGTTTTAAAACAAGAAATGGAAATCCAGAAAAAATAATTTCGATTAATGTAAACTAACTAGTACAGAAATGGAAATACAAACTAAACACTTACACGGAAATTGGAAAAGAAAAACAATTAAACAGAATTATAGTGTTGTTAAAAAGATATTCCGGCATACTGGTTATATCTAACAGAGATTATACGACTATAATTTTCAGAGAGAAGAGAAGTAGAGTGTTTTTTTCTTTTCGGATGTGTTTCGTAGCTTAAGGCAAATGAGGAGTTGTTGTATTTATTGGGGAGTAGGTGAGGAGAAAGCCTTTGTTAGAAATGTCTCACAATTAGTGCCCTTAATTGCCTCCATAATTGATTGACTTTTTTATTTGACACATATCCTACACGTTTTTAATTTCTACCACTGAACCTGGACACGTGTTGACCAATTTCTATAACAATTGTGTAACAGTTGACTGGCGCGTAATAGGTGGGCGCTTGTCTTTTGGTGCAAAATAGGTGGATGTTTGTCTTTTGGCTGAAAGGGTTTGACTTGCCATCGACTACTATAAGAACTAGTCTTCTTTCACCGGATTTACTTAAGAAAACTTACTTCATTATTCATTTTTTGAATCCCCAACTCCCCCACGAGCCCACGGCCCACGCCGTTGCAGGGTCGGGCCGGGCGGGTGGTGGTTGTGCGCGCGTGTGGGGTTTTTCCATCTCCTTTTTGGCTTCCATAACTTTTAGTTCTTTTGAAAGTAATAGATGGGTAAAATATCATATGCAATTTTTTTTCCATCTCTCCTCCTATGTGGGACTTTTACTTCAAAAAAAGTGACTTTTCCACTTCTCCAAAAGAATAAGAATGGATTGATTTAATACTTCATATTAAATTGAATCTTTTTCACTTCTCCAATATATCATGATTGATTTATGTTAATCAATAATATAATCCTATCAATCCCCCACTCAGGGTCTTTGGGGGAGAAGGTGAACATGTTTCCATATCTACCAACATTTGGGTAAATTGAACTTAAGTGGCAATATCTTTTGATTTGAATTGACATGTATTGAAGTGAGACAACCACCGAATTCCGTTTAAGTGAACGTACTCTTGAACTTTTATGGTTTTCGATCGAGACCCTCACAGCATATACTCTACCATGCTGAAAGTTATAGTTCCCTCGAACATCACCTTTCAGTTAGCTCATCACGTCCTTCTCTAAAGACCACCCTTTGCGGGCTATGAAATTTGTGGACGTCTCCTTAACATTCTATCATAAAGGTTGGGTCTCGCTATTACCTGTGAATTCATCAAGTCCTTCTCAAAGGGACCATCATAAAGGCTATGAAATCGCTATGAGTTTAAACACTCATTACGTCTTATTATCAAGTCCTTCTCAATAGGATAACCACGAGTGGCTTTGAATTTTTAAGATGATTTTGTTTTGAGACACAGGGATAGAGAGAATCACATTGACTCATTAGTCATATGTTCCCATTTATTGGGATTCAATCCCATCCCACTCGACGTCTCCAGGACTACTCTCCTGGTTAAGCCTTTGGTTAACGGATCAGCTAGATTGTTCTCTGGTCGTACATATTCCCAGGCTATCACACCATTTTTCGGTAACTGTCTTACTGAACCCTGTCAGATGCGAATATGTCTCCTCTTCCCATTATAGGCGCTATTATGAGCGACTCCAATGGCTGCTTATGATATAAAGTGGATACACAAAGGTTTGGAACTTCCTTCCCGAAGTGGCAAATCTGATAGGAGACTCCTCAACCACTCAGCTTCTTGCCCAGCCAACTCTAGTGCTATTAACTCAGAATACGTGGTGGAGCGTGCTATACAAGTCTGTTTAGAAGACTTCCACGATACATCACCTCCCCTTAAGGAGAACACATAACCACTGGTGGAGTTTACTTCGTCACTGTCAGAGATCCAGTTTGCATCACAAAATTCCTCAAGGACTGTAGGGAATCTTTTATAATGCAAGCCTAGATCAATGGTACCCCTTAAGTATTCATTTTTCATTTTTTGACTCCCCAAACTCCCCAGCTCCCCCACGAGCTCACGAGCCACGCCCACGCCCACGCCATCGCCGGTGCCGGGCCGGGCGGGTGGGTGGTGGTGGTGGTGCGCGCGTGTGGGGCTTTGCTTTCCCTTCTTGGCTTGCATAGTGTTTAGTCATTTTGATAGGAATACATGGGGGATTCTATTTATACAGTAAAATTATTTTACTCACCTCCTATGTGGGACAAAATCCTTCACAAAAAATGACTTTTCCACTTCCAAAGGGAATGGGAAGAGTCTTGGTTAATCCTCCATATTTATCCAAGTCTCTTCCGCTTCTCCTAAAGATCATGAACGGATTATAGCCTATACTAAAAAGTATAACATTAATCCAACAATCCCCCACTCAATGTCTTTTGGAGAGACAGTGATAAGGTTTCCATGACTTTCAGCGTTTGGGTGAATTGTACTTAAGTGCCAATATCTTTCGATTTGAATTGTCACGTAGTGAAGTGAGGCAACCACCGAATTCCGTTTAAGTGAACATACTCTTGAACTTTAACGGTTTTCGATCGAGGCCCTCACAACACATACTCTACCCTGCTGAAAGTTATGGTCTCCTCGAACCTCATCTTTCAGTTTAGTTCATCAAGTCCTTCTCTAAGAACCACCCTTGCGGGCTATGAACTTTGTGGATACCTTTATATACATCTGTTCAAGGACGTCTCCTTAACATTCTGTTTATAAAGGTTTGGGTTTTGCTACTACCCTTGAATTCATCAAGTCCTTCTCGAAAGGACCACCACAGAGGCTATGAATTATGATTCATCAAGTCCTTCTCGAAAGGACCACCACAAGTGGCTATGAATCCATATTATATTAGTTTTATGCCATAGGGATGGAGGGATATCACTTTGACTCAAGAGTCACATGTTCCCCATTGATGGGTCTCAACCCCATCCCCCTCGACGTTTCCAGGACTACTCTCCTGGGTAGGCCTCTGGTAAATGGATCAACGAGATTTTCCTCTGATCGTACGAACTCTAAGGCCATCACACCATTCTTCAGTAACTGTTTTACTGAACCATGTCTGATGCGTATATGTCTCTTCTTTCCATTATAGGCACTTTGATGAGCAACTGCAATGGCTGCTTGTGAATCACAATGGATACACACAGGTGTGGCCATACCTTCCCAAAGTGGCACATCTGATAAGAGACTTCTCAACCACTCAGCTTCTTGTCCATCCATTTCTAATGCTATAAACTCAGACTCCATGGTGGAGCGTGCTATACAAGTCTGTTTAGAGGACTTCCACGATACAACACCTCCTCGTAAAGAGAAAACATAACCACTGGTGGAGTTAGCTTCGTCATTGTCAGAGATCCAGTTTGCATCACAGAATCCCTCAAGAACTGCAGGGAATGAGCTGTAATGCATGCCTAGATCCATAGTACCTCGCAGGTACTTTAGAAGATGACAAAGTGCAACCCAGTGGTCATTACTCGGGTTATGAGTATAGCGACTAAGTCTACTAACGGCGTAGGCAATAACGGGTCGAGTGTTGTTCATTAAGAACATCAGACTACCTATGATTTTGGCATATTCATTTTGGGATACAGCATCCCCAGAATTTTTAGACAAATGAATACTAGAATCATAAGGAGTAGTTACAGGTGTCACCTCAAAGGAGTCGAATTTCTTCAACATCCTTTCTACGTAATGAGACTGATTCAGGGAAATACCATTACTGCTCCTAATGATTTTTACCCCAAGAATTACATCTTCTTCTCCCATGTATTTCATGTCAAACTTAGAAAACAAGAAGCGTTTGGTCTCATTTATGGTATGAAGGGAAGTGCCGAAGATGAGCATGTCATCTACATATAGGCAAATGATGGTACACTCTGATCCTGTTACTTTGGAGTAAACACATGAGTCAGAAGTGTTGACCACAAACCCATCTGAAATGAGGGTACTATCGAGTTTTTCATACCATTTTTTGGGTACCTGTTTCAAGCCATACAAAGACTTTTTTAGCTTGTACACTTTATCCCATTTACCAGGAACCACACACCCTTCAGGCTGGGCCATATAGATCTCTTCATCTAGGTCCCCATTCAAAAACGCAGTCTTAACATCCATCTGATGTATGACCAGTTTGTGAATGACCGCTAGAGCGATGAGGGTCCTAATGGTGGCGATTTTGGTCACAGGGGAGTAAGTGTCGGAGCAATCAAGGCCTTTCTTTTGGGTGAAACCCTTAATAACAAGCCTAGCTTTGAATTTTTTTATTGAGCCATCTGGTCTCAACTTTTTCTTAAAAATCCATTTGCTATTGATGGGTTTGCTGCCTTTAGGTAGGTCAGTCAATTCCCACGTATGATTACTTCTAATAGACTCAAGTTCGCTATTAATAGCTTCTTTCCAAAAACTAGCATCTACCCATCTCAAAGCATCGGCAGAAGTTTTTGGGTCTTCCTCCATGAGGAGATAGGTGACAACCTGTTCACTTATCAGGTCAATGTGAAGACCTTCGGTCAAGAAGGCTGTGATAAAATCGGGTCCGAAGCTGGACTCGGTCCTACGTCTCTTACTCCTCCTAAGTTCTTCCTCAGGAATACTACTAGGTACATAGGAGGTAGAGGGGCCAGAGGAACTATCACACAGAGGTACATTAACATTATCAGATAAGTTACTAGAAGACAAAGAAGCATCAACAGTATTCACAGTTTTCAAAGGGAAAATGTTTTCAAAGAATTCAACATCTCTAGATTCAAAAACGGAATTATCATCTATTGATAGGAATCTATAGGCTGCACTATTCTGGGCATACCCTATGAATACAGAGTCTATTGTTTTGGGTCCAACAGTGACTGTTTTAAAACCGGGTAGTTTGACTTTGGCCAGACACCCCCACACTTTTAAAAATTTCAGGTTAGGTGGAAAGCCTTTCCACATCTCATAAGGGGGTCTTATCTAGGGATTTATGGGGTACCCTATTAAGGACATAACATGCTGACAAAACAACTTCCCCCCACATGTCCGTTGGTAAACCTGAACTTATTATCATATCATTCATAGTCTCTTTAAGGGATCTATTTTTTCTCTCGGCTATGCCATTTTGTTGGGGTGTATAGGGGGTACTAAGTTCGTGGATTATTCCATTTGTTTCACAAAACTCTTTAAGTGAATTAGAACTATATTCACCTCCTCTATCTGACCTATATCTTTTGATTTTACAGTCTAGTTGATTTTCTACTTCGGCTTTGTATTTTAAAAACGCGTTTTCCGCCTCGTCTTTAGTTTTAAGGAGATACACTTTAGTGAACCTAGAGTAGTCATCTAAAAAGGTTATATAGTAAAGTTTTCCTCCTCTACTAGCGGAGTTTTTAAAATCATCTAAGTCAGAATGCACTAATTCTAGTAGTTTAGTCTCTCTCGTGGTCACAGGCTTAAAAGGTTTCTTCGCAAGTTTGGACTCTACCCATATTTGACATTTGGTAAAGTCATCTATTTTATTGAGGGGGTATTAGTCCAAGTTCTTTAAGCCTTTTAATATAAGAGATATTAAGGTGACCTAGTCTACCATGCCAGGTGTCAAGAGATTCAACGACATAAGCAAAATCAGAGGCATTCTCATTCATTGGTACAGTATTTAAAACAAATAAACCACCATTCATGTACCCTTTCCCCACAAACGCATCATTTTTGGTAATAACCATTTTCCCCCCTTCAAATACAAGTTTAAGGCCTACTTTATTAAGAAGAGCTCCGGAAACTAGGTTTCTACGGAGACAGGGGACGAAGAGAACATCATTCAACTCTAAGATTTTAGCAGAAGTGAGTTTTAGAGAGACCTGTCCTTTACCGAAGACCATGGCGGTTGAGGAGTCAACCATGTAGACAAATTCACCATTTGTTGCTTCATCGAATATCTTGAACATAGATCTCGTTGAGCAGAAATGACGAGAAGCTCCAGTGTCAAGAATCCACTCGGTTTTGTTCTCAATTAGGTTTACCTCAACCATCACTGCAGCAATAACCTCTTCGGTCTCGACCAGATTTGCGGCAGGTTTGGAACCTTGACCAGCTCTAAGGTTGCACTCGAAAGCTCTATGTCCTTCCTTACCACAACAATAACAAGCTCCTTTGGGTTTTTGAATCTTACCAGAGGTTTTGAACCCACCACCTTTGGAGTTGCCGTGGTTCTTGTTGCCCCCAGATTTGGATTTGTTATGGCCTTGTTGTTTACCCTTCCCTTTGAACCTGTCTTTGTTACCTTGACCAGAACTTTCGACAAGATTAGCGTTGGATGATTGAGAAGGGAAAGGAATAGACCTGTCTTTGAGTCGATTTGCCTCCTCGACTTGTATGTGGCTAATCAACTCTTGTAGTGTCATTTCCTTCTTCTTGTGCTTCAGGTGATTACGGTATTCGCTCCAGGAAGGTGGGAACTACTCAAACAGGATATTGGCTTGGAACACCTCACACATTTTCATACCTTCAGCAATCACATCCGCGCAAAGGTTTTCATAGACATGGAGTTGTTCGGTCATGGATTTCTGATCGGTGAGACGAAAGTTGTACCAAGTCCCAGTGACATATTTCTTCTTACCAGAATCCTCGGCCCCATATTTTTTCTCAAATATCTCCCATATGATCTTTGCCGATTTTTCTTTGACAAGAAGATAAAAGATGAGGTTCGACACATTGTTTAACATCCATCCTCGATCCATGGTATTCGCTCGTTTAAACTTGGCTTCTAGAGCAAGATGCCTAGTCTGTTCTTCTTCAGTGGGAACTCCATTGTCCACTAAAAGTGGAGGATCTTCGTATAAAACAAAGTCCAGTTCGTACTGTTCAAGACAGATAAGGATCTTTTGTGCCCAACGCTTGTAGTTGGAACCATTAAGAGGCTCCAACTTATTCACGTCGGGAAAGGCATTTGCATTCAATGATGAAGAAACTGCCGAGATTGGAAAAGCCATAAGGTAAAACGGTGATTAAAGAAAAACAACTGAATATCTTTTAAATTGTAGTGAAAAATATCACCGTTTTAGAAAAAGATTTGAGAAGAAAACAAATCAGAATAAAACGTAATCAATTAACGAGTAAACTAACTATTACACGTAAATTGAAGTACAACGAAACATACAAACTTTTACACGGAAAATCAAAAAGCAAAACTTACACGGAAATAGGAAATTAATCCCGGTGTTAAAAAGATATTCCGGCGTAGTACCAGTATCTCTAACAGAAAGAAATAGAGAGAAATATTTTATGCTTTTTGCTTTGTAGTTTCTTAGTGAATACTGGTGGAGAATGAGGTCTTTATATAAGGGAGAGGTGGGTTTGAAAACCTTTGTCAGCAGTATCGGATCAATCAATTACGTGATTCCCTCCAATGATTGATTGACGGGGTTCTAATTGATTCTCTTATTCCACACGTTTTGAATACTTGTGTAAGAGATTGATAAGAAAACTCATTTCATTTTTCATTTTTTGACTCCCCAAACTCCCCAACTCCCCAACTCCCCCACGAGCCCACGAGCCACGAGCCACGAGCCACAAGCCACGACCACGCCCACGACCACGACCACGCCCACACCCACGCCCACGCCATCGCCGGGCCGGGCCGGGCGGGTGGGTGGTGGTGGTGGTGGTGGTGATGGTGCGCGCATGTGGGGCTTTTCTTTCCCTTCTTGGCTTGCATAGTGTTTAGTCATTTTGATAGGAATACATGGGTGAGTCTATTTATACAGTAAAATTATTTTACTCACCTCCTATATGGGACAAAATCCTTCACAAAAAATGACTTTTCCACTTCCAAAGGGAATGGGAAGAGTCTTGGTTAATCCTCCATATTAATCCAAGTCTCTTCCGCTTCTCCTAAAGATCATGAACGGATTATAGCCTATACTAAAAAGTATAGCATTAATCCAACAGTCCAGTCACAAGGGAGTAAGTGACAAAGTAATATAAACCTTTATTTTGGGTAAAGCCCTTAATAACAAGTCTCGATTTGAATTTTTCTATTGAACCATCAGGTCTCAATTTTTTCTTAAAAAACCATTTACTATTAATAGGTTTGCTACCCTTAGGTAAGGCGGTTAATTCCCATGTGTGGTTGCTTTTAATAGACCCAAGTTCATTATGACCTGCTTTTAGGTCGAGCAACCTTTACCATTAATGCCTATTTACAAAAACTAGCATCTATAAATTTAAAAGCATCATCATAATTTTTTGGGTCTTCCTCCATAAGGAGGCAGGTGACTACATGTTCGCTTATAAGGTCAGTGTGAAAGCCTTCTATCATGAAGGTTTTGATAAGGTCAGGTCTAAAGCTGGACTCGATCCTACGCCTCTTACGTCTCCTAAGTTATTCCTCGGGAATACTACTAGGCTCCATAGAAGTAGAGGGGCCAGGGGAAACATCACAAAGAGGTAAATCAACATTACTAGATAATCTATCAACACGTAAAGAAGTATTAACAAAATCAAAGTTTTTAAATGGAAAATATGTTCAAAGAACTCAACATCTCTAGATTCAAAAATCGAGTTATCATCTAAAGACAAGAATCAATATGACGCACTATTCTTAGCATACCCTATGAATATTGAATCTTTGGTTTTGGGTCCAACGATGGCAGTTTTAAAATCAGGTAGTTTGACTTTGGCAAGGCACCCCCACACTTTACAAATTCAGGTTTGGTGGAAAACCTTTCCATATCTTATTTGGGGTCTTATCTAGGGATTTATGGGGTACCCTATTGAGCACATAACAGGCTGACAAAATAGCTGCTCCCCACATATTAGTTTGTAAACCTGGAATTATTAACATGGCATTCAAAGTCTCTTTAAGGGATCTATTCTTTCTTTCAGCTATGCCATTTTGTTGGAGCGTATAAGGGAGACTAAGTTCATGGATAATTCCATTAGTTTCACAAAACTCTTTAAGTCAATTAGAACTATACTCGCCTTCTCTATCAGACCTAAGTCATTTGATTTTACAGTCTAGTTGGTTTTCAACCTCGGATTTGTAATTTAATAACACATTTTCTGCCTCATCTTTAGTTTCAAGAAGGTATACTTTAGTGAACCTAGAGTAGTCAACTACAAAGGTTATGTAGTAAAGTTTTCCTCCTCTACTAGCAGAGTTTTTAAAATTAGCTAAGTCGGATGTACTAATGTTAATAAGTTAGTCTTTCTCGTGGTTATGGATTTAAAAGTTTTTTTCACAAGTTTGGACTCTACACATATTTGACATTTTACAAATTCATCCACATTGTGAAGGGTTATTAGTCCAAGATTTTTAAGCCTTTTAATAGAAGCGACATTTAAATGACTTAATCTACCATGTCATGTATCAACAAACTCAACGATGAAAGAAAAATTAGAAGCATTCTCATTAAGGGTTACAATGTTTAAAACAAGCAAACCAGAATTTAAATACCCTTTCTCCACAAACTCATCATCTTTGGTAATATCAATTCCCCCTCCCCTCGAAAACAAGTTTGAGTCCAACTTTATTAAGAAGAGCTCTGGAAACTAAGTTCCTACGGAGAGAGGGGACAAAGAAAACATCATATAACTTTAAAATCTTACTAGAAATGAGTTTGAAGGGAACCTGTCCTTTTCCAAGAACTGTAGCGGTAGAAGAGTCACCAAAATACACGCATTCATCATTGGTTGCTTTCTCTAATTTTTCGAACATGGCTTTGTTTGGGCAGAAATGTTTGGAAGATCTAGTGTCAAGGATCCACTCGATTTTGTTCTCAACTAAGTTTACCTCAACAATTACCGTGGGGATTATTTCTTCGGTCTTGGTCAGATTTACAGCAGCTTTGGGACCCTGGATGGCTCTAAGAGGACATTCGAAAGCTCTACGTCCTTCTTTCCCACACCAGTAACAAGCGCCCTTAGGTTTCTGAATTTTACCAGAAGTTTTGAACCCTCCGCCTTGTTTGTTGGAGTTGTCGCGGTTCTTGTTTCACCCAGATTTGGATTTGCTTGAGTCTTGTTGTTTTCCCTTCCCTTTGAACTTGTCTTTGTTACCTTGATCAGAACTTTCGACAAGGTTCTCATTCGAGGAAGGATGAGGGAAAGAGAGAGACTTATCCTTGAGTCGATTGGCTTCTTCGACTTGTATATGGTTGATGAGTTCTTGGAGGGTCATTTCTTTCTTTTTGTGTTTGAGATAGTTAAGATATTCACTCGAAGATGGGGGAAATTTCCCAAGCAAGATATTGGCTTTAAAATCTTCGCACATCTTCATGCCTTCGGTGATTACCTCCGCGCATAGTTTTTCGTACACATGAAGTTGTTCAATCATAGGTTTCTGATCGGAAAGTTTGAAGTTATACCAGTTCCCACTGACATATTTTATTTTACCCGAATAATCAGCCCCATATTTCTTCTCGAGAGTCTCCATATGACCTTTGCTGATTTCGCTCTGGCAAGGAGATAAAAAATGGGATTCGAGACGTTGTTCAACATCCAACCCCATGTTATTGTATTTGCTCTTTTGAACTTGGCTTCGAGGGCAAGATGTCTATTTTGTTCTTCTTCAGTAGGAACTCTATTATCCACCATAAGTGGAGGACCTCTGAGTATAGCGAATTTGAGTTCATACGGTTCAAAGAGTAAAAAAATTGTGCCCAACGCTTGTAGTTTGAACCATTAAGGGGCTCCAACTTATTCATGCCGGTAAATGCCTTTGCGTTCAATGATAAAGCAACTGCCGAGAGTGGAAAAGCCATTTCAGAAAAACAAATAGTGATATAAACGAATATCTTTTTAAATTGTTGGTAAAGAATTGAAATCACCGTTTTAAAACAAGATATGGAAATCCTTAAAAAATAATTTCAGTTAATGTAAACTAACTATTACAAAAATGGAAATACAAACGAAAGACTTACACGGAAATCGGAAAAGAAAAACAATTACACGGAATTATAATGTTCTTAAAAAGATATTCGGGCGTACCGGTTATCTCTAACAGAGATTCTACGACTATAATTATCAGAGATAACAAAATCAGAGTGTTTGTTCTTCTTCAAATGTGTTTCGTAGCTTAAGACAACTGAGGAGTTACTGTATTAATAGGGGAGTAGGTGAGGAGAAAGCCTTTGTCAGAAACGTCACACAATTAGTGCCCTTGATTTCCTCCATAATTGATTGACGTTTTGATTTGACACATATCCTACACAATTTTAATTTCCAGCAATGAACTTGGACAAGTGTTGACCAAGTTCTGTAACAGTTGACTGGTGCGTAATTGGTGGATGTTTATCTTCTGGTGCGAAATAAGTGGATGTTTCTCTTCTGACTGAAAGGGTTTGACTTTCCATCGACTACTATAAGAGCTAGTCTTCTTCTACCGAATTCAATTCTAAAAAGTTATTTCATTTTTCATTTATTATTTTTGACTCCCCAAACTCCCCAACTCCTCCAAGGTCCACGGCCCACGCACACGCCGTCACTGGGCCTGTCCTAGGCCGGGCGGGTGGTGGTGTGCGCGTGTGGGGCTATGACATTTTCATTTTGGATTTCATAGCCTTTAGTTATTTTGAAAGTAATGGATGGGTAAAATATTATATGCAATTATTTATTCCATCTCTCCTCCTATGTGGGACTTTTCCTTCACAAAAAAATGAGTTTCCCACTTCTCCAAAAGAATAAGAATGGATTGATTTAATACTTCATATTAAATTAAATCTTTTCCACTTCTCCAAAAGATCATGATGAATTTATGTTAATCAATAATATAAATACTAACATAGCTGACATACTATACAAATATTACGAAAATCAGTTCCATTGAAGCCTTGTGCAAAAACTAGTTTTCAATATATACTTTGATGATTTAAGAAGTAACTTAATAACAAATAGTGTAGTACCTCGGTAACTTTAAATTTCATAGCGGAATGAATCTTGAGACTTTTCAATCTGTATTGAGCGCTAGGTAAAGGTATCTCCATTTTTCTATCTAATCTACCTAAAAAAGAAGAAGACCAGGGTCCACTACATCAAGTCTATTAGTCGTCATTATCATTTTTACCTGGATATATATACCAATATTATTTATTTCAACATGTATAGTACTAATTTATTTTTTAATTTAATTAAGGTACCTTTCCGACCTCTATTAAAGTTCTTTGGATTTCACGGTCATCGCTTGTTCTTTCTCTGAATCTACGCCCACCAATCACATCAATCTTATCAATAAAAATTATGCAAGTCTGGATGGACAAGAACAATAAGATGTAAATAATTATTACATATCAAAAGTGTGCCGATAATAAACATCTTATGTGTTCTTTCTTACACGATGGTCACGTGCATAATTGAACATTTCACAAACCAATCTTACACTTTCCCCTATGTATTTATCAACGGCACTTGATACAATCTGCACACCAAATGACAAAAAACAAGATTGGTCCAAACTGATTTTCCAAGTATTAAACAAGTAAGTAAGTACTTTAAAAAAAGTGTCATCTATATTGCTTGCTACTTCCACGCTAACAAGGTCTTCCAAGACAAGGAGGCGAAGAACCTCATGAACAAATTAATATCTTAACTTTTGTAAGATTCCATGAGTGTTTAGACCAAAAGAGGTTTGTTTTCGGCGTGTCTTTATTTTTTAGGTTAATTTTTTTAAGGTGTACGAGTTTGGGTAAGTGTTATGTTATAAGACCAGTCCTATATAGATCGTTCATGTACAAACTAAATGGAGACTAAAGATTAAAAAAGTGATGTCTACTTGACAATGATGTGATTTGCGCTTTTTTTTTTCTAGCCCACATAACAATGATACTCTCTTTTTGGATTAAATGCCTCATTTACCCCTGAACTATACACGTCTTGACAGATTGCCCCCCAAAGAAAAAAATGCGTCTGGATGGTCCTTAAACTATATTTTCGTGACTCGATGCCCCTGTTAACGGAAACCGCTAGTTTTCGCCATTAGTTGGTCACGTGAGCAAATTGTCGTGACATTTTACCCCCTGTACTAAGTTTTTCGTGACATTTTACTCCCTATACTAAGTTTTTCGTGTGCCTAGGGTAAAATGTCAAGAAAACTTAGTACAGGGGGTAAAATGTCACAAAAAACTTAGTATAGGGGATAAAATGTCACGACAATTTGCGCACATGACCAACTAACGGTGAAAACTAACAGTTTTCGTTAACAAGGGGCATCGAGTCACAAAAACATAGTTTAAGGACCATCCAGTCGCAAAAATTTCTTTGGGGGGTAATCTGTCACAACCTGTAAAGTTTAGGGGGTAAACAAAGTATTTACTCCTCTTTTTATGACAAGTAAAGTATTATATTCAAAGAGAAGAATAATTTGGCCACTAGAGGGGTTTAGTCCGTCGGATAAATATTTTCAAAGATACTAAATAAAAAATTATTCTATAGGTTGAATATGGCGTTCTTATAGTGATTGCATTAATTTTTTATTTTTTTTAATATTATTGAGTAAAACTGAATATTAGTGATTAAATTTTTAAAAAATAACCCTAATTTTTTTATTCTGTAGTAGTTGATATATAGTGTTTTTATTAAACCTAATTATTATATAATATTGTATTGTATAAAGTAGTACGTCGTATATTTGGTATTTGAACCCTATTCACAATGTAATGATTTATGTAGTTTTATATAATTTTTTTGGTTGTACATGTGTGTCATTTAGTATTGGGTATAAATATGTGTGTATTGTGTATATTTTATGTATATATAGGTAGTAATTTATTCAGAATGTTATGTATGTTGATTATTTTTATATGTACCAGTTTTATGTATGTGATATATAATTTTCAGGGACCTATAGTGCAATTTGATAACAAAGGTCCCTGCAATTATAGAGGTAAGGGTTATACCCACTTTTTATATGTAACATAGATTTTCAGGAATCTATAGTGCAATTATATAACAAAGGTCTCAACAGTTTCAATGGTGGGTTTTAGCCATTTCTGTGGTAGGCTTATAGTCAATTTCTTTTTATGGGGTTTATACCTACATAAATCTTTCAGGGACCTATAGTGCAATTTGATAACAAAGGTCCATGTAGTTGCAGCGGTAGGTTTGTGACATAGAATTTCTAGAGACTTATAACGCAATTTGATAACAAAGTTAATTAGAATATAGATTATTGTCTATCTTCTCCCATATCAGAAGATGGGAAAGGCTCATTGGACTTTTGTAAGCCTATGTGAGGCAAATATTTAAGAAAATGCCCTTTTTTATTGTCATGTGTAAGGATACAATTGTTTGTCCTTGTTTTCACAATGGATTAGACATCTTGTAGCAGTGTTTATTACCAGCTTGGATTTATTTAATGAACTTTAATACTTTTGGATATTTTTAAGTCTATGTGACACATGTTTAAGAATGTGCCCTATTCTATTGTAATGTGCAAGGATACAATTGTTTACCCTTATTTTTGAGATGTAATAGACATCTTGTAACACTTTTTATTACCATTTTGGTTTTTATGATGAGTGTGGGTGTTCAAATCCCACAATTGTTACTGACCAAGGACCTATAAACAACAATCAATATGTAAATCCCTACACATTAAACATTAAGCATTATGTAAAACCCAAATAAACTAGGTTAATCTAACTATAAACTCAATAGAGACTAAACTTAGTACGTGAGAGTTTAAAATGAAAACCTGATTATCTAAGGTGGTACATATATACCCACTGTATTACATGTAAACCTACCCTTTGACATCTATGTTGTTCAATCCCCAATGATAGCATTTGCAGGGCGTGTTACAACAAAATAATGTAAAAACTTGGTGGGCATGAACCCATCTTATGTATTTTGAAACAACTATTATATACCTATTGCTAGACATAAATGTATTATGTATATTGGTGGGTATATGTCCACTACTTGACAATGAAAGAAAATGTAGATTAATAGGTATATAACAAGATATATATAGTGCCACACCACATGTTTATACCCTTTTCTATATACCTATGTCACAAATTTTTTGGTTATATACTTATGTCTCACAAATTATAGGTATATACCTTGTTACACAAATTTTGGGCATGCACCCACAACTCTTATGTGAATATAAAGGTACCTTTTAATTACTAGTAAAATATACAATAAAAATAAAAGGATTACGATAAGGGTTCCAAAAATCAAGATCTCACAACAATGTCTTCGTATATATTAAAATCATGCATATAAAAAAAAATATACCACTGTTAATACATTAAGGGTTACAATATGTTCCTATTGAAGCCAACGTATCAGTATAATATTAATGCTTTACAATACATATATTAAAGATTCTATATCCCCTTCATAGATGAATTGGTAACAATATGGCTTGACCTCAACATAAAAACTGCTTATATATTTGGTGATACATGACACAAATTATAAAGGAGCCCGACAAAATGTCTTGTTGTGAATTCTTATTGTTTTGCAATGGACGCACCTCTTCCCATTGTGTTACACTATATAAGTGCATCAACAATAGATATTTATCCTCTCCGTCCATGAAAATAAAATGGAGCCTTTATATCGAATAACTAGAAAAAAAACATGATATAAGATATAACTAATACATGCTTAAAAATTCATATATTTCAATTAATCATCTGGCCAGTGGGATCAGTAGGTTTAAACCCACCTACAAACTAAACTACGTTATAGTTTCAAAAACTGAGGGACCTATAGTGCAAGTATAAATTATTGTTTCTTTATGAGGTGTGATATAAAAATCAACATTTTTGATGACTCTGTGCAAGTGTACGAGTCATCACAAGTAATAAAAAGTTAAAAGTTGTTGTCTTCACAGGGAAGCAGAAGTTAAACACTTGATTATAAGATACACTTTATAGAGGTATATCTCAAGATTGTTTACTCACCACTAGCATGCTTAGAACAATTCTTGATTAAAGGATTAATTGGTAATTTCATTTACTAGCCAGGATTCTAAGGTACACCCTAAGTCCCTCTTGGGTAGTAGGAACAACTACCTAATCCTAGAAACCTCTTCCGAGTAATCCGGCAAAATTAGTTAACATCTAAGTTCAAATACTTAATTGGTTATCTAGCTTGTTTAGATCTCTCGATTCTCAAACAGAACTAAATATTTATAATTTATTTTATAAACACTAAACTCCTCTTTCCGGGGGTACATTTATCCCTATCACAACTTAATATGTTATCAAGAAATATAACTACAGGAAACATAAGTATGCGTGCAATTCCAAATATTATGGAAAAATAATCCCAAATGAAAACTAGGGTTCATACATATGCATTATCAAGCTAAAATATGTTCAGTTCATTCTTGGAGAAAGAAAGAAAACAAAATTAATTCATAATTCCAAGATATAAAGTGAAAAAATTACAGTAATTAATATGAAAATAAAGTGAAAGAAGGTGTGTGTTATTTCTTCTCCTTGCTCCCAATCTTTCTCCACGTTTTCACATTTCTATACAATGATAAGTGTTTTGTTTTAAGGCTAAAAACATATTTTTATACCCCTAAAACGTCTAGACAAGTTGGGCTCACTTAATCAAGTCATAAGTGGCTTTGTGGACACTTTGTTGAAGTTGGACATCTTGGGCCTTCATAGAAAAATGTCCATAACATTCTCATTTCATCTCTGATTTGCAAACCTTTTATTCACAATCAACCTAGACTCAAAGATATACATTGACATGTTATTTCATTATCAAAATCCTCACAATTATTTAGCGTGAATTTCTAAAATTGATGTAGACATTTTGTCTACAGTTTTTGTTGAGTATCTAGAGAAACTTTTGGCTCCTTCACAACTTGACTCGTGTTCTTCCTTAGATTTTTAAATTCTTAGCTTCATCTTGGTGTATAGTATCATACATGATACTAGAATCTACACACTTAACACAAAAATCATCTCTAATTGCTCCAAACACACACAGACACACACACACATATATATATCCAAGATTTGCTAAAAACTCAAATCATGCAAAATACAGGGATAAATCCCATAATAATTCACAAACATATACCTAAAGTATGTTTATAAATTGATCACAAAATGAGAGAAATCAGGACCCCCAACTTAAATCTTTGTCGTCTCGACAAAGCAAACACAAACTAAGCCTAATTTCCAAATATTTCCCAAGGAGGAAGCATGTTATAATCTCAAGTAATGAAAAAACAACTTCACATAAATTCATACTCTAAAGAATAATCCATAAAAATACTAATTCAAAAAATCACAATACTATAATGTAAAAATGATTAACTTCACAATGCAAAAAGAAAGACTCAAATACCAAGCTTAAAAGTGGTTGTTACAGGGTGGTCCTTGATCAGTCCATGACATTTTATTGACCCACTTACCAACCTCCTTTACACTCTTTTTATATTAAACCACATATCTCATAATCTTAAGGTTTTTTTAGTATAACATAGGCTTATGCTAACGTAGGATATATATTAGAACAATTTAGACTGAACTTTTGGCTCTCTCCTTACTAACTAAACAAATGATTATCTAAGAATTTGAGTTTAGACTCGAATATGTACTAAGTCATTCCCTTTTTATGCATTATATATGCATACCCACTTCTCAATCAAATAATTTTGCACGCTTAGATAATTCGCATTCTCATAAACCTTCATGCTAGGGGACTTTTCTGCTCAAAGACTCTCTGAGCAGGATTAGATCCACCTCCGGCAGTGGTGTCAGTGATTGTCATCCCCAAGAGTGTGATAAATAAATATATAGTATAGGAAAGTCTTACTAGGATTGTGTTTACGAGTATGATAGATAGAGTTGCGAATAAAATTAATTGCATAAATATATTTGATGGGTTTATGATTATAAAACTAAAGTGTGGTAAATAAAGATTAACTAGGATTGTTGATAAAGAACGAAAAGTAAAACTAAGATGGAATTGCAATTTAAACTACTAAACGATTTCAATATGAGAGAGTTATACTTGAGTATCTCTAGTAACTCCCAAAGTTAAGTAATTAGATGTTTATAGATGTAAGGGAGAATTAGTCTTTTTACACTAGTCGGGATTCAATGCTCTTCCCAAATCCCTCTCGGGTAGATAGAAAGCTATTACGGCGACACTAGAGACCTCTCCCCAGTGACCCTACAATGTTTTCAAACAAAATACGGTTTAAACCAGATTGACTACTTGGCTAGTCAAGACCTTTGGTTCACTAACAAACACCAAGTGTCTAGATGTTACATTTTGTAATCCGACCCTCTCCCGGTGGTAGTCAAGATTACTAACACTACACACTACGTGATCAAGGTAAAGGTATCAAATAAGCATAAACGTATATTCAATGGAAAAATAACTCAATTCATTCAAATATAAATATCCCAAAATTTATGAATACATCAATTAATTAACAATGGTTCATACTCTAAGAAATCCTCAAGTAATAATCCATAATAAATAAGGAAAACTAATCATTAAAAATGAAAATATCTTATTCGAATGAAAAACTAAATAAAACTCCTCTAAATTTTGATGGGATACGGATTTGGAATAGTGAAGAATGATGTTACCCTTTTTCTCCTTCTTCATACGTCTTGTTGCTGACTCCAAAATTGTGTAGTCTTATGTTATGAGCTTCTAAAACTCTTATATAGCATCCTAAAAATGTTTTGGGTCCAAATGGGCCTACTGTGATGGGTAAAATAGCCCAACTCGTTTTTACTTATTGTTGGTCTGGTTTAAGCATGACTTCTTTATCTCAACTCCGAATTGACTTACGTCACTTCTTAAGCATTACCGACTTCAAGATCTATACAAATCAACCTGTGCCGAGGTCGAGGCGCAACCCATGTTCCTTATCCTTTTTCTCATTCAGTAGTGTATATTATTTTTATTTGCTTTATAGAGTCTTTTCGAGTCGTCGGGACACGACTCATTTTTTAGTTTGGGGTGGGGTATCATTGCCTCATCCCAAATTTATGTGTTTTACTATTTTTCAAAAAATTTAAAATCAAACAAAAATTAGTTTAACGAATGATTTGACTGTAGAGTTTGTTGAATGTCCCTGTAAGCATGCTTTTTGTAAATTAATTATAGAAAATAGTAGATATTAAGATTTAATGTAAAACGCAACTTGAATGTATGCAAGCACTAGATGATTGATAGGAAAAATTAATGAACAATGCAAAAGAGGTAACTTGTACTTAGTAAGAATGAGAGGGTATAGAACGTGAAATCTAAATGAGTAGATAACCCACTTAATTATGAACTAGAGGTGAAAATGAAGTGAAACTATGTAACTGGGAAAATAATAGAGGCAGTTCTTTGATAGCCACTTGAGACCTTTTTAGCCTTGAAGCCTTTCTTTTGAAGCCACATTATAAGCTTATCCTTCAGATGTTAGGACTATACCATATGACTCGCACTTAAATCACGATCGCTTAAGACTAGTTTCCTTGAGCTTGAGTTTGGGGTGAGAAAAGTTGTTATTACGTCTGTTGGGTAGATTTGTGATGTGCTTGAATGATTATGCACTTTATTGTAAATTCCTTTTCCAATTTCTAAAAAGAAAAAGAAAGAAAATAAAAATTTAACATGACAATTCACATTAAAAAGAATGTCGTGTTTAACTTACAAAAAAGATTGAACAAATGGTAAAAATAAATGAAACGGCAAAGGAATATTTTTATTATAATCATATTGATAGGATTGAGTTTATGTGAGGACGCTAAAGTTATGCGTAAAGTGAGTGAGATCATGTGAGAGTGTAAACTCAAGCTCAGGACAGTTTGTTGAAGGCTAGTGAGTAGAGAGCCAAAAGCTCACTTTTCATTATCCAAATGCACCATACCGTCCCTAAGCATACGCTAAAACCGTAAAGACCTCGTGATTTCTGGGTACATAGTGGATAATATTTTTTCTAAAAGGGAGTAAGTTAAGTGGAGCGTTCAAAGCAAGTAAGTATTGATGAACACCTTATAGCCACCATCTCGAGGTAAGTATAAAGTGTAATCTTCTAGTATTGTGAAGTTAATTTTGGATTGATATTATTTATGTGTTTTATTTTGTATGATAGGTGTATGTGAGCATTAATTATTAGGTTATCCTATATAAATTTATTTTGAGTTTTTCTTTCGGTTTATTCTTTAGATTCTGCCTGTTGCTTTTTACTGGAGACCTCTATTTTGTTTTACTTTGTCGGGACGACAAAGATTTGAGTTGGGGGTCTTGATGTCTACATGTTTGTGATACATATATGCCCTTAGGAGACATCATTTTAGGTAGAAATTGGACTTATTAGATAGACTTTTGAGCTTATTTTGTCACATTGCACTTTCTTCTCTCGGAATTATGTTATTTTTGTTTTTAGAGTTTTTGTGTGTTAATCTGTTTGTTTTAGCATGAAGTTCTTAGGTAAATGGATGTTATGGAGCACCAAGATGAGGAGGAAAAGTGAAGTTTAAAGTCTTGGATCAAGAGGAGAAGTCAAAAGAGAGAAAGTACCACTCAAAGAGTTGAAGATAACATAAGAATCTGGATAGTTTTTATTTCATTCTGATTTTGAGCCAAAACGCAACTGATTCACGTCGTGATTCAGAGGAAAAAGTTGCACCTCTGAGTCAAAAGAGAGAAAGTACCACGGAAGAGTTTGCTCATTTTCGTATTCTAGGCTTGAAATCTTTTGTAATAGTTAGTTTAATCTTGTAATTACTTGAATCTTACTGATTCAGGTATAGATATTCATCGTAGTTGAGTATTGGGTTAGATTAGCAGTTTCTATTCTTAGGTTTTGTTGAATACGGTGGTTATCTGTAAACGTGATAAGTGTAATCGGTGATAACGGTGGTTATAGTGGATCGAGGCTCTCATACCTGAGTCCAACGTGGATGTAGACAACTTTTTGTCGAACCACGATATATCCTGTTTCCTTTACGTTATGTTCTTTATATTTCTTTGTTTGAAACTCAATCAAAATTCAAACGTTTTACAACACCCGTTCCCATCTTTATGGATATAACTTATTGTATGAAATGAAGTGTCATATATATATATATATATATATATATATGACACTTCATTTACATGACCTTCATCCCATGTATTTTAAATACTATTGAAGAAAGAATAAGAAATCTCTCTCTATATTTTTTTATCGTTTGAGTTTATATTATACTAATTTATAACAAGTATTACGTAATAAATTAAGTTTTTTCACGATTATTTTTGTTGACTTTTTTGTCGTTCAATATTTTCGGTACTTACATTATTTTCCAACCGTCCTTAGCCCCGACCACAAAATCTTGGTGCCCCTCTGATAAT
Organism: Nemophila menziesii; assembly: GCA_029959085.1. Classification (NCBI taxonomy): domain Eukaryota; kingdom Viridiplantae; phylum Streptophyta; class Magnoliopsida; order Boraginales; family Hydrophyllaceae; genus Nemophila; species Nemophila menziesii. The sequence goes on along the minus strand of JARWIR010000048.1, from coordinate 2,082,865 downwards.
GGGTAATACATAGGGATGGCAACGAATCGGTTTTTCGCAAAAATTCCAAAAACCATAACCATAAGCGTTTTTATAATTAAAACCATATCCTAACGGTTTTAACCATTGGTTACATTTTTCAAAACCACTTCTGTATTATTCGGTTTCGGTTTTTTAAATTGTTTTGCGGTTTTTAATCAAATTCAAATGATAATTTAATAAACATATTAAATTTAATAATATAAAACCACACATATAAAAGAAAACTACAAGATTTATAAGAAATTGTGTTGGTATTTGATTAAATTGCATATTTAATATTTAATTGGTTAAATCTAGTATTTTTATTTTACTTTTAGAATTTCAATATATCTAATTTAACCTAAATTATTATAAAATTTGAAATTATATATGATAATAAACGGTTTTCGGTTTTTCGGATTTCTTTTAATCAAAAACCAAACCTAATGGTTTTAACCACAACCTAATGGTTTTAACCACGGTTATATAATTCGGTTTTCAATCGGTTCGATTATCATCGGTTTCGTTTTCTAACCGTAACCATTGTCATCCCTTGTAATACAAAATTAGATATGGCTCAAGGAGTTGCTTTTCCTCTTATCATTTATTGTTAATTGAGCTTAAAAAACTAATCTTACTTCTATATTTTAAGCTTTTAATCTAAAGGCGTGAGATTTACTGAGCACAATATTAATGGTTCAGCACAATTAGGGCTGTAAATGAACCAAGCCGCTCGCGAGCAGCTAGAGCTCGGCTCGGAGAAAAGCTCGTTCGAGATCGGGTCGAATATAAACAAGCTCAAGCTCAAGCTCCATTTTAAACTCGATAAATAAACGAGCCTGCTCGAACTCGGCTCGTGAGCTCGTTTAAAATCATAAAAATATAAATTAATATATTATCTACTTATAAATATATTATTAAATCTTCAATATCAAACTGGATATTTTTTATTTCTTTAGACATTTATCTTTTCATTAATGTTATATTTCATATTTGCATACCGCACACGCTATCAAATACCAACTGTTCATGAAAGACTCATTTCAACCATAAAAAACAAATTGTTTATAAGAAACTCGTGCTCTACTTTAAAAAAATATTGTTCTATAAGTCAAACAAACAAGTTCTAACAATTCTGATTTGGATCATTGGAAGCTCGAGCTCGACTCGTTAAAATTTGAGCTCGGCTTGGCCCGGCTTGTTTAAATTAAGCTCGGCTCGACTCGACTCGAGAAATTAAACAACAAGCATTTACATTACATCTAGTATTCGGCTCGCCTCGTCTCATTTACAGCCTAGCACAATATTAATGATTCACAATATTAATGGTTCACGTACATACTCATTGATAAAAAAAAAAACCTTTCAAGTTCATTTCTTGTTCAGCCGACAACTGAGATATTTTAATAATGTCACCAACTGTAATAATGAGTTTGGACTTACCAATCTCCTTTGGAAACAAACAAAAGTGCAGTAGAAATTTGTTTATCCTAGACAGACTAAATGCACGATTCGAAGCGTCACAACATAACTATATATTGCCGATTGGAAAGTCAAGAATCTGCTCTATTTAAACGAAGAAATTAATCAGGTATACTATAGAAAGATGGCATCAACAAGCGAAGTGTGCTTAAAACTTCTCATTGATAATCAAAGCGAACGAGTCCTTTTTGCAGAAGCTGGAAAAGACTTCGTTGATTTTTTGTTTCACATCTTTGCTTTGCCTCTTGGCACAGTTGCTAGTGCTGTGAGTAAGGAAAAAATGGTTGGTTGCTTGGGAAAACTATATGGTAGCATTGAAGATTTGAACAACACTTACTGGCAGCCTTGTGCCAACAAAGATAGTGTTTTGACCCCGAAAACACCAGGCTGTTCTTCCAATTCGCCACTTCTACTGCCTGGAAGTTCTGCATTGCAAATACCGAGAACACTATACAGTTGTGCATTTGATTCTAATCCTTTCTCTACTAAGATCACTGCATGTTACAGGGTGGCTGATTATCCTAAAGCGATTTGTCCTGACTGCAAGATGAAGATGAACATAGAATTAATTTCCGTGCCAAGTGCAAATATAAATGCAACAGCTCAAATAGTAACAGGTGAGGGTGGTGGCTATGTAAAAGGAGGGGTAACATACATGATAACGGATGATTTGCAGGTGAAACCTATGTCCACCATTTCTAGTGTTACACTGATTAAAACCTTCAACGTTGACAATCTTAGAACTTTGGATGAAAAGGTGGTTTATCTAAGCATGGATGATGTAAGTGTAATTTGTGTTGGAATGCAGCTAATGAGTTGGATAAGAAAGAATTGGAGCTAATCATACATAAGGATAATGCAGGGACTAATATGCAATAAACAAATATGAAAGTGCAGAAGAATCTTTACAGCTGTAATTCAGAATCTTTACAGCTGTAATTCAGTTAGAAGTTTGTTATAGATTGTATAGACAAAATGTATTGTATATATAATGTGTAAATGTACAATAACAATTCACTCTTTTAGCTCAATACAATTCTGCTATTACTTCTCTCTCTCTCTCGATTTATATCTTCTTCTTTCTCTTTCTGCTAAGCATCTTCTTCTTTATCTTCTTCTTCTTCTTCAAGCTACTTCAATGGCTTCTCCAGCTTATCAAATCTTATCATGGTATCAGACGTTATCTTACTAATTCCGCATCTTACTCCTATTTGAACCTTCTTCTCTACTCATGGCGAATCAACCTTCCTTCACTGAAGACTTCTCGAGCCCCTACTATCTTCATCCGAGCGAGAACACCGGTGTTTCTCTCGTCTCCGATGTTCTCACCGGTGATAACTATCTCTCATGGAAACGCGCAATCGAAATTGCTCTCTCTGTTAAAAACAAACTTGGATTCATTAATGGTGAGCTTCCTCAACCTCCTCTAACTAATTTAGCTCTTTATACTGCGTGGAACAGAGCGAATAATCTAGTATTAGCTTGGTTACTTAATTCAATTTCAAAAGAAATTCGATCAAGCCTTTTATATGTCAATTCGCTCATGACCTCTTTAATGAAATTAAAACTCGATTCAACAAAAGCAATGGCACTCGCGTATATCACCTTGAGAAGGCACTAAGTTCAATCTCGCAAAACTCAAGCTCAGTTTCTGAGTATTTTGCTAAATTCAAATCCTTATGGGATGAATATATACACTACAGACCAATGCCAAGTTGTTCTTGTGGTCACATGAACAATTGCAGCTGTAGACTATTCGAAACTCTAATTGAAAGGCAGCAAAACGATTTTATAATCAAATTTTTGATTGGACTTAATGATTCTTATGCTATAGTGCGCAGCCAAATTCTCCTCATGGATCCTTTACCTAGTGTTAACTCTGTGTTTGCTATGATCAATCAAGAAGAAAGTCAAAGAACTTTAACTAATTCATCCTCAGATTCTTCAGCTCATGCGTTTTATACTAAGAATCTGCACAAATCTAATAGTTACTTTGAAAGAAAGAAAATGGTTTGTACTCATTGTGGTTATACAGGGCATACAATTGACACTTGTTTTCAGATTCATGGTTATCCAGTTGGTTGGGATGGACCTAAAGGAAGGTGTTTCATCATAAATAACAATCCTAAACCACAAAATGTGAAGGCTCATTGTGTCAATGCTGAAGAATCCCTTTCTCCTGAGTTCAAATCACTAAACTCTTATGATTTTTCTCCTGAAGAGATAAGCAAACTTATTGCCTTAGCTAATTCTTCCTCAATTGATCAAGCCTCTTCACCATCTGCTGTTCATCAAGTTTCCACACAAGAAGGTAACACTAATAAAACCTCTTGGATTCTTGATACAGGTGCAACTGATCACCTTATATACTCATGCTCTTTATATACTAACAATGTCACTTGCATTACAACTCCGGTTACTCTACCTAATGGGGTGATTGTTAATGCTACTCACAAGGGTAGTGTATGGATAAATGATGCCATTACATTACACAATGTGTTATGTGCTCCAATATTCAAGTATAATCTGTTATCAGTCTCAAAACTTACTAAAGATTCACATATATCACTTGTTTTCTATCCATCTCATTGTATAATTCAGGAACACTCAACTCAGAAGATGATTGGGATTGCTTATGAGCTCAAGGGTCTCTACTACATTCACTCTTCACCAAATTCTTCTTCAAGTCAGGCTCTCTTAGTAAGTTCAACTGAGAATTTTGATGTTTGGCACTCAAGACTAGGCCACCCTTCAAAGGCAAAATTACCTGCACTAAAAGAGTTAGATTCCTCAATTTCTTTTCTACCTTCAAACATTTGTAGTTCATGTCATTATGCTAAACAAAAGAAGCTTGTATTTCCCAATTCTCAAACTCATAGTACATCTTGTTTTGAGTTGATTCATTGTGATATATGGGGACCTTTTAAACAAGTTTCTCACTCGGGTCATCGATATTTTTTAACAATTGTGGATGATTTTTCAAGATGCACATGGATATATCGAATGTGTGCAAAATCTGAAGTTCAAACTCATCTTCTAACCTTTTACAACTTAATAAAAACTCAGTTTAATATGTGTATAAAAGCTATAAGGACTGATAATGGACCTGAGTTCTCCTTACTTGATTTCTACTCACAACATGGGATTATGCATCAACTTAGTTGTGTGGAATCACCACAACAAAATGGCTTGGTGGAAAGGAAGCATCAACACCTACTAACCACAGCTAGAGCTTTGATGTTTCAGTCCAATCTTCCCCTTCAATTTTGGAGTGAGTCTATTCTCACTGCTGCACACTTAATCAACAGGTTGCCTACACCTTTATTAAATAATCTCTCACCTTATCAAAAGTTATATAACAAACCACCATCTCTCCAACACCTGAGAGTTTTTGGCTCTTTGTGTTTTGCCTCAACTATCCAACAAGGTAGATCAAAGTTTGACTATAGAGCTACCAAATGTGTCTTCCTAAGTTACCCTATTGGCACTAAAGGTTACAAACTTCTTGACTTAACCTCATACAAGGTGTTTATATCAAGAAATGTAATGTTTCATGAATCTGTTTTCCCCTTTGTATCAAATACACCACCTACACATAGTCATACCTTATTATTCCCACCTTCATCATCTCAATTGATTGACACACATACACCTAATACAACCACACCCTCTAACACTACATCTACTTCCCAACAACCATCCTCCAGACCTCTCAGAACAAGAAATCCTCCATCATATCTAAATGACTACATATGCCACTCTACCTCCTGTTGTACATCCTCCAATTCACAAACTGACCTACTATACCCAATACAAGATTATATTGGCACAGCTAAACTCTCTCCATCATACACAACTTTCATCTCCTCAATCACTTCTACACCTGAACCAAGAACATTTAAACAATCCTCTACTTCCACTGAATGGATGAATGCCATTCACAAAGAATTAACTGCCTTACAAAATAATAACACTTGGACAATTGTTCCTCAATCACCTAATATCAATCCTATTGGCTCCAAATGGGTGTTCAAACTAAAATATAATGCAGATGGCACTCTTGAAAGATATAAAGCCAGGTTGGTTGCAAAAGGATACAACCAACAAGAAGGCCTTGATTTCTTTGATACTTTTTCTCCTGTGGCAAAGCTTGTATTTATAAGGCTGATTCTTGCTTTGGCATCTATAAACCACTGGTTTTTACATCAACTAGATGTCAATAATGCGTTTTTACATGGTGATCTACATGAGGATGTATATATGACAGTTCCTCAAGGTCTTGAGGCCCCTCCTAATTCTGTATGCAAGCTCAACAAGAGCTTATATGGATTGAAACAGGCTTCTCGCCAATGGTTTGCTAAGCTCTCAGCTGCACTTATTGACTATGGTTTTGTTCACTCGAATAGTGATTATAGCTTGTTCATAAAACGAGAAACACCTGCTTTCATTGCTATACTCGTTTATGTGGACGATATAATACTCACAAGTAACTCAATTCAAGAAATTTCGAAGCTTAAAGCGTTTCTCAATGATAAGTTCACTATCAAAGACTTAGGCGAATTAAAATTTTTCTTGGGAATTGAAGTTGCTCGATCTTCGAATGGAATTACCATTTGTCAATGAAAGTTTGCGCTTGATATATTAATGGAATGTGGACTATTAGGATCAAAACCTTGTCATTTCCCAATGGAGTCCACATTGAAACTCAAAAATGATGAAACAGAACTCTTGGACAAACCATCATCGTATAGAAGATTAATTGGACGACTGTTATATCTAACTATTACTCGTCCTGACATTGCATTTTCTGTAAATTGTCTTAGTCAATTTTTGGCTAAACCTTCTACAAATCACTGGAACGCAGCTCAAAGAGTATTACGTTATATCAAACTCACACCCGGTCAAGGCTTATTTTTTTCTAGCTCTTCTGAAATCAAGCTCAAAGCGTTTTGTGATAGTGATTGGGCTGGTTGTGTAGATACACGAAGAAGTATTACTGGATTTTGCGTGTTTCTTGGTGATTCACTCATTTCATGGAAAAGCAAAAAGCAAACTACAATAAGTAAGTCTTCTGCAGAAGCTGAGTATAGGGCCCTTGCTGCTACTACTTGTGAATTACAATGGCTTGTGTTTGCACTCAATGATTATGGAATATTGCACAACTCACCTGCTCTTATCTTCTCTGATAGTAAATCCGCCATAGCCATGGCTACTAATCCTGTACAACATGAGAAGACAAAGCATATTGATATTGACTGTAAAATAACTCGTGAGAAGTTGCAAGCTGGTTTGATTAAGCTATTTTATATTCCCTCTTCTCTTCAGCTTGCTGATATTTTCACCAAACCACTTGGTTCAGTACCTTTTCACAATATTCTCTCCAAGCTGAACATTCATAATATTCATGTTCCACTTGTGGGGGGCTGTTGGAATGCAGCTAATGAGTTGATAAGAAAGAATTGGAGCTAATCATACATAAGGATAATGCAGGGACTAATATGCAATAAACAAATATGAAAGTGCATAAGAATCTTTACAGCTGTAATTCAGTTAGAAGTTTGTTATAGATTGTATAGACAAAATGTATTGTATATATAATGTGTAAATGTACAATAACAATTCACTCTTTTAGCTCAATACAATTCTGCTATTACTTCTCTCTCTCTCTCGATTTATATCTTCTTCTTTCTCTTTCTGCTAAGCATCTTCTTCTTTATCTTCTTCTTCTTCTTCTTCAAGCTATTTCAATGGCTTCTCCAGCTTATCAAATCTTATCAATTTGTAAAATCTGCTATTAAGATATTGCTACTTATTGTGATTTTGATAGTATTTATATTTTTCTTTGCAGGGTTTGAAGCTGCTGAAATCATCCCTGCAATCAGAGACAGTTCTAACTGATGTGTTCATTGGAAAGAAGATTTAATATTTGTCTGATCCTAGCCAGCATGATCTTATTTGTGATCTTTGTGGCTAGCTAGTAACTTCTGGTGTGCATGAGTATCATGTTCTTTATCTTTTTATTATTAAGTCTCAACAAGTTGTATTATGAAACACCTTTTGGGTTTAATAGTAATCAAGGTTTCCTTTAGTACTTAGTATAACTTAGATAATATTTATTTATTAAGTATTGATCACTATATATTGATGGAAGTTTAGTTTTAGGCTGCAAAGAACAAGCCGTGAAGTGTGAGCCATTCAAGTTTAGTTGTAACAAGATCATTGGAATTAGTTCGCGGTAAAACAAATAAGTTTGATAAAGTAGTATTCAATTCTTTAAAGTTTAAATGATCAAATAGTCACATGTTTGACTACTTAATTAATTTATGACCCTAGTCAATAGTCATGAGTATATAAAAGATAAATTTAGGAGTGAGGGTTGTTTAGGTTCACCTTGATTATATACTACTATGTTTTTGGAACATGGTAATAATATACATGGGTCAACCCTAAGGTAAAGATAAAAACTTGTTATCCTTGTGTGATTTCGTGTCACCCTTAATTTATATTTTATCCAATTTTGTTTTGATTAAAAACTATAAGTAAGCAAAGTTTTAACTAAAAAAACACTAAGATTAGTGATTGGTATGTTTTAAAATATTTAGATATGAATATATAATAAGTCAAAAAATGTAATAAAGTTAAGAATATAATGAACTTTTTAATTAAACGACCTTGTAAAAAAATATTTAAGATACAAAATAATATTTATTTTATTATAATTTAGTATTAATTTCAATAATATAAAAATAAATTATTTTAAATAATTTGTTTATGGTTTGATTAGTCTTAAATTTTCACATTTTAATTTTAATTTTTAGTGAAAAATGTACCAGTAAACGATTTTAGACCTTTGTTTCTAACAAAATATATATATACACTTCTACACCCATACCTTTTGCGACGACATGGAGGTCCTCGATTAAGACCTCCCCCCTTTAGCGAGAACATCTTTTTGCGATGACAAAGTCGTCGCATATAAGTCGCGGAGAATTTACGCAATTAAAATTAATAAAAAAAGAATATGACAGTTAGGATTCGTCGCAAAAGGGTCACATCTTTTGCAACGACACCCATGTCCTCGCTAAAGGGGGTCTTTTACGACGAATTTGGAGGTCTTTAGCGAGGACTTCTTGTCCTCGCTAAAGAGTTCGTCGTATTAAATACAGCCTTTTAGCAGTTGGCCATTAATTGCGAACAAAACTTTCAAAAAACCCAAAATTCTCCCATTTTTTTCCCTAATGCCCACAAAAAATCTGGATCAACCAGTAACGTAACTTCTACGATTCATCTATCTATTTTTGGTCCCTTTTATAAGCAATAAAATTTTCATCAATTACTCCAAAAAATAGGTATTTTCTATTATATTTTTCTTTTATTTGTTTATATTGTAAAATTATTTTTATATATTGTATTATATAATCAATGTATTTGTGTTTATTGATTTATGTGTGATATATTGTTCATATTTTGTTATATAGTAATTATTTTATAAATTTGTGTTCAAATTTAAATGTGGTTATTAATTTATAATCATTTTGGATGAATATTTTTAGTTGAAAATTAATCTAAGGGTGTTTGGGAACTACTTAGATTTATACTTAATTTAATGACAATTTAATAAACTCTATAAGCCTTTTTTATAATTTTTAAAAACCTTAGGGATAAAATTGTAATTTGATTAAACTTTAGGTGCATTAGTATATTTTACATTAAATATGGGGGTTGAATTGTAATAATAATAAAATTTAGTAGCCTTATTGTATTAATTAAATATTAGGGGTAAAAGTGACATTTGAATAAACTTTGGGTTGTTTAGAGTATTGTTTAAAAACTTTGGTGGCCTTTAAAATATTTTTATAAAATCTAGTGGTAAAAATGTAATGTTATTAAAATTTTGGTGCCTTAAAAAAATGTAATAAACTTTAGTGGGTAAATTGTAATATTATTAAGAGTAATGTTGGATATCACCCCAAATCGTATCACCCTTTTATCACCTCCTAGGTGGATTTTAAATTAACCAATCACATGATTTCTCTTTCCTGATTTATTATTTTCTCTCTCCTTTACGATTGGTCCACCTAGGAGGTGATAAAAAGGTGATACGATTTGGGGTGATATCCAGCATTACTCTATTATTAAACTTTAGGTGCCTTGTAGAAATTAAATAAACTTTAGTGGTAAAATTGTAATTTTATTAAACTTTAGGTGCCTTATAGAAATTTAATAAACTTTAGTGGTAAAAATGGATACTTATTGAACTTTAGGTGTCTTAGTGAAATTTAATAAACTTTAGTGCTAAAATTGTATATTTATTGAACTTTAGGTGTCTTATAGAAATTTAATAAACTTTAGTGGTAAAATTGGATATTTATTGAACTTTAGGTGCCTTAGTGAAATTTATTAAACTTTAGGTTCATTAGTGACATATAAAGAACTTTAGGGGTATAATTGACAATTTTATAAATTTTAGGTGTCGTAATTACTTTTTCATAACATATTGGGATTGATGTAAATCTTTGTAATCGTATGATATAAGTAGTATTTAAATTTAACCATTTGAAATAATAATTAGTGTTTTAATTTACTTTAGATAATGGACATGAGTTGGATTAAATCAACGAATAAGGTTACGATGGAATATATAAATGGTATAATACAGTTCATTGAGTTTGCCTCCAATAGTTTGGATCACGCTGGTTGAATACATTGTCCGTGTAGTCATTGTTATAATAATCAAAAGTTTACACTAGTCGTTGTTCAAGGACATCTATATAAGTGGGGTATTTGGTCAGAGTATGAGGTTTTGACAAAACACGGGGAGGTAGCAAATCCTGTGGATCAACCAAACGAAGATAATGTAATGTAATTCATGATTTGGGACCACGTTTGAAACAGGTGGGAATTCTAGTGACATCGAGATGCGTGACGAGAATGTCAATGAAAGTGATCGTGGGTCTTTCGACGCGTTGTTCAAGGAAAAGGAGACAACTTTGTACCCCGGTTGTACTAAGATGAGTTCTTTGGATTTCATAGCAAAGCTTATACATGTGAAAGTTAGGAACATGTGGACAAACACCCCATTTACCGAACTTCTTCACTTGTTGGGTGGTGTTTTGCCTGAACCTCATAAGTTACCTGGTTCTTATGCGGAGTGTAACAAAAAGTTAAAAAGTTTGGGCATGGGATACACCACGATCGACGTGTGTGTGAATGATTGTGCATTATTTTACAAAGATAATGAGAATCTTGAGAAATGTCCAGTTTGTGGAGAATCAAGGTGGGACCCAAAGAAGGGGAAGAAGGTGGCTCATAAGAAGCTGTGTTATTTTCCTATTGCGCCTAGGTTACAGAGAATGTATGCTTCGAGGCACACCGCGAAAGATATGATTTGGCACCATACCGGAAAGAGTACCAACGAAGACGTGTTGAGTTATCTTGTTGATGGTCATAGTTGGAAAACATTTGACAAGAGGAATCCCGAGTTTTCTAGTGAACCACGTAACGTACACCTTGGTTTGGGTATCGATGGGTTTTGTCCTTTCTCCATGCAAAACAACTCGTACAACATGTGGCCGGTTATATTGACTATATACAACTTGTCGCCTTGGTTATGCATGAAAGAATCAACGTTTATGCTTACCCTCTTGATTATGGGTCCTCATACACCTGGAAAGATATGGATGTATTTATCTGTCCGGCTATAGATGAGTTGGAAACGTTGTGGGGTACGGAGATAGTTACATGGGATGAACATAAGAAGGATGTTTTTGTGATGAAGGTTGGTTTTTTGTTCACGACAAATGATTTTCCGGCTAGATCGTATACTTCAAGATGGTCGGGTCAAGGACACTTAGTTTGTCCCGAATGCATGGAATATACCCCTTCCGTGCGGGTTAATAAAGGAGTTGTTTATTTTGATCATAGACGGTGGTTGCCTCTAAACCATCGGTTTCGGACAAATGATACAGCGTACATTAAAGCTGAGAATAGCCCCCCCCTCGGAAAATTACTCATGCAGATTTTCAAACGCAGTTAGATGGGTTGCCAATTGTGTTTCCTGGAAAACACAAGGACTTTGGTGGAAAAGTGGTAAAGAGAATAGGGCCGCGCGAGTCGAACTGGAAGAAAAAGAGTATTTTCTACCGTTTACCGTATTGGTTGGAAAACTTGTTGAAACATAACATCGACGTGATGCATTGTGAGAAGAATGTTTGTGATGCTTTGCTAGGAACAGTTGTGGGTTTAGATGGGAAAATTAACAAAGATAATGTGAAGTCGAGGAATGATCTGCAAGCCATGAACATCAGGTCCGATTTGTGGTTATTTGTCGATTCACGTGGTAAGACGATTTTGCCACGTGCAAAGTATTCGATTATAGTCGATAAGCGACGCGAGTTTCTAGAGTGGTTGAAGGTGCAAAAGTTTCCATATGGTTTCGCTTTTAGATTGCGAAACAACATTCAGAGTGACACCGGGAAGATTACCGGTATGAAATCCCATGACTGTCATATTCTCATGCAGTTTCTATTTGTGGCTAGTATTCCAGGGTTAAGAGACAACAAATTCATCAGCGATCCGATTATTGGGTTGTGCAACGTGTTCAGAAATGTTTGTAAGAAGAACCTGAGTATAAAGGAATTGTAGTCCGGAAAGTCTAATGTGGTCGAGCTTATGTGTAAGTTGGAGATGATTTTTCCTCCAGCTTGTTTTGATATCATGATCCACCTTGTTTCGCACTTGTACGAGGAAGCTCAGTTAGGAGGCCCGGTTCAGATGCGTTGGATGTACCCGTTTGAGAGATACTTGAAGAAACTAAAAGAATATATTCGGAATCCGGCGAGGCCAAAGGGTTCAATCGCTGAGGGGTACGCTGTAGAGGAAACTTTGACCTTTATATCTAGATACCTTCGAGAGGAAAGTACAAAGTTCAACGACCCGAGGAGATACGGGGAGACGAGTATTTAAAACAAGGAAAAATCAATGATTAACCGCCAGTGCAAGCCGATTGGTAAGAAAAAGTATGGATATTTACCCCTCGCAGAGAAGGACCACATCGATTGGTACATCCTTCATAATTGTGATGAAATCCAGTAGTATATGATGTAAGTATTTTACTTAAAATCTTATTTACCGTTTATTTAATTAAAATCTTATTTACCGTTAATTAACAATATGTCTTGATATTAGGGAACACAAGTCCTCACTTCTGGTCAGTGATAGAGAGGCAAAACCCCGAGAGCATTTCCGTCGATGGTTCAAGAAAAAGGTATAAAATCCAACAAACTAAGTTGACTTTATTTCAACTAATAACAGACCACTTGTGCAAATGTTCAAAATGGATCAAGAAGGTAGTCCACTTGTTACGAAAGAGTTGCTCTCGTTGTCACGAATGTCGAATAGCATTGTATATCAATATGATTCTTGCGTAGTGAATGGGGTCAAATGGATAACGCGTGAAAAAGGTGAAAAGAGAGTTACTCAAGACTACGGAGTTTGTACACTCACATGTTGGTTTTTTTTCTGTTTTTTTTACTTGGGTGTTTGTATATAAAATATATGGTTTGTGATTTCATAGGAGAAGATCATATTTATGGTGAGTCGGTCAAAATCGCCGAGGTTGAATTCACTGGTAGTTTTTCAGTTGTGTTGTTCAAGTGTAAGTGGTATAACACAGATGTAAAAAAGGAACTGCGAAAGACAGAACACTGAGCAACAATTATCAACACAAGTACTTTTTGGTGGTCTGATGTACCGTACATCCTAGCTACTCAAGCAAAAAAGGGTTTTTACGTTGATCAAATAAACGCAGGGAAGTCAGAAAAGGGTTGGAAAGTAGTTTGGGTTGTGAACGACCGTCACCGATGGAGTCCCGGGCTATTTGGTGCAGAATCGATTTCCATTAGCCACAGATCCAATCGACATTCCGTTAGCTGATTCAACATTGGATTCACATTACCCGGTGATTGAATTGGGTACTAGACAAGGGATTGAGATCGATCTTTCAATTTTTAATCTTGTACCGAAATCCGCTGATCGTGCTGACGATGAAGATTATGATGACACCTTAGGAGAGTACGAGACTGATGAGGAAACTATATATGTTGACAGTGATGATGAACCAATAAAAGTTGATGATGGGGACGAGTCTGATTAGTTGTGTATTTTTTTTTTATGATTTCTTTTGTAATGATTACATTTAACATTTAAACATTTACTGTTTTCAATATTTTTTTGATTATGATGTGAATTGTATAATATAAGTTAAGTAATTATTAAATTATGTATAAGAAAAAAATTTATAATATAAGCAAAAAAAAATTTTATAATATAATAATTTATTGAAAAGTATTTATTAAATTATTAATAAGAAAAAAAATTTAAAAATATTTATGAATTATTTATAAGCTTAAAAAAATTGAAATTTATTATATATGTTAATTATTTATTAAATTATTTGTAAGAAAAATAATTATAATTTCAGAAAAATATTTATTGAATTATTTATGAGCTAAAAAAAATTGAAATTTATTATGTATGTTAATTATTTATTAAATTATTTATAAGAATTTTTTTATAATTTCAGAAAAATATTTATTTAATTATTTATAAGCTTAAAAAAATTGAATTTAATTATGTATGTTAATTATTTATTAAATTATTTATAGGATAAAGAAAAAAAATACCCAGGATCTTTAGCGAGAAGTTCATCATGATGAACTTCTCACTAAAGGGGGTGGGGCTTTAGCGAGCACGCGTCCTCGCAAAAGGTGGGGTCGAAAAATTTAGAGCACGCGTTATTGCGGTCAAATGCGAGCCTTCCCAAAATATTTGACCTTTTGCGAGGGACCTTGTATTTAGCAACGACAAGGTCCTCGCTAAAGGGGGCGGATTAACTAAATACCCGTCGAACCCCATTTCCTTCCCCATTACTTATCAAACACCCAAAATCTCCATTAATCTCCTCTCGAATCCTCCATTTTCAGCAACACCAAGCTCCTCCGATTCAAGGCAAGGCATCTACATCATCATAAAAATCATTTAATCAAGCTTTTAGGTAAGATTTCCATGATTTTTTCCAAAAATAAAAATTCAATCTTTTTTTTTGCTTAATCACGAATCTAATACATGTTTTTTGGTTTGTTTATAATTTCTGGAGCTTCCCTACTATCATTTAACACCTTTTGCTCGGATATTAAGGTAGTTAATCCAATTTTAGCTTTTTTTCCATTTTTAGAGAAATTAATTTTTGTTAAATACAATTAATTCCGAATTTAACTATGTGTTTAAGATTGCTATTTAGTGTATAAAATTTCGAAAATTAGCATGTTTGGTTGTATTTTGTTTTTGGAAATTTAGTTGAAAATTTTGGAATTGAGAATGAAATTTATTAGAATTTAGTTAGAATTCAGATGCTAAGTCTTGGATTTGTTGTTGAATATTAAAATTATGTAAAATTTGTGTATTTATAAAATTTTAGTGTCTTTAGAGTAATTTATAAAAAAATTGGTTTAATTTGCATTTAAAAAAAATATTAGGGGTAAAATTGTTTTCAAAAAATATTAGGGGCCTTAGAGGAATTTTAAATAATTTTTGGCGCTTTATAAATAATTTAAAAAATATTAGCGGTAAAATTGTATTTTTAAAAAATATTAGGGGCCTTAGAGGAATTTTAAATAATAATTGCTTTATAAATAATTTAAAAAATATTAAGGGTTAAATTGTAATTTTAAAAAATATTAGGGGGCTTAGAGGAATTCAAACAATTTTAAATTCTTTATACATAAATTAAAAAATATTAGGGGTAAAATTGTATTTAAAAAAAATATTAGGGGCCTTAGAGGAATTTTAAATAATTTTAGGTGCTTTATAAATAATTAAAAATTATTAGGGGTAAAATTGTAATTTTAAAAAATATTGAGGGCCTTAGAGGAATTTTAAATAATTTTAGGTTCTTTAAAAATAATTTAAAAAATATTAGGGGTAAAAATTGTAATTTTAAAAAATATTAGGGGCCTTAGAGGAGTTTAAATGATTTTAGGTGCTTTATAAATAATTTTAAAAATATTGGGGGTAAAATTGTAATTTTATAAAATATTATGGATTAAATTATAGTTTTAAAAATATTAGATGACCGATGTTATGCCAAGATCTCACGACGAAGATGGGGATGGGCGCAACCCCACACAAAATTGAAGCAGTCCCTAGGGTGTTGCAACGCATTGGGTAATATTTCATTTTACACCTTTTTTTGACTTAATAATTATTTTAATCGTAAAATTAAACAAGTAATAACCCGAAAAAACCGAGAGGCAAGAGGACTCTTGCCTTCGTCCAGGAGTCCAGGCGGAAGTATTGTGGTAGGCTACCAATGGAGTTTTGCTCGTACGATTTCACGTGGAACCTCGTGGGGAAATACGCACACCACGTGACTCAAGTAATTAATCATACCTTCCGAGAGAATGTTCAACTTTATCACAAATTCTGGACAGATGTCTCGGTAGTAGAGCACACGAATGTTTTGACCGATTAGGAGTAAGTCGGCTAATTTTATTCTTATTTTATTATCTTTATCTATATATATATATATATATATATATATATATATATATATAACTTCATTTATTTATAAACATGAATTTTTTGAGGTGGAGAAGTGGCAGGCCCGCTCAGATTGGGGGGATATCCAACAAATGATAACCAACAAATGTGGGAAGGGGTATAGCGACCACAAAAATCGAGTGAAGAAGAAGTATTACAAGTCTCGGGAAAAACCAGAGATCAAACACCCGAGGATTGGGAGCTCACCTTGGAGATGTGGGATTCGGAGCGAGCTGAGGTGATTGTATTATTTTAAATTGTATTAATTAAATTATTAATTTAATTGACTAACAATTTTTTTTTTCTCTTTCGTTGTTTAAAATATAGCATCAAGCTCAAGTGAATAAGGATAATAGGGAGCCATTGCTTCTCTTGCTAATTTCTCCTCTTCTTCCTTTGCTTTTGCTTCTTTCTTTTGTTTGTTTCTCGAACTAGGATTTAGGGATTCTCAAAGATCACGGGATCTTTGAGCATATACTAAACCTGTAAACTTGAGAAAGAACAAACAAACCAAAGCGTAAAATTGAAAAATAAAATAACAATTAAACTACTAAAGACACCGGGGTCACACGCTACCGTCCCCTGCAGCGGCGCCAAAAACTTGGTGGGTCCTGGGGTGTTATAAAATTAATACGATAAATAAAAGGAACCACAATAACGCAAGTGCATGATTGTCCAAGTAATATCCGATAAACCGGTTTCGTTCTCAGGGACGGATTAGGTTCAACTCTAGTATTAATCAGATAGTAGAAATAATTGCTTGACAGAAAAGTAAAATAAAATGATTTTTGTTTGGTTTTATTAAAAACTAAATATACAATAAAATAAAGACTAATTAATTAACTGAAAGAAATAATGCAAATAAAAACACTAACTTCAGAGATGAGAGATACTTGAGTCTCGCAAGGAATCCACCTAATTAACATAACCTATGCTTTGTTTAAGGGTAGAACTGTAATATTATATTAGTCGGGACTCTAATATCTCCTAGCCCCCGTCAAGGTGGACCTAGGAGCTATCCTAAAGTACTATAAACCCTTATATGGGTGAATATGCCTCTTCGGATGATATGTATTTACCTCTTTGGCTATGTAATTAGTTAACCATGTCGGTTAATAACGGACATTACACGTGTATTACCTAAGTCTGTATTTGAACCCCCTGTCGGATGATCACTTCGCCACTAAAGTGAATAGCCCAAATACTAAAAGATATTTCTAGTTGTACGGAAAAGAAATAGTGATTAAGAACAAAGTAATATCCAATATATAAGGCTCAATTCAATTTAAATCATAAAAATCCCAAATTCAAAACATAGAATAAATTAATTAGGGTTCGTCCCTTAATTGCGATTATCAAGTATGTGAAAGTTTAAATCATAATAATATTAAAGACTGAAATTAAATAAAGAGAAGTCATAATTCAATTACAGAAAAGAAATAGATAACCTAAAGGTTGGGTTGGCTGTTGTTGGAAGAACAGAATTCCTCCAGCTCTAACTTCTCCTATGCCTTCTTGCTCTGACTTGAAAATATGAAGCCTCTGATGTAATTCTCTGAAGTGTGTAAAAAGGAGTCTAAAGGGTCTATTTATACTTGTAAAAACGGATACTAACATTAATATTACATGTTTATTTAACAGAATGAAGTAGTTAATGAAATGTTTATAGTTGTCGTTAAGTATTACAAAATAATAAGTCTAATTTAATACTATTACAAATAATTATTAACTTGTACACATAAAATAAATTGTACTTCAATCATAAAAATATTCGTAGATAGAACTTGAACTACAAAATACCTCCATATTATTGGAATGTATTTGCTGGGATCCTCGACAATGAAATTTGAAATAGTTGTACCTGTTTTGTTTTACAATCACATTGTCATAATTTTAGTTTGGTAACTCAATCTAAATCATATTGGTTTTTGACATTGATTAGCATCATCCTAAGATATAAGAATAATCATAAGATTGTAAGAAAAAGTTTGTTTAACAGTTGTCTCGAGTTCACGTCGTCGACCAACCTAGTAAACCAACTCAACTATAATTTATGCTAACATGGTGGTCCGAAGAACCATGTCATTAAAACTTAATTTATATGAGTACTTACCAATTACTTGATGACTTTGGGTAAATTTATGTGGAACGTAGCTAGAAAATACATTACAAATAAACCAGGACTTAACATACGACTATAAGTTAGGAAGTACAAAAACAATCATGATTATCACTTGAATAAAACATTACGTATTGATATTTCTCTCGAATCTTCTATTAAATTCATTGAAGCTCGAAGGGAGACCCGAATTAGGTCCCTCGACCAACTCTGAGTGCAAATTAGCACCTTAGTATACGTGTTCAAATAACTTGTAAAAGGATCACAAACTCAACCTCATGTACAGATGTCAGATTTTGAGCCTATTGTTGACACTGAAACTACCAATTTATTGCAAGCAATTGAAACTAGTATGGGAAACGCTCTTAATTAACCTTCCACCACCTCAACACATTAACACCTCAATACTTCCCCCAATGGACTCGGATAAGTACTTACGTAACTTAGATTTACCTAGTAATGTGTGTAACATCATAGTATGTTATGAATTTGTCGACCATGAACTTATCCAGATCAAACGGGGAAGTAGGAGCATCAGATGAAACAGTAAAAGAAGATCCTAGTTTAGATATGATAGTTACCGGGTTTGCAGTTTCTTTTGTAATTAGCAAGGATACGATGCAATGTTTCAAGGATTCTTATTTGCAACCTTGTCTTCAGAGATGAGCCATACATACAATACCACTAGAACTCCAAATATATGATATTCTTCCTCGGTTCAAGAACTACCGTAATAAAGATTAAGAGGTTCATATTTGAGTGTATACCCCATATTTTTCAAACTTAAGCTTTATACTCTTCGCCCTATTATCCAACATTGTATCATCACCTAAACCTAGTCCAAGAATGTTGGTATGTGGATGATATGTTAATTATCTGCAGTTCACTGTCTTTGATTGATAAACTTAAGTGTGCATTGGAATCTGAGTTTGATATGACTAATTTAGGGCATGCTAGAAAGATACTAGGCATGATCATTGATAGAGATAGGAGTAGTTGCATATTTAGGTTACTTCAGGAACCATATTGAAAGGTTGTTTCTAAATATGGAATCTTGAACTGCAAACATGTACAGATGCCATTGGCTGGACATTTTATTTTATCAAAACAACTTTGCCCAATATCTCAATCTGATACTCTGAAAATGGAAATTTTGTCTTACTCTAATGTTCCGGGTTCACTTACGTATGTTATGATAAGCACTAGACCTGATCTGTCTTTCTCCAATCTCTTTACTTAGTAGATTCATGTCTAACACTGTTTATAATCACTGGTTAGCTATCAAACATGTGTTGGCCTATGTGAATTCTACTTTGAATAATTGTTTGATATATAGTAATCATAACTATCCTTTTGAGCTTGTTGGATATGTAGACTCTGATTTTGCAGGTTGTAGAGACTTTAGGAAGTCTACTACAGCTTACAGTTTCACCTTGGGAAAGAACTACATATCTTGGAAATCCAAACTTCAACGATTAGGTGGCCTTTCTACTACTGAGACTAAATATGTTGCTATAACAAACTGTATTAAGAAGCTATTTGGTTATAAAATTTTCTCAAGGAGGTAAAACTGATTAAAGATATCCCAGTTATATATTCTAACTACCTCAAGAGTAGTTCTTTCTACTCGGACAACCTTGAAATCACTCAAGGGTTAAAAGTCACTAAAGGATAAACACCGTGGTCACACGCTACCGTCCTCGGCAGCGGCGCCAAAAACTTGGTGGTCCTCTGTGTGTTCTAAAAATAAAGTAATAAGTAAAGAGAACCACAACCGCAAGTGTACGGTTGTCCCAAGTAATAATAGTGATAAACAGGATAGTTCACAGGGACGGTATGGTTGACTTCAATGCTTATCAATTAATGAATGATTGCACTTATGAAAGCAAATAAATGATTTGATAGTTGGTTGGTTGATTTTTACTGGTCCTAAGTATGAAAGACTAATGTAAAAATGCAAATAAATACTAGACGCAAGTAAATAGAAGCTAGACGCAAATATGAGCAGGCAGTACTTGAGAGACGCAAGGCTTTCTCCTAATTCTATTTCATTCCATATGTTGTTTAAGGGACAAATTGGTCAATTAACATAGGTCAGGATTCGGGAATCTTCGTACCCCCGTCAGGGTGGACTACGAAGCTATTCTAGGATGTCACAAACCTCGTCAGGGTGATTATGATCCACCTTCGAATGATTAAGCTAAAAATACCCAATATGCCATAAGATTAATTACGCTCGTCAGAGTCAAATAATTTCTATCCTATATTCTGTAATTAATTCCGTACCTAAACCCCACGTCATGATGATCCACACGCCACTATGTGGAATAGTTTAGATACTAATACATATTATTAATTAGCTACTTTAAGAACAGTAAATAATCGCAAATTACAGAAACATGTAAAAGACCCAATTTGAATTAAATTAATGAAATCCCAAATCCAATCATATGAAATAAAACAAAGTAGGGATTAACACATTATGCGTTCCCAAGTACTAAATGGAATTAGCTCATAATTAAAGAAAAGACAAAAACTAAATTAAAAGAAGAATTCATATTGTTAATAGAAAGAAAATACAAAGAAACCTAATTTCGGATTGGGAATGGCTGAGAATCGGAGATATAGACAGTCTCCAGCTTCGTAGCTTATTCCTTCTTCCTTGCCTTGACTTCTCTCTGATACTCTGACTTATGAAAATTGAATTGTATGAAAAACTGAAGTCAAAAGCTCCTTTTATAAGCTCAAATTCGGAATGGACTTTTAATTAAGGATTAAGTGAATAATAAAAAGTCCAAGTTCACTAATCAAGCCCAAATCCCGTAACTGCTGCACCACCTACACTAAATCAGCTCTAGCCGATTCGTTACAACTCCGGTTTACCTCAAACCACTTGCCAAATTTCCGTAACTCGATAAGGAACATAATATTTTCAGGGGTCAGTGGCTAAATCAACTCGTAAGTGTCTCAAAATCAGAAATCTTTGACAGTTTTCCAGATTTGCAGCTCCAAAATATCAACTCTTTTCGGGATTTAACTTCAAGCTTTGACTCCATATCACGATATTTGACTTTGTTCTCGTGTTCCTCTCCTAGCTAATATTCAAAACCTACAAACTTTTCACTAAAATACACAAGATTACGCGTAAAAGTTTAATAAATTAAAAATACTAGAAATAAAAGAGGAAATTCGGATTATTGCATATTTAGCCCAAAAGTCTATCAAATTAATCAAATAAACACAAAAATGATGTCTCCCAAGGGTATAAAATAAGAACATTTAGGGAGACATCATGGAGGTAGTTGTTTTCCACTTCGCAATTCAACTGCATGACAAGCATCATCTCGAGGAGCAATAGTATCACTTGGGAGTTGCCCTTTTGGCCTGTTTTGCAATGTACTCACCATATGTGATAGAGTATGCTCGAGTGTTTTAATCACCTTTTGCTGGGCTTGAATTTTTTGTTGGCTAATACTCATATTTTCTTCAATTGCTTGCATCAATTTAGCCATACTCGAATTCAAGCTCAAGGTTTGTTCTTTCCTTGCTAGTTGCATTGACTGTTTTGGTGGTTCTTGTTAAGCTTCTTCAACAATGGGCGCTTTTTGATGTATAGGTTGTGGTGGATAGTATGATTGAGGTTGGGGTTGATGATAAGTGTCTTGATTTTTGACCCAACTTCTCTGTTGTGGAGGGTGTTGATAACTAGCGTAGCTTCCTTGAGGATAATCATAACCATTAGAATACTGGTTATTTTGATGAGATATAGAAGAAGCTGAAGCTGGATTGTTCATACACCTTTCCCACATATGATTTCTTGATCCACAACCTGGACACGAAGGTATAGTACGCACTAAATTCACCTGAGCAATTGTTCGAGCTTGTTCTTGTAGTTCTTCGAGTTGTTGGTTCAATTCATTGAGCTTCAGAGATTCTGAAGTATCTTCTTTTTCTTCTGGTTCCCTTGGCCAACTTCTCTCATTCTCAAGAATTCTCTCCATACAAATTTCGGCTTCTTCAGGATCTAGTAACACAAAACCTTTGTTTCCTAACGAATCTGCTCTCGCCCTTGACTTGTCAGTGAGTCCTCCATAGAACATGGTTAAAGAATATTCCGGCGATGATGTATGGTATGGACATCTCGCCTTCTTTTCATTAAATCGTAACCATGCTTCGCCCAAACTTTCTCCGTCATCCTGCATAAACTGTTCAAGCTCCAACATATCTTTTAATTGTCTACTAACCGGATAGAATCGGTCTAGGAATCTTGCTTGAAGCTTATCCCAATCTGGAATGACATGAAGATATTGTGTATCGTACCAATTGCTTGCACCTCCGGTCAAGAAGAACTGGAACATTACGTAATACATCTGCTTTTTAGTAACTCCTCTTACGATATAAGCATCACAAATTTGCATGAATTTCTGAATATATCGGATCAGATCTTGTTGTGAAGCACCGCTAAATAGTCCATGATTTGCAAACTGCGCTAACATCCCTGGAACTGGCCTAAATTTAGCGGCTTGGATTTCTGGAGTGCGAATCCCGCGTGGTTGCACTCTAAATGTGACGGGTAATTCAAGTCTCCTTGGATTCTCCATCTGTAACTATCTATAAAACAAAAACTAAAAAGACAAAAGTGTAAAATAGAACTAACTGAAATAAAAGCACAAGATATATGCACAAGGACTAACGATGTAGTCCCCGGCAGCGGCGCCAAAAACTTGGTGTCGACTAGGGTGTGATAAAATATGATATAAATAAAGTGCAAATAATCACCCTAGTCTAGCACGGTTCTGCAAGTATACAGATCGTATGCAAGTTTTATTAAATAAGTAAGATTCGTCCCGCAGAGACTACGAAGGTTAGGGGAATCTTATGCAATAATCAAGTGCAAATACTAAAAGCTAGAACAAATAAAACGCAGAAAAAGTAAGGACAAATAGATTTGTATTTGGTTTTTCAATTAACTAAATTAAACTAATAAAGTAAAGACAGGAATTTTAATGCAAGAGAAGACGTTAGTATGAGAGTTTAGCTTGAGTAAATAGCATGTAATCTCCACTAGTTTTGCCGTTCTAAACATGTATGGGTGAATTATGTAGTATTTCAATAATCGGTTCCAATTGCCCTAGGTAGTTTTAAATTGGGTTTACCTGTGTCAATAAGGAGTCCTAAGAAAACTGTTCCTGCAATTGGTAAAATAGCAATACACTAAACCATGGTGATTATCTAGTTAGGTTGATTTGTCAGATCTAAACCGTACACTAGACGTTATGTGCTAAACTTGTAATTAATCACCGTTGTCAATGGTGACCTAACTACTAGATGGTAATTCTATATGGTCGCGATCCACTAGAACACAGAATATAAATCCAAACACATAAATAGAGAATAAAAACAATAATTCAATTTAAAACATAGAATTCCCAAATTAGATAGATGTCAACCAAAACTAGGGTTCACACATATATGCTAAAAAAACTCAAGCTAATAGAAATTTAGTTCATACTAATGGAAGAAAAAAAAGAAATTACAAATTCAAAGGTTGAAGAAGACATTATTGACGAACAGCTTCTTCCAGACTTCTTTTCTTGTGTTGTAAGCTTCCTCTTGGCTTAGGGTTTAACCAAAGATGATTTTCTAGTGTTAAGAGGCTGTATTTATAGTGTATAGGTTGACCTAATCATTTTCTCGAAGGAAAAGGTAAATATTGGGCTCCTAGCCTAACTCAAATTCGTAGCCCAAAAACATGGAATCAGCCCCGTTTTACTTTTGGTCCTAGCAGCTTCAATACTCATCCGATTGACGCGTATGAGTAGTCGAAATTCATCGTCTCGGAAAGATCTCCAATTTTTCTCTTGGCCATTTCTCCAGATTTCTCACTAATTTTAAGATATAAGCTGATTTGTGGTCGTAGGTGCAGGAATTCAGATTTATGGCAGCTTTTCCTTTTCCATAATTTTAGCTTTTGTTTCCTTATCTTCAATTTCCATGTTTATACTCTTTACTTTAGCTCTTTAAACCAACTTGGACTCTAATTAATTACCATATATCTCTAAAACTTCACACTAAATAAATAATTAAACCCAATATGCTCTAAAAATAATAAATAATCAATTCAAGACCCAAAATAGGAAAGTGTACTAAATCATGTGAAAATTGACCTATAAACTAATAAATACGCCTAAAATGATGTCTCGGAAATATATTTTATTATCACAAATGAGGAGACATCACCACTCAATATTCAAAATCGAGAAGATGATCCCAGCGTCTAATAGTTTGATCGCCTCCTTTTGGACCATTTCCTTCACTACTGGCGTACGTCTCCTTTGACCCTCAATAGACCTGCTTTCTCGTCTTCAAGGATGATTTTGTGTTGTGAAATGGTTGGACTAATACCTTTGATGTCGACATTAGTCTACCCAATCGCTCTTTGTTAGCACGAAGAGATCTTTATAGATTATCTCCTTGCACATCTATCAAGTTAGCAAAAACAATAACGGGTAGTGTATTATTAAGACCCAAATAAGCATACCTCAAGTGAGATGGAAGTGGTTTCTCATCAAGTTCTGGGGGAACCTCAAGGGATGGTTTCTACATTGGTTCAATGTCCCCCGAACCTCAGACTTGTTTGTAACTCTATTCTGAGATAGTATTTCTCCAAAATTAAGAGTTGTTATTACTTCAGCTAGCTCCTCATGTAACTCAGGCGAATCAAGTGCTAAATCGGCCTGCATAATATCATTATAACATGTTTCATTATGTACCTCTTGCATGATGTGATCGAGGACATCCATGCAGAAACACTCACCCCCCCTATCGGGAAATTTCATCGCCTTGAACACATTGAATTTGACCTCCTCGTCTTACACTTGTATGATTAGTTCACCATTCTCTACATTAATAAAAGTACGCCTCGTGGCTAAGAATAGATGCTGGTGTCGCCTAAGGCGTGATAAAATAATGAATAAAATAAGTGCAAATAATCACCCTAGGCTGAGCACATTTATGCAAGTATACGAGACGTATGCAAGTTTTAATGATAAATAAGATTCGTTCCTCTGAGACTACGAAATTAGAGAGAACTTATGCAATTTATCTAGTGCAGATATGAAGCTAAAAATAATAATACACAAGAAAATAAAGACAAAGAGATTTTTATTTGGTTTTTAGCAATAGAAAATTAGACTAATAAATTAAAAATAGAAAAGTAAATAGAATAGAATAATATAGTATGATAGTTTAGCTCGAGAAATTAGCAAGAATCCCCACTAGTCTTGTTTACTCTAAACATGTATGGGTGAATCATGCAGTATTGCAATAATCAGGATTCTAAATTCATACCTACACCCGGAGAGCGAATAGATAGGCTACGACACAACCACGAGGCAGTTTAAAATAGGGTTATCCTGTGCCACTAGGTTCCTAAGCAAACAATTCCTTTAATTGGTGATATGGTGATTAAAACAACCCCTAATGACTATCTAGTTAGGTTGGAGTTGCCAGGACCAAATCCTTATTCTAGATGTTATGTGGTGTTTCAATAGTTAAACACCCCTCCCGGGCAACCATCTAACTACTATTAAGGTAATCCTATACGTTTGCAACCGCAAGGAAAACAGACAATAAATCAAAACACATAAACAGAGAATAAAACATGAATTCAAATTAAATACGATAGTATCCCAAATAAGATAGATCAGAACTAGGGTTCATACATATATGCTAAATCTCAAGCTAAAATTATTTAGTTCATACTAAAGAAAGAAAAGAAAACAATTACAGATTTGAAGGTTGAAGAAGACATGGTATGGTGTTCAGCTCCTTCCAGACTTCTCTTCTCTTGTTGTAAGCTTCTTCCTGGCTTAAGGTTTGCCAAGGATGTGTTTCATCCGATAAGAGGGTGTATTTATAGGGTATAGGAAACCCTAAAACGTTTTCTTTGAGTAGAAGATAGGTATTGGAATCCTAGCCCAACTCAAATTCGTAACCCTAAAATATAAAAAAGGTGAGATTCTGGTGTTGTTTTGTTTTGACTGCAACTCCTTCAATACTTATCCGTTTGACGCGTTCCAATAGTCGAAACTGGTCGTCTTGGAAAGCTCTATAACTTTGATCTGTACCATTCTTTCGAATTCCTAGCCAATCTCGAGTTATGATCACTTTTATGTTCGTAGCTGCTGGAATTCAGATTTATTTGGCAACTTTATCTTTTCTTTTTTCATATTTCTTTCCTTTATCTCCAATTTCCATGTTTATCTTCTTTCCCTTATCTCTTAGAATTGACTTGGAATCTAATTAATTAACATATATCTTTAAAGCTTCACAATTAACAAACAATTAAACCCAATATGCTCTAAAAATAATAAATAATTAAATCAAGACACGATATAGGAAAGTGTACTAAATCATGAGAAACCCTATAACCTAATAAATACACCTCAAATGATGTCTCCAACTAATATTAAATCATCACAAATGGGGAGACATCAGATGCCCCAAGATAATGGCCACATTCTTAATCCACGTTGTAGTCAAGAATAATAAAATTACACAGAATTATAAAGTTACCTACCTTGACGAGGATATCTTCAATCTTTCCTTCAAGTTGGGAAATAAACTTATCCGCCATTTGCAAGGTCACGGTAGTAGCCCTCGCTCTCCCAATGTTCAACTTCTCATACAATGACTTTGGCATGAGATTAATACTTGCGCCTAAATCACTCAAACGCTCTCCCGGTCCACTTATATTATATTCTTCCCCTTCTTCTTTGTACTTAGCTTAATTCAGATTCCCCACTAGTCTTTAGTTTTATTTTGCTGGGACGACAAAACTTTGAGTTTGGGGTCTTGATGTCTCGTTTTTTGTGATAGAATAATCGTATCACGAGACATCTTTTAGGATGATTAATGAACCTAATAGATGGATTAATCCCTAATATTTGATGTTTCTTACTTTCTTGTCTCAATTTGGGCATATTGCTATTTTTAGAGTATTTTGTACTTTAATCGTGTGTTAAGTGTGTAGGCTTTAGGTACATGGTTGGCATGGAATCCCAAGAAGAGATAGAAAAGTCAAGAAATTCAAATCCAACCCTAATCAAGGAGTAGATAGAGGAAAAAGTCAAGTTTGGAAGAAATTGGGAAATTCCTAGAAAGATGACGTGACTTGTTTCAATAACCATGGAAAATTGGAAAGAGCTTTTGACCTGATTCATATTTAGTTGCAAATATCCTGAAGTTAGGGTCATTTGAGAAGCGACGGTGGTCAATTCAGAGTTGAGACACAAAAGTTATGGAAATTCTATCATAGTGACTCAAAGTTGTCCACATTAGTAAAACGGGTTGGGCCTTATGGACCTTCCAAAAGGGCCCATACGACCTAAAAACGACTTGGACTTGTATAAATACCTTTTATCAGCTGGAAAACATACATAATTATATCAAAGAAAAGCTAATACGCCTGGGAGCTAAGGAAGAAAAGGATGAAGGGCTTTCAACAACATCTCCACAATTCCTAATTATCCAAAGTCCATTTCAACATTTCTATTAGAGTAATTTATTTATGTTTTTAGGTTTCATTATGAATTCCTTTGTTGTAATTATTTCTTTTCAATATTTTAATATGAGTTAAACTATTTTGTGATTGAGAATTGCGAAGTGTATGAACCTTATTTAATTAATTGATGATTATTAGCTTTTGGAATAATTTAGGTATTCAAATAAATTGTCTTAAATTCTCGTTGATTATATCTTTATGCCTTAAATATATTCATGCCCTGATCAAGTATATATTAGTAGTAGTAGTTAGATTATCGCCAGGAGGGGATTTAATTCAGACCTAGGATATAAGCACTTGTTACGAGTCAATGAGCCGAGAGGCCTTGACTAACCAAGAGGTCAATAGGGTAAGAATAAATTCGTCTAAAATCATTTAGGGTCACCCGGTAAGGGTCACTAGAGGTGGAAAATAGCGACTTATTCACCCCGGAGGGGTTAGAAAGATATTAGAATCCCGACTAACGTAGAATGACCAATTTACCCATATGTATAAAAACATCTAATTAAGTAACTTAGGGGATTACCAGCAAGGGTCAAGCACTACTCACTCATACTTTATACTCTTCTTAGTTAGTTTGCATTTAGTTTCTAGTTAATTAATCTTTTCGTCATTAGTTATTTAATTTTGTCTTTTATTTTATTCGCATTTAGTTTAATCTCAAGAAAACCAAACAAATGTCTATATTTTATTTTATTTTCTTTGCAACTAAGCAATAATTCTCTAAATATAATCATCTTAACTTTGCTAATCCCTGAGAACGAAACCCTTTTCTTACCCATTTCTATTACTTGTCAACGAACCTTGTACACTTGTTGGTTATTAAAGTCCTTTTATTTTACATTATTTATCACACTCACAGGATCAACATAGCCCTTTCATATATAGATAGGATTTGAAGTTAGAAACGCGTAGGATTTGATGGTTCGTGATTCGGAGCTGAAATGAAGAAGTTATGTAAATTAGCGATGTCGTGGTTCGAACTAGTCCCCTTTTTAGTAAAACGTTTTGGTTGTATTAGGTCACTTAAAAGAAGCCCGCAACCCATAAAACGTGATAAACCCTATATATACACTTGTTTTTAGCATTATTAGAGAGACCCCAATTATATTGACACCTAGAGAAATCGACTAAAGCAGAAAGGAGAAGAGAAGTGGAAATTTGGAAGCAGTTCATGCCATTTTAACTCTTTTGTCCATCGTTCATCAACAATTAATAGTGTAATATCATTCCTTTTGTCTTTTGGGCATGAATATGATACTTTTAATTGCTGGTTTTATTTGCATTAGTATGAACTGTATAGTCAATAAGAACATAAATAATGTATGAACCCTAGATTTATTCAATACTTTTATTAGATTGGGAGATTACCTTTGAACTGAATTTTTATTTTAATTACTTTGTATTATGTGCTTTCCATATATTCAAGCCCTTGCTCTGGCCAAGTATAGGCCTACCCTTAGTAATTAGGATTGTGACCCTAATGAAGGGGGATGGGGTTTGGTTATTAAGAACGATACATAATCGTCTAGTGTGCGGTAGTGATCCTGACGGGCTTGCCTAGCTAGATAGTCAAGGTTAGAATTAACCATTGATCATTGCGTAGGGTCCCTTACCCAAGTCCCCTAGTAGTGTTGAGGTTGCCTCCTAAGCTACTCTAATGGGAGTTAGGAGATATTTAGAATCCCGACTATTGCATATTTACCAATTCTCCTTTAAACAGTAAAACGCGAAATAGATACTAGTGAGGATTACTTGAATACTCTCGTTCTTTTCTCTTTCGTTTAATTAGTTGTCTTTAGTTTAATTCTTAGTTAATTAATCGTTATTGAATTTGAGTCTTAAAACCAAAAACCAAACAAATATATGTTATCTTTAGCGTGAGCTCGTTTGAGACTGATTTTTTTAGAGTTAAAAGCGCTTTCGATTAAATTTATTAAAATATTAAAATATTTTTACATCTAAAATAACCACTTACTTAGTGCTTTTCCTAAAAGTGATTTTAAGGGTGAAAAGTATTTTTATGGATCTTAATCACTTCAAGTGATTAGTATAAAAAGCAATCGCAAACATAACCATTCTATTTCACTTGTTAAGAACTCTATCTTCCATAACTTTCGTAGTCCCTGAGATCAATACTTTGTTTTACTTACTTATAACTTGCACACGATCTGTACATTTACAGAAAGTTTATCCCGTTCTCTAAGGGTCTGTTTGGATTGAGAGAACTGGAAAGAAAGGAAAAGAATAGAAATGATTTTTTATTTTGTACGTTGTTTGTATTAGAAACTTTTACAAAAAAAAAGAAAGGGAATCATTCCAAAAATCACTCCTGTACCCTTATATATAATCACTCCAAATTGGAGTCAAATGAAAAGAAATGAATTTTATTAAAGATTAGAGACTAAAATTAATCTTTTATTTTCTTTCTTTTCGTATTTTTTTCAATCCAAACAATAAATATCCAAAATCATTTACGAAATCTTCTTTTATAAAAATTTCTAATCTAAACAAAAAAATTCCTTTCTTTTCTTTTCTTTTATAATTTTTCTTTTCTTTTCCTTTATTACTTTTTTTCCTCCCAAATACAAACAGACCCTAAAGGTGTGTGCACTTTTATATTATTATCTTATCATACTTTTGGTGACGACAGTAGGATAAACGATATTATGACATTTAATTTCTGTTCATTTTCTGAATTTACTCATCAACTTTTAATTCCCGATTACTACCGATCTTGATTTACATTGTCGAGGAGGTCCAGACAATAAGGTGTTCAATTTTCTTGATTATTTAGCATTTCATTCTTAACAATCATAGTGCAAATTAGGTAAATCTCCTCATGATTCTTTCTTTTTCTTTTTTTGGTCAAAAGGGTCACGTGAACTAATTACATCAAAAGCGTAAATAATAGCATTTCCTCTTTCAAGTATAACTAAAATTTGAATGATCTTAAGTATTGAAATTAGAAATCAGTCATAATCAAAATAGAAAAGTGTGCTGCTAAAGCGCGAAGCCGTTCGGGCAGACCGGTCCGCATCCCTTACCGTTCGGGCAGCTTTCAATATCACTTAACACACACGCCCAAAAAGATAACACGACACTCTCCTTTCTCTTTCTCTCACACACACTCTACACTCTCCTTCTTCTTTTCTTTCTCAGTCTCACACACACTGTTACCTTTCTTTCTCTCTCATGAGTAAGAGCTGTAGAGAGAGAGAAAAAGCTACTTAAGCAAAGCAGAAGAGTACATATATTAGTAAAAAGTGATCAGAGAAGAGTGAGAAAAACCCAAAAAAGTAAAGCTTTTTATAAATATTTTCTTTTGAGTCATAAATACTACTAAGAAGAAGAGCTCATCATAATAAGCTCTCTCTCAAAGATAATAGAAAGACACCTACCAAGTACATTTTTTCTTCTCTACCTTTAAAACCACCAGAACTATCCCAAAACCCAAGAAAAGTATTTAATTTTTTTGCTCTTCTTTTTTACTGTAAATGTAAAGGTGGAATCTTTTATCAAATAAGAGCAAAGGGTTCCGTTGGTTTTTCCTAAATGTTGCATTTTTTATTTATTTTTAGTTGGATCTGAAAGAGAATATTTAACGAGAATACTTCTATATATAATTTTTGTATATATATATATATATATATATATGATGATGACGTTAACTGAAAAGGAGTTGTTTGGGTTACTTGTGGTGTGGCTGATGATTATGCCCATTCTTGCTAATATGGAAGGTTTGATTTTTTTATTTTTTTTATTTTTGGTAATTTCACTACTTTAATTCAGCCTTTTATTTGATTTTATGCTTATTATTGTTGATTATGAAAATTGTAGTTTTTTTAGCTGAGTAATTATAATTGCAAATATATCATTTTTTCCGTGTTAAGAATGTGTACTATATATGTATGATTAATAATCATGAAGATTCGCATCTTCTGTAAAATCTGTAAAATCGACATATAATTCGAGGAATGGTTATTGAATTCAACAGATTAAAGCTTTATATGATTTCAAACTTGTTGTAATAATAAAAGGAGTTTCTGATTCCTTTGAGTAATATTTACAAACAGGTGATGCCTTACACAACTTAAGAACAAACTTACAAGATCCAAACAATGTTTTACAAAGTTGGGACCCAACTCTTGTTAATCCATGCACATGGTTTCATGTTACTTGCAACAATGAAAATAGTGTAATACGAGTGTAAGAATTTCTTTAACCTTTTCAATAGTAATTACCATGTTTGAAGTATCGTATCTTCAATTGTAACTTTTTGTCAGTGATCTAGGAAATGCTGCGTTATCTGGTCAATTAGTTTCACAACTTGGTCAGCTAAAGAATTTACAATACTTGTAAGTCATTTTTAGTTTTAGTTCATCACTCGTAAGATTATATTTAATTTTGATATATAACAGGGAGCTTTATAGCAATAATATAAGTGGACCAATTCCTAGTGACCTTGGAAATCTAACAAACTTAGTGAGTTTGGATTTATATCTCAATAATTTTATTGGTCCTATCCCAGAATCACTAGGCAAGCTATCAAAACTGCGCTTTCTGTGCGTAACATTTCTTTTCTCACCTTTATTATACTATATAATGTCTCGTAAATCTAAATACAATCTCTAACTCTTGAAAATATCATGGTTTGTGTAATAAATAGCCGTCTCAACAACAATAGCTTATCAGGAACCATTCCATTATCATTAACTAACATCTCAACTCTACAAGTATTGTAAGTACTCAAGCTTTATACTTATAAAAACCATGTTGTTTTGATATTTTGATTTTTAGACACTTTTTTTTTTGTACAGGGATTTATCAAACAATCAACTCTCAGGTGTAGTTCCAGATAATGGTTCCTTCTCCTTATTCACCCCAATCAGGTATATCTTGTAGCATTAATTTCAAAAAAATATAATTTTAAAAAATAAACAAATTTGTTAAAATTTACAGTTTTGCTAATAATTTGGATCTATGTGGCCCTGTTACGGGACACCCTTGCCCTGGATCTCCTCCATTTTCACCACCACCTCCATTTATTCCACCACCTCCAATTACTAATCCAGGTAAGTTTATCGATTATTATTTTAATTTGTTTTAAAATTTTTATTAATTAAAATTTTGGTAAATTTATCTTTAGGAGGAAATAGCGCAACTGGTGCTATAGCTGGAGGAGTAGCAGCTGGTGCTGCTTTACTATTTGCCGCTCCAGCCATTGCTTTTGCATGGTGGCGAAGAAGAAAACCACAAGAATATTTCTTTGATGTCCCTGGTTAGTAATTTTTTGCAATTAAGTCCTTCATAAGTTAACCATAACGAGATATACCAATTGTACATGTCTTTGCAGCTGAAGAAGATCCTGAAGTACATTTAGGACAGTTAAAAAGATTCTCGCTAAGAGAATTACAAGTGGCAACAGATACATTCAGTAACAAAAATATTCTCGGACGAGGTGGATTTGGTAAGGTATACAAAGGCCGATTAGCGGATGGATCACTTGTAGCAGTTAAACGATTAAAAGAGGAGCGTACACCTGGCGGTGAGCTTCAATTTCAAACAGAAGTCGAAATGATAAGCATGGCAGTACATAGGAATCTTTTACGTTTACGTGGCTTTTGTATGACACAAACTGAAAGATTACTTGTTTACCCTTACATGGCTAACGGAAGTGTCGCGTCTTGTTTAAGAGAACGACCACACGGTGAACCACCGTTAGATTGGCCGACAAGGAAACGTATCGCTTTAGGTTCCGCTCGAGGTTTATCGTATTTACACGATCATTGTGATCCGAAGATTATTCATCGCGATGTAAAAGCGGCGAATATATTGTTGGACGAAGAGTTTGAAGCTGTGGTAGGGGATTTTGGGTTAGCGAAACTTATGGATTATAAAGATACACATGTCACTACGGCGGTACGTGGTACGATAGGACATATCGCACCGGAGTATCTCTCGACGGGTAAATCTTCGGAAAAAACCGATGTTTTTGGGTATGGGATTATGCTTTTGGAGTTGATTACGGGTCAACGTGCGTTTGATCTTGCTAGACTTGCGAATGATGATGATGTCATGCTACTTGATTGGGTAAGAAAGGAATTTGTCTTTGTAAATGATGATAATGTTATGTAATTATTAAGAGTAATGTTGGGTATCACCCAAATATCACCTTCCTAGGTGGTCCAATTAAACTGTTTCTCTTTCCTGATTATTTTTTTTCTCTCTTATATGAAACAGTTTAATTGGACCACCTAGGAAGGTGATATTTGGGTGATCACTTTTTGGGTGATACCCAGCATTACTCAATTATTAATTAATTTGTTGTATGTTTTTTAGGTGAAAGGTTTATTAAAAGAGAAGAAAGTGGAGATGTTGGTTGATCCTGATTTGTTAAACAATTATGTGGATTGTGAAGTTGAGCAATTGATACAAGTGGCTTTACTTTGTACACAAGGGAGTCCAATGGATAGACCAAAAATGTCTGATGTGGTTAGAATGTTGGAAGGTGATGGATTAGCTGAAAGATGGGATGAGTGGCAAAAAGTTGAAGTTCATAGACAAGAAGTAGAGCTTGCACCACATCCTAATTCTGATTGGATTGTTGATTCAACTGAAAATTTACATGCTGTTGAATTATCGGGTCCAAGATGACCTTTTAGAATATTTGTTTCTTTTTTTGTTATTCTTTTTTTTTAAAAAGAAGTTATGGTTTAAGCCTATCTTTGATTGTGCGTATGAATTAGAAGATGGTTGTTTTGAAATCTATATCATTTAGGGGGCATATTTATGATGATTGTTTTGAACGGTGAGGGCCTTTATTTATAATGATTGTATTGAACTTTAGGCAAGTAGCTCATTTTAGTTAATCTTAAAATTTGTAATTGAGGCTCATACAACCATATGCAATTGCAAACACGCAAAAGTTCAGTTTTCTGATTTTGGGTATGATGAAAATGACAAGAAAAGAACAATTTTGTTTTTATACTTTTAGTGATTGTCGTTCACTTTCTTTGTGGCTAAAAAATGTCAACGACCCTTTTAGAAGTCACTTTCTTTGTAGCAGAAAAAGTAAGTTAGAAAATCTGTAAAAATATTGAAATGCCTTCACGCAGGATCGAACTGCGGACCTTCAGTTTACAAGACTGACGCTCTACCACTGAGCTATAAGGGCTTTTGATGAACATCATCTTTGATTAGTAAAGTAGTACGTTTCTTTGTTCCTTTCGTGCTGTTATACTGTATTATTTTTATTTGAATGTATGCAATGCATTTGCTGTTCTGTACGTGTCTTTGCTTGATTCATTTGTTGTGATTCCTCCATATTCATATAATATTTGCAAATGGTGAGACGTGTTTACAAGAATCTTGTTATAACATTTTTTTAATTTTCTTTTTACAATTTATGGCAACATTTTATCTTGGTTGAACTGAAGCTTTAGCAGTCAAGATCTGCAATCTTTTTCCTTTAAATTCAATATAAGCTGCTGATTTTCCAATACAATCCTATCTCGTTATAATATTGTTAAGGGATATCATCTTGTTAAGAGTTCGGTAAGTGTTCCAAAAAGTGGAGATTTTTCTTTTCAAGTGATATAATATAATAAAAGTGTGTAGTATTATTAAAAAAAAAAAAAGTTCTAAACTTTCCTTTACAATATTAAAATAAAGATAATTAGTCTATACCGGTATAGACTCTTCATACAAAATAACAGCTTAACCTCTAGGAATATTATCTAGGTTTAAACTAAATATGTTGCGATCAAGCTTATATTTAGCTAACCAATCTGATGCTTTATTACAACCTCGATTACACCATTTAAAAAATAGTTTACATTGTTCCGAGATCATATAAATGCTACTAATTATATTACAAATAGTGGGATTTGAAAATTGCATACAACTCTTAAGGGTTTGCATGATAAGAAGACTATCACTCTCTACTATCACCCAACACTTTGCTTCCCGGGCTAGTAGACAAGCTTTTAGAACCCCTAATGCCTCTGCCTCGAGAGGAGAATCTGCTGAAATGTCCCACGCATTGTAGCTTCTAGTATTTCCAAGATGGTCCCCGGTCACACAAGAAATATTAGTTAAGTTATCTTTAAAAGATGTCTCACTATTTATTTTAATCGTATTCATAGGTGGTGGTTCCCGTTTGCTACTTTTATCAGCCAACATCTTATTGTTCAAGTTTAAATTTGAGGCTTCATTAGCAATAATTTCATAAGAAGAGCAATTATATCCCTTCAGTACTTTTGTATCATCCTTAGGGATGTTATAATTTTCATACTCCCTCCAACTTTGGAAGGCTTTTTGCATTGTTATCATAGGGTCAATTTTTGTATTGTTGTACTTATTCTATCCTTCCATTTTTGTCATGCAATGTTGCAGAAGATTTTCAATGTCTTTATACATGTATTTAACTTCATTTTTATGTATCTCATATATACTAGCCATCCAAGTGTCTATTGTACTGAAACACTGGTTGTTTGTATATAAACTGAGGGGTGATGCAAATCAAACTGCCTTACCACATTCACAATCCATAAGTAAATGTTCTACATTCTCACTGATTTATTACAAATATCACAAAGAGGTGCATTTATAATCTTTTTTTTGTAAAGATTCTCATCAGTGGGGGTATGTTTTTAAAAGCCCTCCATATAAATTTTTAACTCCAGGGGCAACATTAAGGTTCCACATTAGCTTCCATATCTTAGGGTCTATAGAGGGAGATGTGGACCTCTTGGTGCCGCTTCTCCTAGTATTTTCTTTATCCATTTTTTCATTAAGTAATTGATAACTGTTTTTAACCTCATAGACTCCAAATTCCCCTTTAGTCCATACATGAATGTCTTTACCACCAGTAAGTGGTATAAACGTATTCATAATAAGTTTTCCCACTTTAGGGGTAAAATTGTCTTTAATAAGGTCAACATTACATCCTCCTTTATTACAAAACATGAGGTCTGAAACAGTTTTTAAGCTTGGATCAGTAGGGGGTGATCCTGTCACAATTTGTTGTCCATTTATGAGTGTGAAGGTAAATACTTTCACTATTTCCATTTAATATCATTAATAATGTAATCTTTTCCAGCCATCAGGCTTCTCCATCCTCAAGAGGGAGAGTTCCTAATTTTGGCCTCTGAAAGTGAGGAGCAAGGGAAGTATTTACCTTTAATAACCTTATACAGAAGGGAATCACTGTTATTAAGTAAGTTCCAAAATTGTTTACTAAGTAATGCAATATTAATAAGGTGAAGGTCCCTAAAGCCTAGGCCTCCACTATATTGACTTTTAGTAAGGGAATCCAAAGAACCCCAATGAATTTTTTTTATTACCTTTAGTACCCCCACCAAAACCTTGCAATTTTTTATGAAATTAAATCACAGGTTTTTTTGGTATAAGGAATGAAGACAATGAGATAATTAGGCATACTGAGTAGGAAAGCTTTTATAAAAATATCTTTACCTGCATCAGATAAGTATAAATTTTTCCAATTCTCAGTTCTTTTTAAGGTATTTTCAACCAAAGTGTTCAAGTCCTTCACTTTTGATCTTCCCCACTCAGTGGGAAGACCCAAATATGTACGTAAGTTAATGATAATTTTCATGTTCAGTTTATTAGCAAAGTTATTTTGAATATAATCCAAAATATTGGTACTAAACTTAACACCAGTTGCATAACCATATTTATTAATTACATTTCCTAATATAGTTACGGTTCTAGCATTTAATATTACCCAAAAAATATCCAGGCAAATTTTCACCGAAAAATAAAAAATATCTGAGCAAACTGTTCGATTATTCACTCTCAGTCTTTTTTTTTGTTCTCTTTGCCTCGTTTTGTCTAGTTATCTTGGCAAAAAGTGAAGATGATACAAGTATAAAATGTTATAACTAAAAAAAAAATTGAAGCATGAAACAATAAAATACCGATAGGATTCATTTTCTTTACCTCCTGTTTTCTTTATTGTTCGAAAAAGTATTGATGTAACCAGTTGGGATTAGCTCACTGGCCAGGACCTTGGTCATCAAATCTAGTGGTGCAGGTTCGAACCGAGTCAATAACTCAGAGTCCAAAGTGGCTCTCCTATGTAACAAAAAAAAAAAAAAACCTTGATGTATTTATAGAGTTAAAAACCCGATTACAAGGATACCTATTACATATAATATAGAGCAATTTTTTTTAAACCATTGAAAAAGTATTATTAATCTAAATGTTTTAAAAAAGTCATCTTTAGGTTAAATATATTCTAAAGTATTATTTTTAACAATTTCATTAATTTCGTGAGATATTTTATAGATTTTAAAATAATTTGAATATTTAAAATATAGTCTTAATTTGTGATATGACCAAATACATATATAAATACTTTTAAAATTTATAAAATATCTCACAAAAATAGTGAAATCCTTTAAAAATAATAATTTTAAAACTGTTTTTTTTTCTAATATTTTTAACTTATAGATAATTACTTTAAAATATATTTAACTCATATGTAATTACTTAAAAATGCTCTATAAGATATTAACAACAAATTCAACATATCAAAATATATTACAAACTTATAGTCTATTAAAATTTGCAGAAAAGTATTTGTAATTGACCAACCGTATTTGTTTTGACTATTAAACAATGAAAAATCTTATTCATTTTTTGAGATATAAAGAAATCTAATCAAATTCGTTCTCTTAAAAAAAATTGTACAAGATATGCTTGATATATCTTCTAGAATCAATTATTTTTTTAATAATTTTAAGGTTGTCTTAGTATATGACTTTACTCATTCCATATATTTTCTTCGCCATCTGAGTAGCTTGAAGAAGTTAAGCGCCTCCCTCTTCAACCACTGAATCGTAAAACATAACTATCTATGTGTGTTCACGAATACATTTCAAGATTAATGTCAACCAATCACTATTTTAATTTATTTTCAGTAATTACCAAAAGAAAGTGTCACTGAAAAAAGACATCATGATCCATTTTTTTAAAATATTATCATAAAGCATTCATGTATTATCTTGATTATCATTATCTCTTTTAAATTATCCCTGATTAAATTATCACAATCCCCATAAAGTTCGGTCATAAACATATTAACTTTGTATACCACCTCTTTGCATCGATTCTAACATTTTCAGGAATACCTTTCATTTTCATAAATTAGGGATACTACATAGAAATAAAAATATAGTATGTATAATTTTTAACTTTATATCCATGTTAAGATACAATTTTGTAACTTTGATACCATCCAAAATACATCTTCACATACCCATGAAGCCTTTGCTCGTGTCTACACCTTAACGAGGACTCACATTCTTTTGTTTTATATCCTATGAAGACCTCATATTTAATATAGAACAAGATGAAACACCTAGGAGTGAGGTTTTGGACCTGCAATTCATATTTATATAATCCTTGATGAGCAGATAGTAATGTGTAGCTTGAAAAGCAAATACAAATGATTACAACTTTAACCTGAAATGCTTTGAAAATCTTCGTAGAGATCTCAACTTAAAAGCTTGATGTTAGTCCTAGAGGGGGGGGGGTGATTAATCAGTATGTCTACTGATTATATATTTCTTCAAAAAATTATAAGTTTGAGAAATAGTTGAGACAATCCGTCAAACACTTATGGGGATATGCAATGAGGATACTGTAAAGACAACAAGTAAAAGTGTATGGATATGAATCCCACAACGATTTGAAGTGGTTAGATTTTGCAACATCCACTACTTATGGTTTAGTATTTTAAAACTTCTTTTTCATTAAACTCAATAACTCACGGTAAAGTTACAACCCAGTGAGTCATTTTCCGGTAATATCACAACCCGAACTTGAATGACTCAAGCCAACTCCATTGTGGAATTTCGACACAGGTCACCACTTCCAACAAGAGGTCTTCTCTTCTTCAAAGACATGAAACCCCCCTCCCCCCTCCTTTGAACTCTAATGGATACAAGTTCTAATATATAGAGAAAATATAGTAGTGTAGCTTTAAGTGTTTTACAAGATGAAATGCTACTTGATGAGATAATATTACAATTAATGTATCAAGCCTTCAATGGAGATGTGAAATGGGGATTGAATTCTTGAGAAAGAGGTATTGTGTTTGAAATCAATGATTTGAGAGTAATAGTAGTTGAAGGATATGAAGGCGGATTGAATTATCTCTCGTATGGAGTATATATATCCTTTGATGAAGCTCTCTTGGTTATAAATCTAGAATTTTTTTTCTTCACAAACAAGATATCGTTTTTGCTGAATAATAGTTTTTGCTCGTTGCGCATTTATGATCTAACAGGCGGAATTCCAATGTCTTATTTCATGAAAATGGGATGGCATTTTTGCGCTTAAAACGGGAACCCATTCTAGGCCAGGGTATCAGTTAAGGAGGTACAAGGTTGTCGAGTCACATTATATCTTTTGGCTCAAAAACGATTTTGACACTATTGACAATTTGGAACAAAAACAAATTTGACAATAGTTATGAAGCTAAGATGGAAAAGTTCACATAAAAGTGGAATAAAGATTAGAAATTAATTTGTCATACTAAAATTTATTTAGGCTAATTTGAAAAGGCTTTTTGCCAACATTTGATATTTGGTGAAATGAAGAGATGGTTTTGCTGAATCACAACCTTCTATTTATTGTGAGAAAATTCCCCAACGATCAAATTCTATGTGACATACTTGATTGGTTTGATCTTCAAATATCGTAGGTTTGACTTCCTTTCTTTGGAGGTCTGACTTCTTTTCCACGGAGATCCATTCATGCCAATGGGCTGTTTCCATTTGTAGGAGGCATGTCGCAGGTTTGATCTCTTCATTGCCGGATATCCAAATTCTTCATATGGAGAAAATACTCAAACACACTCTAGGGGTTCGGTTTATCAAACTTCTGGCTTCTTGGATTAACACAAGAATTTCTTGGATGCACTACATGGGTCTAGTCGTCATTTTCATCGGAGGATTGCCTTTACTCTTTACTTGGAAATTTCTCACACGGACTTTGGTGGTCTGGTATTTTGTTATCGCTCCAATTATGAGTTTTTGAGCTATTTTATGTTTAGATTTAGACTTTTAATCTTGTTTATCATTTAAAGCTTGATAAGACATATAATACATGTGCGATTAGTATAGAAATTTAATAATAGTATGTGATATTAGTTTTACCAACATATCATCTCTCAAAATACGACAATACTCCAACAATCTCCCCAATATTGATGATGGCAAAACTTAGCATGCTATAATTACGCTTTATAATATAATGATCACAAATTAAGCCTTATATGGATCGATTCCCCCATTAACTTAAGCATATAACCAAATAAACATGAATTGGAGTCATAACTCCCACGTAATGATGCATATAATCGATATATGCATACATAAAGTCTCCCATAGATGATGCTTATAGACAATTAGGTTAAAACGATATAAACGAGTGATATATAATGCATCCACCCTTTTGACAACATAAAAATACACAATATAAGGGAATGATCAATTAAGAGACAAATCAAATAAGAAGAATCTAACAGGATATCAAGAAGAATAAAAAAATATAATGATAAAGGATTGTGTTCATCCCATCAAAGTTCAAATTAAAGCATGATACATATGACTAAGATAGTGATCATCCAAATGAAGCTAAAAACACTTAAAGTGAATATAGTTTACAGTAGACCAAAACAACCATAAATTCAAATCAATAAAAATACATCTACCCCAGTCCTAATCACCAAATCTACATACCTTATAACCACGAGATTATCGGCTTCTCTACCGGGTAACCATTTGAGCTTCTAAAGCTTGCACCCTCTTATCCAGACATGTCACGACATTGTATACACGTTGAAATTGCGCATATAAACATCTAACCATCAAAGAATCGCTCTAGAGCTTGAGTTTACACTCTAAGATGTTCTCACTCAACCCCAATTTGATGCTTTTGATTAGCATCCCCCGTTAACCCAATAAACTAAATGATGATTTCAAATCATCCTACTTTACTGGTTACTTTCTTTTCAATTTATTCATTTCATTTTTTTAAGGTAGCCATGACACTCATTTTGACGTGAGTTGTCATGCTATTTATTAATCATTCGTTTTCACAACTTCTTTTTCAAGGACCCCATCAAAGGGTTACAACAAGTACGTCATCAATATCGCACAAAATATAAACTCATAAAACTCTTACTTAATGTGTTTCCTAATGATGGATCTTAATATCCTAATCTTAATCTTTAAAGATGACGAATCTTAGAGTTACGATTCGAACGCAGGTCTCATATGAAATAGTCCTATAAAGTAAGAGATATAGTTTATAAAGATTCAACTCCGCATTGTTCACAAAATTTCGGGTCTTCTTTTTCATCTCCGATTACTCGATAATTTCCACAAGCACAAATTCCACTTTTTATAGGTCCAAAAATTCTTTCACAAAATAATCCATCTTTTTCCGGTTTATTGGTTTCGTAATGAAAAGTATAGGGTTTTGTCACCTCTCCAACGATCTCTCCATTAGGCAGGATTTTTGTGGCCCAAGCGCTTATTTGTTGAGGAGAAACTAATCCAATTCGGAGCTGTTGATGTTTATACCGACAAAAGAAAGCTACAGACGAAAAAAGAATTAATATAGATAAATATTTCAATTAAGATCAAATTAGCAAGTTAAAAGGTTTAAGTGGATGTGGATTACTGCCTTATTAATTTCCAATAT
The DNA here is from genome assembly GCA_029959085.1 of Nemophila menziesii. Classification (NCBI taxonomy): domain Eukaryota; kingdom Viridiplantae; phylum Streptophyta; class Magnoliopsida; order Boraginales; family Hydrophyllaceae; genus Nemophila; species Nemophila menziesii. Next base: position 2,040,362 of record JARWIR010000048.1, on the reverse strand, counting down.
TAGTCTTCGAAGTAGTACAAACTATCTTTGGCATGAGCGATTGGTGATATAACTCTCAAATGATCTTCAAATAAGAAACACACACGTCTCCATTTCCTTATCCCCTTCCCGATAAGAAACTTGGCAATTCGTCTCTACATTCACAAGATTATCCTTCCTTTCTCGACCGTCGATCTTTCTCCATTTCTACAATCTTCACCATCCAATCTCACCAATAAACCTCACTCCACAAAGCCACTTTCAAGAATCTCCCTCACACCACGCTCCCTCCATCTTTCTCTCTCTCACAATATCTCGCCGACGTTAGTAGCAATGGCCGCCGCACTACAACAAGCACCCATCACGTTCCGATCCCGATTGATACCCACCAACCAAATCTCCACCACCAAACTTTCACTCTCCATCTCCAAAGGCCTCAAACTCCCAAAACTCACCATCAAGCTCCCCACTAACAATCGCCGCCGTCACGGCGCCCGTATGGCCAACACAGCAGCAGGAAGCTACGCCACTGCCTTAGCAGACGTAGCGATATCAAACAACACCCTGGAGAAAACCCAATCCGACATAGAAAAAGTTGAAAGACTCTTCTCACAAAAAGAAGTCCTTAGTTTCTTCGCAAACCCAACAATCCGTGAAGAAAAGAAACGAAGTATCATCGATGAGTTAGCTAAAACCTCCGAAGTCCAACCCCACGTAGCCAATTTCCTTAACATCCTCATAGACATGAAACGCATAGATATTATTACAGACATAGTTAAGGAATTCGAATTGGTGTACAATAGAATAACAGATACTGAGATTGCTGTTGTTACATCAGTAGTACAATTGGAGTCGCAACATTTAGCACAGATTGCTAAAACTGTACAGAAACTTTGTGGGTCCAAGAATGTTAGAATCAAGACGAAGATTGATCCTTCACTTGTCGCTGGATTTACTATAAGGTATGGAGGAACTGGGTCTAAGATGATTGATATGAGTGTTAAGAAACAGCTTGAAGAAATTACAGCTCAGCTCGATCTGGGTGATATTCAATTAGCTGTTTAATTTTTCTTTTTATATAGTTTTATGTAATTTTTTTTGAGTATATAAGGCACGACATTTTCTGTTCGTGGATTGTAATGATAATACAATTTTTTAAATTATGAAAATAATGTTATGATGTAACTTGATAGTGCACAACCAAGCGCTATTAATAATTTGATAGTATATGGATCCATTTCTTTTTGGTACTGAACCTTGACACAGTTAATACACACAAAGAACGGAAAGAGCGAAAGCCAAAAAATTAAAATATAAAGCTAAGAGAAGATCATGTTCGCTTTTAAAAAAATTACTTCATAAGTATCTATGGAATTTAGAAAAAGATTTTTGAATATTCATACTATAAAAAAAGACTTTTAAATACTTAACTTTTTCTTTTTCATCAATTGTTAGTGTCTTCCGTTATCTCATACGGTCAAGTATGATGTAGCACATTGTGGACTTGGTTGAAGGATATAAACGGTATATTATCACGTTGAATTAAAATAAAAACCCCAAAAACCAACCTATGAAAAATCATTCATCCATTTTTTTCACTGTTAAAGTCAAACCACATTTTTAAACCTACTTCAAGCTCTAATAAATCCTACTTTTTGCAAGATCCTTATTAGAATTCAAGTAATGATGAAGCAAAATCATATAACTCTTGATTCTTTCAATAATATCTTAACTTTTAGTGGCTTTTTTACCCTATTCCTCTAAAAAAAGGATGGGGCAGCTTCGAAAGTTCTTGGGTTTGATCAAGTACAAGAAATAGCAGATTTTCCTCAAGCTAATATTGAGTTGGAGTTTTTTTGATTAACTGAGTAAGTAAAACCATTTATTCATACGAAATATTGTGCTTTAATAGGTTAAAGGTTAATTTTTTTGGTTTTTGATAAATAAACTTTTTTATTCTATAATTTGAACGGTGTTCTTATAATAGTTTTTTAATACATATGAAGCTATTTGTTGTGATAATGTATAAAGGTGTAATATGAGATTGTAGTATTAGTTTAATTTAATATGTATGTAGATACTCGTAAGAAGATCATATAATGTCATGAGTTTCAAAGATATTGCAAAAGTAAGATGTGGTGTGTGTCACAAGTTAGGACACAACATTCGGAAATGTCCCGCTAATCGTTCTGAGGTATAAGCTATGCAACTAATACTGAATTATATTGTCATGGATCTTTTTGAATGTTAATATTTGTTTGTCTTTTGTAGAAGAAAATTGAAGAGGCTAATACTTCAACTCCTAGTGCAAGAACTCATTTCATACCCCCAGGTACCAATGTGACTAGAAAAGGTCCACCGATTGTTCCAAAGAAGAGAAAATTCAGGCCGTGTGCGAGTGGCAAACGAAAGGAGCTAGCTTGATGTGTCTTTTGTTATTTAGATCTTTTGAAATATTTATGGGTGTATTTGGTGATAATCTAGCTTGTTTTCTCATTCTGAATCATTTGGATGTCTTTTATGGTTTTGTTGCTCCTATATATTTAATTATGGGATCTTTTGGATCATTGAAATTTTATATGGGTATTTGAATGATATTTTAGCTTTCTTTAACCTTGATGATGTTTAAATCATTCTTACTTGGGTTATATATGCCTGTTGTAAGGGTATTAGTCAAATTGTTAACAAAAATACAGCTGTACAAGGAGTATTTCATCATATAGAGGTATTTATGCAGTTTGATCATTCTAGCATGTGTTATTTTGCATATTACATCATAATTAATGAGTCATAGATCAATTTCTATTGTCACATAGGTGTAAAATTGCAAATTGATTAAATTATGCAGATATAGGGCAATTTGTGCATTTTTCTTTAAACTTTAGGGGTAAACTACAATTTTTATAAGTATTAAAGGGTAATATAAATCCTGCATTTTTTGAGGCATTTTTTCATGTAATTTAAAATTTTAGGGATCATTGGCCAATTTTAGTAGAGAGATGGGTCTTTTGTGCATCTTTGTTCAAAGTTTGGGGTCAAAATGCAACTTCAATAATATAATAGGGTAATATCAACTATTACATTTATTAGAGGTATATTGCATTTGATAGCAAACTTTAGGGGTTTATGAGAATCAAATAGGTAAAATGTTAAATGAGATTATAAGGTTGATGGACTCAATGAATATTCTGATACTTGTCTAAGGGGTGTCTCTAGTATGATCAACTTTGATTAGTTGTCATTGACCAATTTCAACAAAAATATTATATATTTTTTAAATGTGTGAATGAAGATGTTAAACCACATGCTGTACAAATAGTATGAAAGTTTATATCAGAGATCATCAAATAAGGAAAAAGAATAAAAATGACAAGAGGATTAATGAACGTGAGTGTTGCATGGATTATGGGAGATGTGATTATCTTTATTATGATATGCTGGCACTTGGAATATTAGTCTTGTAAAACGTAATCCACTGAAATAGAAGTAAGTAGGATCAAGTATTTTGATTTAATTAATTGTGATGGTAGTCTTAATATTCTAAACAAGCACTTTCTAACACTGTTGTTATAATGATCAAATACACATATTATATCACCATCAAATACATGTACATCTGGTACAAAAGTGGTACAAAAAAGGTTAAAAAATGGTACAAAATTGCTCCTAGTAGAAATAAACTAAGTGTAGTATTACACTCTTCTAGATTTTACAAGAAAATCAATGAAACTCGCCTACTAAAATCTGATACGGTTCGGATTTAAAATTGGCTCTGAGTTAGTATTTTCGGAATGAAAGGCGCCTATTAAAAGCTCCTGCCCATAAACTCTTTCCATGTAAATTGTCGGCCTTTTCAAACCTCCATAAGTTGATTTTTGCTTCAATTTATCTTGATTTGCTGTAGATCTTTTATTCGATCATTGCTCAGTGTCTTTATTAGTATCAAGAGCAGCAACCACAACCTTTGAAATAGGAGATTTATAATTGATATAGCATTCAAGGTCCCTGAAAAGTTGTTGTCTGAGCAAGCACATTCAATAATTTTTTGTCTTAGACCTCTGATATTCATCTCGCACTAGCATAGGCTTTGAATGATTTGTCTCAGGAAATTAATCAAGCGCTAGGTGGCCACCCAAGATTGATTACTATACTTATGACCAGGCAAATGATGGCTAGCTTGATTACAGGACTAAAAGTGGCGTTGTAGTCAATTCCAGGGTGTTGATGAAAACCTTTCTTACAAGTCATGTCTTGTAACGTTGTATAGATCCATCCCCATGTTCTTTAGAATTCTGTATATCCATTTACAACCAATGACATTAGACAAATTTTTATTAGGTTAAGGTCTCGGTGTTTTTTTCGAACAAGAGAATCAAACTCCTCACTCATAGCTTTCCTCCGTTCTTCATTTTTAGTGCTTGGGTTACTGTGGGAGGTTCGATTTCTTGTTGGGGGAGTTGGTAAGTGAATTATACTTTTTAGTGGGTTTGATTTTATCTTTTGCTCTAGTTTGCATATGATGACGAGATATTTGTGGATTATTAGTTAGATTATTATGGTAAAACATGTGAGGGTTCAATGTAAGGAGGCTGCATTGGCGGAGGGTCAGAACTAGGATCCATCACTATGGGCCTATCATCATGTAAATCTTCTTGAACATTGCTAGAATTCGGTGTTGTATTGGATCCATGTGTGGTGGTAGTATGTGGCTAGTTTATATACACACTTTGGCTTGGCGGGTTAAGGTGTGATGTTGGTTGAAATATTCCATGTCTTTGTTTTGGAGATCTAGTTGATGGTAAAGTGGTGGTAGGGTATCGAGGATGAGTTTTTATGTCATTTGTATTGTTTTGAGGAATGATGTAGTGTGGATAAGTCATAACGACAATTGTGGTAGCTGGATCATACCAATGAACACGAGAATAAAAAGATGTTTAATTGAGTTTTTCAAATGGAATGTCATTTTCAAATAATTTCACATGACGTGAGATAAATATCTTTTGTGATTGAGGATTATAAGGGTTGTGTGTAGTTTAATAACCAACAAAAATACAGGGAAGTGATTTTGATTCTAGTTTATTACTGTATATGGGTTTAACCATGGAAAGCATAAACATTCAAAAAATGCGAAGCGTATTATATATAATTTGTATTATCTTTAAAAAGTAATTCATAAGATGATGTATTGTGAAGTGATTCAAGAGTCATTAAATTAATGAGATAAACCGCGGCTTGACTGACAAGCGACCAAAATTGTGATGGTAAATTAACTTTCTTAAAAGGGTGAGGGTTCTATTATATGAAGATGCCTTCTCTCCACGTTCCCCATTATTTGAGGAGTGTAAGGTGGTGTAATCATGTGCTGAATACTGTATTCTATAAATGTGGATTGCAAGCCTATGTATTCGCCGCCCACATTGGTGTAAAGAGTACAGGTTTTGCAATTAATTTTTACCAAGCTTTTAAAATTAACAAAGGTGACAGTAACTTAAAATTTTGTTTTTAAAGGATATAGCCATACAAAACGACTAAAGTGATCTAAAAATAAAACATAATAGCAATAGTGATCAATTGATGTAGTAGGTGTTGACCCCCTACATCAGAATAAATAATGTCCAAAGGATATAAGCTTGATACATAGAATCTCCATAGGGGAGTCGATAACTTTTATTTTCTAAACATGACACACAATTGAAAGAGTAGAAGACATTAGAGGTAAATAAAATTTAGATATCAATGTTTTGAGTGTGTGATTCACTAGTTGGTCATGCCATTTTTGTGAGGTAGTGGAGTAGATGTGCGTTTGGGATGTAGGTCGTTCATATAACGATCCACTATTCTGCCCCTTGACCAATGTCGATCCTGTCATCAAATCCTTCACAACAAAACAACTGTAGAAATTTTTTATGGATACATTATTATGTTGACAAAATTGAGACACAAAAAGTAACTTTGGCGTAATTTTGGGAGGGCGTAAAACATTATTTAGGAGAAATTTGGAAAAGGTATAGGGTAAGAATTTTAAACCAGTATGTGTGATAGGCGTATCCGTGTCGTCGCCTATGAGTAGACAATTGCCTCCCGTGTATAACGTAGGTATCATGATAGAAGATGGATCTGATATTACATGATGGATCTGAATTGCATTGTGATTGATGTAGAGAGCTCTCGCTTGAGTATGAGAGTGGGAGCATGAGTGACAAAATTTTGCTATATGACCAATTTTGTCACACAGTTGGCACTGAACCTGTGGTGGAGAGTTTGAGTGATGATTCATGAATGGGTTGGTATTAGGAGTATTTGCATTAGCTAAATTTTTGGTGTATTTTGGGAAAGGAGTGTAAGTTCCACGACCAGGATTTGCATAGTTGTTAGTAAAGGTTAGAATTTTGTAGTTGTCTTCACGCCATAGGAAGGATTCATGATCTATAAGTTTATCGCTGAATTTAGGAAAGGTAATGTAATTATCTCTTGCTCGGGGCGCAACAACAAGTTCTTTGTACTCAAATTCAAGACCGTTAATGGCGTAAAAGGTTAAGTCATCTTCATTAACAGGTGATACAACAAGATTAAGTTCATCGACAACATTTTCCAAGGTATGCATGTATTTTGTTGTTGAGAGATTGTTTTTCTTTGTGTTGACAAGTCGGTTGCGAAGGCCATATATGCAGGTTTTAGAGGTATTTGCATATGTACTAGATAATTTAGTCCAGGCATCGTGGGAGGTGATGGTGGTGGTAATGTTTGAAACTATTTGTGGTTCAACGGAGGCCAATATAGCATGGAAAATGAAGTTGTCTTGACGTTTCTATTAGTTATGAGCCCGATTTGAAACTTGTTGACTATTAATTTCAAAAGTGGGTGGTGGGATTAGGAATGAGCCATCTATTTAGCCCATGAGATTGTAGACAAAAAGATGGCAATGGAACTATTCTCTCCATGTGGATAGTTGGTATTGTTGAGTTTGAGTGGAAGTAAGGCAGCGGGGTTGATGGTGATAATATTTGGTGCAACGTAAGTTTGTTCCATGGATGAGTTGGAAATTGAGTTGGTAATATTGATAGTGGCGGTATTTGTAGTGTTGATTTGAGTCTCCATAACAAAAAAATATTGCTAGGAAAAATGATTAACATGCAAGAAGTAAGGCAGCGGGGTTGATGGTGATAATATTTGGTGCAACGTAAGTTTGTTCCATGGATGAGTTGGAAATTGAGTTGGTAATATTGATAGTGGTGGTATTTGTAGTGTTGATTTGAGTCTCCATAACAAACAAAAATATATTGCTAGAAAAAATGATTAACACGCAAGAAGAAATATGAGATATAGTGAGTGATGGAAACAAATTTAAGGATGAGTTGTGTTTTTTTTTTTTTTGAAGAAATGAGAATATGTGGTTTGATTTTGAAGTTAGAAACTAGAAAACGATTGGAAAACTATGAGTGATTATTTTGGCTCTAATACCATATAAAAGGTAAATTTTGAATTGATTTATTTTGTTACACATATCTCCTATATATACATACATATATAACATAAATATAATTGTATTAACTACAGTGAAGGATCTTGATTCACGACTTGTATTGTAGAAAATGTTTTTGGATTCTTTCATTATTCTGAAACTTGTATCATGCTCCTTGATTCACGTTCTTGTATTGTAGAAAATATTTGTGAATTTTTTTCCTTACTCACGAGCTTATATAATGGGAGTTGTTTCTGGATCATACTGGCTATTAATTTCTATTTAATTACTTTTTTTTAATAGTCATTATTTTTTGTTGTGATTATATATTTATTTTACTTAAGCTAATAGATGATATTAGATTGGTTTATTAAATTTACTATTTTAAGTCATATATATTAATTACATAAATTAACCGAAAAACTTATTATTATAGGAAAAAAGGAATGATTTAGTTAGGGCTGTAAACGAATCGAGTCGAGCCGAATACTAGATGTGCAAGCTTGTTTGATAAGATTTACGAGTCGAGCCGAGCTCAAATTTTAAAACTTGTTAACATATCGAACGAGTTTTTATCGAGCCAATCTCGAGTTATTAACGAATAGTTTGTTTTTTATAGGTTTAACAATATATTTATTGATAACTAAAATACTAATTTACGTGATCAAATTTTTTAATGAGTTAACGAACGAGATCGAATGAACTCGTTTTTTAACGAACGAGTTTTTTACCGAGCCGAGCTCGAGCTGCTCGCGAGCAGCTTGGTTCGTTTACAGCCCTAGTACTAGTTAAAGCACGGATTGAGGTAAGAGAGACTCTTATCTTTTTATCGGTTTAACTATGAATATTGAATTACGCTATGTTTAATTACGAATTTTGTTAAATATGAGATGTGGCGATACCTGAGATATAGGAGAAATAGTGATATATATGAGTTAGTTGGAATGTATCTAGATGAGTCTGTCATATCTATATTATTTCTTATGATCCACCTAGCCGACATGTGAAATTATTGAGATGTACCATAGGTGAATCGGTCCACTATGGGTACGAAGTATATTGTACCATAGGTGGATCGGTCAACTATGGGTACTAAGTATATTGTACCATAGGTGGATCGGTCCACTATAGGTACAAGGTATACTATACCATAAGTGGATCGGTCCGCTATGGAAAATTAGTATAAGTTGACGTAGGTGATCGATCCATTACATGTATTAAGTATAGTATTATATTGCAGCTCTAAGTTATGTGGGTGCACGAGATTGTATTGACACATGACTATTGAAGAAAACTGTTTTATTGATGTATGTTGATTTCAGTTATATATAAATGATATGATTTCATTTACACTTTTTTGTATGAATTTCTTGTCATGGGAGACGTTTTGACTTACTGAGCTTTTGTAGCTCACTATGTGCGTTTATTGTGTGCAGAGGGAGGTGGGCAGGATCTTCGAAGGAAGAAACAATTTTAGAAAACCCCGCTATAGATAGATATATGTATGGAAAATGAATAATTTTGTAGTATGATCCAGTTAGACTTTTAATGTAATTTGGTCTATATTAGGTAAACGAAATTCACTATAACACTTTTGACATTCATATATATAGACGCCCTATATTATTGTGTTTTAAGTTATTGCAGTAAAGTCTTTGTAGGTTTAGGTTATTGATTTACGTTTATAGTATGTTACGTTTTAAGATCCAGAGGTGGAAAATAGGGGTGTGACACCTTTAGAAGTAAGTCGTATGCAGTTCAGAATCTTATTGATCAAGGTGGTCCTATTTCATCTTTGATTACTGAAGAGAAGGGTATTTTCAAAGAGTTTGAGCAAGTTTCTTGCAGTGAAGAAGCTTTTCTTGAACAAATTCACAAGATGAAATCAATAAATTATATAGTCTTTTATTAATGTGGCGGTTCATCAGTTGTTACAAGAACTTTCTTGGTGCTATTGTTTCTTAATATCTTTTCTTTTGCTCGGCACTTGGCGCTAATGTTGAGCTTAATATCTCACTTCTTACACATGTAAATTATAACTTTGAGCTTAATATATACCCACTTTTGCTTCCCAAGAAAAAAAACCAAGATCTGAATATCTATATGAAGAAGTACAATGCATTTTGAAGATAAATAGACTAATCTGAATATAAGTATTACATATATCCAAATCTTTTCACGTTTCTAAAAAAAACTCCCTCTGTCCAGCAAACAAATCTTCATCCTCATCTTCCAAGGATCCGTCTGTGATCTCATCATAGTCATAATCCGAATCTTCATTGTTAAATTCCCAGGAAAGATAGGCAATAGAGCTCGAGTCAACATTCCAATCCCAATTACAATCTTCATCTCTAGGCCCTACCAGCTGTAACTTTGTAAATTGCTCTACAAAATCCATTTCAAGATTTACTCCCCAACATCCCCGCACATCCAATAGCTCGAGCTCTCTGCATTTGGCAATGATCTCCATTACGCTATTAGTACCGACAATCAAGTTTTCAATCTCAAGAGTCTTGAGTTTGGGCATTGTATTAGCAATAGCTATCGCTTCATCATCTTGGGAAGGTTGATCTATTAACGGTACTGGGTGCATAGCTCGCTTAAGACCAGTAAGTGATTTACATTGCTTCCCTATAGCTTCAAGTGCAGGAGCTCCCATTTTAGTACAATAGCTTACATCTAGAAAGACTAATTTCGAAAACTTTCCAACTTGTTCCGAAATTGAATTAGTCATTCCACCTCTTGGCAAGTGCAGTGTTCGTAGATTTTCAGCACTGGAAAAAGAATTTAAATATATTATAAACGTAACATGTGTTCAAATATCCCACAACAGAGGAAAAACATTATATATGCTTACTTGTTTGCAATTATGGAAAAGCTGGCATCATTAGGTAGGCCAGTAACACATAGTTTCGTATGTAAACCACAGCTTCTAGCGATGAGCATCTGTAGCATCAAATCGATCTTCTCAGGCTTGCATTGTTGGTGTTGGCTCCATTTACAGATATCAATTTCTCTCCAACAATATGGCTCCTTCACCACTCGTTGCCATGACTTGCAGACACGCTCTGCATCAAATACCTCCTGCAGTGAAAGCATTTGAAATATTTTACCGACCAAATCATCGGGTAAATTCCGAAGCACAGTCTCAGAACTCTCAGTCAATACATCAAGAACTTTTGCCATCTTTCTCTTCCGTTTTTCTTTTTCCATGTGTTTAAGTAGTCAAGCCAGTTAGTATGGGAAATCTAATTCGCATGTAAAAAGAGTTACGACAAAACTGAGTCAATATTTTTAACTGTGCCTTCAATATTATCTCGTTGGAATTAACAAGGCACAAAAGTCAAATTTCATTGAAAACTATTGAATTAATTTTTTTAATTGGGGGTCTTCAATACGTATCCTTCTAAATTTTTAAGCAAAAAGAAAAAAGTAACGGTCTGTTTGATTGCACAACAGAAAATGGATGGAAAGGAATTTAATTCCATGCAACTATTTTCCCAATTATGTTTTCCATGGATAATAATTATTGTGCGGTAAAACAAAATATATAGTCAATTTTTTTAAGTTATAATATATATATAAAAAAATGTCTATTTAAATTATAATTAAGAAAGTGTATACCTAAAAATTGATAGGTTATTATTTATTTTCAATTAGTTTATCTAATTTTCTATTTAAATAAAAAATCTATTATCATTTTACTTTTTTACTCTTTTTATTGTTATTAATTAAAAATAGAGGTATTTCTATAAAAAAACTTAATAAACTTACAGAATTGTTAAATTAAGCCTTTAATAATTTATTTTTAAAAAAATACCTAATAAACTAATTATTTATAGAAAATATTTTATTTATATTTTTTATACCTTTATTACCTTTATTATTAAATATACTATTTTTAATACAATATTTATTTTTAAATATTAAACAAATAATAGGATCCACCACCCCAACAACCACCACCACTGCCGCCACTACCACCACCACTACTATGTATTTAACTACCATTACAGCTACCACAATCACAACCACCAACAACTCAACCACCACAACCATCACCACCACTACTTACCACTAATTCCATTACACACGCGCGCGTCCGTGAATTTTTATTAAAATCGTCATAACTAATTATAAAAAATCAGAATAATAAAAAAATTTGTATTTTTTGATAAAACAAATTAATATTTACGTCTATGATTTTTTTATTTTTTTATTTTTTCGTAGACACAAAATTTACTGTTTTAAACATGAAAACAATGAGTTTTCTTTTCGCATAAATGAAATTTACTACGAAAAAAATTAAAAAAATTCATAAATCTCAAAAAAATTCAAAAAAAAATTATAGACGTAAATATTAATTTTCTTTATCCAAAAATGCGTTTTTTTTATTTTTCTGATTTTTTTAGAATTAGTTATGACAATTTTAAAAAAAAATCACGGACACGCCCGTGTGTGATGGTGGTAGGATGATGGTGGTGTTGGGGAGTCGTGGTGGTGGTGGAAAGTTTTAATCACAAATGGGATAGATCCATCTTAGTTTTACAACAGAGATGAGACAAATCTCATCTCAGTATTAAATGAGTTCTTTTTTGTTTTAGTGTTCAATAATGTTGATGACACATACAATTTAATTTTGAATGTTATATAATGAACTAGAAACAGTAATTTTCTTCATTTCAACTAATTATTGCTTCTCAAGTCATCAATATTCAAAGTAAATAAGTTATTTCTTATATAAACGTAAATTGTAGGGAATGAATCAGAAGAATAAGCAACTAATAGTCTTAGGTTTGGAAGGCTCTACAAACAAAATCTGAGTAGAAATAGTAAAACTGGACGGAACAATCCTATCAATCCCCCGAAATACATACATAACCCCACCGGGTCAAGACTTTTTACCTCGCGAAACAACACATCATCATCACCATTATACCTTTTTAATTAGTTTTACAATAGAGATGGGACAAATCCCATCTTGGTTATACAATAGAGATGAGACAAATCTCATCTCAGTATTTGAATGGAGATGAGACAAATTCATCTCAATCTTAAAATTACAGAAGAGACAAAATCCCATTTAAAAAAATTCAAAATCAAAAAAAGTTTAAAATTCAAAAAAAAATCATATACGTAAATATTAATTTGTATCATCTTAAAATGCAATTTTTTGATTTTTTTGATTTTTTAAGAATTAGTTATGATGATTTTAAAAAAGAATCTCGGACGTGCGCGTGCGATGAAATTAGTAGTAGGTGGATTTTCACATCTATGATAATATTTGATTTAAATGGGAATAAATATATGGTCAAAGAAAACAACTATAATAAGGGTATTATAGTAATATTTTCATCTAAATTATTGTATAATCTAAATGGGAAGCTGGTTTGTCATTTTAATTTAAGAGGGCATTAACCCTAATATGTATTCTAGTTTTTTTTCTTTTTCTAGTAATAGGTTAATATTTACCAAAAAATAAAAATAAATCTGGTCCTCATATTTCGGGATCAAAACAAATTCACAAAATAAATCACTCTATATAAAAAAAATTATAAATAAAATATAACAAAGTAAAGTTTGGACCATATACCTCATAAAAAATATACCATATTACAACCAAACCATCATTGTTACTATAATCTAATTTTTTTCACGAATATAAACTGAGACCCCAAAGCGTGCGCCTCGATGTCGGTCCTGTGAGTATGATAAATAATGCGTAAAATAATAGGACTTTTAATCACCCGCAAGTGTACGGGGTTCGTTGACAAGTGATATGAATAAGTAAGTAAAGAGTTTTTGGTCTAAGAGACTGGCAAAATCAAGATAATTGTGTTTAGAGAATCGTGGCTTAGTTGCAAAGACAATAATATACAATATAGATATGTGTTTGGCTGTTTTAAAATTAATTAAATACGAATAAAGTAAAGACAAAAAATAATAAGTAATGATGAAAAGATTAGATAATTAAAAATTAAATGAAAACTAACTAAGAAAAGGTGATTTATATGAGAGAGAGTAGTGTTTGATCCTTGCTTGTAATCACCTAAGTTACTAATTAGATGTTTCTAGACATAAGGGCAAATTAGTCATTCTACACTTCTCGGGATTCAGTTCTCCTCCTAACCCCTCCCGGGTGAATAGGACACTATCCTCCACCTTTAGTGACCCCTCCCGGGTGACCCTAATTGATTTTGGATGAATTTGTTCAGCACTATTGACTACTTGGTTAGTCAAGACCTCTTGACTCATTGACTCGTAACAAGCGTTTATATCCTAGGTATGCAATTAAATCTCCCTCTCAGGCGACAATCAACTACTTTTACTATCTTATACATGACCAGGGTATGAATAGATTTTAAGGCATAACGATATAGTCAACAAGAATTTAAGAAAATTTATTTAAATACTAAGATATCCCAAAAACTAAGCCTCATGAGTTAATTAACTTAGGTTCATACACTAAGCAATTCTCAAGCACAAATATATTTAGCTCATATTAAAATAATGAAAATAAATAATTAAAACTAACGAATTCACCTAAAAACATAAATAAATTACTCTAAGATAGATGATGAAACGGGCTTGGGATGATTAAAAATTGTGGAGTTGGTTGTAGAAAGCCTTTCCTCCTTCTCTTTCTTAGCCCGCAGGCGTATTAGATTCTATCTGATATGAACTGTGTGTGTTTACCAGAGAATAAAAGGTATTTATAGAGGCCCAAGTCGTTTTTAGGCCGTATGGGTCCTTTTGGAAGGTCCAAAAGGCCCAACCCGTTTTAACTAATTCGGAACTGCACTGCACCATTTTAGTAGATCAGCCATAACTTTTGCATCGTAAGTCCAAATCTGCTGATTCCACTTCTCAAATTTCACTTACTTCAAGGAACATCTTTTTGTCATTTCAACCACTAACTCTGCATCTCAACCAATTTAACTCGAGAAGGAAAATGAGTGATGTCTCTCCAGTTTCTACAACTTTCCCACCTCTGCTAAATTGATTTATTTTTCTTCTTTAATGCCTTTTATTGGTTTTGGATTTGAATCTTCACTTCTTTTCTTCATCTTGATGCCTCCTAACATCCATTTACCTAAAAACTTCACACTAAACAAATAAATTAACTCACAAAAACTCTAAAAATGCAAATAGTACTAGAATGAATGAAGAAAGTGCATTATGTCAAAATACGACTCTCAATCTATTAACTAAGTCCAATTTTAACCTAAAATGTTGTCTCATAAGGGGATTTTTATATCACAAATAGGGAGACATCAAAACCCCCAACTCAAAGCTTTGTCGTCCTTACACAGTAAAACTAAAGACTTGAGGGGAATCCCAATTAAGCTAAGTAAGAAAAAGAAGGAGACGAAGATAATAATAAAAGAACTTAAAGCAACTACCCTACCAAGTTTCAATAATGATGTACAAGAATTAATACACAATACACATAACATAAGAACAATTAACACTTCCTTAGGTCAAGATCAAATTAATTTTGCAATGCAAGAAGGAGCGGTTTTCACTTAGTTCGATATGACAGCTATAAAGTGTTCATTGGTCCTCTCTAGCATCTAACGGTCCACCTAGATATTCCCTAATTGATCAACTTTTACTCAATCGTGTAGCTAAGAATTCTAAGGTCTTTTCGGTTATAACATAGGTTTAGGGACGGTATGGTATGTATACTTGGGATAATAAAAAGTGAGTTTTTGGCCCTCTCCTAACTAACCATCAACCTGTCGCCCTAGAGCTTGAGTTTACACTCAAAGACTTTCTCACTCAACCCAATTTGATTCTCTTGATTAGCATCCCCAATTAACCGGGAAATACTTGGGTAAACCTTACCCTAAATGTAGGGCCATAGTTTTTGATTAAAAATAGTATTTTTATGAAAGAGAAAGCATGGTTCTTTGTGCAAGGATTTAGTGTTTATTTTACATTTTTTTCCTTTTGATATATCGTGTTGTAAAGTATAAAATGAATAATATTTTTTATATAGCTATATAAAGAGAAACTTCTACATTTTAATATATCTAAATATTAACATAAATAAAGTTCTACATTATTAAAACAAAATTTATTATTATATATATAAAATTTGGATGCAATAATATATATTATATAAAAAGATAAAAAAATTAGAATATTAACAACTTTTCGTAAAAAATGGATTAATAAATAATAAGAAAATATAATTTTGTTTCTCTATACATCGAAGGTCAAAAGACAATAAGACGAGTATCTTTAAACTCTTGTTGGGGTGTTTGAATTAAGTTTAGGCGTGCACCATTCACTCCTATATCTAGTAAGTCTTTCACAAGACATCTGATGAATCCATATAATGAATAGTTGACATCAATAATATCCCATCTGTCTTAGACATGCAATTCGCGCACAAATACATGTATATAGACGTGTGTAAGAACAAAACCCTCCCGACTGATAACAATCTCCTTAAATGTCGCATAAGATTGACCCCCGACATCCACACTGCCTATCTATATTCAGTTTAATCCCAATTTACGGTTTAACCCATCTAATTTACGTGTTATCGGTCAACACTATAAAGTTCGCTTGCCTAAGTGTAATTTTTAATAAACAAAAGTATTGCTCGATTTATATATTTATTTGAAAAAAATAAGATAACTCGATTTTCACAAAAATAATGTATCAATATTTTTAGTATTAATTTAATTACACTATATATTCAGTGATACTATAAAAAAACTTTAAAGATTTGAATAAAGTTTAAATTTATATTTAGATGTTTTCCTACAATATCAATTTTTTCATTTTTTTTAATTTTACATATTGTTATTCGAATTAACTATAACTAACATATTGCGCGTGAATTTATGCAGGGAACCGAAATGAATGAGGGACATTGATTCTTGGAACCCGAGTTCTCATAGTTCAGAATCGGTTAACTTCTTAGGGCGTTACTTCTATGGGTTACACTGTCCCAAAAAAAACCATAACTAACATATAAACCATCTTGTATGTATAAAAAAATTACGTATGTATGAATTTAATTTATTTATCGACAAATTAATTAATATCTTCCCCACCTAAAGAAAGAATAGATATTAAATTAATTTTTTTATCATTTACTTAATCTTCACCTTCACCTTCACCTTAACCTTAACTTTAAATTTATACCTTAAAAATTTACCTTAAAATTAACCTTAACCTTAAACCTTAAACCTTGAACCTCAAACCTTAACCTTTACCTTAACCTTAAACCTTAACCTTAACCTTAAACCTTAAACCTTGAACCTCAAACCTTAACCTTTACCTTAACCTTAAACCTTAAATCTTAAATTTAACTTTCACCTTCACCTTCATCTTTACTTTTTTAACCTTTATCTTAACCTTAAAGTTACAACCTAACTTTAACCTTAATTATAAAATTAATCTTAAATTGAACCATGAATCTTAAAGCTTAAAGCTTAAACCTTAAACCTTAAACCTTAAACCTTAAACCTTAAACCTTAAACCTTAAACCTTAAACCTTAAACCTTAACCTTACTTTTAACCATAACCTTAATATTTAACGTTAAACCTTAAACCTTAAACCTTAAATCTTAAAATTTAAACCTTAACCTTAAATCTTAAACCTTAACCTCAACCTTAACCTTAACCTTAAACAATAACTATAACCTTCACCTTCACCTTCATCTTAAATTTTATAACCACTATCTTAACTTTAAAGTTAAAACTTAACCTTAACCTAAATGTTAAAACTTAACTTTTACCTTGAACCTTAGACCTTAAACCTTAAACCTTAAACCTAAACCTTAACCTTAACTTTAACCATAACCTTAACCTTAACATATAACCTTAAACACTACCTTAAATTTTACCTTTAACCTTAACCTTAACCTTTATCTTAACCTTAACCAAATAAATATTTATAGCGTTAATATTAGACCTTAAATCTTATATCTTATTAAACCTTAACCTTGAACCTTAAAATTTACATCTTAAACCTTAACTCTAACCATAACCTTAAAACTAACCTTAACCTTGACCTAAACCTTAACCTTAACCATAACCTTAACCTTAACCTTAACCTTAATCTTAACCTTGACTTTCACCCATCAAACCTGGGTTCGATTCCCGTCAATGGAAAAAAAAATCTTGAGTGTCTTCAGATATATGTATGTTGACACAATGATACTTTGTAGAGTTATGAGATTTATGCACGTATATTAAAAAATCGAGATTATATGATTCACACATTTAGATTATGATACTCTTTCATTATTTTTGTATTTTAATCTATTTATTTGTTGTTTAAATTGTACATGGATTTATGGTGCATTTGAATTTAATAACCAATTTTTATTATCTCACTTTCGTATTCATTCAATCTATTATTTCGGTTTTTACATATTCAAGACAAAATATCATCATATCTTTTAAACATTTTCTATGTCAAAACTGAAAGTAGACAAGTAACTCAATTTTTATGTTTTGAAGTGCCTTAAGGCACGGGCTATACCTAGTCTATATAATAAAGCAGAATGAAACCCAACTCTCCCTATTTATCCTCAAACTTCCCCATTCATCTCATAATTCCCCCATTTGTCTCATAATTCCCCAATTCATCTCATAATTTCCTCATTCTTCTCCTTTATTTTCATTTTATATATCCTATAATCGTTTGACAAAAAAAACTTTTACCTATAAATCTCCAATCAAAACGTAGCATCATATAACAAAAATATATTCTTAAGTTTTACATTTTAAAAAATATATTTAAAAATTCTACATTTGTACAAGAATACGTAATAATTTCTGTTGGATTTAATTAAAAAAAATTTAAAAAATATAAAACAAATGGAATTTACGTGGGTTTAAGAAAAAAGTTGTAAAAAAAAAGAAAATACAAATAATTTAGTAAACAATAAAATATTTTCTATATTTATATTTTGATATAAAAATATTAAAACAATTGATAATTAAATAATTAAAATACTACTAAAATTAATAATTACTATTTGTGGCATTTAGTATATCTATATTTTTATTATAAAATCGTAAAATCCTATTTATTTTTTGTTAATAAACTAAAAAAAGAATCTGAATATTTTAATTAGTAATCATATTACTATTTCAGTAGTTTGTAGATAATATTTTCCATTTCGAATACTCATTTTTAAAAAATATAGCATACAAATATTTACATATAATTTTTTCTATTCATAGTTATTTTTTGCAGGCTAAAACAAAAAATACAACGGACACACTCGAAATGCTAACTAAGACTATAACAAATTCATATGATGAATATGGTGAAATCGATAATATAACCCTTTTATGGACTGAATTCACTGATGAACCAATGAATTCAATTAAATTTGTGCTTGATCACATTAAACGAAAGGAAGAAAGTTATTATTCCTTTAGGAGTAGTACAAACGTTCCTTTAGATCTGCCCCTTGTTATATGTCATAGTTGCCACGCTTCCTCAAGATTGGCCAATAGCAAATATGGAGATTTGAAAGTTTTACTTGATGATATTGAGTTTACGATGCTAGCAGATTTAACCCTTGCTAACATGGAGCAGGGTACCTTATATTCGAATGGTTGTTATTTATTAATGTAATAGATTTTCGGGAGTGGATTTTAATAAATTAGTCTAGTTTCGACAATAAATTTATGGTATTGATTTGCTACTTTTTCATGAATAATCGTTTTTAGGGAGTCATTTGTAATAAATTGTTCTTGATTCGATAAAAATTGTATTGTATTGGAGAACTACTTTTTTATGTATTGAAATAAATGAGTTGAACTTATTAAAATTATACTTACGTGTGTCGTATTTCAGTATATGTATTACTAGATTAATTATTTCATTTGTATAACATGTAATATAGATTTATCGTTTTATTTACCAAATGTTAATAAATCCTCATATTTTTAGATCATTGTACTATCAAATGACGAGCGTATCGAATAACAAAAACAATGTCTCAAAAATGAGTGCATCCCGAGTCCAATCGAATGCATAAGTTCGTAGACCTCAAGTAAGCCTATAATTTCACTTTATGATCGAATACGTGTATTTCTTCTTGATGTTGAACAAACAACACCTAATACTATATACCATGAAGTTTCAAAATAGTGTACTTTATATGCAAACACACAACACGAATGTCATTATATTGTAACTAATACATAATTGATATTATTATACAGGTTTCGCAGAAAAATAAAAGAATCGAAATGACTATCTACACAACTCGCGCAATAAACCGTGCTCCAATTTTGAAACAAAATCCACAACTCAGGAATTGGAACTTGGTTGTGGAAAATCGATTGATAAGAGAACATTTACAACTTCAAAGGGAAGCGAAAGATAGGGATGCAGATATAAACGTTGATCGACTTAACAGTGCACAAAGGCGCGCATACGATAAGATTGTTGATTCCGTGTTTAATAGTAAAGGTGTAACTTTCTTCTTGAATGGAGGTGCTGGAACTGAAAAAAATCTTTTTATACAATACGATATCAACAAAATGTCGGAGTTTAGATTATTTTGTGATTAATATTGCTTCGTTGGGAATCGCATCTTTGTTATTGATTGGAGGTCGAACTGCACATTCCACATTCTCGATACCACTGAATATTGTGGAAGATTCTATTTGTCATATTTCTAAACAATCCCTCCAGGCTGAGTTGATACGAAAAACAAGTCTCATAATTTGGGATGAAGTACCGATGCAACATCTAAATTGTGTTGAGGCTGTTAATCGAACGTTACAAGATATACATGAAAATGAGAAGCCATTTGGGGGCATCACTGTTGTTCTCGGAGGTGATTTCCGACAAATTTTACCAGTTGTACCAAAAAGTGTACGCGAACAAATAGTCGGAGCCTCATTAAGACGTCTATACTTTGGAGAAAAATTCACGTGCTTACATTGGATGTTAATATGCGTCTCAACTACTCAATTAGCGGGAACTCTGATTTTGCCGACTTCATACTAAGGTTATTGGAATGGCTCTAAATTTTGTTATAAATTTTTTTTATACTCATAAATTTAAGTGTTTGTTAATCATTCTAGATTGGCTCTAACTCATAAGAATTAATGGAGATCCCAACAACAATGTGCAAGTGCACAAATTTGAAAAATTTGATATCAATTACATATCCTAACTTGCATGACCTTGAAACTGTAACTAACACATATCTCAGTGAACGCACTATACTGTCCGCGAGAAATGATGATGTTAGTGAGATCAACAATCTTGTACTTAAGATTTCTCATGGAATACAGAAGACGTATCTAGCAGCTGATAAGATGGTTGAAGAGGATCAAGTAGATAAATCTATAAGATCTTGATATCCAAATGAGTATTTAAACTCACTGAATCCAAGTGGGTTAACTCCGTTCAAATTGGAATTAAAAGTGGGTGCTCCTATCATGTTGTTAAAAAATATTGCCCCGAAGGATGGATTGTGTAATGGCACGCGGTTAATGGTTGTTAGATGTTCAACATGTGTTATTGAAGCCCGCATTTTGAATGGAGATAAATCTGATAATTTGGTATTCATTCCAAGAATATCATTGACGCCTTCTGACTCGGAAATACCCTTTGTGATGACAAGGAGACAATATCCTGTGCGTTTAGCCTATTCCATGACCATCAATAAATCACAAGGTCAATCTGTGAAATTAGTTGGGATCGATTTGCGAACACCAGTGTTTAGTCATGGACAATTGTATGTTGCATTATCAAGATGTACGAGTTATGATCGCATAAATGTACTTCTTCCCGATGGTGAACAAGCAACAACTAATATTGTATATCCTGAAGTTTTAATATAATGTTTATTATAAGTAAGCACACAAGACGAATGATCATATATGTATTTTTGATTCTGTTTCTTTTTAATTTTTTCGTATTTCAACTTCTTTATTAGTTGTTTGATAAATTATACACATATTTATGTTCATTTGAATTTTATAATAATTTTCTTTTATAATTTCTGTATAACACACTATCTATAAATTCAGTTTTTACATATTCAATACCAAAAATCATTCTAATTTTTAAACATTTCATATGTATCAACAGTAAATGAACAAGTAACTGGAATATTATTTTTTGGAGTGCCTTCAGGCATGGGCTATACCTAGTATATATATAGAGACACTACGAAGAAACACGATAAACCAATACACTTACGTTGTCCAAGAATTTTTAAAAAAAAATGTTAAACAAACACTACTACTTGCACAAAGAACCGTGCTTTCTCTTTCATAAAAATATTATTTTTAATTAGAAATCTATGACCCTACATTTGGGGTAAGGGTTACCCAAGTATTTCCCCAATTAACCAATAACATCTCATGATGATTTTCCAAAACATTCCACTTTACTGGTTACTCTATTTTCATTTTTTTCACTTTATTCACTTTATTTTTTGTAAGATACCCATGACACTCGTTTTAATATGACTTGTCATGTTTCTTATTTCCATCTTTTTTTCAAAGACCTCGACAAAGGGTTACAAATAATACATCATCAATATCGTGCACAAATAAAAGCATAAAATTCCCACCCAATGTGATCTTCCCAGTGATGAACCCATTACCCCAAACTCAAGCTCTAGAGACAACAAGTCTCAGGGTTGCGACTGAAGTGAGGGTCATATGGAAAGTCCTATAAACTAAGGGATATGGATTATAACGTGGCAACAAAAGAAGGCTACAGTCTAGAAAGGGGGCTAAGACGGATAAATAATCAAATTGTAATCGGGTTAGAAAGTGTTAGCCTAACGTCCTTTTAATCTTGTTTTAATATTTTTCAAATCGCGTTTTGATATCCCCAAAATAGTGCATTACATTTACCATATTTACACTAAATATAAATGCATATTTTCACTATTAACAACCTATTCCAAGCCTTATTTTCAGAACCGGTCTGGAATACCGGTGCCAGGACCGGCTAGCCGGTGATGATAGACATTACCCAAGGGTCACATGCCTCGTCGGAGTCTGCCGTTGGACTAGAAGACAAACCAGACAAGCATTATACCGGCCAGAGGCAGAAAGTTGGCTATAAAAGAGAGCTTATTGATGTGAAATTCCTTACCTCTTACCAACTAAATTATTATCATTCTTATACATCCATTAGAGGTCTCAAGCTATCAAAGTATATCAGTCCAAGCTTGATTATTCAATTTGTATAATCCACTCAATTAAGGAGTTAATTCAAGAAGCATTCAAAGTTATTTTCTACTCAAGAAGAGATTAAAGCTTAAAGTTCTATCCAATCTTTAGGAGTTCTTAGCTAAGTTATTTAAACCAATCAAACACTTGTTTATATCCTCTTAGATCTAGTCTTTGTAATAGATAGATTAAGAGATAATGTGAGTATCAAAAGTATGCTCAGTTTCCTTGTGTTACGATAGCACAAGAGTTTTCTTCGTGGTATCGATTGGTTGTAAGGGTAATGTGTTCTCTCCTCAATGAAGAGAGACATAGAATATTAGTTATGAAGCTTGAAATCCTAAGGTGGCTACCTTAGGTAGTGGAGTAGGGATAACTGAACCAGTATACATCATTGTGTACTTTCTATCCCTTATCTTTTTTACTTATCGTATATTGATTGCTCGTCTTTAAATTTATATCAAACCTATAGTTAAACCATTGCATGATCCTATAAGGTTTTGATATATTGAATGAGAAGGTGGTGGTGGCTAGGGTGTGATAAAATAATGGTAAATAAAGAGAAGAACTATCACCCTAAACCAGTCATGGAAACTCACTACAAGTATCACAAATCGTTTGTAGGTTTAGATAATAAGTAAGGTTCGTTCTCATGGACTTAGTAAGTTAAAAATCAAGGTTAGAAAAGAAAGCATAGTAAAGAATAGTTGCAGAAATAAAAAGACAAAAAAATAAAGATAATAATGGTAGAGAGAATAATTAAACTAATAACTAATGCAAATAAAGTAAATACTAATGAATAAGATGAGAGATATAGCTTAGGTCTCTATGTATGCACTTATCCTTCTAATTATTCTACTAGTTATAAGGGTGATTAAAGCTCTTAGAGTTAGTAGTCAGGATTCTATATTCCTCCTAACCCCTTTCTGGGTGGACTTAGGTGGAAACCTAACAATTACCCGGGGACTTGGGTAAGGGGACCCTGCATAATGATAGCTATTTAATCTCAAATCCTAGTGACTATCTAGTTAGGCAAGACCGTTAGGATCACTGCCGCACACTAGATGTTTATGTGGTGTTTCTACAATTGGACAACCCTTCCGGGTGACCGCTTAACTGCTATGCTAATCCTATACTCATGCACTAGCAAGAACTACAGTCAATACATCAAAACACATAAAATATATATAAAGGTTAAGAAACTCAATCGATTTAGAAAATGTTTTCCCAACTAACTTAGATAGAAGAAAATTGAATTCAAAGATTATACATATGCAAAACCCAAGCTATGGTAACTTTAGTTCATACTAGAAAGAGATAAACTAAACTAAAGATACATACTGTCAACTTGCTTATCCTGATGTTGCTACTTGATATTATGGAATAATAATTAAGCAATGGCGTGTTTACAATTATAAGAGGGTGTATTTATAGGTGTTTTCTAACCGTAGGTCAGAATATTGGAGTGAAAGGCAAGGAATTGGAGTCCAAGTTTAACTCAGATTCATTTCCTAAAATATAGGACAACATAACAGTTGCCCATATCAAATTTCACAAATACCAGGGACCTCACAATCATTTTCGCATAACATAAGGGACTAACTCAACAAATTTAACAAAAACCAGAGAATTGATTTTCAAAACGAGAGTACCAAATTGCAGAAAATGCAAAAAAATCAAAAACAGAACATATAAATGATGTCTCCCTAATTGTTCTTATTTTATACCCTTGGGAGACATCATTTTTTATGTTTATTTAATCATTTTGATAGACTTTAGGACTAAAAATGCAATATTCCGAATTTCCTCTTTATTTTCTAGTATTTTTTATTTATTAAACTTTTGCGCGTAATCTTGTGTATTTTAGTGGAAAGTTTGTAGGTTTTGAATATTAGCTAGGAGAGTAATCCGAGAAGAAAGTCAAAGATCGTGATATGGAGTCAAAGCTTGAAGATTTATATTTTGAAGCTGCAAATCTGGAAAACATGCCAAATATTGCTGATTTCGAGGCACTTACGGGTTGATTTAGCCGCTGACCTTTAAAGAGATTATGTTCCTTATCGAGTTACGGAAATTTAGCAAGTGATTTGAGGTCAATAGGAGTAATAACGAATCGGCTAGAGCTGTTTTAGTGGAGGTGGTGCAGCAGTTACGGGATTTGGGCTTAATTAGTGGACTTGGGCTTTTCTAAAATGACTTTTTATATAAAATAAAGCCCTAGTCCGATTTTACTAGTATAAATAGGCCTTTAGACCTCATTATTTATTACCTCTCATTTTATTCTTCAATTTAATTCATCCTTAGAAGAGAGTGTCAATACAACTCATTATTCAGAAGAAAAAGTATCAGAGAGAAGTCAACGAAGGAAGCAGAAGAAAGCTGAAGAGTTGGAGAGGGTCTATATCTCCATTCACAGCCGAATCTAATTCCGGAAATTAGGTTTTTCTTATTTTTATTTCTGTAAAACAATATGAGTCTTATTTCTTTTAATTTAGTTTTATATTCCATTAGCATGAGCTAATTTCTCTTAGTGCTTGAGAACGCATAATGGGTGAATCCCTATTCTATTGATTTTCATATGTTTGAATTTAGGTTTTAATTAATTAAATCAAATTGGGTCTTTTACATTTTTCTGTAATTTGCGATTATTTACTGTTCTTAGAGTCGCGAACTAATAACAGGTTTTAATATCTAGGCTATTCCACATAGTGGTGTGTGGATCATCTTGACGAGGGGTTTAGGTGCAGAATTAATTACAGAATATAAAATAGAAACTATTTGACTTTGACGAGTGTAGTTAATTTTATGGCCAATGATGTAATTTTAGCTTAATCATTCGAAGGTGGATCATAATCACCCTGACGGGGTTTGTGACACCCTAGAATAGCTTCGTAGTCCACCCTGACGGGGGTACGAAGATTCCCAAATCCCGACCAATGTCAATTGACCTATTTGACCCTTAAACAGCATATGATATGAAATAGAGTTAGGAGGATCCCTTGCGTCTCTCAAGTACTGCCTTCCATTTCTTGCGTCTAGCTATTTATTCCTTGCGTTTAGTTATTTATTTGCATTTTCATATTAGTCTTTAATATCTTAGGAACTATAAAACCAAACAAACAACTCTTATAAACATTTATTTGCTTTCACGTGCAATTATTCATTAATTGATAAGGATTGTAGTTAACCATACCGTCCCTGCGAACGATCCTGTTTATCACTATTATTACTTGGGACAACCGTACACTTACGGTTGTGGTTCTCATACTTATTACATCATTTTTAGAACACACAAAGGACCACCAGTAAACCAGGGTTCAAAGCCTTCTACTTACCAAAGTAGTTAGTAAATAAACCATCAACAATAACTCCAATCTTCATCAACGGTACACAATTTCAACATGCCAACAAGGATAAATAGTGTAATAATTAGAGAAACTTAATATAAATCATAAAACAAGTAAATTTGAACCTTCATTTCATAACTTGCATTATGATTTTCGAATTGAATATTAAAAGAAAGAACAATTCCATAAACCCTCACAAAAACATAAAATCAAAGCTCAATGTCAGAAGGTATATAAATAATTGAAGATTAAAGAATTAGACAAACCACCATAGCCAAGAATTAGACAAATCGCCCTCCACCATGCGTAATACGAACAGAAACCACCTCCAAAGCCACCGAATAATCAAGCCACCCACAATAAATCAAACCACCACCAAGTAATACCTCCATAGTGAAGATTAAAGTTGTATTTCATATGGGAATTGAATGGGGGAGGTGGGTTTGGTGAAACGAATTAACGCTTAGAAGAGATGGAGAGGGTGGAGTGGGGTTCATTGAATGGGGGAAGTGGGTTTGGGTAGGCTAGAGATCACACGTGTAGTGGGTGAATTGAATGGGGTCGGTGGGATGGGTTTTACTACTTATTGTTATAAAAAAAATTATTAAAAGCTTATCGGTCCGGTCCGTTATGGACCGGTTCAAATGTTAGGTTTTTTTTGGGAGAACCGTACCGCTAGTGGTCCACTCGGTTCGGAGCGGTTCAGGACCGCACTATTGGAACGGTTCGGTCTCGATTCCAGAACCGACTGGTTCAGTTGGGTCCGGAGGACCGGAGAACCGGAACCGTTAGCCAGGTTGACCCTAATGGTAGAGTGGAGAATTAGAGAAGAGGAGTTTGTGAAGCTTCAGAATCTTTTCTTCCTCTACAAGTCACTTGCTCTCTCTTGATGATTATAAGTGTAATTATTGATCATGGACTAAGAAAGGACATATTTCTAATGTAAAAATACAAGTTTTAATAGGTGTAGGGACGAAATCTAGGTCATAGACTAGGTTTTAGAGTCCTAATCCAACTCAAACTCGTTTTCCTTGGAAAGTGGACTGGTTGGCCCATAAAGTTTGTAAAATTCATATCTCTTTCGTTAAAACTCTAAATCACTCGAAACTAGTGGCCACCCGACCAAAATTTGAAGAATTTTTTTGATATAAAAGGCTTCTTCAAATTCTCTGTCTATTTTACGCAACATTGAAAATACTACACGTTCCAAATATGGCCATCAACTTTTGGCAGCTTTTGCACTTTCCGAAACAGCTTCTTCCTTTTTAACTCTTGATTACATTTTATTATCTTCTTTCCTCAACTCCATATCCATTTCTTGGCATCTAATATCATCCTTGTAACTAAGAGCTTCACATTTAACACACAATTACACCAAAAATGCTCTGGGAGTAACAAAACTCCAAAACAAGGTAAGAATTGAGAGACTATCAAACAATGGGGATAAACCCCTGAGCTCATAATACACCTAAAATGATGTCTCGTGACTAGATTATCCTATAAAAATATGGAGAAATTAGAAACAAAGAGATGATAGTTAATCTATCAAATGATCTTGAAAGATTTTGGCTCAAGAAGAGAAATATTGGGCTATAAGATCCATAAATGATTGGCTCAAGTTGATGGATAAAAACACAAAATATTTTCAAGCCATTACTAAAAACCAAAGAGCTGAAAATAAAATCAAGAGGTTGAAGCTTAGTAATGGTTAGTGGACTGAGAACGAGAAAGAGTTTGAGGAAGACATATCGAGTTATTATAATGATTAATTTAAGAACATTGGGGATAAGGATTCTACCTATATCTTAAAATGTGTTAAAAAATCTGTAACAAATGAGATGAACATAACTCCCATTAAACCTGACACTATTAATGAACTTAAGGAGGCGGGGTGGGCTCTAGAGCTCCCATTAAACATAGCTCCCAGATCTATTAATATGGGTCCTTTATCTCTTTTAATGAACTTAAGGGACCCCCATGTCTCAATCCTCTCCCAGATCTATTAATAGGGGTCCCTTATCTCTTTTTCTCTTTTATCTAGTTACTCAATCTACGCCGGCCCTTGTAAATAATAAAGTTAATAGAGGCTTGCTTATAGGCATCAAAATTGCTAGAACTACCCTTGAATTTACTCACATTTTATTTCTTGACGATAGTTTCTTATTCCTTGAAGTTTCCTTGAATAATCTAGATAGATTCCTTAATGTGATGAATTGTTATAGATGGGTCTCAGGTCAAACAATAAATTTAAAAAAAGTGGTGCCTTATTTAGTAAAAATACCCCTGCTTATATTAAGAAGAAATTGGATATTATTCTTAGAATGAACAAATTGGAGATATAGGCAAATACCTTGGTATCCCCTTTAGTTGGGATAGATTTAAAGTAAAATCTCTTGAGTGGTTGGTTGGTACAACACTGAATAGAATGCAAACTTGGGATACTAAAATACTTTCTAAAAGTGGAAAAGAGAACATGATGTCTCCTCTTTTGTTCTAATTATATGCCCTTAGGAGACATCAAATTGGGTGATTATTTGACTAATTCGATAGACTTTTAGCGTTAATTTGATATATTTCATTTTCTCTCCTTGGATTTTAGTATCTTTCATTTATTAGGTTTTTGCACGTTAAATGGTTTGTTTTAGTGTAAAGTTTGTAGGTTTCTAATACTAGAAAGGAGAGGAATCAAGAATGGAAGTCTTAGATCGTGTAAAGAAGTCAAAGGCTAGAAGAAATATCCCGAAGAGTTGACAAATCAAAGCTGCAAATCTGGAAGGCTGATGGTAATTTCTGATTTTGAGTTACTTAATTATGGATTCAGCCTCTGAGTTGTAAACAGATTCGTGCCTTATCGAGTTACTAAGAATTAACAAGTTGAATCAATCAATCCGGAGTTATTTTGAGAAAGTTACAGCCGTTTTAGTGGAGGGTGTACATCAGTTACGGGATTTGGACTTGAAGAGTTGACTTGGGCCATTAATTATTTCATCTATTCCCTTAAAATAGCCCTAGTCCGAATTAATTAGTATAAATAGGCTTTTTGACTTTATTTTTACGCAAAGTCAGAGCGTCAAAGAAAGCAGAAATTAGGAAAAGAAAGAAGCCAAAACCTGGAGAATTCACCTTCTCCAAATCAACAACCAAATCTAACCTCCTAATTAGGTCTTGGTGGGGACAAAGGTGTGATAAAATAATAAATAAATAAAGATAATAATAAAGAGCACACACCCTTGAGAACCACATAACTCACGGCAAGTATCACAGATCGTTTGCAAGTTTTAATGATAAGTCAAGTTCGTTTGCAGGGATTTAATCCGTTAGATCTATTTATATTTAACAAGCATAGATGAAATTATATGTTTTAGAATAAAATATAAAAAGATAAAATAATATGAATAACGATCTGATGAGAATTAATAAATAAGAATGCAGATAAATAAATATGGATGTAAGTCTAATAGATTAGGGTCACTAATATGAGTCTATTTTACTAAGTTGTTATTCTAACCTGTCACAGATTAAGCATTATATACTAACCAGGATTCTAAATTCTACCTAGCCTCTATTAGGCTTAGGAGCAACCTCTCCACTACCAAGGATTACTGAGTAATGATTGGTGATTAAATCAAACTTTTATGGCTATCTAGTTAGGCGAAGGATCAAAACTCGACGATTATGTGGTGTTGTCAATAACTAAGAATAATCCTAAGATTGGCCAAATCTAGGGTTGAAACAATAAGTCAACACACATAATAACAATATACGCCAAGCTCAATCAATTAAAATAACAAATAATATTATGGAATTTAAGACAAAATAATAACCAAACAATTAAAAGTAAAACTTACAGAATAAAAGTTTAGAAATATGGTGAAGCCACAATCTATAGCTAATTACCCTAAATATAGAGAAGGTGAGATGTAGAAGAGGAGTTTGTCACTCTCAAATTTCTTCTTCTTGTCTTCCTCTATAGGTCAGCTTGCTTCTTGATGAATAGCTTGATTCTAAGGATGAATATTTAATTAAAGAACTAAGCTATTATTTAAAACTGAGAAAATACAAGTAAGGACTAAGCCTAAGCTTGAAACTGAGCAAGGACACGTTTACAATGGTATAAGGGTGTATTTATAGGTGTTTAGGAACCCTAATTCGTTTTCTTGAAGGAGAAGGTAAGTAGTGGACTCCAAGCCCAACTCAAATTCGTAACCCTAAAATATGGAATCAGGCCCGTTTTTGTTTTGGTCCTAGAAGCTTCATTACTCATCCGTTTGACGTGTATGAGTAGTCGAAATTCATCGTCTCGGAAAGATCTTCAACTTTGCTCTTGACCGTTTCTCCAAATTCCTCACCGATCGTGAGATATAAGCTGATTTTTGGTCGTAGGTGGTGAAATTCAGGATTAAGGCAGCTTTTTCTTTTCCATGTTTTTAGCTTTTCTTTCCTTATCTCCAATTACCATGCTTATCTCTTTCCATATCTCTTAGTCTTTGACTTGGAATCTAATTAATCTCCATAATTATCTTTAAAGCTTCACATTAAATAAATAATTAAACCCAATATGCTCTAAAAACAATAATTTACTAAACCAAGACTCAAAATAGGAAAGTGTAGCATTTTTTAAGAAAATGGACTAGAAGACTTCCTAAATCACTAAAAATGATGTCTCATCTTAACATAAATCTATCACAAATGAGGAGACATCAAGACCCCCAATTCAAAGTTGTATCGTCCTGATACAATAAAGATAAATACTAAGGGAAGTCTCTAACACACACCTAGGTCAATTAAGCACAGAGGGAAGAAGATAGCAGAATATGGAGAATAAACTCAAAACAACTACTCAGAAAATTTCATGTAATAATATTCACAAACTACATACCTGCACACTTTTCACATTCATATTCAACACGGCTTCAAGATTAGATTAGCCCCGCAATGTAAAAAGGATTGGAACTTTACTCAGTTTACCAAGGAAGCTATAGATTGTTCATCGAACTTCACTAGTATTCAAAAATCCATTTAACTACTCTATATTGGCTCAATCACTTCTCGATTACATAGCAAAGAATCAAAAGGTCTTTAAGGTGGTAATTTAGGCTTAGGGACGGTATGATAAGTATATTTGGATAATTTAGAGTGAGCTTTCGGCTCTCTCCTCACTAGCCATCAACGAATTTCCCTAGAGTTTGAGTTACTCTCGTAAAACGTTTCTCACTCAACCCAATGAATTCTTGATGCACAAAGTAGCATCCCCAATAACCCAATTTAAAGCATAAGATGTTCACTTCAAAATTCCTCTTTGCCGGTCCGAATATATATATATATATATATATTTTTCAAATCATTTTTTTTCTTCTATATAGCTATGACTGTCTATATAATGTTTGAGATATCATGCTATTTTTTTCATATATATATATATATTTTTTTCTTTTCTTTTAATGCCCTTGTTGGCAATTTTAGCTCGTAGCTTCTTTTTCATTCACTATTACCCCGACAAAGGGTCACAATATAAACCTGTGAATCATCATCAATATAATGACAGAGCACAATTAATAAGCTCAAAAATCCCATCCCAATAACAATTCCCATAATGGTGGATCCACCACCCCAAACTCAAGCTCTAAAACAACTGTCTATGCATCGCGATTCGAGTGCGGGTCATATGGAAAAGTCCTATAATCTAAAGGGATATGGCTTATAATGTGTTTCAATAAAAAGGCTTTAGAAAGGCTAGAAGGGGCTGAGAAGGATATAACATATAAAATCAAATAACAAGGTGAGAAGGTATAAAAAGGCTTCAAGTGGCTTCAATATGAAAGAACTGCCTTAATCACTTTCTACACCATGTAATTTCGTTATTTTCTTACCTTTATCACTTTCATTAAATGGGTTTGTCAACTAGCTTGGATCTCACGACCTACAAACCACTCATGGCTCCCTGAGATCGAACATACTTTCTATCGCATTGCTAACTAGTCTTTTCTTTCCTATCAATGTATGTTTTCCTGCAAATACTCAAAGCATACAAAATAAAATAACTCATAAACATTCTACTTTCTATCATTAACTCATTGAGTTTATGCTTTTAAGCTATTAAACACACTCTACATACATCTAATCCTTCAAAAAAAATTAATTTTACCTAAAAACATAAAAATGGAGATGAGAGACAACGAATCCCCACACCCCCCAACTCAAAAATGAGTCGTGTCCCCACGACTGGAAAAGACTCGAAAATCAAATAAAATAAAATAATTTTTTTACAGATATTACACATATAGAAATGGTAAGGAAGAAAGAAAACATACTCTTCGAGGCTATTTTACCTCGCCTGATCAAAACCCGGAATAGGGTGCAGTGCTTTCATGTATGAAAACTTCTAGTATCACCAATTTCGCTTTCCCTTACATCTTCTTATTCTCCATCCCAATCAATCACACTCTAGAAATCTCTTGTTAATCTTCTTCCAACTTTGCTCTCGAATACTCGCTCATGTGACAGTGTTCATCCAGGATTATGTTTTGAACACAGCTACTAGCGTCCCAGAAGATTTTATTCATCTCTGATATAGGAATCTTTGATTAGAAGAGGTATTGGCATTTTCTGCTCCCTAATCACAATTGCTTGCTTTTTAGGATTTGAATCCACCAAAAACCGGTTCCTCTCTAATTGCTTGACTCCAATTATCTTGTAATATATTCCCAAACTGGTACCCATCTCAATTGATTTTATCTAGAGCTTACCCAATACCCTGCTTTGTTTCTTCATATCCCTTAATAATATCTTCGTTCTGTTCATCATCTCTTTTGACCCCCAACTCAAAGCTTTGAACACTCTTGAAATTTGTAACTCTTGATCATAGGAGGAACAAGCTTTATTTGGGTTAGGAAAGGTGTTAGGATGACAAATCTCCATGTGGGTATGATGGAATCAAGCTTTAATGATGTGGGTTTAAGGATTTTAGAAGAAGATTTTGAAATTCATGGTTTTGATTCTTGGTTTCTAGGTGTTTTGATATGATTTGGGTTATCGAAGCTTCTTTATAATGATGTAGGGAAGGATTTGGATGTGAATTCATGGTGATTTGGTAGTGTTTTGATTTTAGGTGAAGGTTTGTTGAAGCTTTAATAGAGTTGGGAGAGGTTTGGAGAAGAAAGTGAGGCTTAAGGATTGAGAAATTCGGACTAGAACTCACCTCCTCTTCTTTATAACCTTAAAAACGTGAATTTTTTTTCCAGCGTCATCGGGCGGTATACCGGCCGTAGGGCCCGGTATACCGGAGCTTCTGTTCCAATAATTCCACGCTTCGTCAAAAACCCCGAGTTGTAAACACGTGGGCACGGGTTTTTGGTTGTGCGGTATACCAGAGGTATGGCCCGGTATACCAGAGATGGCCTCCTTCAAATTTTTACCTCTCGGCATAAAACACGTGACCAGTACCCGTGGCCTCCGGTTTTCTGACCTGCGGTATACCGCCGGTAGGGTCCGGTATACCAGAGGCAGGTCAGAATACTCCCAAAAAATTTCGTTTTTGCTTCCCAACTCGATTTCTTTAATACCTAACATCCAAAAACACTAATACCTTTCTCAAATACACAATATCAACTAAAAACATCTAATCTAAACTAAAATTTAACAACATAAATTACTATGGGATGTCTCCCAAAGGGCACTTTTGTTTAACGTCATTCAAAGTTAGACGAGTTACCTCGGTTATTTCTTTTTATAGCCTCCCCATCAGTGAGTGAGATGATTAACACTTACCAACCTGATCTTGCAACCTTCGATAGCTTTTATTTGACCACTCCTTCTGAGATGATTTGCGTGATAATGTATGGCCCCTTCCAAGAACTGTTATGTTTGGGATTGGGAGGTTTCCATGCTACCTCGTCTCCTACCCCAATCTCAATATTTTTCTCCATGGTTTCTTGGTGGCTTACAGGTTCTAGCTTCTTGGTTACGAATCTGATTGGATATAGTTCTTTTGACTCATTTTTCTTTTTCTTCTTCCCCGAAACATAGAATGTTTCAGCATTATCTTCAATACGGAGAGTCACGGTTCCTTCATTCACATTCACTATAGTATCGCTGGTGGGTAGGAATGGACGCCCAAGAATGAATGGGACGTTCTTATTTGCTTTATAATCAAGAATAATAAAGTCTGTGGGAATAACAAGGTTACCTACTTGAACGAGCACTTCCTCGATTACTCCCCACGGCTTTGCTGTTGATTGATCCGCAAGTTGAAAGACTACGGATGTCGGATTTGCATCACTAATACCAATCTTATTGAATATAATTTTTGGCATGATATTCACACTTGCCCCTAAATCACACATGGCTTTTCCATGAAATATTCCACCTATTTTGATTGGGAGGTTGAAACATCCAGGATCTTTAAGCTTCGGTGGTAATCTTTGCTGAACTTGTGCTGATATCCCTTCATTGAGTGTCACAGATTTGGATCTTGTGAACCTTTTTTATTGGAGAGTGCCTCCATAAAGAATCTATCATAGTTTCGCCTTCCTTCCATAGCTTCGAGTAAAGGGACGTTAATTTTCACTTATTTTAACGCCTCTATACACTTCTGTTGTTGCTCCTTTGGATAAGCGGGATAGTGGCAATGTATGGGTGGTTGTCTTGCTCTACTCCTCTCTTCAATTCTTGGTTCATCAACCACTCTTGGCTTCTTACTTTTATCGTGTCCAACTTCTTCAACCCAATCTTCAACAATTATCTCATCTAAGTTCATCCGATTTACGTTTGACTTGTTTGAAAGAACATCCCCTTTTGAGGGAGATGGTAGCGCTTCGGTGATTATCTCACCGTGTTCTTTTATCCTTTGAGCTTGAAGACTAATAGTCTTCACCTTATCGTCAACGTATTGGATCTTCTTCATGTTAGATGTTGTATCTTGGGTCAATTGTAGGAGTTGACTTTGCATTTGTTCTATGATTGTAGTGAGCCACATTACATTATTCTCTAAAAGTTGATTATGTTGTTTCAAATCTTGATTATGTTGTTGCAGGCTTTGCACTACTGATGCATCGATCTTTGACTCAAGTCTGCTCATATTGTCCTTCGAGAAATTGATGAATTGACTAATAGTCTCTTTTAACTCAGTGATTTCTTCTTGAGGACATGATTGATATTGACTTACATTATGTACATTGCAGCCTGGTGGATGATTAGCTTGATTTTCATAGGCTTGTTCTTGCATGTATAACTGTTGAGGTGGATTTGGGATGCTTTCCTTAACAGTTATAGCGAGTTGTTGTATTTGATCTTGCAAGCTTGAAATCCTCGCTTCTTCTTCTTCGTTAGTGGTAGGAGTTGGTTCTTGTGGCCAACTTATTTCTTTCTCAATGATTGTTTCCATACCATTCTTTGCTTCTTTCGGATCCATAGAGACAAAATTACCACGACCCATATCATCTGCTCTCAGCCTCGACTCTCTATCAAGTCCATTATAGAACATGGATAATTGTAATTGTGGCGTGTATCCATGTAGTGGACATCTTGCCAACATCTTTTGAAATCTCGTCCATGCTTCGCCTACACTCTCTCCGGCTTCTTGTAAGAAATTCATAGGCTCCAATAGTTCCTTCACTCGCATACTTGTAGGATAAAATTTATCAAGGAATCTTTCTTGAAACTTGTCCCAATTGGTTATTAGCTTGGGAGGTTGATCATCTAACCAATCGCTTGCTTTCCCGGTCAAGAAAAATTGAAACATTAAATAATACATCTGTTCTTGAGTAACACCTTCATTAATGTAGGCATCACAGAATTGCATGAATTTCTGAACAGATCTGACCGGATCTTGATGTGTATCACCATTATATTTCCCATAGCTCGCGAATTGATTAATTAAATCAGGATCAGGCTTGAATCTAATGGCGTGGATAGTTGGGACACGAATCCCAATGCGTTGAACTCAAAATTTACTAGGAAAACCTAGCTCTAACCGTGGATTAGCCATCTAAAATCCTGAGAAAGACTAAAACAAAAAGAAAGTGTAATACTGAAAACAAATAAAAACTTCTACACTAATAAACACAAAATAGATTTAACTTAAAGATAAATCCCCGGCAGCGGCACCAAAAACTTGATGGGGACAAAGGTGTGATAAAATAATAGATAAATAAAGATAATAATAAAGAGCACACACCCTTGAGAACCACATAACTCACTGCAAGTATCACAGATCGTCGGCAAGTTTTAATGATAAGTCAAGTTCGTTCGCAGGGATTTAATCCGTTAGATCTATTTATATCTAACAAGCGTAGATGAATTTATATGTTCTAGAATAAAATATAAAAAGATAAAATAATATGAATAACGATCTGATGAGAATTAATAAATAAGAATGCAGATAAATAAATATGGATGTAAGTCTAATAGATTAGGGTCACTAATATGAGTCTATTTTACTATGTTGTTATTCTAACTTGTCACAGATTAAGCATTATATACTAACCAGGATCTAAATTCTACCTAGCCTCTATTAGGCTTAGGAGCAACCTCTCCACTACCAAGGATTCCTGAGTAATGATTGGTGATTAAATCAAACTTTTATGGCTATCTAGTTAGACGAAGGATCAAAACTAGACGATTATGTGGTGTTGTCAATAACTAAAAATAATCATAAGATTGGCCAAATCTAGGGTTGAAACAATAAGTCAACACACATAATAACAATATACGCCAAGCTCAATCAATTAAAATAACAAATAATATTATGAAATTTAAGACAAAATAATGACCCAACAATTAAAAGTAAAACTTACAGAATAAAAGTTTAGAAATATGGTGAAACCACAATCTATAGCTAATTACCCTAAATATAGAGAAGGTGAGATGTAGAAGAGGAGTTTGTCACTCTCCAATTTCTTCTTCTTGTCTTCCTCTATAGGTCAGCTTGCTTCTTGATGAATAGCTTGATTCTAAGGATGAATATTTAATTAAAGAACTAAGCTATTATTTAAAACTGAGAAAATACAAGTAAGGACTAAGCCTAAGCTTGAAACTGAGCAAGGACATGTTTACAATGGTATAAGGGTGTATTTATAGGTGTTTAGGAACCCTAATTCGTTTTCTTGAAGGAGAAGGTAAGTAGTGGACTCCAAGCCCAACTCAAATTCGTAACCCTAAAATATGGAATCAGGCCTGTTTTTGTTTTGGTCCTAGAAGCTTCATTACTCATCCGTTTGACGTGTATGAGTAGTCGAAATTCATCGTCTCGGAAAGATCTTCAACTTTGCTCTTGACCGTTTCTCCAAATTCCTCACCGATCGTGAGATATAAGCTGATTTGTGGTCGTAGGTGGTGAAATTCAGGATTAAGGCAGCTTTTCCTTTTCCATGTTTTTAGCTTTTCTTTCCTTATCTCCAATTACCATGCTTATCTCTTTCCATATCTCTTAGTCTTTGACTTGGAATCTAATTAATCTCCATAATTATCTTTAAAACTTCACACTAAATAAATAATTAAACCCAATATGGTCTAAAAACAATAATTTACTAAACCAAGACTCAAAATAGGAAAGTGTAGCATTTTTTAAGAAAATCGACTAGAAAACTTCCTAAATCACTAAAAATAATGTCTCATCTTAACATAAATCTATCAAAAATGTGGAGACATCAGGTCTTTTATTTTACTCTCTTTCGGTAAAACATGAATTCCTTTATTTTTATTTTACTTTAATTATGAGCTAAATTTCCATTGTACTCGAGGATCGCAACATGGGTTGAACCTACACTAGTTTAATTATTGCTTTTCCAATTTGGGATTTTAAGAATTGAATTTAAATTAGTATTTTATGTTGGATTTTATTTTGTGATTATTTATTATCTTTAGCGTCATGAACTAGGGATAAGTTTTAGGAGGGTGTATTCAATTGAGAGTCTGTTGGATTTTTTTGGACTTTAAAAGTCTAGGGGTATTCAATCAGGATTTTAAAAAGTCTATTAAAATCTTGAGGTATTCAATCAGGATATTAAAAAGTCCATTAAAATCTT
Organism: Nemophila menziesii; assembly: GCA_029959085.1. Classification (NCBI taxonomy): domain Eukaryota; kingdom Viridiplantae; phylum Streptophyta; class Magnoliopsida; order Boraginales; family Hydrophyllaceae; genus Nemophila; species Nemophila menziesii. The sequence goes on along the minus strand of JARWIR010000048.1, from coordinate 2,002,362 downwards.
GGGGTATTCAATCAAGACTTTTTTAAGTCCATTAAAATCTTGGGGTATTCAAAAGTTTATTGGACATTCCAAATCATTGGATTTCATAGGAGTTTAGGGTTTCAATATAAATAGACAAGTCTTTTACAAATCCTTATACAGAACCAGAGATTTCATAACTCTAACAAATACGACGACTAGTGAGGTAAATTTTTTTCATAGAATATTTTTGATTAATAATAATTTCATCTTATACTTTTCATCTTCTCGTTCTTCATCATTAATAACAATATTTTCTGATTATATATATTCTCCAGATCCCTTAATTTTTTGTATTTCGCAATTTGGTCATTGCTTCTACTAATATCAAGGTTTGTAATCTCTTTTTTCATTATAATTTGATTTTTATTGAAGTTTTTATTTTTAGTTTATGTTAAATTTTGTAAAAATACTTTTTGTTTTGTGTTTCTTTAGGAAAAGAAAAGGTAATTAATTATTGGTCATATTTATATAGATATTCAACTTGACTATGCAACGTTGAAACAATAAAGTCAATATTCTAGGTCCAATGCATATGGTTAGTAGATTTTTTCTTTCTTTTTAGACAAAGATTGTTTTTACTCAATAGTTAATATAGCACTATAAAAATGTATCGAGTATATAGACGTGTCATGTGTTGATAAATGACAGTTTTTTTTTTGGTCGAAAGAAGCATAACATTAAAAACTTCAAAAATACAAATTATCCAATCCCCGTAGGGTCATAGTCACGAGCTAGGAGAGAGGCAAGCTTGGGAGGTGGAAAACAGTTCCAAAGGCTAAACAAGGAATTTTTAATTTCTTGTTTAGCCACCCAGTCTGCACAAGAGTTTTTTGACCTCCTTATAAAGGAGATTTTAAAATTACAAACCTTCTTAATTCTACTAATACAGTTTACAAACCCTCTAATATTACAAAAAGACTTAACATTTTTATAAAATTAAAGAACAAGGGCTTGGCAATCACTCTCCACTTCAACTTTGCCTCTAGGAAGTCTTGAAACTATCTCACAAGCTTGTAGAAGTCCTCTAGCCTCTGCTTCAAGTGGGGAGTTAGCAAAAAATTTCTTAGAGCAACCATCAACTAATCTTCCTCTAGAATCCCTGAGAATACAAGCATATGAGGCAACATTAGTTTTAATTTCAAAAGATGCATCACAATTAACTTTGAAACATCCTGATAATGGTGGAATCCAATTTGTATTTCTGCCCTCTCTCAAGGTTTGCACCTGAGTTGCATAATCTTGTGTGAAATTTTGATTTGAATCTGCCTCATTTCTCACAATAAATCTGTTATCTTTAATAGCCTCAGAGATTTTTCTAACAGAAGAAAGAAATTCATCATTGGCTGAAATAACATCTGTTAAAATTCTCAAAGGATCAGAGTCAGTGCCTCTAAAAATAGCCTCATTTCTCCCTTTCCAAATACTCCAAACAATATAAAAAACCAATTCTCCAAGACCTCTTTTATTAAACTTAGTCTCAGAGAGACTAAGCCTAATAAAGTTAATCCATTTTTTAAAATTAAAAGAAGGAGTAGTTAAAGAGCAAAAATTCAAGGGACTGGCTAACCAAACTGCCCTGGCCCAAGAGCAGTGGAAAATCATATGTTCCACATTTTCAATTTCCATCTCACAAATAGAACACAAATCTGAGTCACAAGATTTTCTAGCTTTTCTATTTTCATTAGTTGGTAATGCATTCTCACAGCATTTCCAAATAAATTTTTTTACTTTGGGAGCCACCTTCATATCCCAAACAGCTCTCCAGTCCTTAGACTGTAACATAAAAGATTGTTGACCTTTATTCTTCCCATGATCCCTATCCTTCTTTTGCTGAGCCATCCATAGCCTCTAGTACATTTCTTTTACAGATACCCTACCATTAGAAGAGAAAGACCAAAAAGGCACATCTTCTAGGTTGTATTTAGGTAAAAAAAATTGAGGCTATGGTTGCTACAGCTTTAGAAGGCAAGTATAAGTTTAGCAAATCTAGTTTCCAAGAGAAAGCCACTGGATCTATAAGCTCATTTACCTTAGTCATAGTACAATTAGCTGGTTTAACAAGAATCTCTTCCCTAGGAGTCCAATTGTCCTCCCAGATATTCAAAGTCTTACCATTACCCACATTCCATTTCAAATCTTTCAAGAAACAGTTTCTACCTTCAATGAGGCTTTTCCAGCCCCATGAACAATTACATCCAGTTTCAGCTTTAAAAAATTCAGTTGAAGGGAAGTATTTCCCTTTAAACAATTTGAAAAGTAAAGATTCTTTATTTAAGTGAAATTTCCAAGCATTTGAAGCCAATAAAGCCAGGTTTTGACAGTGAAATTCTTTAAACCTGAGACCTCCTTCATCTTTACTATTCATTAGAGTTTTCCATCTGATCCAATGGCATCTTCCTTCACCTCGGTTATCCCAATAAAAATTTGAGATTAGTGAAGTTAAATGGGAAGTGATTTTTTTTGGAATTAGAAAGACTGACATAATATAATTAGGGATAGCCCCCACCACTGCCTTAATAAGAACTTCTTTCCCACTCTTAGTGAGCATTTTTGTGTCCCATCTTTCCATGTTTTTCATGACCATTTCTACTAGCCATTCAAGAGATTTCACCTTAGATTTACCCCAAGAAGAAGGTATACCAAGATATTTCCCCAAGTGATCAATTTTATTCATTCTCAGAAGAGATGAGAACTTAACCCTCTCATCATGTGGAGTATTTTTACTGAAGAAAACCCCACTTTTATTGAGATTTAATTTCTGACCTGAGGCAAAGGTATACCAATTCATGATGTTATTGAATATATCTATGTTATTCTCACTTGCTTCAAGAAAAAATAAGCTGTCATCTGCAAAGAGGACATGAGTAACCATAGGTGCTTTTTTAGAGATTGAAATACCTTTGAATAATCCCATTTCAACATAAAAGTCAATAAGGTGAGTAAGAGCTTGGGTTACTATGCAGAATAGGTAAGGGGAAAGAGGGTCCCCCTGCCTTAATCCTTTTTGAGGCTTTTCAACCTCATGAAGTACTCCATTAATTTGTACTTTATATGTAACAGAAGTTACACAGTTCATAATCCATCCCACCCAAGAGGAGTGGAATCCCATTTGATTCAGAACATCTTTAAGAAAATCCCACTCTATATTTTCATAGGCTTTACTCATATCAGTCTTAATAGCTAAAGAGTACTTTTTAGTGTCTCTTTTGTTATTCAAGAAATGAGAGACTTCCTGAGCAATAAGAACATTTTCAAAAATTGACCTGTTAGGAATGAAGGCAGTTTGAGTTTCAGATATCAAACTACCAATCCACTCCTGAAGCCTGAGGGTAAATTTTTTTGATATAACCTTATAGATAAAGTTTGCACAACTTATAGGTCTAAAGGAGGCAACAGTTTCAGGATTCTCACACTTTGGTATAAGTGCTATAATAGTACTATTGATCTCTTCCAGAGAAGAGTTATTCAATATGAAATCTGAGACTATGGCAACAACATCAAATTTGAGAATCTCCCAAAAAATTTGAAGAAAAATCCCCCAAAACCATCTGGTCCAGGGGATTTATCACTTCACAAGGACCATATAGCTTGTTTGACCTCTTCCAACTCCACATTTTTAGTTAAAGCACAATTCATCTCATCAGTAACTACTTTCTTTACTTTGTTAAGTATAGGAGTATAATTCCTATGTCCCACAGTTTTGAAAATATTATTGTAATATCCCACAATTTCTTTAGAAATTTCTTTTGAATCTGAAGTCCAGACTCCATGTTCATTTTTGATTTTAGAGATTCTATTTCTAGTTCTCTTAACTTTAGTTGAGGCATGAAAGTACTTGGTATTTTTATCTCCTAGCCTCAACCAATTATTTTTTGATCTCAAAGACCAATATAACTCCTCTTTTTTCCAAAATTCTTCAAGTTCCATACTCAGAGTATGAAAAAGAGCATTATTTTCTTCATTGTATGGTTCATTAAAGATAATTCCCATCCTGGCTATATTCTTTTTAATTAGAATCCTATTGTTAAGGATTCTTTTCCGAGCCCACATTGAGATATGTTTTTGAATTTGAGATCATTTGTATTTCATTGCTGAAATACCTCTTAAATCCATTATATACCCTTTTTTCCATTTCTCAGTGATAATATTACAAAGATTTGTATCATATATCCAACCTTTTTCCAATATAAATCTTTTTCTGTGTTTTACAGTATGAATACCAAAGTTCAGAATAATAGGAGAGTGATCAGACCCTAGAGGGGGTAACACCTCATTCCAAGAATTTGGGTAAAGTGTCAACCAATCCTGATTAACCAAGATCTCTTGTTGGACCAAGAGAAATTACATCCAAAAGATGGGAGGTCAAGCAAGACATTAGAATCAATGAAAGCATTAAAAAGGGCCATATTTCTCTTATGTATTGCATTAATATTGCCTCCAAGCTTCTCTGATGGAAATCTTATCAAATTAAAATCCCCAAGATAACACCAGAGTTTCTCAACATGAACCAAATCATGTAATTTCCTCAAAAATGAACTTTTATCCTCATCTGCAGTAGGGCCATAGATAAAGTTAAACTCACATAGTTCAATCTTAGAACTGAAATAGGTGCATTGTATTAAGTTCTTATCAGAGCTTACAAGTTTGAAGTTACCTGATTCTTTCACAAAAACTGCTAAACCCCCAGATAAACCAATAGGGTCCACTTGTGAAACAAGTGTCATATTAAGTTTATAACTAAGAGAAATTAGAAAATCAAGTTTTTGTTTAGTTTCAGATAGAAAAAGTACCTCTATATAATGAGCCTTGATTAAATCCACCAAGCTCATTTCTGTCAAGGCTGATCCCATGCCTTGACAGCTCCAAGCTTGTATCATTGAGGGTTTTGGGGTTGATATGGGTCAACCCCGCAAACCTCTTCAGCTTCCATTTCTTCTTGAATCCCTTCCTCATACCAATTTTCAATATTCTCCTCTGTATCAATTTTTTCTAGCTCTAGAGTATCAGCCATCTCATCATCACCACCAGAGATTGGGGCAACAAGAGTTGCTGATACTTGAGAGCATAGATCATCATCAGTTGAGAGACCAAGGTCCTCTCTAACTTGTTTAGTTCTAGTTCTATTCCTTTCAAGAGAACCAAAACAAATAGTTTGATCAGAGTTATCTGTAATAGAAGGGTCAATTTTCACTTTCTCTTCCAATTCAATCAAAGGACTAAGCTTAACATTAGACTCATTAGTGCCACACAGGCTCAACAATTCATTTTCTTTCAGAGGCCTCATTTCAGATTTAAATGTAACACCTTGAATAAGAGTTTGATCTAATTTAACTGTAGGTAAAAGAAGAGAGTTTTGAATAGAATTCATTACCCCTTTGTTCATAGCTACATAACCTTCATTAGTGCCTATTTATCCTTCTTCAAGCACTTCAGTTTTCTTTTTGAGCTTGTTTTTCAAAGGTTTTTTAGTCCTTTGAATGATGTTGTTGTTCTTTTCAGCCTTAAATACAAATTCTTTCTCCCTTTTACCATTCTCAGAAAATTTGATCCAGTTACCCAATCTGATAGTGAGAGTGTTAGGATTATCACAGTTTTTGTCTTTATGAGAGATAATGCCACATTTGAAGCAAAAGTCAAAAAGCTTTTCAAACTTAAAGGAGATCCAGAGAGTCTGCCCTTTAGAAATTTTAAAGTTGAATCCTTCCAAAAGAGGAGTAAGAATAGAGCGCTCTACTCTAGCTCTTATGCTTGGGTCCTCTTTATATTTCAGAGGGTCAGGTAAACAAACTTCAATGACTCTACCGACCTTAGAAGCAATCTTATAAACATTCGACTCCTTAATAAAGAGTGGAGGAACACCGTAAATTCTAATCCAGAAAGCAGTTTCATCTAGAAGAGATGGATTGATAATTGTATCCTCATGCTTTTGTACCAGCACATGAAAACCAAATATGTGATAAGGCCTATTGTTCCAAACAATATCATAGTCTTTCTCTTTTGCAAATTGAACAGTACAGAGGTTAATACCTTTCTTAACAAGCGTAATCCTACCTGTTATACCCCAATGTTGTATAATTATTTTCTTCAAATAGCTTTGATTAACAGAACCTGTAGCTATAATACGAAGTATAATTTTAGGTTCATCAAACTTAGAATATACCACATCTTTGTCTAGAGATAGACAAAGATCATCGTCTTCCTCTTCTTGCTTTCCCTCATTGATGTTCAAGAGTGAAGACATCGTTGACGTATGCTTAGAAGATAATAGTAAAAGAAAACTCTAAAAAGCACTTAAAAGTAACTTTTAGATAATGAATCCTTGCGAAAGTGATAAAGAGGATACTTAGTTTCATAGATCGAAGCCGATCTTAAGTTGAAACTAAAAGTAGAGCGAAAAGTAACCTCCGGCGAAGAGGGTTAAGGTGGGAGTGAGAGAGGAGAAGGAAACAAATGGAGGAGAGGTGATAAATGACAGAGTTATTTGTACAAAAAAATAGCTTACTTTATTGCGCCTGTTTTCTTCAACAAAATTGGACTACTGGTTTTGTCTTTTGGTCAATCACAAAATGTCTAATTTAAAAACTGAATAGTGGTCTACTTTAGACTTTTTTGTTGGACTTAATTATACAAGTTTTTTTTTATATTTTATTTATCTTTTCATATCATCTTTATGAATACAGAAAAACTTATTTGGATTCAGAAGTCAAACAGAAAGCCTTTTTTTTTCTTAGTGTTGCCTCTGCTGTTTTTTCCCTTTTCTTATCTCCTTCTGTCTTTTAATATCATTTGCATGTTTGTGTTTATTAAGTTAGTTTCTATCTTCTCTACCTAATAGTGGTTGTCGTTTATAGTTCTTATAATTGTTGGTAGTTTGTTCTTTTAATGAAGAATTGGGTTTTTCTGTATATCCTATATTTTTTATTTCATTAGTTTCTTATATAGTAGAAAAACAATAGAATCGTAAATGGAATATTTACAACAAGATGCAAAAAAAAGGAAATTATGGACCGTGGACCAAAAAACAAAGTGATGCTTTGTTAGAAATCATGGTTCAAGCAGTCAATTTGGGATGGCGTGATAGTAGTGGAAGTTTTAGAAAGCAAACAATAGAAGAAAAAAATACTTCCTAAGCTTAATGCAAAACTTGGATGTCAAAAAACATACAGTAATTATCAAAGTCGGTTGAAATGGTTTAAAAATCGTTGGAATTCTTTTTCAACCCTAAAACGCTTTAGCTCCGGTTTTGGGTATGATTCAACTACACAAATGTTCACTGCTACTCCTGAAGTTTGGGATGAATATATAAGGGTGAGTTTTCAAAATACTAGTTTTAAGATTTATAAATAATTTAAAAAGTACTAAATTTTATTTTCTAGGCTCATCCAAAAGACTCTGAGCTACGTTATAATAAACAAGAAGATTATGAGTCACTAGGAATTGATGTAGGAAACGTAGTAGCAGTTGGAAAGAAGTCAATTGGATTGGGTAGTGTTACTGATGCAAGGACATTAGGTGTTGAGGAAACTAGTGATGTGCGCATAGATGACTTAGAGTATGATACAGATAGCAGCACATACGTAATACCAACTCAAGTTGATCCACAATCTCACTCTACATCGCCGCTCCAATCTCCTGAATTTTTTGAGGGTTCCAAGCAAAAAGTAACTCAAAAAAAAAAAAAATAGAGCTCAATTTGAAAAAAAAAAACTCTACTAAAAGTGGCCTTATGGGGAAATTTGACAAAATATCCACCAGTTTAGAAGGACTTTATAATTTACTAGAGAAAAGAGAAAATGAAAGAGCAAAGGAGAAAGAATATACGATTTGGGATGCTATCAATGAAGTGCCGAACTTGGATAAGGATACTCGTTTCAAGGCGCTTGGGTTGCTTGATACGAAAGGAAAAAAAGATGTGTTTTTTAAGATGTCTATTAAAGATCGAGAAAACTGGATATCTCACATGACGGGAGACATGCATTAGGATCTATTTCCTTTATTTCAATTTGGTTGATTTTAGCATTTTTACAATATTAATGAACAAATATTATTTTGTTTGAGCATTTTGATGACATTGTTATTTATGAATCAGTTTTATTTGATATGAATATTTCTATATTTGTTAAGGATCCATATTTTTTCTTGAATAAAATATATGTTAAAGTAGTTAAATAGTAAAGTGGGTTAAGATAGTTGATGAATTTGCTTCATAACTTTTGCAGGATAGTACTTCAATTTAGACAAATGGATAGAGAAGACATGGAGGAAGCAAAGATTGAAGTTGTAGAAGAGGAATTTTATGATATGATCAAGAACTTTTTGATGGTATTAGGTGAGATTATTATTGCATTGAAAGAGTCCATTTCTCGTCGCCATATTCCATATCCGATGAATCGACGACCTATCTCTAGCAAAGGGTATACTTATATACATCAAGTATTACAAGAAGAGCCTCAGAGATTCCGAGATTTGTATCGAATGCCTCCAAATGTGTTTATCAAGCTGTGTACTATTATTAGAGATCAAACACCTTTAGAAGATACAAGGTATGTATGTGTAGAAGAGATGTTAGCATCATTTTTGCTTGTAGTGGGACAAGATGATCGATATTGTAGTGTTAAAGAAAAGTTTGGTCGTTCACATTTTACGGCTAGTCAGAATTTTAACAAAATTTTAAAGGCGCTAAACACTATAGCACCACAAAGGATGGTCAAACCTGGAACTACAGTACCTCATAAAATAAGATCAAGTACACGATTTTATCCCTATTTTAAGGTAAGTTTTGTAATTCGATTCAACATTGAATGTCTAAAATTAATTGGACTATTTTAAATTGTATCTCTGCAATATATTTTCGTTTACTTACATTACTAGTAAAATTTTATAACTATAGGATTGCATTGGGGCTATTGATGGAACCCACATTCCAGCCATGATAACAGGTCCAGATTTGAACAGTTATCGAAATCGTCATGGATTTCAATCTCAAAATGTTTTGGCAGCTTGTAACTTTGATTTGGAATTTATTTATGTTCTTAGTGGTTGGGAAGGTTCAGCACATGACTCAAAAGTATTAAATGATGCATTATCAAGGAGAAATGGATTGGAAGTTTTGCAAGGTATTTGTTTTTATTATATTTTTTAATTAAGTACTAATTTTTGTGTATGACATACTAATTCGAATGTATTACACTTTTAGGAAAATACTTTTTAGTTGATTGTGGTTTTTCTAATCGTCGACAGTTTTTGGCTCCATTACGTGGTGTTCGATATCATCTCCAAGATTTTAATGGTAATGGTCGTCATCCTCGAAATCCAAGTGAGTTGTTTAATCTTCGCCACGCATCATTGAGAAATGTATTTGAACGAATATTTGGTATTTTTAAGTCTCGTTTCACACTTTTTAAGAGTGCACCTCCTTTCCCCTTTGAGACACAAGCAGAGCTAGTGTTAGCTTGTGCTGGACTACACAATTTTCTTCTTAAAGAGTGTCATTCTGATGAATTTCCTCCTGCACCAGAAGATGATCCATCCTCTTCGTCGCCTATGGATATAGACGGGGAAAATCATGATTTCATTTCTCAAACTCAACAACAACAAAGAGCGGAAGCTAATACTTGGAGACTTGGCATTGCTGAAGCTATGTGGAATGATAGAACACAAAATGGTACAAACGAGAGTCAATATAATGATGAAGAAAGAGACGACAATGAGAATTAAGAGAATCAAACATAATAAAGTTGATGAATTTTAGTTTCCTTTTTATTAAAGTGATTTTTAGTTAAGCATGGATTTACAAATTGATTTTATGGAATTTTTAGCGTCATACATTCAAATTTATTACGAAGTGTATTTGTTTTATTGGGAGAGATACATTTTTTTCTTGTGTATTATTTAAGTATAAGAATAAATATATATTTTCTTTTTAAAGTCCATTAAAATCTATTAAAATCCATTAAAATCTTAACATAAGAATCCGTCAGACTCTATATAGAATTAAAACGAATCCGTCAAACTCCATTAAAATTTGTGGAGTCTGGAAAGTCTGCGAAGTCTATGGACTTTTAAAAGTCCAAAAAAATCCAACAAACTCCTAATTGAATACATCCCCCTTAGTATCTAGGCTATTCAATATAGTGGCGTATTGATCACCTTGACGGGGGGTTTAGATACAGAAATAGGTAATTGCCGTTGGTATCCGCCAATGACCTTGACAGGCTTGACTAGCCAATAGCCAATGTGGTAAGTTTTAATCATCCGAAAGTGGTTTCAATCACCCTGACGGGGTTTAGAAGACCGTATGAGAGCTTTTAGGTCCACCCTGACGAGGGCTAAGAGACTTTAGAATCCCGACTAGCGTAATAATAGTAATTGAACCCTTAAAGGATGACATTAATTAATAAAGTTTGTGGTGAAACCCTAGCGTGACTCAAGTACTACTTTTCCCTTGCGTCTACCTCAACTACTTGCATTATTTCCATTCTAGTTTAATTAATTTAGTATTTAAATTATTTGCACCCTAGTTTTAGAAAACCAAAACAAACATCATATCTTTTACTTTCCCGTATTTGCAATTATTCCACTATTTGATAACACTAGAGTCAACATATTCAGTCCTTGCGAACGAACTTGATTATCATATATTACTTGGGACAACTGTACACTTGCAGTTAGTGGTTCCTCTATTCTTAGAATTTATTTTATAACACACAAGGACCCAACAGAACCTTATTCGGTCTATAATCAATGTTATACCTAATCATGTGATGTATGTATTCCATATCCCTTAAAAAGTCATTGGCCTTCTTGAATCCATGGTTTCTGGCGGGGGTAAAGGTGTGATAAATAAATAGATAAATAAGATAATAATAAAGGACACGCCCTTGACTACCACGAGAAACTCACTGCAAGTATTAAAGATTGTTCGCAAGTTTAGTTAGTAAGTAAAAATTCGTTGTAGGGATTTGATATGTTAGATCTACTTATGTATATGAAGAAGTGTAGGAGAAATTACTTGTTTAATAGAAAGACAATAAAATTAATAATATTTATTTGGTTTTCAGATCTGGAAAATAATAATGCAAATAAATAAATACTAAAAGAATGGAGATGAGAAATATAGCTTAGGTTTGCTGGTATGCACTTATCCTTCTATTCAATATTCTAGTTATAAGGGTTATTAAAACTCTTAGATAAATATTTAGGATTCTAAATTCTACCTAACCCCCTTCCGGGTGGACTTAGGTGGCGACCTCACAATTACCAGGGGACTTAACTAAGGTGCTCCTACGCCACTAGGTTCTTAGATGAGACTGACCTGCAAATAATGATTGGTGATTAAATCAAACCCTAATGACTATCTAGTTAGGCAAGCCCTTCTGGATCACTACCGCACACTAGGCACTTATGTGGTGTTTCAATAATTAGACACCCCTTCCGGGTGACCATTTACTACTATTAATGGGGTAGTCTATACTCGTGCACTAGCAAGAACTATAGTTAATAAATCAAAGCACATAAAACAGACATATGGTTAAGAAGCTAGAATCACTTTAAAAGGGTTTTCTCAAATAACATAAAAACAAATAAAGAATTAAAAAACAAAGATTATACATATACAAACCCAAGTTACGGGAAAATTAATAAATATCTAAAGACATAGAAATAAACTACGGATAAAAGTAATTAGAAAAAAAGATAAGCTAAAGAATCTAATACAAATTACCCTAATGATAGAGGAAGATGATGGAGAAGATGAGTTTGCTATTTTCCAACTTCTTGTCGTTCTCTCTACAGGTCTTGTTGCTTCTCTTGAATGACTTCTATGATACTTAAGGTTAAGAACTGAGTAAGGACATGTTTACAATAGTTAAAGGGTGTATTTATAGGAGTATAGGAAGCCCTAATTCGGATTAATTGGAGTAGGAGGAAAGCAATTGGACTTCTTTTCCAAATCAAATTCGTTTCCTAAAATATAGGAGAAGGGAAAAACTGATGTTGTCTTGTTTTGTCCATAACTTCTTCAATATTGTTCCGCTTGACTCGTCCTTTGTATTGAAACTGATCATCTCGGAAATCTCTACGCTTTTTCTTCAAACCATTCTTCCAAATTCCCAGCCGTTTTTAAGTTATGATCACTTTAGTGGAAGTGGCTGCTGAAATTCAGATTTACATGTCAACTTTTCTTTTCCTATTTTATCTTTTACATCCTTTATCTCCAATTTCCATCCATATCTTCTTTCCTTTATCTCTTTAGAATTGATTTGGCATCTAATTAATTTCCGTATATCTTTAAAGCTTCACTTTTGTCAAACAATTAAACCAAATATGCTCTAAAAATAATAAATCATCAAATCAAGACAAGAAATAAGAAAATACAATAATATGACTAAAAAATAGAGTATTGACTATCCTAATACACCTAAAGTGATGTCTCCAACCTAGATTAATTCATCACCAATAGGGAGACATCAAGAACCCCAACTCAAAGTTGTATCGTCCCGATACAATAAAGATAAATTAAATTACAAAGCAACTACCCAGAAAGAAGATACAAGCCTAAGTCAATTAAGCACAATGGGAAAGAAGATAGTAGAATATACAAAATAGACTCAAAGCAACTACTCAGAAAATTTCATGTAATAGTATTTACAAACTAAATTGCATGCACACTTGTCATATCCACAATCAATACGGCTTGAATTCAAGATTAGATTAGCTTTGCAATGTAAGAAGGAGAGGTTCATTACTCAGTTTACCAAGGAGGCTATAGATTGTTCATCAAACTTCACTAGTATCCAAAGATCCACTTAACTACTCTCTATTGGCTCAATCACTTCTAGATTACATAGTAAAGAATTATATGGTCTTTAAGGTTGTAATGTTGGCTTAGGGACAGTATGATAAGTATATTTGGATAATTTAGAGTGAGATTTTGGCTCTCTCCTCACTAGCCAACAATGAATCTCCCTAGAGCTTGAGTTACTCTCATAAAACGTTCTCACTCAACCCAATAATTTTCTTGATGCATAAATATAGCATCACCAATAACCCAATTAAAGCATAAAGATGTTCACATAAAAGTTCCACTTTTCCAGTCCAAATATATATCTTCTTTTCATATCAATTTTTTTTCTTTTGTATAGCTATGACTCTCTTTTTGATGTTGAGATATCATGCTATTTCTTCTCATTACTTTTTTTTCTTTTCATGTTTTTCAGCTTTTTTTTCATTTACTCTTACCTCGGCAATGGGTTACAATATACTTAACCCATGAATCATCATCAATATACATAACAAAGCACAATTAATAAGCTCAAAAATCCCAACCCAATAACAATTTCCATAATGGTGGACCCACCAACCCAAACTCAAGCTATAAAACAATTGTCTATGCATTACGAGATTCGAGTGTGGGTCATATGGAAAAGTTATCAAATATAAATGGGTATGGCTTATATATAATGTGGCTAACAAAAAGGATTTAGAAAGGCTACAAGGGGCTGAGAAGGATATAATATAATAAATGGTCAGCAAGCTAAAAGCCAACAAAGGGCTTACGAAAGAACCGCCTTAATCACTTTTTAAACTATACAATTTCGTTACATTTAGCGCGTTCATTAAATGGGGTTATCAACTAGCTTGGATCTCACGGCCTACACACCCATCAATGCGCCCTGAGATTGAACATTCTTCTATCGCATTGCTTACTAATCTTTTCTTCACTATCAATGTGTGTTTCCTGCAAATACTCAAATCATACAAAATAAAGTAGCTCATAAACATACTACTTTCTATCATCAACTTACTAATCTTATGATTTCAAGCTATGAAAAACACTCAACATCTAATCCCCTCTATCAAAAAATTTGATTTATTCCTAAAAACAATAAAACACATAAAAATGGAGATGAGACACAACAAATCCCACACCCCCAACTTAAAAATGAGTCGTGTCCCCACGACTCGAAAAGACTCAATGAAAATTAAAATTTAACAAATATTACAAGTACAGAAAGATGGTAGGGAAGAAAGAAAACATACACTTCGAGGCTATTGCCTCACATGATCAATACCCGGAATAGGGTGTAGTGCTTTCCTTGTATGTAAACTTCTAGTATCACCAATTTTGCTTTCTCTTACATCCTCTTATTCTCCATACCAATCAATCACACTCTAGAAATCTCTTGTTCTTCATCTTCTAAGTAAACGGGCCTCCGTTTGAGCCTCCAAAGATAAAGGTACATGAACAGCTATTTGATCCCCATCAAAATCTGCATTGAATCCCTTACAAACTAATGGATTTAAACAAATAGCACGTCCCTCCACTAAAACTGGCTGGAATGCATGTATACCTAATCTATGCAGAGTGGGTGCTCTATTCAGCAATACAGGATGCCCCTGCATAGCTTCCTGGAGTATTTCCCATACAATGGGTTCTTTTTCCCGAATTTTACTCTTAGCAACTCCTATGTTCGAAACAAGATGTTGTCTAATTAGACCCCGGACTACAAATGCCTGGAAAAGCTCTATTGCTATTTCGCGAGGCAATCCACATCGATGTAATGAAGTGAAGGGACCACGACAATGACGGAACGTCCTGAGTAATCAACTCGTTTGCACAATAAAGTCTCACGAAATCTCCCCTCTTTGCCTTCAATTACATCTGAAAATGACTTGTAAAATTTATTATGACCGTACCTTATTGGTTGTCCGCGGATTCCATTATCAATAAGTGTATCCACGGCTTCTTGTACTAATTTCTCCTGGCACATTACCAATTCTCATGGCGTAGATCTACTTGTTGTCAATAGATCGGTAAGAGTATTGTTCTGATAGATAACTCTTCTATAGAGTTCATTAATATCCGAGCTCATTAGTTTACCCCCATCTATCTGAATGATTGGTCTTAACTCACGAGGAAGAACTGGTAATAACCACAAAACCATCCATTCTGGTTCTATATTTGTTCGAATAAAATGCTTAGTCGATTCCATGTGTCTAACCAAAAAATCCTTTCTTCTTCCAACTTTTCGATCTTCCCATTCATTCACGGTGGGCCCTCCTTCTCCCAATTCTTTCCATTATACCAACGATTTATCTATAATAATTTGTAAATCCAGATCGGCTAATTGTTCTCGGATAGCAGCTGCACCAGTAGAGATTTCGCGATTGCAAAATGTATAGAAGCCCTGGGTAGCAAAAAAAAGTGGGATGCTGTATTTCCAAGATTGGATTTCATATTTGAATGAACCTCGTAATCGTAACAAGGCCTTTGAAGCTTCATTAATCTCGAGTAAAGGACTCTTGATTTGTAGAGGTTTTGGTGTCTTCCTTATGAAAGTTGAAAACTTTTTGCTCTTTGAATTTTTAACAGCCAGCTTCCCTCTATTCTCCTCAAATGTTTTACCCTTTTTCTTCATACTAGAACTTGAACTTTTCTTAATTGTCTTCTTCTCAATGAACACTCTTTAAATTTGAAACTCGTGATTATAAGATGAACAAGCTTTATTTGGGTTAGGAAAGGTTATATGATTATGATTCTATATATGGATTTGATGAACTCTTTCTTGATTGGTATGGGTTTAAGGAATTTTGGAAGAAGATTTGGCAAATTTTGTCTATTTATTATTGGATTCAAAGTGTTTTGATATGATTTGGGTGGTTGAATCTTCTTTGTAATGATGTACGGGATGGATTGGATGTGAATTTATGGTGATTGGGTAGTGTTTTGATGTTTGGGGAAGGTTTGTTGAAGCTTTAATGAAGTTGGGAGAGGTTTGGGAAAGAAAGGAGGTGTAAAGGATATAAAATTCGTGATATAACTAACCTATTACTTCTTTAAAACCCTAAAAATAATTTTCCCGCGCCGCCGACCGGTATACCGGTCATTTCATCGGGTTAGCGGTCTGATACCGTGTCCTCCATTCGCGAACACGGTTTTGTCTAGTTTATCTCAGCATTGTACATGATTTCCCCTACCGTGTGACGGTCTGGCCGCAGCGGCTTACCGGTGAAATCAGCGGCTTACCGGTGGGAGGGTCAGATTTTCTCCGAATTTTTTCCTTTTTCTCCCAAACTCGATTTCTTAGTACCTGAACATCAAAAATACTAATACCTTTCTCAATAATGCAATATAAACTAAAAACAACTAATCTAAACATAAATTAAAGACTTAAAAACATAACAAAATTGCGAGTTGTCTCCCGTACAACACTTTTGTTTAACGACTTTTAAAGTTAGACGTGTTACCTCGATTATTTCTTGATTATATAGCCTCCCCAACAACGGGTTAGGCTATGCACATCTACTATCTGAAGTTTGTGACCTTTCGTGGCTTGTATTTCAATGCGTTTTGCCGAAACCACTCTTGTAACTACAAACGGACCCATCCACGAATTCTTGAATCCCCGTGGTCTATTTTCTCGCTTAGGGGCTTTCCATGCAACCTCGTCACCAACCCCAAACTCACTTATGATTCTAATCTTCACGGTTTTATTGTGGACTCTCTTTTTAGCTTTCTTTGTCACAACTCGGTGTGTTGGTATTCCTCGTGATTCCTCATTCTTTTTATCCACAAAGTGGAATGTTTCAGATTCTTCTTCAATTTGGAGAGTCACGGAAACATCAATTATGTTGTGACTTGTTGCCAAAAATGGGCGTCCAAGTATCAATGGAACGTGTTGACCTGCAACGCTATCAAGAATAACGAAATCTGTAGGTATAGCTAAAGTACCTACTTGGACAAGCACGTCTTCAATGACTCCCCATGGCTTTATCGTGGAGTCATCTAGGAGCAGCAAATTGACATCTTTTCTTTTGGAATCTCCCATGCCTAACTTTTCAAACATATTCTTGGGCATGACATTCCTTCCTGAACCCAAGTCACACATCACTTTAGCTTCGAAGTTACCACCTATATTGATTTGTAGGTACAAGGTTCCTGGATCTTGTATCTTTTGTGGTAGCTTCTTTAGAATTATTGTCAAGCTTTCTTTAGTAAGGTCCACAGTCCCGATCTCAAACCCTACACTCTTACTCTTCTTCGACAAAATCTATTTGAAGACTTTTGGTGATGTAGGCTCTTTATCGATTACTTTGAGTACAGGAACAATGATTTTTTCTGGGCTTGACGTTTCAGATTTAGTATCACCACTAGGATATGTAATTCTTTGTAGATAAGGTGGTGATAGTAGTGGATATGTAAGTGGTATCTCTGCCTTAATCTCTTCTTTTCCAACCTCATTAACCCTGTCTTTGATGTTACTTTGTCTAAATTAAGCTTCATGGGTTCTTCAATTTTTGGAATTTCTACTGCACTCCTCGCAGTTGTACCTTTAACCTCATCCTCACTATCCAATTTTCAATTGTTACCTCGTTTAAGTAAATTTGATTGGTGATGATGGTTGTGTAGGTGGCGGTTCCACCTTACATTCTTCTTCTTGCACCTTTTATGCAATTGTCTCTTCTTTCTCAGTCTCTTTTTCATCTTCTCTATCCACATGCTTGAATTCTTGTTCATCCTCTTTTGCATTCTGATCTTTAACAATTACTTCTTCTAAGCTAAGCTTGGTTGGTTCTTTTATGGTTAAAACTTCGAACCCAACATTGCTATCGCCCAGTTTCATATGTAATACTTGTTGTAATTGTCAATCTTTACTCCATCGCTTGAATTTGTTGGTGCATGATTGCACTTTGATAGGGCAACACTGAGCTTTGCGTCACTTTCTATCCTTTTAGCGGTAGAATCTTGGATAAACTTTGCAAGAGAATCCTTTGAATTAATTAATTCAGAGGAACAATTTATGTCTTTTTCATATAATGTTTTCAAGCTGGTTAATGTTGAGTCCATGAAATTTCCAGGGTTTGTGAGAGCTCATTGTTGGAATCTTCTTGCGGCTTATCCATGAGCTGTGGTGGAGCTCGAGCGTCTTCACAAATCTTACGGCCTTGGGTGAGTTTTGCCCTTAATATTTCTATGTTTTTATCAAATGTCGACTCCCTTTGAGTATTATTATTGGTCCTAGTGGCGTAGGTTGGTTGTGGTTGCAGTGATTGATTTTGATATGTGGGTTTTCTAAATGTTGATCTTGGGAACGCACACTCTTTCCAATGGTGTCCTGGCAACCCACAGTGTGAACATCGATCCATAAAAAAATTCTCCATACCTAAGGAACCTGAAAAGAGACTAAAAAGAGAACGCGTGAAACTGAAAACAAATAAAAACTTCTAACTAAATAAACACAAATAAAACTAACATAAAGATAAATCCCCGGCAGCGGCGCCAAAAACTTGGTGGGGGCAAAGGTGTGATAAATAAACAGATAAATAAGATAATAATAAAGGACACACCCTTGAATACCACGAGAAACTCACTACAAGTATTACAGATCGTTCGCAAGTTTAGTTCGTAAGTAAAAGTTCGTTCACAGGGATTTGATCCATTAGATCTACTTATGTATATAAAGAAGTGTAGGAGAAATGACTAGTTTAATAGAAAGACAATAAAAGTAATAATATTTATTTGGTTTTCAGATATGGAAGATAATAATGCAAATAAATAACTACTAAAAGAATGGAGATGAGAAATATAGCTTAGGTTTGCTCGTATGCATTTATCATTCTAATCAATATTCTAGTTATAAGGGTTATTAAAACTCTTAGAAAAATAGTCAGGATTCTAAATTCTACCTAACCCATTCCTGGTGGACTTAGGTGGCGACCTCACAATTACCAGGGGACTCAACTAAGGTGCTCCTACGCTTTAGGTTCTTCAATGAGTCTGGTCTGCAAATAATGAAAGGTGATTAAATCAAACCCAAATGACTATCTAGTTAGGCAAGCCCTTCCGGATCACTACCGCACACTATATGCTTACGTGGTGTTTCAGTAATTAGACACCTCTTCCGGGTGACCATCTAAATACTATAAATGGGGTAGTCTATACTCGTGCACTAGCAAGAACTACGGTCGATAAATCAAAGCACATAAAACAAATATATGGTTAAGAAGCAAGAATCACTTTAAAAGGGTTTTCCCAAATAACATAAAAACAAATAATTAAAAGTCTAAAACACTTCCATCTCTCCTCTCTTTCTCTTTCTCTCTCTTTTTCTCTTCTTTTCTTTTCGTCGAATCATCTTCACAAAAACCCTAGCTCCAGCCCCGCCATGAGAAAACTCGATCCATCTCCGTCCCTTCGTGAAGCCATGGCTGCCGGATCTGCAGCTCCGTCCGTCAAATCATCTTCACCTCAAAGCTCGTGAAAGCATCGTCGTGAAACCGCTGCTGCTCAAAGCCACCATTCGTGAGCCTTTTCCAGCGAAGATTTGTAGCAAAGCTTCCCTTTCGAGAGTCGCCTTTCTACATCAAAGTTTTATGTTCGTGAGTCATGTTATTATGATCGTTGCATATAGAAACCCTAATTGATCTGGTTTGTTGCTTGGAGTTTTTCCGGCGAAGCCGCCGCCGAAACAGTCTCCTTCAAGCTCCATTTTCGAGGTGGCCACGAGATTAGAACAAAGCATACTTAGTTCATGAATAAAGCATACTCAGTTTTCTTGTTCTAATAGAAACTTGGAAGTTGAATCTAAGTTTTTTTGTTCATGTGAGAAGCTCAACGTGTAGAAGATGAAGCAGATCTATTTAATTTTTCTTTTCTTTTTGTCTTGTTCGAAAGTCAGTAATAGTCTAGTCAGAACCCATTGTGCTTCTTTTTCATTTGAATATGTAATACTCATTGAATATGTAATACTTAAAATACATTTGAGTTGTTATTTTTTTTCTTTTTGAACATCTATTTTTTCTTCTTTTTTTAGCAACTTTGTAATAATTTGAGTTGTTTTTTCCATATAAATAAATTTGAATCAAGAAAATAATGAAACTCAACAACTCATACGAGCATGCTCTATAAAGTTATTGAGCAAACGAGCATGCTTAGTAAAGTTACTGAGCATACGAGCATGCTCAATAAAGTTAACGAGCATACTTAGTAAAGCGACTAAACAAAAAAATTCGAATACTCAGCAACTTTTTCCGATACTCAGTAACTTTTTTCATACTCACTACTCCATGCTCAGGAACTTTTTCCATGCTCAGACTTTTTCCGGCAGTGGTCGGCGATGATCAGCGGTGATCGGTGGTTGTGGTTGGAGCTGAAAATTATTAATAGTTAGTGAAAAAGGATATATAAGAAATGATAAAGGAGGAGAGATATTAATGGTAATGGAGAAAAGAGAATAATGGTAACAAATGAAAAAGAAGAATCTATTTTTTTTCTCTTATATACATTATAAGGGTAGTATTGTCCTAGAGGCCTTTATAGAAAGAAAAATCAGTGGATTCTTTTGTTGCATTAAGATGGTCCTCAAGACCCTATAAATAAATTCATTCTGAATTTTTCTCTACTATCGAGAAAACTATACATGGTGACAGGGGCCGAAACAAAATATTCGCGACATTTATGCTCTAGGCATAGAATAATCCCGCTTAATATTTTTTTTTTTGAATACATATGAGAGCCACTTTGGACTCGGGAATCATTTTGACTCCGATAAGATTCGATCCCAGGACCTCTCGGTCTCTGCGGAGTAGCCTAACCACTAGGCTTAATATTTTGGATGGTTCTATTTATATTAATGTATTATTGTTTTTCTTCGACTAAAAAAAAACAATTTTGAAAACGCAAAATAGAATAGAAGTGTTAATGGAAAAAAAGAAGTAAAATGAGATATGTCTTCCAACCATCTTCCATTAGGCTCTACTGGATCTCAAAATATTACTTTTGAAGCATACTTTTAAATTTATCGTTTCACACTCGTGCATTTCCTGTACATGAATTCTATAGATAATCAATCAAACGTAAATGCGGTTCAACAGTTTGATAAAAAAATGACGTTCAACATAAATAATATTATTTCACATAAAATGACAATAACTGAACACAAACAATTAAAAATAAAAGACATTCAACACAAATTACATCAAATTAATAATAACAAACAGAATTCAAAATTACAACAACATACAAACCATCATAATGACAACACAGAAAAACAACATAACTGAATAATCTATACAATCTAAAGTCAAGTAAATCGAAACAAAATAAATGAATGTACGATAAACATTAAAGACCAAAATAATAAAATTTAAGTTAGCTTTCTCCACAATGAAGCTTTGGATTGCGATAGACTCTTCACTCGAGGGAAAACAAATCCAGACTTAGGAGGATTTCCATCAACTAAAGATTGCTGATAAATTTCTTTACATTCTTGAACCACCTAAAATTTAAAAAAAAAAAAATCATTTAATATAAAAAATGGTACAAAATAAAGTTTATTTACCTCTTTAGCATCTTTACGAGGTATGCCTTCTCGAAGTCCAACAATTTTCTCAACCACTTCAGGCTGTATTTCAAATAAAATTAATAATTAGTAATTATTATTATAAAAACAAAACAAAAAATTGTAAAAATAATTTTTATTACAGGACAATCTGGATGATGCTCAAGTATATCTGTATACACAAGTGTAAATGAATCAGGACTTTCTGAAGAAGCAAGCTCTCTTAAATCTCCTAATATTCTTGCTCTGTTTTCAACTTTCTGTAAAACAAAACAAACTTTGAATAACTAATTAAAGAACTAGACAAAAATACTTCTCACAATTTTAACTTACGGATACACTTATGTATTCTCGGAAAAAATCCATGATAACCTCTTCATCTAATTTCATTCTTTCAATTGTTTCTTCCTTGATATAATTTTTCTATTATTAAAAAACATATTAACTTGTTAAAAAAATGTCAAAAAAATAAGTAAAATAAGGTTAAACTATGTTATTAAAACCTGAGTGAGTAAATGGTCCACATAAACAATAATAGTTTCTTCTAAACAAGCCTCGACAAATCGTCTAAAAGATCTTTCTTCAATATACCTGAATTAATAATAAAATAATTTACTAAGAAATAGAACATTTTTAAATATTTAAAAATAAATGAACTTACATTTTCACATCTGAGAAATAATCACCAAATGTAGCAACAAGGTATTCAGTTACTTGACCTTCTAACCAATCTGAATTACGTAACACAAATTCATATTACATATAATTACGTTAAATTTAAAGATTGAATATTTTACTTTTTAAGTTATAGAAATATAATTAATATTAATAGCTTACCTTTTTGATATAGTTTGATAAGTAACTCTTGTACACCTGGATCTTCAAAGATTACACTAACCGTTTGATGAACAGCTTCCTAGATTAATTAAAGATATCGAGTCAGATCATTGACTTTCACTATGGTATTAACTATTATTATATTCACTTTAAATTTTAAATATAATTTATGTCTCAAACTTTTTGCACCCCACAAATTGTAAACTCTAGAAAAAATAATAATAAGGTGTACCTTTGCAACTTCGAGAAAACCTTTACAAGTATCCTCAAAATTAACCTATAAATAAAAAATGTACGATAATTTAGAAACTAATTTTCATGTATTTCAATTAAAAAAAAAAAAAAAACCTGATCAGCGTAATTTTGTGGAAGAGCTTCAAGAGTACTTGAACTTAACTCCAAAGCAAGATCATAACATCGAAGATTATTATTTATCTGAAATAATAATCAATAATAATTTTTAATAACATAATCATTTCATTTAATTAAATCTCAATTTCACACACCATTGCACATAAAGGTTCTAAACCAATTTCAGAAGCAGGTTCCCCAAGTCTAAGCTTTTCAGCAGCTTGAAAATCAATCATAATCTAAATAAACAAAATAAACATAAGACTAATTATTTTAATTAATTACGAAATGACAATATTAACCTTAAACTTTACCTGAATTATAGCTAAAGCAATTCTATATAACATAACATCAGTACTATTTTCTCGTACAGTTTGTACTTGTTCTCCTAAAATACGAAATAAATCAACAGCAGCTGGTGTATATAATTTTCCATCATCTGTTTTTTTTGGTGGTTGTATTCTATCAGCTTCGAGTATATTCATATACCATTTCTATAAATTAAAATAATTAGTAATTTAAATGTTTAAAAAATAATAAATAATAAAATTATATAAATAATTTACTCTAGTTGTAGCTTGCATTCTTTCAACATAAGCATTCATTAAAGGATCCATTGCACCACTTTCTGAACAAACTTGAGCAAGTGACTCATCAACACCAAGTCCAATTAGATTATCTTGATATTCCACAACCCAACCAGTTACCTTGTAATAAATTTACTATTTTAGCCCCCGAAAAGTTATAAATTAATAGTTTCGAGTACCTTTAAAATCTCGATATTTGTTAGTTCATTGGCTCGATCACTTAGTCCTCTAAGCCATTGAGTAAATCTTTCAGTATATAGATTTACCATGAGTTGGAATATTTCGTATCTGAAAGATGAAAGAAGATTAATATATTGAGGACTAGAATGCAAAAACATGGTAAATTAAGAAAACCTTGGAGGGAAACAAGGAGCCACATAATCATATATATCTCCAAGCTCTTCACCCATCTGAAATTTTACATATCCAAGTTTCATTATTTAAGGGATATTATATAATAAAAAATGAAGAAATAATAACATTATAATATAAACCAAGGAAAAGAACAGACTTGAGCTAAATGGACCCTAGAAAATGCTCTAGTATACAAATAGTTTTAATAAAATTATATTCTTGGGTTTTTTGCAATAATTATATCTATTTTTGAGTTTTTTGCATGAATTGAAAGTTTAACTTCTGAGTTTTGAGTATAATTCGTTACATATGTGCTTCTCAAAAAAAAAAAAAATTGCTTCTAGACCCCTTATTAGCCAAAAACTCCAAAATTATTTTAAAAGACTGGTTTTTTCTCCATTTAGATGTGTTTTTTCCCAAACATGCCCTTAATAATTGAATTAAAATGCATACCGTTCGAGCCTCCTCTATGGCAGTTTTTAAATCTTCCTGAATTTCCAAAAAAAAAAATTAATATAATAAAATTGATGAAAAAAGATATGTTTTTCACAACTAATGACAGAAAATATAAAAAATCCACCTCAGCAAGAAGTTTATCAAAACGTGCTTCAACAGATTTTCTTATTTGCTCATAACATTTATCCTTATAGCCTTTTCCTTGTGCCTGTAATTTCTGTTGCATAACATTTCTAGAAGGACCTGTATTTTTCCTATAAGCAAAAACAAACAAACTTAACACTTTAGCATCTATAAAAACTCTAAAAAAGAACTTATAAAGTAAAAAAAAACAGTGATAAATTACCGAAAAGTAAAAAAAAAAAACATACTTAGCATTTCTACGAGGATTAGCTATGTTTGACATTGCACCATCTCCTTCAGCTTCAGCTAAATCTTCAGCAAGTTGTTGATCTATGATTTCTTGCATTTCAACAACCCTAGGAAAAAAATTAAAAAGTAAAATATTTAAAAAAAAAATTAAATATTAGACTATGAGATTAGTTTAGTTAATTAAACGTACCTTAAAGCACGAACAAGTGTTTGTGGACTGCAAAAAAAAAAACATTAAATAAAAAAATTAGTACTTTTGAAATGTTTTATGAAATAAATCTAATACAATCATGAGTTTCTGACATAAGCATAACATGCTAGCAAAAGCTTTGATTTTTGTTTTTTTTTTTTTTTTTTTAACTTTCATATGTTTTGATTTTTGTGTATATGAGAATACGAAATACCTTTCTTTCGCAAGTTTGAAGAAATTAGAAACATGACCCCATAATGTTTTATCAAATGTTTCCCACGTACGATCTACATCTTCAAAATATTCTCTAAAAAATACAAGAATGAGCTTAAATGATACCAAAAAAAAAAAAAAATTAAAAAAAAAAGTATTCTGATTTTTTACCTTAGTTTTCCAACTTCTTCCTTGTGAGATTCAGCAGCTGCTAAAGCAAATCTGCGTTTTCCATCTAAAGCTGTTAATCTCTGTAAAAATAGATTAAACATTAATTAAAAAAATTAAATATTATGAGATGTATTATTTTATGAATAACTCTTTATACTTCATATGTATTCACAAGCTCTTTATCATCACTTAAAGAATCTCTTGCTTCTGCAGCTTCAACTGATATAGACATCATTCCTTCAACATCCTATTTACATAAACCTAGGATTTATCAAATGTGTTCAATGATTAAGAATAAAGTATATAATTAAATTACCTTGAGAGTCATGTTTAAGTTGTTTCTTGCGTTACTTAAAAGCTTGATTTGATCATGGTTTTCAATTAATGTTTGACATTCTTGACATAACCTAATTTACAATGAAAAATTTCATATTATATCGTAAATATATATATACAAAATTTAATTTTATTGAATCTAATTTATACTTATCAATGCCAATGAAATTTTCTCGAAGCTGGTTTATTGTTTTTTCAGATAAAGAAAGTGATTCTAAACCAGCTTGTGCTTGTTCAACCTGTAATTTTTTGAATACAATGTTAAAATTTAAGATAATTGTTATTTTGGAAGTATTAAGGTAAGGATTTGTATGTAAATAAGAAGTATAAATGTACCTGTTCAGCAACCATTGTACTTAGTTGTGCATCATTTGCCTGATTTTATATAACTTGTAACAGTTAGTAAATGACAAAATGTATAATAAGATCAATATAATTAAAGTAAAACAATTCTAAAGGATCCACATTTCTCATAATTCAATTTAACCTTATTAGATGAGGTGATAACTTAAAAAAGATATAAACAATTCGTAAATAAAATTAGGCAACACAAAAAATCGTGAATATGATGTAATTCATGTATTGTCAATTTAGATAAATAAGAAAAGGCTTCAAATTTGAGCTACTTAGCAATTATTTTCATTTATAGTTTAATTTAGTCCCAAATTCAAATTACTCCATCGTTTCAAAGAAATAATGATCAAAGTCTTAACAAAGAACTTAAATCTTCATTTTATAATTGAAATTCTCCTAAAGGAGATCTACTAGAAATAGATAATACAGCTAAATTGAAATATATTAGCGAACCTGTTGGCGAGCTATGTAATCAGCTTTAATGGAAGCAATGGACTGTAAAAGCTCAGGTAACGGTAAGAGCTTCGCAACCTCGCGCACGGCGGCTTCCCTCGCTTCAACGCCGAGATCATCCGCCATCATCTTGTCTCTTTGTATAAATATATACACAACTCAACACACTGAGTTTGTGTGTATAATATATATATATATATCAACTGAAAAGTTTTATTAGGGAGAAAATAAAAATGAAAAGAAACTTGGAATCGATAATAGAATGTTTCTTATTTTTTAGATTGGATGGGGGTTAATAGATGCAGGTTTGACTAACTGGGTTAAGAAATTTGACATTGACTTATTAATACACATTTGAGAAGACTTGACTCCAGTAATTTCTTTTCTTACATCAATTTCTCCCGAATTTAAGTAATTCTTTTGGGTACTATAAGAAATATTATTTTCATTGAGAATTACTTGTAAAATTTGTTTTATACCCTTATGTGGATATTTGAAGTACATATGCGCATTTAAATTTAAAAATAAGGTTATTGAGTCAAATAGATTAAGAGTGAGAAGAATATGAAAAAAAAAAAATTTATCTTAATGATGTGGTAAAATTGATGAGGGATAATCAAGTAACAAAAAAGAAAGAAGGTAACTATTCCGAAGAAAGTAGAATCAATATAGGTATTAATAGTATGAATGAGGGTAAGAATAAAGATAACTTGAAATGGATATCACCACCAAAAGATTTTATTAAGATAAATTGCGATGTTGCAACAGGTACTAACAAAGCTTCTATCTCGTGTGTAACCAGAGACTTAATAGGGAAAGTGCTCGACTGCAAAGCATGGGATATAACTGTTGAAACTCCAAAGGAAGCTTTTGCTTTAGGTATTCTAAAAGCGTGTATTATGACTCGAGATTTGCGAGAATCAAGAGTTATAATTGAAAACGATTGCCTCCAAGTTATGCTCCCTTTAGAGAATAGACAATTTATTTCTTCTCCCATTATTTGTAATTTTATTAAAAGTATTTACCTTGTGGCTGAAAATTATAATCCTATTTTTCGATAGGTTAATCGTAGTAGGAATAAGCTAGCTGGTGGGGTAGCCAAACATAAGCTGAATGACAATATGGTTGGCTCGTATTTTGACACGTACCCAAGTAGGCTAGTTGAATTGATAAAAAAACGAATCAGTTCCTTCGGGAATTGGTTAATTTGTAATAACTTTGATTTTATTCATAGAGTAATGTTTGCAACAAAAAAAACTTGTAAAATTTGTTCATTTTAAGTCTTTGTAGAATAAATTGGAAAAAAGCATACACAAATACCTCTATTACTTATGGCCAGCCTCCACATTGTAACTTTTTATTATAATTGAGCTAAAAGAACTCTTATTAAGCCTTCAATAATTTTCCCATTTTACGGCAGAAAGATTGGATGCTCGAACGGTATACCGTCCCCAATGGGAGGTATTATCGGCTGCAATTACTAACCGTGAAGTACTTTGTCGACACGGTGTAAAGCAACAGAAACTTGGATGGGTGGAATGGTATACTGGCCCCAACGAGCGGTATACCGCTGAGCAAACATACCATCGCGAAGGTAGGTCCACGGGAAAAGAATTCAGAAGTATTGGAGCCTTTGAATGGTATACCGGTCCCAACGGGCGGTATACCGCTCCCATCGACAAATGAATTCGCTATCAAGCGCCAAGACGAGTGTCATAACAATAGGAGAAACAGTATACTAGCTTCTATGGGTGGTATAATATTGCGAGGCAGTTTGATAACTTCAAGAGGATATTTAGGGTTTCTTACAAGTTATAGCCTAAACCCTATATTTTTGCCTCATCTAGCTCCACTAAAACAATTTTTCCACCTCCAAACTCCATTAAATAAACTTTGAAGCTTGAAAAACCTTCAACAACACACCAAAACACCATCAAATCTATCACCCATCTTTCATAACAACACAAAACACCAAAAATTATCAAGTCTTCAAAGTTCTTCCTTCTTCTTCATAAAGAAAGCTTACATTCTCCCTCCATTCTTACTCACCACCATCCTACCACTATTTAATATCCTTCTACACAACAACCCAAAGAAAAACCAATGATTCAAGTTCAAGAGCTTAAAGTCATACTTGGTTTATCTTTGAGTTGTGAAGAACTGATGCAGTGGCTTACAAGAGGAAGTTACAAAGCATGAATAAGAAGAGGAACAACAAGCTACTTGGAAAAACAAAAGATAAATCAATACTCATCACTGAGGAGAAATCGAACCCCAAGGTAATCACACAACAAACAACAAGGTACAACCTAAGGAAGAGAGTCCCAATCGAGCCTAAGGGGAAATAACCAGTAGTAGTCGATCATGGTTCATCCTCCATTTCAAAAGAAGAGTCATATATTGTTGAACTCGAGCCTCCAAAATTAGTTGTGGCATTGATGAACAAGGTTTCCAAATTAGAGAAGATACAACACAACCGTGTCATAAACAAGTTGTGGTTAATGAGAGACATCGAGCGCATCAAGGTGAAAATCAGAGAAGAAATCCTTGAGACTTCCTTTGACTGCAAATTTTAGGAGATGTGCTACGGCCACGTGCCATATTCTAAAACCTCTCCTTAATTTCTTATTCATGTTTAGTGTATATTAGTAATTTGTAATGCTTTTAGAGTCTTTTTTTAGTCTTGGGGACATGACTTAGTATTGATTTGGGGGTGGGGTACTCGTTGTCCTCATCCTTGTTTATGTGTTTATAACTGCGTTTTGGAAAAAAAGGTTAGCCTCCTCAATGGCTAAAAACACCACAAAATGTTGAGGCTAAAAGAAACTACGCCCAGGAGCGCTCATATGCAAGGTGACATGTTGAGTCTAGATTGAAACATCAAAGTGGCCTTATAGAGGAGAAAGAATTTATATCATCAAGTTAAGGAATCTCAATAGAAACTAATTTAGAGTCTTTAATAAATCTATATGGGGTGAATAGGTTTTAAATAAGAATTACTACTATTTCAAAAACATTGGAAGATAATATAAATTTTGATAAATTGTTTAGGCAATTTTTCAAACACTTAAAAAGAAATAAACAAGACTAATGAAATGAGAAGATTTTACCACTAAGGGCCATAAACCCAACTAAAGTAATGTAAAGTAAATAGAGGGTTAGAGATTACTCGAGCATATTTAGTGGTTCAAACTCCTGAAGGCCTAATCCGCTACCTAGGGTCTTCCCATTAGTATTTTCAAATATTTTATTCCACTAAAATTTCCTATCTCTTAAAGGTGAGGTATAAACCCAATACTACGAGGTTTTTTCTAGTTTTGTCACAACCTGTACGTGAAAGTCAATCTAATCTACCTTGTGAACTTCTACACACAAGTTATCCCTTCCAAAATAGGAAGTTTTTGTACATCTCTTATAAAATTAATGGCAAGTGCTAAGTTCTAATCTAGATGAGAGTATTTATAATGAGTGTTTATATATGAGTTACAAATATGATTCCATTCCTTAGAGAGATAATAAATCAATTTTAAAATCAAACCTTCAATGATGATGAGAAAATGATATTTTTGAATGATTGACAAGTGATTAAATGATCTTGAATTGAATAATCCAAAGTGTTATAGATATGAAAGTTGAAGGTCTAATCGACTATCTATTGGAATGGGGTTTATATAGCCTTGAATGATACCCCTTTGTTATAGATCCAAATTTTTTTTAACATAAAATGGTGTAACGTTTTGTTAAAAAACAAATACACATTTTAGTTGTATGGTAATATTTGCCCGTTAAGCATTAAATGATCCAATAGTTAGAAATCAAACGTCTATTTTATCAGAAACAGTATAACAATTTTTTATACATGTTATGGGTTTATTCCCTGACATGTTTGTGGCAAGGTTGTCGATCGATTCTGACTTTTTCTAGCATTTAACTAAAAATGGTATGACGTTTTGACTTGAAAAATGGATAACTATTTTGTTCTGGAATGCTGTTTTAAGGTAGCAAGGTTGCCGATTTTGTTCTATATAAACCAAGATCTAAGTAAGAAAAGGAAAGAATTGATTAAGTGCAAATGTTTTTAAAGGATGGATGCATTTAAAGATGATTTATAATAACGAGAGAGTAATTTGTCACATAAAAATATTTTAAGGCTAATTTAGAAATGATTTTTGCCAACATTCATCCCCTTTTTTATGATGACAAATTATGCACAAAAATATCATGGTCAAGAAAGGAAATGCAACTCTTAGTCTTCAATAGGCATGACTCCCCCTCCCATTGTGCATGTAGCAAAGACAAGTTAAATATAGCTTTAGAAAACATATGTGCACATAATAGAGTCTTCAATAGGCATGACTCTCTCTCACATAATGCATAAAATAAACTATAACTTTTCTTTCCATACATGTAAGTGAGCTTCTCCTCCATCCGTGCCTTCCTAAAAAAGAGTAAGACATGGGTAAAATAATAACAATAAACACGAGAGAAGCCTATAGAAATATCGTATCAATTTCTGCTATAATGGAACAGGCAACACTATTTTGTTTTCTACTAGACCTAGAGACAAGGGAATGGCCT
The DNA here is from genome assembly GCA_029959085.1 of Nemophila menziesii. Lineage (NCBI taxonomy): Eukaryota > Viridiplantae > Streptophyta > Magnoliopsida > Boraginales > Hydrophyllaceae > Nemophila > Nemophila menziesii. The sequence goes on along the minus strand of JARWIR010000048.1, from coordinate 1,971,748 downwards.
AGAAATTGACAACTGCCACTAGTAATTTCTATATCTAGTTTCAAATTAGCATAGTCAAAATCAACGTAACCAACAAGTTCACCAATATATGTTTGGGATACCAAAGTCCTAGGTTTGTGGTGCCTTTAAAGTAGCCAAATATTTGTTTAACATCGCTAAGATATGACTCCTTAGGACAAGATTGAAATCTAGAACATAGAAATATGGGGGACATAATGTTGGATCCACATGTAGTAAGATCAGATAAACTACCAGTCATACCTATATAGATCTTCTCATCAACATCTTTACCATCGTCGTCTTTATCAAGCTCTGTGGTTGTGCTCATAGGTGTTCCAATTTATTTGGCACTTGCATTTGATAAGCTCCTTGACATATTTGTCTTGGTTCACAAGATTCTATCATCCATTTGTTTGATTTGGAGTCTAAGGAAGAAATTTAATTCACCCATCCTGCTCATTTCAAATTCCCTATCATACTCTTAGAAAAATCTTCACAAAGAGATTCATCAGTAGAACCAAATATAATATCATCCATATAAATTTGAAAAATAAGCACATCATCAAGTTTTCTTTTAATGAATTAAGTAGAATCAATGTTACGTCGTTAAAAGATTCTTGAACAAGAAAAGAGTTTAGCCTTTCATACCAAGCCCTAGGATATTTTTCTAAACCATATAAAGTTTTTCAAGTTTAAAAACATGATATGGAAAACTAGGGTCTTTGAATCCTGGGGGTTATTCTTGACATGGCTCTAAAAATTGGTCTTCTTCTTCCGCTCTGTTTTCATGGCCGCTAACAACCTTGGTCTTCTTCTTCGTTCTGTTTTCATGGCCGCTAACAACATTTAATTCTCCCTTCCCTTCTCTTCTCTTGTATCATGATTCCTATCATAACCAAACAATTTGTACATGATTCCTGCCTCCTTCTATTTCTCTCTCCCCATCTCCTAAATTTCATCCATATGATATGAGTTTTATGGCTGTTTCTCCACATGCAATGGACAATTACTTGTGTTTTTGCAATTGACTTCGTTTGACTTTCCAAATGCTATGAGGTGTCGACACAAATTTCTTCATCACAACAAAATTAGAAACTGCATGATCCTCCTGCATTAATTATTGCAAACTGAAATACTTTGTCTACCATTTGGGTCAGCTTTCTTACTTGCTTTGACTTCTTTTTTCCTAATTTTTGTTACTTTATTATCTTTTCCTTTCATTTAATCTCACATAAATTGAGGATTTTGAGTTTATCATCAATGATTATAAATAGTCTTACTCTTATAAAGTCTTTGATCTTCTAAAAATTTGTTTTTTAATCACATGCAAGATAAAAGATCGATGGCCTAGAAAAAGTCATCTGTAAATTTCTTTGTTAACTTTATATAAATAGATCGATGGCCTAAAATAGTACCATAGTTGTTTTTCACAAATTTGTTTTGATTAAGAAGAAAGCCGAAGTTTTCTACTTACGTCCATATGGGTCCTAAGTGTCATACAACTAGTTGATCTCCTCTTTCTGGCCAAGAATTTTAGAATCTCTCAACAAGTAACTTGATTCTTTGTTCATCCGAGTTGTTTTCTTTGTTTTGATATATCATTGGGGGTTCATTTGGCACAAGTAGAAGATTTTAATTGAGAATTACAATTTCACAATCTAAATTTTGGCTGATCTGCTAAAGGAATCGATTGGGTATCTATTTTTCCAAAGCAATCGAATGGGTATCCACTTTTCCAACGCATGCAGGACGTTTTTTTTCTTTGGTTATAAGGTTAGCTTTCTGTCTCTAAAAGCTCATGCAACCTAAAATGGCGATTACTTTCTGTCTCTAATAGATAATATGTTGTTTTGGAACTGTCTAAGGGGCTTGGGCACCCTTGACTAAAAAGTCCTTTAAAGCCCTAATTAGTAAAAATAATTGCTCTTTTGTGTGTCTTTTCGAGACGAGACTTCGTCAGAAAGATTTTAGTGCTTGTTCTCACTTTAAGAATTTTAATAATATTCATATAGTGGAACCTGGAGGAAGAGCTTATAGGTCCGGGGGTATCTTACTATTATGGAAAGATATGATGAGTATTTCTGTTAAATTTGCTTGTTCTAATTATGTGATAGTAGAAATTAATGAATCTATCAGCTTTTCTTGGTATCTCATTTGTGTTTATGCTCCTACTAATAATGATGATCGATTTATATTATGGCAAACCTTATCTAAGAAGATTAATCAACTTGATAAACCACACATTATAATTGGGGACTTTAATGATATATCGAGATTTTCTGAGAAACAAGGGCGTAAAGCTGCTAATATATAGATCGTATTATTAAGTTTAATGAGTTCATCAACAAAAATCATCTAGTTGACCTGCCTAGCAAAGGTTGTTTCTTTACTTGGTCGAATAACCGAGGAGTTGAAGATAATGTCAAGGAAAGACTAGATAGAGCTCTCGCTTCAATGGATTGGTGCGCCAATTTTCCTAATGCACTACTTAGAATTCCACCTGCGATTGGTTCGGATCACTCTCCATTAATTCTGTGTAGAGATACAAAAAAGGGTAAAATTAATAAATACTTCATGTTTGAATCAAGATGGTTGGAACATGAACAATGTAAAGAAGTTATCAAGAAAAATTGGAATTCGAAACAATTATGTGATAGCGTTGCTGACTTTCGTGATAAAACAGATGCGACTTGCCTGGCACTTAAAGGTTGGAGTAAAAAATGTTTCTTTAATAATAGGAAAAGAATTCAGGAACTGCAACAGGAGCTGACACTAGTTATTAATGATCATATATCAGAGGAAAATAAATTGAAAGAAAGATATATTAAAGATAATATTGAAGAATTATGGCGAATTGAAGAAATGTATTGGGAAGATAGGGCTAGAGATCTTGCTATTACAAAGGGTGATAAAAACACAAGATATTTTTTCGCGAAAACAATGAAAAGGAGGAAAGTGAACAGAATATGTGCCATTAAAAACAAAGAGGATAACTGGGTTGAAGAACCATCTGAGATTAGTGAAATAATTCAAGATTATTATATGAATCTGTTTAAAAATAAAGGTACGTCAGATTCTAATGATATTACTCAACATATTCCCTGTAAAATAACTTTTGAGATGAATGAAGCACTGGTTAAGTCACCTAGTACTGAGGAAATTAAATATGCTGCATTTAGTATGTCGGGAAGAAAAGCTCCAGGTCTTGATGGTCTTCCTGGGAAGTTTTATCATGAGTTTTGGGAGATAATTAGTGAAGATATTATTAACGTTGTCAGGGATTTTTTCGACCATAATATGGATATTAGTAAAATAAACGACTCTGTGATTACATTAATACCTAAAGGGAATTCGCAAGAATCGGTAAAGGATTATAGGCCTATTTCGTGTGCTAATTTTTGCTACAAGATAATTAGTAAAATTATGGCTTCAAGACTACAACTTCTTATGGATAAAATTGTTTCGCCAACACAATCGGCATTCATTAAGGGTCGAAATATTCAAGATAACATAATTATAGCTCACGAAATTTCCTATTTTTTAAATACCAAAAGGAGGTCAAAGAAATACTATGGCGCAGTTAAAATTGATATGGAGAAAGCATATGATCAGGTTAACTGGGATTTTCTCTGTAAAACTTTAAAGGCTCTTGGATTTTGCAAAAAATGGATTGATTGGGTAGAAACTGTATTTCATCAGTTTCTTTTCAAGTCAAAGTTAATGGTCAAAGATTGAGGAAATTTAAACCGGAGCAAGGTCTTAGACAAGGGGATCCACTATCACCGTTACTCTTCTCTCTTCTTACTGAGAGTTTGATCAGCTTAATTAATTTCCACTGCAGAGAAGGCTCAATTCAAGGTATTCAAATTACGAGGAACTGTTGATGTCTCCTCATTTGTGATAGATTTATATTAGGATGAGACATCATTTTTAGTGTTTTAGAAGTCATTATAGTCGATTTTCTTGAGAAATGCTACACTTTCCTATTTTGAGTCTTGATTTAGTAAAATAATATTTTTAGAGCATATTGGGTTTAATTATTTATTTAGTGTGAAGCTTTAAAGATAATTATGGAGATTAATTAGATTCCAAGTCAAAGACTACAACTTATGGAAAGAGATAGACATGGTAATTGGAGATAAGGAAAGAAAAGCTAAAAACATGGAAAAGGAAAACCTGCCTTAATCCTGAATTTCTGCACCTACGACCACAAATCAGCTTATATCTCAAGAACGGTGTGGAATTTGGAGAAACGGTCAAGAGCAAAGTTGAAGAGCTTTCCGAGACGATCAATTTGGTGTACTCATACGCGTCAAACGGATGAATATTGAAGCTGTTAGAGCCAAAAGAAAATCGGACCTGATTTCATGTTTTTAGGGTTACGAATTTGAGTTGGGCTTGGAGTCCACTACTTACTTCTCCTTCAAGAAAACGAATTAGGGCTTCCAAGATACCTATAAATACACCCTCTTATCATTGTAAACATGTCCTTGCTCAATTGCAAAGTATAGGCTTAGTCTTTACTTATATTTTCTTAGTTTTAAACAATAGCTTAGTCCTTTAGTTAGATATTCATCCTTAGAATCAAGCTATTCATCCAAGAAGCAAGTTGACCTGTAGAAGAAGACAAGAAGAAGAAGATTGGAGACTGACAACCCCTCTTCTACATCTCACCTTCTCTATATTTAGAGTAATTAGCTATAGATCTATTCTCAACCATATTTCTAAGCGGTTATTCTGTAAGTTTACTTTTAATTGTTGGATTATTATTTTGATCTTTAAATACTATTTGTTATTTTAATTGGTTAAGCTTGGCGTATATTGTATTATGTGTTTTGACCTATTTCCTAGATCTGATCAATCTTAGGATTAATCTTAGTTATTGACAACACCACATAATCGTCTAGTGTGACTAGATAGCCACTAAGGTTTGTTGCAATCCTGGTTAATATATAATGCTTAATGTGACAGGTTAGAATAACAATTTAGTAATAGACGTAGTAATCCTAATCTATTAGACTTACTTTCATATTAGTTATTTGTTTTGTATAATTGTTTTATTTATTTATTTGCATTAGATAGTTATTTACCTTTTCATATTTTATTCAAACATCTAAATTCATCTACGCTTGTTAATCATAAATTGATCTAACGGATACAATCCCTGCGAACGAACTTGACTTATCATTAAAACTTGCATACGATCTGTGATACTTGCAGTGAGTTCCGTGGTTATCAAGGGTGTGTGACTCTTTATTTATCTATTATTTTATCACACCTTTGCCCCCACCAAGTTTTTGGCGCCGCTGCCGGGGATTTATCTTTAAGTTAAATCTATTTTGTGTTATTTAGTGTAGAAGTTTTTATTTGTTTTCAGTTTACGCGTTTTCTTTTTAGTCTCTTCTCAGGTTTATTAGGTATGGAGAATTATTACGCACAAAATATGCATGGGGCCCAAAGTCAAAATTTTTATCAAGAAGGTTCGAGCTATCAATTTCAAGCTCCACCACAACCCATGCATAATCCACAAAAAGAAGATATAACCAAGCTCGAAGGAATGATGAACGATTTATTGAATCTGGTTCGAATGTCCATGCAGCTCAACAATGAAACATCCAAGGAGCTAACTGCAAAAGTGGAAGCCTTGGAGACACAAGTCACTCAAGTGACCAATTCTTTTCTGAAAGATCAACAAGAGACTCCACCGTTAATCCGAAGTATCATAGAAGAACAGGTTCGACTAGCTCTTCCGTCTCATCTAGTTTTTGAAAGTATAAGTTATTTGGAAAACATGGAAGAGCAACATGCGGCAAAGATAGATGCTAATACAACCTTAATACGTTCTATGCACCAAAAATATCAAGCAATGGAACAAAGATTAACGGACCTCACTACGATCAATCAACAGTTACAACAAGAATTACATAAGAAACTGGGTTATAGCAATGTTGGGTTCGAAATTTCAACCGTAGAAGAACCAACCAAGCTTAGCTTAGAAGAAGTAATTGTTAAAGATCAAATTACAAAGGAGGTTGAACCAGAATTCAAGTATGTGGAAGAAGAAAAAGAAACCAATAAAGAAGAGACAACCGCACAAGAGGTGCAAAAAGAAGGAAGTAAGGTGGAACCACCACCTACACATCCGTTACTATCACCACTTCATCTACAAAGAATTACTTATCCTAGTGGTGATACTAAAACTAAAACGTCAAGCCCAGAAGAAATCATTGTTCCTATACTCGACGTCCCATACATGCAAACTGGCCTAGGTAAACAAATTGATGATGATGCCATTGAAATCGATAGCGATGTTTGGTTCGATGTTGTTGAAGAGTTCAGCCTTCAAGAAGAGGAGGAAGTGGAATCATCACAAGTTCCACTTAATGAGCTAGAAGAACAAAGCACGATATGCATAGAGGACGTAATCGCATATAAAGAGCCTACACCACCGATAGTCTGCAAGGAAGATCTATCTAAAAAGAGTGATAGTGTAGAAGTTGAGAGTGAGAATAGGAACCGTACTAAAGAAAGCTTGACAACCATTCCAAAGAAGCTACCACAAAAGATGCAAGAATTTGGAGCTTTATATCTCCAAATTAATATAGGTGGTAATTTCAAAGCTAAAGCGATGTGTGACTTGGGCTCAGGAAGGAATATCATGCCCAAGAGTCTGTTCGAGAAGTTAGGCATGGGAGATGCCAAAAGAAAAGATATTGATTTGCTGCTCCTAGATAATTCAACGATAAAGCCATGGGGAGTCATTGAAGACGTGCTTGTCCAAGTAGGTACTTTAACTATACCTACAGATTTTGTTATCCTTGATAGCATTGCAGGTCAACATGTTCCATTGATACTTGGACGCCCATTCTTGGCGACAAGTCACAGTATAATTGATATGCATAGGGGAACCGTGACTTTCCAAGTGGGAAAAGAATCTAAAATATTCCACTTGGTGGATGAAAAGCATGAGGAATCACGTATAGAAGCCCCGACACTCCGAGTTGTGACAAAAGAAATTAAAAAGAAAGTCCACATTCAACCCGTGAAAAAGAGAATCAAAAGTGAGTTTGGGGTTGGTGACATGGTTGCATGGAAAGCCCCCAAACAAGAGAATAGACCACAGGGATTCAAGGATTCGTGGATGGGTCCGTTTGTAGTTACAAGAGTAATTTCGTCAAAACGGATTGAAATACAAGCTAAGAAGGGTCACAAACTTCGGATAGTAGATGAGCATGACCTAACCTGTTATTGGGGAGGTTATGTACGCAAGCCTTAATCGAGGTAACACGTCTAACTTTGAAAGACGTTAAACAAAAGTGCTGTACGAGAGACAACCCGTAGTTTTTTTAATATTCATGTCTTTTACGTTTTTAATTTATGCTTAATTTAGTTATTTTTAGTTGATAGTGCATATTTGAGAAAGGTATTAGTGTTTTTGATGCTTAGGTATTGGAGAAATCGAGTTAGGGAGGCGAACAAAATTTTTTTCAGACAGAAACTTCGGCAAGTAATATCTTTGCGCTCGGATGTCGGAATCAGGTGATTTTTGAGCCTAAACTGCATAACTTTTCGAGATCTAGCTGTTGGGGAGGTTTCTGTCAGGTGCGGTACACCGTAACTTAGCCGCGGTGCACCGCACGGTAAAAACCCGTGCCACGGGGTAGAGCTACGGGTTTTATCCAGAAACGAAAAAAAAAATAGCTGATGGGTCCGGTATACCGGACCCTATACCGTTCCATGCACCGCACAAACACGTACCACGGGGTCCTACCACGGGTTTTTTGACGTAGGAGGCGCGGAGCACCCCCGCGGTACACCGGACCATGGTCCGCAGCTCAAAAACCCGTACCACGGGGTCCTACCACGGGTTTTATCCAGAAGCTAAAAAAATTTGATCATCAGATGTTCCGGTATACCGGAGGATATGCCCGGTATACCGCGACACGCCGCCAGAGAGAGAAAGTTACGGGTTGAGCTTATAAAAGAGATATAGAGCTATTAATTCCGAATTTAATAAACCTCAAGCCTCTTTCTCCTCTCCAGAACTCTCCCAACTCCATTAAAGCTTCAACAAACCTTCACCAATCATCAAAACACCACCAAATCACCATGAATTCACATCCAAAGCCTTCCCTACATCATTACAAAGAAGATTCAAACACCCGAATCATATCAAAACACCTAGAAACGGAGAATCAAAGCCATGAATTTCAAAATCTTTTCCCAAAATTCCTTAAACCCATATCACTAAAGCTTGGTTAAATCATACCCACATAAAGAATTGTCATCCTAACACCTTTCCTAACCAAAATAAAGCTTGTTCCACCTATGATCATAAGTTACAAATTTCAAGAGTGTTTAAAGCTTTGAGTTGGGGGTCAAAGAGATGATGAAGAGAATAGAGATATTATCAAGTGTATGGGATATAAAGAATCAAAGCAAGGTATTGGGTAAACTCTAGAAGATTTCAATTGAGATGGGTACTAGTTTGGGAATAAATACAAGGTAAATCGGATCAAGAGAATAGAGGATGCCAATACCTCTTCTAATCAAAGATTCCTATATCAAAGATGAACAAAAGCTTCTGGGACGCTAGTAGCTGTGTGCAAAACATATTCCTGAATGAAAAACTGTCACATGAGAGATTATTCAAAGAGCAGAATTGGAAGAAATTATCAAGAGATTTCTAGAGTGTTATTGATTTGGATGAAGCATAAGAAGATGTAAGGGAAAGCGAAATTGGTGACAATAGAAATTTACATACATGAAAGCACTGCACCCTACTCCGGGTATTGATCAGGCGAGGCAATTGCCTCGAAGAGTATGTTTTCTTTCTTCCTTACCAACTCTTTTATGTGCAATATGTGCTAAAATTTTAATTTTCTTTTATTTTATTTTTGAGTCTTTTCGAGTCGTGGGGACACGGCTCATTTTTGAGTTGGGGGTGTGGGGATTCGTTGTCTCTCATCTCCATTTTTCTGTTTTTTAGGTAAAATTAAAATTTTTGAGAAGGTTTAGATGTATGTAGAGTGTGTTTAATAGCTTAAAAGCATAAGCTCAGTGAGTTAATGATACTAAGTAGTATGTTTATGAGCTATTTTATTTTGTATGCTTTGAAGTATTTGCAGGAAAACACACATTGATAGTAAAGAAAAGATTAGTTAGCAATGCAATAGAAAGTATGTTCGATCTCAGGGAACCTTGAGAAGTGTGTAGGCCGTGAGATCCAAGCTAGTTGACAAACCTATTTGATGAAAGTGCTAAAGGTAAGAAAATAACGAAATTACATAGTGTAGAAAGTGATTAAGGCGGTTCTTTACTATTGAAGCCCTTGAAGCCTTTTTATACCTTCTCACCTTGTCATTTTTTATTTTATATGCTATATCCTTCCCAGCCCCTTCTAGCCTTTCTAAAGCCTTTTTATTTAAACACATTATAAGCCATATCCCTTTAGATTATAGGACTTTTCCATATGACCCGCACTCGAATCGCGATGCATAGACAGTTGTTTTAGAGCTTGAGTTTGGGGTGGTGGGTCCACCATTATGGGAATTGTTATTGGGATGGGATTTTGAGCTTACTAATTGTGCTCTGTTATTTATATTGATGATGTTTCACAGATTTGTATTGTAACCCTTTGCCGGGGTAATAGTGAATGAAAAAGAAGCTACGAGCTAAATTTGCCAACAAGGGCATAAAAATATATATATATGAGAAAATTAGCGTGATATCTCAACATTAAAAAAGAGTCATAGCTAAAGAAATTGATTTGAAAATAAAATATATATATTCGGACCGGCAAAGTGGAATTTTTATGTGAACATCTTATGCTTGAATTGGGTTATTGGGGATGCTAAAATTATGCATCAATAAATCATTGGGTTGAGTGAGAAACGTTTTATGAGAGTAACTCAAGCTCTAGGGCGATTCGTTGATGGCTAGTGAGGAGAGAGCCAAAAGCTCACTCTAAATTATCCAAATATACTTATCATACCATCCCTAAGCCTACATTACAACCTTAAAGACCTTTTGATTCTTTGCTATGTAATTAAGAAGTGATTGAGCCAATAGAGAGTAGTTAAATGGATCTTTAGATACTAGTGAAGGTCGATGAACAATCTATAGCTTCCTTGGTAAACTGAGTAAAGTTCCTCTCCTTCTTACATTGCGAAACTAATCTAATCTTGAATTCAAGCCGTGTTGATTGTGGATATGAGAAATGTACAGGTATGTAGTTTATAAATATTATTACATGAAATTTCTGAGTAGTTGCTTTAAGTTTATTCTCCATATTCTTCTATCTTCTGTCTTCTGTGCTTAATTGACCTAGGTGTGTATTTAGAGACTTCCTTTTGTTTTTATCTTTATTGTATCGGGACGATACAACTTTGAGTTGGGGGTCTTGATGTCTCCTCATTTGTGATAGATTTATATTAGGATGAGACATCATTTTTAGTGTTTTAGAAGTCATTATAGTCGATTTTCTTGAGAAATGCTACACTTTCCTATTTTGAGTCTTGATTTAGTAAAATAATATTTTTAGAGCATATTGGGTTTAATTATTTATTTAGTGTGAAGCTTTAAAGATAATTATGGAGATTAATTAGATTCCAAGTCAAAGACTACAACTTATGGAAAGAGATAGACATGGTAATTGGAGATAAGGAAAGAAAAGCTAAAAACATGGAAAAGGAAAACCTGCCTTAATCCTGAATTTCTGCACCTACGACCACAAATCAGCTTATATCTCAAGAACGGTGTGGAATTTGGAGAAACGGTCAAGAGCAAAGTTGAAGAGCTTTCCGAGACGATCAATTTGGTGTACTCATACGCGTCAAACGGATGAATATTGAAGCTGTTAGAGCCAAAAGAAAATCGGACCTGATTTCATGTTTTTAGGGTTACGAATTTGAGTTGGGCTTGGAGTCCACTACTTACTTCTCCTTCAAGAAAACGAATTAGGGCTTCCAAGATACCTATAAATACACCCTCTTATCATTGTAAACATGTCCTTGCTCAATTGCAAAGTATAGGCTTAGTCTTTACTTATATTTTCTTAGTTTTAAACAATAGCTTAGTCCTTTAGTTAGATATTCATCCTTAGAATCAAGCTATTCATCCAAGAAGCAAGTTGACCTGTAGAAGAAGACAAGAAGAAGAAGATTGGAGACTGACAACCCCTCTTCTACATCTCACCTTCTCTATATTTAGAGTAATTAGCTATAGATCTATTCTCAACCATATTTCTAAGCGGTTATTCTGTAAGTTTACTTTTAATTGTTGGATTATTATTTTGATCTTTAAATACTATTTGTTATTTTAATTGGTTAAGCTTGGCGTATATTGTATTATGTGTTTTGACCTATTTCCTAGATCTGATCAATCTTAGGATTAATCTTAGTTATTGACAACACCACATAATCGTCTAGTGTGACTAGATAGCCACTAAGGTTTGTTGCAATCCTGGTTAATATATAATGCTTAATGTGACAGGTTAGAATAACAATTTAGTAATAGACGTAGTAATCCTAATCTATTAGACTTACTTTCATATTAGTTATTTGTTTTGTATAATTGTTTTATTTATTTATTTGCATTAGATAGTTATTTACCTTTTCATATTTTATTCAAACATCTAAATTCATCTACGCTTGTTAATCATAAATTGATCTAACGGATACAATCCCTGCGAACGAACTTGACTTATCATTAAAACTTGCATACGATCTGTGATACTTGCAGTGAGTTCCGTGGTTATCAAGGGTGTGTGACTCTTTATTTATCTATTATTTTATCACACCTTTGCCCCCACCAACTGTCCTAGATTGACTCACCTTTTATTTGCAGATGATGCGTTATTTTTTATTAATCTTAATCAAACGGAAATCGAAGCTTTTAAAAATTTGATTACGGAATATTGTAAGGCGTTGGGACAAAGAGTCAATCTTAATAAATCTGCGATTCTTTTCTGCAAAAATACGCCCGAAATTATGAAGGAAGAGGTATCAAGTATACTTAATATTAGAAGTACTAATGATCTCGGAAAATATCTTGGGTTACCTTTAACACTCAAAAGGGCTAAAAGTAAAAATCTTAATTATATTAAAGATAGATTATTGTCTAAATCAACTAGCTGGATATCATCACTTTTATCAGAAGGAGGTAAGGAAATTCTTATTAAAGCTGTTTTACAAGCTATCCCAAATTATGCTATGTCTATTTTGGAGTTTCCTAAGACACTTTGTAAGAAATTATCGAGTATTGTTGCAAATTTTTGGTGGGATGCTGTGTATAGAAAAAGAATTCATTGGGTCAACTGGAAAAGAATGTCAAGATCTAAGAAGATTGGGGGTTTAGGGTTCAGAGAATTTTATAAAATGAACTATGAAATGTTAGCTAACCAAGCTTGGAGACTGCTTAATAACCCTGAATCATTTGCTTACAAAATCCTTAAAGCTATTTATTTCCCTAATTCTAATATGATTGATGCAAAATTGAGTAAACGAAGATCTTGGCGTTGGGCAAGCATGTATAAAGGATTACAATTTTTAAAGAAGCATATGATATGGCAAGTGGGGAATGGGAAGAGTACGAATATATGGAATCATTGTTGGATTAGTAAAGGTATCTTTCTTCAAAAACCAAATAACTGCTCAATTAGTTTTGTGCATGAATTGTTTAATAAATCAGATACGGGGTGGAATAACGAGTTACTAAATCAATATTTTTCAAAAGAAGTGGGTGATTATATTAAAAAAATTCCGAGATGTATGATAGATGACGAAGATAAATTGATATGGCCATATAGTAAGAATGGGGAGTACTCCACCAAATCAGGATATCATATTTTAGTTAGTGAAGAAATGGCTCAAGAGACGCAATCATCTAATGTGGGAGATAGTATAGATAACAACATCTGGGATATAATTTCGAAAAATAATATACCGTCAAGGATTAAAAAAATTTGTTGGAGAAACTTCAATAATGCTCTACCGGTTAAAAATAATCTTAAGAAATGAAAGTGTGTTAATAACGAGATATGTGAATGGTGTGAACTTGAGGACGAAAATATTGTACATTTATTGTTGAAATGTCCTTCTAGCATTGAGGTATGGGCTTTATCACCATTACAGATTAAGATCGATCAAAATTTTATGGGTACGTTTGCTGAATGGTTTAAGCAAATTATTGATGGTTATAGCAAAAATGGTTGGGAGAAGAAAAAGGTAATAGCATATGTGATGATAATTTTATGGAATATATGGAAATAGAGAATGAAATGTTTTCACGAAGGAACTAAATGGAACAGTAATAATATTTTAGATAAATCGAATGATTTAATCTCAAGGCTCTTTGGACCATGCGTGGATTCGGAAAAAATGGAGAATAAAAAGAAGGATACTAGTAAAAGTAATGAAAAAGACAATCCTATGATAATGGATGAAGCTGAAATATTTGGATGAGTGATGCATCATTTACTAATAACAAAGAACCAGCAGCTATCACAGCAATTGGAGTTGCTAAAGATGGAAACATTGTGAAAAGATCAAGCATGAAGTGTAAAGTTAATAGTGTTATTGAAGGGGAGGCATAGGCCATTTTAATGGCAATGAGATTAAGCAAAAATCTGGTAAATCATAGTATTTCATTTTACTCTGACAACCTTGAATTAGTTCAAGGAATTTTGGGTTTGACCGGGCTCCATTGGAGTCTTAAACCTATCCTTTCGGAAGTAAGGAAATTGTTAGGTCGTGGTTCAAATTGGAACATTGCCGATGTGGATAGAAGATATAATTCTACAGCAGATGCGCTTGCTAAGTGTACTAGGAAAGATATAGACCTATCTGGATGGAAGGATTTATCTCTTATTGCTTCGAATGATTATCTAGTGAATTTATGTAATACTTATAAATAACTTATTTATAAGGTTTCTTTGACAAAAAAAAAAAAAGAATCCTGGGGGTTGTTTCACATAAAATTCTTCTTCAATAAAACCATTTAGAAAATCACTTTTGACATACAGTTTAAAAATATTATCCATGTATCAAGTAAAAGCAATTAACATGCAAATAGATTCAAGTCTAGCTACGGGAACAAACGTTTCATCAATATCACTACCTTCCTCTTGGTTGTATCATTGAGAAACAAGGTGAGCTTTGTTCCTCGTGAAAATGCCAAAATCATATAACTTGTTTCGAAATACCCATATTGTTCCAATGATAGTATGAGTCAAGGGTTTTTCAACAAGATTCCATACTTGGATTCTTTTAAATTGAATTAGTTCTTCATGCATGGAATTGATCCAGTGATCATCTAAAAAAACTTCTTTGATGTTCTTAGGATCTAATTGGGACAAGAAACTATGGCGAGCACATAAATTATTAAGATTGGAATGAGTTCTTACCCTTTTGCTTGGATCACCAAGTATTAACTCTTTGGAGAGTCCTCGAACATTCTTCCAACTTCTAGGGAGCTTCTTTGGAATTTCAACGTCTTTGGTGGTGGCAAAGGTGTGATAAAATAATAGATAATAAAGATAATAATAAGAACACACACCCAATACTACCACGAGAAACTCACTACAAGTGCACAGATCGTTTGCCAATTATAGTTAATAAATAAGATTTGTTCTCAGAGATTTATCGGTTAGCTAAGACTTGTGTTTAGATAACAAAGAGTAGAAGAGATTAATTGTTTAGACTAAAAGACAGAAATAAAGAAATAATATTTTTCAGATAAAAATTATAAAAGCAATAATTAAACTAATATATACACTAAGAATGGAGATGAGAATATAGCTTAGATCTGTTAGTATGCACCTATCCTTCTAAATTGTATTATAATTATAAGGATGATTTAAGCAAATATAAATAGTCAGGATTCTATAATCCTCCTAACTTCCATTTTTAATTAATGTCTAGTCACCTATTTATTATCTATAATTAGTGGACCAATTTAAACATTTGATTCATTTAGTTTTTTAAATCATTAAACATTAAAAAAATCATAAGAGAAAGATATAAGAGAAGCAGTTTTATTAAATTGTTGAAATTCTAAAAAATCCGTGTGTCTGTTCTTTTTGAATAGTTTTGTCGTTGTATCATGGAGGTTGAAACCAACAAACGTTAAAATTTAGTATGTGGCCTAAATAATTTAAAAATATCATATCCATGACAAATAAAGTTATTTATTTGTTTACGTTTTATTTCAATTCTGTATTATTTTTTATATTATATTACTAGTTCATACAGATTAAACACAACAACCAAAAACTAATAAAATTCCATATATAAAAATGGAGCTTTTAACCTAGCATATTCTAGATCACTCCATATACTAACAAGAAGTACTTTTCATGGTCCTTGTCTTTTGTCTTCCTTTTGGAAGACCTGTCCATGCCTTACTTGACTTAGTTGACTCACGTATACATATCTTTTCGTGTCAAATTTCAATCACTACTCTTCCATGAAATTTCTTCAATAGGGAAGTCAATTGAAAAACAGCGAGCAGGGTCGATATGGGGTGGGGGCTGCTGCGGCCTTGTCCCTGGTACCGTGCAAATTTATCAGATTTTTAATTTTGAGAAAAAATATGATAGAAAATTAAAAGTAGTTACTTTTTAATTTTAATCCTCATTCACTAAATTATATTGAAATTAACACCAATTGAGACTACTTACTTTTTTTAGACTACTTATTAGAAGTCCTATCTATATTTGAACTAACAACAAGGGTATTTGCACAACCTCCATTCGATTCTATATAAAAGAAATGTTTGTCACATTTATATAGATATATAGATAGTATAAAAAATGGTAATTCAAATAAGGGTTTCTAAAAGATGAGCTTTCATATTGTTCTTCAAGATACTATATCTAAGTAATTGATTTCACCTATGTCATTTATCATTAAGAACGACACATACTGTTGCTATTAGCAGGGTTTCATTTTTAACAACGACGTGTCGTCCCTAAAGAGTCGTTGCTAGTATTTGGTTGTTAAAAATAATCTTTTGTGATGAAACAACGTTTTCCGTCTTTAATAATGCTCGTTTATTTAGCGAAGACTTACCCTTATCAATAACGTAGCCATCTCATTTCTTTAGCAACAAAATTGTCGTCGTTAATGACTAACTCATTGGCGACAAATTCTCTCGTTGGCATACTGAGAGTCATTTCGATAACATATTTTATCGCTATTACTTGGTTACCTTAATTGGCATGATTTTGTTAGTATTGATCATATTATTTGCGACAAAAATTTCGTCAGTAAACATTTTACATCTAAAACGAAATTTTCATCGCTAATAACTTACTCATTACGAATGACATTTTCGTCATTAATTAGAATATAAATAGAGAATATCATGCCGATGCTAATGAATGTAAATTTTAAAAAAGAATTAAATTTGTTATATTAATTTTTTTGATTGACATAAATTAATTTTTATATATGTTGTTTTATTGATCATTATAACACTTTAAAGATCGATAGTTGGTTTAGTGGTTAGACTACTCCGCAGAGACCAAGAGGTCCTGGGATCGAATCTTATTAGAATTAAAACGATTTCAAATCCAAAGTGGCTCTCATATGTACTAAAATAATATAACATTTTAATACAATAAAACTATTAATTGCGAATAAAAATTATACAAAATATTAAAGGTAAAGGTATAGTCTGAATATAAAAAAAACAGAGTCTAAATCACTAGTAATAGTCTTAAATATTCTCATCATCTTCATATTTATCTTTATCTATAAAGATGCAAAGCCGCGTTTGATTAGATGGGTATTTTTGTTACAAGAGTTTAACTTGGAGGTTCGAGATAGAAAAGGTTGTGATAATCAGGTGGTAGATTATTTGTCGCGTCTTGAAGGTTCCGAGTTCAATAGTGGTCTAGAGTTGGTTAAAGAAGAGTTTCATGATGAGAGATTATTTTCGATATATGCAAATGGTACTCCGTGGTATGCAGAAATTGCGAATCTTATTGTGAGTGGTTCTTTTCTTGAAAGGTCCACCTCACACGAGAGGAAGAGATTGAGTCACCGTGCTAAGCAATTCTTTTGGGAAGATCAGTTCCTTTACAAAACATGTAGTGATCAAATGGTGAGAAGATGCATACCCGAGAGTGATATTCATTCGATAGTTGCTAGTTGTCATGATTTACCCCATGGGGGACACTTCAAGGGTGATCGTACAACCGCAAAGGTGCTTCAATCCGGTTGTTATTGGCCCACTATACACAAAGATTGTCATGAATATGTTAAGAAGTGTAATAGGTGCCAATTTACCGGAAACATATCCAAGATAGATGTAATGCCACGTAACAATGTTCTTGAAGTGGAAATATTTTATGTTTGGGGTATTGATTTCATGGGTCACTTTGTACTATCTCACGGAAATCTTTACATCTTATTAGTTGTTAATTACGTGTCCAAATGGGTAGAGTCTGTAGCTCCACCAACCAATGATTCGCGAGTAGTAATAAAGTTCTTGAGGTCACACATCTTCACTAGACATGGTACGCCTCGAGATATTGTTAGTGATGGAGGTTCTCATTTTTTTAACAGATACTCGAAGACGGTCTTAGAGAAGTATGTGGTGAGACATTGTGTCTCTACTGTGTATCATCCACAAGAAAATGCTCAAGCTGAGGTTTCTAATCGAGAGATTAAATCCATTTTGGAGAAAATGGTAGGTTCCACACGCAAAGATTGGTCAACAAATTTAGATGAAGCGTTATGGGCATATCGTACTGCGTTTAAGACACCCGTTGGTGTCTCAGTATCACATAGTGTATGGTAAGGCTTGTCACTTACCTCTTGAACTTGATTTAGGTGCATATTGGGCGATAGTGGAGATGAACATGGATCCTACTCTTGCCGGTAAGAATCATATGATGAAATTAAATGAACTTGATGAGTTTCGATTTCATGTGTACGAGAACGCTAAGCTTTTAAAGAGAAAATAAAGAGATGGCATGATAATCGTATATGTGAAATGAAGTTTAAAGTTGGACAGTTGGTCCTCAAATACAACTTTAAGTTTAGTAATTATCCGGGTAAGTTGAGATCTAAATGGTATGGTCCTTTTGTGGTGACCAAAGTAACGCCTCATGGAGCAATAGAAATTGAAAACCTAACCGAGCACCGTACCTTTATGGTGAATGGTCATCGATTGAAAATCTACCATGGAGGCGAGGACATCAATCGCTCGGAAGATCCACATCCCAGGGAGGTTATGTACCTCCTCGAAGCTGCATAAAAGCGAGAGGTAACCCGTCGAGCTTAACGACGTTAATCAAAAGCCATTTCAATTGTATATTAGTTTAAATGCTATCATGTCTTTTAAATTCATAGTGTAGATTAGAGTAATTGTTGTTTATTAGTGTGTATTTTTAAGAAATGAGAAAGGTTTTTTTTTATGATTACAGGAGTAAAAAGGTCCTGAGTTTGGTAGTTAGTATGAAAAGCAAAAACTTTTTTTTTGGTTGCAAAACAGGGGCTAACCGGGAACTCGGTTATCGCTGACTGGGAACCCAATGAACTCCCGATGACCAACTTCATACACACAAGCAACGCTGCGTTGCAATTCACGCCTGTTGACACAACCGTGAACCAGTGGCTGCGCTGTAGCTTTCTCAACTCTCTGACCTGTGCGGTGGAGACGCAAGCCACGTGTTTCGTTTGGTTGTGCTCGTCGACATCAACCGGGAACCCTGTTGCTATCTGACCAGGTCCCCGGTCTCTGAGGACAAGTCTCTGACATGTGTGGTGGAGACGCAACGTAATTGTTGCGTCTAAAAAAAAAGTCGCGCGACTCGGCAACGATGACTGGGTACCCGGTTAGCAGCAAACTGGGAACCTGGTGGAGTAACATAAGGCGGTTGTACAGGATTTTTTACCTAATATCTTTGCCTTCTTTCACAAGACAACTAGTATCCCGTTTCCTAGCTCTATATAACTCAGAAGATCATCATCGAAACACTACAAAATCATCAGAACCTCTCCCTAAACATCACATAAACACACAATCAACTCATAATCCTTCCAAAACACCATCAAAGTTCATCTTTCATCCAAGAACCCTTCTTCACCGAAACCATAAATTGAGCCATACAACCTCTCCAAACACACCATATAGTCATTACCCATCTCATATCTCACTTTAATCTTCTGTCTTATATCCTCAAAACATCAAAGTTCAAAACTTTTCTCTAGTTTTTGAATTTTTGAAGTCTTAAGTTTGGGTTGGGTTGAGGTGACAAACAGAATAGATTCATTGAGCTATAATCGTAGGAACACTCCCAGAACCAGAAGTACTCTTGGTGCTACACAAGAGAAAGCTATTGAGATTCCGAATTCGAGTTCTAGAGCTAAGATTGGAGAAGTTAATACTACTATAAAGAGGAAAGAAAACCCAAGTTTGTCTAGTTCTAAAAAGCCTAACTTGAAAGAAGAAGAAGAAGAAGAAAAAGAAGAGGTTGAAGAAGAAGCTCCTTGCGAACCCATTACAGAACAAATATCTACACGAAGAAAGATGATAGCCACTAAGCCAAAAAGAGTCTTTGTTAGTTGGACTGAGCAAGTTCGTGAAAGAGTAGCTTATTTGAAGTTTGGTGTTGAGAAAGGTTTCCCTAAAGGTATTATGAACAGTGAGTTTAAAGATTATGCTATTACTTGTGACAAGTTTGGTAAAAGAGAATTGAGAAAGAGGAACCTCACGTATATCCCTGCTTAGGTTTGTGGGTTTTATGAAGAACTTGATTTTGCAAATAAACAGTTAATTATCATACGCAAAAAGGTATTGCCTTTCTCAGTTGAGTTTATTCGAAAAACATTGAAATTGCTAAACTTGACTGGTCCATGCTCATATCAAGAAACACTTAACGATTCATCTTTCAAATGGGAATCTCTTTGGGACAAAGTCATGTTTCATGGGAAATTGTACATCCCAATAGGAGAAAGATATGCTGGCCAGGTTTACAGTAGTAATTTATTACCTTGTGCGAAAGCATGGTCCCGTTTCATAGATCCCACCTTCTTTGGCAACACTCATACTTCTGAGTTAAAAGAGGAGCATCTTATTTTTATAAAGTGTATTATAGAGAAGAAAGAAATTGATGTTTCCTGTGTGATTTATAACTCCATCATGGAATTCAAAAAATCCCTGATTGTTCAGAAAAACCTCAAGTTCCCGTGCACTATAACTGCATTGTGTTTAGACAAAAAATACCACGCAAGAACGAAGAGGTTGAGCCTACAGGAAAAGGGGAAGAGATGACATTAAAATCGATTGAGAATGCCCATGAAGAAGCCACGCAAGAGATGAGGAGCCAAAGACTTCCTCCACACAAAAAGAAGGCAGTTTCCGGGAATGAGTTGGAGGATCGAATACAAGTTTTAGAGGAGAAACAAGATGCGATGATCGCAACCTTAGGAAATCACAAAAGAGCTGGAGCTTATGAAAAACATGCTACTTTGGGTAAGATACATACAACACGCCACCTACTCATTACTTACTCAAGGAGCCCAACCTGGATGCAACAATGATAATTAGCCTAGTGCTGGTTAAGATACGTTTTCCTATCCTTTTCTCATTTAGTAGTGTATAATAGTTTGTTTGCTTTATCGAGTCTTTTTGAGTCCTAGGACACGACTCATTTTTGAGTTTGGGGTGGGGTTCGTTGCCTCATCCCAATTTTATGTGTTATTTGTTTTATTTGCTTTCAATAAAATTAATTGAGGGACGCGTTTGACTGTAGAGTATTTTAAATTTCCCCATTAAGCATGCTTTTGATAAATTTATGATAGAAAATAGTAGACTTTAGGAGTTAGTATAAACTCACTTTAATTGCATGCAAACATTAGGTAATTGATAGGAAGAATTAAAGAACAATGCAAAAGAAGTAAACTTGTACTTAAGGAATATGTTTGGTTTGTAGAATGTGAGATCTGAATTAGTAGAGAACCCACTTAGGTATGAACAAGAGGCAAGCTATGTAACTAGGAAAATGATAGAGACAATTCTTTGTTAGCCATTTGAGACTTTTTAGCATTCTATCCCATGAATTAATTATATCCCCTTAGCCCAATTTTGAGCCTTTAAGCCTTTCTTTTGTCGCCATGATATAAGCACATATCCCCTTAGTTTAGTAGGCATTTCCACATGACCCGCACTTGAATCATGATCCTGAGACTTCCTGTCTTGAGCTTGATTTTGAGGTGGTTGGTTTCATCAATGGGAAATTACATTGGGAGGGAATTATACATGTTTGTATTGAGGCACACTTGTTGATGATGTATTATTTGTAACCCTTTGCCGGGATTGAAAAAAAGTGATAAAAAGTTGTCAAAACAGTGGACAACCGGGAACCCAGCCATCACTAACCGGGAACCAGGTTATCGGCTGTACAAAAAAAAAGAATGAAAAAGAAAATAAAACGAATAAAGTAACCGGCAAAGTGGAAATTTCTTGAAATCATCTTAGTATATATTGGGTTAACACGAGGACGCTAAATTAGTGCGTCAAATGGGTTGAGTGAACAATATTCGAGTGTAAACTCAAGCTCTTGGACAGCTTGTTGATGGTAAGTGAGGAGAGAGCCAAAAGCTCACTTCAAATTTACCAAATATACATACCACACCGCCATTAAGCCTACGCTAAAATCGTAAATTCCTCATGATTCCTAGGTACATAGTGAGTTTATGATTCAACTAATAGGGAGTATGCTAAGTAGAGTGTTCAAAGCGAGTAAGGATCAATGAACACCCTATAACCATCATATTGAGATAAGTATAAGCGTAACCTTCTAGCATTGTGAAATTGATTTTAGATTGATATTATTTGTGTTTTATTGTTGCATGAGAGGTGTATGTGTATATTAATTCCTAATTAATACTATATGAGATTTATTTTAAGTTGTGTTTTGGGTAGTATTTACTAGATTCTGCATTTCTGCGTTCACTTAAGACCTTTGTTTTTATTTTACTTTGTCGAGACGAAATAGGTTTGAGTTTGGGGTCTTGATATCTCCCTTTTTGTTCTAATTATATTACCTTAGGAGAGATCATTTTAGGTGAATATTTGACTTATATGATAGACTTTTAGGCTTATTTCGTTATAATTTCATTTTCTCTCCTTGGATTGATAATATTTCATTTTTAGAGTTTTTGTACGTTAAATGGTTTGTTTTTCGTGCAAATTTTCTAGGTCCATGGATGATAGGAAGCACCAAGACAAGGAGAAGAATCGGTAATTAAAGTCTTAGATTAAGAGGAGAAGTCAAAGGCGAAAAAAGTTATCCCGAAGAGTTGACTAGAAAAGCTGCAAATCTGGAAGGCTGTTACTAATTGCTTATTTCGAGCCACTTAGACACTGATTCAGCCTTTGGGTCGGTAAATAAGGAAAATGCCTCTTTGAGTTAGGGAGATTTTGCAAATGTAATGAGTCGATTTGGAGTTGATATGCAAAAGTTACAGCCGTTTTACTAAGGTCTGCACACCAGTTACGGGAATTAAAAGAATGAATTTGGGTTTTTTATTATTTTAATTATATTCATTAAGTAAAAAAGCCCACTCCTTCTTTGTATTATAAATAGGCCTTTAGACTCATTTTCTACATACCATTGATCAGATTATTTCATACGCTTCAAGAGAGAGTCAAAGCAAAAGGCAGAAGTCAAAGCTAGAGCTGGAAAAATTCCTTTCTTCCATCAACAGCCAAACCAATGCCCCAATTAGGTTCCTTCATTTATTTATGTAATTAAATATGAACTCCTTTTATTTTATTTCGGTTTTTAATTACATTATGAGCTAAATACGTTAGTGCTTGAGAATCGCAATAAAAGGGATGAACCCTAATTAATTTCTTTATGTTTCTGAATTTGGGATTTCTTAATTTAAATTGAATTGGGTATTTTATATTGGATTTTATTTTATGCTTATAAACTATTTCTTTTAGGAACAACTAGAAATATGTGTTAGTAATCGGGCTATTCACTTAGTGGCAAAGTCATCATCCAATAGGGGGGGTTTGATTACGGACATAGATAAATATCCGTGCAATGTTCGTTATTGACCAACAGGCTTGACTAGTTACATAGACAACGAGGTAAGAACTTCACATCCGAAGAGGCATATCCGCCCATACAGGAGTTTATAGTACTTTAGGATAGCTCCTAGGTCCACCCGACAGGGGGTTAGGAGATATTAGAATCCTGACTATTTTTAAAATACCGATTCTAGCCTTAAACAGAAACATTAATGATATTGATTAGGTGGAACCCTTTCGAGCCTACCAAAACAAATATTTATCATTTATTTTCTTGTCATATAACAATTATCCTCACTTATTATATAACATCGTAAGTCATATCCATCCGTCCCTGAGATCGATTCCGTTTATCGGATTATTACTTGGACGACCCGTACACTTGCGGTTCGTGTCCCTCCATTTTAGGGGTGTGAATTTATCACACACCAGGATACATCAGTTTCATCTATATAATATTCTATATACCCTCTAGAATAATTTTTTCTAGTTCTCTGTAGAATAGTTTTTTGATTTTCTCTAGAAATGTTTTTTTTCTATTCTCTCTAGAATATATATTTTTTCCATTCTCTCAAGTATAGCTTGTCTTTTCTCTCAAGAATACAAGTGACAAAGTCACTATTTATAGAATAAATAACAAGACAAAAAACCGTCACATAAATGCTCATTAATGGCTAGTGATACATGCTCGTCAATACTTATTAAAGTCAGTTGTTTTGTTGACCAAGCCTTGGTAACTTCTGTAACATCTAAAATAAAGAGATGTAATAAAAAACCATTAAGTTGTCATCAAGTAAAGGATTTTTTTTTAAAATTAAATATTTCCAATGGTTTTTTTCTCAAATTATAATGTGGGACTATTAAACACAATTAGTATTTTATACTTCTTCCAAGTGCTAAAAGAATTAATAAAATAAATTGTCTTTAATTTGATAATTCCAACAATCCCCCACTCAGGTTCTTTGAGAGAGAAGGTGATCAGGTTTCCAAAAATACCAATATTTGGGTAAATTGTACTTAAGTGGCAATATTTTTCGATTTGGATTGACACCTAGTGAAGTGAGGCAACCACCAAAAACATATCAAGTGAACATACTCTTGAATTTGATGGTTCGAGACCCTCACAACACACACTCTACCAGGCTGATAGTTACAGATTTTTCTCAAACATCACCCTTTCCTTACTTATAGGTGATCTCCAAGTGCGTCTAGCCTCATTAGCTGACCATATTAGAATTTGAGATCATTAAGAGCTATAAAGCTCAGCCTCATTATGTGTCTCGTGAATTCATCAAGTCTTTTCTCTTTAGGACCACCCTTACGGGATATGAATTTGTGGTGAGTCTAAAAACTTATCCCTTGGGAATAGCATGGACGTATCCTTGAAGTCATATTATGATCAATATACAACAACCTCAACGGTGAATTCATCAAGCCCGTCTCAATAGGACCACCACACATAGCTATGGATTTATTAAGTATGAGAAATATACAACAACCTCAATGGTGACTTCATCAAGTACGTCTTAATAGGACTACCATGCATGTCTATGAATTCATTAAGTGTTAATATGTTCATTTATGCATAGTTTATGCCATGTTGGCTAAGGTTCCAGATTTAGTCTTTGGTTTGAAAGGGCGTGGGTTCAAATCACACAACTGTCAATAAGTCTATTACATGATACTATACAAAAATAAGTCAAAACCACATGTATTTTGTTAGAATGAAGATCTAGATCAATAGCACTTCTCCCCTACTTTATCAAATGACAAAAACTGACCCAGTGGTTATCACTTGATTTCTTTACAATATAAACAATACCAATGTTGAGAATACTCATTACGAACATCACACTCATAATAATTATTGCATATTCATTATGGATACACATCCCCACAATTCTCTTATACATGAATACTCGTATTATAAGGAGTTTTACTAGGCATTACATCAAAGAGTCAACACTTTCCAACATAGTGAGTTTGACTAAGGTAAATTCCATTATTGACTCGAATGAATTGTAACCTTAGGAACAACTTCCCCCAAATCTTTTATTCACAAATACAATAATAAAAGAAGTAAGTCTCATGAATGAAAGTACAAAAAGTGGATCATGTCATACACATATTAACGAAAGTGTAACACAAACAGATCCGTCTTTTATTGAGATACTATTTCTTTAGCAAGGTTCCCGTGTAACAACCCAAAACAATTTCCTAAGTTTTCATACTTTACCGCATTGACCCAAAACCACCAACCCTTCAAGTTGCACTATGTAGATCTCATCATCTACATTTTCATTCACATATTGATTTAACATCCAACTGGTGTATAATCATGTTTGTGAATGAAAGTTTGTGCAACGAGAGTCGAAGTGTGGTTGTATAAAAGAGCAAGGGTCAATGTAATCCTAACACTTATATACATGTGGAAATAAGGTCTTATGCTTGAGTTGTTTCACTTTTCGACTTGTATGAGACTAATTAGAACTTGCTGGGTCATTTCCCAGTGACATATTACTTTTCATTAGAATCATCACTTCCTTGGCTTTTTAAAATTGTTTCACAGATGGTCTTTATTGACTTCTCAACGGCACACATATAAAAATGGGGTTCGTCACATTATCCAAGATCCATCGCCTAACCACATAATTAGATTTCTTGAAACCAACTTTGAGAGCCAGAAACCTAGCATGTAGTTATTTGGTATAATCACCATTGGCATCAATGGCAGGGTGTACCTCGAGTACGACATGGTCTAGTTCATATGTTCAAGAAATATCAGTGGCTTTTTTGTCCAACGCTTGTAGTTGGAACCACTGAAAGGCTCTAACATAGTTACGTCGAGAAAAGACCTATGCGTTCAATGATGAAGCAACTGCCATGATAGAAAAATCCATTTCTAAAAAAACCACTAATATTACACGAATATCTTTTTAAATTGTTGGAAAAATAACAATCACTGGTTTAAAAATAGAGAAATGGAATTCTAAAAAATAGTAAACGAAATAATTCTCAATTAAAAGTAACACTACACTATTACAATGAATTGAAAATAATGTAACTCGCACAAAAATTCAAGAAAATAACTACTACATAGTATACAATTTTGCGTTAAAAAGATATTCCGGTCGTACCGGTATCTCTAGGTTCTACTTTAGTCTAGAAAATATCAGAATATGAGAAAATAAGAGAGTAGTTTTTTCTGAATTTCGGTTATATTCTATTCTATATTCCCTCTATAATAATTTTTTCTATTCTCTCTAGAATAATTTTTTCTATTCTCTCTAGAATAATTTTTTGATTTTCTCTAGAAATATTTTTTTCTATTCTCTCTAGAATATTTTTTTTCCATTCTTTCAAGAATAGTTTTTCTCTTCTCTTAAGAATACATGTGACGAATTCACTATTTATATAAGAAAATATAAGACAAAAAATTGTCACATAAATACTCATCAATGGCAGATGATAAATGCTCGCCAATACTCATTAAAGTTAGCTGTTTTATTGACCAAACCTTAGTAAATTTCGTAATATCTAAAATAAAAAACCGTTTTGTTATCAAATAAATATAATTAGTATTTTAGACTTCTTTGAAAAATATAAAAATTTAATAAACTAAATTATCTTTGATTTTATAATTTTAACAGTAAATATCTTTTGTAACCAATACGTATTAATGGTTCATATAAAAAAATTTCCAAAAGTATATGCATCGATATCTTCTACTGGCTGCAATGGATGACTTTGGCACCATCTCAATTTTCAACGACAATAGAGTCCCCTATTTTGTTTTTATTCTTTTACCCGAATACATATTTTATTTAATTAAAATT
The DNA here is from genome assembly GCA_029959085.1 of Nemophila menziesii. NCBI lineage: Eukaryota > Viridiplantae > Streptophyta > Magnoliopsida > Boraginales > Hydrophyllaceae > Nemophila > Nemophila menziesii. The sequence continues at coordinate 1,944,860 of JARWIR010000048.1, read as the reverse complement.
TGATTTCGATTATTCCTAACCCCATAAACAGCTCTACATCACCCTATATGTTTCCAGTTGTATTGACTGTCAGGTCACATTAGTTTCATAAAATTATTCAGTAATTAAAGCAAAGCTGTTCAATTGAAATCCAAGTGCAATTCTGCAATGGGTTGCCTTTCCTATATGCTTTTGGTGCTTGTGTTAATTCATGGCGTTGTTAATGCACGTGAGCTACTTGAAAGTCCTCGTTATGCCACCTCTCACAACTTTATCATGAAAACATCCACACTAGCATCAGACAGGAAGAAGCATCGATCGTGGCCTCCTCCTCCTCCTCTATCGAACCAAAGAACAACTCCTACACTGCCGCCTACAATAAAGCCTCCTATAGTACTGCCGCCTATAGGACTGCCGCCTATAGTAACGCCTCCTAAAGAACTGCCTCCTAAAACACCTTCGACTTCGCCTCCAACCCCTCCTTGTCCAACCCCACCTCCACCTCCACCTCCCAGCGAGTAACTCAACAGAGTCTAGCTTGCTAGGACCAATTTCTTTCCTATAAGATGCTTGTGTTTGTTTTATTATCTGCTGTCTTTTATTAGTTTTTATTGCTATATATGTTGGTTAAAATGTGTGTGATGTTGCTTATTAGGGAACTTAACACTTTTCAATATGTATAAGTGACCAGGTGCATGTTCTGAAAATTATTATAATAAAATTGTTATGGATTTTTTTTTTGTCAAGCTTTATTCAAATCGTAAAAAGAATTTGGTCTTGCTTGCATACCTAGATTCTAGACTACTTGTGATGGGGGCACTCCTTAAAAAAAAACCCAAATAATAATAGTGAATAAGTTGACAGTGACATATTATTATGGAGTTGTCCGCGTTCTATGTCGATTGTTTATGGTCCTTAATAAAATTTAACCTACAATGAATTGTCATAAAAAATGAATATAATTATGATGGGCGATAGTTCCATAACAAATGGAACATCGATTAAATAAATCACGGCAAGTAAGCGGATTCAAGGATAACCGGTAAACAATGGCCATCTCAAACAAGCACATACCGGTAACACATCTTTTAATTGTGGCTTTATATCATAATTAGGGTTTGACTAATAAGTTTTGGGCCTCCAACAGGCTCCTTATTGTATACAATCCGATTGTGAGAAACCCGATTCATCCCATATTCTAGCCACATCTGGCTTAAAATGTCTCTACCCTACCTTCTTTTTATTTTATTTTCATTACTTTGACCAGCTATTTTCTTCTCCTTCAAACTCAACCGTTCGCTACTTCTTTTTCAACAATTTTAATTTCTTCAAGATTTCAGTAAGTGTTCAATTTTTTTTTTTTTGCATACAAAAGAGGCATTAAAGCCGTTAAGAACTAAAAATTACAAGAAAGAACCAAAGTTTTTATTAGTCTAATACAACTCTAGCAGTTGCATGTCCACTTCGGTCTCTCATAATAAAACTCGAAATATACTCAGGAGGCTCAATAAACTCCAAAGGATGTGAGAACATAGATGCACCTTCTTTCGCTAGTCTATCCACACAAGAATTCGCTTCACGGAATATACGATCAACTTCAAAACGGGGAAAATCTTTCAGTAGTAAACAACACTCTTTAAGTATTGAAACATTGCGACTACTTAAGTTCCTACCGCCCTTCACTAGCGCATAGAACTTCTTCGAGTCCATCTCATAATGAGTAGAGCTCCCACCGCCCTTCACTAGCGCGTGGAGCTCCTCCGAATCTGTTTCAATACATAATTCTGTGTACCCTTTCTTTATAGCCCATTTCAAACTAAAATGTAGCGCAAACAGCTCCGAAATAAGTGGGGAAACGGCTAAACAAGGACCCACAAAGCCCGCGATACACGAGCCATATCTGTCCCTTATGATTCCACCTATACCTGCAACCCCTCTTGATTTAAAGAAGCTGCCATCAATATTTAATTTAAGACCGTTACCCGGCTTTACCCACCTAACCAATACATTTTTTGCTAATTTAACTAACCCTCCATCCACCCCTTTTCCCCGAGCTAAAATAAAATTATTAGCAAGGGAAAGGATATGTTTTAATAGCTCTAGATCATGGGGTATATAGTTGGAATCATTGAAGATCATGAAGTTGCGCTTGGACCAAATAACCCAAATCGCGGCCACGAATACATATGGCCAATCTAGACCCGCGAACCTAGCTTTGGAACGAAGGTGAGCTTCCATCCACACTTTAACTGGTGTCGAATTTGGACTTGTAGCCCCTGGAGTAACACGAGTTGCAGCCAACAATTCTGCAGCAGAAAATTCTGCACTATTTCTTGATGAGACCGAGGACCAGCCTGCTACAGCATTGGGCCGAGATTCTGCAGTTTTTTTCCAGCGTTCATTGAGCTGCAACAGTCGCAGCCTATCCTCCTGCGCTCCTGGACCAGCAGCCGCGAGCAGCCTGCTAACGCCATCTCCACCAGCAGCTGCGCTCGCTGCACCCGCAGCACTTCCATCCAGCACAGTAGCATCGCACATAGCAGCTTCCAGCATTCCAGCCTCCCATGTGCCTCCTTGACCTGCAAAACAAATCAATAAATTCCAAACACGAGACAGAACTTTACATTTCAATAACAAGTGATAGATATCTTCCCTTTCCGCCCCACAAATTCCGCATTTCCTTGATTCCACGATATTTCTCTTGTATAAATTATCCGCCGTTGCAACTCGATAAAGTGCTATCCGCCATAATAACACCCTTATCTTTTGTGAGCATTTTAGTTTCCAAATTAGGTCCCATCTAAAGGATGAATCCTCCTCACTTTCATCAAGACTTAAGAAAGCCGATTTCACGGTAAACACACCCGAATTCTCAAGTTTCCAATAGACATTCGATCCATCTTCTTCAATCTCTATTCCAATTCCCCCCGAATAGCCTTTAGACCAATTAGGATTGCTTTACATATACTAGACTCATTCCCATTCGATTCACGGTTTAATATTCCACCTTTAAAATATTTATTTCTTAGAACATCTATCCATGCCACCGAATGATCATGATTCAAAAATTTCCACCCGAGTTTTGCTAAAAGAGCTAGATTATATTTTTCCGCACTTCGTATACCAAGCCCTCCATTCTGTTTCGTTTTGAAAATTTGATCCCAAGCTACCCAATGAATTTTTCTTTCCAACGCACTAGAGCCCCAAATGAAGTCTCTAGTGATTTTGTCTATCCCTTTACAGACGTACTTTGGTAATTTCAACACTTGCATTTGATACACTGGTACCGCATTTAATAAGATTGAGCTAGAGTAACCCGGCCAGCTAATGAAAGATTCCATGTCTTCCACGTAGCAAGTTTACCTCTCATCTTTTCCATTATTCCCTTATAGAAACCCTTCGGTAACCTCCCAGCGAAGATAGGGATTCCCAAGTACGTTCCGAAAGAATCACTATGACAGAACCCACTAGCCATGGCCAACTCCTTCTGTGTCTGAATCGGGACATTCTTCGAGAAATAAATTAGCGACTTCTCCGCACTAATGGTTTGCCCAGCTTCACAACAAAACCTGTCCATCGTCTTATGTATTAGTTGTACATGCAATAAAGAAGCTTCACCAAATAGGATTAAATCATCAGCAAAGAATAAATGTGACAATTTAGGACCGGTACGACCAACTTGGATCTCCTTCCACACTCCCGAGGTACATAATTCTTGGATTAGAAGTGATAGCCTTTCCATACACATAACAAAAATATACGGAGAGAGCGGGTCCCTCTGGCGGATACCACGGTGAGGCGTGAATGGCGGTAGGGGTTCCCCATTCCATAAAATGCTCATTTCGTTTTTCTTCATGCTGGACATAACCACCTTAACCAGGGGTCCGGAAATCCAAAGCAACTAATCGTGTCTTCAATGAAATCCCATCTGATTCTGTCATACGCTTTTGCAAGATCGATTTTAACGGCCATTACTCCCTTCAATCCTTGCTGGTGCCTCATCTTATGATCCACTTCTCGTATTAACACCACATTATCAATCGTTGATCGCCCTGGCAAAAAACTACTTTGGCAAGGGCCAATAATGTTAGACAATATAGGCCTAAGTCTATTGACCATGGCCTTCATAATAAATTTAACAGGACAATTTATGAGGCTTATAGGGCGGAATAAACGTACCCGATTCGGGTCTGGAACTTTCGGAATTAAATGTATAAGCGTACCGTTCAGAACCGATGGTAGGCACCCTATATCCATTGTTTCACGAACCATCTTGCAGACAGAGGGACCCACCGTGGACCAACACTTTTGGTAGAACGCTACGGACATACCATCTGGTCCGGGGGCTTTTGCCGGATTAGATTGAAAGACAACAATCCTGATTTCCTCATCTGTAAATGGTAGACCAAGATTATTACTTTCCACCACCTCAATGGGACCAACCTGAGGAAGCTTGAAATTCTCCACCAAATCCGCAGGCTTCTCGTAAAGAGCTTCGAAATACTCCTTAACCATTCGTTTGAGACTCTCTTCCTCTTCTACCCAGATATCTAGATCGCTAATTAATCTTGTGCAAATAGCTCTTTTCTTTTTTATCGACGCAGCTAGTTGATAATATCTTGTATTCCTATCCCCGGATTCGATCCACTTTTCTCTTGAGTTTTGAAAGTGTATTGCTTCCTCATGTTCCAGGACATCTTCATACTCCTTAATTAAACGGAAACCCAATTGCCGGAGAGACGAGTTATACTTGATTTGTAATGATCTCTGTATTCCTCTAATTCTCGCATTCAATTCTCTTTTTTTACGATTTACATCTCCAAAAACCTCCATCTTCCACTTATTAATTTGATCTTGAATTGCCACCACACCTTTGCTAATACTAATATCATTACCTTCCCAATTGTTATTCACAAAATCCTGAAATCCTTTATGTAGACACCATGCCGTTTCGAATCTAAAGCGCCGAGAATTCAGTTTTGGTTTATGATACGGACAAACTTGAATTAATATTGGCATATGGTCCGAGTGAACCCTTTCCAAATGCGTAAATCGAGTATTCGGGAAGAGATTCTGCCATTCTATGTTACCATATGCCCTGTCTAGTCTTTCCATAATTCGTTGGCCCGAATTCCAAGAATCGCTCCAAGTGTAGAGAGGCCCTTCAAATCCTAAATCAATTAAATTACAGATGTGCCTCCATTCCTCGAATCTCTCCATCCTTCTCGAAACCCCTGACACACCACCTGTTTTGTCAATTTCTAAACCCACTTGATTAAAATCGCTAGCTATTAGCCATGGAGTTTGTATATTATGGAATGTTTGGTAAAGTGCCTCCCATAGTAAATCCCTCACTTTGTAGTCTGGGCTCGCATAAATTGCAGAAAAAATCCAAGAGGTACAGTTATTCTGGGATATTTCCACGTTGATTACTTGGCGACCCGCTGATAGAACACGAACATTTATAGTTGAATCATTCCATAGTAACCATATACCGCCACTGTAGCATTCTGAATCCACTCTGATTGAATTATATTTCTGTAAAGTATTAATAATATTATTTGCAGCTACCCCGCTAACCCGAGGTTCTACTATAACCGTTAACCAGACATTATTTACAATCATCATCTCTCGTAACACTTGTCGGAACCTTGCTTTGGCTGCTCCATAGCAATTCCACACTAATATATTGACGGGAATTTTAGACTTTTCCCAAGTCATATCTGTAACAATTGAACAATTCATTAGATAAAAAAATTAAAAGTTACAAGGATTACCTCCGGGCGCATTAGGCGCGGGCTTCCATGACCACATCCTCATCTCTATTCGTTTCACGAGTCTTGCTAACGTGTTGCTGGTTCACTTCTGGAGTCTCGCTAATTTGGCTCTCATACCACATCACCTCCTCCCCATCGTGATCATCCCATGGCAAATCCGGAGGCATAGGCGCTAGGTTGCTGGAGGTAGGACTTCGAATGGGATTGAATTGAGCAGCATCCTCCTCTGCTGAGTGAAAGGTGGCGGCTGTTGGGGTCCCTGGTTCAGTTATAGGAGGGTCCAAAATTGCATTAATTGCAATTTGGTCCCAGTCCAAATTATTTCTTTGAACCACAGTAACTTCCACCAATTTATTTCCTTTTTCTAACGTGTCCATTGCACCTCCACCCAAGCCCAATTCACTTCTTGTATCATCCACTAACTCCACTCCATTCGTCCCATCTATAGCTCCCTCCATTCCCACATTAAACGCCCCTGACTTCCCCTTTTTCGAACTCTTCTTGTCATTCTTTTTTTTTCTTTTTTTTCCGAAACAGCTCCCTGTGCTATTCCCATAGCACTTGTTTCTTCTACTACAATTTCATCCACTAGTACCCTACGTTGCTCAAAATTAGGTGAGGCAATTACACCATGTCCTCGAACACCACCACCTTTTTTATTATTCACATTAGCCCAAGAAACGCTCTTCCCCTTGTTATTATTATTATTTTTTGTTCCCGAGCTTTGTCCCTTACTCGAAGCACTTTGTACCGAATGCCTCACCTCTTGGCCATTTTCTTCCATCCTCAAGGCTTCAAAGCGAGACCCCATTCCCCCTTGTCCTAAAGGTTTAGTTGTATTATACCCCGTACCCCTACCTTGTCCTCTATTCCCGCGTCTAACGGTCATCCACTCACCATACTTTTCCTTACTCACTTGTGCTTCCACTTCACTTTCTACTACTACCTCTTTTCCTTTAGCATTTACCCCATCTTCATCCATTCTTGTAGCCAAATTAGGGGGGCAATTCTCCTTCCGGTGTCCAAATTTCCCACATTCGAAACATATCAAGTGTAAACCTTCGTATTCCACCTTACATACATCCGAACCAATTCTTACTTCAGGCTCTAATGGTTTCTTCAAGTCGAGTTCTATAGCCAATCTTGCGTAATTATCTCTTAACCTCCCGTTTGTCATGGGGTCAATCCTTACCGTTCGTCCAAGCTTGTTTCCTATTTTTCTTAGGATCCTCACGGTGTAATTTTGCATTCCCACATTCGTGATTCTTACCCAAGCCGTTGTTGTTGTGATAGAATTCGATATTGCGTTAAAGCTAGGAGTCCATTCCCTAACAATCAAGTAATGATCAAGGATCATCCACGGACCCCCAGAGATGGAGAAATCAAAATCTTCCCTCCTTTCAAACTTTACCATATAATATCCATGTCCAACGTCAACCAATTCGAAAAGCCCTTGTGGGGTCCAGATTTGCCTAAGTTTAGACGATAAATAAGTAAAGGCAACATCTCTACCCAAAAGTCTAATTACAGCAGTGTTGCGCCACAACCTAATACCCTATTGGATTTCATCTCTAGTTCTAATGACCGTTGGAATTGAATCTGTTATCACAACCTCGTCATCATCCTCTACTAAATCCTCCAATTCATAAAATTTCTCTTCATCCATTATATGATTAATTTTAGTTTCCTCGCTATCCTCAATGATTGGAATAATTAAACTATTACCCGTTACAGTTCCTTTCCAACCATTTAGTCTAGGCCTAACAAAAGTTCCAGAAGAGTTACCTTGTTTCACATTAGTTTCAGCTCCCTTGAGATAATTTTGCATCAATGGATGATCCGTGTGTTGTGTTGTGTTGTTATTAGTCTCCACATTCCCAATTGGGTTTGCCCTTAACCTTTTGCCTGCTCGGATCTCTTGAATTGAAGTAATTAATTCAGGAAAATCCTCTTCAGACGGAGCACCTTTGTTCTGTCCATTGTCTTGTGAATTAGTCTCATGTGTAGCATCAATTATTATTGGCCCTGGATTATCCGGTGGTTGGCGCGCCGGTGGCGGCACATCGCCGACCAGAAGGTGCGGCGGAGAAGACATTTTCAAAGCTTGTTTTGTTGAACGAAAATTGTGGAGCAGAGAAGACTTTTTCTTTTGAACGTTTTTAGTGTTCAATTCTTTATTTCTCCTTTTCTTGGGTTTCTTAGGCCTAAAATTTTACATTCATACCATATAATTTTAGGTATATACTGTAATTATTTTAAATTTAATTTTCTAATTTAGGTTAAATATCTATATTATTTGATTAAATACAATTTTGTTTCTTAAATATGAAGTTTTACTAAATGGGTTAAAATATTATTGTAAAGATTAGGGTTTAATTTTAAATTTTTATCTAAAACAGAAAGATAAAACAGAAAGATTTAATTTGGGTTCATATCTATTTTCTTTCTTTATTATTCAGTAAAATTATATTAGGAACAAATGTATAAGATGATGTATTAGCTATTTGTTTTCTTTATTGTCCAGTGAAGTTATATTAGGAGCAAAGATGATCTATTTCTATAAATGATTTTGAATTTCAGTACATATGTCAAGCAAAAAGGCCAATTTTTTTTTGTAATATTTGGACAACGATCTTACTGTTTGGACAAAAGATGAATAAAATTGGAGATAGGTCTGAGAGGAATGTAGGAATTTTCTTTTTGTTGGGATGTTGAAGTGCTTTCGTCTTTAGTTCTTTATTCTTTATTGATTCTATTGTGGTTTTAGTTCTTTATTGTTTCTATAGTCAATTAATGCAGGGTTTATTGGTTAAAGATGGAATATGATGAACAGGATTCCTTTACGGATTTGCTTAATCGTGGTTTAGACGATAATTTTGCAAGCATACACATACAAGAGGATACAATTCTTACACCTCAAACAGTAGAGGAACCAATTGCTACTCCTCAAACACAAGACTCACAAATTGTTACAAAATTTAACAAAAACTTCTCGCAAGATGAAGATGTACTTCTCGTTCAAGCATGGCTATATGTTAGCACAGATGCGGCTATTGGGAACGATTAAAAGAGAGGAAAAATGTGGGAAAGAATATTTGACTATTTTCATGAGAACAGGAAATTTTTTCCAACAGAACAGTAAATTCTCTCACGCATCGTTGGTCTACTATTTCGTCTAACACAAATAAATTTTGTGGCTACTATGAACAAATTTCAGGTAGACGTCAAAGCGGCAAGACAGAACTTAATTGGGTACATCTTTAGTCTTTGTTCTTAATATTTTAGCAATATTTTAGTAAAAGAATTTTGAATGTGCCTGACTAATTGTTTATCAAATGCAGATTTAAGATGCTAAGGTGATGTTCCAAAATCTTAGAGGAGTAACTTTTGTTTACGAGCATTGCTGGAATATTCTAAGACATCATCCAAAATGGGTTAGCTCAATTAAAAAAAAACAAAACTAGTAAAACCTGTTCAGCCTCTTCCGTCCTGTATTGGTACAAATGCAACTTCTCATGCAACCCTAATAAATCCAATTCTTGTCAACGATAATGCAGGGATCGAAAGACCGTCGGGTAGAGATGCAACGAAACAATCAAATAAGAGAAAAAAGAATGAATTTACAACAGATTCTCAAGACTCAGTATTTGCAAAAGACGATATTGATAAAATGATAGAGAACCGGAAAAAAATCCACGAAGATAATCAAAAAGAACTACAACGACTGCGGGAAGATCGAATATTTGAACGTGAGGGGCGGAAGATGGAGTGGGAGAAAGAACTAGAACAGATACGGGAAAACCAAAAACTAGACCGTGAGGAACGGAGGATGGAGATGGAGCAACGAATGGCTGAGCGCGAGGATGAAATAATGTCAAAAGATTTAACTGCCTTGAATCCGTCAATCAGAATTTACTGGGAAAAGAAACCAAAGGAAATCATGAAAAAATATAATGATTTGTAATTCCGTTTCTAGGTTGAAAGTACATGGCCTTTTACTCGTGCTAGTTTGTTATTTTGGTACTTCATTAGTTAAGGATTTGTGATGAATCTGCTTCATTAGTTAAGAGCGATTCATTCTATTTTGTAATCTATTTTGGGTGTATGGTGTATTATGTTTATGATGAATATGCTTCATTAATTAAATCAAATTTTTAGTTTGAAACTCGAAGGTCATTTTGTAATTTTACTATTGCTGCAGTTTATTATCAAAAGTTGAGTGGATGTATTTTGTGTTGTGATTAAATGCTAGTAGAGGAGTGTGAAAGTTGGATAAAATTGAGGAGCAGCTGAGAGTTTGTATTGATGAAAATATATGAACTTCTCTGCCTTTTTTATTTGATATTATCTTGTCTGAATATTGAACTAAATAATCCTTGAGAAAACCATCTGTATTCTCATCTTTCTAATAAAATTGGCTACTTAAATTGTGAAAGCTTAAGAAGTCATGCGTTTTGCATTAATTCTTTTTATCCCCTTTATTTTTATTTTTTGTTTGGTTTTAAATATAGAGTAATGACAGGATTATTAGCCTGGCCTATGACAAATATAAATCAGGGCAATCTACCCACTACACTAATGAAAGTTGCTTACGGAGTAATTGCTCCCATTAATGATACAGTAATGGTTTTATGACATTTAAGTAAATTCAGTACCCTTACTTTGTAAGGATTTAAAAATATGCATTAAATCAAAATAGATAATATGTTAACGATTAAATTAAAATAGATATTACATTAAACAATTAAATTAACGTAGATATTACATTAAACGATTAAGTAGATATTATATTAAACGATTTAAACACATGCATTACGTGAATTTAATAATAATTCTACGCATCTCTATTTTGTTGCCATAAATGCTCTACAAGATCTTCTTGTAGTTGCCTATGCATCAACCGATCTTCAAGGCGATGATAAGCTTGGATAAACTACATAACATCATATGTCGCTTCTTTTGAGACGGTCGAATGGGAATTTGAAGCACCATAAGAGTCGTAATTATAATCTGGATTAGGAATATCTTTTTCATCTTCAATTATCATATTATGCATTATTATGCAAGCTTTCATGATATATTCGAGTGTTTCAACATCCCAAAGTCGTGCAGGTCCACGTATAATTACCCATCGAGTTTGAAGCACTCCAAATGCACGCTCGACATCTTTTCTTGCCGACTCTTGTCTTTGTGCAAAATATTTTTTCTTGTTACCTTGCGGGCACGATATAGATTTAACAAATGTCGACCAAGGTGGGTATATACCCTCCGCAATATAATACCCCATTGTATAATTATGCCCATTAATAGAGTAATTAACCTTAGGGGCTTGGCCTTCAGCTAAATCACTGAATACTGGTGATCGATCTACGACATTTATATCATTAAGCGAACCGGGTAAACAAAAAAATGCATGCCACATCCAAAGGTCATACGATGCTACAACTTCCAAAATAATAGTTGGTTCATGACTATGACCAGTATACATACCTTTCCAAGCAGTTGGACAATTTCTCCAGGTCCAGTGCATGCAATCAATACTCCCCAACATTCCACGGAAGCCTCTTTGTTCTCCAACAGCTAGCAATCTGGTTGTGTCCATTTCGTTAGGGGAACGTAAATATTCGTCACCAAAAACCATTACTACCGCCTTGACATATTTTCTTAACGTTTCGATTACAGTTGATTTTCCCATTCTACAATACTCATCAACTGAATCTCCAACCGCTCCATATGCAAGCATCCTAAAAGCAGCTGTGCATTTTTGTATAGATGAAAAACCCATGACTTTAGCATTATTTTCACCTTGAACAAAATAACTGTCATACGATTCTACAACATTTAGAATTCGATAAAATAATGGCTTATACATTCGGTACCTCCTTCGAAAATATTCCTTGGGATGGACTGGATTTTCTGCAAAATAATCTTTGTAAAGTCGTTCATGACCTTGCTCTCTGTCTCGCCATAGAAAAGCATGTCCTAGAACTGAACCACGATTCTTATGTTTTTCTTTTTTTTTTCTCGAGCATGATGATACTCCATTTGTTGAACCATTTGCAAATCTTCTTCATCATCATCGTCAACACCACTCAATAATATTTTGTAGCTAAGATCTTCAACATCAAAATCATCTGACATTTTTTTTACTAAAGGAGATGAAAGACTTGGAAAAAGGAATTGGAAAAAAATATTATATACTACAAAGTTAAATTGGAAGAATAGGAATAATTGTAAGTATTTGTTGTGAAGATTATGAGGGTTATATAGTGTTCAAATTTGCAAAATGCTTACATTGGATATGACATGAAATGACCAATATGACATGAATTAATCGATATGAATGAAATGATATCTCGATTGACATGAAATGACATCTCGATTGATATGAAATGATATCTCGATTGACATGAAATGACATCTCGATTGATATGAAATGATATCTCGATTGACATGAAATGATAATCCGAGTGACCTGAGATGAAATAACGATTGACATGAAATGACATCTCGATTGATATGAAATGATATCTCGATTGACATGAAACGATATCTCGATTGACGCGAGGTGATATAACGATTGACATAAAAAAACCGATACGACATGACACGTTAAGACAATGTCAAGACTTAAAATTGACAAAGTTTTTTAATTTTTCGCGGAAATAATAATCAATAGAAATTATAGCTATTAAAAAAATTATAATCAATATATATAATATTAATTATGAATATTTAAGTAACGAATTAAAAAATAGAAATATAATAATATAATTTTTTTTTTAATTTACAAATCTTTTAAAATAAGAAAGTTGTCAGAAGAATGTTAAAGATGAAATTGTTCTAATAGGGGTTGCTGAAACAGGGAACCTGTTGGAGTAAAGTCTGAAATAGGGATTGTTAGAATAGGGAGATGAAATCGGTAAGCTGTTGGAGTGTAACTGTTTTTAAAGGTTAATATTAGATAGGGAGTATGAGTTTGACTCCCAATTGTGGCTAATAAATAGGGAAGCTGTTGGACTCAGCCTAAAGAAGCCGTCTCACTAGCAAAAAAGGCCAGGCACGGGGCAATGGAGCAACAAGATAGATGTCTCTTAATAGAATACCGTTTCGAGAAATTAGGAATAGGATGATATGTAAATATAACTAGTGTAATCTTACTTTCCGACCAAAAAAAACAATATCTGTCAATAGAGACGATTTTTGTCTTCTTTATTGATCTTGCAAGTCGGTTATAATGATAGTCTTTAATCATTTACGACCCGTGGTAAACACAAGATATTACTTGTGTATCATTAAAAACGAAATAGTTATCGGTGTTGATAAATTCGTCGGAAATATATTTGATCGTTAAAGACGACAAATTTCCTCTCTCTAACGAGATTAGCTTACTAGACCATCTCCAACAGCTACACCAAATATTAATTAAAGGCAAGAAATAGCGTATGTGAGTAAATTGTTCACTCCAGCAGCTACTCCAAATCATGGAACCCACATAACTCACACGATATATTTTTTCTTCAATACGCTATTTGTGGTGCATCACTATTCATGCGGTATATTGTTTTTTCTTTTTTATATAAAAAATTGTAAACATTATCATTTTTGAAAACTTTTTTTCGTCTCTAATTATCCATTTCATTTTTTACTATAATACTTTGTCGGTATTGATTTTTTTTTTTGGACTCTTAAGACATTTCTACTATATCCTATCTCGTATTCTATTATCCAATCCCTAGTTGAGAGAATTGCGAAGTAAGCCGATCAAAGGTAGTCCCTCCTTCCTTCTGTGCCCTGTGTCTTGCTTGATTAGCTAAGTTATCTGCGCGACCATTGAACTTCCGTGGTATATGCTTGTTGCCAGCCTGTTAATCTGCCTGATCCATGGTCGAAGCTTCCAACTTGCAGCCGACACCTGCTGTATACCCTGAACTAAGTCAAGGTGATCCGAGAAGATAGTAATCCCCTCGTGTTTGTCTTGAATTGCCTGGTTTAGCGCCACTATCACTGCTTGCGCTTCCCCCTCCAAACTTGTATTACACATAGTAACTGAAGAGTAATCTGTTCTTTGGCCCATATCCTTGACTATTTGTACTACCCCGATTCCAGTTGGTAGGTGTGGTCGTTTGATGTCTCCTTAATTGTTCGTATTTTCGACCCTTAGGAGACATCATTTTTGGTGTTTATTTAATTAATCCGATAGACTTTTGGACTAAATATGCAATAATATGATTTTCCTCTTTTATTTCTAGCATTTTTGATTTATTAAGCTTTTGCGCGTAATATTGGTATTTTTAGTGAAGATTTTACAGGTTTTAGATGTTAGCTAGAAGAGGAATCCGATGAGAAAGTCAAAGATCAAAAGATAGAGTCAAGATTTGAAAAGAAATCCCGAAGATATTATTTTTAGAGCTGAAAATCCATTTTCCAGGCCATAGATTGCTGATTTCGAGGTGCTTAAGCGATGATCTAGCTGTTGACCTTTGAAGAGAAATCATTCCTTATCAAGTTACGGAACTTTAGCAACTGGAATGAGGTCAATCGGAGTTATAACGCATCGGGAAAAGCCGTTTTAGTGAGGGTGTATCACCAGTTACGGGATTTTGGGCTTAGAAATTGGGCTTGGACATTTAATTAGTCTTTTATTTTCTGGTCCAAGCCCTAGTCCGAATTTATGCTTATAAAAGGAGGTCTGGACTTCTATTTTACATACAATTCACATTCTACAAGATTAAACACCAGAGAAAAGCAACAAAAGGAAGAAAGAAGAAGCTACAAGAGCTGGAGTGGGTCTATAGCTCCGTTCGTAGTCATTCCAATTCCGGAAATTAGGTTCTTTCAATTTTAATTTTGTAATCAAATATGAATTCCATTGCTTTTAATTTAGTTTTTGCATTTAATATGAGCTAAACTTTACATAGTGCTTGAGAACGCATAATGGGTTAATCCCAATTTGATTTCGTTTTATACATTTGGATTTGGGATTATTATTATTTAAATCAAATTGGGTAAATTGTATTTTTCTTTAATTTGCACTTTAATTACTATTTTTGACCTGATCAATCAATGATAGGACTTAGTATCTAAGCTATTCCAATTAGTGGCGATTGGATCACCTTGACGGGGGGTTTAGGTACCGAACTAGTTAATGAATGTAGGTTAGAAATTATTTGACTCTGACGAGCTTAATTAAACCTATGGCCTTTTGGGTAAATTGAATTTAAGCACTTGAGAGTGGACTATAATCACCCTGACGGGGTTTGTAGCATTTGAGAGTTGCTCCTTAGTCCACCCTGACGGGGGTAAGGATTTATTGAATCCCGACCAATACAAATTTACCGATTTGTCCCTTAAACAATGTATGAAATGAATGATAGTCAGGAAAACCCTTGCGTCTCTCAAGTACTACATCTCATATTGCGTTTTCACTTATTTTACTTGCGTCTTAGCTTTTACTTGCATTTTAATATTTGTCTTCCATCCATTAGTTCTAATAACAAAACCAAACAAACATTTTACCTTTATTTGTTTTCATAAGTGCATCAATCATTAATAGGTAAGCATTGTGATCAACCATTCCGTCCTTGGAACGAATCTGATTTATCAGTTATACTACTTGGGACAACCGTACACTTGCGGTTGTGGTTCGATTATCTTTTGCATTTATTTTAGAACACACAAAGGACCACCATGTTTTTGGCGCCGCTGCCGGGGACGGTAGCGTGTGACCACGGTGTTTATCCTTTAGTGATAGTTGCATTTATTTTTATTTTTTGTTTTTATCAGTTTTACGCTTTTTGCTTGTTTAGTTTTCTCAGGTTTTTAGGTTTGGTGTATGCGAAGGAGACTCTTTAAGGATCTAGAGCCAACACCTCCGATCCTTAATAATCCAGAATCATTAATCAGACTTGCTAACAAGAGAAGGAAAGAACAAGAATCCGCAGAAGTAGAAGAATTAATTCACCAAATGGAGAACGTTAATATTCAGAACAATAACGGACAAGCTCAAATCGTGATGAATCAAGATCCTTGGTTTACTAATGGCCCACCAGAAGTCCCATTCCGTGCCCCTGCTATAGGAGTAGGTGCTCCAGATATAAATGTTCCGAAGTTTCGTCCAGATCCGGGTATGTTAGCTCAATTCCAAAACTTTGGAAATTTTCGTGGTAGAGTTGGAGAAGATCCTCTTAGAGCGATACAGAAATTCAAACAGATATGTGATTCTTACATCACACAAGGAGTTTCAAAAGAACAGATGTACTACGCTGTGTTTAAATTTTTTGTTATTGATGGAGCAAGTGAATGGCACGATACGCAAGATCCGACGAAAATTACTAATTGGGATCAATTAGAGATTGCTTTCTTTGACAGGTATTACCCAAGTAACATGAGGTTAGATGCTGAATTAGAGTTGACACAGTTCCGTCAAGAATATGATGAAACTTTGGGTAGGAGTTGGACAAGATTTCAGATGTGCTTACGTAGAGTCCCCAATCATGGCTTTTCAGAACAACAACAATTAAAAATATTCTATAGAGGCCTTGATGGGACTTCAAGAGAGAAATTGGATATGTTATGTGGTGCAGGTTTTCTTCAAGTTCAACCGGCTCATGCTAAAATCATCCTAGAAAGAACAGTCAAGAATGAAGTTGGGTGGAGTTCAGTAAGAACACCAGTTAGAGGAGGAGTCAATAATGTTAATATGGAAGAGAAATTTGCTACGCTTGAGAATAAGATTCAAACCACATTAGAACAACAATTGAAACAACTCACTTTAGCCGTGAAAGAAGGTTTTTCGAATAAAAGAGGTGAGGTAAAGGTTGCACAAGAGGTATATGGATGTGAGTATTGCGGTGTTAATGATCATAGTTGGGAAAATTGTCAAAATAACCAAGAATCCGTGATGTTTCTCTCCAACAGAGGTAACTTTAATTCAAGTGGTAATGGATATCAGCCTAACAGAAACCATCCTGGGTTTCAATACTCAAATCCTAATGGGGCAGCCAATCCTACATATGCGTATCAGCCGCGTCTCCAAGGTAACAATTACAATCCAAGACCACAAAATAATTATCAAGAAGGACAGAATCAGGGAAATTATGTTCAGAGACAAGCTCCTCAAGACAATTACGATGACACAATGAATCAGAAAGCCTTACCTGCCCATCCACAAGAAGGAGTTACCCTTCAGAAAACAGTTGAAAGTTTGATTGCTCTTCAGACACAAGCTTTGGAACGTCAAAATGCAGTCGAAGCAAATATGAAGTTGTTACAGAATCAGCTGAGTCAAATTAATAAACAACTGAATCAACGTCCACAAGGGCAACTCCCTAGCGATACTGAGAATCCAATCCAAATCGAAGATTGTAAGGCTATTACTCTCAGAAGTGGTAAGAACCTTCCTCCACCTCCTTCTCCCGTTATGAAAGAGAAAGAAGTCCCAAGAAAAGAAAAGGAAGTGGGTGAAAAAGAGAAAGAGAAAGAGAATGAGAAAGATAGTGAGGTTGAAGAAATAGTGAGGCCAAGTGAGATTCTAAAGAAGAAAGATGATACTATGATTAATCGTCCTCCTCCACCATTTCCATCGAGAGTTCAAAAGAAGGGCGATATGGCTGATTATCAAAAATTCTTTAATAAGGTACGAGGTCTTAGCATAAATATTCCGCTACTAGAAGCTATTAGACATGTACCCAAGTATGCTAAGTTTCTGAAAAGAGTCCTCACTAACAAAAGGCCGTATTGTGATAATGAGATGATTGGTCTCCCTGAGGAATGTAGTGCTATTTGTCAAGGTAAATTACCTCCAAAGTTAGTTGATCCTGGAAGCTTTACGATTCCGATATCTATTGGTAATGAGTGGAAGGGAAAAGCGCTATGCGATTTGGGTGCAAGCATAAATCTAATGCCCAAATCGATCTTTGATAAGCTTAATATTGAAGCAAGACCCACTTCTATGGTCTTGCAAATGGCGGATCGATCTCTTGCACATCCAGAAGGCCGAATCGAAGATGTCCTCGTTAAGGCAGGTACATTAATTTTTCCCGCTGATTTCATTATACTTGATTACGACGCGGATAGGAATGTCCCCATTATTTTGGGAAGACCATTCCTAGCCACGGGGCGTACCTTGATTGATGTAGAAAACGGCGAAATGATTATGAGAATCCAAGACGAGGAGATGAAGTTTAATGTGTTTAGACCTAGGAAGTTTCCGGATTCCAAGGAAGAATGTTTTCGTGTAGATGTAATGGAACCGGTAAGAAAAGAGCCAATCAATGTTGTGGACACTTTAGGGGTGGAGGAGAAAGAGCTACGAAAGAAACCACCAATTAAAGCTCCTCCATACCCTAAAAATCCACAACTCAATCATGCAAAGAAGAAAGAGAAAGAACGTACCACGACAGTTCCGAAGGAACCTAAGAAAGAAAGAAAGAAAAAGGGGTTGAAAGTAGGTGAAGAAGTAGCTATGAAGAAACCAAACCCCCATCCAAAGGTACGTGAATCCAAATGTTCTTGGCTAGGACCGTTCAGGGTCACGAATGTTATCTTAGACACACTAGTGGGAATAAAAGCTAAGGGATGCAAATTTCGAGTTGCAAATATTGACAACCTTACTCACTGCTGGGGAGGTTATGTCAATGACTAATGAATGAGGTAACCCGTCGAGCTTAACGACGTTAAACAAAAGCCAATTATTTGTATATTAGCCGATTTTTTAAATTTTTGCAATTTAGAATAGTTTGATTTTCGTAATTTTAGTGTTTATTATTAAGAAATGAGGAAGGGTAGTTGTTTTTGATGATTTCAGGGATAAAAAGGTCATGAGTTTGGGGTCGAAAAGGCGAAAATAGGAGAAAAATTTGTGGTGTTCCAGGGGCCAAACCGGGTCCCCGCATTTGCAAATGCGGGTACCCGGTTTCGAAAGCTAAAAATTCCAACTTTCTGACCCTGCGTCTTGGGTCCCGCGTTTTGCTGCGTCACCACTGCGTTTTGCTGCGTTTTGCTGCGTTTTGGATTCGCGCCATCGACGCAAAACCGGGTACCCGCATTTGCAAATGCGGGAACCCGGTTTCGGAGCTGTACTTTTCCAATTTCTCTGACCCCGCGTTTTGGGAGGTCGCGTTTTGGTGCGTCTTGGCTCGCGCCATCGACGAAAAACCGGGTACCCGCATTTGCAAATGCGGGCACCCGGTTTCGAAGGGCAATTCTCTGACCCAGCGTTTTGAGGTAAAAAAAAAAAAAAAAAAATTTATTGCGTCATTTCAGACGCCCAAAAAAAAATTATTTAAAAAAAAAAAAAAAAAAACTTTTTCGCGTCGACACAGCGACGCGAAACTGGGGCCCCGCATTTGCAAATGCGGGTACCCGGTTTCATCTGTGACAGGGCCGTTTTGAAGCTTTTTAGCCCTAGATTTTTACCTCCTTCTTCAACCCAGCCTCCAAAAACACTCCCAAAACCCAGAATTTCCTGAACATCATCTTCAACAACCACACAATCCTCAAATCTTACTCTCTTTCACCACAATAACATACAATCAATTCATCTCCTATCCAAATCACCATGAAATTCCCACTTTTCTCCAATTGTTCTTCATCCAAACTTCAAAGTAAATCCAATTCCCTCTTCCCACACATCAATTAGCCTTTACCCATCTCATATTCCACCATAATCTTCAAGTCTTAAGCCTCAAAACATCAAAGTTCTAAGCCTTAGCTTCTCACTATTTAAAGTTTTGAGTTTGGGGTAGAAAGAGATGCCTATCAAAACCGTTTTCATGTGTGCTTATCGAAGGAATTCTCCAAGAAACAGAAACGCTTTTGGTGCTATTCAAGAACAAGCTATTGAGATTCCTATTTCACAAGACTGAAGAGGTTCAAATTAAGGCTAATCCGAAGAAGAAGAAAGTGATTGAGGAACCTGAAAGTGAGGAAGAAAATGATCCGATGATGAATTGAACTCGAAAATCAAGGTGTTGGAAGAGAATCAGGATACGAGGTGCGCTATTTTGGGAAACGTTACAAACAAGTTGAACTTTATTTGTTCAAAGCACAACTTACGATGTCTAGACGCGAGATAAAGTTCAGGGACGCAACACCGACAACCAGCCTCGCGCTGGTTAAGATACGTTTTCTATCCCTTCTCATTTAGTGTAGATTATTTTATTGCTTTGAGTCTTTTCGAGTCGTGGGGACACGACTCATTTTTGAGTTTGGGGTGGGGTTCGTTGCCTCATCCCAGTTTTTATGTGTTATATGTTTTATTTGCTTTCAATAAAATAATTTTCGGAGTTGCGTTTGACTATAGAAGATTTTAAATGTCCCTTTAAGCATACTTTTGATGAATCTATGATAGTAAATAGTGGACTTTAGGGATTAATATAAAACGCACTTACAATTGCATGCAAACATAGGTAATTAATAGGAAAAATTAATGAACAATGCAAATGAAGTAAGCTTGTACTCAAGGAATATGTTTGGTGTGTAGAACGTGAAATCCTAATTAGTAGAGAACCCACCTAGATATGAACTAAAGACAAGCTATGTACTTAGGAAAATGATAGGGGCAGTTCTTTGTTAGCCATTTGTGCCTTTTTAGCCTTCCATCCCTTGTATTAATTATTATCCGTCTTAGCCCACTTTGAGCCTTTAGCCTTTTCTTTGTAGCCACGATATAAGCCATTATCCCTTAGATATTTAGGCATGACCATATGACCCGCACTTGAATCACAATCCTGAGACATGTCTCGAGCTTGAGTTTGGGGTGGTGGGACCACATATGGGGAATTTAATGGGTTGGGATTGATGTGCTTTGTATTGTAGCACAATTGCAGATGATATATACTTGTAACCCTTTGCCGGGAATTAGAAAAAGTGAAAAAGAAAGAAAAAAATAAAAAAATGAAAAATCCATACAGTAGGAACCGGGAACCCGGATTCGTCAAAACCGGGAACCCGGTTTGCTTCTGTACAAAAAAAAAGAAAAGAAAAAGAAAAAGAAAAATATGAATAAATAAAACATCCGGCAAAGTGGAAATTTCTGAAAATCATCTTGTTTATAGTGGGTAGACATGGGACGCTAAATTGTTGCGTATATGGGTGAGTGAGAACATCTTTTTGAGCGTTAACTCAAGCTCGAGGACACTGTTGATGGTAAGTGAGGAGAGAGCCAAAAGCTCACTTCAAATTTACCAAATATACATCCACACCCGTCCTTAAGCCAATATTATAACCGTAAAGACCTCGTGATTCCTAAGTGCATAGTGAATTTATTATTCTGTTGATAGGAAATACACTAGGTGGAGCGTTCAAAGCGAGTTAGGATTAATGACCACCCTATAGCCATCATACAGATATGAGTACAAGTGTAACCTTCAAGCATTGCGACTTTAATTTTATGATTGAGATTACTTATGTTTGATGTTGCATGATTAGTGTATGTATATGTTAGTTCTTAAAGTTTTGCTATATGAGATTTATCTTCAGAATTGCTTTAGGTTTATTTGCTAAGCTTATATTTGTTCTTGCGTTTACTTCTACCCCTTGTTTTGTTTTGTTTTGCTTTGTCGGGACGACAAAGGTTTGAGTTGGGGGTCTTGATGTCTCCTTAATTGTTCGTATTTTCGACCCTTAGGAGACATCATTTTTGGTGTTTATTTAATTAATCCGATAGACTTTTGGACTAAATATGCAATAATATGATTTTCCTCTTTTATTTCTAGCATTTTTGATTTATTAAGCTTTTGCGCGTAATATTGGTATTTTTAGTGAAGATTTTACAGGTTTTAGATGTTAGCTAGAAGAGGAATCCGATGAGAAAGTCAAAGATCAAAAGATAGAGTCAAGATTTGAAAAGAAATCCCGAAGATATTATTTTTAGAGCTGAAAATCCATTTTCCAGGCCATAGATTGCTGATTTCGAGGTGCTTAAGCAATGATCTAGCTGTTGACCTTTGAAGAGAAATCATTCCTTATCAAGTTACGGAACTTTAGCAACTGGAATGAGGTCAATCGGAGTTATAACGCATCGGGAAAAACCGTTTTAGTGAGGGTGTATCAGCAGTTACGGGATTTTGGGCTTAGAAATTGGGCTTGGACATTTAATTAGTCTTTTATTTTCTGGTCCAAGCCCTAGTCCGAATTTATGCTTATAAAAGGAGGTCTGGACTTCTATTTTACATACAATTCACATTCTACAAGATTAAACACCAGAGAGAAGCAACAGAAGGAAGAAAGAAGAAGCTACAAGAGTTGGAGTGGGTCTATAGCTCCGTTCGTAGTCATTCCAATTCCGGAAATTAGGTTCTTTCAATTTTAATTTTGTAATCAAATATGAATTCCATTGCTTTTAATTTAGTTTTTGCATTTAATATGAGCTAAACTTTACATAGTGCTTGAGAACGCATAATGGGTTAATCCCAATTTGATTTCGTTTTATACATTTGGATTTGGGATTATTATTATTTAAATCAAATTGGGTAAATTGTATTTTTCTTTAATTTGCACTTTAATTACTATTTTTGACCTGATCAATCAATGATAGGACTTAGTATCTAAGCTATTCCAATTAGTGGCGATTGGATCACCTTGACGGGGGGTTTAGGTACCGAACTAGTTAATGAATGTAGGTTAGAAATTATTTGACTCTGACGAGCTTAACTAAACCTATGGCCTTTTGGGTAAATTGAATTTAAGCACTTGAGAGTGGACTATAATCACCCTGACGGGGTTTGTAGCATTTGAGAGTTGCTCCTTAGTCCACCCTGACGGGGGTAAGGAGATTATTGAATCCCGACCAATACAAATTTACCGATTTGTCCCTTAAACAATGTATGAAATGAATGATAGTCAGGAAAACCCTTGCGTCTCTCAAGTACTACATCTCATATTGCGTTTTCACTTATTTTACTTGTGTCTTAGCTTTTACTTGCATTTTAATATTTGTCTTCCATCCATTAGTTCTAATAACAAAACCAAACAAACATTTTACCTTTATTTGTTTTCATAAGTGCATCAATCATTAATAGGTAAGCATTGTGATCAACCATTCCGTCCTTGGAACGAATCTGATTTATCAGTTATACTACTTGGGACAACCGTACACTTGCGGTTGTGGTTCGATTATCTTTTGCATTTATTTTAGAACACACAAAGGACCACCATCGTTCAAACGATGTGTCACAAGTATATGCTACCCTTGATTGAAATTTTAAGTCATTTGCTGTTATATTCTCTGTATCCCTTTGTGCCGTTTGTTAATGTCTGTCCTGCCGCCCAATCGCAACCAAAACGTTCAACCATATGCTTGTTTGCCGAATGAATAATGCCATCAACGTCTATTATATAACTATCATGCCGACTTTTCATTTTTTGTTTCCATAAATTCCAGGCTATTGTTAGCACATAAGATATAACGATTTCTTTCCTCCATCCCCCTTGGACAAACGTGTCAATAATCGCCAAAATCCATTCTCCCAGGTCTTCAACCCTTTGATCTATAAAGATATGTAAAGCCGAGCCTGCCCAAACGAGCTTTGTGATATCACAGGTGAGTAACAAATGTTCAACTGTTTCCTGTTCCACTTTGTACCATTGGCATTCAGCATCCACCTCGCAGTGGCGTGTAACCAAATTTTGTCCGGTTGGTATAGCGTCATTGCAAGCCTTCCAAACAAAGATCCTGACCTTCGTGGGTAGATTAGAGTGTCAAACAGTAACCCATAACTTATTTTCCTTTGTACATTTTTGGATTGTCCTACTGCCTAACCAGACTTTGTTACATACTCGCCACTGGTTGTGTACGGCCATATCCATTTATCAGGTATGTCTATCATGAAAACCTTCTCCCTCAAGATAATCGGGAAAACCGGCTCCGGAAATAACTCATCCAACTTTTCTGTGTCCCAATCTGACGTACCCTCTTTCCAAAGCTCTTTAACCTTGTAAATCTCGCAATGATCCAACTTTTCTAGTTTCCACGGTGTATCTAACCACTTATCCGTCCAAATATTAATATTTTCTCTGTTGCCTATCTGATATTTACCATACTTCCTTAACAAATCCCGGCCCTCTATCAGGCTTGCCCATGACCAAGTTCGAGATTGCCTTAATTTTACATCAAGAAAGTTACCTTTGGGAAAATATATACCTTTAAGAAGCCTGGCTGCTAACAAGTTTGGATTGTTTAGAATTCACCATGCCTGTGATGCTAGTAAAGCTGTATTCATTCTCTTAAAGTCTCTAAAACCCATCCCTCCTATCATTTTGCCTATTGCCAATTTCTCCCATGCCAACCAGTGTATTCGAGATTTTTGTCTAGAGTTCCACCAGAAGTTCGAGATTGCTGATATTAATTTATTACAAAAGGTGATAGGAAATGAAAAAATTGACATTGCGTATATCGGTATTGCTTGTAAAATTGCCTTAATAAGTACCTCCTTCCCCCATCAGATAATAGTTGTGCCTTCCAGCCTTCTGTATTTTTGAACACCTTCTCCTCTATCCATTGAAGTGACTGTATCTTTGACCGTTTGTGACATAGTGGTATCCCTAAATATTTTCCAAGGTCCTCTTTTTCTTGTATTCCAATAAATGATGAGACCTCTAATCTACGTTCCTCTGACGTGGCCCTACTGAAGCATACAGATGATTTCGTGAAATTAATTCGCTGTCCAGATCCTGCTCAATATTTAGAGACACATTCTCGAAATGTTTGTATTTCGAGATCATCAATTGTTAAGAAAAATAGAGAGTCATCAGCGAATAATAAATGAGTTATAGTCGGACAATTTCTTGTTATCTGGATCCCTTTCATCATACCTTTTTCAACTTTCTTTTCAATGAGGCTGATCAGGGATTCCGACATAAGGGAAAAAAGAAAAGGAGACAGCGGGTCCCCCTGTCTAAGACCCCTTTCAGACTTGAATTTACGAAGTCTTTCACCGTTAAAATTGAGCTGAAAAGTTACCGAGGATATACAATTCGAGATCCACCGTATCCATTTATCGCAAAAACCTAATTTACGTAATACTAATAAAAGAAAATCCCAGCGTACCTGGTCATATGCCTTTGCCATGTCTAGCTTCACTGCAGCTATGGGCTTTGGTGTCTTTCGCTTGCGTTTCATATAAAAGGATATCTCTTAGGCTATCAGGATGTTATCCTGTATCGCCCTATTCTTGATGAAAGCTGTTTGAGTTGGAGAGACAATAATATCCATTATACCCTGTAACCTATTAGCCAGTATCTTTGCTATTATTTTATATCCAAAGTTAACACATGATATTTGGCGATAATCCCCAATACCTTCCTGGGTCTCCCCCTTCGGTATTAGAGTTACCAAAGTTTCATTCAACTTTTCGAGAGATATATTATTCAAGAAGAAATCCTGAACCATTAAAAGAACATCGTGTTGTATTCTATGTTGTAGATCTCGATTTAGGGCGCTAGGCGGTCAACCGAGGCCTAGCGCCTAGGCGGGATTACACGGGGCCTAGGCGGAATTATACGGTTTTGAATTCCACTGTGTAATTATGTATATTTAGTAATATATATGTATTAATTATAGCTATTTTAACTATGTAAGTCATAAAATTCATCTACCAACATTATAGTAAATATAAAAATACTAGAAAATGAGTTATAATATCAATTAAAGAATTCTAGAGGATAAGAAAAACAACAATAAGACCTATGTGGGCATGTTTTGTCATTAATCGGCGCCTAGGCGGCCATTTTTTACCATTAATCGGTGCCCAGACGGGCTAGGCGCCTATACTACGGCGACTAAGGCGCTAGGCAAAAACGCCTAGAATTCTAACTATGTGTAAGCGGCTGAACAGGGGAATTGACGCCTAGATGGCGCCTAGGCGCGCCTAGGCGGGGAGATCTACAACATAGGTTGTATTATGTGCCAATATTCCTGATAGAACTTTCCATTTAATCCATCCGGGCCCGGTGTTTTAGATGGTGACATGTCAAAAACTGCTTTTTTAACCTTTTCCAACATTGGTATCCGCGTTAGCTCCTCGTTCATCTCCTCAGTCACCTTTCTATGTATAGCCTCTGTTGCCTCCTTTATATCATCTATATTTCTTTCTCTGAATAGGTCTTCATAATAACTTTGAAAGCTGTTTCTAACTTCCGATATTTCTTCCGTCCAGTTGCCATCCTCCTTCTTAATACGCAAAATTCGATTTAAATGTCGACGCTTAATCATTGCCAAGTAGAAATTTTTTTTATTCTTGTCTCCGTATTTAATCCAATTCTGCCTAGCCCGATCATACCAATATTTTTCTTCTGCAATATACGTTTGCTTCATAATCTCCTTTATCTGGGCTTGTTCCTCTATTGTGTCCTTTGTAGTTGCTAGTTGGTCTAACTCCTCTAATCTCCTTGTCAATTCTTTGATTTTTAATGCATTATTCCGAAAAGTCCTCTTACTCCAACTTGTTAATGCTGTAGTTGTGTTATACCTCTTTCCTAAAAATAACGGTAACGACTCTATCATTCCTGTTTCTCCCCATGTCGTTCTAATTACATTCTCGCAATTCGGATGTTCTGTCCACATTGTTTCAAACTTGAACCATTTCAACCCATTATTGTGTGTTCTTTCCTGTTGCAAAATGAGTGGACAATGATCCGATCCAACAGCTGGGGGTATATATACCTGTGCATTTATATACCTGTGCAACCAATCACATGACGCAAATGCCCGATCTAGTTTGACCTTGACTGGCTTATCAATTCGACGGTTAGACCATGTAAAATAACAACCTTTAGAACGAATTTCACTTAAATTATTATTTGAGATAAATGTATTAAATTCATGTATACGTCTATTATCAGGGGGTGTATTACTTAATTTTTCACTCTGTTTAAGTATATCATTAAAATCGCCTATCAGAACCCAAGGTTTATTAACATTTCGATTCCAGATAGTAATTTCTTCCCACAATTTTATCCTATGTTCTAGTTTGTTCGGAGCATGTACACATATAATATAGTAGGGAAAATACGGTTCATTAATATATAAAATTACAAAATAGTGATTAGCCCTAATAACTTCGAGCTTAACATCCGCGTGCCAGATTACAAAATAGAATTGTAAAATTTGTTGGGTCAATTACCTAAAGGGTCTTAAAGAATATTATAGTACCACATAGAAGCTAGTCAATTCCTCTCTCCTTCTTAGAGGCCAATAAGATATCCAATGTCATAACTACCCTTCTAGTGCATATAAGACAAAAAATAGATTATTTCTCTCTCCTCCATTACCATTACTCTCTCTCCTCCATTACCATTAATCTCCCTTCTCCTTTATCATTTTCTCTCTCTCCTCCTTCATTAATTATCAAATAATTTCCAGCTCCGGCCACCTCCGGTCACCGCCGGAAAAAGTTTTGAGCGTCGAATAAAGTTCTGAGCGTAGAATATAGTTCTGAGCATAGAATAAAGTTCTGAGCGTAGAATAAAGTTCTGAGCGTAGAATAAAGTTCTGAGCATAGAAAATAGTTCTGAGCATAAAGTACTGAGCATGGAAAAAGTACTGATCATAGAAAAAGTACTGAGCATCAAAAAAAGTGCTGAGTATCGAAAAGATTTGCTGACTATTCGAATTTTTTTGTTAAGCCGCTTTACTGAGCATGCTCGTTTGCTCAGTAACTTGCTGAGCGTTTTTCGATTATAAACTTACTGAGCATTTCTCGTATAATGAGTAAAGTGTTGAGAATTTAGACAAAAGTTGTTGAGTTTAATATAAAAATCTATTTTACATTACAAAAATAAAATTATTACATTATAATTACAAGAAAAGAATTAAATACAAATAACACAATATCCTAACTAAACTCTTTTGACCAGATCAAAATTATCTAAAGAAATACAACTAAATAAAAAAAAAGATAAAAAAATACAATGGTTGAACTCAGGACTTAATACTTTTGATTGCATCTGTGTTCAAAAAAACCTTTGATTGCATTAGTGTGTTTAGTAGCGACCTCCACTTTAGAAAGATGCTTTAGTTTTATAATGTTGCAGGCTATTCCAAGCAATGATTCTTTTTTAGGCAAAAAGCAAGGATTCCATTATGAATTGGATATGAGAAGCGATGAATAAATTAGAAAGTGAAAATTACTTCCAGATCTCCTCCATTTGAATATTTTAAGACACGTAGAAAAGCTTATACAAAAACTAATCTCATAGCACTAACTCTATTACTTTTTCAATTAGTTCCTGTCGACACCAACTTCATTGCTTTTTCAATCAATTCCATAGATCGAAGCCGGATCTAACCTCCAGCAGCCGCCGGATCTAACC
The DNA here is from genome assembly GCA_029959085.1 of Nemophila menziesii. NCBI lineage: Eukaryota > Viridiplantae > Streptophyta > Magnoliopsida > Boraginales > Hydrophyllaceae > Nemophila > Nemophila menziesii. The sequence goes on along the minus strand of JARWIR010000048.1, from coordinate 1,916,790 downwards.
TCTAGCAGCCGCCGTATCTACCCTCCAGCAGCCGCCGGATCTAACCTCCGGTGAGAATTTGTTTCTTCAAGTTTCCGGCACAGCGGCCGTTTCTTCAACTCAACCCATATTTTGGAGAAGAAGGTCGAGCTCCATGGATTTCTGGAGGAGACGGTTGAGCTTCAAAGAGAGAGGAGAGAGGAGAGAGGAGAGATTGAGCGTGTTTTGGGTTTTAATTTTTATTTGATAGTATATATAGGTAAATAAAAAACAAAAAGGGGTAAGAAGGTAATTGGTTTTTTAGTCTATAGTGTAAAAATTAGTTTGAGGCCTTTAGTAAGAAGAGGCTATAGAGCCGGTCTTGTTAGGTCCTGAGGTGGTGTTTTCAAGACTCTTTGAGTAATAATCTCAAATTTGTTTTATATTTAATTTAATTTATTTTATGTTTGTTGCATATTTTTTATGGGGTAATTAGAGATAAATGCCTTCTTAATTAAGCTTCTAATTTTTGTAAGTCTCTAATTTTTTTATTTAGAGATATATGCCTAACAAAACAATTATTTATGAAAACATCTCCTTTATATTTTTTATACTTATACAATCCTTATTATTAAATATATTATTTTATTTTTTATACAATATTTATTTTTAAATATTAAACAAATAATAGGGTATTTCTACCACCACCACCACAACAACCATCACCACCTCCACCATCACAACCACCACCACCACCACCACCACTACAGCCACTACAACGATCATTACCTCCACCACCACAACCACCACCACCTACTACTAATTTCATCACACGCGCGCGTCCGTGAATTTTTTTTAAAATCGTCATAACTAATTCAAAAAAAATCAGAAAATTAAAAAAATTACATTTTTGGATAAAGCAAATTAATATTTACGTCTATGATTTTTTTTTGATTTTTTTTTAATTTTTTTAAATTTTTTTGAATTATTTTTTTCCGCAGACACGAAATTCCATGTTTTAAACAGTGAATTTCGTGTCTGCAGAAAACAAATTCCTTATTTCAAAACATGGCATTCCGTGTCTGCGAATTAAAAAATTCCAAAAAAATCAAAAAATTCAAAAAATTCCGAAAAAATCATAGACGTAAATATTAATTTGCTTTATCCAAATATATAAATGTTTTATTTTTTTGATTTTTTTAGAATTAGTTATGACGATTTTAAAAAATTTCACGGACGCGGGCGTGTGTTTATTAGTTTTTGTTTTGTTTTTTTCTAATTTCTTTTTTTAATTGTTAATTATAAGGGTAGTTTGGGATGAGGCTGTTTTCTATAAAGTATCTTATTTTAGGCAACTTATTTTAAATAAATTTTTTAATAGGCATTAATCTATAATTGACTCATTTTTAATTTAAATTTATTATTTTTATAACAAACCAAAATAATAATAATAATAAGGGGTTATTGTTGAAAACATCCTCCTTAAACTCTCTAATTGTTTTTTTATGCCTTCAATAATCTTATTTATAAAAAAATGCCTAATGAAATAATTATTTATAGAAAACATCCCCTTTATATTTTTTATACCTTTATTAATTCCATCACATGCGCGCGTCCGTGAAATTTTTTTAAAATCGTCATAACTAATTCAAAAAAAATCAGAAAATTAAATTTTTTTTTTTTTTGAATAAATCTAATTAATATTTACGTCTATGAATTTTTTTGATTTTTTTTGATTTTTTCGAATTTTTTTAATTTTTTTTTCGCAGACACGGAATTCCATGTTTTAAACATGGAATTCCATGTTTTAAACCGTGAAATAAACATGGAATTCCATGTTTTAAACATGGAATTTCGTGTCTACGGAAAAAAAAATTAAAAAAATCAAAAAAAATCAAAAAATTCAGAAAATTCCGAAAAAAATCATAGACGTAAATATTAATTTGATTTATCCAAATATAATTTTTTTTGATTTTTTTGATTTTTTTTGAATTAGTTATGACGATTTTAAAAAAATTTCACGGACGCGCGCGTGTTTATTAGTTTTTTTCTTATTTTTTAATTGTTAATTATAAGGGGGCTGTTTTCAATAAATATTTTTTTCTAGGCACCTTTTTCTAAATAAGTTTTTTAATAGGCATCAATCAACAATTGGCTCTAATAATAATATGGAATCAACCTTGAACAATAAAAATAGCATTAGTACGACAATTTTTTTATCAGTAAGTAATATGGATTAAAATAATTAATTGCAAACCAAATAAAGTCTTGAATAAAAATAGTCTTAACAAATACATATTAACCAAGATAAAAATTATGGAGTATTAAGATCTTCTTCAACCTTGTATTAGAGTCTTCTATAATTACAAGCGGGAGGAATGACGTCGACAAAGGGACCAACATGAGAGATGTAGGCAGAGAGACCGGTAGGAAGGACATCAAAAAAGGGATCGAAAGAAGGGTCGCCAGTAATAGCACCGAGAAGGAAAGTGGATGGATCTTCAGATGCGCGTTCTACGTTAAACCAAGTGAGCATCCTACTCGCATCCTCTAGGTTAAGTGCAGGAGCGGAACTAGCACCACTGGAGGTCGTCGATTGATTGGTCGTCAGAACGAAGGGTTCGCAACACTTAGATACCAGATACGCATTCATCGCTGCGACCACGTCTTCCAAATCCTGAAGCAAATCTATAGGAATCTGAGTTTTGACCGATCATTTCCTCTTGTCTTTCGAAAGAGGGCCCACAACTGATACCCAACGCCGAGAACTACTACCCATGACCCTATTGGCATCACCGACAACTTGGTCCACCATATCCTTTTAGATCACATCTAGACATGACTTAGAGGTATCGGTAGACCCAAACTGTGACTGGGAGCGCATCTGGTTTCTCATCACCTCATGTTACATGGAATATTAACATTATTAATAAAACATTCAATCATAAAGATTATTCAAAAATACATAAGATATAAGTAATGATATATAAGAAACTTACATGTGTGTCCTATATCTCTCACTCTTCTACTCTCCCTTTTTTTGTCATAAATGACCTGCTTACAAAAATTAGCCATCATCAGAAGTGGGACCCTCTCCTCCTTTCCTTGTACCTGTTCTTTGATCCTGCTCCGCTCGGGCATTTTTGCTTGGTCCTATTGGCCTTACTTGCTTCGCCTGGTTCTACATTTTTGTAAATATAATATATATATATATATATATATATATAAGTTCCACAGTTAATAATAAGAAATATTACTAGTTTATAAGGTAAAGAAATATTACAATCGCTTGATCAGTACTGAAATTTTTGCACGACAACTCCCAATGCTCGTCAGGCATGTCTTCCAGTTTGAGGTCTTTTTGGAAGTAATCTACCTCACGTTGGTACTTGTACTCGTTGTACCGGTCTACACAAATCATATTTAAGGTAGTAAACATTTCTCCCCAGTCTGGCCTAGACCTACACTCGTTTATCCAAAAAAAACCTACAATCATATATCAACACATCAAATCGAAGAATAATAAAATAAGTACATAAAGAAAAGACAATGGTAATTACCCCCAATTGGTCAAGGACATGCTGCATCATCTATGGCCATACACTTAACCACACCTTATAGTAGGGTAGATCTTTTTCTCCTACCGTCAGTCCAATCACATATACCACATGTTTCCCACACTTCGTATATGGGTTCTAGGTCTTGTTCAAAACGCAAAAGTCGACAGACAACTTGTCCTGTAATTTCTGCATCGCCCGGTAAACCGACATCAGAGTTGCCTTCCCTCTCGGCTTGTCCACTTTGATTCCTGTTTGTAAACGAGTAATACAACAATATAATAAAATAGAATATGGAAAGCGAGTATCTGCTTCATTAGTGTCGTGTTGTTTGGATGAGGGGGTCATTGTTGTTTTCATTCCCATCGTGATCCCTCGACATAACATCAGTTATCTGTGATCAATATAAAGTATAAAATACCCCTTAAATATTTGACTTGGAACCTAAACTTTTATTTATTTCAACTAGGCCCCTAAACAATTTTTTATATATCCTATTGCCCCTAAAATAATGATTTATTTCTCCTATGGCCCCTAAGCTATTTTTTATTTATCCTAGGTCCCTAAAATATTTTTTATTTCTCTTAATACCCCTAAACTTTTTTATTTATCCTAGGCCCCTAAATACTTTTTTTAATCCTAAACTCCTAAAATATAGTTTATTTCTCTTATTTTCCCTAAATTTTTTTGTATTTATCTTAAACTACTTTTTATATTTCCTAGGCCCCTAATTTTTTTTATTTCTCTTATTTCCTCTAAACTATTTTCTATTTATCTTAGGCCCAAAACTTTTTTTATTTATCTTAGGTCCAAAACATTTTTATTTATCTTATTCGCCCTATACTTTATTTATTTATTCTAGGCTCCTAAACTATTTTTTTACTTCTCTTATTGCCCCTAAAAATTTATTATTTATCCTACGCCTCTAAACTAGGTTTTATTTATCCTACGCCCGAACATATTTTTTATTTCCTTTATGGCCCTGAACTATTTTTTAACTATCTTAGGCCCCTAAATTAATTTTTTTTGTTTATCCTAGACCCCTAATTTTTTTTTAATTTCTCTTATAGCACCTAACCTTTTTTTATTTAACCTAGGCCACCAAACATTTTTTTTATCTATCCTAGGTCCCCCAAATTGTATTTATATATCCTAGGCCTCTAATTTATTTTATCTATCCTAAGCACCTAAACTTTTTTATTTCTCCAATGGCCCATAAACTATTTTTTATTGCCCCTAGGCCCCTAAAATTATCCAATTCTACAAATATAATAGACAAATTTTAAAATTACATAAATTACACAATTCCACCACAAATTCCACATAATAATTGAAAAACTAATTCAAAATTAATAAAATAAAAAAATTTAGAAATCTAACCTTCTATTGGAGATGATTCATAATGGAGTTTGGATATGTATTGGCGTAACCTTGTATTAGAGATGATTCAGAATGGAGTTTGGATATATATTGATCTAACCTTGTATTAAAGATGATTTAGAATGTAGTTTGGATAAAATAACCCAAACTCTTTTACCTATTAGATAAACAACACACACACAATCTCAAATTCCATAACACAATCCAAAAGTGAATAACACAATCAAAAATTAAATAACACAATAAATTATTTTAATGTTGAAAAATATCTACCAATTCCACTAAGATACAAAATAACATATATTGTTCTGAAATCCTCCTTGTTATCTTGACCTTTGTGCAATTGATTCCTGGTAAAAACCTATATTAATAAAGGTCAAGATATTAACAATTGAACTAGAGATGTTAATTATTAAAGTATTTGTATAAGTGAATAAAACTTACTAGGCTGTCCCGTAACCATCTAGGGTTATGAATTCATTGCCACCACCGATGTGTATAGGTTGCTCCGACAGGTAATATTCGTACTCATCCAACGTGTCAGTGGGAATCTTATCATCATCTTCGATCAATGGATCGTACCTGACGTCTCCCTATTTGTGATGATTTAATCTTAGTTGGAGACATCATTTTTGGTGTATTTATTAGGATATAGGTCGATTTTCTCATGATTTATACACTTTCCTATTTTGTGTCTTGATTTGATTATTTATTATTTTTAGAGCACATTGGGTTGAATTGTTTGTTAATTGTGAAGTTTTAAAGATATATGGTAATTAATTAGATGCCAAGTCAATTCTAAGAGATAAGGGAAAGAAGATAAACATGGAAATTGGAGATAAAGGAAAGAAATATGAAAAAGGAAAATATAGCAGCTACGAACATAAAAGTGATCATAAGTCAAGATTGGATAGAAATTTGGAAGACTGTCTGTATCAAAGTTATAGAGCTTTTCGAGACGATCAGTTTCAACATATGAAACGCGTAAATAATGGATAAGTATTGAAGGAGTTACGGCCAATACAAAACAACACCAGAATCTTAACTTTTCTATATTTTAGGGTTACGAATTTGAGTTGGGCTAAGAGTCCAAGTTACTTGTCTTCCACTCCAAGAAAATCTTTTAGAGTTTCCTATACCCTATAAATACACCCTTTAATCAGAAGAAACACATCCTTGGCAAACCTTAAGCCAAGAGAAAGCTTACAACAAGAGAAGAGAAGTCTGGAAGGAGCTGAACACCATATCATGTCTTCACAAGCCTTCAAATATGTAATTATTTTCTTTTCTTCTTCTAGTATGAACCAAATTATTTTTAGCTTGATATTTAGCATATATGTATGAACCCTAGTTCTTGTTTTAAATCTATCTAATTTGGGATACCATTGTATTTAATTTGAATTCATGTTTTATTCTTTGTTTATGTGCTTTGATTTATTGACTGTTTTACTTACAAGGGCCCGCGTATAGGATTACGTTAATAGTAGTTAGATGGTCTCCCAGAAGGGGTGTTTAACTATTGAAACACCACATAACGTTTAGTATATGGAATTGGTTCTGACAATACCAGCCTAACTAGATAATCACTAAGGTTTAATTTAATCAGCAATCATCATTAGTAGGTAGGACTACACCGAGGACCCCTTTGTGAGTTCCCTCGTGATTAAAAGGTCGCCGCCCTAGTTCGCTCTCCGGGGATAGGGAGGAATTTAGAATCCTGATTATTGCAATTCAACATAATTCGCCCTTGAATAAACAAGGCTAGTGGGGATTACTTGCTAGTTTCTCGAGCTAAACTCTCGTACTATCTATTCTCTGCTTATTTACTTTCTTGTCTTTAATTTATTATTTTAATTTTCTATTACTAAAAACCAAACAAAAATTTCTTAGTCTTTGTTTTCCTGTGTATTATCTGATCTAGCTTTCTTATTTACACTTGATAAATTGCATAAGTTCTCTCTAACTTTCGTAGTCTTTGAGGAACAAATCTTATTTATCAGTAAAACTTGCATACGTCCTGTAAACTTGCAGAATCGTGCTCAGCCTAGGGTGTTTATTTGCACTTATTTTATATATTATTTTATAACGCCTTAGTCCACACCAGTACCCTAACACGATCAGATCAATATCGATGCTTTGTCTAGTATTGAAATGTAAATGTGAACTATACGTATCATCGATTAAATGAATGATGAAAAATGATATTTATTCTGCAACCCATAAATCAAGACTCCATCTATGTCGGTCATTCACCTCTCATTCAACTTTTTATCCCTTTTAGGTCTTATTTTCATTTATTTCATTGATATTAAAGACCTTTTTTTACTTGGGTGGCCCATATATATGGCCAACCACTCCACTGAAAAGAAGTTATGTTGAACTGTGTTACAACCTCCTCCTTTTTGCTTGCCCGTCTGTGTTATACCACTTACACTCAAAGAACCATTGTTCTTAAAATCGGGCTAGGCGGCGCTTATGCGCTAGAAGGTAGTGTACCTTTCAGAAATTGCTTGGCAGCCTCAGAAGGTCCCAAGCGGCCTCCAGGCGGTCTTAGAAGGTCACGAGAGGACCTAGGCGGTCTAGAGGCTAAAAATAATATAAAAAACCTTTTTTTAATACAAAAAATTGATTTTTTTTATTTTTTGACATAAATTATATAAACCTATTTTAAAAATTATATAAGTTTACAAAAATATTCAAATATAATTGATTATTATTCAAAACCGCCTAGCAAGAAGCCTAGACGCCCGCCTGAACCCATAGGCACTCGAAGGTGGTCAACCGCACGCGTAGCACCTAACGCCTTTTAGAACCTTGCGAACAACATAACCGAACAATCATCACCAAACATGACCTTTGTAATTTTGACCAATTCACCATAATAAGAAAGTCCATCAGTGATAGTACAAACCATGTCGATGTCTCTATTTTTGTGACAAATAAATCCACAATAGAGACATTGTCTTAGGATTTTATTGGGCCTAAGTGAGGGATTTCCCTATATTTTTCTATATTGCACTTTTACTTCCCATTTTGGTCAGTTTCATGTTTATAGAGATTTTTGTGCTTCAATGGTGTGTTTAGTGTGTCGTTTAGGTACATTCTTTATACTAGGGTTCAAAGTGAAGAGAAAAAGTCCAAAGATGAAGAGAAACTCCAAGTCAAAGCAGAAATAAAGCTCAAAGCCATTATGCTAGATCAATTATTGGAGTAGTTTTGCACCGTAGAGATGGAGTCAACATGATATTTTGATGGAGAGTTCTGGACCTGACCCCTAGCTGGTTGGGAAGCGCTTGAAGTCACGACTGCGTGGTAAGTGACATAAGTCATTTCAGAGTTAAGATGAAGAAGTTATGCAAAAACCGTTTCCATGGCTCGAACTTGAGACCCGTTGCACCAAAAACGGGTTGAACCTCATTTGACCTAATTTCCTACCTAATGCTAAAGGGGGGCTAAACAAATTTGGTAACATGTAAAAGCTTCATTTTAGCCAACATATCAATCTATCATTTTTATCAAAAGAAACAACTATCAGGATGAGAACGGGAGAAGAACACAAGAGGAAACAAGGGTTTGTCCATGAACCCTTCCATTCTACTTCAACCATTTACTATTTCACTATAGCTTATTTTCTATTTTAAACATGATTATGTATTTATTTGTAATTAGGTTTTCTTTATTTTGTTGTAATTTTATTATGAGCTAAACCTCATATGCTTGAGGATGTTAATGTAATGACTATTGCTTAGTTATTTGATTGTGTTATCACATTTGGGATTTTATATTGCATTTAATTAAATTGGGTATTTATTAACTTCATTATTATATTTTATTTAAAAACTCTTGTGCTCTGGCCAAGTAGTGGGAGCTTTTGTAACTTTGTTGACATCCGTGTGGGGGGCGAGGCTACAGATTTAATATTTGAACGCCTGGTGTCTCCTAGTGTGTTCTAAATAAACACACCTAAAAAGGTAAGACACGTACCGTAAGTGTACGGGTCGTCCAAGTAATATCCGGTAAACGGGATCGATCTCAGGGACGGATTAGGTGTGATTAAAGTGTTGTGCAGTAAATAGAAATAGTTGCTTGAATGAAAATTAAAAGTAAAGAAATAGATTTTTATTTTGTTTTTGTTTAAAGAAATAAATTGCAAATAAAGTAAATATTTAACTAAAATTAAAACCTAATGCAAGAAAGTAAATACGAAGAGACGAAAAGATGAGAGAATAGTACTTGAGTCACGCTAGGTTTCACCAAAATAAACTTAATCAATGCTTCTTCTAAGGGACAAATTAGTAACTAGTAATAGTCGGGATTCTAGATTCTCCTAACCCCTTTCAGGGTGGACTTATGAGCTATTCTCAGGTGTTACAAACCCCGCCATGGCGATCATAATCCACCTTCGAATGTCAGGTTCTCTACCCAATTGGCTATAATATTAACTAAGTCCGTCAGGATCAATAATTTCTATCTTACGTTTATTACCTATGTCAGTAATTAAACCCCCCGTCAAGATGATCACTTCCCCACCAACGTGAATAGCCTAATTACTCAAACCTATGTCTAATTGGCCAAATTGAATATAGTGAAATTAACTTACGATAACAAACAATACTAAGTTACTCAATCTGAATTAAATTATAAAAATCCCAAATCAGAAAACATCAATTAAATAAATTAAGGTTCAACCCATATAGCGATTCTCAAGCACTTAAGAAGTTTAGCTCATAACGGAAAATAAAAATAAAACAATGAAATTAAAATACATAATGTTTACAGAAATAAAATAAATAAAACCTAATGAAGAGGTTGGGTTTAGCTTTGAATTGGAGAAGATGACTGCTCCAGCTCTTAACTTTCTTCCTTCCTGCTTGCCCTGACTTAAATCCTTAAGCCTATTTGATAATTATATGAAGTGTAGGTAAAAGAGGAGGCTAAGGGGTGTATTTATAGGTGTTAGAAAGCCCTAGGTCGAATTTACATGGAGTGGAAGACAAGTCAAGAACACTTTAATTTGTAACCCTAAAGTCTAGGATAGGTAAGATTCTGCTGCTGATTTGTTTTGGTCATATCTCTCTCAATACTTATTCGTTTGAGGCGTTCCAGTAGTCGAAACCGTTTGTCTGGGAAAGCTCTTTCCAGTGGTGCAGACCATTCGCCCAAATTCCTAGCCAATCTTAAGTTATGAACTCGTCTTTGAAACGTGGCTGGAATTTCAGATTCATAAGACAACTTTATCTTTTCCTTCTTTGCATATATCCTTCCTTAATCTTCTTATTTCCATGTAAATCTCTTTCCCTTCCTTCTTAGACTTGACTTGGTCTCTAATTAATTACCACATATCTTTTAAAGCTTCACATTAAATAAATAATTAAACCGCATATGCTTTAAAAATAATAAATCAATAATTCAAGACTAGAAATAGGAAAGTGCACTCTAAAATTAGAAACTCGACTCAAATACTTCCTAATACACTAAAAATAAGCTAAGACTCTAATTCTCACTTATCCACCTTGTATTGAAATTTAAGAACATACTAACTTTGCACTAAAAATAATCAAATTAACGCACAAAAGCTCTAAAAATGCAAATAGTCTAATTCCAAGGGGAGAAAGTGCAATATGAAGAAATATGCATGAAAGTCTAGCTAATAAGTCAATAATTCAACTAAAATGATGTCTCCAAAGGGCTAATATTTAGAACAAATAGGGAGACATCAACGCCTGAGAAAAGGAAGTTAGGCGTTGATGGAAGAGTTCCGTAGATGAGATGATGATTTAGAGGGCTAGGAAGAGATGAAAACCTTGGGAAATACGATAAGAGTTCGAAGTAATGAAGGACACTTTATTCAAGATGAACGCAACAAAGTAATGATCTTTACAGCTTGATAAAGAAGAATTCAAAGCTTCAACCTGGACGCAACACCGATAACTAGCCTAGTACTAGTTGAGATACGTGATCCTAACTCTCTCATTTTAGTAGTGTATAATAGTTTATTTGATTTATTGAGTCTTTTTTAGTCGTGGGGACACGACTCATTTTTGAGTTTAGGGTGGGGTTCGTTGCCTCATCCCAAGTTTTATGTGTTATTTGTTTTAATTGCTTTCAATAAAATTAATTTTAGGTTTGCGTTTGACTGTAGAGAATTTTAAATGTCCAAATTAAGCAACTTTTTATGAATTTATGATAGAAAATAGTAGACTTTAGGAATTAGTATAAAACGCATATAGATTGCATGAAAACATAGATAATTGATAGGTAGAATTAATGAACAATGCAAAAGAAGTAAACTTGTACTTGAGGAAAATGTTTGGTTTGTAGAATGTGAGATATAAATTAGTAGAGAACCCACTTAGGTATGAAGTAGAGGCAAGCTATGTAATTAGGAAAATGATAGAGGTAGTTCTTTGTTAGCCCTTTGAGACTTTTTAGCTTTCTGTCCTTTAATATAATATTATCCGCATTAGCCTCATTTTTAGCCTTTAAGCCTTTCTTTTGTCGCCACGATATAAGCTCATATCCCCTTAGATTAATAGGTATTACCATATGACCTGCACTTGAATCACAATCCTGAGACTTCCTGTCTTGAGCTTGAGTTTGGGGTGGTGGGTCTCATTATTGGGAGATTACATTGGCAGGGATTTCGTATGTGTTTGCTTTTATGCACAATTGTTGATGATGCATTATTTGTAACCCTTTGGCGGGGTCTTTGAAAGAAAAAAGAATTATAAGAGACATGACCTTTCACATCAAAATGATTGTCATGGGTATCTTGTACAAAAAAGGAAAATTGAATTGAAAAAGAAAATAAAGAAAAAAAAGCAACTAGCAAAGTGGAAGTTTAGAAATCATCATTAGTGCTTATTGGGTAATTTTGGGGATGCTACATTAATTAATTATTTGTGTTTGATATTGCATGACATTTGTATGTGTATATTAGATTTGTTTTAAGTTATGCTTTGGGTGTTATTCATTAGACTCTACCTTTTTGCGTATCACCTTGAACCTTTGTTTTTATTTTACTTTGTCGGGACGACAAAGGTTTGAGTTCGGGGTCTTGATGTCTCCCTTTTTTTCTAATTATATGCCATTAGGAGACATAAAATAGGTGATTATTTGACTTATTTGTTAGACTTTTAAGCTTATTTGGTTATATTGCAATTTCTTCCCTTGGATTTGGATTATTTATGTTTTAGAGCTTTTATGCGTTAATTCGTTTGTTTTTAGTGTAAATTTCTTAGGTTTATGATTTGATGGAGTATCAAGACAAGGAGAAGAAACGGGAATTAAAGTATTGTATTGAGCGTTGAAGTCAAAGACGAGAATAATTGATTCGAAGACGTAATTAGTGGGGAATAAAATCTAGAATGTCGTCACAAATCACTGTTTTGAGCATCTTAGCCACTGATTCATCTTCTGAGCATAAAATGAGGTCGATATATCTTGAAGTCAGGAAGATTTTCCAAGTTGAACAAAGTGATTCCGAGTCCGGACGCAAATGTTACAGCTGTTTTAGTAACAGCTACACACCAGTTACGGGATTTCATTAAATGGATTGGGATTTTATTCTAATTAACCCATTCCTTCTTTTTATAAGCCCAATTCGTTTTTCTCACTACAAAAAGGCTTTAGAATTTAGTTTTCAGACACACAATTCACATTAGAGAAAAAGCAACGCTTGGGAGAAGTGAGAGAAGCAAAAGGGATATAGAAAGCTGAAGCTAGAGAATTATTTCTTCCAACAATCAGTCATATCAATCCTATAATTAGGTTTTTCTATTTCTGTAATTCATTATGAACACTTTTTATTTTAATTCAGAAGTTTTTAACATTAGCGTTAGCTATTATTTTGAATTTGGGATTGATTAATTTAAATTGAATTGGGTAATTTTGTATTGACTATTATTTTGCATTTAAATACTGTCTTTGAAGTCATGAATCAAATATAGGAATTAGTATTCACTTAATTGGCAAAGTGATCGTCTTGGCGGGGGGTTTAATTACGGAACTAAATAATAAACGTAAGGTAGAAATTATTGACCCTGGAGGGCTTAGTTAACCTTATAGCCAATTGGGTAGAATACTTGACAATTCGAAGGTGGATTATAATCACGCTGACGGGGTTAGTAACACCTAAGAATAGCTCCTAAGTCCACCCTGACGGGGGTTAGGAGACTATAGAATCCCGACTAGTATTTAATCCTGTTTCATCCCTTAAACAGAAACATTGGTTTAATAGATTTAGGTGAAACCCTTGCGAAACTCAAGTACTGCTTTTAAATCTTTGCGTCCACTCATTTTTATTTACTTGCGTCTTATCTACTTGCATTAGTTAATTTAGTATTTTATTTTATTTTTATTTTAGTCCTTAAGCAAAAACCAAAAAAAATCTTTATATCATTTATTTTCCGCATCATATAACAACTATTCACACTTATTACATAACATTGAAAGTCATATCCAATCCGTCCCTGAGATCGAAATCCCGTTTACCGGATATTACTTGGACGACACGTACACTTGCGGTACGTTTATTGCCTTTTTAGGTGTGTTATTTTAGAACACACAAGGAGACACCAAAGAGGTATTTGATTGTTTTAATTACGATGATATCTTGCAGGCTGCTTTGACACTTGACTTACCTAAGATGATGGAAGAGCTTTTACACGCAAGTGGCAGCTCTCAATTCTGAGAATCCAAAAATATAGGCGTCATGCCTATGAACCTGTGAGAGAACCGGGGGAGATGGTCATTAAAAATAAACCATCCATTGAATCTCCTACGAGGTTGGAAGAAGAACCATTGCCAGCACACTTGAGGTATGCGTATTTAGGTACTAATGACACTTTACCTGTTATTGTTTCAGCAATTTTAACAGATCCTCAAGAAGAGAAATTGCTACGTGTTGATGTCTCCCTATTCTTTCTAAATATCAGCCCTTAGGAGACGTCATTTTAGGTGAATATTTGACTTATTTGCTAGACTTTTGTGCTTATTTCGTCATATTGCACTTTCTCTCTTTGGAATTAGACTATTTGCATTTTTAGAGCTTTTGTGCGTTAATTTGTTTGTTTTGGTACAAAGTTAGTAGGTTTATGAATTCATGAAGAAACCACTACAAGGAGGAGAACTAAGAATTAAAATCTTAGATCGACTGGAGAAGCTAAAGGAAAGAAAAGAATTTCCAAGAACTTAATTAAAGAAGTTGCAGATCTGAAAGGCTGTTAAAGATTGCTGTTTTTGGGCTAATTAGGAGCGGATTTAGCCTTGGGCCATGAAGCATAGTTTTATAGCCAATTGAGTTAGGAAGATTCTCCAAGTCGAATCAGCCCATTTGGAGTTGTTATGCAAAAGTTACAGTCGTTTTTTGAAGGCTGCACACCAGTTACGGGAATTAAAAGAAAAGATGGGCTTGGGCTTTTAATAATTTGACCTGATCCTCGTAACCTAAGCCCTAATCCGTTTTTACAAGTATAAATAGACCCTTTAGCCTCCTTTTTACACACACTTCATAGAATTACATCAGAGGCTTCATATTTTCAAGTCAGAGCAAGAAGGCAGAGGAGAAGCTAGAGCTGGAGGAATTCTGTTCTTCCAACAACAGCCAACCCAACCATTAGGTTATCCTATTTCTTTTGTATATTGAGAATTATGTATTCCTTTTATTTTATTTCAGTTTTTAAATCCGTTATGAACTAATTTCTTTAGTACTTGAGAATCGCTATATGGGTTGAACCTGATTCTATTTAATTTATGTTTTCTGAATTCGGGATTTGATTATTTAAATTAGACTAGGTATTTTGTGTTGACTATTATTTTGTTTTAATCACTAATTTTGAAGTCATGAATCAAACTTAGCTCATAGTAATTAAGTTATTCACTTAAGTGGCAAAGTGATCACCTTGACGGGAGATTTAATTACCGACTTAGATAATAGACGGGTAGTATTCGTTATTGACCCTGACGGGCTAGACTAACCATGCAGCCAATGAGGTAAAATATTATTCATCTAAAAGTAGCTTATAATCGTCCTGACGGGGTTTGTAATACCGTAGGATAGCTTCTAAGTCCACCCTGACGGGGGTTAGGAGATATTAGATTCCCGACTAGCACAATAATACCAGTTTAGCCCTTAAATAGAAGCATTAATTAGATAGGTTAGGTGAAACCCTTGCTAGGATCAAGTACTCCTTCTCTTCTTAAGTTTAAATCTTATTGACTTGTTTTATTTTATTTCAGTAATTTATTTTCTTGCATCTTTAATTTAAAAACAAAACAAAATTCTTTAATTTACTTTTCTGTCAAGCAATTACTACTACTATCTGATTAATACTAGAGTTGTACCTAATCCGTCCCTGAGAACGAAACCCGATTTATCGGATATTACTTAGACAACCGTGCACTTGTGGTAATTGTGGTTCCTCTATTTTCAGATTTATTGCATTATTTTAATAACACACCAGGACCCACCAAGTTTTTGGCGCCGCTGCCGGGGACGGTGGCGTGTGACCCCGCTGTTAATCTTTAGTAGTTTAATTGTTATTTTATTTTTCAGTTTTACGCTTTGGTTTGTTCTTTCTTTCTCAGGTTTACAGGTTTGGTATATGCTCAAAGATCCCGTTATCCTTGAGAATCTCGAAATCCTAGTTCGAGAAGCAAACAAAAGAAAGAAAGAAGCGAAAGCAAAGGAAAATGAGGAGAAATTAGCAAGAGATGCAATGGCTGAAGAACACGAGATTGATCCTCCTCTTGTTCCTCTTGTTCCACAAGTTCAACCTCCAGCTATTAATGATCCATGGTTCATCAATGGTCCTGAACAAGCTCCATGCCCTCGGAATTGGCCCTGATGATATTAATGTCGCGAGATACAGACCCGATCCTGGTATGATGTCTTAATTTCAGAATTATGGCAGTTTCCGAGGAGCACCGGGAGACGATCCAATTCGTACTGTACAGAAGTTCATGCAAATTTGCAATTCCTATATTACACAAGGAGTGACTAGAGATCAGATGTATTTTTCAAATTTTAGATATTTTGTGATAGATTGAGCAAGTGAATGGCATGATTCTCAAGAGCCTGGATCGATTACTACTTGGGAAGCATTGCAAACTGCATTTTTCGACAGGTACTACCCAACTAACATGAGATTAGATGTACAAATTGCTTTAACTTCGTTTGAGCAACAACAAGACGAGACGTTGAGTAGGAGTTGGTCGAGATTTCAAATTTGTTTAAGAAGAGTCCTAGATCATGGCCTTACAGAACAACAACATTTGAAGATATTTTATAAAGGTCTTGATGGGCAATCAAGAAAAGATTTAGACATACTTTGTGGTGGTGGATTCTTACAAGTACTACAGTTCATGCTGAGATTATTTTGAATAGAACAGTGAAGAATGAGATGGGTTGGAACACCGTGAGAACACCTCTCCGAAGTGGAAGTTATAAAGAAAGTAGTGATGTCATTGAATAAAAATTCTCCTCATTGGAGAATAAATTGAAGAACACATTGGAGCAGCAATTGAAAAAGCTTACTCTAGCTGTTACAAACGTTTTCTCAGGTAGAAGAGCGGATGTTAATGTTACACAAAAAATTTATGGGTGTTCTAGCTGTGGTGTACAAGATCATGATTGGGAGCATTGTCAAAGTAATCCAGAAGTCGTAATGTTTGTTGTCAACCGAGGGAACTATAATTCAGGTGGTCAAGGTTATCAACCGAATAAAAACCATCCGGGTTTCCAATATTCAAATCCAAGTGGGCCGTTAATCTAACATATGCATATCAGTTTACTGGAAATATATCCAAAAGGGATGAGATGCCACGTAATAATTTTCTTGAAGTTGAGATATTTGATGTATGGGGTATTGATTTCATGGGTCCCTTCATACCATCTCATGGAAATCAATACATCTTTTAGATGTTGATTACGTGTCCAAATGGGAAGAGGCTGTAGCTCTACCAACTAATGATTCGCGAGTAGTGATTAAATTCTTAAAATAGCATATCTTCACTAGACATGGCACACCTAGAGTTATTATCAGTGATGGAGGTACACACTTTGTGAACAAATACATGAAGACAGTTCTAGATAAGTATGGTGTCAGGCATCGTGTATCTACCGCTTATCATCCACAATCCAATGGTCAAGCTAAGGTATCTAATAGAGAGGTCAAATCTATCCTGGAAAAGACTGTTGGACCCACACGAAAAGATTGGTCTGTGAAACTAGATGATGCGTTGTGGGCTTATCGTACTGCGTTCAAAACTCCAGTTGGTGCATCTCCGTATCGTATGGTTTTTGGTAAGTCTTGTCACTTACCTCTAGAACTTAAATTAGGTGCATATTGGGCTATAACACAGTTGAATTTAGATCCTACTTTGGCCGGTGAGAATCGTATGATGAAGTTGAATGAACTTGATGAGTTTCGATTACATGCCTATGAAAACGCTAAACTTTACAAAGAAAATACAAAGAGATGGCATGATAATAGCATTCGTGCAAAGAAGTCTGAAGTTGGACAGAGGGTCCTGAAATACAAATCCAAGTTCAGTAATTATCCGGGTAAGTTGAGATCGAAGTGGTCTGGTCCTTACATTGTGACCAAAGTTATGCCTCATGGAGCTATAGAGATTGAGCACCCAATTGAACACCGCACCTTTATGGTGAATGGTCATCGATTGAAAATTTATCATGGATGTGAGGATACTAATCGCATGGTGGATCCACATCCTGGGGAGGTCATGTACCTCCTTGAAGCTGAATAGATGCGAGAGGTAACCCGTCGAGCTTAACGACGTTAAACAAAAGCCATTTCAATTGTATATTAGTTTATTGTTTTATGTTTTTCAATTCCTAGTGTATAATTATAAGTAATTATCAAGTCTTAGTGTCTACTTTTAAATAAATGAGAAAGGTAGTGTGTTGAATAGTGCATAATTTGAGTTTGGGGTGCCAAGGAACGAAAAGGAAAAATCTGCAGCACGGGCCGATATTACCGCAGAAATTTCCGGTATACCGGTGGAGGAAAAACCGGTAGCCACGGGTCTTTGACTTGGGTATTTTGCCGAGACGTAGAAAAAATACAAGGCCTGACCGGTATGCCAGTAAAGGAAGCGGCATGCCGGCAGAGGAAAACGTGGGCATGGGTTTTTGGTTACGGGTTTTTTGATGAAACTACCTTTACATGACCGGCTAGCCGGTCATCTAACCGGTATGCTGGCCCGCGGTGTCGAAAAAAAACACGACGCCACGGGTATCTGACATGGGTTCTGTGCTGAGAGGAGAATATCGACATGGTCCAGTATCGGCTAGCCGATCATCTGACCGGTATGCCGGCCCGACCATTGGGATTTTCACCAAAACCCTATTAAAACCCTATTTTCCTCCTTTTTAACCTAGCCTCTCCTGCAAGAAAAGTTATGAACAACCCCCAACACTTTATATACCTGCACCACACCACTAAAACACCCAAGAACATTCGATCCTTCCTCCTATTCCATTCCAAACACACATCCAACACCAAAATCATTCAAGAACACAAGAAATCTTCTCCCTCAACCCTGAGCCTTTTCATCAAACCTTTAATCCTATTCATTAAACCTTCCCAAGTCCACTACATAATCATTACCCATCTCATATATCACCATATTCCTTCATCATGAATCCTCAAAACATCAAAAATCAAATCTCTTCTCTAGTTTTTGAATATTTGAAGTTTTGAGCTTGGGGTTCATTGGGAAGTCAATAATACCATGATGAGGAAAGAGAGAAGAATTTGAAGACCCTATTATTAATTTTGGTGTTGAAAGATGTAGTTGAAAGAATGCCATTTTGGAGGAAAAACACAAAGAGGTGTTGACAACCATAGGAAAAGTCACAAAAGAGTTGGAGTTTATGCAAAACATATTATGTGGAGTGAGCAATGTTCAACATGCCACCTACGCAACAAGAGGAGCTCAACCTAAACGCAACCATGGAACCAGCTTCGTGTTGGTTTGGATACGTTTTTCTATCCCTTTATCATTTGTTTTCTTAGTTTATTTGCTTTATTAAGTCTTTTTGAGGCGTGGGGACACGACTCACTTTTGAGTTTGGGGTGGGGTTTGTTGCCTCATCCCAATATTTTGTGTTTTACATGCTTTCAATAAAATTAATCTAAGGATTGCGTTTGACTGTAGAGTATTGTAAGTGTCCCCATTAAGCATGCTTTTTATGAATTTATGATAGGAAATAGTTGACTTTAGGAGTTAGTGTAAAACGCACTTTGATTGCATGCAAACATGAGATAATTGATCGGAAGAATTAATGAACAATGCAAAAGAAGTAAACTTGTACTTAAGGATAATGAGTGGTTTGTAGAACGTGAGATCTGAATGAGTAGAGAACCCAATTAGGTATGAACTAGAGGCAAGCTGTGTAAATAGGGAAATGATAGAGGCAGCTCTTTGTTAGCCCTTTGAATTATTTTTGGCCTTCTGTCCTTGAATTAATTATATCCGTCTTAGCCAAATTTTTAGCCTTTAAGCCTTTCTTTTGTCTCCACATTATAAGCCAATATCCCTTTAGTTTATTAGGCATTTCCATATGACCCGCACTTAAATCACGATCCTGAGACTTCTTGTCTTGAGCTTGACTTTGGGGTGGTGGGTCCACTATTATGGGAATTTACATTGGGTTGGGATTTTTTGGAGCTTATCAATTGTGTTATGTTCTATTTTGATGATGATTCACAGTGATTATATTGTAACTCTTTGCCGGGGTAAGAGTAAATTAAAAA
Source organism: Nemophila menziesii (assembly GCA_029959085.1). Classification (NCBI taxonomy): domain Eukaryota; kingdom Viridiplantae; phylum Streptophyta; class Magnoliopsida; order Boraginales; family Hydrophyllaceae; genus Nemophila; species Nemophila menziesii. The sequence continues at coordinate 1,897,115 of JARWIR010000048.1, read as the reverse complement.
GAAAATATGAAAAGTTATGAAAAGAAAAAATTGAATGAAAAAATAGCATGACATCTCAACATAAAAAAGAGAGTCATAGCTATACAAAAGAAAAGAAAAGAGAAATTGCATATGAAAAGAATATATATATATATATATATATATATATATATATATATATATATATATATATATATATATATATATATATATATATATATATATATATATATATATATATATTTCGACCGGCAAAGAGGAAATTCTTATGTGAACATCTTTAGTGCTTATTGGGTTAATCTGGGGATGCTAAATTAGTGCGTCAAATGGGTTGAATGAGAACATATTCGAGTGTAAACTCAAGCTCTTGGACAGTTTGTTGATGGTAAGTAAGGAGAGAGCCAAAAGCTCACTTCAAATTTACCAAATATGCATACCATACCGTCCCTAAGCCTACGATAAAACCGCAAAGACCTCAACTTTCCTAGATACATAGTGAGTCTGTGATTTAGCTAATAGGGAGTATGCTAAGTGGAGCGTTCAAAGCAAGTAAGGATCGATGAACACCCTATAGCCACCATCTTAAGATAAGTAACAAGCGTAACCTTCTAGCATTGTGAAATTAATTTTGGATTGATATTATTTTGTGTTTGATTTTGCATGATATGTGTATGTGTATATTAATTCCTAGATCATACTATATGAGATTTGTTTTAAGTTGTGTTTTGGGTGTATTTACTAGATTCTGCCTTCTGCGTTCACCTAAAAGGCCTTTGTTTTTATTGTACTTTGTCGGGACGACAAAGGTTTGAGTTTGGGGTCTTGATGTCTCCCTATTTGTTATAAAAATTAGCCCTTAGGAGACATCATTTTAGGTGAATATTTGACTTATCTGATAGACTTTTGTGCTTATTTCGTCATATTGAACTTTCTCCCCTTGGAATTAGACTATTTGCATTTTTAGAGATTTTGTGCATTAATTTGTTTGTTTTGGTGCAAAGTTAGTAGGTTTATGATTTCATGAAGAAACCACTACAAGGCGGAGAAGTGAGAATTAAAGTCTTAGATTGAGTGGAGGAGCTAAAGGAAAGAAAAGAATTTCCAAGAACTTAATTAAAGAAGTTGCAGATCAGAAAGGCTGTTAAAGATTGCTGTTTTTGGGCTACTTAGGAGCGTATTTAGCCTTGGACCATGAAACATGGTTTTTTAGCATCTTGAGTTAGGAAGATTCGCCAAGTTGAATCAGCCCATTTGGAGTTGTTATGCAAAAGTTACAGCCGTTTTCTGAAGGCTGCACACCAGTTACGGGAATTAAAAGAAAAGATGGGTTTGAGCTTTTTATAATTTGACCTAATCCTGTTAACCTAAGCCCTAATCCGTTTTTACAAGTATAAATAGACCCTTTAGCCTCCTTTTTACACACACTTGATAGAATGGTGGTCCTTTGTGTGTTCTAAAAATAATGTAATAAGTAAGGAGAACCACAACCGCAAGTGTACAGTTGTCTCAAGTAATAATAGTGATAAACAGGATCGTTCGCAGGGACGGTATGGTTAACTACAATGCTTATCGATTAATGAATGATTGCACTTATGAAAGCAGTAAATTATTTAATAGTTGGTTGGTTGGTTTTACTAATTCTAAATATGAAAGACTAAAGTAAAAATGCAATTAAATAAACTAGACGTAAGTAAATAAAGGTGAGACGCAAATATGAGCAGACAGTACTTGAGAGACGCAAGGGATCCTCCTTACTCTATTTCATATCATACGTTGTTTAAGGGTCAAATTGGTAATTTACATTGGTCGGGATTCAAGAGTCTTTGTACCCCCGTCAGGGTGGACTACAAATCTATTCTAGAGTGTCACAAGTCCCGTCAGGGTAAATATGATCCACTTTCGAATGATTAAGCTAAATTACCTCATTGGCCCTAAGATTAATTATGTTCGTCAGAATCAAATAATTTATATCTTATATTGAGTAATTAATTCCATACCTAAACCCCCCGTCAAGATGATCCACACGCCACATATGTGGAATAGTTTAGATACTAACACATGTTCTTAGTTAGCTACTCCAAAAACAGTAAATAATCACCAATTACAGAATAATGCAAATGACCCAATTCGATTTAATTAATTTCCGGAATTAGATTCGGCTGTGAATGGAGATATAGACACTCTCCAACTCTTCAGCTTTCTTCTGCTTCCTTCGTTGACTTCTCTCTGATGTTTTTTCTTGTAGAATATAAGTTGTATGAAAAATAGAAGTCAAAACCTCCTTTTATAAGGTGAAAAACGGATTAGGCTTTGTCTAAGGTTTAAGTTAAAATTTAAAAGCCCAAGTCCATTTTCTAAGCCCAAAATCCCGTAACTGCTGCACCACCTCCATTAAAACAGCTCTAACCGATTCGTTATAACTCCGATTGACCTCAAAGCACTTGCTAAATTTCCGTAACTCGATAAGGAACATAATTTTTCAAAGGCCATCGGCTAAATCAACTCGTAAGTGCCTCGAAATCAGCAATCTTTGGCCTGTTTTCCAGATTTACAGCTTCAAAATTGAATTCTTTTCGGGATTTATATTCAAGTTTTGACTCCATATCACGATCTTTGACTTTCTTCTCGGATTCCCCTTCTAGCTAATATTCAAAACCTACAAACTTTCTACTAAAATAAACAAGATTACGCGCAAAAGTTTAATAAATCAAAAATACTAGAAAATAAAGAGGAAATTCAGAATATTGCATTTTTAGTCCTAAAGTCTATCAAAATGATTAAATAAACATAAAAAATGATGTCTCCCAAGGGTGTAAAATAAGAACAATTATGGAGACATCAAGACCCCCAACTCAAATTTTTGTCGTCCTGACAAAGTAAAACAAAACAAAGGGGTAGAAGTACACGCGAGAACAAATAGAAGCTAGCAAATACACCTAAAGCAATTTTTCAAGACAAATCTCATATAGCGAACCCTAGAAATTAATATACACATACATTTATAATGCAAAATTAAACACGAATAATCTCAATCATAAAATTAAATTCGCAATGCTTGAAGGTTACACTTGTACTCATCTCTGTATGATGGCTATAGGGTGTTCCTCAATCCTAAATCGCTTTGAACGCTCCACCTAGTATATTCCCTATCAACAGAATCATAAATCACTATGCACTTCACGAGGTCTTTATGGTTTAATATTGGCTTAAGGACGGTGTGGATGTATATTTGGTAAATTTGAAGTGAGCTTTTGGTTCTCTCCTCACTTACCATCAACAAATGTCCCCGAGCTTGAGTTTACGCTAAAAAATGTTCTCACTCACCCATTTACGCAACAATTTAGCGTCCCATGTCAACCCATTACAATAAGATGAATTTTCAGAAAATTCCACTTTGCCGGATGTTTATTCTTTATTTATTTTTCTTTTTCTTTTCTTTTCTCTTTTTTTGTACAGTTGCAGGGTTCCCGGTTTTTGCGAACCGGGTTCCCGATTCCTACTGTAATGGAATTTCGATTTTTTTATTTTCTTCTTTCTTTTTCATTTTTTCTCAATTCCGGCAAAGGGTTACAAGTATATATCATCTACAATTGTGCTACAATACAAACACATCAATCCCTACCCAATAATTTCCCCATAAGTGGACCCACCACCCCAAACTCAAGCTCGAGACATGTCTCATGATCGTGATTCAAGTGCGGATCATATGGTCATGCCTAATAATCTAATGGATAATGGACTTATATCGTGGCTACAAAAGAAAAGGCTAAAGGCTCAAAGTGGGCTAAGACGGATAAAATTAATATAAGGGATAGAAGGATAAAAAGGTCACAAATGGCTAACAAAGAACTGCCCATATCATTTTCCTAAGTACATAGATTGTCTTTAGTTCATATCTAGGTGGGTTCTCTACTAATTAGGATTTCACGTTCTACACACCAAACATATTCCTTAAGTACAAGCTTACTTCATTTGCATTGTTCATTAAATTTTCCTATCAATTACCTACGTTTGCATGCAATTCTAAATGTGTTTTATATCAATCCCTAAAGTTCACTATTTACTATCATAGATTTATCGAAAGTATGCTTAGAAGGGATATTTAAAATCTTCTACAGTCAAACGCAACTCCAAAAATTATTTTATTGAAAAGCAATTAAAGCATATAACACATAAAAATTGGGATGAGGCAACAAACCCCACCCCAAACTCAAAAACGAGCCGTGTCCCCACGACTCGAAAAAGACTCAAAGCAAATAAACTAATTTACACTAAAAAGGAAGGATTAGAAAACGTATCTTAACCAACGCGTGGCTGGTTACCGGTGTTGCGTTCTGGACCCTTATCTCGCGTAAGAACATCATAGATTGCGTTTTGAAGTGTGTTCACGCCAAGTACTAAATTTCGGATAAGGTCCAGCTCTTTTGTAACATTTCCTAAAGTAGCAATCATCTTCTCTTGATTCTCTTCCAACACCCTAATTTTGGATTCCAACTCAAGATCATTCTTTGCCTTCTTCTTTGGTGGAGGGACTCTAGGAGTTTTCACAGCCCGTGTTGCTTCATCATGGATATTCTGAATTGTACTTAATGCCATGGTCACTCCAACTGTAACACCGTCAATTTCTGCGTTCCTACGCGGGATTTTTGCGTCTAGGCACAAAGTAGTGATAGTACAAGGAAACTTGATATTTTGTTGTTTCATTGGAGCTTTCGCGAATTCCATGACGGTGTCATAAATAATTCGAGCAACATTCATATGTTTCTCCTCAATAACACACTTGATAAAAATTATATGTTCCTTCTTCAGCTCGGATGTGTGTTTAATTCCAAAGAATTTAGGGATTATGAAACGAGACCAAACCTTCGCACGAGGTGTTAAGTTACTGCTGTAAAATTGTCCAGGATACCTTTCTCCTTCTGGAATTGGGCTAGCCTCATTAATAAGCACAGTTCCCCAAAGGGATTCATTATCAAAAGATGGATCATTAAGGGATTCTTGGAACGGACATAATCCAGTAAAGTTGGGTAACTTCAATGATTTCTGAATAATTTCAATAGAGAAAGGAACTACCTTTTTGCGAATTTCAATTGCCTCACAGGAAAGGGTTAAACCTTCATAAAATTCTTGCACAAAGGTAGGAATAAACTCAAGCTTCCTTTCTCGCAATTCTTTCCAACCAAACTTGTCACAAGAAACAGCATAATCTTTATAAGCACTACTCATAAGACCCTTAGGAAAGTCCATCTCCTCACCAAACTTCAAAAATTCAATTCTATCACGAACCTGATCATTCCAAGAAGTGTAAACTCTCTTTGGCTTATGGGGACACATCATTCTACGCAGAGGTTTCTGTTGAACTGGTACTTCCAGGAACTTCTTGTTCGCTCTCATCCTCAATTTCTTTTTCAATCTCATCTTCATGTTCTTCCTCACTATCTGGTTCATCAATTAATCTTCTCTTCTTTGGATTAGTCTGGCCTGTGATTTCTTTTCTCTTGGGAGCAAGCTTAACCTCTTCAGTCTTGCGTTTTGGACGCGAATCAGGAATCTCAATAGCATGTTCTCGAGTACCACCAATGGTGGTGCTTCTTCTAGGAGCAGTTCTTCTAAAATCACCGGTTCTGTTTGTCATCTCTTTCCACCCCAAACTCAAAACTTCAAGTAGTGAGAAGCTAGAGAAATGCTTAGAGCTTTAATGTTTTGAGGTTAAGGAATTGAAGATTAAGGTGGAATATGAGATGGGTAATGGTTAATTTATGTGGGAGAAGCAAGAATTGGTTTTAATTTAAAAATAGGGTGAAGAACAATCTTGGTGAAAAACTAAGGATTTGATGATATTTTGGAGAGGAGGTGAGTTGATTTTATGTTAATGTGATGAAAGAGGGTAGGATTTGATGGTTTTTATAGTTTTTGATGATGGTTTTTGGAGGTGGGTAGGTTATGGGAGCGTTTTTGGTAAAAACTTGCAGAAGAGGCTAAGAAAGCTAGGTTAAAAAGGCAAAAACCGCCTTAACTTCACTGTATTACAATTTCGAATTTTTTCATACTAAGGTCAATGGCTACAAAACCTCTACGGGGATGCCCAAAATAATCTTATGGGTGGTTTAACCACTATGATCCACCGCTGAGTAGTCTTATGGGTGGTTCAATCACTCTGATCCCTAGTTATTAGGCATCATAATATATCTAGATGATCTAGAAATTGTACCAAACTCACTACTAGGTCTAGTGATTCCCTTTTTAACCAATTATCATTGATTTAATTGTGTTTAAACTAAAAACAGTAGCAAGAATTAGTCCATGGTTGGTAAGGGAACCCATTGCTTTTTACCAAAAAATAAATATTTAAAATGAAATTGTCTTTCAAAATAATATATAGAAAATACATCATATATTACTCAAATCAAATTTCTTCCCATTATATTAAAATTTTCAAATCTAAATCTGTTGAACATATTATGCTTATTAAGAAAAGTTTAGGTATTTCAAAAGATGTAAATATCATGAATACTAATGTGAATTATTCAATGGACTCGAACTTCACTTTGACAAGCTTAGAAACAGATATTTCAGTAGAAGGAGACCTTGATGATCAAGCCTTGGGAACAATCCTACGAAGATGTGGTGGTGGTAGAGGCACCTCTATTGCCGGAAAAGATCCATGGCAGTTGTAGCACATAAGATTTTGGTTCACGAAGATTTGAGGGTACTCGAACGTCCACTTGCATTTATTGCAAATAGTCCAAAATGTGTTCGGATTTGGTGGGGAAGAAGTGAGCACGGGAGCTTTAGGTGGTGGTGGAGTACTAACCCCGGATCCACCAACTGTTGAAGGCCCCATTTCACTCTCTTTTTGCTTCTTCTCTGCTTGTTGCTTGTCGCGATCTTCCTTAAATATTGAATTCATGTCCATTATTTTTATACTTCAAATTAGTAAAAAAACATTCAAGTAAATGATGAGAAGTTTGATAACTTGCTAGTTTCAATAATAACAAAAATGATAAAATAACACAGATACAACATGAAAACAAAAAAGTTTGTATTGATTCCTTACCTATGTTTAGGAAGAATATGCGTTAATATTGTTGCACTTCCCCGAATGATTTTGCTTTGCTTTTTTGTGGTCAGGTTATAGCTTATTTTATAGAGCTCTCCTTTTTATTCATTAACACCCCAACTATAATTGGTCTTTTAATTAATGAAATTTAATGCTATTTTTCTTTTTCGAAAATAATTAGTGTATATTATTCCACATTGTGGTAATAAATGAAAATTCTATATCATTTTGAATTTTGGTCAAACCATTTTTATAAAATCCAAACCACAATTGGTCTTTACATCAATGTAATTTAATGCTGTTTATTTTTGTAGAAATTAATCTAATGTTATATTATTTTAAATTATGGTAACAAATGAGATTATATATATGTGTTAAAATTTTGGCTAAATCTTTCTTTTACGAGTTAAAGTTCTTGCTAAAAAGATTTTTATAGTCTTGGAAATCAATTAATTATTACGATTTATACATAAACATACTATACAAGAATGTGGTCAATACATTGCATATCATTCAAACTCAAAATCGATCCAAAAAACTAAAATATACTTAGTTACCTAAAACGGAATTTCTTTTTATGTGTCTTTTTTAGCTATGGAAATTTATTTTGTTAAAATGGGATCTTTCCTTTATTAAAAATAAAATGGAACCTAAAACGCCCGTAATGATAGCTTGCTTCAAGGGCCTAACCTATTCAAACTATTAAGAATAAATCATTCACCATTAATAATAAACACTTTTTTTATTTTGTTGATTTATGTATGAAATAGGTGATAGAACTTCAGGTGAACTTACTATATACATGACCATGACCTGAACATATAATATTTCATAGAGATACAATTAATTTTTTTTTGGACATAGAGATACAACTAATTGTATAGAAAATTGTGGAAAAGAATGACTATATTTTCCTAAAGGGGTAGTTCCGACGATAATTTCTCTGTTTAAACTTTTCTCATGGAAGAAGCTTTTTTCGTTATTCCTTTTTTTTTCAACTTTTTTGTCTTTTAATTCATTTCCTAAACAGAAGAAATAATACTTTAAAAATTGATTTGAGTAAGGCAAATATCTTCATGAGTTAATTTTCCTTCTTTTTTTCTTCTTATCCTTTTTCTTTTCTTTGTGGTTATTCTTAGAATTAGGTTTTCTTTTCTTTTTTCTTTTTTATCTTTTTCTTTCCTCATGCAGTGAGGGTTTCTTGGTTTTTTCGTTACTTATCTTTGGTTTCTTCAATTTACTAGGTGTGGATCTTCCAAAAGATTACTTTTCAGTCACATGCATCAGTCGTGTCGCCTTAGTAATCCAACTAGCGACCTTGCATATTGCTATTATGGCTATGATAGTGGTGTTGAGCTACGAGTGAGGTGTTTTCCAAGAAGATACATGATACTTTTATTCTTGTTAATCGAGCTTGGATGTGGAGTCATCTCCAAGACTCAAACTTATTTCTTCCTGAGAATTGGTCTATGGTGATTTGGTGTTTGAAGTTCGATGCCATGCATTATACGATCGGAGGAATTTATAAGTTTAAGAAGGTAAATCCATTTTCAACCTTACCTTTATCTACTGTAGTACATTTTATTATATTTTTTTCCCATATGGACCTTGCGTATATACTACTTTTTTCTTACCTGCTCACATATGATGTGGAGACACTTAAATTTTTTTCCGTTATACGCATGCAAGCTTTGTTCTTATGTATGTGATACATGCAAGTCATATAATCTTATATATACTCACGGAGATGATGTTATAAGAACTACACCATTTCATATTCACACTTCAAAATTAATGTTGCTTAGCTTTCTATTTTATTCCATGGCAACTGTTCACACCCATGCACTTCTGCTCGCTAAGATAAAAAACGATACATTGTGAACATTTGAAGTATTGTCTCTTGCTACAAAAACCACAATCATCAAACTTAACGTAAACGAGTATATTTTCATTGCTAAAATCATTTCATCTCGTATTTATCGTTGGGGTGTTCGAAAGTAGTCATTGACACTTGGGGTATCCGGTGTCGTATTCTATTTGAAGAAATTTTGGAAAATGTATGTATACTCACTCTTAAACAAGAAGAAGTAGATTGGATTTGGTGCATAAGGTCGTGTTTAGTGCAACCTATGCACATACTCATTTGACGATGGGATGATAATCTCACGTCTGAAGATTTAGAATCGCTGAACTCACATGCTTGGGCTAGAGTATATGGCTTGGCGGGTACTCATTGTCATATCGATACGATGGATACCTTTGGTAATTTGATTAGAGAATGTTCAGAAATTTATTATTGATTATTGAGTCGGAGGAGCTTAAGTTTATTCGATTCTGCGTAAAATTTGATACTCGACTTCCTATTAAGATCTGAATTTTTATTTAACAATCTGAAGAAGCGACTTGCATTTCTTTCATATAAGAAATTTTGGGGCTCTTTTGCTTTTATTGTGGTATTCTCGGCTATAACAAGGCATATTGTTTTGTTGGAAAGGTTCGACCAATGTGAAATGAGGATGCCGCTCGGTATTGTAATTGGAATCAGAAAACATAAATGAGGAGCGAAGACAATGTGGTTAATGTCATTCAGAAAAGAGTTAGATGGGGGGTTTTTCAACAAAGTGGTTTTTTTTTTCCCATTAAGAAGTTTTGATGGGACGATGAGGATGATGATAATGACACACATAAAGGTGGTTTTGGAGCTTCTCAAGTAGGTTTTCGAGTATTGGGTCCACCAACATTCAGTTAGTCTTAAAACAATAGCGAAGAGGGGGTGGCAAGAAGAACGAAGGTAGTAAATCTTTGAAAAGAACGTAAGTACACCGGTCTCATATGTGACATATTAGGTAATATTCATAATTATTTTGAATCAACATAAATCTTTGAATCCCATTATCCTAGGTTGTTTAAATTTTTCAAAGATGACATGGTTGACTTTGAGAGAAGTATTATCGTCAATAATCAAACTATCGTGGAGGTAATAAATGCATATAAATTCAACATATACATGATGTATAAAAAATTCACATCTGATGGTAACTTTGGTCACGACATCAAAATGAAATTTACAGAAATATATTCATGTTAAGATACGGTAATTATGGGAGTATCAAAACTAGAAGCACTGGCGTGGGTAATGATAAGGAAACTAATCGAAGTACTATTCATTCGAGTGCTAAACGTGGGGTTGAGGTTAGGGAATTTGACACAAGTATTAACAAAGTCAAAGAAATTGTTAACATTATTCATGAAGAGAATGATTCGTTTGAGCCTGAAGAGGAGTCTTCGAACTCACAATCTATTGATCCAATTCAACATGCTCGACAAGAAGAGGATTTCTCGCAAAGTGTTATACCAAACCTAGAATGAGGATCATGGGACAATCCCAACGTTTTTCATGGCCAAGGGAGTTAAAAAGGAAAGCTTCTTTGGGTTTGGGATAGAATCACAATAAGGTTCAAATAATTCAATTTGAAGAGATCAACACTATGGGGTGCAAAACTAACAAAATGCAAACATTTATGGACGATCTTCATGCCAGCTTTTGTGAAGTTAAGTTCCATTTTCTCAAGAAAAAGAGATGGACATGTACAAGGATTATGAATTTTAGGAGGGACCCCCAGATAAAAGGAAATTTTATTTCTGTAAAGGGGAGGATTGTGATGGTCACTTGCGAGGTGAGGAGGATTGATGTCGTTCCAAGTGTGATATAAAAATAATAGATTGCTACCGATGGAACTAAAACTCTTCGCAAGCATACAGTTTGTCGTCAAGTAAAAATATGATAAGCCTAAGGGCTATCAATTCACATGGACTACTAGTGTTATAAATAATGTGTTTCAAATATACTAAAATGTTGAGTTGCGATTTAAATAATAACAATAATGAGGAATTTATATTTGGTTTTCTTAATTAAAAGGACTAAGTTGCAAATAAATAAATAAAAATGCTAAAAAGATTATAAAATATGAGAAGTAATTCTTGATCCTTGCGAGTAATCCACCTAATAGATAATTATTTATTGTATAAAGAAGAACTGAATATGTTTCACATTAGTCGGGATGCAAATGCATCTAAGTCCCCTCCCGGGTGATCTTAGCACTCTACCTTATTTATCCTCTCCGCTTTCGGGTAGGCTTAAGTTTCTGGCCCTATTGACTACTTAGTGTGCTAAAATTTTCTGATTAAAGGCAATAGGTGTCTATATATTATGTTCGAGATCTTGACCCCCCACCCTGGTGTTAGTCGAAAAGTCTCAAACTACTTGTACTTGATAAGGGTACAAATAGGCAACATGAATAAAATATATAACCAATGCATTAATAAAATTCAATTCATTTCCATATCGTGAATTATCCAAAATCACCCAAACATATATAAAAAGCAGTTAGGGTTTATACCCATCGCAAGTCTCAAGCATAAAATGTTTAGCTCATACTAAACAAAGGAAAATACAATGGAAATCATAATATAATCATGTTTAAAAGATACAGTGGACTATAGTTAACCTAAAATATGGAATAGATGGGTTTTGGAACGATGGAGAATGATGAAATTTGGGTGTAAACCCTTCTTTCCTCTTCTCCAGGCGCTTGAGCTCTCTCCCGATGATAAAACTTGATAAAAAAATGAATTTAATGACTTATGGAGCTCAAATAAGCTTATATATTTCGCCTGAAATCGTTTTGGACCTAATTGGAATATATAAATGACTTAAAATCGGCCCAACCCGTTTTTGACCATGTTGTTTAGGTTCGAGTCATGTTGGTAAACTGAGATAGCTTTCTCATCTCAACTTTGAATTGACTTTCGTCACTTCTAATTTAACACTGACTCCAAGATTTATTTCCAAATAAAATGGAATCAGGCACATAGCTTGACCAATTAATTATGGTGATAGAAACAATATGACGATGAACTTTTTTGGTAAACGATGTAACTTCCCAAAAGCGACTTCTAGCTCTCTTTGCACCTTGGATTGAGTTTGGACTTCAATTATTGACTTTTCCGCATCTTCTTGGACCCTTGTGTCAACCATGTACCTAAAATCTACACACCTAACACACAATTAGAGCACAAAAACACTATATATGAAATATTGTCCAAAAATAATGTAGAAAAGTACAATATGGCGAATATTAGGTAAAAATACCTTACTTATGTCCCGTAAACCCTATAAAAGATATCTCGTGAGTATATTAATCTATCACAAAAGAGGATACATCAAGACCCCCAACTCAAAGTTTTGTAGTCCCGACAAAATAGAAGAAAAGAAAACCAAAAGGGGCCTAAGTCCAAATAACCAAGGAAGAAAGGTGGGAATAGTTAAATAATGAATAAACTTAGAGCAACTATTCTAACAAGTTTCAAATAGAGGTGTTCAAGAAATAATAAAAAAATATGCGTAATATACAAACAATCAACATCTAACAAGTCCAAAAAAGGATTAGTGTTGCAATGCTAGAAGGATCAGTTCTCTATTAGGTTTATATGAAGGCTATAGGGTGTTCATAGGCATTACCTAATGTGTAATGGTCCACTTAAGTACTCCTTAATTTTTCAAAGATTACTTACCCAAATAGTTAAGAATCCTAAAGTCTCAAGGTGTAGTGTAGGACTAAGGTAGGGTGTGATAGATACCTGAGTTTTCGCCTCACAATCGTGCTCACTCATCCATTTTAATGCTAAAGTGTTGCCTTCCCCGAATCCTAACCAATATCAAAAAATGTCCTAACCGGATTTTTCTTTATTTTTTTCATATATTTATCTTTTACATTTCTTTTTATCCATTTTTTGAAAGTAAAAAACAAGACCCTTTTTTATGTTAGTCTCTGTGTTACTTATTTTCTTTGATTTTTTCTCAACTTTTTTTTAATCCGACGTGTATTACAAATAAGTGCGCAATGAATAAATGCGAGATAAAACATCTACCGGCCTAATGTATCCCTTCATCACGTACACCCACCAACCCAAACTCAAGCTCCAAGAAAACTAGTCCTGGGCATGTGAATAGAGAGCGGGTCATATGGTCAACTCCTAAAACTAAAGGGTAAAGGCGTATAACGTGTTTATCAAATAAAAGGCTACAAAGGCTAGAATTTGGGATAAGAAGGGTATTAAAATACAATACTGGTAAGCAAGCCAAAGGTAATAAAGGGCTATCAAAGAAATGCCTTAATCGTCTTTCTATCTACTAGGTTTCGTTACTCTTTCACTCTTAGTTCGTAAGTTAGGAGGGTTATTCACTAGTTCCAACCTCACATTCTACACACCACTCATATTTTCCTTAGTTAAAACGTAACTTCTATGCATTGCTCCTTAATCTTTTATATCCCTTATTAAAGGTTTTCATGCTGATACGCTACACCATTTGTCAAAAAGTTCAAGAACACACTATTTTCAATCATAAGCTTGTTAAATTTATGCTTAAAAAGGCACATATACTACATTCTCTACACCTATTCCATATTCTAATTTTTTTTAAATTTATTGATATTTGAAAAGCAAGTAAAAACAAAACGAGAATGAGTACAACGAGTATCCAACTCCCAAATCAAAATTGAGTCGTGTCCACACGACTCGAAAGAGACTCAAAAGCAATAAAATTCCTAATATATATTAACACAATTAATAGCAATGATTTAAAAGATGGTACGTGTCCGTATCACATTGATGTCTCCCCATTTGTGATTATTTTATATTAGTTGGAGACATCATTTTTAGTATTTTAGGAAGTCTAGTAGACGATTTTATCATGTATTATTGCACTTTCCTATTACTAGTCTTGATTTAGTGAACTATTATTTTTAGAGCATATTCGGTTTAATTATTTATTTAGTGTGAAGCTTTAAAGATATATATATATATGGAGATCAATTATATGCCAAGTCAATTCTAAGAGATAAACGAAAGAAGATATGCATGGATATTGGAGATAAGGAAAGAAAAGATAAGATATGGAAAGATAAAGTTGCCAAATAAATCTGAATCCTAGCACCTACGACCATAGAAGTTATCATAACTCAAGATTGGCTAGGAATTTGGAAAAATGGTTTGAAGCAAAGTTAAAGAGCTTTCCGAGACGATCAGGTTCGACTATTGGAACGCGTCAAACATATAAGTATTGAAGGAGTTACGGCCAAAACAAAAAAGAGTAATTTTATTACCTTTTCTATATTTTAGGGTTACGAATTTGAGTTGAGCTTGGAGTCCAAGTTACTTGTCTTCCACTCCAAAAAAACGAATTAGGTCTTCCTAAAAACCTATAAATACACCCTTAAACCATTGTAAACATGTCCTTGCTCAGTGCCAGTATAGGATTAGTCCTTGCTTGTATTTTATCAGTTTTAAATAGTAGCTTAGTCCTTATATTTATTATTCATCCTTAGTATCAAGCTATTCATCCAATAAGCAAGCTGACCTATAGAGGAAGACAAGAAGCAAGAAGTTGGAGAGTGACAAACTCCTCTTCTACATATCACATTCTCTATATTTAGGGTAATTAGCTATATATTTGTGGTTTCACCATATTTCTAAGCTTTTGTTCTTTAAGTTTTACTTTTAATTGTTGGGATATTATTTTGTCTTAAATTTCAGTAATACTATTTGTTATTTTAATTGATTTGAGCTTGGCGTATATTGTTATTATGTGTTTTGACTTATTGTTACAACCCTAGATTTGGCCAATCTTAGGACTATTCTTAGTTATTGACAACACCACATAATTGTCTAGTAGTGATCCTACCTATATAGCCATAAACGTTTGATTTAACCACCAATCATTACTCAAGGTTTCTTTACCCAAGGTCCTGGTAGTGGAGAGGTTGCTCCTAAGTCCACCCTAACGGGGGTTAGGTAGAATTTAGAATCCCGGTTAATATATAATGCTCAATTAACCATAAGATTAGAATAACTTAGTAATAGACTCATATTAGTAACCCTAATTTATATAACTTACATTCATATTTATTTATCTGAATTCTTATTTATTATTTATTCATATAAGATAATTAGTCATATTATTCTCTTTTTATATAAACACCTAAATTCATTTACGCTTATATAATACAAGAAGATCTAACGGATTTAATCCCTGCAACGGACTTGACTTATCATTAAAAACTTGCAAACGATCTGTAATACTTGCAGTGAGTTTCTCGTGGTAGAGAAGGTTGTGTGTCCTTTATTATTATCTTATTTATCTATTTATTTATCATACCTTTTCCCCCACCATGTTTTTGGCGCCGCTTCCGGGGATTTACCTTTAAGTTAAATCTATTTTGTGTTTATTTAGTATAGAAGTTTTTATTTGTTTTCAGTTTTACGCATTCTTTTTGTTTTTGTCTTTCTCAGGGTCTTACATGGTTAATCAATGGTTTGAGCTAGGTTTTCCTGGTAAATTACGAGTGCAACCCATTGGGATTCGTATCCCAACTATTCAAGTCGTTCGATTCAAGCTCGATCCTGGCTTAATTAATCAATTCCCGAGCTATGGGAAATATATTGTTGATACACATCAAGATCCGGTCCAATCTGTTTAGAAATTGATGCAATTTTGTGATGCCTACATTAATGAAGGTGTTACGCAAGAACAAATGGGGAAGCAAGCGATTGGTTAGATGACCAACCTCCCGAGCTAATAACAAATTGGGACAAGCTTCAAGCAAGATTCCTTGATCAATTTTATCCTACAAGTATGTGAGTGAAGGAACTATTGGAGCTTATGAATTTCTTACAAGATGCCGGAGAGAGTGTTTGGAAGGAGCTGAGCATTAAATTATGTCTTCGCAAGCCTTCAAATTTATAATTTTTTCCTTTTCTTTCTCTAGTATGAACTAATTTATTTTAGCTTGAGATTTAGAATATGGGTAAGAACCCTAGAATTGTTTTACATCTATTTTGATTTGGGATTATAATATTTAAATGAATTACTGTTTTCTTCTCTGTTTTATGTTCTTTGATTTATCGTCTGTTTTCCTTGCGGTTGGAAACATATAGGGTTACCTTAATAGTAATTAGATGGTCACCCGGAAGGGGTGCCAAATTATTGAAACACCACATAAACGTCTAGTGTGCGGTAGTGATCCTGACGGACTTGCCTAACTAGATAGCCATCAGGGTTTGAATTAACCATTAATAATTATTTGCTGGCCATTCTCATCTAAGAACCTAGTGGCGTAGGAGCACCTTAGTTAAGTCCCGCGGTAATTGTGAGGTCGCCACCTAAGTCCACCCGGAAGGGGGTTAGGAGGATTTTAGAATCCTGGTTATTGTAATTCTACATAATTCACCCTTACATATTAGAATAAACAAGGCCAGTGGGGATTACTTGCTATTTCTCGAGCTAAACTCGCATACTATCTTCTTCTCTTATATAATTTTTTGTCTTTACTTTATTTAGTTAATTTTTCTTATAAAAAACCAAACAAAAATTATTGTATCTTATTTCTTGCGTAGTATTCTCCTAGCTTCATTAATTGCACGAATTTTGAAAGTTATTTTGAGAGATTTTGAAGTTTACATAAAAGTGGGATAAATATTATAAGTAATTTGTCATATTAAAACTTATTTAAGCTAGGTTGAACAGGCTTTTTGCCAACATTATCTCAATCGTTCTGTAACTTTCACTCACATAGACGATGCACATCGATAGAGTGTATAACCTAACCAATAAAAACACACGAATTGTGAAAGTTAATACTTCTCTTAAAGTTTATTGAGCATAATCTCTTTTCTACCGAGCATGGTGAGTCTAAATTTTACAAAGTTCAAGACTAGTGGAAGTGTGCTTCCGGATGGCACTCCAACGGCCTTGTCAGTATTGGGGCTGAGGACCGAGGAAAATATTTATGGACTAGGTTTGATTGTGATATGAAAAGTGTGAGACGATCAATGATACCTCATTAAACTTATATCATGGGTATTTATAGATAAGAAAATTCCGATACAACTTGTTGTAATTTTGTTGTATCTTATAGAGGGGAGCTTGGCAAGCTAAGTCCTCAAGCGTATATAGGAGCAAGGTGAGACTCCACGTGCCTTGATTAGAAGTCTCATTAGACTTGACTATTTTAGAATTCGGGTATCCGAGATATATCAGAGGACAAGGCATTATTGTCATGTTTGTCGTATATTGGCCGAGCCTATCATATATCAAGACATAATTTCCAAATTTTACCACTATTATCCCTATTTAAATGTTGGGATTTATAATTTAAATAAATATTTAAGATATCAAGACACCTTATGAGGGGTATTAGTAATTATATTTCTCAATTTTTGTGAAAAACTAAGTGGGTGATCTTTTAGAAACTAAAGAGTAATTTATTTATAACTTCACTGTATTACAATTTCGAATTTTTTCATACTAAGGTCAATGGCTACAAAACCTCTACGGGGATGCCCAAAATAATCTTATGGGTGGTTTAACCACTATGATCCACCCCTGAGTAGTCTTATGGGTGGTTCAATCACTCTGATGCCTAGTTATTAGGCATCATAACATATCTAGATGATCTAGAAATTGTACCAAATTCACTACTAGGTCTAGTGATTCCCTTTTCAACCAATTATCATTGATTTAATTGTGTTCAAACTAAAAACAATAGCAAGAAGTATTCCATGGTTGGTAAGGGAAACCATTGCTTTTTACCAAAAAATAAATATTTAAAATGAAATTGTCTTTCAAAATAATATATAGAAAATACATCATATATTACTCAAATCAAATTTCTTCCCATTACATAAAAATTTTCAAATCTAAATCTGTTGAACATATTATGCTCATTAAGAAAAGTTTAGGTATTTCAAAAGATGTAAATATCATGAATACTAATGTGAATTATTCAATGGACTCGAACTTCACTTTGACATAGTTAGAAACAGATATTTCAGTAGAAGGAGACCTTGATGTTTAAGCCTTGGGAACAATCCTACGAAGATGTGGTGGTGGTAGAGGCACCTCTGTTGCCGGAAAAGATCCATGGCAGTTGTAGCACATAAGATTTTGGTTAACGAAGATTCGAGGGTACTCTAACATCCACTTGCATTTACTGCAAATAGTCCAAAATGTGTTCGGATTTGGTGGGGAAGAAGTGAGCACGGGAGCTTTAGGTGGTGGTGGAGTACTAACCCCGGATCCACCAACTGTTGAAGGGCCCATTTCACTCTCTTTTTGCTTCTTCTCTGCTAGTTTCTTGTCGCGATCTTCCTTAAATATTGAATTCATGTCCATTATTTTTATACTTCGAATTAGTAAAAACACATTCAAGTAAATGATGAGAAGTTCGATAACTTGCTAGTTTCAATGATAACAAAAATGATAAAATAACACAGATATAACATGAAAACAAAAAAGTTTGTATTGATTCTTTACCTATGTTTAGGAAGAAAATGCGTTAATATTGTTGCACTTCCCCAAATAATTTTGCTTTGCTTTTTTGTGGTCTGGTTATAGCTTATTTTATAGAGCTCTCCTTTTTATTCATTAACACCCCAACTATAATTGGTCTTTTAATTAATATAATTTAATGCTATTTTTCTTTTTCGAAAATAATTAGTGTATACTATTCCACATTATGGTAATAATGAGAATTCTATATCATTTTGAATTTTGGTCAAACCTTTTTTATGAAATCCAAACCACAATTGGTCTTTACATCAATGTAATTTAATGCAGTTTATTTTTTTAGAAATTAATCTAATGTTATATTATTTTAAATTATGGTAACAAATGAGATTATATATATATGTTCAAATTTTTGCTAAATTTCTCTTTTACGAGTTAAAGTTTTTGCTAAAATGATTTTTATAGTCTTGGAAATCAATTAATTATTACGATTTTCACATATACATACTATACAAGAATGTGGTCAATACATTGCATATCATTCAAACTCAAAATCGATCCAAAAAAATAAAATATACTTAGTTACCTAAAGCGAAATTTCTTTTTATGTGCCTTTTTTAGCTGTGGAAATTTATTTTGTTAAAATGGGATCCTTCCTTTATTAAAAATAAAATGGAACCTAAAACGACCGTATTGATAACTTGCTTCATGGGCCTAACCTATTCAAACTATTAAGAATAAATCACTCACCATTAATAATAATCACTTTTTTTATTTTGTTGATTTATGTATGAAATAGGTGATAGAACTTCAGGTGAACTTACTATATACATGACCAGGTGAACTTACTATATACATGATCATGACCTGAACATATAATATTTCATAGAGATACAATTAATTTTTTTGGACATAGAGATATAATTAATTTTATAGAAAATTGTGGAGAAGAATGACTATATTTTCCTAAAGGGGTAGTTCCAACAATAATCTCTTTTTTTAAATTTTTCTCATGGAAGAAGATTTTTTCGATATTCCTTTTTTTTCAACTTTTTTGTCTTTTTATTCATTTCCTAAACAGAAGAAATAATACTTTCAAAATTGATTTGAGCAAGGAAAATATCTTCATGAGTTAATTTTCCTTCCCTTTTTCTTCTTATCCTTTTTCTTTTCTTTGTGGTTATTCTTAGAATTAGGTTTTCTTTTCTTTTTTCTTTTTTATCTTTTTCTTTCCTCATGCAGTGAGGGTTTCTTGGTTTTTTCGTTACTTATCTTTGGTTTCTTCAATTTACTGGTTGTGGATCTTCCAAAAGATTACTTTTCGGTCACATGCATCAGTCGTGTCGCCTTAGTAATCCAACTAGTGACCTTGCATACTGCTATTACGGCTATGAAAGTGGTGTTGATCTACGAGTGAGGTGTTTTCCAAAAAGATACATGATACTTTTCTTCTAGTTAATCGAGCTTGGAGGTGGAGTCATCTCCAAGACTCAAACTTATTTCCTCCTGAGAATTGGTCTATGGTGATTTGGTGTTTGAAGTTCGATGCCATGCATTATACGATCGGAGAAATTCATAAGTTTAAGAAGGTAAATCCATTTTTCAACCTTTCCTTTTTATTATATTATTTTTTTCTTTCCCATATGGACCTTGCATATATACTACTTTTTTCTTACCTGCTCACGTATGATGTGGAGACACTTGGCAAATTTTCTGTTATACGCATGCAAGCTTTGTTCTTATGTATGTGATACATGAAAGTCATATAATCCTATATATACTCACGGAGATGATGTTATAAGAACAACACCATTTCATATTCACACTTCAAAATTAATGTTGCTTAGCTTTCTATTTTATTCCATGCCAACAGTTCACACCCTTGCACTTCTACTCGCTAAGATAAAAAACGATACATTGTGAATATTTGAAGTATTGTCTCTTGCTACAAAAACCACAATCATCAAACTTAACGTAAACGAGTATATTTTCTTTGCTAAAATTATTTCATCTCGTATTTATTTTTGGGGTGTTTCGAAAGTAGTCATTGACACTTAGGGTATCCGGTGTCGTATTTTATTTGAAGAAATTTTGGAAAATGTATGTATACTCACTCTTGAAGAAGAAGTTGTTGACTGGATTTGGTGCCTAAGGTCATGTTTAGTGCAACCTATGCACGTACTCATTTGACGATGGGATGATAATCTCACGTCTGAAGATTTAGAATCGCTGAACTCACATGCTTGGGCTAGAGTATATGGCTTGGCGGGTACTCATTGTCATATCAATACGATGGATACCTTTGGTAATTTTATTAGAGAATGTTTAGAAATTTATTATTGATTATTGAGTCGGAGGAGCTTAAGTTTATTCGATTCTGCGTAAAATTTGATACTCGACTTCCGATTAAGATCTGAATTTTTATTTAACAATCTGAAGAAGCGACTTGCATTTCTTTCATATAAGAAAGTTTGGGGCTCTTTTGCTTTTATTGTTGTATTCTAGGCTATAACAAGGCATATTGTCTTGTTGGAAAGGTTTGACCAATGTGAAATAAGGATGCCGCTCGGTATTGTAATTGGAATCAGGAAACATAAATGAGGAGCGAAGATAATGTGGTTAATGTCATTCAGAAAAGAGTTAGATGGGGGGTTTTCAACAAAGTGGATTATTTTTTCCCATTAAGAAGATTTGATGGGGATAATGAGGATGATGATAATGACACACATAAAGGTGGTTTTGGAGCTTCTCAAGTAGGTTTTTTAGTATTGGGTCTACTAACATTCAGTTAGTCTTAATACAATAGCGAAGAGGGGGTGGAAAGAAGAACGAAGGTAGTAAATCTTCGAAAAGAACGTAAGTACACCGGTCTCATATGTGACATATTAGGTAATATTCATAATTATTTTGAATCAACATAAATCTTTGAATCCCATTAGCCTAGGTTGTTTAAATTTTTCAAAGATGACATGGGTGACTTTGAGAGAAGTATTATCGTCAATAATCAAACTATCGTGGAGGTACTTAATGCACATAAATTCAACATATACATGATGTATAAAAAATTCACATCTGATGGTAACTTTGGTCACGACATCAAAATGAAATTTACGGAAATATATTCATGTCAAGATACGGTAATTATGGGAGTCTCAAAACTAGAAGCACTGGCGTGGGTAATGATAAGGAAACTAATCGAAGTATTATTCCTTCGAGTGCTAAAATTGGGTTGAGGTTAGGGAATTTGACACAAGTATTAACAAAGTCAAAGAGATTGTTAACATTATTCATGAAGAGAACGATTCGTTTGAGCCTGAAGAGGAGTCTTCGAACTCACAATCTATTGATCCAATTCAGCATGCTCGACAAGAAGAGGATTTCTCGCAAAGTTTTATACCAAACCTAGAATGAGGATCATGGGACAATCCCAACGTTTTTCATGGCCAAGCGAGTTAAAAAGGAAAGCTTCTTTGGTTTTGGGATAAAATCACAATAAGGTTCAAATAATTCAATTTGAAGAGATCAACACTATGGGGTGCAAAACTAACAAAATGCAAACATTTATGGATGATCTTCATGCCAGCTTTTGTGAAGTTAAGTTCCATTTTCTCAAGAAAAAGAGATGGACATGTACAAGGATTATGAATTTTAGGAGGGACCCCCATATAAAAGGAAATTTTATTTCTGTAAAGGGGAGGATTGTGATGGTCACTTGCGAGGTGAGGAGGATTGATGTCGTTCCAAGTGTGATATAAATATAATAGATTGCTACGGATGGAACTAAAACTACCCGCATGCATACGGTTTGTCGTCAAGTAAAAATATGATAAGCCTAAGGGCTATAAATTCACATGGACTACTAGTGTTATAAATAATGTGTTTCAAATGTACTAAAATGTTGAGTTGCAATTTAAATAATAACAATAATGAGGAATTTATATTTGGTTTTCTTAATTAAAAGGACTAAGTTGCAAATAAATAAATAAAAATGCTGAAAAGATTATAAAATATGAGAAGTAATGCTTGATCCTTGCGAGTAATCCACCTAATAGATAATTATTTATGGTATAAGGAAGAATTGAATATGTTTCACATTAGTCCGGATGCAAATGCATATAAGTCCCCCGGGTGATCTTAGCACTCTACCTTATTTATTCTCTCGGCTTTCGGGTAGGCTTAAGTTTCTGGCCCTATTGACTACTTAGCGTGCTAACACTTTCTGATTAAAGGCAATAGGTTTCTATATATTATGTTCGAGATCTTGACCCCCCACCCTGGTGTTAGTCGAAAAGTCTCAAACTACTTGTACTTCATCAGGGTACAAATAGGCAACATGAATAAAATATATAACCAATGCATTAATAAAATTCAATTCATTTCCATATCGTGAATTATCCAAAATCACCCAAACATATATAAAAATCAGTTAGGGTTTATACCCATCGCAAGTCTAAGGGATAAAATGTTTAACTCATACTAAATAAAGGAAAATACAATGGAAATCATACTAGAATCATGTTTAAAAGATACAGTGGACTTTAATTAACCTAAAATATGGAATAGATGGGTTTTGGAATGATGGAGAATGATGAAATTTGGGTGTAAACCCTTCTTTCCTCTTCCCCAGGCGCTTGAGCTCTCTCCCGATGATAAAACTTGATAAAAAAATGAATTTAATGACTTATGGAGCTCAAATAAGCTTATATATTTCGTCTGAAATCGTTTTGGACCTAATGGGAATATATAAATGACTTAAAACTGGCCCAACCCGTTTTTGACCATGTTGTTTAGGTTCGAGTCATGTTGGTAAACTGAGATAACTTTCTCATCTCAACTTTGAATTGACTTTTGTCACTTCTCATGTAACACTAACTCCAAGATTTATTTCCAAATAAAATGGAATCAGGCACATAGCTTGACCAATTAATTATGGTGATAGAAACAATATGATGATGAACTTTTTTGGTAAACGCTCTACCTTCCCAAAAGTGACTTCTAGCTGTCTTTGCAACTTGGATTGAGTTTGGACTTCAATTATTGACTTTTCTGCATCTTCTTGGACCCTTGTGTCAACCATGTACTTAAAATCTACACACCTAACACACAATTAGAGCACAAAAACACTATATATGAAATATTGTCCAAAATAATGTAGAAAAGTACAATATGGAGAATATTAGGGAAAAATACCTTACTTATGTCCCGCAAACCCTATAAAAGATATCTCGTGAGTATATTAATCTATCACAAAAGAGGATACATCAAGACCCCCAACTCAAAGTTTTGTAGTCCCGACAAAATAGAAGAAAAGAAAACCAAAAGGGGCCTAAGTCCAAATAACCAAGGAAGAAAGGAGGGAATAGTTAAATAATGAATAAACTTATAGAAACTATTCTAACAAGTTTCAAATAGCGGTGTTCAAGAAATAATAAAAAAATATGCGTAATATACAAACAATCAACATCCAACAAGTCCAAAAAAGGATTAGTGTTGCAATGCTAGAAGGATCGGTTCTCTATTAGGTTTATATGAAGGCTATAGGGTGTTCTTAGGCCTTACCTAATGTCTAATGGTCCACTTAAGTACTCCATAATTGTTCAAAGATTACTTACCCAAATAGTTAAGAATCCTAAAGTCTTAAGGTGTAGTGTAGGACTAAGGTGGGGTTTGATAGATACTTGAGTTTTCGCGTCACAATCGTGCTCACTCATCCCATTTAATGCTAAAGTGTTGCATCCCCGAATCCTAACCAATATAAAAAATTGTCCTAACCGGATTTTTCTTTATTTTTTTCATATCTTTATCTTTTACATTTCTTTTTATCCATTTTTTGAAAGTCAAACACAAGACCCCTTTCTATGTTAGTCTCTGTGTTACTTATTTTCTTTGATTTTTTCTCAACTTTTTTTTTTTAAATCCGGCATGTATTACAAATAAGTGCGCAATGAATAAATGGGAGATAAAACATCTACCCGCCTAATGTATCCCTTCATCACGTACACTCACCAACCCAAACTCAAGCTGCAAGAAAACTAGTCTTGGGCATGTGAATAGAGAGCGGGTCATATGGTCAAATCCTAAAACTAAAGGGTAAAGGCTTATAACGTGTTTATCAAATTAAAGGCTACAAAGGCTAGAATTTGGGATAAGAAGGATATTAAAATACAATACTGGTAAGCAAGCCAACGGTAATAAAGGGGTATCAAAGAAATGTCATAATCATCTTCCTAACTACTAGGTTTCGTTACTCTTTCACTCTTAGTTCGTAAGTTAGGAGGGTTATTCACTAGTTCCAACCTCACATTCTACACACCACTCATATCTTCCTTAGTTAAAACGTAACTTCTATGCATTGCTCCTTAATCTTTTATATCCCTTATTAAAGGTTTTCATGCTGATACACTACACCATTTGTCAAAAAGTTCAAGAACACACTATTTTCAATCATAAGCTTGTTAAATTTATGCTTAAAAGGCACATTCAGTACATTCTCTACACCTATTCCATATTCTAATTTTTTTTAAAATTTATTGATATTTGAAAAGCAAGTAAAAACAAAACGAGAATGAGGACAACGAGTACCCAACCCCCAAATCAAAATTGAGTCGTGTCCACACGACTCGAAAGAGACTCAAAAGCAATAAAATTCCTAATATATATTAACACAATTAATAGCAATGATTTAAAATATGGTACGTGTCCGTATCACATTGATGTCTCCCCATTTGTGATTATTTTATATTAGTTGGAGACATCATTTTTAGTATTTTAGGAAGTCTAGTAGTCGATTTTATCATGTATTATTGCACTTTCCTATTTCTAGTCTTGATTTAGTGAACTATTATTTTTAGAGCATATTCGGTTTAATTATTTATTTAGTGTGAAGCTTTAAAGATATATATGGAGATCAATTATATGCCAAGTCAATTCTAAGAGATAAACGAAAGAAGATATGCATGGATATTGGAGATAAGGAAAGATAAAATAAGATATGGAAAGATAAAGTTGCCAAATAAATCTGAATCCCAGCACCTACGACCATAGAAGTTATCATAACTCAAGATTGGCTAGGAATTTGGAAAAATGGTTTGAAGCAAAGTTATAGATCTTTCTGAGACGATCGGTTTCGACTATTGGAACGCGTCAAACATATAAGTATTGAAGGAGTTATGGCCAAAACAAAAAAGAGTAATTTTATTACCTTTTCTATATTTTAGGGTTACGAGTTTGAGTTGAGCTTGGAGTCCAAGTTCCTTGTCTTCCACTCTAAGAAAACGAATTAGGTCTTCCTAAAAACCTATAAATACACCCTTAAACCATTGTAAACATGTCCTTTCTCAGTGCCAAGTATAGGATTAGTCCTTGCTTGTATTTTATCAGTTTTAAATAGTAGCTTAGTCCTTATATTTATTATTCATCCTTAGTATCAAGCTATTCATCCAATAAGCAAGCTGACCTATGGAGGAAGACAAAAAGCAAGAAGTTGGAGAGTGACAAACTCTTCTTCTACATCTCACATTCTCTATATTTAGGGTAATTAGCTATATATTTGTGGTTTCACCATATTTCTAAGCTTTTGTTCTTTAAGTTTTACTTTTAATTGTTGGGTTATTATTTTGTCTTAAATTTCAGTAATACTATTTGTTATTTTAATTGATTTGAGCTTGGCGTATATTGTTATTATGTGTTTTGACTTATTGTTACAACCCTAGATTTGGCCAATCTTAGGACTATTCTTAGTCATTGACAACACCACATAATTGTCTAGTAGCGATCCTACCTATATAGCCATAAACGTTTGATTTAACCACCAATCATTACTCAAGGTTTCTTTACCCAAGGTCCTGGTAGTGGAGAGGGTTCTCCTAAGTCCACCCTAACGGGGGTTAGGTAGAATTTATAATCCCGGTTAATATATAATGCTCAATTAACCATAAGATTAGAATAACTTAGTAATAGACTCATATTAGTAACCCTAATTTATATAACTTACATTCATATTTATTTATCTGAATTATTATTTATTATTTATTCATATCAGATAATTAGTCATATTATTCTCTTTATATATAAACACCTAAATTCATTTACGCTTATATAATACAAGAAGATCTAACGGATTAAATCCCTGCAACGGACTTGACTTATCATTAAAAACTTGCAAACGATTTGTAATACTTGCAGTGAGTTTCTCGTGGTAGAGAAGGTTGTGTGTCCTTTATTATTATCTTATTTATCTATTTATTTATCATACCTTTTCCCCCACCATGTTTTTTGGCGCCGCTTCCGGGGATTTACCTTTAAGTTAAACTATTTTGTGTTTATTTAGTATAGAAGTTTTTATTTGTTTTCAGTTTTACGCGTTCTTTTTGTTTTTGTCTTTCTCAGGGTCTTACATGGCTAATCAATGGTTCGAGCTAGGTTTTCCTGGTCAATTCCGAGTGCAACCCATTGGGATTCGTATCCCAACTATTCAAGTAGTTCGATTCAAGCTCGATCCTGGCTTAATTAATCAATTCCCGAGCTATGGGAAATATATTTGTGATACATATCAAGATCCGGTCCAATCTGTTTAGAAATCTATGCAATTTTGTGATGCCTACATTAATGAAGGTGTTACGCAAGAACAAATGTATTATTTATTGTTTCAATTTTCTGGACCGGGGAAGTAAGCGATTGGTTAGAGGACCAACCTCCCGAGCTAATAACAAATTGGGACAAGCTTCAAGCAAGATTCCTTGATCAATTTTATCCTACAAGTATGTGAGTGAAGGAACTATTGGAGCTTATGAATTTCTTACAAGATGCCGGAGAGAGTGTTTGGAAGGAGCTGAGCATTAAATTATGTCTTCGCAAGCCTTCAAATTTATAATTGTTTTCTTTTCTTTCTCTAGTATGAACTAATTTATTTTAGCTTGAGATTTAGAATATGGGTAAGAACCCTAGACTTGTTTTACATCTATTTTAATTTGGGATTATAATATTTAAATGAATTACTGTTTTATTATCTGTTTTATGTTCTTTGATTTATCGTCTGTTTTCCTTGCGGTTGCAAACATATAGGGTTACCTTAATAGTAGTTAGATGGTCACCCGGAAGGGGTGCCAAATTATTGAAACACCACATAAACGTCTAGTGTGCGGTAGTGATCCTGACGGGCTTGCCTAACTAGATAGCCATTAGGGTTTGAATTAACCATCAATCATTATTTGCTGGCCATTGTCATTTAAGAACCTAGTGGCGTAGGAGGACCTTAGTTAAGTCCCCTGGTAATTGTGAGGTCGCCACCTAAATCCACCCGGAAGGGGGTTAGGAAGATTTTAGAATCCTGGTTATTGTAATTCTACATAATTCTCCCTTACATATTAGAATAAACAAGGCCAGTGGGGATTACTTGCTATTTCTCGAGCTAAACTCTCATACTGTCTTCTTCTCTTATATAATTTTTTGTCTTTACTTTATTTAGTTAATTTTTCTTATCAAAAACCAAACAAAAATTATTGTATCTTATTTCTTGCGTAGTATTCTCCTAGCTTCATTAATTGCACGAATTTTAAAAGTTATTTTGAGAGATTTTAAAGTTTACATAAAAGTGGGATAATTATTATAAGTAATTTGTCATATTAAAACTTATTTAAGCTAGGTTGAACAGGCTTTTTGCCAACATTATCTCAATCGTTTTGTAACTTTTACTCACATAGACGATGCACATCGATAGAGTGTATAACCTAACCAATAAAAACACACGAATTGTGAAAGTTAATACTTCTCTTAAAAGTTTATTGATCATAATCTCTCTTCTACCGAGCTTGGTGAGTCTAAATTTAACAAAGTTCAAGACTAGAGGAAGTGTGCTTCCGAATGGCACTCCAACGGCCTTGTCAGTATTGGGGCTGAGGACCGATGAAAATATCTATGGACTAGGTTTGATTGTGATATGAAAAGTGTGAGACGATCAAAGATACCTCATTAAACTTATATCATGGGTATTTATAGATAAGAAAATTCCAATACACCTTGTTGTGATTTTGTTGTATCTTATAGAGGGGATCTTGGCAAGCTAAGTCCTCAAGCGTATATAGGAGCAAGGTGAGACTCCACGTGCCTTGATTAGAAGCCTCATTAGACTTGACTATTTTAGAATTCGGGTATCCGAGATACATCAGAGGACAAGGCATTATTGTCATGTTTGTCGTATATTGGTCGAGCCTATCATATATCAAGACATAATTTCCAACTTTTACCACTATTATCCCTATTTAAATGTTGGGATTTATAATTTAAATAAATATTTAAGATATCAAGACACCTTATGAGGGGTATTAGTAATTACATTTCTCAATTTGTGTGAAAAACTAAGTGGGTGATCTTTTAGAAACTAAAGAGTAATTTATTTATAACTTCACTGTATTACAATTTCGAATTTTTTCATACTAAGGTCAATGGCTACAAAACCTCTACGGGGATGCCCAAAATAATCTTATGGGTGGTTTAACCACTATGATCCACCCCTGAGTAGTCTTATGGGTGGTTCAATCACTCTGATCCCTAGTTATTAGGCATCATAACATATCTAGATGATCTAGAAATTGTACCAAACTCACTACTAGGTCTAGTGATTCCCTTTTCAACCAATTATCATTGATTTAATTGTGTTCAAACTAAAAACAATAGCAAGAAGTATTCCATGGTTGGTAAGGGAAACCACTGCTTTTTACCAAAAATAAATATTTAAAATGAAATTATCTTTCAAAATAATATATAGAAAATACATCATATATTACTCAAATCAAATTTCTTCCCATTACATTAAAATTTTCAAATCTAAATCTGTTGAACATATTATGCTCATTAAGAAAAGTTTAGGTATTTCAAAAGATGTAAAGATCATTAATACTAATGTGAATTATTCAATGGACTCGAACTTCACTTTGACACGCTTAGAAACAGATATTTCAGTAGAAGGAGACCTTGATGTTAAAGCCTTGGGAACAATCCTACGAAGATGTGGTGGTGGTAGAGGCACCTCTGTTGCCGGAAAAGATCCATGGCAGTTGTAGCACATAAGATTTTGGTTCACGAAGATTCGAGGATACTCTAGCATCCACTTGCATTTACTGCAAATAGTCCAAAATGTGTTCGGATTTGGTGGGGAAGAAGTGAGCACGGGAGCTTTAGGTGGTGGTGGAGTACTAACCCCGGATCCACCAACTGTTGAAGGGCCCATTTCACTCTCTTTTTGCTTCTTCTCTGCTAGTTGCTTGTCGCGATCTTCCTTAAATATTGAATTCATGTCCATTATTTTTATACTACGAATTAGTAAAAAAAATATTCAAGTAAATGATGAGAAGTTCGATAACTTGCTAGTTTCAATGATAACAAAAATGATAAAATAACACAGATACAACATGAAAACAAAAAAGTTTTATTGATTCTTTACCTATGTTTAGGAAGAAAATGCGTTAATATTGTTGCACTTCCCCGAATGATTTTGCTTTGCTTTTTTGTGGTCAGGTTATAGCTTATTTTATAGAGCTCTCCTTTTTATTCATTAACACCCCAACTATAATTGGTCTTTTTAATTAATATAATTTAATGCTATTTTTCTTTTTCGAAAATAATTAGTGTATATTATTCCACATTGTGGTAATAAATGAGAATTCTATATCATTTTGAATTTTGGTCAAACCTTTTTTATGAAATCCAAACCACAATTGGTCTTTACATCAATGTAATTTAATGCAGTTTATTTTTTTCGAAATTAATCTAATGTTATATTATTTTAAATTATGGTAACAATTGAGATTATATATATATATGTTCAAATTTTGGCTAAATCTTTCTTTTACGAGTTAAAGATTTTGCTAAAATGATTTTTATAGTCTTGGAAATCAATTAATTATTACGATTTTCACATATACATACTATACAAGAATGTGGTCAATACATTGCATATCATTCAAACTCAAAATCGATCCAAAAAACTAAAATATACTTAGTTACCTAAAGAGGAATTTCTTTTTATGTGCCTTTTTTAGTTGTGGAATTTTTTTTTTTATAATGGGATCCTTCCTTTATTAAAAATAAAATGGAACCTAAAATGACCGTATTGATAGCTTGCTTCAAGGGCCTAATCTATTCAAACTATTAAGAATATATCATTCACCATTAATAATAATCACTTTTTTTATTTTGTTGATTTATGTATAAAATAGGTGATAGACCTTCAGGTGAACTTACTATATACATGACCATGACCTGAACATATAATATTTCATAAAGATGTAAATTTTTTTTGGACATAGAAATATAATTAATTGTATAAAATTTTTTGGAAAATAATGACTATATTTTTCTAAAGAGGTAGTTCCAACAATAATCTCTCTTTTTAAACTTTTCTCATGGAAGAAGCTTTTTTCGTTATTCCTTTTTTTTCAACTTTTTTGTCTTTTAATTCATTTCCTAAACAGAAGAAATAATACTTTCAAAATTGATTTGAGTAAGGTAAATATCTCCATGATTTAATTTTCCTTCCCTTTTTCTTCTTATCCTTTTTCTTTTCTTTGCGGTTATTCTTAGAATTAGGTTTTCTTTTCTTTTTTCTTTTTTTATCTTTTTCTTTCCTCATACAGTGAGGGTTCTTGGTTTTTTCGTTACTTATATTTGGTTTCTTCCATTTACTGGGTGTGGATCTTCCAAAAGATTACTTTTCAGTCACATGCATCAGTCGTGTCGCCTTAGTAATCCAACTAGTGACCTTGCATCCTGCTATTACGGCTATGAAAGTTGTGTTGAGCTACGAGTGAGGTGTTTTCCAAAAAGATACATTATACTTTTCTTCTTGTTAATCGAGCTTGGGGGTGGAGTCATCTCCAAGAATCAAACTTATTTCTTCCTGAGAATTGGTCTATGGTGATTTGGTGTTTGAAGTTCGATGCCATGCATTATACGATCGGAGGAATTTATAAGTTTAAAAAGGTTTATCCATTTTTCAACGTTACCTTTATATACTGTAGTATATTTTATTATAATATTTTTTTTCTTTCCCATATGGACCTTGCGTATATACTACTTTTTTTCTTACCTGCTCACGTATGATGTGGAGACACTTGGCAAATTTTCCGTTATACGCATGCAAGCTTTGTTCTTATGTATGTGATACATGAAAGTCATATAATCATATATATACTCACGGAGATGATGTTATAAGAACAACACCATTTCATATTCACACTTCAAAATTAATGTTGCTTAGCTTTCTATTTTATTCCATGGCAACTGTTCACACCCATGCACTTCTACTCGCTAAGATAAAAAACGATACATTGTGAACATTTGAAGTATTGTCTCTTGCTACAAAAACCACAATCATCAAACTTAACGTAAACGAGTATATTTTCATTGCTAAAATAATTTCATCTCGTATTTATCGTCGGGGTGTTTCGAAAGTAGTCATTGACACTTGGGGTATCCGGTGTCGTATTTTATTTGAAGAATTTTGGAAAATGTATGTATGCTCACTCTTAAAAAAGAAGTTGTTGACTGGATTTGGTGCCTAAGGTCGTGTTTAGTGCAACATATGCACGTACTCATTTGACGATGGGATGATAATCTCACGTCTGAAGATTTAGAATTGCTGAACTCACATGTTTGGGCTAGAGTATATGGCTTGGCGGGTACTCATTGTCATATCGATATGATGGATACCATTGGTAATTTTATTAGAGAATGTTCTTAAATTTATTATTGATTATTGAGTCAGTGGAGCTTAAGTTTATTTGATTCTGCGTAAAATTTGATAATCGACTTCCGATTAAGATCTGAATTTTTATTTAACAATCTGAAGAAGCGACTCGCATTTCTTTCATATAAGAAAGTTTGAGGTTGTTTTGCTTTTATTGTGGTATTCTCGGCTATAACAAGGCATATTGTCTTGTTGGAAAGGTTCGACCAATGTGAAATGAGGATGCCGCTCGGTATTGTAATTGGAATCAGGAAACATAAATGAGGAGCGAAGACAATGTGGTTAATGTCATTCAGAAAAGAGTTAGATGGGATTTTTTCAACAAAGTGGTTTATTTTTTCCCATTAAGAAGATTTGATGGGGACAATGAGGATGTTGATAATGACACACATATAGGTGGTTTTGGAGCTTCTCAAGTAGGTTTTTGAGTATTGGGTCTACTAACATTCAGGTAGTCTTAAAACAATAGCGAAGAGGGGGTGGCAAGAAGAACGAAGGTAGTAAATCTTCGAAAAGAACGTGAGTACACCGGTCTCATAGGTGACATATTAGGTAATATTCATAATTATGTTGAATCAACATAAATCTCTGAATCACATTATCCTAGGTTGTTTAAATTTTTCAAAGATGACATGGGTGACTTTGAGAGAAGTATTATCGTCAATAATCAAACTATCGTGGATGTACTTAATGCACATAAATTCAACATATATATGATGTATAAAAAATTCACATCTGATGGTAACTTTGGTCACGACATCAAAATGAAATTTACGGAAATATATTCATGTCAAGATACGGCAATTATGGGAGTATCAAAACTAGAAGCACAGGCGTGGGTAATGACAAGGAAACTAATCGAAGTACTATTCCTTCGAGTGCTAAACGTGGGGATTAGGGAATTTGACACAAGTATTAACAAAGTCAAAGAAATAGTTAACATTAATCATGAAGAGAATCATTCGTTTGATCCTGAAGAGGAGTCTTCGAACTCAGAATCTATTGATCCAATTCAACATGCTCGACAAGAAGAGGATTTCTCGCAAAGTGTTATACCAAACCTAGAATGAGGATCACGGGACAATCCCAACGTTTTTCATGGCCAAGGGAGTTAAAAAGGAAAGCTTCTTTGGGTTTGGGATAGAATCACAATAAGGTTCAAATAATTCAATTTGAAGAGATCAACACTATGGGGTGCAAAACTAACAAAATGCAAACATTTATGGATGATCTTCATGCCATCTTTTGTGAAGTTAAGTTCCATTTTCTCAAGAAAAAGAGATGGTCATGTACAAGGATTATGAATTTTAGGAGGGACCCCCAGATAAAAGGAAATTTTATTTCTGTAAAGGGGAGGATTGTGATGGTCACTTGCGAGGTGAGGAGGATTGATGTCATTCCAAGTGTGATATAAATATAATAGATTGCTACCGATGGAACTAAAACTCCCCGCAAGCATACGGTTTGTCGCCAAGTAAAAATATGATAAGCCTAAGGGCTATCAATTCACATGGACTACTAGTGTTATAAATAATGTGTTTCAAATGTACTAAAATGTTGAGTTGCGATTTAAAGAATAACAATAATGAGGAATTTATATTTGGTTTTCTTAATTAAAAGGACTAAGTTGCAAATAAATAAATAAAAATGCTAAAAAGATTATAAAATATGAGAAGTAATGCTAGATACTTGCGAGTAATCCACCTAATAGATAATTATTTATGGTATAAGGAAGAATTGAATATGTTTCACATTAGTCGGGATGCAAATGCATCTAAGTCCCCTCCCGGGTGATCTTAGCACTCTACCTTATTTATCCTCTCGGCTTTCGGGTAGGCTTAAGTTTCTGGCCCTATTGACTACTTAGTGTGCTAACACTTTCTGATTAAAGGCAATAAGTGTCTATATATTATGTTCGAGATCTTGACCCCCCACCCCGGTGTTAGTCGAAAAGTCTCAAACTACTTATACTTGATCAGGGTACATATAGCCAACATGAATAAAATATATAACCAATGCATTAATAAAATTCAATTAATTTCCATATCGTGAATTATCCACAATCACCCAAACATATATAAAAATCAGTTAAGGTTCATACCCATCGTAAGTCTCAAGCATTAAATGTTTAGCTCATACTAAATAAAGGAAAATACAATGTAAATCATACTAGAATCATGTTTAAAAGATACAGTGGATTTTAATTAACCTAAAATATGGAATAGATGGGTTTTGGAATGATGGAGAATGATGAAATTTGGGTGTAAACCCTTCTTTCCTCTTCTCCAGGCGCTTGATCTCTATGAAATTTTGGTGTAAACCCTTCTTTCCTCTTCTCCAGGCGCTTGATCTCTCCCCCGATGATAAAAATTGATAAAAAAATGAATTAAATGACTTATGGAGCTCAAATAAGCTTATATATTTCGTCTGAAATCATTTTGGACCTAATGGGAATATAAAAATGACTTAAAATTGGCCCAACCCATTTTTGACCATGTTGTTTAGGTTCGAGTCATGTTGGTAAACTGAGATAACTTTCTCATCTCAACTTTGAATTGACTTTCGTCACTTCTCATGTAACACTGACTCCAAGATTTATTTCCAAATAAAATGGAATCAGGCACCTAGCTCGACCAATTAATTATGGTGATAGAAACAATATGACGATGAACTTTTTTGGTAAACGCTCTAGCTTCCCAAAAGTGACATCTAGCTCTCTTTGAACCTTGGATTGAGTTTGGACTTCAATTATTTACTTTTCCGCATCTTCTTGGACCCTTGTGTCAACCATGTACCTAAAATCTACACACCTAACACACAATTAGAGCAGAAAAACCCTATATATGATATATTGTCCAAAATAATGTAGAAAAGTACAATATGGAGAATATTAGGGAAAAATACCTCACTTATGTCCCGTAAACCCTATACAAGATATCTCGTGATTATATTAATCTATCACAAAAGAGGATACATCAAGACCCCCAACTCAAAGTTTTGTAATCCCGACAAAATAAAAGAAAAGAAAACCAAAAAGGGCCTAAGTCCAAATAACCAAGGAAGAAAGGAGGGAATAGTTAAATAATGAATAAACTTAGAGCAACTATTCTAACAAGTTTCAAATAGCGGTGTTCAAGAAATAATAAAAAAATATACGTAATATACAAACAATCAAAATCTAACAAGTCTAAAAAAGGATTAGTGTTGAAATGCTAGAAGGATCAGTTCTCTATTAGGTTTATATGAAGGCTATAGGGTGTTCATAGGCCTTAACTAATGTCTAATGGTCCACTTAAGTACTCCATAATTGTTCAAAGATTACTTACCCAAATAGTTAAGAATCCTAAAGTCTTAAGGTGTAGCATAGGACTAAGGTAGGGTGTGATAAATACTTGAGTTTTCGCCTAACAATCGTGCTCACTTATCCCATTTAATGCTAAAGTGTTGCATCCCCGAATCCTAACCAATATCAAAAAATGTCCTACCGAATTTTTCTTTATTTTTTTCATATCTTTATCTTTTACATTTCTTTTTATCCATTTTTTGAAAGTCAAACACAAGACCCTTTTTTATGTTAGTCTATGTGTTACTTATTTTCTTTGATTTTTTCTCAACTTTTTTTTTATCCGGCATGTATTACAAATAAGTGCGCAATGAATAAATGCGAGATAGAACATCTACCCGCCCAATGTATCCCTTCATCACGTACACTCACCAACCCAAACTCAAGCTCCAAGAAAACTAGTCCTGGGCATGTGAATAGAGAGCGGGTCATATGGTCAAATCCTAAAACTAAAGGGTAAAGGCTTATAACGTGTTTATCAAATAAAAGGCTACAAAGGCTAGAATTTGGGATAAGAAGGATATTATAATACAATACTGGTAAGCAAGCCAAAGGTAATAAAGGGATATCAAAGAAATGCCTTAATCATCTTCCTAACTACTAGGTTTCGTTACTTTTTCACTCTTAGTTCGTAAGTTAGGAGGGTTATTCACAAGTTCCAACCTCACATTCTACACGCCACTCATATCTTCCTTAGTTAAAACGTAACTTCTATGCATTGCTCCTTAATATTTTATATCCCTTATTAATGGTTTTCATGCTGATACACTACACCATTTGTCAAAAAGTTCAAAATACACTATTTTCAATCATAAGCTTGGTAAATTTATGCTTAAAAGGCACATTCACTAAATTCTCTACACCTATTCCATATTCTAATTTTTTTAATTTATTGATATTTGAAAAGCAAGTAAAAACAAAACGAGAATGAGGACAACGAGTACCCAACCCCCAAATAAAAATTAAGTCGTGTCCACACGACTCGAAAGAGACTCAAAAGTAATAAAATTCCTAATATATATTAACACAATTAATAGAAATGATTTAAAAGATGGTAGTGTCCGTATCACATTGGTGTCTCCCCATTTGTGATTATTTTATATTAGTTGGAGACATCATTTTTAGTGTTTTAGGAAGTCTAGTAGTCGATTTTATCATGTATTATTGCACTTTCCTATTTGTAGTCTTGATTTAATGAACTATTATTTTTAGAGCATATTCGGTTTAATTATTTATTTATTGTGAAGCTTTAAAGATACATATGGAGATTAATTATATGCCAAGTCAACTCTAAGAGATAAAGGAAAGAAGATATGCATGGATATTGGAGATAAGGAAAGAAAAGATAAGATATGGAAAGATAAATTTGCCAAATAAATCTGAATTCCAACACCTACGACCATAGAAGTTATCATAACTCAAGATTGGTTAGGAATTTGGAAAAATGGTTTGAAGCAAAGTTAAAGAGCTTTCCTAGACGATTAATTTCGACTATTGGAACGCGTCAAACATATAAGTATTGAAGGAGTTACGGCCAAAACAAAACATAGTCAAATTATTACCTTTTCTATATTTTAGGGTTACGAATTTGAGTTGAGCTTGGAGTCCATGTTACTTGTCTTCCACTCCAAAAAAATGAATTAGATCTTCCTAAACACCTATAAATACACCCTTAAACCATTGTAAACATGTCCTTACTCAGTGCCAAGTATAGGATTAGTCCTTACTTGTATTTTATCAGTTTTAAATAGTAGCTTAGTCCTTATATTTATTATTCATCCTTAGTATCAAGCTATTCATCCAAGAAGCAAGCTAACCTATAGAGGAAGAAAAGAAGCAAGAAGTTGGAGAGTGACAAAAATCCTCTTCTAAATCTCACATTCTCTATATTTAGGGTAATTAGCTATATATTTGTGGTTTCACCATATTTCTAAGCTTTTGTTCTTTAATTTTTACTTTTAATGTTGAGTTATTATTTTTTCTTAAATTTCAGTAATACTATTTGTTATTTTAATTGATTTGAGCTTGGCGTATATTGTTATTATGTGTTTTGACTTATTTTTACAACCCTAGATTTTCCCAATCTTAGGACTATTCTTAGTTATTGACAACACCACATAATTGTCTAGTAGTGATCCTACCTATATAGCCATAAACGTTTGATTTAACCACCAATCATTACTCAAGGTTTCTTTACCCAAGATCCAGGTAGTGGAGAGGTTGCTCCTAAGTCCACCCTGACGGGGGTTAGGTAGAATTTAGAATCCCGGTTAATATATAATGCTCAATTCACCATAAGATTAGAATAACTTAGTAATAGACTCATATTAGTAACCCTAATTTATCTAACTTACATTAGTATTTATTTATCTGAATTCTTATTTATTATTTATTCATATCAGATAATTATTCATATTATTCTCTTTTTATATAAACACCTAAATTCATTATAGTCTTATATAATACAAGAAGATCGAACAGATTAAATCCCTGGAACGGATTTGACTTATCATTAAAACTTGCAAACGATCTGTAATACTTGCAGTGAGTTTCTCGTGGTAGACAAGGTTGTGTGTCCTTTATTATTATCTTATTTATCTATTTATTTATCACACCTTTTCCTCCGGGCATACCGGCGGTATGCCGGCGAGCCAAAAAGGGGTGCCCACGGGTTCGCGAATCAGGTTTATTATCGAAGCGAGTTTTTTTTCGAAGAGCAGCACCGGTATGCCGGCCCGCGCCGCTTACAGAAGAAAATATATTTTTTACATTATAAAGAAGAGGAGGTGAGTTCTAGTCAGAATTTCTCAATCCTTTAGCCTCACTTTCTTCTCCAAACCTCTCCCAACTCCATTAAAGCTTCAACAAACCTTCACCTAACATCAAAACACTACCAAAACACCATGAAATTACATCCAAATCCTTCCCTACATAATTACAAAGAAGATTCAATCACCCAAATCATATTAAAACACCTAGAATCCAAGAATCAAAACCATGAAGTCCAAAATATTTTTCCAAAATTCCTTAAACCCATATCAGCAAATCTTGATTCCATCATACCCACATAGATAATTATCATCCTAACACCCTTCCTAACCCAAATAAAGCTTGTTTCACCTGTGATCAAGAGTTACAAATTTCAAGAGTGCTCAAAGCTTTGAGTTGGGGGTCAAAAGAGAAGATGAAGAGAATAGAGATATTATCAAGGGTTATGGGAGATGAATTATCACTGCAAGGTTTTGGTAAGATTAAGAATAAATCAATTGAGATGGGTACTAGTTTGGGAACAAACAAGAAGGATAATTCGAGTCAAGCAATTAGAGAGGAACCGTTTTTTGGTGGATTCAAATCCTAATAAGCAAGCAATTCTGATTAGGGAGCAGAAGATGCCAATACCTCTTCTAATCAAATATTCCTATATAAGAGATGAACAAATCTTCCGGGACGCTAGTAGTTGTTGCCAAAACATATTCCTGGATACAAACCTTCACATGAGAGAGTATTCAAGAGCAAAGTTGGAAGAATGTAAACAAGAGATTTCTAGAGTGTGATTGATAAGAAGATGTAAGGAAAAGCGAAATTGGTGATACATGAAGTTTGCGTACATAAAAGCATTGCACCCTTTTCCGGGTATTAATCAAGCGAGGCAATAGCCTCGAAGAGTATGTTTTCTTTCTTCCTTTCCCTTTCTTTATGTGCAAAATCTGTAAAATTTTAATTTCTTTTATTATTATTTCTGAGTCTTTTCGAGTCGTGGGGACACGACTCACTTTTGAGTTTGGGGTGTGGGGATTCGTTGTCTCTCATCTCCATTTTTATATTTTTAGGTAAAATTAATTTTTTTGAAGGATTAGATGTATGTAGAGTGTGTTTAATAGCTTGAAAGCATAAGCTCAGTAAGTTAATGATAGAAAGTAGTATGTTTATGAGCTATTTTATTTTGTAAGCTTTGAGTATTTGCAGGAAAACACACATTGATAGTAAAGAAAAGATTAGTTAGCAATGCGATAGAAAGTATGTTCGATCGTAGGGATCCATGAGCGGTGTGTAGGCCATGAGATCCAAGCTAGTTGATAAACCCATTTGATGAACGTGCTAAAGGCAAGAGATTGACGAAATTGCATAGTTTAGAAAATGATTAAGGCAGTTCTATCAAAAGCCCCTTGTTGCCTTTTACCTTGTTGTCCATTTATTATATTATATATCCTTCTCAGCCCCTTCTAGCCTTTCTAAAGCCTTTTTATTTAAACACGTTATAAGCCATATCCTTTTAGATTATAGGACTTCTCCATATGACCCGCACTCGAATCGCGATGCATAGACAATTGTTTTAGAGCTTGAGTTTGGGGTGGTGGGTCCACCATTATGGGAATTGTTATTGGTTTGGGATTTTGGAGCTTATTAATTGTGCTTTGTTCTATATATTGATGATGATTCACAGGTTTATATTGTAACCCTTTGCCGGGGTAAAAGTGAATGAAAAAAGCTATGAAAGCATGAAAAGAAAAGAAAAAAATCTATGAGAAAAATAGCGTGATATCTCAACATCAAAAAGAGAGTCATAGCTATACAAAAGAAAAAAATTGATATGAAAAGAATATATATATATATTTGAACCGGCAAAGTGAAATTTTTATGTGAACATCTTTATGCTTTAATTGGGTTATTGGGGATCCTACTTTGTGCATCAAGTAATCATTGGATTGATTGAGAAACGTTTTATGAGAGTAACTCAATCTCTAGGGCGATTCGTTGATGGCTAGTGAGGAGAGAGCCAAAAGCTCACTCTAAATTATCCAAGTATACTTATCATACCGTCCCTAAGCCAACATTACAACCTTAAAGACCTTATGATTCTTTGCTATGTAATCTAGAAGTAATTGAGCCAACAGAGAGTACTTAAGTGGAACTATGGTTGCTAGTAAAGTTCGATGAACAATCTATAGCCTCCTTAGTGAACTGAGAAAAGATCCTCTCCTTCATACATTGGGAAGCTAATCTAATCTTGAATTCAAGCCGTGTTGATTATGGATATGAAAGTGTGCAGGTATGTAATTGGTGGGTCCTTGTGTGTTATAAAATAATGAAATAAAAGCAAAGGAATAAAGGATCCACAGACCGCAAGTGTACGGGTCGTACCAAGTAATAGATAAGTAAAATCGGGATTATCGTCTCCACAGGGATTTAAGAAGTTATTCTAACTTCGTATTCAATATTAGAATAGATAGTTTTGGTTGCTTTAAAAAGATAAATAATAAATATATTTGTTTTCTAATTACTAAATAATAAAATAGGCAATAAAAATAAACACTAAATAATTATGCAAGAAGATAAAGATATGCATGTATGAATCTATCCTATTGAATTTATGACTACTAAGAACAAGGGTGAATGGGAAATTTCACAATAGTCGGGAATCTACTGTCTCCTAGCCCCCGTCAGGGTGGACCTAGAAGCTATCCTACGGTATTACAAACCCCGTCAGGGCGATTATAAGCTACTTTCAGATGAATTCTATTTTACCCAATTGGCTACTGATGTCTCCTTAATTGTTCTTATTTTTTACCCTTAGGAGACATCATTTTTGGTGTTTATTTAATCAATTCGATAGACTTTTGGACTAAATATGCAATAATATGATTTTCCTCTTTTATTTCTAGCATTTTTGATTTATTAAGATTTTGCGCGTAATATTGCTATTTTTAGTGAAGATTTTACTGGTTTTAGATGTTAGCTAGAAGAGGAATCCGAGGAGAAAGTCAAAGAGCAAGAGATAGAGTCAAAACTCGAAGATAAATCCTGAAGATATTATTTTTAGAGCTGAAAATCCATTTTCCAGGCCATAGATTGCTGATTTCGAGGTGCTTAAGCGATGATTTAGCTGTTGACCTTAGAAGAGAAATCATTCCTTATCGAGTTATGGAACTTTAGCAACTGGAATGAGGTCAATCGGAGTTGTAACGCATCGGGAAAAGCCGTTTTAGTGAAGGTGTATCAGCAGTTACGGGATTTTGGGCTTAGAAATTGGGCTTGGACATTTAATTAGTGTTTTATTATTAGGTCCAAGCCCTAATCCGTTTTTAACCTTATAAATGGAGATTTTGACCTCATTATTTCTCACCTCTCAATCTGTTCTTCAAATCATCTCATCCTTAGAAGAGAATGTCAATACAATTCACATTCTACAAGATTAAACACCAGAGAGAAGTCAACGGAAGGAAGAAGAAGAAGCTACAAGAGCTGGAGAGGGTCTATATCTCCGTTCGTAGTCATTCCTATTCCGAAAATTAGGTTTTTCTTATCTTTAATTTTGTAATCAAATATGAATTCCTTTACATTTAATTTAGTTTTTCCTTTTAATATGAGCTAAACAATTCATAGTGCTTGAGAACAAACAATGGGTGAATCCCAATCTTATTAATTAACGAATGTTGAATTTGGGTTTTTATTGAATTAAACTAAATTAGGGCTTTTACTCTTTTCAATAAATTGAGATTATTTTACTGTTTTTAGAGTAGCTAACTAAGAACAGGTGTTAGTATCTAGGCTATTCCAATTAGTGGCGATTGGATCATCCTGACGGAGGGTTTAGGTACGGAAATATTTATTCAATCTAGGATAGAAGTTAATGATTCTGACGAGCTTAGCTAATCCTAGGGCCAATGAGGTAATAAAACTTAATCATCCAACGGTGGATCATATTTACCCTGACGGGACTAGTGACACTTTAGGATCGCCTTATAGTCCACCCTGACGGGGGTATAAGGATATTAGAATCCTGACCATTGTAATTGACTAATTTGGCCCTTAAACAACATAAGTTAAGAAATAGGATAGGGAGGATCCTTGCGTTCTCAAGTGCTACTTCTCATATTGTGTTTTATATCATTTTACTTGCGTCTTAGCTTTTAGTTGCATTTTCCATTTAGTCTTTCATTACTTAGAATAATAAAAACAAACAAACAATCATTATATCTTTTACTTGCTTTCATAAGTGCAACCAATCATTACTTGATAAAACAGATTCGTTCCAAGGACGGGATTGTTGACTAAAGTGTCAAGTAATGATTGGTTGCACTTATGAAAGCAAGTAAAAGATATAATGATTGTTTTTTTTTTTTTTTTTTTTTTTGGACGTAATATAATGATTGTTTGTTTGTTTTTATTATTCTAAGTAATGAAAGACTAAATGGAAAATGCAACTAAAAGCTAAGACGCAAGTAAAATGATATAAAACACAATATGAGAAGTAGCACTTGAGAACGCAAGGATCCTCCCT
Source organism: Nemophila menziesii (assembly GCA_029959085.1). Lineage (NCBI taxonomy): Eukaryota > Viridiplantae > Streptophyta > Magnoliopsida > Boraginales > Hydrophyllaceae > Nemophila > Nemophila menziesii. The sequence goes on along the minus strand of JARWIR010000048.1, from coordinate 1,854,360 downwards.
ATCCTATTTCTTAACTTATGTTGTTTAAGGGCTAAATTAGTCAATTACAATGGTCGGGATTCTAATATCCTTATACCCCCGTCAGGATGGACTATAAGGCGATCCTAAAGTGTCACTAGTCCCGTCAGGGTAAATATGATCCACCGTTGGATGATTAAGTTTTACTACCTCATTGGCCCTAGGATTAGCTAAGCTCGTCAGAATCATTAACTTCTATCCTAGATTGAATAAATATTTCCGTACCTAAACCCTCCGTCAGGATGATCCAATCGCCACTAATTGGAATAGCCTAGATACTAACACCTGTTCTTAGTTAGCTACTCTAAAAACAGTAAAATAATCTCAATTTATTGAAAAGAGTAAAAGCCCTAATTTAGTTTAATTCAATAAAAACCCAAATTCAACATTCATTAATTAATAAGATTGGGATTCACCCATTGTTTGTTCTCAAGCACTATGAATTGTTTAGCTCATATTAAAAGGAAAAACTAAATTAAATGTAAAGGAATTCATATTTGATTACAAAATTAAAGATAAGAAAAACCTAATTTCCGGAATAGGAATGACTACGAACGGAGATATAGACCCTCTCCAACTCTTGTAGCTTCTTCTTCTTCCTTCCGTTGACTTCTCTCTGGTGTTTAATCTTGTAGAATGTGAATTGTATTGACACTCTCTTCTAAGGATGAGATGATTTGAAGAACAGATTGAGAGGTGAGAAATAATGAGGTCAAAATCTCCTTTTATAAGGTTAAAAACGGATTAGGGCTTGGACCTAATAATAAAACACTAATTAAATGTCCAAGCCCAATTTTGTAAGCCCAAAATCCCGTAACTGCTGATACACCTTTACTAAAACGGCTTTTCCCGATGCGTTACAACTCCGATTGACCTCATTCCAGTTGCTAAAGTTCCGTAACTCGATAAGGAATGATTTCTCTTCTAAGGTCAACAGCTAAATCATCGCTTAAGCACCTCGAAATCAGCAATATATGGCCTGGAAAATGGATTTTCAGCTCTAAAAATAATATCTTCGGGATTTATCTTCGAGTTTTGACTCTATCTCTTGCTCTTTGACTTTCTCCTCGGATTCCTCTTCTAGCTAACATCTAAAACCAGTAAAATCTTCACTAAAAATACCAATATTACGCGCAAAAGCTTAATAAATAAAAAATGCTAGAAATAAAAGAGGAAAATCATATTATTGCACATTTAGTCCAAAAGTCTATCGAATTGATGAAATAAACACCAAAAATGATGTCTCCTAAGGGTCGAAAATAAGAACAATTAAGGAGACATCAAGACCCCCAACTCAAACCTTTGTCGTCCCGACAAAGCAAAACAAAACAAAACAAGGGGTAGAAGTAAACGTAAGAACAAATAGAAGCTAGCGAATAAACCTAAAGCAATTCTAAAGATAAATCTCATATAGCACAACTTTAAGAACTAACATATACATACACTAATCATGCAACATCAAATATAAATAATCTCAATCATAAAATTAAAGTCGCAATGGTTGAAGGTTACACTTGTACTCATCTCTGTATGATGGCTATAGGGTGGTCATTAATCTTAACTCGCTTTGAACGCTCCACCTAGTATATTCCCTATCAACAGAATTATAAATTCACTATGTACTTAAGAATCAAGAGGTCTTTACTGTTTTAATATTGGCTTAAGGACGGTATGGATGTATATTTGGTAAATTTGAAGTGAGCTTTTGACTCTCTCCTCACTTACCATCAACAATGTCCTCGAGCTTGAGTTACGCTAAAAAATGTTCTCACTCACCCATTTGACGCGCTAATGTTGCGTCCCCAATGTCAACCCAAATAAACTAAGATGATTTCCAAAAATATTCCACTTTGCCGATTTATTTATTCTTTCTTTCTTATTTTCTTTTTCATTTCTTTTCTCTTTTTTTTTTGTACAAGATACTCATGACCATTGTTTTGATGTGAAAGGTCATGTCTCTTATAATATTTTTTTTTCTTTATTCTTTCAAATTTCGGCAAAGGGTTACAAATAATCATATCATCTTTTGTTTTTGTGCCTCAATACAAACATATATAATCCCTTCCCAATGTAAATTCCCAAATGTGGACCCTCCACCCCAAACTCAAGCTCGAGACAAGTCTCAGGGTTGTGATTCAAGTGCGGGTCATTTGGTCATGCCTAATAATCTAAAGGATAATGGGCTTATATCGTGGCTACAAAAGAAAAGGGAAAAGGCTCAAAATTGGGCTAAGACGGATAAAATTAATATAAGGGATAGCAAGCTAAAAGGCTTCAAATGGCTAACAAAGAACTGCCCCTATCATTTTCCTAAGTACATAGCTTGTCTTTAGTTCATATCTAGGTGGGTTCTCTACTAATTAAGATTTCACGTTCTACACACCAAACATATTCCTTAAGTACAATCTTACTTCATTTGCTATGTTCATTAATTTTTCCTATCAATTACCTATGTTCGCATGCAATTGTAAGTGCGTTTTATGCTAATCCCTAAAGTCCACTATCTACTATCATAGATTCATCAAAAGTATGCTTAAAGGGACATTTATAATCTTCTATGGTCAAACGCAACTCCGAAAATTATTTTATTGAAAGCAATTTAAAGCAAATAAACACATAAAAACTGGGATGAGGCAACGAACCCCCAAAAACTTGGTGGTCCTTTGTGTGTTCTAAAATAAATGCAAAAAGTAATCGAACCACAACCGCAAGTGTACGGTTGTCCCAAGTAATATAGTTGATAAAACAGATTCGTTCCAAGGACGGGATGGTTGACTACAATGCTTATCTATTAATGATTGATGCACTTATGAAAGCAAATAAAGATAATATGTTTGTTTGGTTTTGTATTAATCCTAAGGAATGAAAGACTAATGCGAAAATGTAAATAAATAACTAAGACGCAAGTAAATAAAAGTGATACGCAAGTAAGAGCAGGTAGTACTTGAGAGGCGCAAGGGTTTTCCTAACTATCATTCATTTCATACATTGTTTAAGGGACAAATCGGTAAATTTGTATTGGTCGGGATTCTATAATCTCCTTACCCCCGTCAGGGTGGACTAAGGAGCAACTCTCAAATGCTACAAACCCCGTCAGGGTGATTATAGTCCACTCTCAAGTGTTTAAGTTCAAATTACCCAATAGGCCATAGGTTTAATTAAGCTCGTCAGAGTCAATAATTTCTAACCTACATTCATTAACTAGTTCGGTACCTAAACCCCCCGTCAAGGTGATCCAATCGCCACTAATTGGAATAGCTTAGATACTAAGTCCTATCATTGATTGATCAGGTAAAAAATAGTGATTAAAATGCAAATTAAAGAAAAATACAATTCACCCAATTTGATTTAAATAATAATAATCCCAAATCCAAATGTATAAAACGAAATCAAATTGGGATTAACCCATTATGCGTTCTCAAGCACTAATTTAGTTTAGCTCATAATAATTGAAAAGACAAAAACTAAAGAAACAAATAGGTTCATCATGTTTTACAGAATAAAATAGAAGAACCTAATTACAGAATTGAATTGGCTGAGAAGTGGAGATATAGACCGTCTCCAGCTCTTGCTTCTTCTCTTCCTGCCTCTAGCTTCTTCTCTGGTGTCTGACTCTTAAGCGTATGTTGTATTATGAAAAGGATATCGAAGAGTCTATGAAAATAGAGGTCTAAAGCCCATTTATAATGTTAAAAACGGATTAGGGCTTGGACTTAAGAATAAATCAATAATTAAATGTCCAAGCCCAATTTCTAAGCCAAAATCCCGTAACTGCTGATACACATTCACTAAAACGGCTTTTCCGGCTTCGTTATGACTCCAATTGACCTCATTCCAGTTGCTAAAGTTCTGTAACTCGATAAGGAATGTTTTCTCTTCAAAGGTCAGCGGCTAAATCATCTCTTAAACACCTCGAAATCAGCAATCTATAGCCTGGAAAATGGATTTTCACCTCTAAAAATAATATCTTCGGGATTTATCTTTAAGTCTTGACTCTATATCACGATCTTTGACTTTCTCCTTGGATTCCTCTTCTAGCTAACATCTAAAACCTTTAAAATCTTCACTAAAAATACCAATATTACGCGCAAAAGCTTAATAAATCAAAAATGCTAGAAATAAAAGAGGAAAATCATATTATTGCCTATTAGCACCAAAAGTCTATCTAAATAGTCAAATAAACACCAAAAATGATGTCTCCTAAGGGTCGAAAATAAGAAAAATTAAGGAGACATCAAGACCCCCAACTCAAACCTTTGTCGTCCCGACAAAGCAAAACTAAAAACAAGGGGAGTGAAGTAGATGCAAGAGAAAATAGAAGCTAGCAAATAAGCCCTAAAGCAATGCTAACGATAAATCTCATATAGAAAACATTAAGAACTAACATATACATACACTAATCATGCAACATCAAACATAAATAATCTCAATCATAAAATTAAAGTCGCAATGCTTGAAGGTTACACTTGTACTCATCTCTGTATGATGGCTATAGGGTGGTCATTAATCCTAACTCGCTTTGAACGCTCCACCTAGTGTATTCCCTATCAACAGAATCATAAATTCACTATGCACTTAGGAATCACGAGGTCTTTATGGTTTTAATTATGGCTTAAGGACGGTGTGGATGTATATTTGGTGAATTTGAAGTGAGTTTTTGGCTCTCTCCTCACTTACCATCAACAATGTCCTCGAGCTTGAGTTTACGCTAAAAAATGTTCTCACTCACCCAATTGACGCACTAATGTTGCGTCCCCATATCAACCCAATGAAAACTAAGATGATTTCAAAAATATTCCACTTTGTCGGTTTATTTATTCTTTCTTTCTTTTTATTTTCTTTTTCATTTCTTTTCTTCTTTTTTTTTTGTACAAGATACCCATGACCCTCGTTTTGATGTGAAAAGTCATGTCTCTTATAATTTTCTTTTTCTTTATTTTCTTTTCAAATCCCGGCAAATGGTTACAAATAATAATATCATCTACATTTTTGTGCCTCAATACAAACACATATAATCTCTTCCCCATGTATCTTCCCAAATGTGGTCCCACCACCCCAAACTCAAGCTCGAGACAAGTCTCAGGGTTGTGATTCAAGTGCGGGTCATTTGGTCATGCCTAATAATCTAAAGGATAATGGGCTTATATCGTGGCTACAAAAGAAAAGGCTTAAGGCTCAAAATTGGGCTGAGACGGATAAAATTATAATAAGGGATAGCAAGCTAAAAGGCTTCAAATGGCTAACAAAGAACTTCCCCTATCATTTTCCTAAGTACATAGCTTGTCTTTAGTTCATATCTAGGTGGGTTATCTACTAATTAAGATTTCACGTTCTACACACCAAACATATTCCTTAAGTACAAGCTTACTTCATTTGCATTGTTCATTAATTTTTCCTATCAATTACCTATGTTCGCATGCAATTGTAAGTGCGTTTTATGCTATTCCCTAAAGTCCACTATCTACTATCATCGATTCATCAAAAGTATGCTTAAAGGGACATTTAAAATCTTCTATAGTCAAACGCAACTCCGAAAATTATTTTATTGAAAGCAAATAAAACACATAAAAACTGGGATGAGGCAACGAACCCCACCCCAAACTCAAAAATGAGTCGTGTCCCCACGACTCGAAAAGACTCAAAGCAATAAAATAATTTACACTAAATGAGAAGGGAAAGAAAACGTATCTTAACCAGCTCGAGGCTGGTGTCGGTGTTGCGTCCAGGTTGAGGTTTTGAATTCTTCATCAATGGTTGCGTTTAAAGTGTTCTTCATCACCTCGAACTTCTTCAAATTTTCCACGTTTTCATTTATTACTTGCCCTCTAAGCATCATCTCTTCTATTAAGATCTTCCCCAATACCCAAATCGCTTTCGTCACCATGTTCTTCGTACCTTTTCCTAACCTTCATGGTCATCTCCGATGACCCCAAACTCAAAGCTTCAAGACCCTCAAAAGGTTTGGATAAAACTGTGATTTTAGTGTTCTTTAAGGTTTGGGTTTGAATTATGTAGTGTTTAGAGGCTTGATTGTGATCTTGGATGATGTTTAGAGGGAAGGATTGATGGTATAGTGTTGTTTTGATGATGATTTTCGGAGTGGTAGGAGGCTAGGATTCGTCAGAAGAGGTTTGCTTGGTGAAAGAAGCTAAAACAATATAGGGTTTGAACCCTTAAAATCGCCGATCACAGCAGCTGACCGGCATGCCGGCCAGTGCGTTGGCGAAAAATAATTTTTTTTTTTTTTTTACCTCTGACGCAGCCTTCTTGCGTCGTCGCTGACGCAGTGATCAGAACTTTCACCTTCATCGGCCGGCTAGCCGGCGGATTGGCCGGCATGCCGGCGGCATGTCGCTGGCGGAAATCGAGACGCAGCAACCTTGCGTCGTCGCTAACGCAAGGACCAGAAACTTCTTTCGTCTTCGGCCGGCTAGCCGGTCATCTGACCGGCATGCCGGCGAAATCTCGTTGGCGCGAATGGTGACGCAGCAATGCTGCGTCATCGCTGACGCAGTGGTCAGAGAGTTTGGGGGTCTTCAGCACTTTTGGCCGGTATGCCGGCCAGCTCGCCGGCTAGCCGGTCAAACCTGCTGTTGACTCCATAATTTTTCGTTTTCTCCTCGTTTTGACCCCAAACTCATGACCATTATACCCCTGAAATCATCAAAAACAACTACCCTTCCTCATTTCTTAATAATAAACACTAAATTAACGAAAATCAAACTACTTTAAACTACGAAAAATAAGAACTTAAACTAATATACAAGAAATTGGCTTTTGTTTAACGTCGTTAAGCTCGACGGGTTACCTCATTTTTTAGTCATTAACATAACCTCCCCAGCAGTGAGTGAGGTTGTCAATATTTGCAACTTGAAATTTGCATCCCTTGGCTTTTATGCCCACTAGTTTATCTGAGATAACCTTTGCAACTACGAAAGGTCCTAGCCAAGAGCTTTTTGATTCACATGTCTTTGGAGGAGGTTTAGGCTTTTTCATAGCAACTTCTTCGCCTACTTTAAATTCTTTTTTCTTCCTTTCCTTCTTAGGTTCCCATGGAACCTTCGTGACATGTGTTTTCTCTTTCTTCTTTGCATGATTGAGTGGTGGATTTCTCTTAGGGTTTGGAGGAACTTTGATCGGTGGTTTCTTTCTTAGTTCTTTTTCCTCCACTCCTAAGGTGTCCACAACATTGATTGGCTCTTTTCTTACCGGTTCCATTACATCTATACGAAAACATTCTTCCTTGGAATCTGGAAACTTCATAGGTCTAAATACATTAAACTTCATCTCCTCGTCTTGGATTCTCATAATCATTTCGCCATTTTCTACATCAATCAAGGTACGCCCCGTGGCTAGGAATGGTCTTCCCAAAATAATGGGAACATTCTTATCCGCGTCGTAATCAAGTATAACGAAATCAGCGGGAAAAATTAACGTACCTGCCTTAACGAGGACATCTTCGATTCGGCCTTCTGGATGTGCAAGAGATCGATCCGCCATTTGCAAGACCATAGAAGTGGGTCTTGCTTCAATATTAAGCTTATCAAAGATTGATTTGGGCATAAGATTTATGCTTGCACCCAAATCACATAGTGCCTTACCTCTCCATTCATTACCAATAGATATCGGAATTGTAAAGCTCCCAGGATCAAGTAACTTAGGAGGTAATTTACCTTGACAAATAGCACTACATTCCTCAGGGAGACCAATCATCTCATTATCACAATACGGCCGTTTGTTGGTGAGGGCTCTTTTCAGAAACTTAGCATACTTGGGTACATCTCTAATAACTTCTAATAACGGAATATTTATGCTAAGACCTCTTACCTTGTTAAAGAATTTTTGATAATCAGCCATGTCACCCTTCTTTGGAACTCTTGATGGAAATGGTGGAGGAGGGCGGTTTATTATAGCATCATCTTTCTTTGTCGGAATTTCATTAGATCTCTCCACTTCTTCCACTTCAACTTCTTTATCTTCATTCACCACCTCTTTTTCTTTTCTAACTTCTTTTTCTTTCATAACCGGGAAAGGAGGGGGAGGAAGGTTCTTACCACTTCTGAGAGTAATAGCTTTACAGTCTTCGATTTGGATTGGATTCTCAGTATCGCTAGGAAGTTGTCCTTGTGGACGTTGATTCAGTTGTTTGTTAATTTGACTTAGTTGATTCTGGAACAAATTCATATTAGCTTCGATTGCATTTTGACGTTCCATGGCTTGTGTCTGAAGAGCGATTAAACTTTCAACTGTTTTCTGAAGGGTAGCTGCTCCTTCTTGTGGATGAGCAGGTAAGGCTTTTTGATTCATTGTGTCATCATAATTGTCTTGAGGAGATTGTCTCTGAACATAATTTTGATTCTGTCCTCCTTGATAATTGTTGTGTGGTCGTGGATTATAGTTGTTACCTTGGGGATGTGGTTGATACGCATATGTAGGATTGGTTGCCCCATTAGGATTTGAGTATTGAAACCCAGGATGGTTTCTGTTAGGTTGATATCCATTACCACTCGAATTGAAGTTGCCTCTATTGGACATAAACATCACAGACTCTTGATTATTCGGACAACTTTCCTCATCATGATCATATACCCTACAAATCGAACACATATAAACCTCTTGTGCAGCATGCACATCTACCTTCTTACTCGAAAACCGCTCCTTTACAGCTAAGGTAAGCTGCTTCAATTGTTGCTCTATAGTACTCTGAATCTTATTCTCAAACGTAGCAAATTTTTCTTCGATATTAACATTGTTTACTCCTCTAACCGGCGTTCTTACTGAATTCCACCCAACTTCATTCTTGACTGTTCTCTCTAAAATGATTTTAGCATGAGCGGGTTGAACTTGAAGAAAACCTGCACCACATAGCGTATCTAATTTCTCTCTCGAAGTCCCATCAAGGCCTCTATAAAAGATTTTTAGCTGTTGTTGTTCTGAAAAGCTATGATTGGGGACTCTACGTAAGCACATCTGAAATCTTGTCCAACTCTTACCCAAAGTTTCACCATATTCTTGACGGAAATGCGTCAATTCTAATTCAACATCTAACCTCATGTTACTTGGGTAATACCTGTCAAAGAAAGCAATCTCTAATTGGTCCCAGTTTGTTATCTTCGTAGGATCTTGTGTATCGTGCCATCCACTCACTCCATCAATAACAAAGAATTTAAAAGCAGCAAAATACATCTGTTCTCTCGAAACTCCTTGTGTGATATAAGAATCACATATCTGCTTAAATTTCTGTACGGCTCTAAGAGGGTCTTCTCCCACTCTACCACGAAAATTTCCAAAGTTTTGGAATTGAGCTAGCATACCCGAATCTGGACGAAACCTCGGAACATTTATATCTGGAGCACCTACTCCTATAGCAGGAGCACGGAACGGAACTTCTGATGGACCATTAGTAAACCATGGATCTTGATTCATCACTATTTGGACTTGAGGATTTGGATTTAGTGGTTGAACTTGAGGAATAATGCCTGGAGCTAATGGTTGGCCATTTGCATCTAGCTGGCCTTGTCCATTATTCTGTTGATTCTGAAGATTGATATTCTCCATTCTGTTAACTAACTCTTCTACTTCTAAATCTTCTCGTTCTCTTCTTCTCTTGTTAGCAAGTCTGATCAACGATTCTGGATTACTAAGGATCGGAGGTGTTGGCTCTAGATCCTTGAATAGTCTTCTTCGCATACACCAAACCTAAAAACCTGAAAAAGCTAACAAACAAAAAGCGTAAAACTGATAAAATAAAATAAATGCTAGAAATAAAAGAGGAAAATCATATTATTGCATATTTAGTCCAAAAGTCTATCGAATTGATTAAATAAACACCAAAAATGATGTCTCCTAAGGGTCGAAAATAAGAACAATTAAGGAGACATCAGCTACGTGGTTAGTCAAGCCCGTCAGGGTCAAATAACGGATACCACACGTCTATATTCTAAATCTGTAATTAAACCCCCCGTCAAGGCGATCACTTCCCCACCAAAGTGAATAGCTTAATCACTAAAACCTATTTCTAATTAGCTAGGTCAGAAATAGTGAACAAGCACAAGAATATAGTCAATGGAAATTAAGAACCAATTCAATTAAATACTAAAATCCCAGATTCAAATTAAAACAGAAAAACAATAATCAATGGTTCATATAATTACAATCCTAAAGAGAAATTATGCATAATAAAAACTCTTGAATAAATAGCTTAGAAATACCTCATAGACAAAATAGATCTAATACTAAATTACCCAAAGAATAGAGATGGAGAAGTGTTGAATTGATGTAGTTAAGCTCTAGCTCTTGCTTCTTCCTCCTCTAGATCCTCTTAATTGCTTCTATGATGATTTATTTGTGTATATTAAGCTTATGCAGCCAAGAGATGATTTTCTAAGGTTTTAGAGCTGGTATTTATAGGTGCTAACAAGCCCTAGGTTGAATTACTTGGAGTGGAAGACAAGTCAAAGACTCTTTAATTCGTAACCCTAAAATCTAGGAAAGGTAAGATTTGCTGCTGATTTGATTTGGTCATATCTTTTTCAATTCTTATCCGTTTGAGAAGTTCCAATGTATGAAACTGCTTGTCTCGGAAAGAGCTTTCCATTGGTGCAGACCATTCATCCAGAATCCATGCCAGTCTTTAGTTATGGAATTATCTTTAAAACGTGGCTGGAATTTCAGATTCATAAGGCAGCTTTTCCTTTTCCTAATTGAACTCTACTTCCTTCTATCTCCGGATTTCTTCAAGATCTTCTTTCCTTATCTCCTTAGAATTGATTTAGCATCTAATTTATTTCCATATTATCTCTAAAGCTTCACATTAAATAAATAATTAAACCGCATATGCTTTATAAATAATAATTCATTAAATCAAGACTAGAAATAAGAAAGTGCAATTTAAATTCAGGAAACTCGACTAAGCACACTAGAAATATTCTAAGACTTTAATTCTCACTTCTCCTCCTTGGATTGGTTTCTCATGAAATTCATAAACCTACTAATTTTGCACTAAAAATAAGTAAATTAACGCACAAAAGCTCTATAAATGCAAATAGTCTAATTCCAAGGGGAGAAAGTGTAATATTGCAAGTTAAGCACTAAAGTCAATGTAAAAAGACCATTTTCATCCTAAAATGATGTCTCCTAAGGGCTTATATTTAGACCAAAAAGGGAGACATCAGTAGTTTGTAAATATTATCATATAAAATTTTTTGAGTAGTTACTTTGAGACTATTCTATATATTCTGCTATCTTCTTCCCTCTGTGCTTAATTGACCTAAGTGTGTATTAAGAGACTTCCCTTTGAGCATATTGGGTTTAATTATTTATTTAGTGTGAAGCTTTAAAGATATATATGGAGATTAATTATATGCCAAGTCAATTCTAAGAGATTAAGGAAAGAAGATATGCATGGAAATTTGAGATAAGGAAAGAAAAGATAAGATATGGAAATATAAAGTTGCCAAATAAATCTAAATTCCAGCCCCTACGACCATAGAAGTGAACATAACTCAAGATTGGCTAGGAATTTGGAAGAGTGATATGAAGCAAAATTAAAGAGATTTCCGAGACGATCAGTTTCGACTATTGGAACACGTCAAACGAATAAGTATTGAAGGAGTTACGGCCAAAACAAAACAGCGGTAGATAATTACCTTTTCTATATTTTAGGGTTACGAATTTGAGTTGGGCTTGGAGTCCAAGTTACTTGTCTTCCACTCCAAGAAAATGAATTAGGTCTTCCTAAACATCTATAAATACACCCTTAAACCATTGTAAACATGTCCTTGCTCAGCGCCAAGTATAGGCTTAGTCATGTCTTGTATTTTATTAGTTTTAAATAGTAGCTTAGTCCTTATATTTATTATTCATTCATACTTAGTATCAAGATATTCATCCAAGAAGCAAGCTGACCTATAAAGGAAGACAAGAAGAAAGAAGTTGGAGAGTGACAAACTCCTCTTCTACATCTCACCTTCTCTATATTTAGGGTAATTAGCTATAGATTTGTGGCTACACCATATTTCTAAGCTTTTATTCTGTAAGTTTTACTTTTAAATCTTGGGTTATTATTTTGTCTTCAATTTCATTAATACTATTTGTTATTTTAATTGATATGAGCTTGGCGTATATTGTTATTATGTGTTTTGACTTATTGTTACAACCCTAGATTTGGCCAATCTTAGGACTATTCTTAGTTATTGACAACACTACATAATCGTCTAGTAGTGATCCTACCTAGATAGCCATAAAGGTTTGATTTAACCACCAATCATTACTCAAGGTTTCTTTTACCCATGATCCTGGTAGTGGAGAGGTTGCTCTTAAATCCACCCTAACGGGGGTTAGGTAGAATTTAGAATCCCGGTTAATATATAATGCTCAATTCACCGTAAGATTAGAATAACTTAGTAATAGACTCATATTAGTAACCCTAATTTATCTAACTTACTTTCATATTTATTTATCTGCATTCTTATTTATTATTTATTCATATCAGATAATTATTCATATTATTCTCTTTTTATATAAACATCTAAATTCATCTACGCTTATTTAATACAAGAAGATCTAACGGATTAAATCCATGCGAACGAACTTGACTTATCATTAAAACTTGTAAATCATCTGTAATACTTGCAGTGAGTTTCTCGTGGTAGACAAGGTTGTGTGTCCTTTATTATTATCTTATTTATCTGTTTATTTATCACACCTTTGCCCCCACCACACATCTTCTCAAATTCGCAATCCAAAGAGGTTTGAACGATCTCTATCCCAATGTTCTTATGGATTTTCTTGACATCTTGTATGACATTCAAATGGCTCAAGACACGGCTATGCTATATCTTTTCTATTTTCTCTATCCTGTTAAATAGTGCATTTTCCCGATTTGGAACTTCAAGTTCAATGTTATCCATACCTTCTTTAGGAGTGGAGGAAGAAAGACAATCCTTCTCAGCTTGTTGTTTCTCTTTTTCTTACTTTGGAACATTTTTATTAGGTTATACCTCTTATTTTGTTGTGTAGTCACTTCGGGGTTTGGTTACTCTTTTGGCGATTTCCGAATGAGAATTGGTTGTTTTTGTGTTTTCCTGAATGACTTCTCCGTCGTCTTCTTCGGTATGCTTCACGCCCCCTCGTGAATTGAATTGCATATGTTCTCTTTGTCTTCTCTCTTCACCCATAACTCAAAGATCAGCTAAGTCTGAAATGAAGTTCTTGAAGTTTGAATATTGGTGTTCTTTAGGTTGTAATGGTGTAGGAGGATTGTAATGGCTTTTGGATGTTATCTTGTAAAGAAAGGATGAAAAAGGAGGCTTGTCTGAAACCCTATTATTTCTCATTCTTCTCCTATTGTGTCTAGTGTGATATATCACACGTTTCCTGCAGAGTACCGCACCTATAGCGTGGGTAATTTTTTATGGTGGTTTGGCGTGAGTGTCTTGTTGAATGAAACTCTCTGACCTCTCATGCGTGGGCTGGCATGAACACGATCTACGATGTACTACACGTTTGTTGTGGTGTACAACAAATTTCGCTTGCTTTAGGTCAATGTTTATGTCTTCTTCACGCATGGAGTATAGTGCACATGCTTTGCACAGGGTGCGGTTGATGTCTCCCTAAATGTTCTAATTTTATACCTTTCAGAGACATCATTTTTGGTGTTTATTTGATTATTTAGATAGACTTTTGGCGCTAATATGCAATAATTCAATTTTCCTCTTTAGATTTTAGTATTTTTGATTTATTAAGTTTTTGCGCGTAATATGGGTTGTTTTTAGTGAAAAGCTTGTAGGTTTTGAATACTAGCTAGGAGAGGAATAAAAGATTAAAGTCAAAGATCGTGTAATGAAGTCAAAGCTTGAAGATAAATCCCGAAAGATTCGATTTTAGAGCTGCAAATCTGTTTTCCAGGCCAAAGATTGCTGATTTCAAGGTGCTTAAGAGATGATTTAGTCGCTGACCTTTGAAGAGAAAACATTCCTTATCGAGTTACGGAAATTTAGCAACTGATTTCAGGTCAATCGGAGTTGTAACGAAGCGGGAAAAGCCGTTTTAGTGAATGTGTATCAGTAGTTACGGGATTTTGGGCTTAGAAATTGGGCTTGGACATTTAATTATTGATTTATTCTTAAGTCCAAGCCCTAATCCGTTTTTAAGCTTATAAAAGGAACTTTTGACCTCATTATTTCTCACCTCTCATTTTATTCTTCAATTCAATTCATCCTTTGAAGAGAGTGTCCAGAGAAGAAGCAGAAACAAGGAAAAGAAGAAGTTTGGAGCTGGAGACTGTCTATATCTCCAATTCGCAGCCAAACCAATTCCGAAATTAGGTTTCTCTATATTTTTATTTCTGTAAAACAATATGAGTCTTATTTCTTTTAATTTAGTTTTTCCATTTAGTATGAGCTAAACATTTAATAGTGCTTGAGAACAATTAATGGGTGAATCCCAATCTTATTGAATTTCGAATGCTGAATTTGGGTTTCTGTTAAATTAAATTAGATTGGGGATTTTACTCTTTTCTATAAATTAAGATTATTTACTGTTTTTAGCGTCATGAACTAGGAACAGGTGTTAGTATTTAGGCTATTCCAACTAGTGGCAATTGGATCATCCTGACGGAGGGTTTAAATACAGAACCATTTATTCAATCTAGGATAGAAGCTATTGATTCTGACGAACTTAGCTAATTCTAGGGCCAATGAGGTAATAAAACTTAAACATCCAAAAGTGGATCATATTTACCCTGACGGGACTAGTGACACTCTAGGATCTCCTTATAGTCCACCCTGACGGGGGTATAAGGAATTTAGAATCCCTACCATTGTAATTGACCAATTTAGCCCTTAAACAACATAAGTTAGGAAATAGGATTGGGAGGATCCCTTGCGTTCTCAAGTGCTATCTTCTCATACTTGCATTTTATACTTATTTACTTGCGTCTTAGTATTTAATCGCATTTACAATTTAGTCTTTCATTACTTAGGATTAAAACAAACAACAATCAATCATTAAAACTTTTATTTGCTTTCATAAGTGCAATCATTCATTAATCGATAAGCATTGTAGTTGACCAAACCGTCCCTGCGAACGATCCTAGAATCACTTATTACTACTTGGGACAACCGTACACTTGCGGTTGTGGTTCGATTACTTTTGTATTTATTTTAGAACACACAAACGACCACCAAGTTTTTGGCGCCGCTGCCGGGGACGGTAGCGTGTGACCACGATGTTTATCCTTTAGTGATAGTTGCATTTATTTTTTTTATTTTCAGTTTTACGCTTGTGTTTGCTTTGTTTTGTTTTTACAGGTGCTTTATTCAGGTAATGATCAAGAAATTTAATTAAAGATGTATAGAGAACATTACCCAAATCCTGGTCCATTTGACTATTGGGAAGACTCTTCGGGACAACAACAATGGGGTATAAATTCTTACCAACAACCATATCAATACCCGCAAGAGCAAGGATGGAACAATCAATGGATCGGGAATAATAAAAAACAAACACCATATCACTATCAACACGAACATGAATGGAACAACCAGTGGGTTGAAAACATTCAACAACCTCCACCTTCACCACAAATGTCCCAATTATATAGATCAGTTACAGAACTCATGAGCTTATATGAACAATCGCAGAAGTTAGCAGATGAAAGAGATTCCCGTTTGCAAAGACTGCAAAAGGAGCTAGACGAAATAGAATCCATAATTAATTCTCAGCATTCTGCCAATAGTATCAAGTCTTATGAAGATGGAAGAAATCAACCGGAAGAAATAGTTGAGGAGGAGGTGTTGAAAGAAGGTATTAGTTCTAGTGATATGAACACCGTGCCGATTATAAACGAAGACCACCATGTGGTTGAGGATCTTGTTAGCATGGTGGAAGAAGGAGTAGCAAAGCAAATCCTAGAAGTGAACACAGAGATTGCTATTCCTAAGGTGTATACACATGATCAAGATATAGAACACAAACAAGAAGAGGTGGAGATCGAGGTTATAGAAAATCCAAAGAAAGAGTATTATGAGGTAATAGTGGAAGATTGGGTTGAAAGTGAAGACGAATGTGAAATGGTTGGAGAATTAATTGAAGAATTAGAGGTTAAAGATAAAATAGAAATTGAATATCCGCCACAAAAAGTTCACCAATCACCATCTCCACCACGAATCATTATTAGAGATGAAAAATCAGAATCACCTCCACTACCACAAATGATCAATATGTGTTATACAAGCAAGGTGCCACACCACGAGAGCAAAACGGCAAGGAGGAGCACCTACCCACCACATTTTACAGATGAATCTGAGATTGAAACAAGGAATAAAAATGATCTTATACCGTTGAGAACGGTTATCTACTCTAATGTGGTGGAAAATGAGTTTCGTCGTGAAAGTAAGAAGGCGAAACGAAGTACTTACCCACCCCCTTTTAGAGATCGATTGAATAATATTATAAGGGGGAAGGTTCTAAAGCTTTTACATCAAGGAAGAGGCGAGTTTAAGCGGAGGAACACCGCAAGGGCCTCAATACCATCTTCATGGAAGGTAACGCGTCGAACTTAAAGACGTAATAAACAAAAGTGCTTCTTGGGAGACAACCCAAGTTTTAATTTGCTTTCATGTCTTTTAAATTCTTAGTGTAAATTAGTGTAATGGTTATTGATTTAGTGTTTATTTGTAAGAAATGAGGAAGGTTGGTGTTTTTGATGATTACAGGAGTGAAGGTCACGAGTTTGGGGTAGTTAGAACGAAAAAGAATGGAAATTTTGGGTTCCAACACAGTAGAAACCGGGTACCCGGTTTGTAGAATGCGGGGACCCGTTTTTGGTGCTGTACCCCAGGTATCAAAACTTTGGAAGATCATAACTTGACGCTCGGAGGTCGGAATTAACTTTTTCTTGAGCCTAAACCGCATAACTTTTCGATCTCTATCCAATGGTGAAGTTAAAAATTTCGTATGAACAGCTAAAAGTTTCTGACCCAGCGTTTTGAGGCCCGCCATTAGTTGCGTCTCGTGGTTGCGTCTCCACTTAACACCATTGATGACGAACCAAAGCTCCAAAAACACTCAAATTTCATCATCACAACACCAAAATATCACCAATCCATCGCTCTAAACATCATCCGAACACATAATAAATCATAAATCTTTCCAAAAACACCAAGAAATTCAAGTTTTAACCCAAAAAAATTTCTTCACCAAAGTTTAAATTATATCCTTTAAACCTCTCCAACACCATAGATATTAAATACCCATCTCCAATAAATCACCAATCCCACTACTGTGCAACTTTCAACAATATCGAGCAACACAAATTTCATCAATAGCTTTTGTACTTTGAAGGTTGGAGATTGCAAGTGCAAGTGCAAGGTATCAAGTCATCATAAATTCCATGGCCAATCCGGTAAAATAGCTAGAACTCTTCTTTTCTTTCTATTACCAGTTTGGAATTAAGATTTATTTTAGTTATTTAGCGGAGGAATTGTGAATTGTTTGAGCCTATTAATATTATATATTTTGCAAGTAATCTTTAAGTAGGTGAAAAATTGAGTTTGGGGTCATCACAGATGACCATGAAGGTTGGAAAAGGTACGAAGAACATGATGAAGATAGAAAGTTGGGTGTTGAGGAAAGATTTTCGTAGAAGAGATGATGATTTAGAGAGATAGGAAATGATGAAGATTTGGGAAATATGGCAAAAGAGTTCGAGATAATGAAGAACACTTTATTCAAGATGGATGCAACAATTAAATGATCTTTAAAGCTTGATGAAATAGTATTCAAAACCTTAACATGAGACTACACATAATCGGCCTAGTGTCGATCCAGATATGTTTTCCAATCCTTGTCTCATTTAGTGTATATTAGTTTAATTGCTTTATTGAGTCTTTTCGAGTCGTGGGGACACGACTCATTTTTGAGTTTGGGGTGGGGTTCGTTGCCTCATCCCAGTTTTTATGTGTTTATTTGTTTTTAATTGCTTTCAATAAATTAATTAGGAGTTGCGTTTGACTGTAGAAGATTTTAAATGTCCCTTTTAAGCATACTTTTGATGAATCTATGATAGTAGATAGTAGACTTTAGGGAATAACATAAAACGCACTTTAATTGCATGCAAACATAGATAATGAATAGGAAAAATTAACGAACAATGCAAAAGAAGTAAGCTTGTACTTAATGAAAATGTTTGGTTTGTAGAACGTGAGATCTAAATTAGTGGAGAACCCACTTAGATATGAACTAAAGACGAACTATGTACTTAGGAAAATGATAGGGGCAGTTCTTTGTTAGCCATTTGAAGCCTTTTAGCTTGCTATCCCTTATGATAATTTTATCCGTCTTAACCCAATTTTGAGCCTTAAGCCTTTCTTTTGTAGCCACGATATAAGCCCATTATCCCTTAGATTATTAGGCATGACCAAATGACCCGCACTTGAATCACATTCCTGAGACCTGTCTCGAGCTTGAGTTTGGGGTGGAGGGTCCACATTTGGGAAATTTCATTGGGTGGGATTTATGTGTTTATATTAAGGCACAAAAATTGGGTTAAGACGGATAAAATTATTATAAGGGATAGCAAGCTAAAAGGCTTCAAATGGCTAACAAAGAACTGCCCCTATCATTTTCCTAAGTACATAGTTCGTCTTTAGTTCATATCTAAGTGGGTTCTCCACTAATTTAGATCTCACGTTCTACAAACCAAACATTTTCATTAAGTACAAGTTTACTTCTTTTGCATTGTTCGTTAATTTTTCCTATTCATTATCTATGTTTGCATGCAATTAAAGTGCGTTTTATGTTATTCCCTAAAGTCTACTATCTACTATCATAGATTCATCAAAAGTATGCTTAAAAGGGACATTTAAAATCTTCTACAGTCAAACGCAACTCCTAATTAATTTATTGAAAGCAATTAAAAACAAATAAACACATAAAAACTGGGATGAGGCAACGAACCCCACCCCAACATTGTGTTGTAATTTTTTTTTGGAGCTTCTTTTTACCCCAAACTCATTTTCTACCTACTTACACAACAAAATACTACACTTCCTTCTCCTATTAGCTATAATATACACTAGTACATATAAATAAAACACTATAATATTATACATTATAGAAGCATTAAAGTAGACTACAAATGGGTTTTCACCCTTATTATGCTTTTGTTTAACATTAGTAAGCTCACCTGGTTATCTCGTGGGCTACGTTGTTCCATACCTTGCATCTTCGAGGTACATGAGCTCTCTTGGATTTGGATCCTCCTCAAGAATGTCATCTTCGATTTCATGATAAATTTTCAACCGATGACCATTCACCATATAGGCGTGTTGTTCGATTAGGGTTTCAGTCTCTATGGTTTTATAAGGCTTGACATTAGTAACAATGAATGGACCAAACCACTTTAATCTCAACTTTCCTAGATAATTGCAGAACTTAGAAATGTACTTTAGGACTCTTTGTCCTTCTTCAAATGTCTTCTATCGTATTCGCTTATCATGCCATTTCTTGGTTCTCTATTTGTATAGCTTGGCATTCACATTAGCATGAAAGCGGAACTCATCAAGTTTATTCAACTTCATCATTCTTTTTTCTCCGTCTAACTGTCGGTCCAGGTTCAATTCTTTTATTACCCAATATGCTCTCATTTAAAGTTCAAATGGTAAGTGAAAGGCCTTATGGTGGGGGCAAAGGTGTGATAAATAAACAGATAAATAAGATAATAATAAAGACACACACCATGAACTACCACGAGAAACTCACTACATGTATTACAGATTGTTCGCAAGTTTAGTTAGTACGTAAGATTCGTTTGCAGGGATTAAGTGGGTTAGCGTAGAATCGTGTTTAGAAAAGAAAGCGTAGTAGAGATTAATTGCTAATTTTTAAACCAAATAATTAACGAGATAAATATTTGGAAAAATAATTATTTACTACTAATGCAATAAATAAAACTAAATTGAATGGAGATGAGAGATATAACTTAGGTTTGCCAGAACGCGCTTATCCTTCTAAATCTATATTCCAGTTATAAGGGTGATTATATCTCTTAAAGAGAAGTAGTTAGGATTCTGTATTCCTAACCCCCTTTCGGGTGGAATTAAATGCAAACCTAACAATTACGAGGGGACTTGGGTAAGGGGACCCTGGCCATTGATTTGATAGTTAATTTGAAACCCTAGTGATTATCTAGTTAGACAAGCCTACCAAGATCACTACTGCAAACTAGACGTTTATGTGGTTGGTGTCGCCTAAGGTGTTAGAAAATAATAGATAAATAAGTGCAATAAAACAGCCTAGGCTAGCACGGTTCTGCAAGTATACAGGACGTATGCAAGTTTTAATGAATAAGTAGAATTCGTTCCTCAAAGACTACGAAAGTTAGAGAGAACTTATGCAAATATTCAAGTGCAGATATTAAGAAGCTAGAACAAATAATACACAAGAAAATAAAAGAGGAAAAAGATTAGTATGCTTGAAAAACTCGAAAATTAACTAATAAATTAAAAGACATGAAATTAAATAAAAGAGATAAGCAAGTAGTTAGCTCGAGATATTAGCAAGTAATCCCCACTAGTTTTGGTTATTCTATTGTCTAAGGGTGAATTATGTATTATGAAATAATCAGGATTTTAAATTTCCATACCTTAGACCTTGAGAGCGACTAAGGGGGCTACAGACACATCATGAGGCAGCCTAAACCTAGGCTAATCAAGCGCCACCAAGGCCCTAAGCAATTCAATTCCAAACATGATGATAGTGGTGAAAACATACCCTAATGATTATCTAGTTAGGTTGATTTGTCAGGTCTAAACCTTGTTCAAGACATTATGTCGTGTTTTAATAGTTAAACACCCAGCTAAGGTGATCATCTAACTACTATTAAGGTAATCATATACGTTGCGCACCGCAAGGAAAACTGACAATTAATCAAAACACATAAACAGAACATAAAACATAAATTCCAATTAAATACCGTAGTATCCCAAATCAAATAGAAAAACTAGGGTTCATACATAAATGCTAAATCTCAAGCTAAAAGTAAATTAGTTCATACTAGAGAAAGAAAAGAAAGAAATTACAAATTTAAAGATGGAAGAAGACATAATATGGTGTTCAACTCCTTCAAGACTTCTTCTCTTTTGTTGCAGCTTCCTCTTGGCTTAAGGTTTTGCCAATGATGATTTTTCTAATGATAATAGGCTGTATTTATAGTGTATAGGAAGACCTAGTCGTTTTCTTGAAGGAGAAGGTAAGTGTTGGACTCTAAGCCCAACTCAAATTCGTAGCCCAAAAATTTGGAATCAGCCCCGTTTTTGTTTTGGTCCTAACAGCTTCAATACTTATCCGTTTTACGCATATGAGTAGTCGAAATTCATCGTCTCGCAAAGATATTTAACTTTTATCTTGACCATTTCTCCAAATACATCACCTATTTTGAGATATGATCTAATTTGTGGCCGTGGGTGGTGAAATTCAGATTTATGGCAGCTTTTCCTTTTCCATATTTTTAGCTTTTGTTTCCTTATCTTCAATTTCCATGTTTATCTCTTTCCATATCTCTTAGTCTTTGACTTGGAATCTAATTAATCTCCATAATTATCTTTAAAGTTTCACGCTAAATAAATAATTAAACCCAATATGCTCTAAAAATAATAAATAATCAATTCAAGACACAAAATAGGAAAGTGTACTAAATTATGAGAAAATCGACCTATAAAGACATCAAGACCCCCAAATCAAAGTTGTATCGTCCCGATACAATAAAGTAAATAATAGTAGGGTAGTCAAATAATCAAGAGGAAGAAGTCGGAGGAGAATAAGAACAGAACACAATGAATTATCCTAGAGCATAAATTTCTAAAAAGTCTCATGTAGTAATGCTCAAGAAATAAAGCACAAGTATGCTTAATATACACATAATCAACAATCCATGAATTCAAGACAATATTAATTTCGCAATGCCAGAAGGAGAGGTTGATAACTTAGTTCATGCTAATGGCTATAGGTATTTCATAGGTCCTAATATAGGATTCAATGGACCACTTACCTACTACCTACTAGCTCAATTGTTTCTCCACCAAGTAGTTAGAAATCCCAAGGTCTTTGGTTATAACTTGTCTTAGGGATGGTGTGTTATATTTTAATAAATGAAAAGTGAGCTCTTGGCTCTCTCCTCATATTCCATCAACGAATCGCCCTAGAGCTTGAGTTTTCACTCGAAGATGTTCTCACTCAACCCATTTTTTGATGCTTTTGATGTGCATCCCCAATACTCCCAAATAAAACCTTTCATGATGATATATAAATTCCACTTTGCCGGTCCGAATATACATTCTTTTCATATCAATTTTTTCTTTTGTATAGCTATGACTCTCTTTTTAATGTTCGAGATATCACGCTATTTTTAATAAATTATGCCTTTCATAAGTTTAGCTCGTAGCTTCTTTTTCATTCACTATTACCCCGGAAAAGGATTGCAATATTAACTTTTTCATCATCAATAAAATCACAATTACAATTTCCAAAACCCATTGTTCCCTAATGATGAAACCCACCACCCCAAACTCAAGCTCTAAAACGACTTATCTCAGGTTCTGCGATTCGAGTGCGGGTCATATAGATAAGTCCTACAAACTAAGAGTATGGATTTATAATGTGTTTCAATAAAAGGCTTTAGAAAGACTCAGAGAGGCTAAGACGGATAAATAATAACAATAATCAAATAAAAGGGTGAGAAGGTATACAAGGCTTCAAGTGGCTTCAATATGAAAGAACTGCCTTATTTATTTTTCTAACTACCAGATTTTGTTACTTTTTCACTATTAGTTCATAGACAAGTGGGGTTTCAACTAATTTCAAACCTCACGTTCTACACACCAAATAACTCTCCCTAAGTTTCAATATAATTTCTTAGCATTGCTCATTAACTTTTCTATCTTTTATTTCCTGTTTTCATACATGCATGCTAAACATATTTATGACATCTTTCAAAAACATACTACTTACTATCATTGACCTAATTAAAATCATGCTCACATAGGTACATTCAACATATTCTATGCCTTAATTCAACCTAAATTTTTTAAATTTAATGCAAAAAAGAAAAGAAGATGAGGACAACGAATCCCCACCCCCCAACTCAAAAGTGAGTCGTGTCCCCACGACTCGAAAAAGACTCAATAAAGCAATAAAATTTAAAATTAAAACTAAACTAAACTACCTAATGCATACAAGCAAATAAGAAAGAGAATTAGAGTGGTGTACCCGGCTGGCCATAAAGATCCATTATGTCCTCTTCCTCCGAAGAAGAAGGAGACGAATAATGGTCAATATCCATGTTCGTAATTACTTCTTCCAAGTGTGAATTAATCTGTGTGATTCCCGCCCAAAGTTCTCTGTTTTCTTCTCTTAAATGTTCGACTTCATGTTGCAATTTAAGAGCCCATGGGGGAATACCAGAATTATCCTTAGAGGAGGAAGAAGAAGAACCTTGATCATGAATCTTTGTCTTTCCTTAAGGCTTTGATGGTATAGACATCCTAGCAGTTAATTTCTTTGGTAGTGGTTGTGCTGGTGCTTCTTCTTTTGATTCTTCAGTAGCCTCTTCAAGATTGATAGGCTTTTCAATGGTGGCTCCAGGAAATCTTTTGTTCTTCCCTAGGATGGAACACTTCTTCTTGTAATCCATAGCATCAGTTCTGTTTGTCATGTTTGATTTACCCATAACTCAAGTTACACCAAGGATGAATTAAAAGTTAAGAAAGAAAGGTGTGGCTTGAGTTTGTTGCTTGGATTTGATGAAAGAGAAAGGTTTCTTGATGAATCTTTGAAGAAATCTTGAAAGCTTGATGTTCTTAATGGTGTTTTATGGTGTAGTGTGATGAATTTGATGAGGAACTTGTGTATATGGAGGATGGAGGAGAGGATTATTGATGTTGTTGTGTTAATTGTGGAGTTTTGTACAAGCTTCAAGGTGTATTTATAGTGTTTGGGTCTGAAAATTTCGTGTAAAGGAGGCTAGGGTTAATTCTTGATAAGGTAAGAAGTGGAATAGGAAAAAATCTCTTCAAGGCATACCGGAGGTATTCACCGGCATGCCGGTGCTGTTTTTCGTCCAGAACCAACTCCGTCAAAAAACCCGTGCCTTGGAACCCGTGGGCACGTGTTTCTCCTCTGGCCTGCATGCCAGTGCCCTGAGCGGCATACCGGTGAGCCTAGCCTTCTTTTTCGACCTCTCGGCAAAGAACCCGAGTCACCAACCCGTGGGCACGTGTCTCCCCACCGGCATGCCGGTGGTTTGACCGGCCTACCGGCCAGTGAACCGAATTTTTCCCAAGTATTTCCTTTTGACCCCAAACTTATTTCCTACACAATAACACATTACCTTTCTCTCATATTAGCTTGTAAACACAATTAAAAATATACACTAACTTAGAATTATACACTACAAAACATAAAACTAATCTAAAAAGCAATTAAAACAAGGGGTGTCTCCCAAGAGCACTTTTGTTTAACGTCTTTGAGTTAGACGTGTACCTCAGGCTAAGCGTTTTCTACGAGATGGATTGTCTCCTCTTATCCAAAGTCTTCACTATCATGGTATCTTTTCAAACGTTAGCCATTCACCATGAATGTCCTTTGTTCGGTTGGATGTTCAATTTCAATCGCTCCATGCGGTGTGACTCTTGTTACAATGTAAGGTCCTCACCAACGGGATTTAAGCTTTCCTGGGTAATTCGATAATCGAGAGTTGTATAACAGTACCTTTTGTCCTCTCTCGAAATGCTTTGGACGGATTCGATTATCATGCCATCTCTTTGTTTTCTCCTTGTAAAGACACGAATTTTCATAGGAATGATATCAAAACTCCTCCAACTCGTTCAACTGTATCAACCTTTGTGTCCCGGCCAATTCTGGGTCTAAATTTAGAGTTTTAATAGCCCAGAAGGCTCGAACTTCAATCTCAATAGGTAGATGACATGCTTTGCCGTAGACCATGCGGTAAGGAGATGCCCCAACTGGTGTTTAAAATGATGTTCTGTAAGCCCAGAGAGCATCATCTAGCTTTAAAGACCAATCTTTCCTCGTTTTGTTCACGGTCTTCTCTAAAATAAATTTGATTTCTCGGTTAGAAACTTCAGCAAGACCGTTAGTTTGTGGATGATAACCGGTTGATGTGCGGTGTCTCACTCCAAACTTACGAAGAAGGGCTCTCAATTGAACGTTGATGAAATGGGTACCTTTATTAAAGATATGTGATTTTAAGAATTTAATTACTGTTAAAGCATCATTCTTTGGTGTCGCCACTGCTTCTACCCATTTCTACACATAATCTACTGCTAGTAAGATATAAAGATTACCATGGGAAGTGACGAAAGGTCCCATGAAATCTATCCCCCATACATCAAAGATTTCGACTTCCAAAATATTGTTGAGCGGCATTTCGTTTCTTTTTGATATATTACCAGTGAACTGGCATCTTTGACGTGACTGACGAAATTATGAAAATCTTTGTATAGGGTAGGACAATAGAAACCGGATTGAAGAATTTTAGCTGCAGTTCTATCACCTTTAAAGTGACCTCCATATGGTGAATAATGACAACTTAATATAATCTTATCAACCTCGCTTTCATGGACACATCTTCGAACGACTTGGTCGCTACAAATTTTCCAGAGGTATGAATCATCCCAAAAGAATTGTTTGGCCTTGTTAACCAACCACTTTCGTTGTTGTGAATCGAATTCCGAAGGGAAAACACCACTCACGATGAAGTTGACTACATCTGCATACCAGGGTACAAACACATCTTTAATAGTAAAAAGTTGTTCATCCGGGAATACCTCTTTAACCAATAATGGTTCATTGTTTGCATCAGATCCTTCGAGCCGAGATAAATTATCAGCAACTTGATTCTCGCATCCTTTTCGGTCTCTAATATCTATGTCAAATTCTTGCAGCAACAGTACCCATTTGATTAGACGTGGCTTAGCGTCCTCTTTCTCCATGAGGTATCTGATAGCTGAGTGGTCTGTGTATACCACAGTTTTCTTTCTAATCAGGTAGGAACGAAATTTATCAAAAGCATATACTACGGCCAACATCTCTTTCTCCGTTACTATATAATTCATCTGGGCAGCGTTAAAGGTCTTACTTGCATAATAAATCGTGTGGATGATCTTGTCTTTCCTCTGTCCCAACACTACACCCATAGCATAATCACTTGCATCGCACATCAGTTCAAACGGAGCTTTCCAATCTGGAGGTATAACAATAGGTGTGGAAACTAGCTTCTCTTTAATCGTTACAAACGCTTGAAGACATTCATCAGTAAAATGAAAAGGAGTATCCTTTTCAAGTAAAGAACAAAGCGGTTTGGCGATCTTGGAGAAATCTTTAATAAATCTTCGATAAAATCCTGCGTGACCCAAGAAACTTCTCATTCCTTTTACAGAAATTGGAGGTGGTAATGTTTTGATAACTTCAATTTTAGCACGATCAACCTCCATTCTTGCCTTCTAAACTTTATGTCCCAGCACAATTCCCTATTGAACCATGAAGTGGCATTTTTCCCAATTAAGCACAAGATCTTTTTCTCTAGATCTCACAAGGACTTTCTCAAGATTATTCAAACAATCATCAAAACTATCTCCAAACACTAAAAAGTCATCCATAAAAACCTCCAAATATCTATCAATCATGTCCCAAAATATAGCCATCATGCACTTCTGGAACGTGGTAGGTGCATTACATAAACCAAATGCCATCCTTCTTTAAGCAAAGGTGCCAAACGGACAAGTAAAAGTTGTTTTGTGTTGATCAAGGGGATCCACACAAATCTGATTATAACCTGAATATCCGTGTAGAATGCAATAATACTCTCTCCAGCGAGTTTGTCGAGCATCTGATCAATGAATTGCAAAGGAAAGTGATCTTTCTTTGTAGCTTTGTTGAGTCTTAGGTAATCCATGAATACTCGCCACTCCTCAACTGTTCTTGATGGTATGGCTTCACCTTTATCATTATGGACGGTAGTAATACCTCCTTTCGTTGGAACACATTGCACTAGACTAACCCAATCACTGCTAGCAATCCGATAGATAATTCCCGCGTCTAGTAACTTGATTACTTCCTTTCTGACCACTTCTTTCATAGCTGGTATGAGTCTTCTTTGTCCCTCTATAGATCGCCCTCCTTCGTTTTCAAGAATAATTTATGTTTTCAAATGGAAGGACTAATCTCTTTGATGTCGGCAATAGTCCATCCAATTGCTTCTTTGTTAGCTCGAAACACATGAAGCAACTTCTCCTCTTGAGGACCTGAAAGGTTAGCGGAAATAATAACAGGTAACGTTTTGTTCATACCTAAATACGCATAGTGTAGATGGTCGGGAAGTGGTTTTTCTTCGAGAACAGGTGGACATATTATGGATGGTTGCTTTATTGGTTCAATGTCACCTGATTCTCGAAGTTGTTCTCGTATACTTGATCCTAATGCAGCAACTTCGTCAATGGAAGTCTCGTTCTCCACTTGTGATTCAAGTGTTAAGGCTTCATCAAGATCATCATCTATGCTTGCTTCATTGAAGACTTTTTGTGTAATTTTTCCGATGACATCTATTTTGAAACATTCGTCCTTCGAATCTGGTAATTTCATAGCCTCAAACACATTGAATCGTACCTGTTCGTCTTGGACTCTCATGATCAACTCACCATTCTCAACATCTATTAGTGTACGCCCCGTGGCTAAGAATGGTCTACCCAAGATGATGGGGACATTCTTATCCGCGTCGTAGTCAAGAATAATAAAATCACAAGGAAAAATAAAAGTACCAGCTTTATCTAAAACATCTTCAATTTTACCTACTGGTCGGGAGAGGGAGCAATCCGCCATTTGAAGTACCACAGAAGTGGGTACTACCTCTCCTATATTAAGCTTCTCGAACAGGGTTCCTGGCATGAGATTGATACTCGCACCTAAATCACATAATGCTTCCCCGGTCCAATTGTCTCCAATACCAATGGGAATCATAAAGCTTCCGGGATCTTCTAGCTTCAGTGGTAACTTGTTTTGAGAAATAGCACTACACTCCACAGGTAATCCAATTGTTTCCCCAGTTTCTAAACTTCATTTGTTAGAAAGAATGTCCATCATGAATTTCAGATATTTTGGCATTCTCTTGAGAGCTTCTACAAACGGCATATTAATATCTAACTTGCCCACCATGTCAAGGAACTTCTTGAATTCTTGGTCATTGTCATTTTTCTTGACACGTGAAGGGTATGGAGGTGGAGGGCGTATTAAGTACCACTGAGCTCTTCTTCTGTTCTTGTGTCTTCTCCGGGACACTTTTTGGTTCAACTACCTCTTCAACCTTATCTTCTATTGTTTCTTCAACCTCCTTTTCTGGAATAGGGGTTGTTTCATGTTCTCTTCTAAGTGGAGGTAATTGTTTACCACTTCGCAATTCAAGTGCATGACAAGCATCATCTCGAGGAGCAATAGTATCACTTGGGAGTTGTCCTTTCGGCCTATTTTGCAATGTACTCACCATGTGTGATAAGGTGTGCTTGAGATTTTTGATCACCCTTTGCTGGGTTTGAAGTCTTTGTTGGTTCATCTTCATATTCTATTCGACTATTTGCATCATCTTAGCCATACTTGAATTCAAACTTAAAGGTTGCTCTTTCTTTGCCAGTTGCATTGATTGTTTCGGTGGTTCTTGATAATTTTTCTCAATAATTGGCGCTTCCTGTAGTATAGGTTGTGGTGGATAGTAATATTGAGGTTGGGGTTGATGGTAAGTCTCTTGATTTCTGACCCAACTTCGTTGTTGTGGAGTCTGATAACTAGCGTAGCTTTCTTGAGGATAATCATAACCATTAGAATAATGGCTACTTTGCGGAGATATAAAAGAAGCTGAGGCTGGATTATTCATACACCTTTCCCACATATGATTTCTTGATCCACAACATGGACACGAAGGAATGGTACGTACTAGATTTACCTAAGAAATTGTTTGAGCTTGTTCTTGTAGTTCTTTGAGTTGTTGGCTCAATTCTTCGAGCTTAAGATATTCTTAAGTGTTTTCTTTTTCTTCTAATTCACTTGGCCAACTTCTCTCGTTCTCAAAAATTCTCTCCATATAAATTTTGGCTTCTGTAGGATCTAGTAACACAAAACCTTTGCTTCCTAACGAATTTTCTCTTGCCATGGACTCGTTATAAAGTCCTCCGTAGAACATGGTTAAAGAATATTCCGGAGATGATTTGTGGTATGGACATCTCGCCTTCTTTTCATTAAATCGTAACCATGCTTCACCCAAACTTTCTCCGTCTTCCTGCATAAACTGTTCAAGCTCCAACATATCTTTTAATCTTCTACTAACCGGATAGAATCGGTCTAGGAATCTTGATTGAAGCTTATCCCAATCTGGAATGACATGAGGATATTAGGTATCGTACCAATCGCTTGCACCTCCGGTCAAGATGAATTGGAACATAACGTAATACATCTGCTCCTTCGTAACTCCTCTTACGATATAAGCATCACGGATCTGCATGAATTTCTGAATATATCAGATCGGATCTTGTTGTGTGGCACCGCTATTGTCCATGATTTGCAAACTGTTCTAACATCCCTGGATCTGGCCTTAATTTAGCGGCTTGGATTTCTGGAGTGCGGATTCCGCGTGGTTGCACTCTAAACGAGATGGGTAGCTCAAGTATCCTTGGGATCTCCATCCGTCAAAATCTGTAAAACAAAAACTAAAAGACAAAAGCGTAAAATAGAACTAACTGAAATAAAAACACTAGATATATGCACAAGGACTAACGATGTAGTCCCCGGCAGCGGCGCCAAAAACTTGGTGTCGCCTAAGGTGTTAGAAAGTAATAGATAAATAAGTGTAATAAAACACCCTAGGCTAGCATGGTTCTGCAAGTATACATGACGTATGCAAGTTTTAATGAATAAGTAAAATTCGTTCCTCAGAGACTACGAAAGTTAGAGAGAATTTATGCAAATATTCAAGTGCAGATATTAAGAAGCTAGAACAAATAATACACAAGAAAATAAAAGAGGGAAAAGATTTGTATGCTTGAAAAACTCGAAAATTAACTAATAAATTAAAAGACAAGAAATTAAATAAAAGAGAGAAGCAAGTAGTATGAGAGTTTAGCTCGAGATATTAACAAGTAATCCCCACTAGTTTTGGTTATTCTATTGTCTAAGGGTGAATTATGTATTATGAAATAATCAGGATTTTAAATTCCCATACCTTAGACCTTGAGAGCGACTAAGGGGGCTACCGGCACATCATGAGGCAGCCTAAACTTAGGGTAATCAAGCGCCACCAAGGCCCTAGGCAATTCAATGCCAAACATGATGATAGTGGTGAAAACATACCCTACTGATTATCTACTTAGGTTGATTTGTCAGGTCTAAACCTTGTTCTTCACGTTATGCCGTGTTTCAATAGTTAAACACCCAGCTAAGGTGATCATCTAACTCTTATTAAGGTAATCCTATACGTTGCGCACCGCAAAGAAAACAGACAGTTAATCAAAACACATAAACAAAACATAAAACATAAATTCCAATAAAATACCGTAGTATCCCAAATCAAATAGAAAAACTAGGGTTCATACATAAATGCTAAATCTCAAGCTAAAAGTAAATTAGTTCATACTAGAGAAAGGAGAGAAAGAAATTACAAATTTAAAGATGGAAGAAAACATAATATGGTGTTCATCTCCTTCCAAACTTCTTCTCTTTTGTTGCAGTTTCCTCTTGGCTTAAGGTTTTGCCAAGGATGATTTTTCTAATGATAATAGGTTGTATTTATAGTGTATAGGAAGACCTAGTCATTTTCTTGAAGGAGAAGATAAGTGTTGGTCTCCAAGCCCAACTAAAATTCGTAGCCCAAAAATATAGAATCAGCCCGTTTTTGTTTTGGTCCTAACAGCTTCAATACTTATCCGTTTTACGCGTATGAGTAATCGAAATTCATCGTCTCGGAAAGATCTTTAACTTTTCTCTTGACCGTTTCTCCAAGTTCCTCACCGATTTTGAGATATGATCTGATTTGTTATCGTGGGTGGTGAAATTCAGATTTATAGCAGCTTTTCCTTTTCCATATTTTTAGCTTTTGTTTCCTTATCTTCAATTTCCATGTTTATCTCTTTCCATATCTCTTAGTCTTTGAATTGGAATATAATTAATCTCCATAATTATCTTTAAAGATTCACACTAAATAAATAATTAAACCCAATATGTTCTAAAAATAATAAATAATCAATTCAAGACACAAAATAGGAAAGTGTACTAAACTATGAGAAAATCGACCTATAAACTAATAAATACAACTAAAATGATGTATCCAAGTAGGATTTATTCATGAAAAATAGGGAGACATCAGTGATGTTTCTACAATTGAACACACCTTATTGGATGACCATCCTATTGCTAATGGGGTAATCCTATTCTTGTGCACTAGCAAGGACTATAGTTATAAACAATCACATAAAACAAATATATGAAATAAATATGTAGCTCAATCGCTTTAAAAGTTATTCCCAAACAACATAGATATAAGAAATAGAATTCAAAGATTATACATGTACAAAACCCAAGCTATGGGATAATTAATTCATACCAGAGATAAATAAACTATAAGATAGATACATACTTGTCAACTTGCTTCTATGGATGAAACTTGATACTAGGGATTAATATTCAAGCAACGTGGTGTATGATGGCGATATTTTGGGACATGATTGATCAGTTATAGGAAGTATTCATGAATGCCTTATCCATGTTTGGTGATGACTTTTACGATTGTCTTTCTAACCTAGAGAAGGTGTTTATTCGTTGTAAAGAGCCCGATCTTGTGTTATATTGGGAGAAGTGTCATTTTATGGTTTGAGAGGGAGTCGTTATAGGGCACAAGGTTTCGAGTAAAGGTATGGAGGTTGACCGTTAAAAGATAGAGGTAATTGATGTCTCCCTAATTGTTCTAAATATAATCCCTTAGGAGACATCATTTTAGGTAGAAAATGGACTTTTTATATTGACTTTTGTGCTTAATTCATAATATTTCTATTTCTTATCTTGATTTGATGAATTATTATTTTTAGAGAATATTTGGTTTAATTTGTGTGTTAATGTGAAGCTTTAAAGATAATATGGAAATAAATTAGATGCCAAATCAATTCTAAGGAGATAAGGAAAGAAGATCTTGAAGAAATCAGGAGATATAAGAAAATAGAGTTCAACTAGAAAAAGAAAAGCTGCCAAATAAATCTGAATTTCACCAGCTATGTCCATTAAAGTGATCATAACTAAAGATTGGCTGGGAAATTGGAAGAATGTTCTAAGGAAAGTAATAGAGCTTTCCGAGACGATCAGTTTCGATATAAAGAACGCGTCAATCGGAGTTGAAACGAAGAAGTTAAGGCCAAAACAAGACAGCCGCAGTTTCTTACCTTTTCTATATTTTAGGTTTACGAATTTGTGTTGGGCTTGGACTCTTTTACTTGATCCGTACTCCAAGATTGTCGACCTAGCACCTATACATATCAGTTCTAAACCATAGAAAATCATCCCTTGGCTGCATAGGCTTAATATACATACATAAATCATCATAGAAGCAATCAGGAGGATCTAGTGGAGGAAGAAGCAAGAGCTAGAGCTTAATTACATCAATTCTACACTTCTCCATCTCTATTCTTTGGGTAAATTAGTATTAGATCTATTTTTTCTATGCGGTATTTCTAAACTAATTATTCAAGGGTTTTAGTATGCATAATTTCTCGGTAGGATTGTAATTATATAAATCATTAATTATTGTTTTCTGTTTTAATTTGAATCTGAGATTTTAGTATTTAACTGAATTGATTCTTAATTTCCATTGACTGTATTCTTGTGCTTGTTTACTATCATTGATGTTATAAATCAAGGGTAGGTTTTAGTAATTAAGCTATTCACTTAGTGGCGAGTGATCATCCGACAGGGGGGGTTTAATTAAAGAACTAGGATATAGACGCGTGGTGTCCGTTATTGACCGACAGGCTTGACTTACCACGTAGACAAAGACGTAAAAGAACTTCACATCCGAAGAGGCATATTCGCCCATATAGGGGTTTATAGTACTTTAGGATAACTCCTAGGTCCACCCGACAGTGGGCTAGGAGAATATAGAGTCCCGACTATTGTGAGATTTCCCATTCACCCTTATTCTTAGGAATCATAAATTCAATAGGATAGATTCTTACTTGCATCTCCTTATCTTATTTACATAATTATTTGTGTTAATTATTTATTGTTTATTTTATTATTTAGTTAATTAGAAAACAAATTCCTTTTCTTATCTCTGTAATTAAGACAATTAAAACTATCTATTTTAATACTGAACACAAAGCTAGAATAACTACTTAAATCCATGTGGAGAAGATTATCCCGACTTTACTTGGAACGACCCGTACACTTGCGGT
Source organism: Nemophila menziesii (assembly GCA_029959085.1). Lineage (NCBI taxonomy): Eukaryota > Viridiplantae > Streptophyta > Magnoliopsida > Boraginales > Hydrophyllaceae > Nemophila > Nemophila menziesii. The sequence continues at coordinate 1,820,845 of JARWIR010000048.1, read as the reverse complement.
TTGTGGATCCTTTATTCTATTACTTTTCTTGCTTTATTTTATAACACCCCAGGACCCACCAAGTTTTTGGCGCCGCTGCCGGGGATTCATTGCGGTTATTTTATTCGTGTTTAAGTTAGGTTGGTAGTTTTAGTTGTTTTCAGTTTTACGTTTGTTTTGTTTTAGTCTCTTTTCAGGATTTTCTTTAGGTATGGAAATTCCCCCTATCAAAAGCAAAATCCAACACAGATCTGGTGTATTCAAGTACAAAACTTTATTGATAAAGCAAACAACTTCATGGATCTGACATGAGGGAGCTTTATAGATCATGAAGAGAGGCTCCGGAAGTTGGAGGACTCCCTCAATCGTTTCATTAAGGTTACAATGGGTAATGTCGTAAAGAGTGAGTCGAAAAGTGATGATCCCATATCATTAGTGCAAAACATGCAACAACAACATCAATTGATGGAGAAACGATTGACGCAACTCACAGAAACAATTGAGCAATTACAACAAGTACCATCTATGCAAACTGGCCAAGGTACAAATTTTGATTATGAGGCCATTCAAATTGATAATGATGTTTGGTTTGATGTGGCTATAGAGTTTAGCCTTCAAGATGAAAAGGAAGTGGAATCGCCACAAGTTACACCTAGTGAGCTAGAGATTCCAATAATAGAATAATCAACCACGTTAAGCATAGATGAGACAATTGTTTATAATCGCGTCGAATTTGAAAATAAATCTTGTGAAAGGAAGATGACATCCATGGAAAACCCAGCCAAGCCACGTTTAGAGGAATCAAACATTGAGATCTTGGTTAGAAAAGAGATAGAAGAGGCAGATACTAGGATGGATTCGCCACCTAGTACTCGATTGATGTCAACACCCAATCCTATGAAAACGAATCATTCAAATGGTGACATCGATAAAACATTTGTGGAGGCATGCAAAGAAGAGAAAACCTACACGCAAATGCTTGAAGGTAATACAAAAGAACTCACACCGCAACAAGTATTCACATAAGCTATTCCAGAAACAAATGATAATGCGAGTGTAGAGATTGAGATTGAAACGTGGCCGTCATAACAAATGAAAGTTCGGATATATCCCTAGATTTGGACAAAAAATAGAGGAGGTGCTACTTGAGTTCCCCATTACACAAGATGTATCTAAAGAGGTTAAAGAGAAGGACCACCACCATGAACCTGTGAAGAAGAGAGCTAAAAATGACTTTAGGGTTGGAACCACAGTTACTTGGAAGGCCTCCAAACAAGAGAATAGGCCACGAGGTTTCAAAAATGCGTGGATGGGGCCATTTGTTGTTACTAGAGTGATGACAGCAAAATTAATAGAGATACAACCTTCAAGAGGTCAAAGGCGGCAAATTGTAGACATACATAACCTCACCCACTGCTGGGGAGGCTACATACTCAAAGGATAATGGAGGTAAACCATCAAACTTTAAATGACGTTAAATAAAAGTGCTCTTGGGAGACACCCCAAGTTTTAATTGCTTTATTAGTTTAGTTTTTTGTGTATTAGTTAGTTTACGTAATTTTAAGTTGATATTGCGTATTTGAGAAAGGTATTAGTGTTTTTGATGTTCAGGTACTAAGAAAATCGAGTTAGGGAGCAAAAGAAAAAATTTTGGGCACATTCTGACCAGCTCACCGGTAAGCCGCTCATATATAGGGTATGCCGGTGGGTCAAAAAACCGTGGCACGGTCTGTGAAAATAGGTTCCGTGTCGAGACGAAGAAATTCGAAAAACTGGCTCACCGGTTGCCTGTCATACCGCCAGTATGCCGGTGCGCGAAAAACTGTGGCACGGTACGAGGATACGGTTTAATACCGAGAGCAACATGGAAAGAACTGTGAGCGCGATGGTCGACACAGTCTGGGACCGTTACGCCGCCCACATGACTGGTACGCCGGCCAGCGCCGCTAGAGAGAGAAAAAATTCATCTTTTCTAGGTTATAAAGAAGAAGGTTAGTCTATTACGAAATTTTCAATCCTTAAGCCTCTCTTTCTTCTCCAAACCTCTCCCAACACCATTAAAGCTTTAACAAACCTTCACCCAACATCAAAACACTACCCAATCACCATCAATTCATATCCAAATCCTTCCATACATCATTACAAAGAATATTCAAGCACCCAAATCATATGAAATCACCTAGAATCCAAGAATCAAAACCATGAATTTCAAAATATTCTTCTATAATTCCTTATGCCAATATCATCAAAGCTTGATTCCATCATACCCACATAGATAATTATCATCCTTACACCTTTCGTAACCCAAATAACACCTAATCTATCTATAATCAAAAGGTAGTTTAAGAGTGTTTAAACCTTTGAGTTGGGGGTCAAAAGAGATGATGAATAGAATAGATATTTTATCAAGTGTTAAGGGAGATGAAATATCAAAGCAAGGTATTGGGTATGATGAATAGAATAGAGATTTTATCAAGTGTTAAGGGAGATGAAATATCAAAGCAAGGTATTGGGTAAGATCAAGAATAAATCAATTTAGATGGGTACTAGTTTGGGAATAAACTGCAAGGTAAATCGGATCAAGAGAATAAAGGAAAGCTAGATGTGGTAAATTCGATAAGCAAAAAGGTTTCAAATTTTATAAGGAAGACACCACAACCTCTACAAATCAAGAGTCCTTTACCCGAGATTAGTGAAGCTTCAGAGGTCTTGTTAGATTCCACAATAACGTTTTATAAGACTTACCTTTAGCTCAAGTGAGAATATGTGAAAAAAGATGTTGGAGAAGATGAAAAACAAGAGATTTCTAGAGTGTGATTGATTGGGATGGAGCATAAGAGGATGTAAGGGAAAGAGAAATTGGTCTTACTAGAAGATTACATACAAGAAAATCATTGTCCGGGTATTGATCAAGGGAGGCAATAGCCTCGAAGAGCATGTTTTCTTTCTTCCCCACCATTTCTCTATTTGCAATATATGTGTTAGTTTTTATTTCTTTATCAAGTCAGGTTCGAGTCGTGGGGACATGACTCATTTTTTAGGGAGGGGGGGGGGGAGGTTGGGATTCGTTGTCCCTTATCTCCATTTTATGTGATTTACTGTTTCTTTTAAGAGAAATTTGAAAAAATTTGAGATTTTTAAGAGATGGATTAGATGTAGAGTGTGTTTAATAGCTTGAAAGCATAAGCTTAGTAAGTTAATGATAGAAAGTAGTATGTTTATGAGTTGATTTATTTTGTATGATTTGAGTATCTGTAGGAAAACACACATTGATAGTAAAGAAAAGATTAGTTAGCAATGCGATAGAAAGTATGTTCAATCTCAGGGAGCCATGAGTGGTGTGTAGGCCGTGAGACCCAAGCTATTTGATAAACCCATTTAATGAACGTGCTAAAGGTATGAGAATGATGAAATTGCATAGTTTAGAAAGTGATTAAGGCGGTTCTTACATAACCCCTTATTGCCTTTTAGCTTGTCGTCCATTTATTATATTATATATCCTTCTCAACCCCTTCTAGCATTGCTAAAGCCTTTTTATTAGCCACATTATAAGTCATATCCCTTTAAATTATAGGACTTTTCCATATGACTCGCACTCGAATCGTGATGCATAGACATTTATTTTAGAGCTTGAGTTTGGGGTGATGGGTCCACCATTATGGGAAATATTATTGGGTTGGTATTTTTGAGCTTATTAATTGTGTTTTGCTCTATATTTTGATGACGATTCACAGGTTTATTATATTGTAACCCTTTGCCGGGGTAAGAGTAAATGAAAAAAGCTGAAAAGCATGAAAAGAAAAGAAAAAATATATTAGAAAAAAATAGCATGGTATCTCAACATCAAAAAGAGAGTCATAACTATCCAAAAGAAAAATTGATATGACAAGAATATATTTGGACCGGCAAAGAGAAATTTTTATGTGAACATCTTTATGCTTTAATTGGGTTATTGGGGATGCTAACTAGTGCATCAAGGAATTCATTGGGTTGAGTGAGAACGTTTTATGAGAGTAACTCAAGCTCTAGGGCGATTCGTTGATGGCTAGTAAGGAGAGAGCCAAAAGCTCACTCTAAATTATCCAAATATACTTATCATACCGTCCCTAAGCCAAGATTACAACCCTAAAGACCTGTTGATTCTTTGCTATGTAATCTGGAAGTGATTGAGCCGTTAGAGAGTAGCTAAGTGGATCTTTGGATACTAGTGAAGTTCGATGACAATACAACAACAGTTTCTTACCTTTTCTATATTTTAGGCTTACGAATTTGAGTTGAGCTTGGACTCTTTTACTTGACCCCTACTCCAAGATTTCGACCTAGCACCTATATATATCAGTTCTAAACCTTATAAAATCATCCCTTGGCTGCATAAGCTTAATATACATACATAAATCATCATAGAAGCAATCAAGAGGATCTAGAGGAGGAAGAAGCAAGAGCTATAGTTTAACTATATCAATTCTACACTTCTCTATCTCTATTCTTTGGGTAAATTAGTATTAGATCTATTTTGTCTATGAGGTATTTCTAAAATAATTATTCAAGAGTTTTAGTATGCATAATTCTTCTGTAGGATTGTAATTATATGAATCATTGATTATTGTTTTCTGTTTCAATTTGATTCTGGGATTTTAGTATGCAATTGAATTGGTTCTTAATTTCCATTGACTGTCTACTTGTGCTTGTTTACTATCATTGACGTCACGAATCAAGGGTAAGTTTTAGTAATTAAGCTTTTCACTGAGTGGCGAGTGATCATCCGACAGGGGGGTTTAATTACAGAATTAGGATATAGACGCGTGGTGTCTGTTATTGACGGACAGGCTTGACTAACCACATAGCCAAAGAGGTAAAAGAACTTCACATCCGAAGAGGCATATTCGCCCATATAGGGGTTTCTAGTACTTTAGGATAGCTCCTGGGTCCACCCGACAGGGGGCTAGGAGAATATAGAGTCCTGGCTATTGTGAGATTTTCCATTCACCCTTATTCTTAGGAATCATAAATTCAATAGGATAAATTCTTACTTGCATCTCCTTATCTTATTTGCATAATTATTTGTTATTAATTATTTATTGTTTAGTTTATAATTTAGTTAATTAGAAAACAAACTCCTTTGCTTATCTTTGTAATTAAGACAATTAAAACTATCTATTCTAATATTAAACACGAAGTTAGAATAACTACTTAAATCCCTGTGGAGACGATTGTCCCGACTTTACTTATTTAGTACTTGGAACAACTCGTACACTTGCGGTCTGTGGATTATTTATTCTATTACTTTTATTGCTTTATTTTATAACACACCAGGACCCACTATGTTTTTTGCGGCGCTGCCGGGGATTTACTGCGGTTATTTTATTTGTGTTTAAGTTAGGTTGGTAGTTTTCGTTGTTTTCAGTTTTACGTTTGTTTTGTTTTAGTCTCTTTTCAGGTTTTTCTTTAGGTATAGAAATTTCCCCCTATTAAGAGCAAAATCCAATACAGATCTGGTGTATTCAAGTACAAAACTTTATTGATAAAGCTAACAACTTCATGGATCTGACACGAGGGAGCTTTAGTGATCATGAAGAGAGGCTCAGGAAGTTGGAGGTCTCCCTCAATCGTTTCTTTAAGGTTACAATGGATAATTTAGTAAAGAGTGAGGAAAAAAGTGATGCTCCCATATCATTAGTGCAAAACATGCAGCAACAACAACATCAATTGATGGAGCAACGATTGACGCAACTCAGAGAAACAAATGAGCAATTACAACAAGTACCATCTATGCAAACTGGCCAAGGTACAAATTTTGATGATGAGGCCATTCAAATTGATAGTTAGTATTGGTTCGATGTAGCTACAGAGTTTAGCCTTCAAAAAAGAAAAGGAAGTGGAATCTCCACAAGTTACACCTAGTAAACTAGAGATTCCAACAATAGAAGAATCAACCACGCTAAGCATAGATGAGACAATTATTTATAATTGAGTCGAAGTTGAAAATAAATCGTGTGAAGGGAAGATGACATCCTTGGAAAACCCAGCCAAGCCGCGTTTAGAGGAATCAAACATTCAGATTATGGTTAGAAAAGAGATAGAAGAAGATACTAGGATGGATTCGCCACCTAGTACTCCATTGATGTCACCACCCAATCCTATGAAGACGAATCATTCAAATGGTGACATCGATAAAGCATTTGTAGAGGCGTGCAAAGAAGACAAAACCTACACGCAAATGCTTGAAGGTAATTGGTGTTTCCTTGGTGTGATAAAATAATATAATAAAAGATAGATAAATGATGCACAATTCACCCTAGAATAGCACGGTATTACAAGTATTACACGATGTATGCAAGTTTTAATGATAAGAAGATTCGTTCTCAGGAACTTAGTGTGTTATACGTATGAGCAAATAGTTATGAGTAGAAAGTAATTAATTAAAAGATGAAAACTAAAGATGAATAAATTGTGAGATAATTAACTAAACTAATTAAAAGTAAAGACAATAAATAAATACGAAGAAATATGAGATGAGAGGTATAGCTTAGGTTTTGCTAGTATGCACTAATCCTTCTAATTCTTTCTATCAAATTCTAGTTTTTCCTATCTTTTCTCCAAATTTCTATGTATATCTTCTTTCCTTTATCTCTTATAATTGACTTGTCATCTTATTATCTCCATATATATCTTTAAAGATTCACACTATATAAATAATTAAACCAAATATGCTCTAAAAATAATAATTCATTAAATCAAGACTAGAAATAGGAAAGTGCACTATAACATAGGAAAATCGAGTATTTAAACCTCTAAAAAAATAAAATTGATGTCTCCACTTACTATTAAATCATCACAAATGGGGAGACATCAAGACCCCCAACTCAAAGTTGTATCGTCGCGATACAATAAAGATAAAAACAAAGGGAAGTCTCTAAATACACACCTAGGTCCTTTAAGCACAATGGGAAAGGTGATGGAAGAATATATAGAATAAACATAAAACAACTACTCAGAAAATTTCATGTAATAATATTTACAAACTACATACATGTACACTTCTCATATTCACAATCAACACGGCTTGAATTCAAGTTTAGATTAGCTTCGCAATGTAAGGAGAGGAACTTTACTCAGTTCACCAAGGAAGATATAGATTGTTCATCGAACTTTACTAGTATCCAAAGATCCACTTAACTACTCTCTATTGGCTCAATCATTTCTAGATTACATAGAAAAGAATCATAAGGTCTTTAAGGTTGTAATTTTGGATTAGGGACGATATGATAAATATATTTGGATAATTTAGAGTGAGCTTTTGGCTCTCTCCTCACTAGCCATCAACGAATCGCCCTAGAGCTTGAGTTACTCTCATAAAACGTTTCTCACTCAACCCAATGATTTCTCTGATGCACAAAGTAGCATCCCCAATAACCCAATGGTGGGGGAAAAGGTGTGATAAATAAATAGATAAATAAAGATAATAATAAAGAGCACACACCCTTGAGAACCACGGAACTCACTGCAAGTATCACAGATTGTTTGCAAGTTTTAATGATAAGTCAAGTTCGTTCGCAGGGATTTAATCTGTTAGATCTATTTATATTTAACAAGCGTAGATGAATTTAGATGTTTAAAATAAAATATAATAAGATGAATAATTATCTTATATGAAATAAGTAAATATGAATGCAGATAAATAAATATGAATGTAAGTCTAATAGATTAGGGTCACTAATATGAGTCTATTTTACTAAGTTGTTATTCTAACCTGTCACAGATTAAGCATTATATATTAACCAGAATTCTAAATTCTATCTAGCCTCTATTAGACTTAGGAGCAACCTCTCCACTACCAAGGATTCCTGAGTAATGATTGGTGATTAAATCAAACCTTTATGGCTATCTAGTTAGGCAAAGAATCAAAACTAGACGATTATGTGGTGTTGTCAATAACTAAGAATAATCCTAAGATTGGCCAAATCTAGGGATGTAACAATAAGTCAAAACACTTAATAACAATATACGCCAAGCTCAATCAATTAAAATAACAAACAGTATAATGGAATTTAAGACAAAATAATAACCCAACAAATAAAAGTTAAACTTACAGAATAAAAGATTAGAAATATGGTTGAGCATAAATCTATAGCTAATTACCCTAAATATAGAGAATGTGAGATGTAGAAGAGGAGTTTGTCACTCTCCAACTTCTTCTTCTTCTTGTCTTCCTCTACAGGTCAGCTTGATTCTTGGATGAATAGCTTGATACTAAGGATGAATATTAATTTATAAGGACTAAGCTATTATTTAAAACTGGGAAAATACAAGTAAGGACTAAGCCTAAGCTTGAAACTGAGCAAGGACATATTTACAATGGTAAGAGGGTGTATTTATAGGTGTCTTGGAAGCGCTAATTCGTTTTCTTGAAGGAGAAGTAAGTGGTGGACTCCAAGCCTAACTCTAATTCGTATGGAAATAAAGATAATTATTGCTGACTTGTTTTAATCATATCTTCTTCGTTATTGGTCGGTTTTTAGCCCATAAGATAGCAAAAGAATCCTCATGGAATTATCTACGTCCCGGTGAAGGATCTTCCAGAATAGGCTCGGTTTTGGAGTTATCACCACTTCTTTAGACGTAGCTGCAGAAATTCAGATTTAAGGCAACTTTTCCTTTTCCATGATTTTAGCTTTTCTTTCCTTATCTCCAATTACCATGCTTATCTCTTTCCATATCTTGTAGTCTTTGACTTGGACTCTAATTAATCTCCATAATTATCTTTAAAGCTTCACACTAAATAAATAATTAAACCCAATATGCTCTAAAAATAATAATTTACTAAATCAAGACTCAAAATAGGAAAGTGCACTATTTCTTGATAAAATCGACTAGAAGACTTCCTAAATCACTAAAAACGATGTCTCGTCTTAACATAAATCTATCACAAATGAGGAGACATCGCCCAATTAAAGCATAAGATGTTCACATAAAAATTCCTCTTGCGGTGTCTCAACCCCAACTTACGAAGGGCAGCTCTCAACTAAAAGTTGATGAAGTGGGTACCTTTATCACTGATGAGAACACGTGGCGTACCATTTCTTGAAAAGATATTTGATTTAAGGAATGAGATGACCGTTTTGGAACCGTTCTTTGGTGTTGCCACTACTTCTACCCACTTAGACACATAATCTACTGCTAGCAAAATATAAAGATTACCATGGAGGATATGAAAGGTCCCATGAAATATATTCCCTATACTTCAAAGATTTCAACTTCTAAAACATTTTTGAGTGGCATCTCGTATCTTTTTGATATATTACCAGTAAACTTGCATCTTTGACAAGACTGAATGAATTGATGACAATCTTTGTGTAAGGTAGGCCAATAGAAACTGGATTGAAGAACTTTAGATGCGGTTCTATCGCATTTGAAGTGGCCACATGGAGGGGCCAAAGGTGTGATAAAATAATAGATAAATAAAGATAATAATAAAGAGCACACACCCTTGAGAACCACGGAAATCATTGCAAGTATCACAGATCGTTTGCAAGTTTTAATCATAAGTTAAGTTCGTTCGCAGGGATTTAATTCGTTAGATCTATTTATATTTAACAAGCGTAGATGAATTTATATGTTTAGAATAAAATATAGGATAAGAGGAATAACTATCTGATATGAAATAAACAAATACGAATGCAGATAAATATATATATGAATGTAAGTCTAATAGATTAGGGTTACTAATATAAGTCTATTTTACTAAGTTGTTATTCTAACATGTCACAGATTAAGCCTTATATATTAATCAGGATTCTAAATTCTACCTAGCCTATATTAGGCTTAGGAGCAACCTCTCCACTACCAAGGATTCATGAGTAATGATTGGTGATTAAATCAAACCTTTATGACTATCTAGTTAGGAAAAGGATAAACTAGACGATTATGTGGTGTTGTCAATAACTAAGAATAGTCCTAAGATTGGCTAAATCTAGGGTTGGAGCAATAATTCAAAACACATAATAACGATATACGCCATGCTCAATCAATTAAAATAACAAATAGTATTATGGAATTAAAGACAATATAATAACCCAACCATTAAAAGTAAAACTTACAGAATAAAAGCATAGAAATATGGTTGAGCATAAATCTGTAGATAATTACCCTAAATATAGAGAAGGTGTGATGTAGAAGAGGAGTTTGTCACTCTACAACTTCTTCTTCTTGTCTTCTTCTATAGGTCAGCTTGCTTCTTGGATGAATAGCTTGATACTAAGAATTAATAATTGTGTAAGGACTAAGCTAATGTTTAGAACTGAGCAAGGACATGTGTACAATGGTTTAAGGGTGTATTTATAGGTATATAGAAGCCCTAATTCGTTTTCTTGAAGGAGAAGGTAAGTAGTGGACTCCAAGCCCAACTCAAATTCGTAACCCTAAAACATGGAATCAGGCCCGTTTTTGTTTTGGTCCTAAAAGCTTCAATTTTTATCCGCTTGACGCGTATGAGTAGTCGAAATTCATCGACTCTGAAAGATCTTTAACTTTGCTCTTGGCAGTTTCTCCAAATTCCCCACCTATGTTGAGATATAAGCTGATTTGTGGTCGTGGGTGGTGAAATACAGATTTATGGTAGCTTTTCCTTTTCCATAATTTTAGCTTTTACTTCCTTATCTTCAATTTTCATGCTTATCTCTTTCCATATCTCTTAGTCTTTGACTTGAACTCTAATTAATCTCCATAATATCTTTAAAGTTTCACACTAAATAGATAATTATACCCAATATGCTCTAAAAATAATAATTTACTAAATCAAGACTCAAAATAGGAAAGTGTAACATTTCTCAAGAAAATCGACTAGAATGACTTCTAAATCACTAAAAACGATGTCTCTTCGTAATATTAATTCATCACAAATGAGGAGAAATCAAGACCCCCAACTCAAAGTTGTATCGTCCCGATACAATAAAGAGAAAAACAAAGGGAAGTCTCTAAATACACACCTAGGTCAATTAAACACAGAGGGAAGAAGATAGCAGAATATGGAGAATAGACATAGAGCAACTACTCAGAAAATTTCATGTAATAATATTTACAAACTACATACCTGTACACTTCTCATATTCACAATCAACACGGCTTGAATTCAAGATTAGATTAGCTTCGCAATGTAAGAAGGAGATGAACTTTACTCAGTTCACCAAGGAGGCTATAGATTGTTCATCGAACTTCACTGGTATCTAAAGATCCACTTAACTACTCTCTATTGGTTTAATCACTTCTAGATTACATAGCAAAGAATCAAAAGGTCTTTAAGGTTGTAATTTAGGCTTAGGGACGGTATGATAAGTATTTTTGGATAATTTAGAGTGAGCTTTTGGCTCTCTCCTCACTAGCCATCAACGAATCGCCCTAGAGCTTGAGTTACTCGCATAAAACGTTTCCCACTCAACCCAATTATTTCTCTGATGCACAAAGTAGCATCCCCAATAACCCAATTAAAGAATAAGATGTTCACATAAAAATTCCTCTTTTCCGGTCCGAATATATATTCTTTTCAAATCATTTTATTTTGTATAGCTATGACTCTCTTTTTAATGTTCGAGATATCACGCTATTTTTTTCATATATTTTTTCTTTTCATATCTAGCTCGTAGCTTCTTTTTCATTCACTATTACCCCGGCAAAGGGTTACAATATAAACCTGTGAATCATCATCAATATATAGAAGGAGCACAGTTAATAAGCTTAAAAATCCCAACCCAATAACAATTCTCATAATGGTGGACCCACCACACCAAATTCAAGCTCTAAAACAATTGTCTATGCATCGCGATTCGAGTGCGGGTCATATGGAAAAGTCCTATAATCTAAAGGGATATGGCTTATAATGTGGTTAAATAAAAAGGCTTTAGAAGGCTAGAAGGGGTTGAAAAGGATATAAAATATTAAATCAAATAACAGGGTGAGAAATTTATTATGCTTCAAGTGGCTTCAATATGAAAGAACTGTCTTAACCATTTTCTACACCATGCAATTTCGTTATTCTCTTACCTTTAGCACGTTCATCAAATGGGTTTGTCAACTAGCTTGGATCTCACGGCCTACAAACAACTCAAGGCTCCTTGAGATCGAACATACTTTCTATAGCATTGCTTACTAATCTTTTCTTTACTATCAATGTGTGTTTTCCTGCAAATACTCAAAGCATACAAAATAAAATAGCTCATAAACATACTACTTACTATCATTAACTTATTGAGCTTATGCTTTTTAAGCTATTAAACACACTCTACATACATCTAATCCTTCAAAAAAAATTAATTTTACCTAAAAACAATGAAACACATAAAAATGGAGATGAGAGACAGTGAATCCCCACACCCCAAACTCAAAAATGAGTCGTGTCCCCACGACTCGAAAAGACTCAAAATAAAATAAAAGAAATTAAAATTTTACAGATATTTCACATATAGAAATGGTAAGGAAGAAAGTAAACATACTCTTCGAGGCTATTTACCTCGCCTGATCAATACCTGGAATAGGGTGCAGTGCATTCTCCATGTATGTAAATTTCTAGTACCACCAATTTCGCTTTCCCTTACATCCTCTTATGCTCCATCTCAATCAATCACACTCTAGAAATCTCTTGTTTATCTTCTTCCAACTTTGCTTACGAATACTTTCTCATGTGACAGTGTTTATCCAGGAATATGTTTTGAACACAGCTACTAGCGTCCCAGAAGCTTTTATTCATCTTGGGTAGATGGATCTTGATAGGAAGAGGTTATGGTGTCTTCTCTATGAAATTTAAAACCTTTTTTCTCTTTGAATTCACCACTGCATGCTTTCCTCTACTTACTTGACCCGATTTACCTTGTAATTTATTCCCAAACTAGTACCCATCTCAATTTAAATCTTCTTGATCTTACTCAATACCTTGCTTTGATTCTTCATATCCCATCACACTTGATAATATCTCTATTCTTTTTATCATCTCTTTTGACCCCCAACTAAAAACTTTGAATACTCTTGAAATTTGTAACTTTTGATCATAGGTGGAACAAGCTTTATTTGGGTTAGGAAAGGTGTTAGGATGACAATTTTATATGTGGGTATGATGGAATCAAGATTTAATGATGTGGGTTTAAGGATTTGTGGGAAAATATTTTGAAATTCATGGTTTTTATTCTTGGTTTATATGTGTTTTGATATGATTCGGGTGATTGAGTGCCTGTTTGGGATTGCTTTTAAAAATAATCACTTAAAGTGATTTTAGATCTATAACAATATTTTAGACTCTAAAAATCACTTTTAGAAAAAGCACTAGATTAGTGATTATTAAAATAATCACTTAAAGTTATTTTAGATGTCAACATATTTTTTAATATTTTTTTACAAATATTTTAATTTTAATCAAAAAGCGCTTTTAACCCCAAAATAATCAATCCCAAACGGGCACTGAATCTTCTTGGTAATGATGTAGGGAAGGATTTGGATGTGAATTCATGGTGATTTGGTAGTTTTTTGATGTTGGGTGAAGGTTTGATGAAGCTTTAATGGAGTTGGGAGAGGTTTGGAGAAGAAAGTTAGGCTTAAGGATTGAGAAATTCGGATTAGAACTCACCTCCTCTTCTTTATAACCTTAAGAACGCAAATTTTCTTTTTCTCCAGCGACGTCGGGTGGTATACCGGCCATAGGGCCCGGCATGCTGGTGCTGGAGCTACTTGAAATCTGAGTTACGTCAAAATACCCGAGTTGCTAACACGTGGCCTCGGGTTTTTGGTTGTCGGGTATACCAGAAGAATGGCCCGGTATACCGGAGCTGCTTGCTTTCGAAACTCACCTCTCGGCATAGAACACGTGACCAGTACCAGTGGGCTCGTGTTTCTGACCTGCGGTATACCTCCGGTAGGGCCCGGTAATACCGGTGGTAGGTCAGAATACTCCCAAAAAATTTCTTTTTTGCTTCCAAAACTCGATTTCTTTAATACCTAACATCCAAAAACACTAATACCTTTCTCAAATACGCAATATCAACTAAAAAAACTAATCTAAACTAAAATATAACAATATAAATTACTATGGGATGTCTCCCAAAGGGCACTTTTGTTTAACGTCTTTCAAAGTTAGACGAGTTACCTCGGTTATTTCTTTTTATATCCTCCCCAGCAGTGAGTGAGATGATTAACACATACCAACTTGAGCTTGCAACCTTCGATAGCTTTTATTTCGACCACTCCTTCTGAGATGATTTGCGTGATTACATAGGGCCCTTTTTAAGAATTGTTATGTTTGGGATTGGGAGGTTTCCATGCCACCTCGTCTCCTACCCCAAACTCAATGTTTTTCTCCATGGTTTCTTGAGGGCTTTCAGGTTCTGGCTTCTTGGTTACAACTCTGATTGGATATAGTTCTTTTGACTCATTTTTCTTTTCTTCTTCCTCGAAACATAGAATGTTTCAGCGTTTTTTTCAATACGGAGAGTCACGGTTCCCTCATTCACATTCACTATGGTATCGCTGGTGGCTAGGAATGAACGCTCAAGAATGAATGGGACGTTCTTATCTGCTTTATAATCAAGAATAATAAAGTCCGTGGGAATAACATGGTTACCTACTTGGACGAGCACGTCCTCAATTACTCCCCACGGCTTTGCTGTTGATTGATCCGCAAGTTGTAAGATTACGGATGTCGGTTTCGCATCACTAATACCAATCTTCTTGAATATACTTTTGGGCATGATATTCAAACTTGCCCCTAAATCACACATGGTTTTTCCATGAAATATGCCACCTATTTTGATTGGGAGGTTGAAACATCCAGGATCTTTAAGATGCGGTGGTAATCTTTGCTGAACTTGTGCTGATATCCCTTTATTGAGTGTCACGAATTTGGATCTTGTGAACCTTTCTTTATTGGAGAGTGCCTCCATAAAGAATAGATCATAGTTTCGCCTTCCTTTTATAGCTTCTAGTAAAGGGACGTTAATTTTTACTTGTTTTAACGCCTCTATACCCTTTTGTTGTTGCTCCTTTGGATAAGCGGGATAGTGGCAATGTATGGGTGGTTGTCTTGCTCCATTTCTCTCTTCAATTCTTGGTTCATCAACCAATCTTGGCTTCTTAACCTCACCTTGTTCAACTTCTTCGACCAAATCTTCAACAATTATCTCATCTAAGTTCATTTGTTTTACGTTTGACTTGTTTGGTAGAACATTCCATTTTGAGGAAGATGGTGGCGCTTCAACGATTATCTCGTTGTGTTCTTTAATCTTTTGAGCTTGAAGACTAATAGTCTTAACCTTGTCGTCAACGTATTGGATCTTCTTCATGTTAGATGTTGTATCTTGGGTCAATTGTAGGAGTTGACTTTGCATTTGTTCTGTGATTGTAGTGAGCCGCATCACATTCTTCTCTAAAAGTTAATTATGTTGTTTTAAATCTTGATTCTATTGTTGCAGGCTTTGCACTACTGATGCATCGATCTTTGATTCAATTCTGCTCATGTTGTCCTTCGATAAGTTGATGAATTGACTAATAGTCTCTTTTAACTCAGTGATTTCTTCTTGAGGACGTGATTGAGCTTCACTTACATTATGTACATTGCAGCCTGGTGGTTGTTTAGCTTGATTTTCATAGGCTTGTTCTTGCAAGTATAATGGTTGAGGTGGCACTTGGATGCTTTCCTTAACAGTTATAGCGAGTTGTTGTATTTGATCTTGCAAGCTTGAAATCCTCGCTTCTTCTTCTTCGTTAGTGGTAGGAGTTTGTTCTTGTGGCCAACTTATTTCGGTCTCAATGATTGTTTCCATACCACTCTTTGCTTCTTTTGGATCCATAGAGACAAAATTACCACGAACCATATCATCTTCTCTCTGCCTTGACTCTCTATTGAGTCCATTATAGAACATGGATAATTGTAATTGTGGCGTGTATCCATGTAGTGGACATCTTGCCAACATATTTTGAAATCTCGTCCATGCTTCGCCAACATTCTCTCCGGCTTCTTGTAAGAAATTCATAGGCTCTAATAGTTCCTTCACTCGCATACTCGTAGGATAAAATTTATCAAGGAATCTTTCTTGAAGCTTGGCCGAATTTGTAATAAGCTCGGGAGGTTGATCATCTAACCAATCGCTTGCTTTCCCGGTCAAGAAAAACTGAAACATCAAATAATACATTTGTTCTTGCGTAACACCTTCATTAATGTAGGCATCACAGAATTGCACAAATTTCTGAACAGATCTGACCGGATCTTGATGTGTATCACCACTATATTCCCCATAGCTCGCGAATTGATTAATTAAACCAGGATCATGCTTTAATCTAACGGCTTGGATAGTTGGGATGCGAAACCCAATGCGTTGAACTTGAAATTGACTAGGAAAACCTAGCTCTAACCATTTATTAGCCATCTGAAACCTGAAAAAGAATAAAACAAAAAGAAAGCGTAAAACTGAAAACAAATAAAAACTTCTACACTAAATAAACACAAAATAGATTTAACTTAAAGATAAATCCCCGGCAGCGGCGCCAAAAACTTGGTGGGGGAAAAGGTGTGATAAAATAATAGATAAATAAAGATAATAATAAAGAGCACACACCCTTGAGAACCACGGAACTCACTGCAAGTATCACAGATCGTTTGCAAGTTTTAATTATAAGTTAAGTTCGTTCGCAGGGATTTAATCCGTTAGATCTATTTATATTTAAAAAGCGTAGATGAATTTATATGTTTAGAATAAAATATAGGATAAGAGGAATAACTATCCGATATGAAATAAACAAATACGAATGCAAATAAATAAATATGAATGTAAGTCTAATAGATTAGGGTTACTAATATGAGTCTATTTTACTAAGTTGTTATTCTAACCTAGTCACAGATTAAGCATTATATATTAACCAGGATTCTAAATTCTACCTAGCCTCTATTAGGCTTAGGAGCAACCTCTCCACTATCAAGGATTTCTGAGTAATGATTGGTGATTAAATCAAATCTTTATGGCTATCTAGTTAGGCAACGGATCAAAACTAGACGATTATGTGGTGTTGTCAATAAATAAGAATAGTCCTAAGATTGGCTAAATATAGGGTTGGAGCAATAAGTCTAAACACATAATAACAATACACGCCAAGCTCAATCAATTAAAATAACAAATAGTATTATGGAATTAAAGACAAAATAATAACCCAATAATTAAAAGTAAAACTTACAGAATAAAATTTTAGAAATATGGTTGAGAATAAATCTATAGCTAATTACCCTAAATATAGAGAAGGTGAGATGTAGAAGAGGAGTTTGTCACTCTACAACTTCTTCTTCTTGTCTTCCTCTATAGGTCAGCTTGCTTTTTGGATGAATAACTTGATACTAAGGATTAATAATTGTGTAAGGACTAAGCTAATGTTTAGAACTGAGCAAGGAAATGTTCACAATGGTTTAAGGATGTATTTATAGGTGTATAGAAGCCCTAATTCGTTTTCTTGAAGGAGAAGGTAAGTAGTGGACTCCAAGCCCAACTCAAATTCGTAACCCTAAAACATGGAATCAGACCCGTTTTGTTTTGGTCCTAAAAGCTTCAATTCTTATCCGTTTGACGTCTATGATTAGTCGAAATTCATCGTCTCAAAAAGATCTTTAACTTTGCTCTTGACCGTTTCTCCAAATTCCTCACCGATTTAAGATATAATCTGATTTGTGGTCGTGGGTGGTGAAATTCAGATTTATGGCAGCTTTTCCTTTTCCATAATTTTAGCTTTTACTTCCTTATCTTCAATATCCATGCTTATCTCTTTCCATATCTCTTAGTCTTTGACTTGAAATCTAATTAATCTCCATAATTATCTTTAAAGCTTCACATTAAATAAATAATTAAACCCAATATGCTTTAAAAACAATAATTTACTAAATCAAGACTCAAAATAGGAAAGTGTAACATTTCTCAAGAAAATCGACTAGAATGACTTCTAAATCACTAAAAATGATGACTCATCATAATATTAATTCATCACAAATGAGGAGACATCACCACCATATGGTGAACCATGGAAGCTTGCAGTTATTTTTCTTGTTTCGCCCTCATGGACGCATCTTCTAATAACTTGATCATTACAAACGTTGAAGAGGCAGGGCTCGTCCCAAAAGAATTTGCTGGCTCTATAACTTAATCTCTTTCATTGATGTGGATTGAAATCCGTAGGGAATAGACTACTCACTATGATATTCACTATATCTGCATACCAAGGCACAAACACATCTTTAATCGTAAAAAGATGTTCATCATGGAATACCTCTTTGACCAATTTTGGTTCTTTGTTGACATCAGATCCTTTGAGCCAGGATAAATGATCAGCTACTGGATTATCGCATCCCTTTCGGTCTCGAATATCTATGTCAAATTCTTGTAGAAAAGTATCCATCTAATAAGACGTGGCTTAGCGTCCTTTTTCGTCATAAGATACTTAATTGCTGAATGATCCGTGTATACAATAGTTTTCATTTCAAGTAGATAGAAAAAAACTTATCAAAAGCATATACTACGGCTAATAACTCTTTCTATGTCACTGTATAATTCAATTAAGTAGAGTTATAGGTCTTACTTGCATAATAAATTGTATGGAAGATCTTATCTTTTCCTCTGTCCTAACACAACACCCATTGTGTGATCACTTGCAACACACATAAGTTCAAATGGAGCGTTCCAATCAGGAGGTATGACAATGGGTGTGGAGATGAGTTTCTCTTTAATCGTCAAAAACGCATTAAGACTTTTATCAATAAAATTTATAGCTGTATCCTTTTCAAGTAAAGCACAAAGCGATTTGTCTATCTTGGAGAAATCTTTAATAAATATTTTGTAAAATCCTGCGTGACCCAAGAAATTTCTAACACCGTTAACATAAACTGGAGGTAGTAAGGTTTTTATATCTTTAATTTTTGCACGATCAACCTCCTTCCATGCACTAGAAACCTTATGTCCCAACACAATCCCTTCTCGAACCATGAAGTGGAATTTTTCACAATTAAGCACAAGATCTGTTTCTTTACATCGCAGAAGTACCTTTTCAAGATTGTTGAGGCACTCATAGAAACTATCTCTAAATACCGAAAAATCATCCATGAAAACTTCTAAATATTTATCAATCATATCCCAAAATATAGCCATCATACACCTCTGGAACGTGACAGGTGCATTGCATAAAACAAGTGACATCCTTTTATAGGCAAATGTTCTAAATAGACAAGTAAAAGTTATTTTGTGTGGATCCGCGGGATCTACACAAATCTGATTATAGCCTGAATATTCGTCAAGAAAACAATAATACTCTCTCCCTGTGAGTTTGTCTAGCATCTGATCAATGAACGATAGAGGGAAGTAATCTTTCTTCTTGGCCTTATAGAGCTTTCGGTAATCCAAGCATACTCTCCACCCCAAAACTGTTCTTGATGGAATAGCTTCTTTTTTATCATTAAGGATGGTAGTGATACCTCCTTTCTTTGTAACATATTGAACTTGACTAACCCAATCACTGCTTGCAATCAGAAAGATAATACCCGCATCTAATAACTTAATTACCTCTTTCCTTACTGATGTCTCCCAATTCCCGATGATTTAATTTAGTTTGGAGACAACATTTTAGGTGTAATAGGAATTCAAATAATCGATTTTTATTAATGTTTTAGTATTTTCTTATTTCTTATCTTGATTTGATGATTTATTATTTTTAGAGCATATTTGGTTTAATTGTTTGTTAATTGTGAACCTTTAAAGATATTTGGTAATTAATTAGATTCCAAATCAATTCCAAGAGATAAAGGAAGGAAGATAAGGATGGAAATTGGAGATAAAGGAAGTAAAAAATAAAACAGGAAAATATAAAGTTGTCAAGTAAATCTGAATTTCAGCAACAACATCCACTAAATTTATAATAACTCAATATTGGCTGTTAATTTGGAAGAATGGTCTGAAGAATAAGTGAAGAGATTTCCGAGACGATCAGTTTAGATATAAATAACGCGTCAATCGGAGCAATATTGAAGACGTTACGGCCAAAACAAGACATCAACAGTTTCTTACCTTTACAATATTTTAGGCTACGTATTTGATTTAGTAAAGGTGTCAATTGCTTTCCTTCTAATCCAAGAAATCCGAATTAGGGCTTCCTAGACTCCTATAAATCCACCATTTAACTATTGCAAACTTGTCCTTGCCCATCTTTACCTTCCACTATTAGTCCTTAAGTTTTATTCACTATTATGAGTCATTCAAGAGAGCAAGTTGACAGTATGTATCTTTCTTTTAGTTTATTTCTGTCTAGTATGAACTAATTTTCCCATAGCTTGGGTTTTGCATATGTATAATCCATGAATTCAATTTTCTTCTATCTATGTTTCTTTGGGAGAACTATTTTAAATTGATTCTAGTTGCTTAACCATATATTTGTTTTATGTGCTTTGACTTATTGTCTGTCTTTAATTTGATCAATTTAGGGTTATGCTAATAGTAGTTAGATAGTCACCCGCAAGGGGTGTCTAATTATTGAAACACCACATAAGCGTCTAGTGTGCGGTAGTGATTCGGAAGGGCTTGCCTAACTAGATAGTCATTAGGGTTTTATTTAATCATGATCATTATTTGCAGGCTAGTCTCATCTAAGAATCTGGTGGCGTAAGAGCACCGTAGTTAAGTCCCATGGTAATTGTGAGGTCGCCTCCTTAGTCCACCCGGAAGGGGGTAAGGAGGAATTTATAATCCTAACTACTTATCTAAGAGATATTATCACCCTTATTAACTAGTAGAAGAAATAGAAGGATTAGTGCATACGAGCAAAACCAGAGCCATATTCTCTCTCATTCTTTCATAGTTATTTTATTGTCTTTTATTTTATTTAGACATTAATCTTCTCCATCATATTTATTTACTTTTCTGTCTTTGAACTATTATCTGCTACGCTATTCTGTTTACCCATTCGTATAACGCACTAAGTCTCTAAGGAACAAATATTACTTACTAGTAAAACTTGCATACGATCTGTGATACTTGCAGTGAGTAACGTGTTTAGTCTAGGGTGTTAGTCCATCATTATCTGTATTTATTTATCGTATTTATATCACACCTTACGCGACACTACTTACCACCTCCTTCATTGCTGGCATAAGTCTTCTTTGCCCCTCTATAGATCACCCTCCTTCTTTCTCAAGAAAAATCTTATGTTTGCAAATGGTAGGACTAATTACCTTTATACCAACATTAGTCCACCCAATTGCTTCTTTGTTAGTGCGAAGCACACATAGTAACTTGAGGACCTGAAAGGTTAGCAAAAATAATAACGAGCAAAGTATTGTTAATACCTAAATACGCATAACGCAAATGAGCTAGAAGAGGTTTTTCTTCGAGAACATGAGGACATATGATAAATGGTTTCTTGATTGGTTCAATGTCTCCTAATTCGCGTAGTTCATGCATTCTCTTGGCCTACCATTAACTCAGTCTAATGCTGCAACTTCTTTAACTATGTCATCATATATCTCTGGAGATTCAAGTGCCAAGGCTGTTGTTAGCGTGTCATCAAAGCTTGATTAATTAAAAACTTCTTGCGTAATTTTTCTTATGACATCTATTTTTAAGCATTCATCTTTCGTATCTAGATATTTCATAGCCTTGAACACATTGAATCGTACAGGTTCGTCTCGGACTCTCATGATCAATTCACCATTATCAACATCAATTAGTGTATGCCCCGTGGTTAAGAATAGTCTACTGGTGGGTCCTTGGGTGTTATAAAATAAGAAAAAAAATAGAGGAATCACAATAGCGCAAGTGCACGGTTTTCCAAGTAATACTTCGATAAACTGGGTTTCGTTCTCAGGGACGGATAGTTACAACTCTAGTATTAATCAAATAGTAGGAATAATTTCTTGACAGAAAAGTAAATGATAAAGATTTTGTTTGTTTTTGTTTAAAAATTAAAGTTGCAATAAAATAAATACTAAATTAATTTACTAAAAAGAAATAATGCATGTAAAATAAATATGAGTAGGCACAAGAATGAGGAATGTACTTGAGTCTCGCAAGGAGTCCACCTAATTAACGTAATCAATGTTCTATTTAAAGGTAGAATTAGTATTATTATATTAGTCGGGACTCTAATGTTTCCTAGCCCCCTGTCGGGTGGATCTGGGAGCTATCCTAAAGTACTATAAACCCATGTATAGGCAAATATCCTCTTCAGATTTGAAGTATTTACCTCTTTGGCTATGTAATTAGTTAAGCCTATCGGTCAATAACAGACATTACACTGGTATTACCTAAGTCTGTATTCAAACCCCCCTGTCGGATGACCACTTTTGCCACTAAAGTTAATAGCCCAAATACTAAAAGTTGTTTCTAGTTGTACCGAAAATAAATAGAAATGAAGAGAAAAGTAATATCTAATATATAAGACTCAATTCAATTTAAATCACAAAAATCTCAAATTCAGAACGTAGAATAAATTAATTAGGGTTCATCCATTTATTGCGATTCGCAAGGACTAAGGAATTTAGTTTGTAATGAAATTAAAATCTGAAATTAAATAAATAAAATACAATTGTTTCAATTATAGAAAAGAAATTAGATAACCTAAGGGTTGAATTAGCTGTTGTTGGAAGAAGGGAATTCCTCCAGCTCTAGCTTTTCCTCTACCTTCTTGCTTTGACTTAAAAAAATGAATCGTAAGATGTAATTCTCTGAAGTGTGTGTTAAAAGGAGGTCTAAAGACATATTTATACTAGTAAATTCGGAATGGGCTTTGGGAGTATTAGGTCAAAATATAAAAAGTCCAAGTCCATCTTTTTAATTCCCCATAGTAAAATGGCTGTAACGTTTGCGTATCAACTCCAAATCGACTCATTCTAGTTGCAAAATGTTCCTAACTCAAAGATGCAACTTCTCTATTTCACTACCCAAAGGCTGAATCAGTGTCTAAGTTGCTCGAAAATAGCAATTAGTATCAGTCTTTCAGATTTGCAACTTCTCTATTCAACTCTTCGAGAAATCATTTCTCGCCTTTGACTCCTCCGCTCGATCTAAAACTGTAATTCCCACTTCTCTTACTTGTATTGTTTCTCCATATCATCCATGGACCTAAGAACTTTTCACTAAAAACAAACAAATTAACGTACAAAAACTCTAAAAATAAAATATCGTAATTCCAAGGGGAGAAAATGTCATATAACGAATTAAGCCTAAAAGTCTATCAAATAAGTCAAATATTCACCTAAAATGATGTCTCATAAGGACTAATATTTAAAACAAAACGGGAGACATCAAGACCCCCAACTCAAACCTTTGTCATCCCGACAAAGGAAAATAAAAACAAAGGCCTTAGGTGAACTCATATATGCAGAGTCTAGTAAATAATACCCAAAGCACAACTTAAAAAAATCTCATATAGTATGACCTAGAAATTAATATACACATACACATGTCATGAAAAATCAAACACAAATTATATCACTCCAAAATAAATTTCGCAATGCTGGAAAGTTACGCTTATAATTATTTCAAGATGGTTGCTATAGGGTGTTCATTGATCCTCACTTGATTTGGACGCTCAACTTAGCATACTCCCTGTTAGTTGAATCATAAATCCACTACGTATCTAGGAATCACAAGGGCTTTACGGTTCTAGCGTAGGCTTAGGGACGGTATGGTATGTATATTTGGTAAATTTGAAGTGAGCTTTTGGCTCTCTCCTCACTTACCATCAACAACTGTCAAAGAGCTTGAGTTTACCCTCGAATATTGTCTCACTCAACCCATTTGACGCACCAATTTAGCGTCCCCAGATTAACCCAATAAGCACTAAATGATTTCTAAAACTCCACTTTGCCGGTTACTTTATTATTTTATATATATATATATATATATATATATATATATATATATATATATATATATATATATATATATATATATATTTTTCTTTTTTTTTTCATTATTATTTTTTGTACAAGATACCTATGACCATCATTTTAATGTGGATGACCATGTTCTTATATATTTTTTTTTCAAAGACCTCGGCAAAGGGTTACAAATAATATATCATCAACAATTGCGCATAATTACAAACACATAAAAATCTCTCCCAATGTAATTTCCCAATAATGAAACCCACCACCCCAAACTCAAGCTCAAGACAGGAAGTCTCAGGATCGTGATTCAACTGCGGGTTATATGGAAATGCCTAATAAACTAAGGGGATATGGCTTATGTCGTGGCGACAAAAGAAAGGCTTAAAGGCCGAAAATGGGGCTGAGACGGATATAGTTAAATTACGGGATAGAAGGCTAAAAAGGTTTCAAATGGCTAACAAAGAACTTTCTCTATCATTTTCCTAGTTACAAAGTTTGCCTCTAGTTTATACCTAAGTGGGTTCTCTACTCATTTCGATCTCACATTCTACAAACCACTCATTTTCCTTAAGTACAAGTTTACTTCTTTTGCATTGTTCATTAATTTTTCCTATCAACTACCTAATGCTTGCATGCAATCAAAGTGTGTTTTATACTAAATACCAAAGTCCACTATTTTCTATCATAACTTTATCAAAAGCATGCTTCATGGGGATACTAAAAATACTCCACAGTCAAACACAACCCTAAAATTAATTTTATTAAAAGCATGTAAAACAGTTAACACATAAAATTGGGATGAGGCAATGAACCCCACTCCAAACTCAAAAATGAGTCGTGTCCCCACGACTCGAGAAGACTAAATAAAACAAATAAACTAATATACACTACTAAATGAGAAAAGGATAGGAAAACATATCTTAAGCAGCATAGGGATGGTTTCCATTGTTGTGTTCAGGTTGGGCTATGTTCGTAAGCATTTTGTAGGTGGCGTGCTGTATGTTTCTCACCCCAAGTAGCACGGTTTGCATAAGCTCCAACTCTCTTGTGACTTCTCCTAAAGCCGCAATCACCACATCTTGTTTCTCCTCTAAAACTTTTATTTGATCCTCCAACTCGTTTCCGTTAACTGCCTTCTTCTTTCGTGGGGGAAGTCTAGGAATCCTAATCTCTTTTGTAGCTTCCTCATGGGCAATTGATTTTAATGTCATATCTTCCCCTTTTTCTGTAGGTTCAACCTCTTCGTTCTTGCGTGGTATTTTTGCATCTAAACAAATTGCAGTAATGGTGCAGGGGAACTTATGGTTTCTTTGAAGAATCTGGGATATCTCAAACTCCATGATTAGGTTATAGATCACACGGGAAACAACAATTTCCTTCTTCTCTAGAATACACTTAATAAAAATAAGATGTTCCTTTGTTAACTCGGAATTATGAGTTTTGCCAAAGAAGGTAGGAACTATGTAACGGGACCATACTTTCGCACAAGGTAATAAATCACTACTATACACCTGTCCAATATATCTTTCTCCTACTGGGATGGGAAGTTTCCCACGAATCAGGACTAAATCATAAAGAGATTCCCAATTGAAAGATGAATCATTAATAGCTTCGTGATATAGGCATGGACCAGACAAGTTTGGTAACTTCAATGTTTTTCGAATAAGTTCAATTGAGAAAGGCAATACCTTTTTGCGTATGACAAGTGACTGTTTATTCGAAAAAGCATGTTCTTCATAAAACTCACGAACCAAAGCAGGGATAAACATGAGGTCTCTTCTTCTCAATTCTTTCCAACCAATCATGTCACAAGTGATATTATAATCTTTAAAAGTACTGTTCATGATACCTGAAGGGAATCCTTTATCAACACCAAAGTTTAAATAGGCTACTCTTTCACGAACTTGCTCAGTCCAACTAACAAAGACTTATTTTGGCTTAGCGGCTATCATCTTTCTTCTTGTAGATCTTTGTTATGTAATGGGTTCGTTAGGAGCTTCTTCAACTTCGTCTTCGTCCAAGTTAGGCTCTTTGGACTTAGTCACACTTGGGTTTTCTCTCCTCTTCATGGTTTTCTTAACTTCTCCAATCTTAGGCTTAGAACATGAATCCAGAATCTCAATAGCTTTATCTGGAGTAGCCCCAAGAGTATTAGGGTTACTTCTTGTTCTTCTAGTATAGCACAAGGAATCGATTATGATCGTTATCTCAATGAACCCTAAACTCAAAACTTGAAATATTAAAAAACTAGAGAAGAGTTTTGAATTTTGATGTTTTGAGGATTTAGAAAGAAGGACTATGGTGTTATATGATATGGTTTATGATTATGTAATGGATTGGAAGAGGTATGAGGAATAGGATTAAAGCTTTGATGAAGAAGGATGAAGATTTCTTGGTGTTTTGGAAGGATTTGATTATGTTAGAGGTGATGAAGTGAACGTTATAGTGTGTTTTTGCGTCTCCAAAGTGTTCTTATATGGTTAGTGGTGGGTCCTTGTGTGTTATAAAATAATGCGATAAAGATTAAGGACTCACAAACCGTAAGTGTACGGTTGTCCAAGTAATAAACCGATAAGTCGAATACGTTCTCAAGGATTGGACTGGTATGACTGGTATAACCCAAGTGTTCAATATATAAGTAGTAGTAATTGCAAGTACGGAAAATAAAATATAAAAGATATTTGTTTAGTTTTGAGTTATTAAACTACTAGACGCAAATAAACAAATTACTAAAAGTAAATACTAAAAGATTAAGACGCAGATAAAAGATATACTTGAGTCTCGCAAGGGAATTTACCTAATTCAATGCAATTACTGTTTCGTTTAAGGGTAGAGTTGTCATTTAATCATTAGTTGGGACTCTATAATCTCCTATCCCCCGTTAGGGTGGACTTAGGAGCTGTCCTACGGTATTATAAACCCTGTCAGCTGTCAGGGCGATTTTACCTACTTTCAAACGGTTTTAGACTCTTACCCAATTGTCTATGTGGTTAGTCAAGCCCGCCAGGGTCATTGACAAATACCACACGTCTATTACCTAGGTCCGTAATTAAACCCCCCGTCAATGTGATCACTGCGCCACTAAAGTGAATAGCCTAATTACTAAAATTTATTTCTAATTGATCGGAAAAGAAATAATAAACAAGCATAAAATAATATCAATTAATAAATACCCAACTCAGATTAAATCGTAAAATCCTAAATTCAAAAACAGGGCTTCAACCCATTATTTGCGATTCTCAAGTACTTAATAATTTAGCTCATCTTTGAAAGAAAAACTATAATTAAATAAATAAAAGATATTATCCTAAATTACAAAAATAGAATATGAAACCTAATTGAAGGGATGAAAAGAATTGTTGCTGGAGAAAAATGGATTCTCCAGCTCCTGCTCTTTCTTCTGCCTCTTGACGCTCTCCCTAAGAATGTTGTAAATTGAAGAAAATATGATAGGTTCTGAATAATAAGGTCTAAAGGTGTATTTATAGTGGAGAAAGTCGGATTAGGGCTATTCTTGTGCTTAATTAAGTAATAAAAAGCCCAAGTCAAATTGGTAATTCCCGTAACTGGTGTACAATTGTTGGTAAAACGACCGTAACTTTTGCATATCAACTCCAAATTGACTTATTCAAGTTGCTAAATCTTCATAACTAAATAAGGAACAAATCTTCTTCACAACTAAGAGGCTGAATCCACGTCTAAGTAGCTCGAGATCAGAATTTAATATCAGCCTTCCAGATTTGCAGCTTTCCTTGTCAATTCTTCGAGAAATATTTTCTCCCCTTTGACTTCTCAACTCGATCTAAGACTTTAATTCTCGATTACTCTACTTATATTGATCTTACCTAGCATCCATGGACCTACAACTTTGCACTAAAAACAAACCATATAACGTGCAAAAGCTTTAAAAATGAAAATAATATTTTCCAAGGAGAGAAAATGAAATATAAAAAAATAACACTATAAGTCTATCATATAAGTCAAATAATCACCTAAAAATATGTCTCATAAGGGCATAAAATTAGAACAAAAAGGGAGACATCAGTTACTGTCAATCTCGTTTTAAGGGTCTTGGGAAACGGCTAGGGTTAGGTCTTGTAGGTTAAAACCCAAAAATCTGCAAAAAAAAAAAGTTTCCAACTGCCTTGTGCGGTGTAATAGAGCTTCCTTCCGGTGTACTGCGCGTGTCTTCACGCAATCATACCGTGGTCACTGTTGACGA
The DNA here is from genome assembly GCA_029959085.1 of Nemophila menziesii. Taxonomy (NCBI): domain Eukaryota; kingdom Viridiplantae; phylum Streptophyta; class Magnoliopsida; order Boraginales; family Hydrophyllaceae; genus Nemophila; species Nemophila menziesii. The sequence continues at coordinate 1,792,760 of JARWIR010000048.1, read as the reverse complement.
TACGGTTTGGGCATGTGTCTTCTCGGCAATAGACCGTATTGTGCACCCGTCGCGACGGTTTTGTGCCCTGCGGTGTACCGCGCCTGGCGTCCGGTGTACTAGATAAATTCTCTATTGTGAACCACTTTTTTTTAACCGTGGTGCGTGAGCAGTATAGAAACATACCTCTCGCACGTGCACCGTATTTCAAAAACTTGGTGGATCCTTGGATGTTATGCACGGCGGCTATAGTGCGGTGTACCGCACTGAGCTAATGTATATCACATATTTTTCGTTCTTTTGTACCCCAAAATCAATTCCTGCACAATTAACACACTACCTATCTCATTTCTTAAAAAATAAACACTAATAATCGACAATTACTTTAATATACACTAGGAATTGAAGGACATTAAAGCAATAAACTAATATATATTGTTTAACGTCGTTAAGCTCGACGGTTTACCTCTCTCATCTATTCAGCTTCAAGGAGGTACATGACCTCCCCATGATGTGGATCCACCATACAATTAGTATCCTCGCCTACATGATAAAGTAACCGATGTCCATTCACCATAAAGGTGCGTTGCTCAGCTGGACTAGACCACCTCGATCTCAACCTACCCGGATAGTTACTGAACTTGGAGTTATACTTAAGGACCATCTATCCAACCTTGAATTTCTTCTCACAAATGCGATTATTATGTCATCTATTTGTATTTCCTTTGTATAATATAGCATTTTCATAGGCATGAAATTGAAACTCATCAACTTCATTCAGTTTCATCATACGATTCTCAACGGATAAGTTGGGATCCATGTTCATCTGCGCTATCACCCAATATGAACCCAATTTAAGTTCAAAAGGTAAGTGACAAGCCTTACCATACACTATGCGATACGGAGATGCACAAACGGGTATCTTAAATGCAGTACGATATGCCCACAACGCATCATCTAATTTCATTGACCAATCCTTGCGTGTGGAACCAATAGTCTTCTCTAGAATAGATTTGGTCTCTCGATTAAAGACCTCAGCTTGACTATTTGCTTGTGGGTGGTAAGCAGTAGATACACGATGTCTCACCCCATACTTCTATAACATAGCCTTTTAGTATCTATTAACAAAATGAGAACCTCCATCACTGATTATAACTCTAGGCGTACCATGTCTAGTAAAGATGTTTGATTTCAAGAACTTTATCACCATTAACGAATCATTTGTTGGTAGTGCAACATCCTCTACCCATATGGACACGTAATTAACAGCTAATAGGATGTAAATATTTCCATTACATGGTACAAAGGGACCCATGAAGTCAATACTCCTAACATCAAAAATCTTAACTTCAAGAGCGTTATTACGTTGAATCTCGTCTCTATTAGATATATTACCAGTAAACTGGCATCTATGACATTTCTTCACATATTTATGACAATCCTTAAGTAAAGTAGGCCAATAAAAACCAGATTGCAATACCTTAGGAGTTGTGCGGTCACCTCTGAAATGTCCTCCATAAGGTGAATCATGATAACCCGGGATCACTGATTGGGTTTCATATTGAGGTATGCATCGTCTCACCATCTGATCACTACATGTTTTGTAGAGGAAATGATTCTCCCAAAAGAATCGCGTCGCGTGGTGAATTAATCTCTTTCTCTCTTGTGAAGTAGCTCGTTCAGGAAAAGAACCACGCACAATAAGATTTGCTATGTTTGCATACCAAGGAGTTCCATTTGCATATATCGAAAATAAACTCTCATCTGGAAAATATTCCTTGACCAACTCGGGTCCACTATTAGACTCATAACCTTCAAGACGAGACAAATGATCTACAACCTGATTATCACAACCTTTTCGATCTCGAATCTATAAGTCAAACTCTTGTAATAACATTACCCATCTGATCAAACTCGGCTTTGAATCTTTCGTCTTGATGTCTCCCTATTTGTGATGACTTAATCTAGGTTGGAGACATCATTTTAGATGTACTTAGGAATTTAATTATCAATTTTATTCATAAATTGCTATTTTCCTATTTCTTGTCTTGATTTGATAATTTATTATTTTTAGAGCATATTTGCTTTAATTGTTTGTTAATTGTGAAGCTTTAAAGATATATGGTAATTAATTGGATGCCAAATCAATTATAAGAGATAAGGTAAAGAATATAATGATGGAAATTGGAGATAAAAGGAAGTAAAGATTAAATAGAAAAGGAAAAGTTGTCTAGTAAATCTGAGTTTCAGCAGCTACGTCCATTAAATTGATCATAACTAAAACACAGATGTAATTTGGAAGAATGGACTAAATCAAAAGTGTAGAGCTTTTCGAGTCGATCAGTTTCGATATAAAGAATAGGCCAATCAGAGCAATATTGAAGAAGTTACGACTAGAACAAGACAACAACAGTTTATTACCTTTTATATATTTTAGTAAACAAATTTGATTTGGAAAAGAGTCATATTACTTGCCCTCTACTCCAAGAATCGGACCTAGGATTAAGAAAACCCTATAAATACACACTCTATTCAGTAGAAACACATCCATTGCTAATCCTTAAACCAAGAGGAAGCTTACAACAAGAGAACAGAAGTTTGAAAGGAGCTGAGCATTAAATTATGTCTTCACAAGCCTTCAAATTTACAATTGTTTTCTTTTCTTTCTCTAGTATGAACTAATTTATTTTAGCTTGAGATTTAGCATACGGGTGTGAACTCTAGACTTGTTTTACGTCTATTTTAATTTGGGATTATAATATTTAAATGAATTACTGTTTTATTCTCTGTTTTATGTGCTTTGATATATTGTCTGTTTTCCTTGCGGTTGCAAACATATAGGGTTACCTTAATAGTAGTTAGATGGTCACCCGGAAGGGGTGCCAAATTATTGAAACACCACATAAACGTCTAGTGTGCGGTAGTGATCCTGACGGGCTTGCCTAACTAGATAGCCATTAGGGTTTCAATTAACAATCAATCATTATTTGCTGGCCATTCTCATCTAAGAACCTAGTGGCGTAGGAGCACCTTAGTTAAGTCCCCTGGTAATTGTGAGGTCGCCACCTAAGTCTACCCGGAAGGGGGTTAGGAGGATTTTAGAATCCTGATTATTGTAATTCTACATAATTCTCCCTTACATATTAGAATAAACAAGGCCAGTGGGGATTACTTGCTATATCTCGAGCTAAACTCTCATACTATCTTCTTCTCTTATATAATTTTTTGTCTTTACTTTATTTAGTTAATTTTTCTTATCAAAAACCAAACAAAAATTATTGTATCTTATTTCTTGCGTAGTATTCTTTTAGCTTTATTAGTTGCGCGAATTTTAAAAGTTATTTTGAGAGGTTTACATAAAAGTGGAATAAATATTATAAGTAATTTGTCATACTGAAACTTATTTAAGCTAGGTCTAACAGGTTTTTTGCCAACATTATCTCAATCGTTCTGTAACTTTCACTCACATAGACGATGCATATCGATAGAGTGTACAACCTAACCAATGAAAACACACGAATTATGAAATTTAATACTTCTCTTAAAAGTTTCTTGAGCATAATCTCTCTTCTACCGAGCTTGGTGAGTCTAAATCTAACAAAGTTCAAGACTAGAGGAAGTGTGCTTACTAGAGGATGTGTGCTTTCGGGTGGCACTCCAACAGTCTTGTCAGTATTGGGGCTAAGGACCGAGGAAAATATCTATGGAATAGGTTTGACTGTGATATGAAACGTGTGAGACGATCAACGATACCTCATTAAAATTATATCATGGGTATTTATAGATAAGAATATCCCAATACACCTTGTTGTGATTTTGTTGTATCTTATAGAGGGGAGCTTCGCAAACTAAGTCCTTAAGCGTATATAGGAGCAAGGTGAGACTCCACGTGCCTTGATTAGAAGCCCCATTAGCCTTGACTATTTTAGAATTCGGGTATCCGAGATACATCAGAGGACAAGGCATTATTGTAATGTTTGTCGTATATTGGCCGAGTCTATCATATATAAAGACATAATTTCCAACTTTTACCACTATTATCCCTATATAAATGTTGGGATTTATAATTTCAATAAATATTTAAGATATCAAGACACCTTATGAGGGGTATTAGTAAATACATTTCTCAATTTGTGTGAAAAACTAAGTGGGTGATCTCTTAGAAACTAAAGAGTAATTTATTTATAACTTCACTGTATTACAATTTCGAATATTTTCATACTAAGGTCAATGGCTACAAAACCTCTACGGGGATGCCCAAAGTAATCTTATGGGTGGTTTAACCACTACGATCCACCCCTGAGTAGTCTTATGGGTGGTTCAATCACTCTGATCCCTAGTTATTAGGCATCATAACATATCTAGATGATCTAGAAATAGTACCAAACTCACTACCAGGTTTAGTGATTCCCTTTTCAACCAATTATCATTGATTTAATTGTGTTCAAACTAAAAACAATAGAAAGAACTAGTCCATGGTTGGTAAGGGAACCCATTGCTTTTTACCAAAAAAAAAATATTTAAAATGAAATTGTCTTTCAAAATAATATGTAGAAAATACATCATATATTACTCAAATCAAATTTTCTTCCCATTACATTAAATTTTTCTAATCTAAATCTGTTGAACATATTATGCTCATTAAGAAAAGTTTAGGTATTTCAAAAGATGTAAATATCATGAATACTGATGTGAATTATTCAATGGACTCGAACTTCACTTTGACACGCTTAGAAACAAATATTCCAGTATAAGGAGACGTTGATGTTGAAGCCTTGGGAACAATCCTATGAAGATGTGGTGGTGGTAGAGGCACCTCTGTTGCCGGAAAAGATCCCTGGCAGTTGTAGCACATAAGATTTTGGTTCACGAAGATTTGAGGGTACTCGAACGTCCACTTGCATTTACTGCATATAGTCCAAAATGTGTTCAGATTTGGTGGGGAAGAAGTGAACACGGGAGTTTTAGGTGGTGGTGGAGGACTAACCCCGGATCCGCTAGCTGTTGAAGGGCCCATTTCACTCTCTTTTTGCTTCTTCTCTGCTAGTTGCTTGTCGCGATCTTCCTTAAATATTGAATTCATGTCCATTATTTTTTATACTTCGAATTAGTAAAAAAAACAGTCAAGTAAATGATAAGAAGTTCGATAACTTGCTAGTTTCAATGATAACAAAAATGATAAAATAACACAGATACAACATGAAAACAAAAAGGTTTGTATTGATTCTTTACCTACATTTAGGAAGAATATGCGTTGATATTGTTGCACTTCCCCGAATGATTTTGCTTTGCTTTTTTGTGGTCAGGTTATAGTTTATTTTATAGAGCTCTCCTTTTTATTCATTAACACCCCAACTATAATTGGTCTTTCAATAAATATAATTTAATGCTATTTTTCTTTTTCGAAAATAATTAGTGTATATTATTCCACATTGTGGTAATAAATGATAATTCTATATCATTTTGAATTTTGGTCAAACCTTTTTTATGAAATCCAAACCACAGTTGGTCTATACATCAATGTAATTTAATGCAGTTTATTTTTTTTAGAAATTAATCTAATGTTATATTATTTTAAATTATGGTAACAAATGAGATTATATATATATATATATATATATGTTCAAATTTTGGCTAAATCCTTCTTTTAAGAATTAAATTTTTTGCTAAAAATATTTTTATAGTCTTGGAAATCAATTAATTATTACGATTTTCACATATACATACTATACAAGAATGTGGTCAATACATTGAATATCATTCAAACTCAAAATCGATCCAAAAAACTAAAATATACTTAGTTACCCAAAGATGAATTTCTTTTTATATGTCTTTTTAAGCTATGGAAATGTATTTTGTCAAAATGGGATCCTTTTTTATCAAAAATAAAATGGAACCTAAAACGACCGTATTGATAGCTTGCTTCAAGGGCCTAACCTATTCAAACTATTAAGAATAAATCACTCACCATTAATAATAATCACTTTTATTTTGTTTATTTTTGTATGAAATAGGTGATAGAACTTCTGGTAAACTTACTATATACATGACCATGACCTGAACATATAATATTTCATAGAGATACAATTAATTTTTTTTGGACATAGAGATACAATTAATCGTATAGAAAAGTGTGGAAAAGAATGACTATATTTACTAAAGAGGTAGTTCCAACAATAATCTCTCTTTTTAAACTTTTCTCATGGATGAAGCTTTTTTCGTTATTCCTTTTTTTCAACTTTTTTGTCTTTTAATTCACATCTTCATGAGTTAATTTTCCTTCCCTTTTTCTTCTTATCCTTTTTCTTTTCTTTGTGGTTATTCTTAGAATTAGTTTTTATTTTCTTTTTTCTTTTTTATCTTTTTCTTTTCGCATGCAGTAAGGGTTTCTTGGTTATTTCTGTACTTATCTTTGGTTTTTTCAATTTACTGGGTGTGGATCTTCCAAAAGATTACTTTTCAGTCACATGCATCAGTCGTGTCGCCTTAGTAATCAACTAGTGACCTTGCATACTGCTATTACGGCTATGAAAGTGGTGTTGAGCTACGAGTGAGGTGTTTTCCTAGAAGATACATGATCCTCTTCTTCTTGTTAATCGGGCTTGGAGGTGGAGTCATCTCCAAGACTCACACTTATTTCTTCCTGAGAATTGGTCTATGGTGATTTGGTGTTTGAAGTTCGATGCCATGCATTATACGATCGGAGGAATTTATAAGTTTTAAGAAGGTAAATCCATTTTTCAACCTTACCTTTATCTAATTTAGTATATTTCATTATATTATTTTTTTCTTTCCCATATGGACCTTGCGTATATACTACTTTTTTCTTACCTGCTCAAGTATGATGTGGAGACACTTGGAAAAATTTCCCTTATACGCATGCAAGCTTTGTTCTTATGTATGTGATACATGCAAGTCATATAATTCTATATATACTCACGAAGATGATGTTATAAGAACAACACCATTTCATATTCACACTTCAAAATTGATGTTGCTTAGCTTTCTATTTTATTCCATGGCAATTGTTCACACCCATGCACTTCTGCTCTCTAAGATAAAAAACGAGACATTGTGAACATTTGAAGTCTTATCTCTTGCTACAAAAACCACAATCATCAAACTTAACGCAAACGAGTATATTTTCATTGCTAAAATCATTTCATCTCGTATTTATCGTTGGGGTGATTCGAAAGTAGTCATTGACACTTGGGGTATCTGGTGTCGTATTTTATTTGTAGAAATTTTGAAAAATGTATGTATACTCACACTTAAACAAGAAGAATTTGATTGGCTTTGGTGCCTAAGGTCGTGTTTAGTGAAACCTATGGACGTACTCATTTGACGATGGGATGATAATCTCACGTCTGAAGATTTAAAATTGCTGAACTCACATGCTTGGGCTAAAGTATATGGCTTGGCGGGTACTCATTGTCATATCGATACGATGGATACCTTTGGTAATTTTATTAAAGAATGTTCAGAAATCTATTATTGATTATTGAGTCAGAGGAGCTTAATTTTATTCGATTCTGCGTAAAATTTGATACTCGACTTCCGATTAAGATCTGAATTTTTATTTAACAATCGGAAGAAGCGACTTTCATTTCTTTCATATAAGAAAGTTTAGGGCTCTTTTGCTTTTATTGTGGTATTCTCGGCTATAACAAGGCATATTGTCTTGTTGGAAAGGTTCGACCAATGTGAAATGAGGATGCCGCGCGGTAGTGTAATTGGAATCGGGAAACATAAATGAGGAGCGAAGACAATGTGGTTAATGTCATTCAGAAAAGAGTTAGATGGGGTTTTTTCAACAAAGTGGTTTATTTTTTCCCGTTGAGAATATTTGATGGAGACAACAAGGATGATGATAATGACACACATAACGGTGGTTTTGGAGCTTCTCAAGTAGGTTTTTGAGTATTGGGTCTACAAACATTCCGTTAGTCTTAAAAAAATGGCGAAGAGGGGGTGGCAAGAAGAACGAAGGTAGTAAATCTTCGAAAAGAACGCGAGTACACCGGTCTCATAGGTGACATATTAGGTAATATTCATAATTCTTTTGAATCAACATAAATCTCTGAATCACATTATCCTAGGTTGTTTAAATATGTCAAAGATTACATGTGTGACTTTGGGAGAAGTATTATGGTCAATAATCAAACTACTGTGGAGGTACTTAATGCACATGAATTCAACATATATATGATGTATAAAAAATTCACATCCGATGGTAACTTTGGCCACGACATCAAAATGAAATTTACGGAAATATATTCATGTCAAGATACGGTAATTATGGGAGTATCAAAACTAGAAGCACTGGCGTGGGTAATGATAAGGAAACTAATAGAAGTACTATTCCTTCGAGTGCTAAGCGTGGGGTTGAGGTTAGGGAATTTGACACAAGTATTAACAAAGTCAAAGAAATTGTTAACATTAATTATGAAGAGAATGATTCGTTTGAGCCTGAAGAGGAGTCTTCGAACTCACAATCTATTCATCCAATTCAACATGCTCGACAAGAAGAGGATTTCTCGCAAAGTGTTATACCAAACCTAGAATGAGGATCATGGGACCATCCCAACGTTTTACATGGCCAAGGGAGTTAAAAAGGAAAGCTTATTTGGGTTTGGGATAGAATCACAATAAGGTTCAAATAATTCAATTTGAAGAGATCAACACTATGGGGTGCAAAACTAACAAAATGCAAACATTTATGGATGATCTTCATGCCAGCTTTTGTGAAGTTAAGTTCCATTTTCTCAAGAAAAAGAGATGGATATGTACAAGGATTATGAATATTAGGAGGGACCCCTAGATAAAATGAAATTTTATTTCTGCAAAGGGGAGGATTGTGATGGTCACTTGCGAGGTGAGGAGGATTGATGTCGTTCCAAGTGTGATATAAATATAATAGATTTCTACCGATGGAACTAAAACTCCCCGCAAGCATACGGTTTGTCGCCAAGTGAAAATATGATAAGCCTAAGGGCTATCAATTCACATGGACTACGAATGTTATAAATAATGTGTTTCAAATGTACTAAAATGTTGAGTTGCGATTTAATAATAACAATAATGAGGAATTTATATTTGGATTTCTTAATTAAAAGGACTAAGTTGCAAATAAATAAATAAAAGTGCTAAAAAGATTATAAAATATGAGAAGTAATGCTTGATCCCTGCGAGTAATCCACCTAATAGATAATTATTTATGGTATAAGGAAAAAATTGAATATGTTTCACATTAGTCGGGATGCAAATGCATCTAAGTCCCCTCCCGGGTGATCTTAGCACTCTACCTTATTTATCCTCTCGGCTTTCGGGTAGGCTTAAGTTTCTGGCCCTATTGACTACCTAGTGTGCTAATACTTTCTGATTAAAGGCAATAGGTGTCTATATATTATGTTCGAGATCTTGACCCCCCGCCATGGTGTTAGTCAAAAAGTCTCAAACTACTTATACTTGATCAGGGTACAAATAGGCAACATGAATAAAATATATAACCAATGCATTAATAAAATTCAATTCATTTCCATATCGTAAATTATCCCAAATCACCCAAACATATATAAAAATCAGTTAGGGTTCATACACATCGCAAGTCTCAAGCATAAAATGTTTATATCATACTAAATAAAGGAAAATACAATCGAAATCATACTAGAATCATGTTTAAAAGATAAAGTGGACTTTAATTAACCTAAAATATGGAATAGAGGGGTTGTGGAATGATGGAGAATGATGATATTTGGGTGTAAACCCTTCTTTCCTCTTCTCCAAGCGCTTGAGCTCTCTCCTGACGATAAAAATTGATAAAAAATGAATTTAATGACTTATGGAGCTCAAATAAGCTTATATATTTCGTTCGAAATCATTTTGGACCTAATGGGAATATATAAATGACTTAAAATTGGCCCTACCCGTTTTTGACCATGTTGTTTAAGTTCGAGTCATGTTGGTAAACTGAGATAACTTTCTCATCTCAACTTTGAATTGACTTTCGTCACTTCTCATGTAACACTAACTCTAAGATTTATTTCCAAATAAATTGGAATCAGGCACATAGCTTGACCAATTAATTATGGTGATAGAAACAATATGACGATGAACTTTTTTGGTAAACGCTCTAGCTTCCCAAAAGTGACTTCTAGCTCTCTTTGCACCTTGGATTGATTTTGGACATCAATTATTAACTTTCCCGCATCTTCTTGGACCCTTGTGTCAACCATGTACCAAAAATTACACACCTAACACACAATTAGAGCACAAAAACACTATATATGATATATTGTCCAAAATAATGTAGAAAAGTACGATATGGAGAATATAGGGAAAAATACCTTACTTATGTCCCGTAAACCCTATGAAAGATATCTCGTGAGTATATTAATCTATAACAAAAGAGGATACATCAAGACACCCAACTCAAAGTTTTGTAGTCCCGACAAAATAAAAGAAAAGAAAACCAAAAGGGGCCTAAGTCCAAATAACCAAGGAAGACAGGAGGGAATAGAAAAATAATGAATAAACTTAGAGCAACTATTCTAACAAGTTTCAAATAGCGGTTTTCAAGAAATAATAAGCAAATATGCGTAATATACAAACAATCAACATCTAACAAGTCCAAAAAAGGATTAGTGTTGCAATGCTAGAAGGATCGGTTCTCTGTTAGGTTTATATCAAGGCTATAGGGTGTTCATAGGCCTTACCTAATGTCTAATGGTCCACTTAAGTACTCCCTAATTGTTCGAAGATTACTTACCCAAATAGTTAAGAATCCTAAAGTCTTAAGGTGTAGTGTAGGATTAAGGTAGGGTGTGATAAATACTTGAGTTTTCGCCTCACAATCGTGCTCACTCATCCCATTTGATGCTAAAGCGTTGCATCCCCGAATCCTAACCAATATCAAAAAATATCCTGACCGAATTTTTCTTTATTTTTTTTCATATTTTTATCTTTTACATTTCTTTTTATCCATTTTTTGAAAGTCAAACACAAGACCCTTTCTGATGTTAGTCTCTGTGTTACTTATTTTCTTTGATTTTTCTCAACTTTTTTTTAATTCGGCATGTATTACAAATTACTGCGCAATGAATAAATGCGAGATAAAACATCTACCCGCCCAATGTATCCCTTGATCAAGTACACTCACCAACCCAAACTCAAGCTCCAAGAAAACTAGTCCTGGGCATGTGAATAGAGAGCGGGTCATCTAGTCAAATTCTTAAACTAAAGGGTAAAGGCTTATAACGTGTTTATCAAATAAAAGGCTACAAAGGCTAGAATTTGGGCTAAGAAGGATATTAAAATACAGTACCGGTAAGCAAGCCAAAGGTAATAAAGGGATATCAAATAAATGCCTTAATCATCTTCCTAACTATTAGGTTTCGTTGCTCTTTCACTCTTAGTTTGTAAGTTGAGAGGGTTATTCACAAGTTCCAACCTCATGTTCTACACACCACTCATATCTTCCTTAGTTAAAACGTAACTTCTATGCATTGCTCCTTAATCTTTTATATCCCTTATTAAAGGTTTTCATGCTAATACACTACACCATTTGTCAAAAAGTTCAAGAACACACTAATTTCAATCATTAGCTTGTTAAATTTATGCTTAAAAGGCACATTCACTACATTCTCTACACCCCTATTCCATATTCTAATTTTTTTTTAAATTTATTGATATTTGAAAAGAAAGTAAAAACAAAACGAGAATGAGGACAACGAGTACCCAACCCCCAAATCAAAATTGAGTCGTGTCCACACGACTCGAAAAAGACTCAAAAGCAATAAAATTCCTAATATATATTAACACAATCAAAAGAAATGATTTAAAAGATGGTACGTGTCCGTATCACATTGATGTCTCCCCATTTGTGATGATTTTGTATTAGTTGGAGACATCATTTTTAGTGTTTCAGGAAGTCTAGTAGTCGATTTTATCATGTATTATTGCACTTTCCTATTTCTAGTCTTGATTTAATGAACTATTATTTTAAGAGCATATTCGTTTTAATTATTTATTTAGTGTGAAGTTTTAAAGATATATATGGAGATTAATTATATGCCAAGTCAATTCTAAGAGATAAAGGAAAGAAGATATGAATGGAAATTGGAGATAAGGAAAGAAAAGATAAGATATGGAAAGATAAAGTTGCCGAATAAATCTGAATTCCAGCACCTACGACCATATAAGTTATCATAACTCAAAATTGGATAGAAATTTGGAAGAATGGCCAGAAGCAAAGTTAAAGAGCTTTCTGAGACGATCAGTTTCGACTATTGGAACGCGTCAAATAGATAAGTATTGAAGGAGTTACGGCCAAAACGAAACAGATGCAAATTATTACCATTTCTATATTTTAAGGTTACGAATTTGAGTTGAGCTTGGAGTCCAAGTTACATGTCTTCCACTCCAAGAAAACGAATTAGGTCTTCCTAAACACCTATAAATACACCCTTAAACCATTGTAAACATGTCCTTGCTCAGTGCCAAGTATTTGCTTAGTCCTTGCTTGTATTTTATCAATTTTAAATAGTAGCTTAGTCCTTATATTTATTATTCATCCTTAGTATCAAGCTATTCATCCAAGAAGTAAGCTGACCTATAGAGGAAGACAAGAAGCAAGAAGTTGGAGAGTGACAAACTCCTCTTCTACATCTCACATTCTATATATTTAGGGTAATTGGCTATATATTTGTGGTTTCACCATATTTATAAACTTTTATTCTGTAAGTTTTACTTTTAATTGTTGGGTTATTATTTTGTCTTAAATTTCATTAATACTATTTGTTATTTTAATTGATTTGAGCTTGGCGTATATTGTTATTATGTGTTTTGACTTATTGTTACAGCCCTAGATTTGGCCAATCTTAGGACTATTCTTAGTTATTGACAACACCACATAATCGTCTAGTAGTGATCCTACCTAGATAGCCATAAAGGTTTGATTTAACCACCAATCATTACTCAAGGTTTCTTTACCCAAGATCCTGGTAGTGGAGAGGTTGCTCCTAAGTCCACCCTGACGGGGGTTAGGTAGAATTTAGAATCCCGGTTAATATGTAATGCTCAATTCACCATAAGATTTATAATAACTTGGTAATAGAATCATATTAGTAACCCTAATTTATCTAACTTACATTCATATTTATTTATCTGAATTCTTATTTATTATTTATTCATATCAGATAATTATTTATATTATTATCTTTTTATATAAACACCTAAATTCATCTACGCTTATTTAATACAAGAAGATCTAACAGATTAAATCCCTGCAACGAACTTGACATATCATTAGAACTTGCAAACGATCTGTAGTACTTGCAGTGAGTTTCTCGTGGTAGACAAGGTCGTGTGTCCTTTATTATTATCTTATTTATCTATTTATTTATCACACCTTTTCCCCCACCAAGTTTTTGGTGCCGCTTCCGGGGATTTACCTTTAAGTTAAATCTATTTTGTGTTCATTTAGTGTAGAAGTTTTTATTTGTTTTCAGTTTTACGCGTTCTTTTTATTTTTGTCTTTCTCAGGGTCTTACATGGCTAATCAACGGTTCGAGCTAGGTTTTCCTTGTCAATTTCGAGTGCAACCCATTGGGATTCGTATCCCAACTTTTTATGCCGTTCGATTCAAGCCCGATCCTGACTTCATTAATCAATTCGCGAGCTAATGGAAATATAGTTGTGATACACATCAAGATCTAGTCCAATATGTTCAAAAATTCATGCAATTTTGTGATGCCTACATTAATGAAGGTGTTACGCAAGAACATATGTATTATTTAATGTCTCAATTTTCTTGACCGGGGAAGCAAGCGATTGGTTAGATGATCAACCTCCCGAGCTAATAACAAATTGGGACAAGCTTCAAGCAAGATTCTTTGATCAATTTTATCCTACAAGTATGCGAGTGAAGGAACTATTGGAGTTTATGAATTTCTTACAAGAAGCCGGAGACAGTGTTGGCGAAGCATGGACGAGATTTCAAAAGAAGTTGGCAAGATGTCCAATACACGGATACACGCCAGAATTACAATTATTTATGTTCTATAATGGACTCAATAGAGAGTCAAGGCTGAGAGTAGATGATATGGGTCGTGGTAGTTTTGTCTCTATGGATTCGAAAGAAGCAAAGAGTGGTATGGAAACAATCATCGAGACCGACATAAGTTGGCCACAATAACAAACTTCTACCACTAATATAGAAACAGAGGCGAGGTTTTCAAGCTTGCAAGATCAAATACAAAAACTCGCTATAACAGTTAAGGAAAGCATCCAAATGCTGCCTCAACAGTTATACCTGCAAGAACAAGCCTATGAAAATTAAGCTAATCATCCACCGGGCTGCAATGTGCACAATGGAAGTCAAGATCCATCACGTCCTCAAGAAGAAATCACTGAGTTAAAAGAGACTATTAGTCAATTCATCAACTTCTCGAAGTACAATATGACCAGACTTGGGTCAAAGATCAATGCATCAGTAGTGCAAAGCCCGGAACAATAGAATCAAGATCTGAAACAACATAATCAACTTTTAGAGAAGAATGTGATGTGGCTCACTACAGTGATAGAACAGATGCAAAGTCAACTCCTACCATTGACCCAAAATACAATGTCTAACATGAAGAAGATCCAATACGTTGAGGATAAGGTGAAGACTATTAGTCTTCAAGCTGAAAAGATCAAGGAAGCTCTACCATCTCCATCAAAAGGGGATGTCCTAACCAAACACGTGAAACATAGATAGAATAAACTTAGATGAGATAATTGTTGAAGATTGGGTTGAAGAGGTTGAACAAGGTGAGATTAAGAAGCCAAGAGTGGTTGATGAACCAATAATTTAAGAGAGAAGTAGAGTATGACAACCACCCCTACATTGCTATTATCCCGTAAAGGAGCAACAAGAGAAGTGTATGGAGGCGTCAAAACAAGTGAAAATTAACATCCCTTTACTCGAAGCTATGAAAAGAATAAGAAACTATGATCGATTCTTTATGGTGGCACTCTTCAATAAGGAAAGGTTCACAAGATACAAGTCTGTGACACTCAATAAAGGGATATCAGCACAAGTTCAGAGAAGATTACCACCGAAGCGTAAATATCCTGGAGATTTTAACCTCTAAATCAAAATAGGTGGTATATTTTATGGAAATGCAATGTGTAATTTAGGGGAAAGTGTGAATATCATGCCCAAAAGTGTATTCAAGAAGATTAGTATTAGTGATGCGGAACCGACATCTGTAATCTTACAACTTGCGAATCAATCAATAGCAAAGCCGTGGGGAGTAATCGAGGACGTGCTCGTCCAAGTAGTTAACCTTGTTATTCCCACGGACTTTATTATTCTTGACTATAAAGTAGATAAGAACGTCCCATTCATTCTTGGGCGTCCATTCCGCCACGGACGACACCATAGTGAATGTGATTGAAGGAACCGTGACTATTAGTATTGAAGATGATTCTGAAACATTCTATGTTTCGGGAAAGAAGAAGAAAAAGAAGTCACAAGAACTATATCCAATCCGAGTTGTAACCAAGAAGCCAGAAACTGTAAGCCCCCAATAAACCATGGGTAAAGAAATTGAGTTAGGTGTGGGAGACGAGGTAGCATGGAAACCTCCCTTTCCCAAACATAACAGTTCTTGGACAGGGCCATACGTCATCACGCAAATTATCCAATCGATGGTTGCAAGCTCAAGTTGGTAAGTGTTAATCACCTCACTCACTGCTGGGGAGGCTATAAAAAGAAATAATCGAGGTAACTCGTCTAACTTTGAAAGACGTTAAACAAAAGTGTCTTCTGGGAGACATCCCATAGTATATTATGTTGTTATATTTTATTTTAGTTTAGATTAGTTGTTTTTAGCTGATATTGCATTATTGAGGAAGGTATTAGTGTTTTTGAGTTAGGGAAGAAAAAGAATTAGTTGGGTATATTCTAACCTGCTCGCCGGTATTACCGCCAGTACCGCCGGTATGCCGGTATGCCGGTGATGTCTCCTCATTTGTGATAGATTTATATTAGGATGAGACATCATTTTTAGTGATTTAGAAGTCATTATAGTCGATTTTCTTGAGAAATGCTACACTTTCCTATTTTGAGTCTTGATTTAGTAAAATAATATTTTTAGGGCATATTGGGTTTAATTATTTATTTAGTGTGAAACTTTAAAGATAATTATGGAGATTAATTAGATTCCAAGTCAAAGACTACAAGATATGGAAAGAGATAGACATGGTAATTGGAGATAAGGAAATAAAAGCTAAAAACATGGAAAAGGAAAAGCTGCCTTAATCCTGAATTTCTGTACCTACGACCACAAATCAGCTTATATCTCAAAAACGGTATGAAATTTGGAGAAACGGTCAAGAGCAAAGTCGAATATCTTTCCGAGACGATAAATTTGGTGTACTCATACACGTCAAACGGATGAGTATTGAAGCTTCTAGGACCAAAATAAAAACGGGCCTGATTGCATGTTTTTAGGGTTACGAATTTGAGTTGGGCTTGGAGTCCACTACTTACTTCTCCTTCAAGAAAACGAATTAGGTCTTCCTAAACACCTATAAATACACCCTTAAACCATTGTAAACAGGTCCTTGCTCAGTTCTAAACATTAGCTTAAATTATAAACAATAGCTTAGTCCTTTACATTAATATTCATCCTTAGAATCAAGCTATTCATTCAAGAAGCAAGCTGACCTGTAGAGGAAGACAAGAAGAAGAAGATTGGAGACTGACAACTCCTCTTCTACATCTCACCTTCTCTATATTTAGGGTAATTAGCTATAGATTTATGCTACACCATATCTCTAAGCTTTTATTCTGTAAGTTTTACTTTTAATTTTTGGGTTATTATTTTGTCTACATTCATAAATACTATTTGTTATTTTAATTGATTGAGCTTGGCGTATATTGTTATTATGTGTTTTGACTTATTGTTACACCTTAGATTTGGCCAATCTTAGGATTATTCTTAGTTATTGACAACACCACATAATCGTCTAGTTTTGATTCTTTGCCTAACTAGATAGCCATTAAGGTTTGATTTAATCACCAATCATTACTTAGGAATCCCTAGTAGTGGAGAGGTTGCTCCTAAGCCTAGAAAAGGCTAGGTAGAATTTAGAATCCTGGTTAATATATAATGCTTAATCTGTGACAGGTTAGAATAACAACTTAGTAAAATAGACTTAGTAATCCTAATCTATTAGACTTACATTCATCTTTAGTTATTTGTTTTGTTTATTTGTTTTATTTATTTATTTGCATTAGATAGTTATTCATCTTGTTATTATTTTATTTAAAACATCTAAATTCATCTACGTTTGTTAAATATAAGTAGATCTAACGGATACAATCCCTGCGAACGAACTTGACTTATCATTAAAACTTGCATACAATCTGTGATACTTGCAGTGAGTTCCGTGGTTCTCAAGGGTGTGTGACTCTTTATTATTATTATCTTTATTTATCTATTATTTTATCATACCTTTGTCCCCACCAGCCGGTGAGCCAAAAACCAGTGCCCACGGGTTCACGCGTCGGGTTCTTTGCCGAGAGTTGGATTCTTGAAAATTGCTGCACCGATATGCCGGTGAGCCAAAAAGGGGTGCCCACGGGTTCGCGAATCAGGTTTATTGTCGAAGGGAGTTTTTTTTCGAAGAGCAGAACTGGTATGCCGGCCCGCGCCGCCGCAAAGAGAATTTTTTTTTAGGTTATAAAGAAGAGGAGGTGAATTCTAGTCCGAATTTCTCAATCCTTTAGCCTCACTTTCTTCACCAAACCTCTCCCAACTCCATTAAAGCTTCAACAAACCTTCACCTAACATCAAAACACTACCAAATCACCATGAAATTACATCCAAATCCTTCCCTACATAATTACAAAGAAGATTCAATCACCCAAATCATATTAAAACACCTAGAATCCAAGAATCAAAACCATGAATTCCAAAATATTTTTCCGAAATTCCTTAAACCCATATCATTAAAGCTGAATTCCATCATACCTACATAGAGAATATCATCCTAACACCCTTCCTAACCCAAATAAAGCTTGTTCCACCTATGATCAAGAGTTACAAATTTCAAGAGTGCTCAAAGCTTTGAGTTGGGGGTCAAAAGAGAAGATGAAGAGAATAGAGATATTATCAAGGGTTATGGGAGATGAAGTATCAATGCAAGGTATTGGGTAAGATTAAGAATAAATCAATTGAGATGGGTACTAGTTCGGGACCAAACAAGAAGGATAATTCGAGTCAAGCAATTAGAGAGGAACCGTTTTTTGGTGGATTCAAATCCTAAAAAGCAAGCAATTGTGATTAGGGGGCAGAAGATGCCAATACCTCTTCTAATCAAATATTCCTATATAAGAGACGAACAAAGCTTCTGGGACGCAAGTAACTGTTGCCAAAACATATTCCTGGATAAAAACCTTCACATGAGAGAGTATTCAAGAGCAAAGTTGGAAGAAGATAAATAAAAGAAATCTAGAGCGTGATTGATTGATAAGAATATGTAAGGAAAAGCGAAATTAGTGATTCATAAAGTTTGCGTACATGAAAGCACTGCACCCTATTCCGGGTATTTATCAAGCGAGACAATAGACTCGAAGAGTATGTTTTCTTTCTTTATTACCATTTCTTTATGTGAAATATCTGTAAAATTTTAATTTCTTTTATTTTTATTTTTGAATCTTTTCGATTCGTGGGTTATGACTCATTTTTGAGTTTGGGGTGTGGGGATTCGTTGTCTCTCATCTCCATTTTTCTATTTTTAGGTAAAATTAAATTTTTTGATGGATTAGATGTATATAGAGTGTGTTTAATAGCTTGAAAGCATAAGCTTAGTAAGTTAATGATAGAAAGTAGTATGCTTATGAGTTACTTTATTTTGTATGATTTGAGTACTTGCAGGAAAATATACATTGATAGTAAAGAAAAGATTAGTTAGCAATACGATAGAAAGTATTTTCGATCTCAGGTAGCCATGAGTGGTGTGTAGGCCGTGAAACCCAAGCTAGTTGATAAACCCATTTAATGAACGTGCTAAAGGTATTAGAATGACATAATTGCATAGTTTAGAAAGCGATTAAGGCGGTTCTTTCAAAAGCCCTTGTTGCCTTTTAGCTTGCTATCCATTTATTATATTATATATCATTCTCATCCCCTTCTAGCCTTTCTAAATCCTTTTTATTTAAAAACTTTATAAGCCATGTCCCTTTAGATTATAGGATTTTTCCATATGACACGCACTTGAATCGCGATGCATAGACAATTGTTTTAGAGCTTGAGTTTGTGGTGGTGGGTCCACCATTATGGGAAATGTTATTGGGTTGGGATTTTTGAGCTTATTAATTATGCTCTATTCTATATTTTGATGATGAATCACAGGTTTATTATATTGTAACCCTTTGCCAGGGTAAGAGTAAATGAAATAAGATGAAAATCATGAAAAGAAAAGAAAAAATATATTAGAAAAAAATAGCATGATATCTCAACATCAAAAAAAGAGTCATAGCTTTACAAAAAAATTGATATGGAAAGAATATATTTGGACCTGCAAAGAGGAATTTTTATGTGAGCATCTTTATGCTTTAATTGGGTGGGGATGCTAACTAGTGCATCAAGGAATTCATTGGGTTGAGTGAGAACGTTTTATGAGAGTAACTCAAGCTCTAGGGCGATTCGTTGATGGCTAGTGAGGAGAGAGTCAAAATCTCACTCTAAATTATCCAAATATACTTATCATACCGTACCTAAGCCAACATTACAATACTAAAGACCTTTTGATTCTTTTCTATGTAATCAAGAAGTGATTGAGCCGTTTGAGAGTAGTTAAATGGATCTTTGGATACTAGTGAAGCTCGATGAACAAACTATAGCCTCCTTAGTAAACTGAGTAAAGATCCTATCCTTCTTACATTGCGAAGCTAATCCAATCTTGAACTCAAGCCGTGTTGATTGTAGATATGACAAGTGTGCAGGTATGTAGTTTGTAAATATTATTACATGAAATTTTCTAAGTAGTTTCTTTGACTTTATTTTATATATTCTGCTATCTTCTTTTCCCCTGTTCTTAATTGACTTAGCTGATATTTTGGAGACTTCACTATGATCTTATTTTTTATTGTATCGGGACAATACAAGTTTGAGTTAGGGGTCTTGATATCTCCCTAATTGTTCAAAATTTAAGCCCTTAGGAGACATCAATTTAGGTAGAAAGTGGTCTTTTTATATTGACTTTTGTGCTTAATTCGTAATATTCCTATTTTTGTCTTAATCTGATGAATTATTATTTTTAGAGCATATTTGGTTTAATTTGTGTGTTAATGTGAAGCTTTCAAGATAATACGGTATTAAATTAGACGCCAAATCAATTCTAAGGAGATAAGGATAGACAATCTTGAAGAAATCAGGAGATATAAGTAAACAGAGGTTAACTAGAAAAGGAAAAGCTGTCAAATAAATATGAATTTCACCAGCTACGTCCATTAAAGTGATCATAACTCAAGATTGGCTGGGATATTTGAATAATGTTCTGAAGCAAAATTATAGAGCTTTCCGAGATGATAAGTTTCGATACAAAGAACGCGTCAATCGGATTTGAAACGAAGAAGTTACAGCCAAACTAAAACAACAACAGTTTCTTACCTTTTCTATATTTTAGGGTTACGAGTTTGAGTTAGGCTTGGACTCTTTTACTTGACCCC
The DNA here is from genome assembly GCA_029959085.1 of Nemophila menziesii. Lineage (NCBI taxonomy): Eukaryota > Viridiplantae > Streptophyta > Magnoliopsida > Boraginales > Hydrophyllaceae > Nemophila > Nemophila menziesii. The sequence goes on along the minus strand of JARWIR010000048.1, from coordinate 1,772,056 downwards.
TACTCCAAGATTTTGACCTAGCACCTATATATATCAGTTCTAAACCTTATAAAATCATCCCTTGGCTGCATAAGTTTAATATACATAAATAAGTCATCATAGAAGCAATCAGGAGGATCTAGAGGAGGAAGAAGCCAGAGCTAGAGCTTAAATACATCAATTATACACTTCTTCATATCTATTCTTTGGATAAATTAGTAGATCTATTTTGTCTATGAGGCATTTCTAAACTAATTATTCAAGAGTTTTAGTATGCATAATTTCTCTATGTGATTGTTATTATATGAATCATTGATTATTGTTTTTTGTTTTAACTTGAATCTGGAATTTTAGTATTTAATTGAATTGGTTCTTAATTTCCATTGACTGTATTCTTGTGCTTGTTTATATCATTGACGTCATGAATCAAGGGTAGGTTTTAGTAATTAAGCTATTCACTTAGTGGTGAGTGATCATCCGACAGGGGGGTTTAATTATAGAACTAGGATATAGACGCGTGGTGTCCGTTATTGACCGACAGGCTTGACTAACCACGTAGCCAAAGAGGTAAAAGAACTTCATATCCGAAGAGGCATATTCGCCCATATAGGGATTTATAGTACTTTAGGATAGCTCATAGGTCCACCCGACAGTGGGCTAGGAGTATATAGAGTCCCGACTATTGTGAGTTTTCGTATTCACCCTTATTCTTAGGAATCATAAATTCAATAGGATAGATTCTTACTTGCATCTCCTTATCTTATTTGCATAATTATATGTTATTAATTATTTAATTTTTATTTTATTATTTAGTTAATTAGAAAACAAACTCATTTGCTTATCGTTGTAATTAAGACAATTAAAACTATCTATTCTAATATTGTACACGAAGTTAGAATAACTACTTAAATCCCTGTGGAGACGATTACCCGGCTATACTTATTTATTACTTGGAACGACCTATACACTTGCGGTCTGTGGATCCTTTATTCTATTTATTTTATTGCTTTATTTTATAACATCTTAGGACCCACCAGTAATCAAAACCCTTCCACCTCCCAGTTATGTTAAAGGTGTGAGAAGTTTCTTGGGTCATGCGGAATTCTATTGTCATTTTACTACAGATTTTCCAAAGATTTATAAGCCACTATGTCACTTATTGGAGAAAGATGTGAAGTTTTATTTCAACGATTCATGTCATGAAGCGTTCTTGGCAATAAAGGAGAAACTCATCTCTACATCAATTGTGACTTTTCCTGATTAGAGTAATCCCTTTGAGGTTATGTGTGATGTGAGCGATATTTCTATGGGTGTCATGTTGGGTCAACGCAAGGATAAGGTATTTCATACTGATTATTATGCGAGTAAGACTTTTATAGGTGCACATTGAACTACACAATAGTTGAGAATGAGTTATTGGTTGTGGTATACATGTTTGGTAAATTATTGTTTTATCTTCTTTGAGCAAAAATTGTTGTATACACGGACCATTCGACAATCAAACACCTCATGGAGAAGAAAGACACAAAGTCGCGTCCAGTTAGGTGGGTGCTTTCATTGCAAAAGTTTAATTTGGAGTTTCAAGATTTAAAGGGAAGCGAGAATCAAGTATCTGATCGTCTATCTCGCCTCGAAGACTCTAATGCCAACAATGCACCAAGAGTGGTCAAAGAGGTATTTCCTGATGAAACCCTATTTGCGGTAAATACGTAGAATGCTCCAAGGTATGCAAAAATTGTTAATCTTATAGCGAGTGGAGAATTACCCATTGGAAACAAACCATAAGAGAAGAAGAGTTTGATGCATCGCGCGAAGTAAATCTTTTGGGAGGATCTGCACTTGTTCAAGGTATGTAATGGTCAGGTGATTTGAAGATCCGTGCCAGAACATGAGATTTGTGATGTGGTAGCGAGTTTTCAAGATTCACCATATGGAGGACGTTTTAAGGGTGATTGCAAAACCTCTAAGGTACTTGAGTCCGGGTTTTATTGTCCCACTATCAATAAAGATTGACACATATTTGTCAATCAATGTAAGCGATGTCAATTCATCGGAAATATTTAGATGCTTTATGAGATGCCACACAACAATGTTTTGGAAGTGGAGTATATTGATATTTGGGGCATTCATTTCATGGGGCCCTCTGTGCCATCCCATGGGAATCAATATATTTTGCTAGCAGTGGATTATGTATCGAAATGGGTAGAAGCGCTGAACTTAACCACAAATGACACTAGAGTGGTGATTAAATTTTTGAAGTCACACATCTTCACAAGACATGGGACACCAAGAGTCATCATTAGTGATGAGGTACGGATTTTGCTAATAAATATTTAAAGGTTGTACTTGTGAAATATGGAGTGAGACATAGAGTATCCACCGCTTATCACCCCCAAAGAAACGGTCAAGACAAAGTCTCTAATTGAGAGATAAAATCTATGCTCAAGAAGACCGTTGGACCAACAAGGAAGGATTGGTCAACAGAGTTAGATGATGCTCTATACGCTTATAGGACAACTTTCAAGACACCCCTAGATGAATCACCATATCGCATGGTATATTGCAAGGCTTGCCACTTACCACTTGAACATGATATGAGAGCATATTAGGTGATCAAAGAGTTGAACTTAGATCAACTATTGACAGGAGAGAAAATATTGATGAAATTGAATAAACTTGATGAGTTCCGCTTTCATGCTTATGAGAATGCCAAGCTTTAAAAAGAGAAACCCAAGAAATGGCATGATAAGCGGATTCAGAAGAAGACGTTTGAAGTAAGACAAAGAGTCCTAAAGTACAACTCATAGTTCAACAATTATCCAGGGAAGTTGAGATCCAAGTGGTTCAGTCCATTCATTGTTACTAAATTCATGCCTCATGGAACCATAGAAATTGAACACCCAACCAAACAATGCACCTATATGATGAATGGCCATCAGTTGAAAATTTATCACGAAGGCGAAGATAACAGAGGATCCAAATCATGGAGAGCTCATGTAACTCGAAGAGGCAGCTTATGAAGTCGAGTAGCTCACGATGTAACCTGTCGAGCTTAACGACGTTAAAAAAATCATAATAAGGATGATACCCTTTTGTAGATTAGTTTATTGCTTTTATAGTGTATAATATTAAATTTAGTTTTTTACTTATGTGCATTAGTGTGTATTAAAGCTAATGAGAGAAAAATGTATACAACTGGAAATTGTGGTATACTACAAGGAGTTGTTGTACACCGCTCCCTAGTGTGCACCGGGTGCACTGTCCTCCATGATTTTACAAGTCAGAGAATTCAGATTTGTAATATGTAAAAAGGTGCGTTACACCGCACCGTAATGAAAAACGTGTGGACGGGAGTTCACGCTTGAGAGAGTCAGAGAGTTTGTATAAAGATTTGTGGCATACCGTCGCAACAATTTGTCACGCTTCAGCTGTGATACACCGCATCAAAAGTGCAATACCCCGCACGAAGTCCGTTAAGACCAGAGAAAAGATAAAATTAGGGTTTCTTACAAAAACCCTATTCTCCAGCATCCATCTTCTTCACTCGGACAAATTTCCAACCTTCAAACTCCATTGAAACTTCATTAAAGCTTAATAAAACCCTTCACAAACACACACAAAACATCAGTCAATCCTCCATCCATCTTCCACAATCACATAAACAACACTCACTTCAATCCATTACACCAATAAATACCAAGAATCTTAAAGCTTTTCAAAAAAAATTCCACATATAAACAAGCTTCATTCCAGTTTAACTCTTTACAAGACAACATCCCAAAGCCATTACAATTCTCCTACACATTACAACCCAAAGAACATCAATCATTAAGGTTCAAGAACTTCATCTTAGACTTAGCTAATGATTTGTGTTGTGTGTGAAGAGAGATAACATAAATAACGGATGCAATTCAATTCAAGAGGGGTACGAAGTTTAGCAAAGAATAAAACAAAGAATCACTCGGTAAAACAATGGATAAACCAATTTTCATTGTTGAATCATAGCAGAAAAATCCAAAACCCGAAGTGACTGCACAACAAAGTGAGAGGTAAAAGCTGAGGAAAAGAGTTTCATGGGAAGAAAGTGATAATGAAAAAACTGACAATGACCATCTTTCATTCTCAACCTCGAAGGAAGGTATGTACATTTTTTAACCCGAAATCCTAAATTGGGAAAATGAATTGTTCAACAGGATGGACAAGCTAGAAAAGATTTAAAACAACAGTGTCTTGAACCAGTTGAGCATTGGTTGGTCCTAGGGTGTTAGAAAATAAAGCGATAAATAAAGAGGAACCATATATTGCATGTGTACAGTTGTCCCAAGTAATATATGATAATCAAGTTCGTTCTCAGGGACAGATTAGGTTCAACCCAAATATTAATCAAGTAGTAAGAATAATTGCGTAACAGAAAAATAAAAGATAAGATTTTTGTTTGGTTTTTGTGAATTAAAGATGCAAATAAAATAAAGACTAAAAGTAAATAAACAGAAAATAAATAAAGAAAATAAACGACTAACTTCAGATAAGAGAGATACTTGAGTCTCGCAAGGAATCCACTTAATCAATATAATCTATGTTATATTTAAGGGTAGCATTGGAATTATAATATTAGTCGGGACTCTAATATCTCCTAGCCCCCTGTCGGGTGGACCTAGGAGCTATCCTAAAGTACTATAAACCCCTGTATTATCGAATATGCCTCTTCGGATGATATGATTTTACCTCTTTGGTTATGTAACTAGTTAAGCATGTCGGTCAATAACGGACATTACACGGGTATTACCTAGATCTGTATTCAAACCCCCATGTCGGATGATCACTTCGCCACTAAATTGAATAGCCCAAATACGAAATATATTTCTAGTTGTTCCTAGAATAAATAGTAATGAAAACAAAGTAATATCCAATATATAAAACTCAATTCAATTTAAATCAAAACAATCCCAAATTCAAAACATAGATTAATTAATTAAGGTTCGTCCCTTTAATGCGATTCTCAAGTATATGAAAATTTAGCTCATAATAAAATTAAAGACTGCAAATAAATAAAAGGAATTCATGTTCAAATACAAACTATAAATTAATAACCTAAAGGGTAGGATGACTGTTGATGGAAGAACAAGATTCCTCCAGCACTAACTTCTCCTTGCCTTCTTGCTCTGATTTGAAAACCTTAAGCCTCTTGTGTAATTCTCTGAAGTGTGTGAAAAGAGGAAGCTAAGGGTCTATTTATAGGTGTTAGGAATCCCTAGGTCAAATTTACTTGGAGTGGAAGACACGTCAAGAACTCTTAAATTCGTAGCCCTAAAATCTAGGAAAGGAAAGATTATGCTGCTGATTTGTTTTGGTCATATCTCATTCAATACTTATCCGTTTGACGCGTTCGAATATTCAAATCCGCTTGTCTCGGAAAGCTCTTTCCATTGGTGCAGACCACTCGCCCAAATTCTTATCCAATCCTAAGTTATGGACTCGTCTTTGAAACGTGGCTGGAATTTCAGATTCATAAGGCAGTTTTATCATTTTATTCTTTGCATATATCCTTCCTTAATCTTCTTATTTCCGTGTAAATATTCTTTCATTTACTTCTTTGACTTGACTTGGTATCTAACTAATTATCATATATCTTTTAAGAGTAATGCTGGGTATCACCCAAAAAGGTATCACTTAAACATCACCCATGATGTGGCGGTTAGGTGGACCAATCATGGAGGAGAGAGAAAAAAGTAAATATGGAAAGAGAAAATCTATGATTGGTCCACCTAACCGCCACATCATGGTGATGTTTAGGTGATACCTTTTTGGGTGATACCCAGCATTACTCATCTTTTAAAGCTTCACAATAAATAAATAATTAAACCCCATATGCTTTAAAAAGAATAAATCAATAATTCAAGAAATAGAAATAGGAAAGTGCACTCTAAGAATAGAAACTCAAGTAAAAGTACTTCCTGACACACTAAAATACCCTAAGACTTTAATTATCACTTATCCTACTTGGATTGGTCTTTCATGAAATTTAAGAACCTACTAACTTTGCACTAAAAATAATAAAATTAACGCACAAAAGCTCTAAAAATGCAAATAGTCAATTTCCAAGGGAAGAAAGTGCAATATGATCAAATAAGCATAAAAGTATATCAAATAAGTCATTTATTCACCTAAAAGGATGTCTCCAAAGGGCTAATAATTAGAAAAAATAGAGAGACATCAAGCATCATGGATGACGTTAAGAAAATCCAGTTTTACATTGGAGCGGAGATCATTGCGACCTCGTTCGATCTCAAATAGGAGAGGACGTGATTATAGACACATACCATCTGTAAGAATAAGGATCGCGGAATAATAGATATAATAATAAACAAGAATCGAAAGGAACACCGATATACGTGGAAAACCCAAATCGGGAAAAAACCACGGGAAGAGAAGAAGATTTTATTATAGAGGATTGATTACAAAGGAGAAATATAATGGTTGCTGCCAATTGAACGGGTTAACTAATAACCTATACAATACACTGTATTTATAGGTAAACAGAGATACTAGGGTTTATAACTAAATGGGCCAGACCTAACAAAGATGAATTTGGGTCACGTCTCTAACAATCTCCACCTTGACACAAATTCGGCAAGTGAGACCCAAAAATTGCAAATATCTCCACCTTGAAAAATATCTCCATCTTGACAAAGAATCCGCTAAGGCTGTCAAGATATAAATCACCAATCTTCAAAAATATCTCTCCTCCTCTTCCAAAAAGCCTCGAAGGGCTGAATGAGCCTTGAAAAGCTGCATAAGTCTCGAATGACAGAATAAGAAAGATAGACTAAGAAAGGCTAAATAAGCCTCGAAGAGCAATCTTGACGAAGAATCCGCGAAGGAGTCAAGAAATAAATCACCAGTCTTCAAATATCTTTCCTTTTCTTCCCAAAAGCCTCGAAAGGCTGAATAAGTAGTGAAGGACTGAATAAGTCGCGAAGGACTGAATAAGCCTCGAAGGGCGGAATAAGTCACGAAGGACTGAATAAGCCTCGAAGGGCTGAATAAGTCACAAAGGACTGAATAAGTCTCGAAGGACTGAATAAACCTCGAATGACTGAATAAGTCTCGAAGGACGTAATAGAAATGGCATGCCAACTAGGTCCAAGGAACACTTGACCTAAATATCATAAATAATAAACCCTGCATGGCTTAAATTAAAACGGCGAACGCCAGTAGAGTCCAAGCAACACTTGAACTAGATAATAAACTCAACGGTCAATAAATCTGCAAAATAACCATGAGTACTAACACAATTATCTCCACCTTAAAAAATAATCTCGCTCAAAAAGATATTTTAAATCAATATGATTTGGGATATTATAAAAGGCTTTCTAAAAACTGAAATATGCTCAGCATATTAAATTTCGAATTTCGTCCAAAATTTGGGGATATCGAAAATACCCCAATATAAAATTTCTTCCAAATTTGTATGCACGAGTATCATCTCGTACCTTAACTTGCGAAAACAAAAGTCTTGTATTGCAATTATCCAAAAGTTGCAATGAGTAAAAGCAACATCTCAACACAATACCAAGAACAGCAAGCTACACGAAAATCTGAGAAACTAACCTCAATATGGACTAAGAATGTCAAAAAATCTTAATGAGCACCTCGATCAATGTAGTTAAATGTGAAAATAGCCTTAATCAATGAATCCAAACTTGAGAAGTCAAAGTAACATGTCGTAACGAATAACTTGTATTGCGGTCTCAAAAAACAGTTTCGGAATGTCGAAAAACCATAAGAATGCCTCTTGTAGCGTGCTTTTAAAACCTTATATGACTGCAGGTCATAAAATTGGAACACCAACACTATTGAAAGAAGCTAAATAATAATTTAAACCAAGACTTCTTCATTGTACAGCAACCGTGGGCCAAAAGAAAAACAACTTTAACTGAGTCTTATACTTTCCAAGTCCAACTTTAATTTTGTGTTGTCCTCCCTTCTTAATCGATTCAAAAGACAACTTATGTTGTTAAGATCAAATGTTGCGTGAGCCTTTATGCTACATAGATTCACCATGCAGATTCATGCGCTGTCTTGAATGATTTCCGCTACAGAAGATTAAATCATATTGTTTGCAAATAAGATTTTCTTCACCCGTTTTTTTTTTTTTTTTTTTCTTTTGTAATAACTCATCTTCTTCACCCGTTTGCAGTCCAGTCCGACCCAGATAACTTCAAAAGTTGACCCGAAAAAATCTGAAACAATACCCGATCATATCTCACTCGTTTCTAAATCAATTTCGATGATTTTTTCGCCGTTGTTTTCCTTGCGATCAGGGGAACAAGATTGTATAAACAATATCTGCAAAAAGCGTCTAATTCACGAGCTCCAAATATTAAGTTAATAACGAAACCCTAATGCTTGATATCTTCTTTGATTATTAACGAGACTCGATGAATAATATGCCGTTTTGATCCTTACAAAGAGGGAAACGACTTTATTTCAATAAAATTCCAGAAATAAGGTTAGATTCTTGAGCCAATTTTCGAAATATTCAAACCCTTCAAATACAATTTAATTTTTTTTTTTTTTGTGGAATTTAGCCAAAATATCTTCAACGAAATTATGAAAATTAATACCAAAAATTCGTTTCTTCACGATGAATACGGATATATTTTTCAATTAAAATTTGTCACGATTTGACAAATATTCAATAATACCCGTTCTCCTTTTCCGATCTTCTCCTCTTCTGGCAGTAACCCTATTTTTTTTTTCTTTCGTTCTTTTAATCCTTAGCTCTGATACCACTTTGTAAGAATAAGGATCGCGAAATAATAGATATAATAATAAACAAGAATCGAAAGGAACACCAATATACGTGGAAAACCCAAATCGGGAAAAAACCACGGGAAGAGAAGAAGATTTTATTATAGAGGATTGATTACAAAGGAGAAATATAATGGCTGCTGCCAATTGAACGGGTTAACTAATAACCTATACAATACACTGTATTTATAGGTAAACAGAGATACTAGGGTTTATAACTAAATGGGCCAGACCTAACAAAGATGAATTTGGGTCACGTCTCTAACACCATCTTTAAAACCATCTCCTTAACTGATTTTATTTATTTAGTGTATATTAGTAATTTTCAGGTCTTTTAAGTTTTTTCCGAGTCGCGGGGACACGACTCCGTTTTGAGTTGGGGGTGGGGTACTCGTTGTCCTCATTTTGATTTTGTTTTTATTTTCTTTTCAAAGAACCATAAATTTAAAAAAAATTGAATAACAAATAGGTGTAGAGAATGTAGTGAATGTGACTTTTAAGAAATAAATTTAACAAGTTCACGATAGGAAACATTTAATAAGGGATAAAAAGGATTTATGAGCAATGTGTAGAAGTTAAGTTTAAACTTAGGGTGCTGTGCGCAGTTTTTAGAACGTGAGGTTAGAACCAGTGAATAACCCTCTTAACTTATGAACTAAAAGTGAAAAATTAATGAACCCTAGTAGTTAGGAAGATAATTAAGGAATTTATTTGTTAGTCCTTTGTTTCCTTTAGATTGCTTACCAATATTGTAATATCATTCTTAGCCTAGTTCTAGCCTTTGTAGCCCTTTCTTTGATAACTATGTTATCAGCCTATACCCTTTAGTTTTTAGGACTTGACCATAAGATCCGCTCTCGAATCACACGTCTAGGATTAGTTGTCTTGGAGCTTGAATTTGGGGTGGTGGGTTTACATTATCAGGGGATACATTGGATTAGTTGATGTTTTATTTTGTTTTTATTCATTATGCGCTCATTTATAATCCATGCCGTATTGAACAAAAGAAAAGGAAAAGTTGAGAAAAAAGAAAAAAAATAAGCAACACAAAGACTTACATCAAAAAAGGGTCTTGTGTTTGACTTACAAAAAAAAGTGATAAAAAAAGAAAAATATATGAAAAGAATAATCCGACATAGGACATTTTGTATTATTGTTTAGGATTCGGGGATGCAACGCTATAACATCAAATGGGGTGAGTGAGCATGATTATGAGCGGAAACTCAATATCTTGGGAGATTAGTTGATGGTTAGTGAGGAAAGGGACAAAATCCCACTTTAAATTATCCTAAATATTTATTACACCCTACCTTAAGCCTACGCAACACCTTAAGATCTTATGATTATTAGCTACTTTGGTGAGTAACGATTGAGCAATTAGGTAATAAGTAATTGGACCATTCGACACTAGGGAAAACCTATGAATACCCCATAACCGCCATATCAACCTAAGTGATAATCGATCCTTCTTGCATTGTGAAATTGATCCACTTTTGAACTTCTTAGATGTTGAGTGTTTGTATATTACACATATTTGTATATTATTTCTTGAACATCACCATATCAGACTTGTTAGGATACGTACTTTAGGTCTATTCATTATTCTTCTACTTCTTCATGTCTTCTAGTTGGTTATTTGGACTTAGACCCCTTTTGGTTTTGTTTTCTTTAATTTTGTCAGGATGACAAAACTTTGAGTTGGGGGTCTTGGTATCTCCTCTTTTTTGATTGATTAATCTACTCATGAGATATATTTTTGAGGGTTAAAGGGACCTAAGTGGGGGATTTTTCCCTAATATTTTCCATATCTGACTTTTTTAATATTCTTTTGGACATTATCCTATTTATAGTATTTTTGTGCTTTAATTGTGCGTTAAGTGTGTAGATTTTAGATACATAGTTGACACAAGTTTCCAAGAAGATGAGGAAAAGTAAATAATTGATTTCAAAACCCAGGCCAAGGCGTAAAGAGAGATAGAAGTCACTTTTGGGAAGCTAGAGTGTTTACCCGAAAAGTGCATCGTCATATTATTTTAGTAACAAAATTTAATTTGTAATATCTATGAACCTATTTCATTTTTATTTAGAAAGAGCTCGGAGTCAGTGTTGCGTGAGAGGTGTCAGAAGTAAATTCGGAGTTATGACGAGAAAGTTATGACGGTTTTACCAACATGACTTGAACCTAGACAACATGGTCAAAACGGGTTAGGCCAATTTTATGTCATTTAAGCAAGCCTATAGGGTCCATAAGATTTTTGGAACAAGTATATAAGCTTATTTGAGCTCCTATTATTAGTAGGTTTCAATTTTTATCAAATTATTTCATCTGAAGAGAGCTCAAGGGCATATTGAAGGAGGAAGAAGGGTTTTTACCCAAATCTCACCATTCTCTACCATTCACTAACCTATCCATTTCGTATTTTATGTTAATTTGAGTCCATGTTGTCCTATAAACATGATTCTAGTATTATTTCTATTGTATTTTCATTTAATTATTATGAGCTAAACATTATATGCTTGAGACTTGCAATGGGTTTGATTCCTAATTGATTTTTATTCATATTTTGGATATTTGGGACAGTGTTTTATTGAAATGAATCGAATTTAATTATTCCTTTGTTTATCATATTTGTGCATATTTCCTAGTTATATCCTAATCAAATATAGGTAGTTTGAGACTTTTTTACTAACACCCGGAACAGGGGTCGTAATTTCAAACATAATATATAAAGCCTAGTGCCTTTCATCGGACGGTTTTAGTACGCTAGACAGTCAATAAGGTTAGGGAATTTCTCCATCCGGAAACCTATGGTGTTTCGCCTCGGCGTGTAAGTTTCAGAGCTAAGATCACCTGGGTGGGGTCTCCGATACATTTGAATCCCGTCTAGTATGAAATATTCAATTCACTAATTATTAATTAGAAGGATTACTCGCAAGGATCAAGCATTGCATATAATATCTTTCATATCAAGCATTGCACTTTAGTTTAATCTTTACTTTGTTTGCAACTTAATCCTTTATTTGAAAACAAATACAAAATATGTATATTATTATTATTTTAATTGCAAATTAGCATTTCATTACGTAATAAACATACTTATTACGTCGTTACTAGTCCATGAGGACGACATCGCTGAGCTTATCACAATTTTTACTTGAGAAAACCCGTACGCTTGCAGGTAGTCGGGAATTCCATCGGTACCACATTATTCTACATACCTTGAACCACAACACCTAGCTCTATTGGTTTGTTATCACTGCATAAAATGTAAACTAATTGTCCTGGAATACGACGATTCCAGTTACCAAACAGAATGCTTAAAAGCTCATGTTTAGCAACCCTCAGCTGCCTTGCTACTATTCCTAGGAATGGATACAAAAGTAGGGTTTGATAGTTCTACAAACTCATAGATATTACAGATGATATTATTACATATCAATTAATATTCTGATTTGTTGACAACGAGTGCATGATCATCTGTCATCATCCATCCATCATCTCCGTCGAGGCCTCGTTTTACCTGCCAATTACGGTTGTCTTTGTTTATGCTACTCACTCTCAGTTTGTCTCAATTCGAATCTGAGTTAGGCGAAGCAGTCCCCCTCAGCTCAGTCTTTTTTTATTGAGAATGGTCACCACCTCTCCCAGAACCGGAATGATTATCCCTGCCCGATGGGTCTACATCCCAATAACAACAGGCTCTTCAAGACTTTGCGGAGATCTCAAAAAAAGGTGACTAAAACACCAGAAACAGCGACTGAGTTCCACTTCGCTTTAAAGTATAGGGAGGATATCTGAGTCGATAAGACCACTTCGGAGGGGTAGTCGCTAGTCATTTACGATGCTCTCAAAATGCCTAATGTTTCGCTTCAAGGAACAACTCTACACCTATTTTTTAATTTTTTTCCTAATACAAAATCTCCTTAGAGTTTCTTAAATACAAGGTATTGTAGCTTCTTTGTCTGAAAAAGCTGCATCATAATTTATTTTATACTGGTTAAGTAGAGGTTTTTTTCATAGTCTTTAAATTTCCTTGATGTATTATTATTAATTTCCATTGAGATCGAAACATTACTAGTATTATTATTGATAGTGATGTTTGTTATTATATTTTTTTCCATAAAAGGGGTGTTATTAGGGTTTTATATTTTAAATTCTTTTCCATAATTGTGTGGCTTATGAACTAGTATTAATTGTTTCACATTTTTTATTATTATAAATTAAGTTAATTCTATGCTTCGATATCTGTCATGCAATTGTACAAACTTATTCAAAAAATCTAGTTTTCTTACCTAGGAAACCATTGGTCTAATATATTGGTAGATTCATTTTAAGTTTGTAAACTAAGCGGACTGGGATAGCAAATACCCTTGGTCCAGGGACATCTAAAAATCATATGCTCCAGTGTTTCTGATTCTTCGTTACAAATTTTACAAATATTATCTTTACTACATTTTTTTCTTTTGAAAAGATTATCTTCAGTAGAGAGTAAGTTTCTTACTACTCTCTACATAAAATTTCTTATTTTTGAAGAAGTTTCCATATTTCAAATTATTTTTCATATTTGTTTAGTGTTAGTTAAGCATATTGTAGGAAGGTTTTTATTTTTTGAACTTTTTTTTTCATTTTTCCCTTCTTTTTAATTCATGGTATTTTTATTTAACTATAAATATACCATTTTTACAAAATTCAATACAGATTTGATCTTTGCACTCAAAGTTTAATATGAACATTTTATTATCTTTTCCTATTATATCACAAGTATATAGTTCTTATGACATGTTACCCTTCCAAGCATTATTAATTTTTATTAATCAATTGTTCTACTATAGAGTATCTAGAGTGTTTAGGTTTTTTATTATTTTTATTAGAGTAATGATATATGTCACCCCTTTTCATGTCACCCATTTATCACCCTTATATATATATATATGTTTTAATTACCTTGAATAGAAGATAGAGAAAAATTAAATAGGATAGAGAAATCAATTCATTGGTACATGTAGGCATACACGTAGGAGGTGATAAAAGGGTGATACAAAAAGGGTGACAAATATCATTACTCTTTTTATTATTAATAATCTATTTATCTTTATCATTAATAATCTATAAATTTGTATTAATATTAATTAATTTTCCATTACATACATTCCAATAAATATTACTAGTAAATGTATCTCTTTCTTTAAGAATACTGCTCCAACCCCAACTCCAAGAGGGTGAACAACCTAATTTTGCTTCAAGGAAGGAAGCATTGGAGAAGTCCTTTCCTTTTAATAGTTTGTATAAGAGAGAATTTGTTTATAGCTATACTTTAGGCTTGTTTTCCTAGTAGATCTATATTCATGAGATGGAGGTATCTAAAACCCAAACCACCTTCAATTTTTGAATTAGTTTATATATCTCACTTGGCCCAATAGATCCTATTCTTGCCATTATTTCCCATCAAAAGTTAGCAATTATAGCATGAATATTATTAATAATGTTTATTGGTAATAAAAAATTTCACATCATATAATTAGGTAGGCTTTGAAGTACTCATTTGATTAAAATTTCTTTTCCTCCTTCAGATAGAAAGATTGTTTTCCAGTTTTCAATTATTGATGATATTTTGTCAATTGCAAATTAGAGTTCTTTACTTCTGGTTGTACCCCGTTCAATTGTTAAACCTAGGTAATTGCGTAAGTTTTTTGCTTTCCTTATATTTAATCTTTAAACCATTATATATATTGGTGTGTTTGGGCCAAAAATAACCTCACACTTATTAAGGTTTAGGCTGAGCCCAATCGCATTTTTATATTTATTCATGACATCATTAAATGCTTATATTTCAGTATAGTCTGTTTTAAGATATAAAAGACTATCATCTGTAAAAAGCAGTTTTGTAATTTAAGGGCAGTTATTACTAATTTTCAAACCTTTTAACAAATCTTTCCCTTTTTTATCCTTAATAAGTTCATTCATTGTTTGTGTTATTAAACAAAAGACTATAAGGGATCACGGATCCCTTGTCTTATACCCCTAGATGGGTTTTTAATTTGGTCTACTTCCCAACTAATTAGGATAAAAATAGTAACTAATTTAATACAAATCATGTTATTTTAGAAATCTCATTCAATGTATTCATATACTTTTTTAATATCTGTTTTGACAGCTGCCATATATTTTTTGGTATATATTTTTCTTTTTATATGGGTTATTATTTCTTTTTCTTTTTATCAAATGCATATTGATAAAGAGAAGAAATATCAATTAGGAGATTGGCTATTGGAAATGCGCAAAAAATATACGAAGAATGGATGGGACCAGAATGAATTTAAGGCCTATTTTCTACTAACTATTTGGAACATATGGAAAGCGAAAATGAAAGGATTTCATGAAAACACACCATGGATTACCAAAGCCATTTTATTCAAAATTCACTCGGCTATGAACGACCTCTTTACTAATACGAATACAGAGAAAGGATTTCAAGATGAAAATAATGCAAGAGATGAAGAGAATAAGGAAATTAAGCTAGAGAATAACCCGATATTAACAAATGATTCAGATTATATCTTTATGAGTGATGCATCTTTTAAAAAAGAATATGAACCCTCGGGACTAGCAGCTATCGCAGTTGATAAGGAAGGAAAACTCACTCACAAGGTCATCTCCAGATCTTTCGTTAGAAGCCCTATTGAAGGTGAATGTTGGGCGGCCCTTCTGGATATGAGGAAAGCCGCTGATTGTAATTTACGGAGTGTTTCCTTTTACTCCGATAACCTTGAACTTGTTCAAGGTATTTCTAAATGCACAGGTCTTCGATGGCAAATTTACCCTTTCATTGCCGAAATGAGGAGCTGGCTTCTGAAGTTTCCATCTTGGAAGGTTAACTACGTCAACAGGAAACTTAATAACGTTACGGACCTCGCAGCAAAAAGTGCTAGACGTAATATCGATTTCTCCGCATGGAAGAATGGATCTTTAAGCGATTTTTATATTTTCCTTAAGTCTTTGTATAAACGCTCGTGATTAATATATTTTATTTGACAAAAAAAAATGTCATAGTGTTTTTCTGAATAAATCTGTTAGGTATGAAAGCACTCTGATTTTCACTTACTAAATTATTAATAAGAGTTTGTAATCTATTTACTAAATTTCTGGCAATTATTTTATAAATAAAACTTAAACAGCGGATGGGTTTGTATTGTTTTATGTTTGTAGGTTTGCCTGTTTAGGGATTATCATAATTAAAGTTTGATTAATATCTTATCATAATAACTTTTTCCAGAGGTTGTAAAAATATTGTCAAAATAATTAATAATTTTCTTATCAACCTATTTTTATTATCAGTCCAAAATCCTTGTTTGTTAGTAATTCTTATAATTTTATTTCTAATCCTTCTTTATTTAGTACAAGAATGATAATATTTTTTGTTTTTATTCCCTTTTTTTAATCACGTAATTCTAGATCTTTCTTTCCAGTAGCTTTTTTCTCTTATCCAACTTCTTTAGATCGTTTTATTATACTATTATACTCATCCCATTTGTTGTTAGAGACATTAGTATTTGAAATAATTTTTATTATTTTTATGAATTGTTCAATTTGTATTTTATTATTACCTAATCTCCTCTTGTTCCAAAGTCTAAGTTTGTAGCTACATTTATTAAGTTTGTGGTTAATAACAACTCTGAGATTTTTATGGTTCTCCTAAACCTTTTTAATAATGTTTAAATATTCATTTTCCATTGTCCAAATCTTTCAGAAATAGATTTTTTTTGTTTTGAATAATTTTTTTGTCATAATGTAAAACTAGTGGACTGTGTTTCAATCCAATGGCTGGTAAAACTACTAACAATACATGTGGATAAATGTTTTCGCATATCGAGTTGTGTAAGGCTTTATCCAAGATTAATTTTTATAAGTTTATTTTCAGACCTTTTATTAGTCCAAGAAAATTTGCAACCAAAAGATGGTGTTTCATCTAGGCAATTCTGATTAATAAAATTGTTAAATTTTTTACAGTTTTTTTTGATATATAATACCACCTATTTTTTCATTAAGAAATTTAATAATATTAAAGTCTCCTATAATATTCCAAATTTATTATTATGGGGTTTACATTTATTAATTGGTTTAAGAAATATATTTTACCATTTTCATAGGGCACACATAATCAAAGATAAAAAACTATAACACCATTTCCATAATCAATATAATAGTGAATATAATCAAGGCAACTATCCAAAACAACTAAATTCACATTCTTATTAATAAAGAAAGCTAAACCTCCTTTTTTTCCAACCAGGCCAACTAAATGGTTTAATTCCATGTTCATATTATTAGAAACATTAAACATAGTTTGATAAGCATTCTTAGTTTTGAAAAGAAACGTTACCCCAGGTAGATGATTTATATATAGGTCCTTGAGTGCTTAAATTGTCAGGCGGTTGTCGATTCCTGAAATTCAAAGCTATGTAAGTCCTTCTTGCGCGAGGGATTGCTTTGAGAAACTCCAAAATCCTCTTCTTCATGGTTAAAGTCCGGCTTGGTTCTGGTATTTCCACTTGAATCCTTTTTACCTTCTTTCTTTCCACTCTTATTTTCATCAAATTTTTGCTTCTTTGCAGACGCTATCCTATGTTCCCACCGGATTTGGTTCCTTTGTCAATCGGAGACGTAGGTCAAACACTATTTAATCCTCTACTTTCTCTGTTTCAATATCTGATCCAGATTCCAGTGTAGATGTTATAGTTGACATGTTGATCCTTTATTGTTGGCACTACAAAAAAACAGCTAATTAGTGACACTCGTTTAGTGACATTTCTAGAAAAATGTCACCTATAATACATTTCGCGACATTTATTAAACTGTATCCATAATTAGTGACACTTTTTTTTATAAATGTCACCTCTAAGTGTCGCTTATAATTGACGACATCTTTTTAACTGTCACCTTAAGTGTCGCAATTGTCATATATACTTTTTTCTTTTTTTTCTTTTCTTCTGGAATTTTCAACGTTTCCAGTTGTATACCTTTTTTTATCTTAAAATTTATTATTATTTTTAAAGTATATATAGCTTAGTATAATATATTTCTTCTTCTTGTTAGTAATACATAAGGCTAAGGCTGGAGTCAAACAATTTGACCCATTTCACAAGCCCCCAAACAATTTGACCCATTTGACCGTCCCCGTGCTGCAAGCCACTCCTTTCTCGCCGTGACCGTCGCCTCCATCACCATCCAACTCATGAAATCACTGCTTAATTCCACCACTAACTCACCTCTTTTCTCCTCCTTAGATACCCATCTCCCACCGCACTTCGCTGATGAACTTTACCTCCACCGCGCCTCTCTATTTCTCTCTCGTCCTATCTCCACCTCCACCACGCATCCTCCGATCAAGATTCTCTGTCGCGAGAACGAGGCATTCCGGGATGCGAAGGCTGATTTAGCTCATCGCCGGCAGCTATGGTTCTGTTATTTCGAAGCGCACTTCTCAAAACCTAACCGCGGAGTCCACGTCATAACTCGATTAACCTTCTGAATAGGTTTGTAACGCAGTACTTTCACAATATAGTCTCTTTTTAATTAATTTTATCAATGTCGTAAGTTTACTATTTATTTTTGAGCATTAGTGTTGAATTTTATCAATATAGTTTAATGCAGTACTTATAGCTGAAATTGC
This sequence comes from Nemophila menziesii, assembly GCA_029959085.1. Lineage (NCBI taxonomy): Eukaryota > Viridiplantae > Streptophyta > Magnoliopsida > Boraginales > Hydrophyllaceae > Nemophila > Nemophila menziesii. The sequence continues at coordinate 1,753,592 of JARWIR010000048.1, read as the reverse complement.
ATTCTAGTTCTTAACATGAAATTTATGTTGAAATATTTGTGTAGAGATATAAGCGTATTTAAGCTTACTATAGCTGAAAATTTAACATTATTCGGCTGATTTTGATGTTTTCACTAAAAAACAGTTTCTCTAGTGAACTAGGGTTTGTAATGTATGGTTTTAGTACAAAATATACTGAGCAAAGTGATTAAGAGGCGTAATTGAGTTTCCGGATTCATGTATCTAACTGGTTGTGTAGATCTGATCAATTTTAATGATGCTCATGTGTTTGTAATTATTCTACTTGCAAATTTTTGTCTATTACTCGATTTTTACTGATTTTTTGACCTATAATTGAAGTTATACCTAAAAAGGATATGAGTAATTTAAACGATATATAACTAACTGAATTGTGTGTATTTCGTATCAGAATGTGTATTTCTTAATTTGTAACTAAAAATCTTTGATAAATATAAGGAAAAGCTAACTATTGTGTGATTTATATTACTTATTAATTAAAGGATTTTGACTAAATCTTCAAGCTCGAGTCAACAGATTCTTTATTTACGTATTCAGGAAAAAGCATGCTTTGCTACACCAGCTTCAACAGATACATGGAAGGGTAAAAGCGGAAATTCAAAGCGTATGACTCATGGATTTTACCTAATGAAAGGAAATTCTCGCCATGACATGGAAGATTATTTAGTTTCAGAGGTTAAGAAAATAGATAACAATGATTTGGGTCTTTTTGCAATTTATGATGGACATATGGGTCATGAAGTTGCAAATTAATTGCAAGCTAATCTTCTTAAGAACATCATAAACCAGGTAATTACTAATTATAATTACTAGTTACGTAATATTCGGCTAGTGATGATGAAGCTTGGAAAGATCGAGAATAGTGAGCCAATATGAGATAGTGAAGACACGTTTGTTTCATTTTTATATAGAGAAGAAGTTCGAATAAGGCTAGTTTTTCAAAGCATAACATTATATCTTAGTTAAAATTTGTCTAATAAACACTAAATGTTTAAATCGCAGATCAAAAACTGGTAAAGAAGGTGAAAATATGTCCTCAGTGGTGATTCTTGAAGCCTGCCAGAGGTTCGAGTAAGTGGTGTTTATGTTTAGTCAATATGTGCAATTAATCTTGCAATGCTTATTTTACTTGGTTAATTTATAGGTCTGCAGATGCTCACAAGTTATCTATCGAAAAGAGCAACTATCTTGGAGGTACATTATTAAAATAGTTTGTTTTTCAATTAGTGATGTTGAACACACGCATCTTGTCAAGGGTCTCGATTATGCTTTGCTTAACAAAGTACAAAGTGAAAAAGACAAGAAATCAGATACTGGAGATGAAGCAGATGGAAAATTAAGGTAATTTATTCGGCTATATAATTATTTGATTTCTTATGAGGCTTCAAATTGATTACATTTGTTTGCATTAACAGAGAAACCAAGGAAAAAGATCAATCAATGACCTTTCGTACTGCTTCTGCAAAGGTGCAGTAGCTAATGTCATATACTGTTATCAATGGAGAATGACTTTTATCTTTAACATGGTAAAATTTTATGCATTTAGTCATTAAACTGATAAAAAAGGCTATAATTTACTCTTTACATACCAGGAGAGCAGCTTTTCCCATGATATTCCCACCACTCTACACAGAAGTAAAGCAGATTGTCCTATTCCCGAGGTAATTTTGTAAAAAATCAGTTTAATTTACCATTTTTTATGCTTCTTTAAATAATTTTCTCAGGAAATTAATTACAGTTAATATTATCTTCAGGAGTTCTTCTCTTAAAAAGATAGTTGATTTTGATGCTTTTAAGAAACAAATGCTCGGATTGGGAATGCTTCATCTTGCTCGTTAACTTCTCAGATGTGGAACTGAGGTAGGGTATTTTACATTTATTGTAAACTACGAGGACTTAATAGCAATAAAGTATAATCCTTTTTAATTTACAGGTAGTTCTAGTAGCAAACTCACTACCTACTTTAAACAATGTTACTCTATGGAGTTACCTGATATTTTTGTTGAGGCTGCCAAGGTATATGTTACATTTAATTAGCGTAATCTATAGGGACCTATAGTGCAATTTTTGCCTCATGTAGGGACCTATTCTCTGTTTATTATACCACTGTATTTTAATTATTTGATATATTTTTTGTATCAGGAAAATCATCATATGTTTTGGAAGATAAAAAGAGATAAAGTGAAAGACGGAACAGATGGATAAGAGCTGAATTATGAATCATTATAAGCTAGTAGATATTACGCAATTATTTTACTGTTAATTTTTGAATTATACTGTAGCAAATACAGGAATTGTATATTAACTTTTTAATTTTTAAAAACTGAAGGGTGACACTTAAAACCGTGTCCCGAAAGTGTGGGCGACGTTTATATCAGTGTCTCCAAAGGGGCGGGCGACGCTTAAATTCGTGTCCCCAAAGGGGTGGGCGACGCTTAAATTCGTGTCCCCAAAGAGGTGGGCGACGCTTAAATCGGTGTCCCCAAAGGGGTGGGCGACACTTAAAAAGATGTCATCAAATATTAAGTGACATTTTTTCAAAGTGTCACTAAAAGATGGCGACATCAATAGTTAGGAGACTTGTTTTTTGTTAGGCGACAGTGTAAAAAGTGTCACCTAAAGTTTGGCGACAGTTATTTAACTGTCACCTACCTGTGAAATAACTGTCACCAATGAGCAGTTTTTTTGTAGTGTGGAGAACGTTTCTCAAGCTACATAATCTGGTCTAGAAAAAAATTATCTCAATATGATAACTCTTTGCAACCAAGGGAAGGAGTATACCTAGGAAATTTAGTTGGGGAACCACAACACTCCCAATAAAGAAGCAGCATTAGAGTTATCCACTAGAAAAGGGGTTCAGAAAGTTCATAATTGAGCCTTTGAATAATCTTGGAGTTGAAGATGGTCAGTTTAGTTCACATTTCAATGATCCTTGTGATGGGTTTTAATACTGAGAGATGGAAAAATTCCATTATTTTGTTTGCCATCATAAGATTTTCCACATATTGAATATTGGTAATATCTAAAAGAAGAGGGAAGGGACTCGTCTAGAACATTATTAACGTGAAAGACACGAGTTTTGTGGTTCTAAACAAAAAGTGGTTGGGATGATCAAAACAACAATAGAGTTTCCTAGATTCCAATCCATGAGCAAAGTTGCATTTGTAGAAACAAAATTGGTTGGTTTTCTAGAATTGTTGAGTTCAATGACGTTTAAGTGTTTGAGGGCATCCTAGTCAAATCAGATTCATACCAAGCATGCGATATACCTGTATTGTCAATATTATTCAATTTGGTTATCGGCAACAGGTAAAAATCCTCAACCAAGCCTAGATCTTAAATAAATATCCCATTTTTTATATTTATCTTACTTGTTTAGTGTGGAGTGTAGTTGAAATAGATGAAATGAACATTTATTTTGTTAGTTAACACTAGTGGAAAAGATTACCAAGGCAGTGAGGTGGGACCAACAAGGTTTAACACGCACTTAGTTTGAAATAGACAATGCCAATATTCTCATAAAACGAATCCATACAACCCCTCAGCTTGATCTTGAAGTTGGATACAAGGCCATTCTGATCCAACCAAATTTTAAAGGTTCATGGATGTTGAAGTTGACTCTGAACCATAGTTGATTCATTGGGGTAATTGGACTATTAGGAAGTGGGTAAACAACTTCATCAAGTTCTCCAATCACGCGTCTAATTTCACTAAGAAGTTAGATGGTGTTTTGAATGTAAGACAAACCTTCAAAACTGACCCAAACATAACTTCTTTAAGAATGATACGTGAAAGTCATAACTTCCTTAAGAATAGGCTCATGAGACGGGACCGCTTATTTGAAAAGCTAACGTGCTTATTGTGTACATTGAGTTTAGTTGGGTATAACATAGTTGGAAAGGGAACATATATTTTTGGTAAAGAAAAGAAATTACTTAGATTTTCCTTTCATAGACAATAAGTAGAAAGTATTTCATAGATTACTCAAATCATCATAGATTACATTATTTTTTTCTCTAATTCACAAATCTTGAATAAATTCGATCATTGAGACCAACTTCAGCTATTGGAAAAGAAGAAAACATCCTAAGATGAATACTCACATGATCTATTCAAATGGTTTAAACTCCACTTTGACACGACAAAAAGTAAATGTTCTAGAATTAGAAGATATGATTCCTACGAAGATATGATGATGGTGGTGTAACTTATGTTGCTAAAAAGGACTCATGAAAGTTATGTCACATAAAAGTTTGGTTTTCTAAGATATGGGGTACTCAAAGTGTCACTTACATTTACCGCATATTATCCAGCTCGTGTTAGGTTCTAGTGGGGGAGAAGAAGTGAGCCTGGTAGCCTTTTGTTATGGTGGAGGATGGGCTTTAGATCCAACAATTGTCTAGGGGCCCATTTCTCACTCTTTCCGCGTATTCTCTATTAGATTTTTGTCTTGAACTTTCTCAAATAATGCATTGAAATTCATTACTTTTATATCTATTATTGGTTAAAAATAACATTCAAGTAAATGATGAGAAGAAGTACAATAACATTGCCATATTAAGCACATAAATGAATATTTCTTTATTTTGCATAATCCAACTATAATTGGATTTTTCATCAATGTAAATTAATACGTTTTTTATTTTTCAAACATAATTTGATGTATATTATTCCACATTATGGTTATCAATGAGACTTTATAAATCATTATGACTTTTGGTTAAACCATTCATTTATGAACTAAAGTTTTTGGTAAAAAGGACTTTGTTGTTTTGAAAATTTTGGAAAATAATCTCTGAGATGCTCAAGTGTAAGATTTTTTGCTCTCATTGGGTGGACTCATCATGTATACTAATGATATGACGGTTTTTATGGGGAGGTGTTTGCTCATGACGTAAATGTTTCATAACTTATTGTATCAACCATTGGAAATATCTGGTTATTTATAAGTGTAGAGTTTCTTCCTCGGTTACCAATTGTGTGTAAAAATAAAGTAAAAAAGCCTATTTATACTATTAAATTCGGACTTGTGCTATTTTATATGAATTAATCAAATATTGAATGGCCCAAGTCCACTTTTCAAGTCCAAATCTCGTAACTGTTGTACACCCTCCACTAAGGTTGTAACTTATTCAATTTAACTCTGAATTGACACATTAAACTTGCAAATTCTTCTTAACTCGATAAGGCACGAATCTTTTTCATAACTCAGAGGCTGAATTCATCTTTAAGTGACTCGAAATTAGCAATTACCATCAGCCTTCTAGATTTGCAGCTCAAATTTGTCAACTCCTCGGGATATTTCTTCTAGCTTTTGACTTCTTTACACGATCTAAGACTTCTATTCTTGATTCCTCTCCTTGCTAGTATTAGAAACCTACAAAATTTTCACTAAAACAAACCATTTTACGCGCAAAAGCTTAATAAATAAAAAATACTAAAATCTAAGGAGAGAAAATAAAATATAACATATTATCGCTAAAAGTCTATCGGATTAGTCAAATAATCACCAAATTTGATGTCTCTTAAAGGAATATAAATAGAACAAAAGACGAGACATCAAGACCCCAAACTCAAACCTTTGTCGTCCCGACAAAGTAAACAAAGGGTTAAGGTGAATGCAGAGATGCAGAAGCTAGTAACTACACCAAAAGCAACACTTAAAATAAATCTCATATATCAAACATTAGGAACTAATATACACATACATTAATCATACAAAATCAAACACAAATATATCAATCTTAAAATTAACTTCACAATACTAGAAGGTTACACTTGTACTTATCTCAATATGATGGCTATAGGGTGTTCCTCGATCGTTACTCGCTTTGAACGCTCCACTTAGCATATTCCATATTAACTTACCATGTACCTAGGAATCACGAGGACTTTATGGTTTTAACGTAGGCTTATGGACAGTGTTGTATGTAAATTTGGTAAATTTGAAGTGAGCTTTTGGCTCTCTCCTCACTTATCATCGACAACTGTCCACGAGCTTGAGTTTACACTCGAATAACGTTCTCACTCAACCCATTTGATGCACTAATTTCGCATCCCCAAGTTAACCCAATTTATCTAAGATGATTTTCAGAAACTTCCACTTTGTCGGATATTTTATTCATTCTTTATTTTTTTCCTTTTTCAAATTCTTTTCGTTTTCTCTTTTTTTTTTGTATAGAAGCAAACAGGGTTCCCGGTTTTGTGATAACCGGGTTCCCGGTTCTTACTGTATTAATTCTTTTTCGATTTTTTTTCAATCCCGGCAAAGGGTTACGAATAATATCATCATCTGAATTTCTGCCTCAGTACAAACACATACAATTCCCTCCCAATATAATTTCCCAAAAGATGGTCCCACCACCCAAAACTCAAGCTCGAGACAGGTCTCAGGATCGTGATCAAGTGCGGGTCATTTTGGAAATGCCTAACAACTAAGGGGATATGGGCATTTTACTAGTTACATGGTTCGTCTCTAGTTCATACCTAAGTGGGTTCTCTACTAATTTAGATATCACGTTCTACAAACCAAACATTTTCCTTAAGTACAAGTTTACTTCTTTTGCATTGTTTATTAATTCTTCCTATCCATTATCTATGTTTGCATGCAATTAAAGTGCGTTTTATACTAACTCCTAAAGTCCACTATTTACTATCATAGATTTATCAAAATCATGCTCAATGGGGATATTTAAAATCTTCTACAGTCAAACGCAACTCCTAATTAATTTTATTGAAAGCGATTAAAACAAATAACCCGTAAAACTTGGATGCGGCAACGAACCCCACCCCAAACTAAAAAATGAGTCATGTCCCCACGAATCGAAAAGACTCAAAGCAAATAAACTAATCTACACTAAATGATAAGGGATAGAAAACGCATCTTAAGCAGCGCGAGGCTGGTTATCAGTGTTGCATCTAAGGAGAGAGTCCTTCGTAAGTAAACCATAGGTGGCGTGTTGGATGGTGCTCACCCCAAGTAGCATATTTCTGAGAAGGTCTAACTCTTTTGTAACGTTTCCTAAAGTATCAATCATCTTATCTTGATTCTCTTACAACACCCGAATTTCATGTTCCAACTCATTGTCAGTACGTACCTTCTTCTTTGGTGGAGGAGCTCAAGGATTCTTTATCGGATGGGTTGCGTCATTGTGGGCGTTTTCAATGGAATTCAATGTCATTGCGGCTCCTTGTTCTGAAGGCTGGACCTCTTCGCTCCTACGCGGTACTTTTGCGTCTAGACACAAGGCAGTGCTGGTACAAGGAAACTTAAGGTTTTGCTGAACGGTTGGGATTTTCTCGAACTCCATCATAGTTTCATAAATTACACATGCAACATCAATCTATTAATTTTCAATAATACACTTAATGAAGATTACATGCGCCTTCTTCATTTCGGAAGTATGAGTAATACCAAAGAAGTTAGGGATTATGAACCGTGACCATACCTTAGCACAAGGTAACAAATAACTACTATAAACTTGCCCAGCATATCTCTCACCATTTGGAATAGGGCGTTTCCCATGAATTAAGACTTTGTCCCAAAGAGATTCCCAATCAAAAGATGGGTCATTAAGTGTTTCATAATAAGGACAAGGGCCAGTAAAGTTTGGAAATTTCAAAGTCTTGCGAATAAGCTCAGTTGAGAAGGGCAATACCTTTTTACGGACTATAATTGATTGTTTATTCGAAAAGGTCATTCCTTCATAAAAATCATGTACCAAGGTGGGGATAAAAGTGAGGTTTCACTGTCTCAATTCGGTCCACTCAAACTTATTACAAGGAATAGAATAACTCTCAAACTCGCTATTCATAATACCAGAGGGAAATCCTTTTTCATCACCAAACTTCAAATAATTAATTCTGTCACAAACCTGTTCAGGCCAACTCATGGCTACTTTCTTAGGTTTCTGTGCTATAGCTTTTCTGCGTGGAGCTCATGGTTCTGAAACGGGTTCATTAGGAAATTTTCACTTCAATCTCCTCTTCTTCATCAACCAAAGTAGGCTTAGTAGGAGTAGCCTTACTTGGGTTTTCTTTCCTATTCATAGCAGTCTTAACCTCTTCAATCTTGCGTTTAGGACCTGAATCTGGAATCTCAATAGCTCTCTCTTGTGTAGGACTAGGATTGTTTCTTGTTCTTGGATTATTTCTTGGATTATTTCTTCGAGTATAACTGAAAGAATCTGTCCTGTTTGTCATGGCTTCTCACCCCAAACTCAAAACTTCAAAAAGTCAAAAACTATAGAAAAGTTTCGAAATTTGATGTTTTGAGGATAGATGGAGGGAGATTATTGTGAGATATGAGATGGGTAAGGATGAATTTATGTGATTGGAGAGGTTTAGTGGTACAATTTATGTTTTGGATGAAGACGGAAATTTGAAGAAAAGTTGGGAATTTGTGATGTTTTGGAAAGATCTTGAGTTGATTAACTGTTTTTAGGGTGAAAGAGGGATGGATTTGATGATTAGAACCTGTTTTGATGATGTTTTCGGAGTGGTGGAAAGCTGAACACGGATGTGGAGGCTAACTTGAGAAAGAGGCTAAAGATATAGGGTTTTAGAAGCCAAAAACCGCCTAACACAGTGGAAAACCGAGTTCCCGGTTTTCATTGCTAGGTCGGCGAAATAAAATTACTAAATTCGATTTTTTTTTACCTGGACGTAGCCTCCTTGCGTCTGAGCACACACACTAGTCAGAGACTTGGAAGTCTCAGCTCTCGAAACCGGGTTCCCAGTTTGCGTCGATGGCGCGAGGTGCAGATCAACTAGACGCAACCCCTTGCATCTGAGCACACACAGGGGTTGGAGAGTTGGAGCCCCTACAGAGCCAAAACCGGGTTCCCGATCAGCTCAAAACCGGGTTCCCGGTTTTTGTCGCTAGCGCAAATCCCGACGCAGCTCCTTGCGTCTCCACTTACGCACTAGTCAGAATGTTGGGGTTCTTCAGCGCCGAAACTGGGTTCCCGGTTTGTGCGAAACCGGGTTCCCGGTTTTTCTCCTGGAATTCTACCAAAATTTTCACTTTGTCGATCTTTCAACCCCAAACTCATGACTTTTACACTCCTGAAATCATCAAAAAAACTACCCTTTATCATTTCTTAAAAATAAACACTAATCAACAACAATTACTATAATTTATACTAATAAATTAAACTAATATACAATGAATTGGCTTTTGTTTAACGTCGTTAAGCTCGACGTGTTACCTCTCGCTTCTAAGGAGCTTCAAGGAGGTACATGACCTGTCCGGGATGTGCATCTTCTGCACGATTGATATCCTAACCTCCATGATAAATATTCAATCGATGACCATTCACCATGAAGGTGCGGTGCTCGATTGGATGTTCAATATCTATAGCTCCATGAGCCGTGACTTTGGTCACAACATAAGGACCAGACCATTTCGATCTCAACTTACCCGGACAATTACTGAACTTGGAGTTGTATTTAAGGACCCTATGCCAACTTCAAACTTCTTCACACGAATGCGATTATCATGCCACCTATTAGTGTTTTCTTTGTAGAGTTTAGCATTCTCATAAGCATGTAATCGAAACTCATCAAGTTCAATCAACTTCATCATACGATTCTCACCGGCTAATGTAGGATCTAGATTTAACTGCGCTATAGCCCAATAGGCACCTAATTCAAGTTCAAGAGATAAGTGACAAGCCTTACCATAAACCATACGATACGGAGATGCACCGACGGGAGTTTTGAAGGCAGTACGATAAGCCCACAATGCATCATCTAACTTTGTTGACTAATTTTTTCTTGTGGGGCCAACAGTCTTCTCTAGAATAGATTTGACCTCTCGATTAGAGACCTCAGATTGACCATTGGCTTGTGGATGATAAGCGGTAGATACACGATGTCTTATCCCATGCTTCTCTAGAACTGTCTTCAAATACTTGTTCACAAAGTGTGAACCTCCATCACTGATAATAACTCGAGGTGTACCATGTCTAGTGAAGATATGAGATTTCAAAAAATTAATTACTACTCGCGAATCGTTTGTTGGTAGAGCTACAGCCTCTACCCATTTAGACGCGTAATCAACTGCTAAAAGGATGTATTGATTTTCATTGGATGGTAGAAAGGGACCCATGAAATCAATACCCCAAACATCAAATATTTCTACCTCAAGAACGTTGTTACGTGACATCTCATCCCTCTTGGATATATTGCCAGTAAACTGGCATCTATGACATTTCTTCACGTACTCATGACAATCCTTATGTAATGTAGGCCAATAAAAACCAGATTGTAATACCTTAGCAGCTGTGCGGTTGCCTTTAAAATGTCCTCCATAGGGTGAATCGTGACAACCTGCAACTACTGAATACATCTCACTCTCAGGTATGCATCTCCTTAACATTTGGTCACCACATACTTTGTAGAGGATAGGATCCTCCCAAAAGAATTGTTTAACACGACTGATTAATCTCTTCATGTCTTGTGAAGTAGCCCCTTCAAGAAAAGAACCACTCACCACAAGATTTGCAATATCTGCATACTAAGGAGCTCCATTGTAAATAGAAAATAAACTCTGATCTGGGAACTCCTCTCTAACTAGCTCAGTACTACTATTCAATTCACAACCTTCAACACGAGACAAATGATCTGCAACTTGATTATCACAACCCTTTAGATCTCGAATCTCTAAATCAAACTCTTGAAGTAATAAAACCCATCTGATTAACCGTGGCTTATCATCTTTCTTCTCCATGAGGTACTTAATAGCGGAATGATCGGTAAATACGACAATTCTCGCCCCAAGAAGATAGGAACAAAATTTGTCAAAGGCATAAACAACCGCTAAAAGTTCCTTCTCAGTCACTGTATAATTAATCTTAGCACTAGTGAAGGTCTTACTCGCATAATAGATAGAGTGAAATACCTTATTCTTTCTTTGACCCAACACAGCACCCATAGCTAAATCACTAGCATCACACATAACTTCAAATGGAATCTTCCAATCAGGAGGTAATACAATAGGCGCAGTGATAAGCTTTTCCTTCAACTCTTGAAATGCCTTCATGCAAGCTTCATTAAAAAGGAATTTGGTGTCTTTTTCGAGTAAGTTACACAAAGGTTTTGTAATCTTTGAAAAATCTTAGATGAAACGGCGATAAAATCCAGCATGGCCTAAAAAACTTCTTACCCCTTTTACAGAAATGGGAGGGGGAAGATTTTTTATTACCTCAATCTTAGCACGATCAACTTCTAAGCCTGCACTTGAAACCTTGTGACCCAACACTATACCTTCACGAACCATAAAATGGCACTTTTCCCAGTTTAACACCAAATCTGTTTCCTTGCATCTAATTAACACCTTCTCCGTGTTCTGTAAACACCATCAAAGTTATCACCAAACACAGAAAAGTCATCCATATATACCTCAAGGAAATTATCGATCATATCCCAGAAAATTTCCATCATACATCTTTGAAAGTAGCAGGTGCATTACACAATCCAGATGGCATCTTCCGATAGGAAAAGGTACCAAAAGGACATGTAAAGGTGGTTTTGTGTTGGTCAGCTGGAGCTACATAGATTTGATTGTACCCTGAATAACCATCCAAAAAGCAATAATACTACCTACCAGCCACTTTATCTAACATCTGATCTATGAAAGGAAGAGGGAAGCGGTCTTTTCTAGTCGCGTTGTTCAACTTACGATAATCCATATACACCCTCCAACCAACAAGAGTTCTCATGGAAATGGCTTCATTCTGAGCATTTAGGACGATAGTCATACCTCCCTTCTTTGGTACGCATTGAACTGGACTTACCCACTCACTACTAGCTATGGGATAAATGATTCCCGCATCTAGTAGCTTAATGACTTATTTCTTCACCACTTCTTTCATTGCTGACATTAGTCTCCTTTGGCCTTCAACTGAGCGTGCACTATCATCTTCAAGAATGATTTTGTGTTGGAAATAGGAAGGACTAATACCTTTGATGTCAGCAATAGTCCAACCAATCGCCTCTTTATTCGCTCTTAGTACATGCAGCAGTTTATCTTCTTGAGGACCTGTTAAATTTGCTGAAACAATAACTAGTTAAAGTTTCATTAGTACCAAATACACATACCTCAAGTGTACAGGCAATGGTTTTTCTTCTAACTTCGGAGGAGATTCAATGTATGGTTTATTTCTAATGACCATCTCCCCAGGTTTTCTCACAGGTTCATAGGCAGGACGCCTATATTTTGGATTCTAAGAATTAAGAGCTGCCACTGTTTCGGCAAGCTCTTCCATCATCTTAGGTATGTTAAGTGTCAAAGCAGCCTGCAAGATATCACCATAATTAAAACACTCAAATACCTCTTGTGTGGCATGTTCTGATATATCCATTCGGAAGCAATCTCTAGGAACATCTGGGAACTTCATAGCTCTGAACATATTGAACTTTACCTCCTCGTCTTGGATTCTCGTGGTTAATTCTTGGTGGTTCCTTGTGTGTTCTAAAAATAATGTAATAAAGATAAGAGGAACCACAACTGCAAGTGTACAGTTGTCCCAAGTAATATATGTGATAACAGATTCGTTCGCATGGACGGATTGGTTTGACTCTAAAGCTTATCAAATAGCGATTAATTGCAAGTAAAAGCAAGTAAATGATTTTATAGTTGTTTGTTTGGTTTTCTATTACTAATGCAAATAATTAAAATATTAAAGAGATCAAAGTAAAATGCAAATACTAAGCTAGACGCAAGAAAAGTAAAATGTGTAAACGCAATAAAGAGGAGTAGAACTTGAGTAACGCCAGGGTTTCACCTAAATATATTCATTCAATGTCTTGTTCAAGGGTCAAATCGGTAATTACTAATAGTCGGGATTCGGGATTCACCTTACCCCCGTCAGGGTGTACTAAAAAACTATTCTTAGGTGCTACAAACCCCGTCAGGGTGATTATAGTCTACCTTCGAATGTTTAAGTTTTATTTACCCAATTGGCTATAGGATTAATTAAGCATGTCAAGGTCAATAATTTCTATCCTACATTTATTACCTAGTTCTGTAACTAAACCCACCGTCAAGGTGATTCATATGTCACTTTATGAAATAGCCTAGTTACTAATTCCTATTATCAATTGATCATGTCAATAACAGTAAATAAATGCAAAGTAATAAAAATTACCAATTATCCAATTCGATTTCAATTAAAAAAATTCCCAAAAGCAAAAACTTTGAATAGAATAAATTTGGGCTTAACCCATTAATGCGTTCTCAAGTACTAATTAAATTTAGCTCATACTGATATTAAAAATTAAATTAAAACAGAAAGAATTCATGTTCTTTAATTATAGAAATAAAAGATGGAACCTAATTACGAATTGGGTTTGGCTGTGATTTGGAGAAGATGACTTTCTCCAACTCTTAGCTTTCTCCTTTTCCTTGCTTCTGACTTTCTCTCTGGACACTCTCTTTTAAGGATGATTTAAATTAAAAAAAATAAATGAGAGGTGCTGAATAATGAGGTCTAAAGGCCAATTTATAGTGCTAAAATCGGACTAGGGCTTTTACTTAGGTTAATTAGTCAAATATTAAAAAGCCCAAGTCCATAATTTAAGTCCAAATCCCGTAACTGTTGTACACGCTTCACTAAAACGGGTGTAACTTGCTCATTTCAACTCGGAATTGATCCATTAAACTTGTTAAATCTTCATAACTCAATAAGGAATCTAATCTCTTCACAACTGAGATGCTGAATCCTCGTCTATATGGCTCAAAATCAGCAATCTTCAACAGCCTTCCAGATTTGCAGTTTCCTAAATCAACTCTTCAGAATATTTCTTCACGCCTTTGACTTCTTTACACGATCTATGACTTTAATCCACGATTCCTCTCCTTGCTAGTATTCCAAATCTACAAACTTTTCACAAAAAACAAACCACATTACACGCAAAAGCTTAATAAATCCAAAAATACTAATTTCCAAGGAGTGAAATTAAAATATAGCAAATAATCATTAAAAGTCTATCATATTAGTTCATAATTCACCTAATTTGATGTATCCTAAGCATATAAATATAGAACGAAAAGGCAGACATCAAGACCCCAAACTCAAACCTTTGTCGTCCCGACAAAGTAAAATAAAAACTATGGTCTTAAGGTGAATTGCAGAGAATATAGAAGCTAGCAAATAAAACCAAAGCAACACTTTAAACAAACCTCATATAGCAAACATTAGAAATTAATATACACATACACTAATCATGCAAAAATCAAACACAAATAATATCAATCATAAAATTAAAGTCGCAATGCTAGAAGGTTACACTTGTACTTATCTCAGTATGATGGCTATAGGGTGTTCATTGATCCTCACTCGCTTTGAACGCTCCACTTAGCATACTCCCTATTAGCTGAATTACAAACTCACTATGTACCTAGGAATCACGAGATCTTTATAGTTTTAGCATAGGCTTAGGGAAGGTGTGATATATAAATTTGGTAAATTTGAAGTGAGCTTTTGGCTCTCTCCTCACTTACCATCAACAACTGTCCACGAGCTTGAGTTTACACTCATATAATGTTCCCACTCAACCCATTTGACGCGCTTGTGTAGCGTCCCCATGTCAACCCAATACATAATAAGATGATTTTCAGAAATTTCCACTTTGCCGGTTTATTTTATTCTTTCTTTCTTTTTATTTTTATTTATCTTTTTCATTTCTTTTCTCTTTTTTCACTTTTTTTTTCTTCTTTTTTTTCTTTTCTTTTCAATCCCGGCAAAGGGTTACAAATAATAATATCATCTGAATTTTTGTGCCTCAATACAAACACATAAGTTCCCACCCAATGAAGTTTCCCATAAATGGACCCACCACCCCAAACTCAAGCTCGAGACAGGTTCAGGATCGTGATTCAAGTGCGGGTCATATGGTCATGCCTACTAATCTAAGGGGATATGGGCTTATATTGTGGCGATAAAAGAAAGGCTTATGGCTCGAAATTGGGCTAAGACAGATATAATTAATACAAGGGATAGAAGGCTAAAAAAGCTTCAAATGGCTAACAAATGGCAAAGTACATCTGCTCTTTGGTCCCTCCTTGAGTTATATACGAATCGCAAATTTGCATGAACTTCTGAACTCCACGAATAGGGTCTTCTCCAGGTACTCCACGAAAGTTTCCGAAATTTTGAAATTGGGATAGCATACCAAGATCGGGTCTATAACGTGCAACATTGATATTTGCAGGACCAATACCGAGAGCAGGAGCGCGATAGGGAGCTTGCTTTGGACCATTTACGAACCATGGATCATAATACATAGGGTGTTGAGCTTGTTGCATAGGCGGATGCTTTTGTTGATTGTTGAAAACTGGATTAGGAATGATTGGGGGATTCGGAATGATTGGCGGTACTAGTGGTTGGCCATTTTCATCCAACTGAACGCCAAGATCTTCATCGTGATGAATGTTCAAATCCTCCATTTCTCTTTCTCTCTTTGCCTGTTCTCTAGCTTCTTTTTATCTTCTGTTTCTTTCTCGAACTAACCTCTCAGGGCTTGAGTACATGCACCAAACATGTAAGACCTGAGAAAGAACAAAGACAAAGAAAAGTGTAAAACTTAAAATAAAAATTAAAAATGCAATTAAAACACTAAAGGATAAACACCGGGGTCACATGCTACGGTCCCCGGCAGCGGCGCCAAAAACTTGGTGGGTCCTTGTGTGTTATAAAATAATGCGGATAAAGTAGAGGAACCAATAAATGCAAGTGTACATTTGTCCCAAGTAATATACGATAAACAAGTTCGTTCTCAGGGACGGAATAGGTTGACTTTAATGTGATCAAATAGTGGAATAATTGCAAATACGAAAAAGTAAAATATATAATGTTTGTTGGGGTTTTTGATTAACAACTTAAATGTAAACGTAATTTAAATGCTAAATTAAACTAGAATGGAAATAACACAAGTAATTGAGGTAGACGCGAGAGAACGGTAGTACTTGAGTCACGCTAGGGTTTCACCGCAAACTTTCCTAATCAATGTTATCTTTTAAGGGTTGATTTAATATTATTACGCTAGTCGGAATTCTAAAATCTCTTCTCCCCCGTCAGGGTGGACCGAAAAGCTCTCCTACGGTCTTCTAAACCTCGTTAGGGTGATTAAAACCACTTTCGGATGATTAAAACTTACCACTTTGGCTATTGGCTAGTCAAGTCTGTCAAGGACATTAGCTGATACCAACGGCAAATACCTAGTTCTATACCCAAACCCCCGTCAAGGTGATCCATACGCCACTATATGGAATAGCCTAGGTACTAAAACTTATCCCTAGTTCATGACTCTAAGTATAATAAATAAGAATAAAGTAAAATCCAACGTAAAATAAAAACTCAAATTAAATTATTCAATCCCAAAACGGAAAAACACTAATTATTCAAGAATGTGTTCAACCTATGTTGCGATTCTCAAGTACAATAAAAACTTAGCTCATAATTGAAATTAAAACAAAAGAAATAAAAATAAGGGAATTCATGTTTAACAGAAAGAGAACAAAATAAAAAACCTAATTAGGATGTTGGATTTGACTGTTGATTTGGAGATGTTAAAGTCTCCAGTTTTTGGCTTCTTCCTTCTTCTTTCTGTCTTTTCCTCTGACGCTCTGACTTTGTAGAAAATGAATTGCGTGTAAAAATAAAGTCAAAAAGCCTATTTATACTATTAAATTCGTATTTGGGCTATTTTAAATGAATTAATTAAATATTGAATGACCCAAGTCCACTTTTCAAGTCCAAATCCCGTAACAGTTGTACACCCTCCACTAAAACGACTGTAACTTTCTCAATTTAACTCTGAATTGACTCATTCAAATTGCTAATTCTTCGTAACTCGATAAGGCACAAATCATCTTCACAACGCAGAGGCTGAATTCATCTTTAAGTGGCTCGAAATCAGCAATTACCATCAGCCTTTCCGATTTGCAGCTCAAATTTTTCAACTCCTCGGGATATTTCTTCTAGCTTTTGACTTCTTTACACGATCTAAGACTTCTATTCTTGATTCCTCTCCTTGCTAGTATTAGAACATACAAACTTTTCTCTAAAACAAACTATTTTACGCACAAAAGCTTAATAAATCAAAAATACTAAAATCTAAGGAGAGAAAATAAAATATAACATATTATCGCTAAAAGTCTATCTGATTAGTCAAATAATCACCAAATTTGATATCTCCTAAAGGCATATAAATAGAACAAAAGAGGAGACATCAAGCCCATTTCTCACTCTTTCCACGTATTCTCTACTATATTTTTGTCTCGAATTTCCTCAAATAATGCATTGAAATTCATTACTTTTATATCTATTATTGGTAAAAAATAGCATTCAAGTAAATGATGAGAAGAAGTACAATAACATTGCCATATTAAGCACATAAATGAAAATTTATTTATTTTGCATAATTCAAACTATAATTGGTTTTTTCATCAATGTAAATTAATGCATTTTTTATTTTTCAAAAAATTATTTGATGTATATTATTCCACATTATGGTTATTAATGAGACTTTATAAATCATTATGAATTTTGGTTAAAACATTCATTTATGAACTAAATTTTTTGCTAAAAAGGACTTTGTTGTTTTGAAAATTTTGGAAAATAACCTCTGAGATGCTCAAGTGTAAGAATACTTGCTTCATTGGGTGGAGTCATCATGTATACTAATGATAGGGCGGTTTTGATGGGGAGGTGTTTGCTCGTGACGTAAATGTTCCATAACATATTGTATCAACCATTGGAAATATCTAGTTATTTCT
Source organism: Nemophila menziesii (assembly GCA_029959085.1). Taxonomy (NCBI): domain Eukaryota; kingdom Viridiplantae; phylum Streptophyta; class Magnoliopsida; order Boraginales; family Hydrophyllaceae; genus Nemophila; species Nemophila menziesii. Next base: position 1,735,792 of record JARWIR010000048.1, on the reverse strand, counting down.
ATGTGTATAGTTTCTTCCTCGGTTACCAAGTCATTGGTGGATACTAGTGATTCTCCTAGGGCAGTGGTATGTTGTTGCTTGGTGGTGACATGTTGTTCAAGTCGCCTATCTAGTTACCCCATTTTCGCTACAAAGAGTCAATCCTCCATCTCAAAATTTGGTATAACTAATGAAAGTGCTTCCAATTTGGTTTTCCTTTGTAAACCTTATTCCGATCTTAATTCATAGGTGGTTTTCGTAAGTCCTAGAAGGGGAGGGGTTGAATAGGACACTAATAAGTATGTCTACTAAGTAAAACTTTTTTGAAAATATTATAAGCTTGGAAAAAAGTTGAGGAAATTTGTCAAACAATTAAGGGAATATTCAAAGATGACACTAGAGATGATAATATAAGTTATGCAAGAATGTAAAGATAATAAGTAAAAGTGTATGGATAAAAATTACACAATGATTTGAAATAGTTCGGTATCTCTACATCCACTACCTAGAGTTTTCCTTATATTTTCAAGATTCTTTTCCACTAAGCTCAATAAATCTTAGAGTTGAGTTACAATGCAATACATGGGACTTTTCATGGTTATGTCACAAACCGGATGAGGACTTTTTTGGTGATGTCACAATGCAAACTTAAATGACTCAAGATAACTCTATTGTTCAGTTTCCACACAAGTTACCACTTCCAAAGGAAGCCTGCTATTCTTCAAAGAGATAAAACCCCTCTTCTATAAACTCTAATTAATACAAGTTCTATTGTAGAGGAAGAATATTGAAGTGTAGCTTTAAGTGAAAACATTGTTGCAATTAGAACATTTATGGAGTTTCATTGGACATGACTCCACCTCACATAATGCATAGAATAATTTTACCTTTCTTACCAAGTGAGAGCAACATTTGTTATTCTTCCCTTCTTTCTTTAACAAAAAGAGCTAGACATATATAAAAAATATAACAATAAAAGCGTAATAACCTATAGAACCCACAAGATGCTAATGCTAATCATACATCTAATAATTTCAAATTGATCTTGTGGGAGAGTTTCTGTGAAGATATCGACTAGTTGGTTGGCAGAATCTACGAATTCTAACACAATTTCAAGGGAAAACCTATGAATTAACTACTAACACTAGTATTCTTTCTATCTATTCTACATCTGACATAATCATAATCGTTGTAACTAACAAGTTTAAGAACATGATTTAGAAAACTAGGATCCTCAAATCCTGCAAGTTATTTCACATAAACCTCCCTATCAATAAAACCATATAGAAAAGCACTTCTAATATCCATTTGATATAATTTGAAATACATGCAATAACAAAAATCAAGTAGCATACGAACAAATTCTAATCTAGCTACAGGAGCATAAGTTTCATCAAAATCAAACCATCCTCTTGGCTATACCCTTGATCACAAGACAATCTTTGTTCCTAGTAAAATTTTGAAATCATCAAGCTTGTTGCAAAATACACATTGTGTTCCAATTATTGTATGATCAGCGGAGTTTTCAACTAGATTTCATACTTGGATTCTTTCAAATTGATTTATCTCTTCATGCATAACACTAAACCAATAATCATCAAGTAATTCTTCTTTAATACTCTCAGGTTAACTAAAACAAGAAAGTAGAGTGATCACACATTACGTTAAGAATTGAACGTGTTCTTTCCCCTTTACTTGGATCACCAAGTATTAATTCATTTGAGAGTCCTCTAACAGTTTCCCAACTTCTAGGAGGCTCCTTGGAAATTCATTAGTTCTTATCTTCTACATCACAATTTTAGAATCAACTTGAGGTTATGGGGTGGTAGGTTGAACTTCTTCTTCTAGTTGATGGCATGTGGGATATTCAATTAAATATTCTTCATTCCTTTCGAAGGGATTTGTTTCGTCAAAGTTCGCATGCATAGATTTTTATGCGACACTTGTACGTTTGTTGAATGCAGGATATGCTATGATTTGGAAAGAGAAGCCAAGGAAATATTCGTTCATCGGATTATGTATCAAATTTTGACAAATGATCTCTAGTGTTAAGAATAGAACATTTACACCCAAAGACACAAAGATATGAGATACGAGAGAGTCTCCCATTCCAAATTTCATTAGGTTTTATTGAAATGATATTTCTCATCAAATTCGATTCCAAACATGACAAGATATATTGACAACTTCACCCCAAATGTATGTAGGCAAGCTATGTTATTTCAACATTGTCCTATCCATTTCATGTAAGTTTTGTTTCTTCCTTTCTACAACCATTTAGTTCTTAGGGATTTCTATGATTCAAAAAGTTGTGTTCAATCCCAAACTCATCACAAAATCCCATGAAAGGAGAGTTCACAAAATTAGTACCATTGTCACTATAGATGCAAGTGAAGGAATACACTTTTTCAATATGAATACGTTTGCAAAATTTGAAAAGCGTTATATGCAAGAATTTTCGAAGCTAAAAATAAAAACCATGTGTAACTCGTATAGTCATAAAATATTACAAATACATATTTGGATATCCGTCTCTAGTCACGTCCATTGGACTGAAGAGATTCATGTGTTGTATTTGAAGATCTTTGGAGGTCACAACTCGGTTAAAAGATTTAAAAGGTGTTTTATGTTGTTTACAGAGTTGACACACATCACACAATTTATCTTTTCAAATTTTTAGCTTAGGTAACCCTATGGAAAGATCTTTCCTATAAATATTTGCAACAAAATCCAAACTAAACTTACTAAGGCGCCTTTGCTATAACGCAGGGTTATCTTTACAAACCGATAAGCAAGTAACACTTTGACAAATAAGGTTTTTGAAATTTAATTTGTAGACATCCTCTACTCTATTTTCACTAAAAAAAACCTTTTTTTTGTCGATTTTTTAAATGAAAACGTTTGGAGGATCCAAATTTTACTATATAACTATCATCACAATATTGACTAATGCTAAGAAGGTTACAAGAAAGATCATAAAAAAGCACATTTTTTATTAGAATATAGTCCATTATACTAACAGTTGCTTTTGCCAAAAACTTCTCCTCTTATGTCATAAAAAAATAGTTACTTTCCACGACTTCATTATTTCATTGTAAGCTTGTTAGAAGAGTAATTTATTTCACGTCATATGTCTAGAGCGTCAATTGTCAAGTACCCAATATTCTTTTATCGTTGTACATTTCCTACAAAAAACAAAAATTAGATTTTAGGTTCGCAAGTTGAGTTCGTGGGTGCTAGTGGTAGCATTCCTCTTTAAAATTCTTTTGATCCTTTTCCATAAGATAATTAGGTTTCCATATTCAAGTTGCTTATGAAATTCACAATCAACCACATCATGACCAGCCCGTTCACAATAGGTACAAGAGATCACATTAGATTTTGATATCAGCAAGGTAGAAGAGGATGCCGCATTTGATGGTCTTAAAAAATCTATTTTAGAGGACTTTTGTTTAACAAAGGGATCAAAACCCACACCATCTTTTTTTAAGAATAAAATTTGGATTCCAAACATTAAATCAATGTTTTTTTTTGCCTTCTGTAAATTTCAAAATAGTTTCTTCTAAATCTTTTACTTATTTCCAAAAGGTAAGAGTTTTCTTAAAAATGAAATAAATATAATCCTCAAGCTTATAATTGTTTCTCAAAGAAGTTTGTAAAAGGTTTTCAAATTCTTGGTTTAATTTTTAAAGCTTTTTTAAATATCTGGTCAAAATTTTGTTGGTTTTGAGAGAGTTTTTGTAATCAAGCATGAGTGAATCATAAAAAATTTCAATATCATCATATAAATCATCTTAATATAAACAAAAGTTAGAGTTAGAGTTTACCTCATCATTATCTTCTTTTCTGGTGGTCATGAAAGCAAGATAATTGGCCACATGATTATCCTCTTCTTTATCATTTGAAATTTCATCATCTCATGTTGCATTGAGTGCCTTATTTGAATTTTCTTTGAGGATCTTGGAGTAATCGCGTTTGATGTGGCCACTCTTATGATAACCGTAGCAAGTTAGCTCACCCTTCTTGAGATTTTTAGCATAGTTCTTATATGATTTGCTTGAAGCACTAGAATCTACATATCTTTTAGCTCTCATATGCTACTTAGAATACATGGAAACAACTTCATCATCGCTTGGAACTTCAATTTTGGATTATATCTCAAAAACTTTTTCCCTCTTTCAAGTTTGAGCATAAAAGGCAAGAAATTTCTTGACAATTTGTTTTTCTTCTTCTCTTAGTTTCTCTTAATAAAGAGTTATTTATTCTATCATGAATTTGCAAATGAGTCCATGAGTAGACATTGTAGCTAACTTGTTTTCTTCTATGGTAGAAACCTCTTTTGGCTTGTATACTTTTGGAGCAGCATTCAAAATATTTTTACAAAGCTATTGGTTTGGATAAGTTTTTCCATAACATCCGAGATTGTTGAAAATTGCAGTGAATCTTTGATGCATATATTTCAAGGTCTCTCCAACCTTCATCTTGAACATAGCATACTAAGTAATGTATAAACCAATGTTTGGTTCTTTGACAACAACAATTCCTTTTAAAATAACTTCAAAGATTCCCAAATCTTGAAAGCCAAATCATATTATTAACCCGACTATAATCTTGCTCAAATAAACCACAAATCAAGGTGTTTAAAGCTCTAGAAGTTTTTGAAAGCTTGAGCTTGTAATCTTTAGTGATTTTTTCTTAAGTATTTGATATATTGGTGATCATGGTTTGTCTGACATCGTTCTCGAAATCCTAATAAGAAAGAAAGGATCCATCACAACTGATTTCCCATAGCTCATATTCAAAACATTTAGTGGTGTAGCTTCGATGTGAGTTAATGTCTCCGAGTCCAAAGTGGCTCTCCTATGTAACAAAAAAACATTTAAGATGTATCTCAATTCTCTTATTCCAATAGTTATAGTCCGTACCTACATTGAGAGGGGTCTCTAGTAGTAGATAAACCTTACGAATTATTAGCTTCCATGTCTTAAACTCAAATACAAATAAGTACCATAATATAGTTACACACTAATACCACTTGCAAGTCCTAGATGGGTGGGTGAATAGGGCATTAATGAATGTATCTACTAATTATAAACTTTCTTGAAGAAAATATAAGTTTGAAAAATATTTGAGGAAATTTGTCACACTTAAGGGGATATTCAAAGAGGATACTAGAGATGATAATATAGGTTATGCAAGAATGTAAAGACAATAATTAGAAGTGTAGGGATATAAATCACACAACGATTTAAAGTGGTTTGGTTTCTCTATATCCACTACTTAGGGTTTCGCTTAAGATTCTCAAACTTCTTTTCCACTAAGCTTAATAACTCTTAAAGGTGATTTTAAAACCAACGTGATACTTTTAATGATAATGTCACAACCCTAAATTCAATGAAACAAGCCAAATCCATTGTGAAATTTTCACACAAGTTACCACTTCTTAAGGATGCCTTATCTTTTTCAAAGAAATAAACACCCTTCTTTTCTAAACTCTAATGAATCCAAGTTCTAGTTTAGAGGAAGAATATTGTAGTGTATCTTTAAGTGATTCGCAAGATAAAATAAATGCTCCTTGATGAGCTGGTATAAAAATTATTATATTAAGACTTGAATGGTGATGTGAAATGAGGATTGAATGCTGAGAATAATGTTTAGTGTTTGAAATCAAAGCTTGATAATAGTAGTAGTAGTTAAAGGATACTAACGTGTGTTAAATGCTATCTTCAATGGTGTATATATAGCCTTTGATAAAGCTCACTTGGTTAGAAATCCGTTTTTGTTTTTCTTCACAAAACAAGATGTTGTTTTGTAAAGATCAAGATACTGTTTTTTATGAATAATACAATTTATCCGTTGCGCATTTAATGATTTAAGGACCAGAAATCCAATGTCTTATTCTATGAAAACATGATGATATTTTTTAGCTTAAAACAGGATCTCATTTTGGATCGGGGTTTCAGTTGAGGAGGTGCAAGGTTTCCGAGTCACACTGTAACTTTTGGCACAAAAATAATTTTCATATTATTGACAATTTGGCATAACAACAAATTTAACAATTATTTTGATGCACAAATGATAAAGTGTAAAACACAATTTTTTTTATAAATGAATTTTTAAGACTATTTGTACTTACATTAAAAATCCAATTATCAACACATAAAAAAATATATCCAAAAATCATTTTGTAGAGATAAGATCTTGTGAAAGCATGAGTAGAAAAACTTAAGTGCAAATGTTTTGAACATGGGATGAATTTTAAAAGTTATTTTGAGAGGGTTTGAGTATACATAAAAGTGGGATAAATATTAGAAGTAATTTGTCACATTAAAACTTATTTAGGCGAGGTTGAAAAGGCTTTTTGCCAACATTATCTCAATCGTTCTGTAAATTCTGCTCACATAGACGGTGCATATCGATAGAGTGTATAACCTGTCCAACACAAACACACAAAATGCAGAAATTTAATACTTCTCTTGAATGTTTCTCAAGCATAATCTATCTTCTACCAAGATTGGTGACTCGAAATCTAACTAAGTTCAAGACTAGAAGGAGGTGTGCTTCCGGATGGCACTCCGACAGTCTTGTCAATATTCGGTCGAGGACTGAAGAGAATATTTATGGACTAGGTTTGAATGTAATATGAACATTGTAAGACGATCAAAGATAACTCTGTAAACTTATATCGTATGTATTTATATATATAATAAAATCCCAATATACCAAGTTGGGATTTTGTTGTATCCTATAGAGGGGACCCCGTTAAACTAAATCCTTAAGCGTATATAGGAGCAAGGTGAGACTCCTCGTGCCTTGATTAGAAGCCTCTTTAGACTTCACTATTTTAGAATTCGGGGGTCAGAGATACATTAGAGGACAAGGAATTATGTCATGATTAGCGTATATTTGCTGAGCTTATCATATATCAAGACATAATTTCCAACTTCTACCACTATTATCCCTATTTAAATGTTAGTATTTATAATTTTATTAAATATTTAAGATATCAAGATATAATTCCTTGATAAGAAGCCTCTTTAGACTTGAATATTTTAGAATTTGGGGATCGGAGATACATCAGAGGACAAGGCGTTAGTATCATGCTTGTCATATATTGGCCGAGCCTATCATATATCAAGACATAATATCAAACTTTTACCACTATTATCCCTATTTAAATGTTAGAATTTATAATTTCAATAGATATTTAAGATATCAAGATACTTTATGAGGGATATTAATAATTACATTTCTCAATTTGTTTGAAAAACTAAGTGGATGATCTTATAGAAACAAAGGAGTAATTAATTTATAACTTTCCTGTATTACAACATCTCTACGGGTATGCACAAAATAATCTTATGAGTGGTTCAACCACTATGATCCACCCCTTAGTAGTCTTATGGGTAATTCAACCACTCTGATCCCTAGTAATTAGGCATTATAACATGTCTAGGTGATCTATAAATTGTACCAAGCTCACTACCAAATCTAGTGATTCCTTTTTCAACCAATTATCATTGATTTAATTATGTTTAAACTAAGAAAAATGTTAAGAAGTAGATCATGGTTGGTAAGGAAACCCATTACTTCTTACAAAGGAAAGAAATATTTAAAATGAAATTGTCGTTCAAAACAATATATAGAAAATACATCATAAATTACTCAAATAAAATTTCTTCTTGTTACATTATTATATTTTTTCTAATATAAATATGTTAAACATATTATTCTCATTAAGAAAAGTTTAGGTATTTCAAAAGAAGTAAATATCCTGAATACTAATGTGAATTATTCAAGGGACTCAAACTTCACTTTGACACACTTTGCAACAGATATTCCGATAGAAGGAGACCTTGATGTTGAAGCCTTAGTAAAAGTCCTGCGAAGATGTGGTGGTGGTAGAGGCACCTCTGTTGCCGAGAAAGATCCTTGGCACTTGTATCACTTAAGATTTTGTTTCACGAAGATATGAGGGTACTCGAACATCCACTTGCATTTACTGCATGTAGTCCCGAATGTGTTTGGTTTTGGTGGGGAAGAAGTGAGCACGGGAGCTTTAGGTGGTGGTGGAGGACTGACCCGGATCCGCCAACTGTTGAAGGGCCTGTTTCACTCTCTTTTTGATTCTTCTCTGCTAGTTGCTTGTCGTGAACTTCCTTAAATATTACATTCAAGTCCATTATTTTTATTCTTAGAATTAGTAGAAAAAAATAACGTTCAAGTAAATGATGAGAAGCTCGATATCATTGCCAGTTTCAACGATAACAAAAATAATAAAATAACACAGATACAAGCATGCAAATAAAAAGGGTTGTATTGATTTTTTACTTATGTTGAGTAGGAAAATGCGTTGATATTGGTGTCAGTCCCGAATGATTTTGCATTGCTTTTATTGGTCAAGTTATAACTTATTTTAGAGACCTCTTCTTTTTATTCATTAACACTCCAACTATATTTAGTCTTTTAATCAATATAATTTAATGCGAAAATTCTTTTTGAAAAATAATTAATATATATTATTTCACCTTTTGGTTATAAATGTGGTCAAAACTTTTTTTTATTTAATGAAATCCATACCAGAATTGGTCTTTCACCAATGTAATTTAATTTACTTTAATTTTTTAGAAATTACTTTAATGTATATTATTTTAAATTGTGGTTACAAATAGGATTATATATATGTTTAAATTTTGGCTAAATCCTTCTTTTACGAATTAAAGTTTTTGCTAAAAAGGATTTTATAGTCTTGGAAATTGATTGATTATTACGAGTTTGATATATACATAATATACAAGAATGTGGTCTATACATCACATATCATTTAAACTCAGAATCGACCCAAAAAACCAATATACCTAGTTACCTAAAGAGGAATTTCTTTTTATGTGTTCTTTTAGCTATAAAAATTTATTTTGTTAAAATGGGGATCTTTCTTTATTTCTTTAAGTGGAACTTAAAGAAACAGTCTATGTAGCTTGATCCAAGGGCCTACCATGTTCAAACTACCAAGAATCCACTCAACATTAATTAGGGTTAAGCAAAACAAAACCGAAAAACCGAACCGACCCAAAAAACCAAAAAACCCGAATCGAAAAAACCAAAAACCGAAAAAACCGCTCGGCTCCGTATAAGCTTTTTAAGAAACTGAAAATTTTTAGTTCGGTTTGGTTTGGTTTTGTTCGGTTTCTCGACTAAAGCGAACCGGAAAAAACGAACCTAGAAAAAATACAAATACAAATTTATGTCAGTAATATTTTCTAGTTTTGGATGACCTCTCTTCTGCCCTTACCTAAGACACCCCTTACTTTCTTTGATATTTTAAAAAAGTATTATGATTAGGTGATAGAAAATGGAGTAAATTTTGAAAAGAAAAATACTCACAAATGACACGTGTCACTCCTTAGAAGGTCATAATGTGCAAAATATCCATAAATCATTAGTCGATATATCTAAAGAGATCCTTCGATTATTGAATTTTCTTAAAACTGAAACATACACATTAAGTTATAGAAATGTTCCTCTATATTAGTTGTTTACAATTTTAAGAATGAAATTTTAAGAATGAAATTTTTGTACATTGGCCAACAACATGAAAATCGAACAATCCATATTGATTTGTTGGAAAATAAAATGTTTTAAGTAGGTATTTAAGGGCTGTCCAGTTTTCGAACCAAACACATATAAAAATCGAAAATTAAACTGAACCGAACATATACGGAACCGAAACCGATGAAACCTTTGGTTCGTTAACAGCACCCTTAGAAACCGAACCATTCGGTTTCGGTTTCGGTTTCGGTTTTAGTAAAAAACTAAGCCGAACCGTACCATGCTCACCCCTACCATTAATAATATTCAGTTATTTAGTTTTGTTGATTTATGTATGAGATAGGTGATAGAATTTGTGGTGGACTTACCATATACATGACATGAACATATTTTTTCTATACAGATATAATTAATTGTATAGACAATTATGGGAAGGGATAATTCCTTGGAAGGTACCCTGCGAATACAATTTTTGACTTCTGGGTGTCCTACCCAAGTTTACAATGACGTCGTTAGTACCCAATGTCATGTTATCCATTAAATGACTTCGTGTCATAAGTATTTTTGTAATTATATCATTTTTAGGGTTAGTGTTGTAATTTATGCATGCCAAGTAAGCAACCACGTGTGTATGTGTTATACCCCACCCTTTCCCCCTTTTAATCCCCAAATTGACGTGTTTATTCCCGTTAAAACCTAAAAGCTTCAAGGTAGAAGCTTTAAGCTTCAATGATGTCCCTATTTCACAATAATTAAAGGCAATTTTTGTTTTTCTGAATTAAATCCGAAGATTATAACATCATGGAAAAACATGGTAGGAGATTTTTAAGTTTCGAGAAATATGGTGAAGGCAAAGATTGTGGGTGGTTCGAGTGGTATGATCCTCCTATGTGTGCTCACATCTCTATGGTTGTCCCTGGTTTGTTGAGAAATATAAATGAGAAGAAGGCCAAACTTGAAGACTATCAATAAGAAATTTGAATTTTTGAGTTGAAGAAGATAGAGTTGGAGTAAAATTTGTGTTTTACTAAGAATATCCTCTATTTTGTGTTGTTCTTCGTGCTTATGTGGATTGTGTTAAAGATCAAGATATATGATTAAGTTTTTGGTTTTAAATTTTTAAATTTGTATTGTTCTGAGATTAGTTTGTATTGAATGTTAGTGTATTGAATTGTAATTCCCTAATTTGTTTATTGTTTGATTTAAATTGAATTGTTAAAATTAGAATGAATTTTGTTCTTGTAATTGCAGAGTTTGTGCTTTTCTTGATTTAGCTTAATTGCACTTTGGTCCCCTGATGTGTAGATTGCATAATATGTGCACTTTAGGTTACTTGGATTGTGGCTAAATATGAGATGCGTAGTGTTGATACAAGGTTCTTAAATGAAATTAGGTCCTTTATATGTATGTAATATTTCCAAAAAGGTCCTTGTATTTATAGTAATTGCAACTAGGTCCATATAAATATAGAAGAAGCAAATTCAATAGTTTACAATTGTTTCATTATATGTTGAAATATATTGCAATTAGGCCCCTAGAGTTTAAAAGACATTGTACATTAAGTTCCTTTAATTTGTAACATTTTGCAATTAGGTCCCTGTATTTAAAACTTATGCATTTTGGTCCCTGTAGTTTACAAAACTTTGCAAATGTTTTCCTAAAGGGATAGTTCCAATAATTATATCTCTCTTTAAACTTCTCTTCCACCATGGATGAAGCTTTTTTTGTAATTTTTTTAAACTCTTTTGTCTTTTAATTAAAATCTTCATGGGCTAATTTTCCTTACCGTTTTCTGCTTAGCCTTTTTATTTTCTTTGTGGTTAGTTTAGGAATTGATTTTTTTCCTTTTATATCTTTTTCTTTTCGCATGTAGTGAGGGTTTCTTGTTTTTTTTTTTTACTTATCTTTGGTTTCTTCAATTAACTGGGTGTAGATCTTCCAATATATTACTTTTCAGTCACATGCATAAGTCTTATCACCTTAATAATCAAGTTATAGATCTTCCAATATATTACTTTTCAGTCACATGCATAAGTCTTATCACCTTAATAATCAAGTTAGTGACCTTGCGTACTGCTATTACGGCTATGACAATGGTGTTAAGCTATAAGTGAATTGTTTTCCAAGAAGAGACATGATTCTTCTTCTTTTTTTTTCTTTTTTCTTTTCGATGTATAGGTGTCCGGGCCAGCTTACACGCACCACGACTAATCCCATAGGAAATATACACGCCTCGCATACTCCCACTTAATCAGAACTAGGTTACCCATGTTCAGGAAGGAGACTCGAACCATGCACCCCTTACTTACCCCCTTTAAAGGCGCAAGAAATAACGCGGCCGAGGAGATTCGAACCCTTTACCTCCTAGTTGAGAGACAGGATCCTGGCCATTGAGCTAGTCCCAGTGGTTACATGATTCTTCTTCTTGTTACTAGAGGTTGCAGATGGAGTCATCTCCAAGACTCACGCTTATTTATTCTTCATAATTGGTCTGTTGTGATTTGGTGTGTGAAGTTTTATTCCATGATGATAAGATCGCAAGTATGTATACGTTTAAGAAGGAAAATACCTTCTTCTATCCTACCTTTGTCTCCTGTAGTATATTTTTTTATATTATTTGTGTCTTTCGCATATGGACCTTGCATATAGACTACTTTTTTATTACTTGCTCACGTATTCTTTGGAGACACTTAGCAAAATTTTCCTTATACGCATGCAAGATTTGTTCTTATGTATATAATACATGCAAGTCATATAATCAGATATATACTCACGGGGATGATGTTATAATCACAACACCATTTCATATTCACACTTCAAAATTATTTTTGCTTAGCTCTCCATTTTATTACAAGGCCACTATTCACAACTATGCACTTACGCTCGCTAAAATAACAAGACATTGCAAAGATTTGAAGTCTTGTCTCTTGCTACGAAAACCACAAGCATCAAACTCAACAGAAACGAGTATATTTTCATTGCTAAAATCATTTCATCTCGTGTTTTCCCGCAAAGGGAGTTTGGTAAAGGAGTCATTGACTCTTGGGGTATCTGGTGTCCTATTTTATTTGAATAATCTCACTCTTGGACAAGAAGAAGAAGTTGATTGGATTTGGTTCTTAAGGCCATTTTAAGTGCAATCTATGTACATACTCATTTGTCGATGATAATCTCACATTCTATGATTTAGACTTGGTTAATTCATATGCTTGGGCTAGAGTATATGGCTTGGTGGGTATTCAATGTAATATCGATACGATGGAGACCTTCAGTAATTTTATTGTAGGAGCTTAATTTTATTCATTTCCGCGTTAAATATTTAATATTCGACTTCCGATTTAAGATTGCAGTTATTATTTAACGATTGGAAGGCCCGACTTGGGTTTCTGTCATATACCAAAGTTTGGGTCTCGTTTGATTTAATTGTGGTACTCTTGTCTTGTCCGCAAGGTTCGACCGAGGTGGAATGAGGATTCGGCTAGGTATTGTAATTGAAATCGGGAAACGAAAATGAGGAGCGAAGACATTGTGGTTCATGTCATTTAGAAAAGAGTTAGATGGGGGGTTTTGGACGAAGTGGTTCGTTTTTTCCCTCTCAGAAAATTCGATGGCGACAATGAGGATGATGATAATGACAAACATAAGGGTGGTTTTGAAGCTTCTCAAGAAGATTTTGATATGTTGGGTCTATTAACATTCCCTTACGTTTGAAAAAAAGTAACGAAGAGGGGGGTGACGAGAATAACGAAGGCAGTCAATCTTCTAAAAGAAAACGCAAGAACACCGATCTCATAGGTGACATAGTGGGTAATATTCATAATTATTTTGAATCAATAAAAATCTTTGAATCACATTTATCCTAGGTTGTTTAAAATATTCCAAGAAGAAATGGGTGAGTTTGGGAGAAGTATTATCGACAATAATCAAACTATCACGGAGGTACTTAACGCACGTCAATAAAACATTTATATGATGTATAAAAATTTCACATCCAATGGTAACTTTGGTCACGACGTCAAAATGAAATCTTACTGAAATATATTCATGTCAATATCTAGTAATCATGGGAGTATCAAAACTAGGATCATTGGAGTGGGTAATGATGAGGAGACTATTCAAAGTACTATTCATTCGAGTGCTAAATATGGGGTCCAGGTTTGGGTATTTGACACAAGTATCAACAAAGTCAAAGAATTTTTTAACATTAATCATAAAGAGAATGATTTGTTTGATCCTGAAGAGGAGTCTTCAAACTTGCAATCTATTCATCCAGTTCAACATGATCGACAAGATAAGGATTTCTTGCAAAAATGGTATACAAAAAGTAGAACGAGGATCGAACGGTCATCCAAACATTTTCTATGGCCAAGGGTGTTAAAAATGAAAGCTTATTCGGGTTTAGGAGATACACAATAAGGTTCAAAGAATTCAACTTGAAGAGAACAATATTATAGGGTGTAAAATTAACAAAATGCAAACATTCATGGATTTTCTTCATGCTAGAGTTAAAATAAAGGAAATTTTATTTTCATAAAGGGGAGGATTTTGATATTCACTTGCGAGGTGAGAAGGATTCTAACAACGACCCCGAAGATGATGCCAGTACCCGGGTTCTTCCTATGAAGGAAAATCGATCTCACTGATGTCTCCCTGTTTGTAATTTGATAATCTAGGTTGGAGACATCATTTTAGGTGCTTATGGTTTTTTAATTATAGATTTTTATTCGTATTTTTTGATAATCTCATATTTCTTGCCTTGAGTTGATGAATTATCATCTTTAGAGCATATTTAGTTTAATTTGTGTGTTAATGTGAAGTTTTAAAGATATCTATAATATAATTAGATTAAAAATCAATTCTAAAGAGATAAGGAAAGAAGATATGGAAGGAATTAAGAGATAAAAGGAAATTGAGATAAAATAGGAAGGGAAAAGCTGCCACGTAAATCTAAAATTTTGTAGCCACATCTACTAAAGTGAAGATAACTAAAAATTGGCTGGAAATTTGGACGAGCAATCAAAATCGAAAGTGTAGATCTTTTCTCTTCGGTAGTTTTGATATAAAGTTGGAAAAAAGCGTACCAATAATGAAGGAGTTATGACAAAACCAAGACAACAGAGTTTATCCTCTCTCCTATATTTTAGGAAACGAATTTGAATTGGAAAAAGAGTCCAATTACTTTCCTTCTACTCCAAGATTTTGACCTAGGGTCTTCTTCTTACCTATAAACACACCTTTTAAACATTATAAACATATTCTTACTCAGTTCTAAGCATTAAGTTTCATAGAAGTAATTCCGAAGAAGCAAGTTGACAATATGTATCTTTATTTTAGTTTATTTCTTGTTAGCATGAACAAATTTTCCCATAGATTGGGTTTCGCATATGTATAATATTTAAATTCTGTTTTCTTCTATCTAAATTTGTTTGGGAAAACCTTTTTAAATTAATTATATCTTCTTAAACATATATTTATTTTTTGTTCATTGATTTATTTACAGTCTTAACCTTGATCACGTTAGGATTGTCTTAATAGTAGTTAGATGGTCACCTAGAAGGGGTGTCTAATTATTAAAACATCACATAAGCGTCTAGTGTGCGGTAGTGATTCAAAAAGGCTTGCCTAACTAGATAGTCATTAGGGTTTGAGATTTAACCATCGATCATTGCGCAGGTCCCCTTACCCAAGTCCCTTGGTAATTGTTAGGTCGCCACCTAAGTCCACCCGGAAGGGGGTTGGGAGGAATATAGAATCTGGGCTACTTATCTAAGAGTTTTAATCACCCTTATTAACTAGTAGAAGAAATAGAAGGATTAGTGCATACTAGCAAAATCTGAGATATACTCTCTCATCTTATTCTTACATCTTTTATTTATTGCCCTGTCTTTAGTTAATTAATTATTCTCTCCTCAATCAATCATTATTATTTACTTTTCTTGTCTTTGATTCATTGAAATATTTATTACTATGCTTTTCTGTTAATCCATTCGTATAACACACTAAGCCCCTGAGAATGAATCTTTACTTATCATTAAGACTTGTGTAAGACCTGTGATACTTGCAGTGAGTACCATCTTTAGTTTAGGGTGTTAGTTGCATATTTTATTATAATATTTTATTTCTTTGTAGTATGAATTAATTTTCCCATAGTTTGGGTTTGCCATATGTATAATATTTTAATTCTATTTTCTTCTATCTAAGTTTGTTTGTGAACAAACTTTTTAAATAGACTGAGTTTCTTAACCTTTATATTTGTTTTATGTGTTTTGATGTATTGACTGTAGTTCTTGCTAGTGCAAGAGTGTCGTATTACCATAGCAGTTGGATGGTCACCTAGAAAGGGTGTCTAATTGTTGAAACAACACATAAGCGTCTAGTGTTTGGTAGGGATTCTGACGGCCTTGCCTAACTAGATAGTCACTAGGGTTTGAGATTAATCAATGATCATTGTGCAGGGTCCCCTTACCCAAGTCCCCTAGTAATTTTTAGGTTGCAACCTAATTCCACCTGGAAGGGGGTTAGGAGGAATATAGAATCTTGACTACTTACTCTAAGAGCTTTAATCACCTTTATAAATAGAAGAAGAATTAGAAGGATAAGTGCATACAAGCAAACCTATGCTATATTCTTTCATATTTATTTTATTTTCTTTAGTAGTTTAATTAATTATTCTCACCATTATCTTTCCCATATTTATTTACTGTCTTTTTATTTAACAACTAGTCTTTACTACGCCTTACTTTCTAACATACTAAGTCCCTACGAACGACTCTTACTTACTTTCTAAACTTGCAAACGATTTGTGATACTTGCAGTGAGTTCCCGTGGTTTAGGAGTGTGAATTCCTTATATTTATTTATCTTATTTTTTATCACACTCTTTGACCCAAAAGTTTTTGGCGCCGATGCTGGGGACTGGTATTTCGTTAGATCTTTAGATTTACTGTAGTAGTTGTTAGTTGTTTTTTAGATTTATGATTTCTTTTTGGTTTTGTCTCTTTAGATCCTGGTGTATGCTCTCGAATCTGGAAGATTTGGTCAGAGCTTACAACAAACAGAAAAAAGAGGAAAAGAGGCAAAAAGAAGCAATGTACCTAATTCCACCTGGGGGAAATAATCTCAAAAATAGTAACAATAATAAAATACCTATCCTCAGGTAATAGCACCTCGCGAACAAGATCTCCTAGGTTTGGGAGTACCTTTTCGAGTTCAACCATTAGGGTATCGTCATCCAGATATCCAAGCTACAAAATTCAGTCCTGATCAGGGTATGCTTAGTCAGTTTGCTAGCTATGGACTTTATAATGGTACGGCGATTAAAAATCCGGCAAGAGCGATTAAGTTTATGCATATTTGTGATGCCTGCATTACTCCGGGCATTACATGCGATCAACTGTACTGCTGCTTGTTTTCATTCTTCTTAAATGGAAGTGCTGGTGATTAGTTAGATAGACAACCACCAGTACAATTACAACTTCGGATGAACTGCAAGTTGCTTTCTTCAAGCGTTTCTAACCAAAGAGCATGAGATTAAAAGATTATATGGAGCTTGCAGGTTTTCGCCAAAAGAATGGTAAAGTGTAAGAGAAGCATGGACAAGGTTTCAATAGAGTTAGTAAGAATTACACTTCATGGTTACACCCTATCCTTTTAGTTAGCTATGTTTGATCAAGGTATTGATGCGGAAGGAAGATTTAGGGTAGATAATCTTGGAATAGGAGGTTTTATGTCCATGGATCCTACAACAGCTATACAAGGTATGTAACGTATTATCATAACAGAAAGGAGTTGGCCCATCCCGTGAGCTCCTATTGCAAATATAAGAAGCAAGCTTCGATTGAACGAAGATTCAACTCAATCCGCTAAATTATCCATGTTGGAAAATCAAATCAGACAGATACATCTTAAAATGGACCAGGAATGTCAGCAAAAGCAAGTTGAAATGAAAGCAGTACAAGAAGAATAAAGTTGTCCGCGTTGTGAGGTAAACAATCATACATAGGAAGGGTGTGAAGGAAATCCAGAATTTATGTACTTCATATCAAATTGGGGGAATTACCAATTTGGTAATCAAAATCATCCGCATATGTAGTATTCAAATCCTCAAGGGGTCAAAAATTTAGGTATCTACCAACCACATCCCCAGAATAACACTTACCAACAGAGAGTTCAAAGTCCATATTAAGGGAACTAGAATTATAACAGGCTCCTCCACCGCAACCAACCTATGATTCTTATGCGGATAGCCTAGCTAAAAAAACCTTACCGCAACACCCTCAAGAAGAAGCGGGATTGGAGAAGAAAATGCAAGAATTTATGGATCTAATGCAAACCCATATGCGGATACATCAAGAGAAGTTCAAAGAACAAGATCCACAATACGGATCTTATCAACACAATTCACTTAAATAGATTATATTGTTAATTCTCTATTTTCCTTAGGAACGAATGAAGTGAAGGAAATTGAAGGAGGTGATGGTAGTGTCAGGTTCGAAGCATGTAAGATAATATGCCTTGAAACAAAAAAGAAAGAGGAAGTACAACATGCTGTAGAAATTACCGTGGAAGTTCCAGAAATTGAAGAAGAAACATCCAAGCCTAGCCAAGAGGAATCTGATTTTGTACTTCTCCTTAAAGACATGCAAGAAGAGATCAGAATGGTCTTCGAGTTACAGGCTAGTAGAGCTATCGAGAAAGAGGAAGAAGCCTCAAGTGAGAAGAATGGAGAAGTTGCACCTGTTGTGCAAGAGGAGAAAGAAGTTGTTGCACCTGTTGTGCAAAAAAAGAAGAAGTGAAGGTGGGCTCGACACCTTTCATCAAAGTTACCACCCATCACTAAGACAAATAATAAGGGTGACATTGAACTTAAGGTATTTGTAGAGGCATACAGTCCAGAGAAAATCAAAACCCAGATGCTTGAGATTGCAAAGAGAGGTCTTACACTGCAACATGTATTCACACAAGTTATTCCAGAGAAAGTTGCGAGTATAGAAGCTAGGAAAGTGACTATGGCTCATACTGAGAGAGTCTCAAGAAAAGTTGAAAAGGAGCTACCACTCAAGCTCAAAGGTCCGGAAAGTTTTAAACTTTCTATTCAAATTTG
Source organism: Nemophila menziesii (assembly GCA_029959085.1). Classification (NCBI taxonomy): domain Eukaryota; kingdom Viridiplantae; phylum Streptophyta; class Magnoliopsida; order Boraginales; family Hydrophyllaceae; genus Nemophila; species Nemophila menziesii. The sequence goes on along the minus strand of JARWIR010000048.1, from coordinate 1,717,162 downwards.
GAGTATGCTCAAGGTGAAAGCCATGTGTGATGTGGGTTCGAGTGTGAATCTTATTCCCAAGTCTGTGTTTAACAAGTTTGACATCAAGAATGCGAAAAAAGCTCCAATGACCTTACAATTCGCAGATAGCTCAATAACAAAGACATGGGAACAGTAGAGGACATTCATGTCCAAACAGGTAATATCACCATCCCTACTGACTTTGTTATTCTTGATTATGATACAAATAAACAGGTTCCAATTATACTTGAAGGCCGTTCTTGACCTCTAGTCAAAGCGTCATAAACTTCCAGGATGGAACAGTTACCCTCCATTCAAAAAACATATCGGAGACATTCTATGTCATGGGTATTAAACCAAGGAAGTTAGCTCCTACAGTTCCTATTATCCACATAGCATCCCGGTACAAAGTCCTGGAGGATATCCAAAAAAAATTGTGGATACCAGACCAATGAGTGAGTTTGGGGCAGGCCATGAAGTTGTATGGAAATCCCGCAAACAAGAGAACAGGCCACAAAGTTTTAAAGACTCGTGGATGGGACCATTTATCGTGAAAAAAGTTGTTTCGGTAAAAGTTATTGAAATCAAACCCAAGAGGGGTCTAAAATGGAGATTAGTTGATGTTCATAGCCTCTCCCGTTGTTGGGAGGCTATATACGCAAGATTTAATAGAGGTAAGGGGTCTAACTTTGAAAGACGTTAAAAAAGGTGTTGTCCGGGAGACAACCCGCAATTTTTTTTATGTCTTTCGTTTATGTTTAGATTAGTTATTTTTAGTTGATATAACAGGATTGAGGAAGATATTAGTGTTTTTGATGTGTATGTACTTAGGAAATCGAGTTTGGGAGAAGAAACAAAAAAATTGGCAAAATATGATGTACTATGCGGTACACCGCACCATCCTTGTGGTGCACCGAACCCCACAAAAGGGTCACGACGGTTCAAAAATTAGGAACACGTGCGAGGAAGATTAGATGAAAAACGTATTCGTACTCGCCCGTTACCGTGCCACGGTGTCATCGAGGACATTCGCCTGGTACACTGCACCAAGAAAACTGTCGCAATGGTCTAAGAATTATGGTCCAGTTGTCAGAACCCACGAAGAAAACTGTGTCGTAACTCGCGCTGAACCGTGACACAGTCCAAGACAGAAGATATCTGCGGTGTAGCGCACGCTACTCGCGGTGCACCGCACCGACCCAAAACTGTTACAACGATAGAGGAAATTACGGTCTATTATGAGAGCCCACTTGGCCAACCCGTGTTGTCTAGACCGTACCACAGGAGGAGACAGACCTTTGCTGTGGTACACCACACCTCACCCACAGTGCACCACACGACGCCACCAGAAGAAGGGAATAAAAGAGCCGGTTAGTTATACCAACGAAATTCTAAACCTTAAACTTCTATTTCTTTCCTAACCTTTCCAAACTCCATTAAAGCATATACAAACCTTAACCTCACATCAAAATAGTCCCCGATCACCATATATTCACATCCAAATCCTTCCCCACATCCATTAAAGAAGATTCAACCACCTAAATCAAATCAAAAACACCTAGAATCCAAGATTCAAAAGCTAAAATTCCCAAATCTTTATCAAACAATTTCTTAACCCCATACCAACCAAGGAAGAATTCATCCTACCCATATAGCGATTCACATCCCTTAAATCTTTCCTTACCCAAATAAAACTTTTTCAACCCATTTTCAAGGGGTAAAATTTTCAAGAGTGTTTATATATTTGAGTTGGAGGTCAATTGAGATGACGAAAAGAAAAAAAAGCATTATCCACTATTAGGGAGACGAAGAATAATCACATCAAAGAATAAGGGAAATACAGGTCAAGAAAGTAGAGAAAAGTTAGATGTGAAATCAGAGAGCAAAAAGGTTATAACTTTCAAAGAGAAGACACCACAACCTCTACAAATCGAGATTCCTATTCCCGAGATGAGTGTATCTTCCAAGGACTTGTTAGCTTCCGCAAAAGAACATTTACCCGGCTTTCCACTTGCAATTGAAAGAATTTTTGAAAAATAAGTTGGAGGAGGTAATTACAAGAGGTTTCTAGAGATGGGAGATAGAGATTGGGTTGACTACACTCATGATGAGACGTTCAAGTTTGTGTATGGATTAGTTTTTGATTTCTATTTAGGCCTCTTTAGCTGAGATAGTGAAGTTCTTGTTCCAGTTAGAGGAAAGTTAGACCCTTTTACAGTTGAAGAGATCTGAAATCACTTTGAGTTCAAGCAATTGGTTGGACCATGCGAGTATCGAGAAGTGGTGAAGAATATCAAGACTTATGATTGGAATCCACTTTTTTAGCATATATTAGATGAAGAAAAGCGGGAGGACACAAAGGAGAGTTGAAGGAACCTTGGTCTTACAAGTACGTCCAACTCGATACAAAAATTTGGCACAATTTCCTCACACTAAATGCCTTTGAACACACGCAAACCTCGAAGGTAACTAAACTAAACGCCATCTTTCTGGATTGTGTTTTAAAAGGGGAAGAAGTAGATGTAACACAGTTGATCTTTGATGATGTGATATGATTTTCGATCTCTCCACTTTTGTTGTTTAATGTTAAATATCCTACTATGATCACGTGCCTATCGAGAAAAGAAAATGTGATTCGAGGTGTAGCTGAGAAATTGATGTATAATGTGAGTAATAATATCAACAACGTATGGATCAAGACGATTTTGAGATGATCAGGAATTAAGAAACCTCCACAGGAAAAAATATCTCGTGAGAGAGAGAATCAAATAAAGAGCTTCTTATTTGGCAAGAAAGAGTAGAGAAGCGATTAAATAAAGTTGAAGCATCTCAAACCTTCTTGGCCAATGATGTGGCATAGATAAAAGCAAATCAGGTACACATCATGATACACCTTGATAAATCAATGCACGACATAGAGAAAGATCCACAATATCATATCTTGGATGTTGATAATGCAAGGAAATAGCCTCGAGAGTATATTTTATTTCTTCCTTACCATTTATTTATATGCAGTATTAGCTTGTTTTAAATTTTGCATCGAGTCTTTTCTGACTTGTGGGGACATAGCTCATTTTTTAGCTGGGGTGTGGGAAATTTGTTGTCCCTCATCTCTATTTTTTGTGATTTATTACTTTTTAGGAAGAAAATAAAAAAAATCGGATACATGGGATTAGATGTATATTGTGTTTAATAGCTTGAAAGCATAAGCTTAGTTAGTTAATGATAAAAAGGTAATATGTTTATGAGCTGATTATTTTGTATGTTGTGAGTATGAACATGAAACACACATTGATAGTAAAGAAGATATTAGTGAGCAATACGGTAGAAGTATGTTTTATTTTAGGGCGCCTTGAGGGGTGTGTAGGCCGTGAGACCCAAGCTAGTAGATAAACTCATTTCATGAACGTGCTAAAAGTAAGGAAGTAACAAAATCGCATAGTTTAGAAAGGGATTAAGGCGATTCTTTGATAAGCCGCTTCTAGCCTTTCTAAAGCCTTATTATTAGCCATATTATAAGTCATGCCCTTTAGATTATATGACTTTTCCATATGACCCGCACTTGACTCGCGATGCATAGACAGTTGTTTTAGAGCTTGAGTTTGGGGTGGTGGGTTCCCTATTATGGGTAATATTATTGGGTCGTGTATTTTGAGCTTATGAAGTTGTGTTTTATTCTTATTTATGATTCACAGCTTAATTGAATAGTATATCTTTGTCGGGGTAAAAGTATTTAATTGAAAAGAATCATATGTGAAAACGTAGCATGAAATTCTACATAAAAAAGGAGTCATAGCTAACTTAGAAAAACAAATTGATATAAAAAGATTGAATATGATTTGGACCGGCAAAGTGGAATTTTTATGTGATCATCTTAATGCTTTATATTGGGTTATTGGGGATGCTAATGAGTGCATCAAACCATTGGGTTGAGTGAGAACATCTTATGAGATGTAATTCAAGCTCTAGGGCGATTCGTTGATGGCTAGTGAGGAGAGAGCCAAAAACCCACTCTAAGTTATCCAAATATACTATCATACTGTCCTTAAGCCAACATTACAACCTTCAAGACCTTTTGATTATTTGCTATGTGATCTAGAAATAATTGTACCATTAGAGAGTAGTTAGATGAATCTTTGGATACTAGTGAAGCTCGATGAACAATCTATAGCCTCCATGTTAAACTAAGTGAAGAACCTCTCCTTCGTGTATTGCAAAGCTAATATGATCTTGAATTTGAACCATGTTGATATTTTGTATGACAAGTCTACAGGTAATTTAATTTGTAAATATTATTACATGAAATTTTCTAAGTAGTTTTTTGAGTTTATTATTCATATTTTTCCATCTTCTTTCCATTGTGCTTAAGTGTAGTAGGTGTATTTTTTAGGCTTTCCTATGTTCTTATCTTTATTGTATCAAGACGATACAACTTTGAGTTGGGGGTCTTGATGTCTCCACATTTGAGATATATGAATCAACTCATGAGACATCATTTTAGGTGAATTTAATTAATTGTTAAGGGATTTTTTCCCATGACCAGATAACTTCTTAATTCATGTCTTGATTGTTTGTTACTTTTAGAGCATATTTGGTATAATTCGTGTGTTAATGTGAAGCTCTTAAGGTTTATGGAAATATACTAAGATTCCAAATCAATTCCAAGGAGTTAATGAAAGAAGATCTAGGAGAAATTACAAGATAAAAGAAAACAAAGTTGAATTATGAAAGAAAAAGATGTCAAATAAATCTGCCAAAACTACAGTTTCGTCTACTAAAGGGAAAATAACTCCAAATAGGCTGCAATTTTAGAAGGGCCATTAAATGGTCTGATAGATCTCTCAGATGTGGTCGTTTTAATATAAAGTGCTCGAAATTTGGCCAAGACACTAAGGAGATATGATCAAAACAAATCACATTATTTATCATGTCTTATATTTTAGGAAACGAAATTGAGTTGGATTTACTTGCCTTCTACTCAAAGATTTCGACCTATGGTTAAAAAATATATATAATTACACCCTCATACTATTATAAACATGTCCTTGCCTAGTCATTGCTTAATTAATAATTCAGAGTATCAACTAGCTCAATGGCCAGGATGCTTGTCTCTCATCTAGGAGATACAGGGTTCGAATCCCCTCAGCCTTGTTATTTCATGAGCCCTTAAAGGGGGTAAGCAATACGTGCAAGGTTCGAGTCCCCTCCCTGAACATGGGTAACCTGTTCTGATTAAATGGGAGTATGCATGAGGAGGCGTGTATATTTCCTATGGGAATAGTCGTGGTGCGCGTAAGCTGGCCCGGACACCCATACATCTAAAAAAAAAGTTGGCAGTATGTATCATTCTTTTAGTTTATTTCTTTATAGTATGAACTAATTTTCCCATACTTTGGGTTTTTCATATGTATAATATTTGAATTCTATTTCTTCTATCTAAGTTTGTTCAGGAAAAACCTTTAAAAATAGATCGAGCTTCTTAAACTTTATATTTGTTTTATGTGTTTTGATGTAGTAGTTCTTACTAGTGCACGAGTATAGGATTACCATAGCAGTTAGATGGTCACCTGGAAAAGGTATATAATTGTTGAAGCACCACATAAGCGTCTAGTACGCGGTATTGATCCTGACCAGTTTGCCTAACTTTATAGTCAATTGGGTTTGAAATTAGTCACCGATCATTGCGCAGGGTCCCCTTACCCAAGTCAACTGGTAATTGTTAGGTTGTCACCTAATTCTACCTAGAAGGGGGTCAGGAGTAATATAGAATTTTGACTACTTACTCTAAGAGATTTAATCACCCTTATAACTAGAAGAAGAATTTGAAGGATAAGTGCATACACGCAAGCCTAAGCTATATCTCTCATCTCATTCTTTTATATTTATTTATTTGCTTTAGTAGTTTAATTAATTATTCTCACCATTATTTCTCTCATATATATTTACTGTCTTTTTCTACAACAACTAGTCTTTACTACTGATGTCTCTCTATTTGTGATGAATTAATCTAGGTTAGATACATTATTTTAGGTGTATTTGGTAAATTAACATTAGATTTTTATTCGTATTTTTATAAACTCCTATTTATAGTCTTGATTTGATGATTTATTATTTTAGAGCATATTTGGTTTAATTTCTGTGTTAATTTGAAGCATTAAAGATATATGGTAATTAATTAGATGCCAAATCAATTTTAAAGACATAAGGAAAAAAGATAAGGATGGAAATTGGAGATAAAAGGAAGTAGAGATAAAATAGAAAAGGAAAAGTTCCCAAGTAAATCTGAAATTCTGCAGCAACGTCCACTAATGTGAAGATAACTAAAACTTGGCTATGTATTTGGAGGAGCCGTCTGAAGTAGAAGTGTAGATCTATTCGACACGGTCGTTTCAATAAAAAGTGGGTGAAAATCGGAGCAATAATGAAGACGTTAAAACTAAAATAAGACAACAACAAATTTTCCCTTCTCCTATATTTTAGGAAACGAATTTGATTTGGAAAAGAAGTCAAATTTCTTGCCTTATACTCCAAGAAATCCAAACTAGGGCTTCCAAGACACCTATAAATACACTATTTACCTATTGTAAACATGTCCTTGCCTCCCACAATTATTCCTTAAGTTTATTCATCATTAGAAGTCATTCAAGAGAGAAAGTTAACAGTATGTATCTTTATTTCAGTTTTGTTCTTTCTAATATGAACTAATTTTCCCATAGCTTGGGTTTTGCAAATGTATAATCTATGAATTCTATTTTCTTCTATCTAAGTTTCTTTGGGAAAACTATTTTAAATTTATTATAGCTTCTTGACCATATATTTGTTTTATGTGCTTTGATTTATTTTCTGTCTTAATCCTGATCAAATTAGGTTTGTGATAATAGTAGTTAGATGTGAACCCGGAAGGGATGTCTAATTATTGAAACATCACATAAGCGTCTAGTGTGCGGTAGTGATCCTGAAGGGATTGCCTAACTAGATAGTCATTAGGGTTTGAGATTTAATCACCAGTCATTATTTGCAGGACCCCCTTACCCAAGTCCCCAGGTAATTGTTAGGTCGCCTCATAAGTCCACCCGGAAGGGGGTTAGGAGAAATATAGTATCATGGCTACTTATCTAAGAGCTATTATCACCCTTATTAACTAGTAGAAGAAATAGAAGAATTAGTACATACTAGCAAAACCTGAGTTATACTTTCACATCTTATTCTCTCATATTTATGTTATTATCATTAGTTTAATTTAGTTTAATCTTATCTCCTCCTCAATCATATTTAATTATTTTGTCTTTAACTATTTATTACTACGCTATTCTTTTGACCCATTCGTATAACTCACTAAGTCCCTGAGAACAAATCTTTATTTATCATTAAAACTTGCATACGACCTATGATACTCGCATTGAGTAACGTGTTTAGTCTAGGGTGTTAGTGCATCGTTGATTATCTTTTATTACCATATTTTATCACACCCTAGGTGACACCAAGTTTTTGGCGCCGCTGCTGGGGACTTATGTCTCGTTAGCGTGTGAGTTTATTTATTTTTAGTAGTAGTAGTTTTTTTAGTTAATTTTTTTTACACTTTTACGCTTTTGGTTTGTTTTAGTCTCTTTTAGTTTTCCAGTGTATGCTCGCAAATCCCGAGAGGTGTTTCACAGATTATAACAGACGCTTGAGAGAAGAACGAGAACAAAGGAAAGCAATGGCTTTACGAGAGGACGAAGTACCACCACTAAGGGTAATGCTAATATTAATATTAATCTGAAAGACGATCAACGTCAACCACTAGCCCCTCGTGATCCACCACTTGATCCTCTAATACCACCGGTAGGAGATAACACGAACATTTACGGACAAGAACAAGATATCCAGGCTTGGGAGCACCTTTTCGAGTTCAACCTTTAGGTTATCATCCTCCAGAGATCCAAAAGATCAAATTCAGGCCCAATCCGGGTATGCTCAGTAAATTTACGAACTTTGGACTCTGTAGTGGTACAACAATTCAATATCTGGTAAGACTGATTCAGAAGTTCATGCAGATTTGTGATACCTACATTACTCCAGGCATTACAGGGGAGCAACTGTATTCTCACATGTTTTCTTTCTTTTTGACCGGCAAATCTGGTGATTGGCTAGATAGACAACCACCACGTACACTTAATACTTGGGCAGAACTCCAAGCTGCATTCTTTAACCGCTTTTATCCAAAGAGTATGAGACTCAAAGATCAGATAGAGCTTGCTAAGTTTCACCAAGAGAATGAAGAAGAAGTAGGAGACGCATGGACAAGGTTTCAACAGAAGTTAGATAGATCTCCAATTCATGGTCATACCCCATCTTTACAATTAGCGATGTTTTATCAAGGTATTAATGCCAAAAGTAGATTGAGGGTAGATAATCTTGGACGATGAGGATTTGTATCCATGGATCTTGCAGAAGCCGCCGAAGGTATGGAACATATAATAGAAACAGAAAGGAGTTTGCCACTTTCGCGATCTCCTATTACAAACACCAAAGGTACGCTTCGATTAGATGCAAAAACTGCAAATTCAAATCAATTACCGCATTAGAGAACCAAATCAAAGAGATTAAGCTTGAGATGCAAAAGCGTCAGAATATAAATGTGCTGCAACAGGCACAAGGTTGCCCGAAGTGTGAGGTACCGAATCATACACGGGAAGAGTGCAGAGGAAATTCAGCATCTATCTATTTCATATACAACCGAGGAAAATACCAATTTGGTGACAGAAATCATCCAGGTGTGCAGTATACAAATCCACAGGGACCGCGAATCAAGGTACTTATTAACGTCGTCCCCTGAATAAATCTTACCAACTGAGAGGTCAAGTTCTGTATCAGGGAAATCAGAATTATATTCCACGTGCTCCTCCATAACAACCTACCAATGACGCATATACTGATACTTTAGCTTATAAGTCTTTACCACAACATCCCCAAGAAGGAGTAGTGGGAGATAATCAATTAAAGAAGTTAATGGATTTAATGACATAACATTCTGATGTCTCCTCATTTGTGATAGTAAAATATACTCATGAGACATCATTTTAGGCTTATTTATTAGTTTATAGGTTGATTTTAGCTTAATTTAGTGCACTTTCCTATTTTGAGTCTTGATTTGTATAATTATTATATTTAGAGCATATTGGGTTTAATTGTTTATTTAGTGTGAAGCTTTAAAGATAATTATGGAGATTAATTAGAGTCCAAGTCAAAGACAACAACTTATGGAAAGAGATTTGCATGGAAATTGGAGATAAGGAAATAAAGGCTAAAAAGATGGAAAAGGAAAAGCTGCCTTAATCTGGGATTCTGCATACACGTCCAAAGATATGAATTTTTACCTAAGAAATAGGCCGAATCTGGTAATTTCCTTCTTTAGGGTCAAGATAATTTTGTTGCGATTCTTTTGGTATCTTATGGAGCTCAATCCGACCAATAACGAAGAAGATACGCTCAAAACGGTCCAGCAGTGTTTATCTTTATTTCCTTACGAGTTTGAGTTGGGCTAGGAGTCTATTACTTAACTTATCTCTAAAGAAACGAATTAGGTCAACCTATACACTATAAATACAGCCTCTTAACACTCTTAAATCATCCTTGGTGAAACCTTAAACCAAGAGGAAGCTTACAACACAAGAGAGAAGTCTGGAAGAAGCTGTCATCAACAATGTCTTCTTCTACCTTTAGATTTGTAATTTCTTTCTTTTCTTTCATGAACTAAATTTCTTTAGCTTGAGTTTTAGCATATATGTATGAACCCTAGTTTTGATTGACATCTATCTAATTTGGGAATTTAATGTTTTAAATTGAATTATAGTTTTTATTCTCTGTTTATGTGTTTGGATTTATATTCTGTGTTCTTGTGGACGGCCGCCATTAGAATTACCATCTAGTAATTAGGTCACCATTGACAACGGTGTTTAATTGCATGTTTAGCACATAACGTCTAGTATTAGGTATGATCAGACAACCCAACCTAGCTAGATAATCACTATGGTTTAGTTCTTGTGTCTATTTACCAATTACAGGAAAAGTTTGCTTAGGAAGCCTTATTGACACAGGTAAATCCTATTTTAAACTACCGATAGCGAATTGGGACCGATTAGGGAAATACTACATAATTCACCCTTACATGTTTAGAACGGCAAAACTAGTGGGGATTACATGCTAATAACTTAAGCTATATTCTCATATCACTTCTCTTCGTATTTATTTTCTATCTTTTAATTCTTAGTTTTAGTTTAGTTAATTATTTTCTCAATCCATCTTATTTGTCTTTACTTTTAATTGCGTTTAGTTGTTCTAGCTTTAATTATTTACACTTGATATTTGCATAAAATTCGTCTAACCTTCGTAGTCTCTGCGGAACGAATCTCAATCTAAAACTTGCATACGATCTGTATACTTGCAGAACCGTGTAGTTTAGGGTGTTATTTGCACGTTAATTATATCTTATTATATCACACCCTAGGCCCCACCACATTCATACACAGAAAGAGAAGTTAAGAGAACAAAAAGCTTCAATTCAGATCTTTGGTACGCAAGTAGAACAAATGAGTAAAGTTCTAACAAAAATTATGGAAGCAAAATCATTGAAATCTATTGAAGGAGGTGATGCCAATGTTGGGTTCGACGCTTGTAAGATTATTTTCCTTGAAATAGAAGATAATTAGGAAGTACCACATGCTGCAAAAACTGTCGTGAAAGTTCCCGAAATTGAAGAAGAACCAACCAAGTGTAGCCCCGAAGACTCTAACTTTTCTAAAGATTCAGATTCATCCGAAAGATCTGAGTTTATAGACTTTCTAAGAGATATGCAAGAATATATTAGTTCGGTTATTGAACTTCAAGCTACTAGAGCTAAAGAGAAAGAGCAAGAAGCCTCAAAAGAGCTGAAGAAGAAGTTACACCTGTTGTGCAAGAAGAGAAAGAAGCAGAGAAGGTGGACTCACCACCAGTTGTTCAAACAATGTCACCATCTATTCCTAAGACAAATTCCGAGGTAGACACTGAAATCAAGACATTTGTAGAGGCATATAGTCCAGAAAAATATTAACGCCCAAATGCTTGAGATTGCGAAGAAAGGGCTTACACCGCAACAAGTTTTCATGCAAATAATTCCTGAGAAATAAATGAGTATAGTAGCCAGAAAAGAGACAGTGGCTCATGCTAAGAGAGTCTCGAGAAGAGTTGAAAAGAAGGAGTTACCATTAAAGCTCAGAGATCCAGGAAGCTTTAATCTTCCTATTTAAATCAATGGTATGCTCAAGATGAAAGCTATGTGTGATGTGGGTTTGGGTGTGAATCTTATGCCAAAGTCCGTTTTCGATAGGCTTGGACTTCAGAAGATAGAGAAAGCCCCTGTGAAGTTGCAATTTGCGGACAACTAAATAACCAAGACATGGGGAACAGTGGAGGATGTTCATGTCCAGACAGGTAATATCACCAACCCTACTGACTTTTATTCTTGATTTTGATGCATCTAAGCAGGTTCTAATTATACTTGGAAGGCCGTTCTTGGCCACAAGTCAAAGTATCATCAACTTCCAGGAGGGAACAGTTACCCTTCGAGCTAAAAATGTAACCGAGACATTCCATGTCTGGGGAAGTATACCGAGGAAGTTAGGTCCCACAGTGCCTAACATCCACAGCCTTTCACATCACAGAGTCCCTGAAGAAATCCACGCAAAACCTGTGGATACTAACAAATGAGTGAGTTTGGGGTCGGCCATGAAGTTGTATGGAAAGCCCGCAAACCCGAGAATATGTCGCGAAGTCACAAAAATTCGTCGATGGGACCATTCATAGTCACTTCAGTTGTTTCAGCTAAGGGGATATAGATCAGGTCCAAGAGGGCATTAAACGGGGGTTAGTATACGTTTATATCATTTCTCGTTTATGGGGAGGCTATATAAGCAATTCTTGATAAAGGTAACGCGTCTAACTTTGAAAGACGTTTAAATAAAAGTGTTGTATGGGAGACAACCCGCAATTTTTTATGTTCTTATGTCTTCAATTTATATTTTAGTTTAGTTGTTTTTAGGTGATATTGCATATTTGAGGAAGGTATTAGTGTTTTTGATATTCAGGTACTAAGAAAATCGAGTTAGGGAGCAAAAGAAAAAAATTAAGAAAAATCTGGCCCACCCGCCAGCTAGCCGGGGAGATGACCGGTATTGCTGGTGGAGTCAAAACCGTCATATGAATGGTATGCCGGTCAGCAAAAAATCGTCGCCATGGTATGCGAAATCGGGTACTATGACGAGAGTTCATAGGCAAAACCGTGGGCGCAAAATCGCGACACAATCTGGGACCGGTAAGCCGGTGAATCCTCCGGTATGCCGATGCGCGCCGCTGGAAAGAGAAAAAGAATTTTTTTTAGGGTTATAAAGAAGAAGAGGTTAGTTCTATTATGAGTTTTTATATCTTTTAAGCCTCCTTTCTTCTCCAAACCTCTCCTAACTCCATTAAAGCTTCAACAAACCTTCACCAAACATCAAAGCACCACCCAATCACAATAAATTTACATCCAATCCTTTCCCCACGTAATTACAAAGAAGATTCAACCATCCATATCATATCAAAACACCTAGAATCCAAGAATCAACAGCCAAAATTTCCAAATTTCACCCAACAATTTCTTAGATCCATACCAATCAAGCAAGATTTCATCCTACCCACATAGAGATTCATCATCCTTACACCTAACCCAAATAACACTTGTTCAACCTAAAATCAAGGGTTACAAATTTCAAGAGTGTTCAAAATCTTTCAGTTGGAGGTTAGTTGAGATGATGAAATAAACATAAACATTATCTATTGTTAGAGAGATGAAGAAGAATCAAAGTAAGGTCTTTGGTTCTATTGAGAAGAAGTCAATTGAGAAAAGTTCAAGTTCCAGTCAAAAGGGAAAAACAGGTCAAGATAATAGAGGAAAGTTAGATGTGGTAAATTCAAAGAGTAAAAAGGTCTCAACTTTCATAAGGAAGACACCACAACCTCTATAAATCGAGAGTCATATACCCAAGGAAGATGAAGCTTCAAAGGCCTTGATAGCTTCCGCAAAGAAACAAATACAGGGACTACCCTTTTCTTATGAGAGAGTATTTGAAAAAGAAGTTGGAGAAGGTGACTACAAGAGATTCTTAGAGATGGGAGATAGATTGGGTTGGTCTACGTTCATGGTAAGAAGATCGAATTTATGTTTAGAGTTAGTTTCCAATTTCTATTTAGGCCCCTGTAGCCGAGATAGTAATGGTTTTGTTCCATTTAGAGACAAGTTAGTTCCTTTTACTGTTGAAGAGATTCGAAACCTTTTCCAGTTCAAGAAATTGGTCGGACCATGTAAGTTTATATAAGCGGTGGAAAATATCAAGACTTTATATTGGAATCTAATTTTTTAGCATGTATTAGATAAAGAGAAAGTGCAATTACATAAGGGAGAATTGAACGCACCTTGGCCTTACAAATATCTTCAAGCAGATAGAAGAGTTTGGCACAATTTCCTTACACCTAATGCCTTTGGAAACACGAGAACGTCGGTTGTAACTAAGAAGAACACAATCTTTTTGAATTGTATTTTAAGGGGAGAAGAAGTAGATGTGGCACATTTAATCTTTGAGGAGGTGACGCGGTTTTAGGTCTCTCCTACTTCGTTATTTAATTTGAAATATACTACTATGGTCACGTGCCTTGTACGGGAAGCGAATGCGATTCCGGGTGAAGAAGAGAAACTATTGTATAAGATGAGTAATAATATTGACAACACTTGGATCAAAACAATTTTGAGAGGAGCATGAGTTTAAAAACTTCCAAAATATGAAGAGGATCGTATTTAAGGAGAAAAGATAGAGGAGCGATTGAATAAAGTCAAAGCAGCTCAAACTTTCTTGGTCGACGATGTGTCACAAATCAAAGCTAATCAAGTGCACATCATGACACTCCTGGAGCAATTAAATAAAGATCCAGTAAATCATATCTTGGATGTCGATAATGCAAGGAAATAGCCTCGAGAGTATGTTCTCTTTCTTCCTTACCATTTCTCTATATTCTTTATTTGCTTCTTTTAATTTCTTTTTAGAGTATTTTCTGAGTCGCGGGGACAAGCCTCATTTTTGAGTTGGGGGTGTGGGGATTTGTTGTCTCGCATCTCCATTTTTATGTGATTTTTCTGTTTTTAGGTAGAAATTAAATTTTTTGATACATGGGATTTAGATGTATAGTGTGTTTAATAGCTTAAAAGCATAATCTCAGTAAGTTGATGATAGAAAGTAGTATGTTTATGAGCTGTTTTATTTTGTATGATTTGAGTATTTGCAGGAAAAACACATTGATAGTAAAGAAAAGATTAGTTAGCAATGTGGTAGAAGTATGTTTGATCTCAGGGCGCCTTGAGTGGTGTGTAGGCCGTGAGATCTAAGATAGTTGATAAACCCATTTGATGAACGTGCTAAAGGTAAGAGAAAGACGAAATTGCATAGTTTAGAAAGTGATTAATGTGGTTCTTTGATAAGGCCCCTTGTTGCCTTTTAGCATGCCGTCCAAATTATATTTCTTATCCTTCTCAGCCTCTTCTAGTCTTTCTAAATCCTTTATATTATCCATGTTATAATCCATATCCCTTTAAATTGTAGGAATTTTCCATATGACAATTGTTTTAGAGCTTGAGTTTGGGATGGTGGGTCCACCATTATGGGAAATATTATTTGGTTGGGATTTTTGAGCTAATTAATTGTGCTCTGTTCTTATACTGATGATGATTTACAGGTTTATTATATTGTAACCCTTTGTCGGGGTAAGAGTAAATGAAAAAAGTTATGAAATGAAAAAGAATATATGAAAAAATGACATCTCACATAAAAAAGAGAGTCATAGTTATACAAGTGAAAAGAAAAATTTATATGAAAAGAATATATATATTTGGTCCGGCAAAGTGGAAATTTTATGTGAACATCTTTATGCTTTATTGGGTTATTGGTGATGCTAATTACTGCACCAAGTAATTCATTGGGTTGAGTGAGAAATGTTTTATGAGAGTAACTCAAGGTCTAGGGCGATTCATTGATGGCTAATGAGGAGAGAGCCAAAAGCTCACTCTAAATTATCTAAATATACTATCATACTGTCCCTAAGACAACATTACAACCTTAAAGACCATATGATTCTTTTCTATGTAATATAGAAGTGATTGAGCTGTTATAGAGTAGTTAATTGGATCTTTGGGTACTAGTGAAGTTCGATGAACAATCTATAGCCTCCTTGGTAAACTGAGTAAAGAACCTCTACTTCTTACATTGCGAAGCTAATGTAATCTTGAATTCAAGCCGTGTTGATCGTGGATATGATGGGTGTATAGGTAATCTAGTGTGTGAATACTATTACATAAAAGTAGTTGCTTGATTTTATTCTATATATTCTACTATCTTCTTTCCATTGTGTTTAATTGACTTAGGTGTATATTTAGAGACTTCCCTTTGTTTTTATCTTTATTGTATCGGGACGATACAACTTTGAGTTGGGGGTCTTGATGTCTCCCTATTTTTGATGAATTAATATAGTTTGGAAACATAATTTTAGGTGTATTTGGTAAATTAATATTAGATTTTTATTCGTTTTTTTTATAAGTTCCTATTTCTAGTCTTGATTTGATGATTTATTATTTTTAGAGCATATTTGGTTTAATTTGTGCGTTAATGTGAAACTTTAAAGATATATGGTAATTAATTAGATGCCAAATCAATTCCAAATAGATAAGGAAATAAGATAAGAATCAAAATTGGAGATAAAAGGAATTAAAGACAAAATAGGAAAGCAAAAGTTTTCAAGTAAATCTGAAATTCTACAGCCACGTCCACTAAAATTCAGATAACTAAAATTAGGCTTGTAATTTGGAAGAGTGGTTTGAAGGAGAAGTGTAAATCTTTTCGACGCGACCGTTTCAATATAAAGTGGGTGAAAATCGGACCAATAATGAAGAAGTTGCGACCAAACAAAGACAACAGCAGATTTTCCCTTCTCCTATATTTTAGGAAAAGAATTTGATTTGGAAAAGAAGTCCAATTTCTTGCCTTCTACTCCAAGAAATCCAAAATAGGGCTTCCAAGAAACCTATAAATACACCCTTTAACTATTGTAAACATGTCCTTACCTCCCACAATTAGCCCTTAAATTTATTCATCGTTAGAAGTCATTCAAGAGAGCAACTTAACCGTATGTATATTTATTTTAGTTTTATTCTTTCTAGTATAAAATAATTTTCCCATAGCTTGGGTTTTGCATATGTATAATCTATGAAGTCTATTTTCTTCTATCTAAGTTTATTTGGGGAAATTATATTAAATTGATTATAGTTTCTTAACAATATATTTGTTTTATGTGCTTTGATTTATTGTCTGTCTTAATCCTAATCAAATTAGGACTTCGCTAATAGTAGTTAGATGGTCACCCGGAAGGGGTGTCTAATTATTGAAACATCACATAAGAGTCTAGTGTGTGGTAGTGATCCGGAAGGGCTTGCCTAACTAGATAGTCATTAGGGTTTGATATTCAATCACCAATCATTATTTGCAGGGTCCCTTTACCCAAGTCCCCTGGAAATTGTTAGGTCGCCTCTTAAGTCCACCTGGAAGGGGATTAGGAGGATATAGAATCCTGGCTACTTATCTAAGAGCTATTATCACCCTTATTAACTAGTAGAAGAAATAGAAGGATTAGTTCATACTAGCAAAACCTGAGCTATACTTTCTCATCTTATTCTCTCATATTTATTTTTTTGTCTTTAGTTTAATTTAGTTTAATCTTATCTTCTCCCAATCATATTTAATTATTTTCTTGTCTTTAACTATTTATTATTACGTTGTTCTGATGACCCATTCGTATAACACACTAAGTCCCTGAGAACGAATCTTTGTTTATCATTAAAACTTGCATACGATATGTGATACTTGAAGTGAGTAATGTGTTTAGTCTAGGGTGTTAGTGCATCTAATATTATCTTTTATTATCATATTTTTATCACACCCTAGGCAATACCAACTACGCTTTCTTTCCTAATCTTAATTTCTAACATACTAAGTCCCTATGAACGAATCTTACTTCTTTTTATCACACACTTTGTCCCACCATATAGTTTCATAAAATCCTACAATAATGTGCACGTGTTGACCCCCGGGGGAAGGGCTCATAGGTCCGGGGGCATTCTCGTAGCTTGCAAGGACAATGTTAAGCTTAGAGTAGTGAAACTATAGCAAATCTTTTGTCATCTGTAAAATCGATGAATCAAAAAGTGTTTCTTGGTATGTTGAGTTTGTGTATGAACCAAATAATGAAACTGAAAAACATAAAATTTGTAACAACTTACTTGATGGAATCCTAATATATTTGATCTGGTGTTATTTATTGGAGACTTTAACGAATTCACTAAATCGGAAAAAGAAGGTAATATCCCTCCTAATTTGGATATGATGAATTGTATTAAAGAATTCATTAAGGATAATAATCAGATCGATATACCTGTTAAAGGATGTCACTTTACCTAGACAAAAAACGAAAAGGTAATGAGAATGTTAAAGAAATATTGGATAGGGGTAAGCGTCAGATTCATGGTGTAATCTTTTTCCTAATGCAGTGTTTGAAGTTGCCACCTATTGGATAAGATCATTCACCACTCATCATTCGCAAGGAAATTATAAAAGTAAAAGTTTCTTTATATTTGAATCGGGATGGCTTTAGAATAAACATTGTAGAGTAGTAGTGGAAAATCATGGGATATTAGGAGAAATATTAATTATATTTAGGTATTATTGTGCAGAAAGACGCTACCTGTCTAGCACTCACTGGTTGGGGCCAAAAGGTAAGAGTTTTTTTTACAATGAAAGAAATATAATCCTCAAGCTCATCATTTTTTATCAAAGAAGTTTGTAAAAGGTTTTCAAATTCCTAGTTTCATATTTAAAGCTTTTTTAAATATATGGTCAGAATTTTGTTAATTTTGAGAGAGTTTTTGTAATCAAGCAAGAGTGAATCATAATCAATTTCAATATCATCATCTAAATTATCTTGATATAAACAAAATTTAGAGTTAGATTTTAACTCATCATCATCTTATTTTTCGGTGGTCATGAAAGCAAGATAATTGGCCACATGATTATCCTCATATCTTTTATTTGAAATTTCATCATCTCAAGATGCATTGAGTGCCTTATTTGAATTTTCTTTGAGGATCTTGAGCAATCGGTATTGATGTGACCACTCTTATGATAATCGTAGCAAGTTGGCTCACCCTTCTTGAGATTTTTAGCATAGTTCTTGTATTATTTGCTTAAAGTACCATGATCTTCATGTCTTTTGTTTATCATATGCTACTTAGAATACATGGAAACAACTTCATCATCACTTGGTCCTTCAATTTTGTATTATACCTCAATAAGCTTTTCCCTCTTTCGAGTCTGAGCATGAAAGGATAAAAAATTCTTGACAAATTGTTTTTCTTCTTCTCCTAGTTTCTCTTGATCAAGAGTTATTTATTCCGTCATGAATTTGCAAATGAGTCCATAAGTGGAAATTGTAGCTAACTTGTTTGCTTCTATGGTAGAAACCACTTTTGGCTTGTATTCTTTCGAAGCAGCATTCAAAATATTTCTACAAAGCTCTCGGGTTGGATAAGTTTTTTCATGAACTCCAAGATTGTTGAAAATAGCGGTGAATCTTTGATGCATAGATTTCAAGGTCTCTCCAACATTAATCTTGAAAATATCATACTAAGTAATGTATAAACCAACATTTGGTTCTTTGACGACAACAATTCCTTTGTAAGATAACTTCAAACATTCCAAAATTTTGAAAGCCAAATCATATTACTAACCTGACTATACTCCGGCTCAAATAAACCACAAATCAAGGTGTCCAAAGCTGTAGCATTTTTGAAAGCTTGATCTTGTAATTTTTAGTGAGTTTTTCTTTGGTATTTGATATATTGATAATCAAGGTTTATCCGACAACATTCTTGGATTCCTTGTAAGAAACAAAGGATCCATAACTAGTGATTTCCCATAGCTCATATTCAAAACATTTAGTGGTCCAGATTTGAACTGAGTTAATGACTCCGAGTCCAAAATGGCTCTCCTATGTTTCAAAATAAAAAAAATTTTAAGATGTATCTCAATTCTCTTATTCCAATAGTTATAGTTCATAACTACAACGCGAGGCGTGTCTAGTAGTAGATAAACCTTGCCAATTATTAGCTTCCATGTCTTAAACTCAAATACAAATAAGTACTATATTAGATTTACGCACTAATACCACTTGTAAGTACTAGATGGGTGGGTGAATGAGGCATTAATGAATGTATCTACTAATTATAAAATTTCTTGAAGAAAATATAAGTTTGAAAAATATTTGAGGAAATTTGTCAAACACTTAAGGGGATATTCAAAGAGGATACTAGAGATTATAATATAGGTTATACAAGAATGTAAAGACAATAATTAAAAGTGTATGGATAGAAATCACACAACAATTTGAAGTAGTTCAGTTTCCCTATATCAACTACTTAGGGTCTCCCTTAGGATTTTCAAACTTCTTTTCAAGTAAGCTTAATAACTCTTAAAGGTGAGTTACAAACCAATACATAATACTTTTCAGGATAATGCCACAACCCTAACTTGAATTAATCAAGCCAAGTCCATTGTGAAATTTTCACACAAGTTACCACATTTAAAGGAAGACTTCTCTTCTTCAAAGAAATAAACATCCTTCTTTTCGAAACTCTAATGAATACAAGTTCTACTCTAGAGGAAGAATATAGTAGTGTAGCTTTAAGTTATTTACAAAATGAAATAAATTCTCCTTGATGAGCTGATATAAAAATTAATGTATTAAGACTCGAATGGTGATGTGAAATGAGGATTGAATGCTTGAGAATAATGTTTAGTGTTTGAAATCAAAGATTGAGAGTATTAGTAGTAGTTGTAGAATATTGAAGTATTTTGAATTCTCTCTCCAACTATGTATATATAGATTTATTTATTTTTCTTCACAATACAAGGTGTTGTTTTGTTAGAATCATGATACTATATTTTTGAATAATATAATTAATATGTTGCACATTTGATGATTTAAGGGCAAAGAATCCAACGCCTTTTTTTATGAAAACAAGATGATATTTTTTAGCTTAAAATGGGATCTCATTTTGGATCAGTGTGATAGGTTAGGAGGTGCAAGGCTTCTGAATCACACTGAATCATTTGGCACAAAAGCAATTTTGACATTATTGATAATTTGGCATAAAAACAAATTTAACAATAATTTTGATGCTCAAAGGAAAAAGTGTAAAACAAATTTTTTTATAAATGAAAGTTAAAAAATATTTGTAGTTAAACTAAAAAGACAATTATCAACACATAAAAATATATAGCCAAAAATCATTTCGCAGAGATAAGATCTCGTGAAAGCATGAGTAGAAAAACTTAAGTGCAAATATTTTCAACATGGGATGAATTTTAAAAGTTATTTTGAAAGATTTGAATGTTAGGAATTATAATTTCAATAAATATTGGCCGAGCCTATCATATATCAAGAACTTTTAGCACTATTGTCCCTATTTAAATGTTTTGATTTACAATTTCAATAAATATTTAAGATATCAACACACTTTATGAGGGGTATTAATAACAATATTGTATTACAATTTTGAATTTTTTCCATACTAAGGTCATTGATTACAAAACCTCTACGGGGATGCCGAAAATTATCTTATGGGTGGTTCAACCACTATGATCCACCCCTAAGAAGTCTTATGGGTGGTTCAACCACATCGATCCCTAGTAATTAGGTATCATAACATATCTAGATGACCTATAAAGTCTACCAAACTCACTACTAAATCTAGTGACTCCTTTTTCAACCAATTATCATTGGCTTAATTAGATTTGAACTAAGAACATTATCAAGAAGTAGATCATGGTTGGTAAGGGAACCCATTGCTTTTTACAAATAAAAAATATCTAAAATGAAATTGCCTTTTGAAAAATATATAGAAAATACGTCATAAATTACTCAAATCAAATTTCTTCCTATTACATTAATATTTTTTTCTTATCTAAATATGCTGAACATATTTTGCTCATTAAAACAAGTTTAGGGAATTCAAAAGAAGTAAACATCCTGAATACCAATATGAATTATTCAAGGACTAGAACTTTACTTTGACACGCCTCGCAACAATAAATCCGCTAGAAGGAGACCTTGCTATTGAAGACTTAAAAACACTCTTACCAAAACGTGGTGGTGCAGGCACCTCTTTTGCCGTAAAAGATTTATGGCAGTTGTAGCACCCAATATTTTGGTTCACGAAGATTTGAGCATACTCGAACATCCACATGCATTTTCGGCATCTAGTCCAGAATGTGTTTTTTTTTTGTGGGTAAGAAGTGGGCATCGGAGCCTTAGGTGGTGGTGGAGGACTAGCCCCAGATCTACCAACTGTTGAAGGGCCCATTTCACTCTCTTTTTGCTTCTTCTCTGCTAGTTGCTTGTCGTGAACTTCCTAAAATATTGCATTCATGTCCATTATTTTTATTCTTAGAATAAGTAAAAAATAATATTCAAGTAAATGATGAGAAGTTCGATTACATTTCTAGTTTCAACGATAACAAAAATGCTAAAATAACACAGATACAAGCATGAAAATAAAAAGGTTTGTATTGATTTTTTACCTATGTTAGGAGAAAAATGTGTTGATATTGTTTCCCTCCCCGAATGATTTTGCTTTGCTATTTTGTGGTCAAGTTATATCTTATATAGAGATCTCTCTTTTTGTTTTCATTAACATCCCAACTGTATTTGGTCCTTTAATCAATGCAATTTAATGCAAATTTTCTTTTGTGAAAATAATTAATGTATATTATTCCATATTGTGGTAATAAATGATGTTAAATATCATTTTGAATTTTGGTCAAACCTTTTTTTAATGAAATCCAAACCACGATTGGTCTTTCATCAATGTAATTTAATGCAGTTTATTTTTGTAGAAATTGATTTTATCTATATTCTATTAAATTGTGGTAAGTAATGAGATTATATATATGTTTGAATTTTGGCCAATTCCTTCTTTCACGAATTAAAGTTTTGGATAAAAAAGATTGAGTAATGATATTTGTCACCCTTTTTGTATCACTCTTTTATCACCTCCTACGTGTATGCCTACATGTACCAATGAATGGATTTCTCTCTCCTATTTAATTTTTTTCTATCTTCTATTCAAGGAAATTAATACATATATATATAAGGGTGATAAAAGAGTGATATGAAAAGGGGTGACATATATTATTACTCAAAAAGATTTTATAGTCCTGGAAATTGATTACTTATTACGATTTTCACATTTACATACTATACAAGAATATGGTCAATACATCGCATATCATTCAAACTACGAATCGACCTAAGTAACCAATTAGTTATCTAAAGCGGAAGTTCTTTTTATGTGTCTTTTTTAGATATGAAAATTTATTTTATTAAAATGTGACTCTTTCATTATTAAAAATAAATGGAACCTAAAGTGACCGTTTTGATAGCTTGCTCTTAGACTCTGTTCAAACTACTAAGAATAAATCACTCACCATTAATAATATTCACTTTTATAGTTTTGTTGATTTATGTATGAGATGGGTGATGGAATTTGTGATGCACTTACCATATACATGACCTAAACATATTTTTTGCATAGAGATACAATTATTTGTATAGACAATCATGGAAAAGAATGACAATGTTTTCCTAAAGGGGTAGTTTCAATAATTATCTCTCTTTTTAAGCTTCACTTCCTAATGGAGGAAGCTTATTTCATTATCTTTTTCTATTTTTTGTCTTTTTATTCGCATCACCATGGGTTAATTTTCATTACCGTTTTTTTCTTATCCTTTTCCTTCTCTTTGTGGTTAGTCTCAAAATTGGTTTTTCTTTTTTTTTCCTTTTTTATTTTACTCTTTTCACATGCAATGAGGATTTCTTGGTTTGTTTGTTACTTATATTTGGATTCTTCAATTTACTGGGTGTGGATCTTCCAAAAAATTACTTTTCAGTCACATGCATAAGTCGTGTCACCTTAGTAATCCAATTAGTGACCTTGCTTACTTCTACTAAGGCTATGATAGTGGTGTTAAGCTATGAGGGAGGTGTTTTCCAAAAGGAAATGTGATCCTTCTTCTTCTTGTTACTCGATCTTGGAGGTTGAGTCATTTTCAAGACTCACGCTTATTTCTTCTTCAGAATTGGTCTGGTGATTTGGTGTGTGAAGTTACATTCTATGCATATACGATCGGATTAATTTATACGTTTAAGAAGGTAAATCCCTTCTTTTGTCTTACCTTTATCTACTGTAGTATATTTTATTATATTATTTGTGTCTTTCCTATATGGACCTTGCGTATATACTACTTTTTTTTACCTGCTCACGTATGATTTCGAGACACTTGGCAAATTTTCCCTTGTACGCATGCAAGCTTTGTTCTTATGTATATGATACATGCAAGTCATATAATCCTATATATACTCACGGAGATGATGTTATAAGCACAACACCATTTCACATTCACACTTTAAAATTAATTTTGCTTATCTCTCTGTTTTATTCAATGGCCACTATTCACAACCATGGACTTCCGATCGCTAAAAAATAAAACAAGACATTGCAAAGTTTTGAAGTCTTGTCTCTTGCTACAAAAACCACAACCATCATACTTAACAGAATCGAGTATATTTCATTTCTAAAATCATTTCATCTTGTGTTTTCCCGCCGGGGGTGATTCGCAAAGGAGTCATTTAAACATGGGGTATCCGGTGTCGTATTTATTTTGAGAAAAATTTGGAAAATGTATTTAAACTCACTCTTGAACAAGTAGAAGAAGTTGAATTGCTTTGGGTCTTAAGGTCGTGTTTAGTGTAATCTATGCATGTACTCATTTGTTGATGGGATGATAATCTTACGATTGAAGACTTAGACTTGGTAAATTAGTATGCTTGGGCTAGAGTATATGGCTTGGTGGGTATCTAATTTAATATTGATGTAATGGAGACCTTCGGTAATTTTATTGGAGAAAGTTTGGAAATTGATTATCCAATTATTGACTCTGAGGAGCTTATTTTTATTTTTTTCCTCATTAAATTTAATATTTGACTTCAGATTAAGATCGGGGTTTTTATTAAAAGATCTGAAGACCCAAATTGGGTTTCTTTCATATACGAAAGTTTGGGTCTCTTTTGCTTTAAATGTGGCATTCTCGGCCATAATCAGGCGTCTTGTCTTGTGGGCAAGGTCCACCCGAGGTTGAACGAGGATGCAGCTCAGAATTTTAATTGAAATCGGGAAATGAAAATGAGGAGCAAAGAAAATGTGGTTCATGTCATTCGGAAAAGAGTTAGATGGTGGGTTTTCGACGAAGTGGTTCATTTTTTCTGGTTCAAAATATTCGATGGAGACAATGAGGATGATGATAATGACGCATATAAAGATGGTCTTGGAGCTTCTCAAACAGGTTTTTAAATGTTGGGTCCATTAACAATCCTTGGTGTGGTAAAAAAAATAGCGAAGAGGGGGTGGCAAGAAGAACGAAGGTAGTGAATCTTCGAAAAGAAAATGCAAGAACATAAGTCTCATAGGTGACATAGTGGGAAATATTCAAAATTATTTTGAATTAACAAAAATATCTGAATAACCTTTATCCTAGGTTGTTTAAAATTTTCCAGAATGAAATGGGTGACTTTGGGAGAAATATTATCGTCAATAAATAAACTATCGCGGAGGTACTTAGTGCACGTGAATTTAACATTTATATGATGTATAAAAAATTTCACATCCGATGGTACCTTTGGTCACGACATCAAAATTAAATCTTCCAGAAATATATTAATGTCAGGTCCGGTAATCATGGTAGTGTCAAAACTAGGATCGTTGGAGTGGGCAATGATGAGGAGACTATTCGAAGTACTATTCATTTAAGTGCTAAATATGGGGTTTAGGTTCGGGTATTTGACACAAATATCAACAAGCTCAAAGAAATATTAAACATTAAACATGAAGAGAATGATTTGTTTGAACCTGAAGAGGATTCTTCGAACTCGCAATCTATTCATCCAATATAACAAGATCGACAATATGAGAATTTCTTGCAAAAAAGGTATACCAAAACTAGAATGAGTATCAGGCGGCCATCCCAATGTTTTTTTATGGCCAAGGGTGTCAAAAAGGAAAGCTTTTTGGGTTTAGGATATAGACACAATAAGGTTCAAATAATTCAACTTGAAGAGATCAACACCATGGGGCATAAAATTAACAAAATGCAAACATTCATAGATGATATTCTTGCTAGCTTCTATGAATTTAAGTTCAAGATTCTCAAAAAAAAAAGATGGAGATTAACAGGGATTATGAATTCGAGGAGGGGCCACCGGATAAAAGGAAATTTTATTTTAATAATGGGGAGGATTGTGATATTCACTTGCGACGTTTGGAGGATTATAACAGCGACACAGAAGATGATGATAGTACTTGGGTTCTTCCCATGAAGGAGAACATCGATCTCAAACACTTGAAGGACGGCAGCCAGTCCCCTAAAGTGGCCGGGGTCGGTGGGTAATTTACTCATGTGGCATTGTCAAGGAGCAAGGGAACCTTTGACAAGAAGATGTTTAAGTCCCAATATTCAAAATTTAATGTTCCCATCGCCTGTCTTCTAGAATCTAAGGTTAGGAGTAAAGATATAATGTCTTGTAGTTTCTTGAAATCCTTCAATAATGTGCACGTGTTGACCCTGAGGAAGATCTCAGAGGTCTGGGGGAGTTCTCGTTGCTTGTAAGGATAGTGTTAAGCTTATATTAGATAATCTCTAGCAAATATTTTGTCATTTGTAAAATCGATGAATCAAAAAGTGTATCTTGGTATGTTGAGTTTGTGTATGAACCGAACAATGAAACCGAAAAACTTAAAATTTGGTAATAACTTACTTCATAATCCTAATTTTTTTGATCTGGTGTTATTTATTGTAGAATTTAATGAATTCACTAAATCATCGAAAAAACAAGGTAATATCCTTCCTAATTTGGACATGATGAATCATTTTAAATAATTCATTAACGAGAATAATCTTATCGATATACATGCTAAAGGATGTCACGTAACCTGGACAAATAGACGAATAGATAATGAGAATGTTAAAGAAAGATTGGATAGTGGTTAGCCTCAAATTCGTGGTGTAATATGTTTCCTAACGCAGTCTTCAAAATTCCGCCAGCTATTGGAACAGATCATTCACCGCTCATCATTCAGAAGGAAATTACAAAAGGAAAAAATAAAATTTTCTTTATATTTGAATCTGGATGGATTGATAATAAGCATTGTAAAGTAGTAGTGGGAAAATCATGGGATATTGGGAGAAATATTGATTATATTTAGGATTTCATTATGAAAGAAAATGCAACCTGTGTGGCAATCACTGATTAGAGCCAAAAGGTAAGAGTTTTCTTTAACAATGAAAGAAATATAATCCTCAAGCTCTTCATTGTTTCTCAAAGAAGTTGTAAAAGTTTTTGAAATTCTTGGTTTCATTTTTTAAGCTTTTATAAATATTTGGTCAAAATTTTGTTGGTTTTGAGGGGGTTTTTGTAATCAAGCAAGAGTGAATCATAATCAATTTCAATATCATTATCTAAATCATCTTCATATAAACAAAAATTAGAGTTTACCTCATCATCATCTTCTTTTCTGGTTGTCATGAAAGAAAAATATTGGTCACATGATTATCCTCATCTCTTTTATTTGAAATTTCATCATCTCAAGTTGCATTGAGTGCCTTATTTGAATTTTCTTTGAGGATATTGGAGTAATCTGGTTTGATTTGACCACTCTTATGATAATCGTAGCAAGTTGGCTCACACTTCTTGAGATTTTTAGCATAGTTCTTGTACGATTTGCTTAAGGCACCACGATCTTCATATCTTTTGTGTCTCGTAAGTTTCTTAGCATACACAGAAAGAAATTCATCATCAGTTGGTCCTTCAATTTTGGATTGTACCTGAAAAATCTTTTCTTTCTCTTGAGTTTGAGCATGGAAGGAAAGAAATTTCTTGACAATTTGTCGTTTTTTTTTAAGTAATAAGTGCTGAATGTTGAATGAGCAGCTGAATAGGACTTATTCTGTTAAGAGGCAGTGTCAGAATGATTCAGACTTAGTTTGAAATCTTAATGAAACAGACCCGTTAAGAGCCATTCAGATCTGAATTGGACCGAAAAACAAACCGTCTTATTGATCCAGTGTCTTAATGAACCAGATTAAGATCTCATTAAGTGCAAAAAAACACCCCTTAGTTTCTCTTGATTAAGAGATATTTATTCCGTCATGAATTTGCAAATAAGTCCATGAGTGGACATTGTAGCTAACTTGTTTGCATCTATGGTAGAAACCACTTTTGGCATTTATTCTTCCGGAGTAGCATTCAAAATATTTCTATAAAGCTCTTGGTTTGGATAAGTTTTTCCATGAGATCCAAGATTGTTGACAGTAGCAGTGAATCTTTGATGCACAGATTTCAAAGTCTCTCCAACCTTCATCTTGAACATATCATACTAAGTAATGTATAAATTATAAACCAATGTTTAGTCCTTTGTCGACTATAATTTCCTTGTAAGATAACTTCAAAAATTCTCAAATTTTGAAAGCCAAATCATATTACTAACCCAACTATAATCAGGCTCAAGTAAACCACAGATCAAGGTGTTCAAAGCTCTAACATTTTTTAAAAGCTTGAGCTTGTAATCTTTGGTGAGTTTTTCTTTAGTCTTGGATATATTGGTGATCCCGGTTTGTCCGATATTGTTCTAGGTTTCCTAGTAATAAACAAAAGATCCATCACTAGTTATTTCCCATAGCTCATAGTCAAAATATTTAAGATGTATCTCCATTCTCTTATTCCAGTAGTTATAGTTCGTACCTACAAAGAGAGGGATGTCTAGTAGTAGGTAAAACTTCCCAATTATTAGCTTCCATGTCTTAAACTCAAATACAAATAATTACTATACTAGAGTTCGGAAACAATACTACTTGTAAGTTCTAGATGTGGGGGTGAATAGGGCACTAATCGACGTATCAACTTATTGTAAACTTTCTTGAAGAAAATATAAGTTTGAAAAATATTTGAGGAAAATTGTCAAAAACTCAGTGGGATATTTAAATAATATACTAGAGATGATAATATAGGTTTTGGAAGAATGTAAAGACAATAATAAAAGTGTAGGGATAGAAATCACACAATGATTTACAGTGGTTCTGTTTCCCTATATCCACTATATAGGGTTTAAATATAGGGTTTCACTTAGGATTTTTAAACTTCTTTTCCACTAAGCTTAATAACTCTTAAATGTGAGTTACAAAGCAATACATGATACTTTTCAAGATAATGTTACAACCCTAACTTGAATGCATTAAGCCAACTCCATTGTGAAATTTTCACACAAGTTACTACTTCTAAAGGAAGTCTTTTCTTTTTCAAAGAAATAAAAACCCTTCTTTTCTAAACTCTAATGAATACAAGATATAGTCTAGAGGAAGAATGTAGTAGTGTAGCTTTAAGTGATTTACAATTTAAAATACATACTCCTTGATGAGATGATATAAAAATTAATGTATTAAAACTTTGAATACTGATGTGAAACGAGGATTTAATGCTTGAGAAAATGTTTAGTGTTTGAAATCAAAGCTTGAGAGTAGTAGTAGTAGTAGTAGGTGAAGGATATTAAAGTGTGTTGAATGCTCTCTCCAACGGGGTATATATAGCCTCTGATGAAGCTCTCTTTATTATAAATCCGAATTTATTTTCTTTATAGAAGAAGATAGTATTTGTTAAAATTAGAATACTGCTTGTTCAGAATAATATAATTTATTCGTTGTGCATTTAATTATTTAAGGGCCAGAAATCCAACGTCTTATTTTATGAAAACATGATGATATGTTTCAGCTTACGGATCTCATTTTGGATTAGTATGCTAGTTTAGGAGGTGCAAGGTTTCCGAATCACACTGAAATTTTTGGCACAAAAACGATTTTGACATTATTGACAATTTGACATAAACACAAACTAACAATTTTTTAGGCTCAAATGAAAAAGTGTAAAACAATGTTTTTTTTATAAATGAAATTTTAAGACTAATTGTAGTTAAACTAAAAACCCAATTATCAACATATAAAAATATATAGCCAAAAATCATTTTGTAGAGATAAGATTTTGTGAAAGCATGAGTAGAAAACTTAATTTTCAATATTTTCAACATGGTGTGAATTTTAAAAGTTAATATGAGAGGGTTTGAAGTTTACATAAAAGTGGGATAATATTAGAAGTAATTTGTCACATTAAAACTTATTTAGGCGAGGTTGAACAGACTAATTTCCAACATTATTTGAATCGTTTAGTAAATTTTGCTCTCATAGACGGTGCACGTCGATAGAGTGTATAACCTGGCCAATACAAACACACAAATTGTGGAACTTTAATACTTATTTTGAACAAGTCTCGAGCATAATCTATCTTCTACCGAGCTTGGTGACTCGAAATCTAACAAACTTCAGGACTAGAGCGAGTTGTGCTTCCGGATGGAACTCCGACAGTCTTGTCAGTATTGGGTCGAGAACCGAGGAGAATATTTATGGACTAGGTTTGACTGTAATATGAACAATGTAAGAAGATCAACAAATCTAATTAAACTTATATCATGGTTATTTATAAATATGAAAAGCCCAATGTACCTAGTTAGAGGGGAGCTCGGTAAATTAAGTATTTAAGCGTATATAGGAGTAAGGTGAGACTCCTCGTGCCTTAATTAAAAGCCTCTTTAGACTTGACTATTTTAGAATTCGGGGATCAAAGATACATTAGAAAACAAGGCATTAATGTCATGATTGTCGCATATCGGTCGAGCCTATCATATATGAAGACATAATTTCCAAATTTTACCATTATTATCCCTATTTAAATGTTAGATTTCATACTTTCAATAAATATTTAAGATATCAAGACATAATTCCTTGATTAGAAGCCTCTTTAGACTTGAATATTTTTGAATTCGAGGATCGGAGATACATCATAGGATAAGGCATGGGTGTCATGCTTGTCGTATATTGGCCGAGCCTATCATATATCAAGACATAATTTTCAAGTTTTTTCCACTATTTTACCTATTTAAATGTTAGGGTTTATAATTTAAATAAATATTTAAGATATCAAAACACTTTATTAGGTGTATTAATACTTATATTTCTCAATATTTCTGAAAAAGTAAGTGGGTGATCTTTTAGAAACAAAAGAGTAATTTATTTATAATTTTATTGTATTAAAATTTCGAATTTTTTTCATATTAACGTTAATGGCTACAAAACCTCTACGGGTATGCCCAAACTAATATTATGGGTGGTTCAACCACTCTGATCCCTAGTAATTAGGCATCATAACAAGTCTAGATGATATACAAATTGTACCAAACTTACTACGAAATCTAGTGATTCCTTTTTCAACCAATTATTATTGGTTTAATTATGTTTAAAATAAGAAAAATATCAAGAAGTAGATCATGGTTGGTAAGGGAACCCAATTATTTTTACAAAAAAAATAGAAATATTGTAAATGGAATTGTCTTTCAAAAAAATATATAGCAAAATACATCATAAATTACTCAAAACAAATTTCTTCCTATTACATTTTTTTCTAATATAAATAGGGTGATCATATTATGCTCATTAAGACAAGTTTAAGGATATCAAAATAAGTAAATATCCTGAACACTAATGTGAATAATTCAAGGGACTCGAACTTCACTTTGACAGGCTTAGCAGCAGATATTCAGGTAGAAGGAGACCTTGGTGTTGAAGCCTTAGTAACTCTCCTACAAAGATGTGGTGGTGGTAGAGGTACCTTTGTTGCCGGAAAAGATCCTCTGGCAGTTGTAGCACATAAGATTTTGGTTTAAGAAGATTTGAGGGTACTCGAACATCCACTTGCATTTACTGCATATATTTCAGAATGTGTTTGGTTAAGGTAGGGAAGAAGTTAGCATGGGATCCTTATGTGGTGGTGAAGGACTGACCATGTATCTGCCAACTGTTGAAGGACCCATTTCACTCTCTTTTCGCTTCTTCTTTACTAGTTGCTTGTCGTGAACTTCCTTAAATATAGCATTCGGGTCTTGGTGTAGACTAGGGCGTGATAAAATAATTGATAAAATAATAGATAAAATAATAGATAAAATAAGTTCAAATAAACACCCTAGCCTAACATGTTACTCA
This sequence comes from Nemophila menziesii, assembly GCA_029959085.1. NCBI lineage: Eukaryota > Viridiplantae > Streptophyta > Magnoliopsida > Boraginales > Hydrophyllaceae > Nemophila > Nemophila menziesii. Next base: position 1,685,819 of record JARWIR010000048.1, on the reverse strand, counting down.
CTGCAAGTATCACCGGTCGTATGCAAGTTTTAATGATAAATAAGATTCGTTCCTCAAAGACTACGAAAGTTAATGCAAATATCAAGTGCAATTAAGTAAGAAAAATTAACAATGTAAAATAAAGACAGGAAAGTAAATAAAAGAAGATAGTATGAGAGTTTAGCTCGAGATATAGATATAACAAGTAATCCCCACTAGCCTTGTTTATTCTAATCATGTAAGGGAGAATTATGTAAAACTGCAATAACCAGGATTCTAAATTCCTCCTACCCCCTTCCGGGTGGACTAAGGGGGCGACCTCACAATCACGAGGGGACTTAACTAAGATGCTCCTACGCCACTAGATTCTTATATGAGACTGGCCTTCTAATGATGATCGGTGGTTAAATCAAACCCTAATGGTTATCTAGTTACGCAAGCCCGTCAGGATCACTACCGCACACCAGAAGTTTATGTGGTGTTTCAATAATTAGACACCCCTTCTGGGTGACCATCTAACTACTATAAAGGTAATCCTATACGTTTGCAACCGCAAGGAAAACAAAATAAATCAAAGCACATAAAACAAAGAATAAACCGGTTATTCATTTAAATAATTATAATCCCAATTTGAAATAGATGTAAAACAAGTCTAGGGTGCATACCCATATGCTAAATCTCAAGCTAAAATAGAATTATTTCATACTAGAGAAAGAAAAGAAAACTATTACAAATTTGAAGGCTTTTGAAGACATAATTTGACGTTCAACTCCTCTAGACTTCTCTTCTCTTGTTGTAGGCTTTTTCTTGGCTTAAGGATTGGCCAAGGATATGTTTCTACTGAATAAAGGGTGTATTTATAGGTTATTCTAAACCCTACTTTGGATTCTTGGAGTAGAGGGCAAGTAATAGGATTCTTTTGCAAATCAAATTTGAAACCCTAAAATATAGAAAAGGTAATAAACTGTTTCTGCCTTGTTTTGGCCGTAATTTCTTCAATATTGCTCTGATTGACGTGTTATTTATATCGAAACTAATCGTACTAGAAAGATCTATACTTTTGCTTTAGATCATTCTTCCAAATTCCTATTGAGTAATGATCAATTTAATGGACATAGCTGCTGAAATTCAGATTTATTTGACAAGTTTTCCTTTCCTAGTTTATTTTTTACTTCCTTTATTACAAATTTTCATCATTATCTTCTTTCCCTTATCTATTAGAATTAATTTGGAATCTAATTAATTACCATATATCTTTAAAAATTTACAATTAACAAACAATTAAACCAAATATGCTCTAAAAATAACAAATCATCAAATCAAGACAAGAAATATGATAATATAAAAATACGAATAAAAATATGTATGTAAATTCTCAAATACACCTAAAATGATGTCTCCAACCTAGATTAATTCATCACAAATAGGGAGACATCAGGTCCATTATATTTATTCTTAAAATTAGTAAAACAAAATAACATTCAAGTAAATGATGGAAAGTTCGATAACATTGGTAGTTTCAACGATAACAAAAATGATAAAATAACACAAATAGAAGCATGAAAATAAAAAGGTTTGTATTGATTCTTTACCTATGTATGTGTTGATTTGTTACCCTTCCCGAATGATTTTGCTATGCTTTTTTTTTGTCAGGTTATAGCTTATTTTAGAGACCTCTCTTTTTATTCATTAAAACCCCAATTATATTTGGTATTTTGATCAATGTAATTTAATTCAATTTTTATTTTGGAAAATAATTTTTTTTTTGGACGGAAATGAAACTACACAAAACCTAGCTATATATGATGCATATCTACACTTAGCCTATCCCCATCTTCGAGAACTTGTATTCCATACCCAAAGATTGTTCGTTGAAAATAATTAATGTATATTATTTCACATATTGGTAATAAATGAGAATTATATATCATTTTGAATTTCGGTCAAACCTTTTCTTTAGTGAAATCTAAACCACAATTGTCTTTCATCAATGTAATTTAATGTATTTATTTTTTTAGAAATTAATTTAATGTATATTAATTTAATGAATATTATTTTAAATTGTGGTCACAAATGAGATTATATATATACATATCTTTTTGAATTTTGGCTAAATCCTTCTTTTACGAACTAAAGTTTTTACTAAAAAGGATATTATAGTCTTGGAAAGTGTTAACTATTACGATTTTCACATATACATTCTATACAAGAACGTGGTTATTACATCACATACCAATCAAACTCAAAATCGGCCAGAAACCAAAATATACTTAGTTACCTAAAATAGAATTTCGTTTTATATGTCCTTTTTAGCTATGAATTTTTATTTTTGAGTAATGATATATACCACTCAAAATCATACCACCCATGACGTGGCGTGGAATTGGTTGATAATAAATCTTTAATCAAATCAAGAAAATAAATAAATTAAAGATCTATTGCTAACCAATTCACGCCACGTCATTGGGTGGTATTTGGGTGGTATATATCATTACTCTTTTTAAAATGTGGCTCTTTCTTTATTAAATATAAAATGAGAACCTAAAGCGGTCGTTTTGGTAGCTTGCTCCAAGGGCCTAACCTGTTCAAACTACTAAGAATAAATCACTCACAATTAATAATATAGTTTTGTTGATTTATGTATGAGATATGTGATAGAATTTTTGGTGGACTTACCATATACATTTTTTTTAGTCGAAATAAACTTGTATTAAACAAACAAACAAGTACAGATTTACCAATTCCTAAAGAATTGAAGTCCTTAGCCAAGAGAGTTGCTAATTGGGGTGGAGGAAAGAAGCTCCAAAGGCTAAACAAAGGGCCAAATAGCGTTTGTTTAGCCACCCAATCAGCACACATATTTTTGGATCTCCTTACAAAGGAGATTTTTAGTTTGTACAACACCTTACATCTCATAATATTCTTCACCAAAATAATAGTATTACAGAATAATTTGGAAGAATTACAAGTTTGATTTACTAAATATTGGCAATCATTATCTATCTCTACTTTGCCCTCGGGATATTTAGACGCCATAGCACACGCCTCATAAACTCCTATAGCCTCAGCTTCAATAGCAGAATTAGCCACAATCTTTGACGCCTTCCCTTCAACCAAGCAACCAAAATAATCCCTAACTAAACAAGCAAATGAGGCCTGATTAGTACAAACATCAAATGAGGCATCACAATTAATTTTAAAGGATCCAGGGAGAGGAGGGGTCCAAGAGTTATCCTTTTCAGCAATAATGACATTATTCCTTAAAGCACTATTACAATTATTTTCAACTACATTATCATCAAATAAAGTTGAATTTTGCAAATTTCCTTGTACAGAGCTAGGCAATGTTTCAAGATTTGATTTTGAAAATGCCTCAGTAGTTAATTTGGAAGCATATTTAAACTCATCATAGGCTTTAAGTGAATCATGTAAGATTCTCAGAGGGTCAGGTTCAATGCCTTTAAATAAACTTCCATTCCTTCCTTTCCAAATTTGCCAAGCAATAAAGAATGTCATTTCTCCTAAACAAACCCCACTTGAATCAGATTGATCAAGACTAAGTCTTAAAAACTGAATCCATTTCTTAAAATTAAAAGAAGGCTCAGTGAAAGTCTTGAAACAGAATGGACTTTCCATCCAAACTGCCCTAGACCATGAACAGTGAAAAAGAAGGTGTTCAATATTTTCATCCTCAATTCCACAAATAGAGCAAGTTGCAGAAGTGCAAGACTTCCTCTTCATCCTATTTTCATTTGTTGCTAGCCCATTCTCACAACATTTCCATATAAAAATTTTAATTTTAGGTAAAGTTTTAATTTACCATATAAATTTCCAGTCTTTAGGTTCCAATTTAAAGGAAGAGAACCTTTTTTTATAATTCTTAATCTTCTCCACTCCTTCTTGAGCCTTCCATACTCTGGAATACATTTCCTTCATTGTGACAGCCCCATTCATACCATATACATTACTTGAACATATTCTTTTACATAGAGATACAATTATTTGTATAGACAATTATGGAAAAGAATGACTATGTTTTACTAATAGGGTAGTTCCAAATTTCCAATAAATTTTTCTCTCTTTAAACTTCTCCTCCGCCATGGATGAAGCTTTTTTTGTTTTGGTTTTTTTACTTTTTTGTCTTTTAATTCACATCTTCATGTGTTAATTTTCCGTTCTGCTTTTCTCTTATCCTTTTTCTTCTTTGTGGTTATTCTGAGAATTGGATATTCTTTTATTCCTTTCTATCTTTTCCTTTTTACATGCAGTGAGGGTTTCTTGGTTTCTTTGTTACTTATCTTTGGTTTATTCAATTTACCGGGTGTGGATCTTCCTGTTAAACGTAATGCTCTTTTTCTCAAGTAGTCTAGAACCTTCCTATAAAGAAGTATATAGGAGTATCTAGAATTATCTTAAAATACTAGGAATATTTTAGTAAAGTTGGTCTAGTTTTCTCTAGAAACTATTCCACCGACTTTGAACTAGTATAAATAGACCACTTTGGTCATTTGTAGGATCATCAAACAAAAGTCACTCAAAGCCTTGTATTACTTCCTTTATAAAAGTTCCTCTTTTCTTTAAAAACTAAAACCAACTTTCGTCCATCTTTTATAAATCATTTTCCACTTTTATTTCTTTTATAAATTTATTTCTATTTCCAACAAGTGGTATCAAAGCCTTGTTCGATTATTAACTAGGCGATAACTAGCTTCCACAAAAATACCTCCACTATATAATATTCTCATGGCCACTTTCCTAAACAATACCCAAATTCCGATCCCGATTTTTTTTGGGAGAAAATTACGACTATTGGGCAATCAAGATGAGGACATATTTCATGTCCCAAAGTTTATGGGATATTGTTGACAAGGGATATACTGTTCCCGAAAATACGTCAACTATATCTACAGCGGCGAAAGAAAAATTAACTAAGGAGATGGAGAAAGATAATTTGGCGCTTTACAGCATACAAATGGCCATGGCGGAGTCACTATTCCCAAGGATTAGCAGTGCTACTACGGCGAAGCAAGCTTGGGATACGTTAAAAGAGGAGTTTCAAGGAAACGTAAAGGTACGTAATATTAAACTTCAAACTCTAAGAAGGGAATTAGAAAATATGAAAATGAAAGAATCTGAGACCATAAAAAATTACTACACTAAATTACGAGAAATAGTTAATCAGTTAAGAGCCTATGGAGATGATATAACTGATAAAAGGGTCGTAGAAAAAATATTAATTACTCTTCCTGCTAAATACGATTCGATAGTAACTACTACTGAAGAAACTAAGGATATAGCCACTCTGTCAGTAACAGAGTTGGTAGGCTCTCTAGAAGCTTAAGAGAAAAGACTAAGTATGCGTGAAAATGAATCCATGGAAAACGCATTTCAGTCTAAACTCAACATAAGGTCTCAAAATTCTAAAAATGAGGGGAGAAAATTTGGAGAAAAATCTAAAAATAGAGAAAATGGTGAATCTAATCAAAGATCAAGAAAATATTCACCATGTCGTATCTGTAAGAAAACTAACCATCTTGAAAAAGATTGTTGGTTTCGTGGAAAACCGCAAATGCATGAGTTGCGAAAAATTTGGCCACCTGGAGAAAGATTGTCGGTCTAAACAAAAGCACCAAGCTAACTTCTCCGAAGAAAATAAAAATAAAGACAACCTATTCTATGCATGTCACGCTGCTTCAGAAGTGAAAGACAACACTTGGTATATTGATAGCGGCTGCAGCAACCACATGCCCGGTGACGAAAAAATCTTTCGAGATATAGACAAATCGTTCAAATCTCAAGTCAATCTTGGAAATGGAGATATGGTGAAGGTCGAAGGCAAAGGTACAATCTCGGTCAACACGCAAAAAGGTACGCGACTAATCCATGATGTACTATTGGTCCCCAAACTAGATACGAATCTATTAAGTGTGGGTCAAATGATGGAAAGAGGATATAAACTATTATTTAAAGATGACTCGTGCACGATATATGAAAATAAAAATCAATAAATAGCTGTAGTAAAAATGCAGCAACAAAGAAATTTTCCGATCCAATGGAAGTACGTTGAAACGGCCATGAAAGCTCAAGAAGACCAATCATGGCTATGGCACCGAAGGTTCGGGCACTTCAACTTTCATGGGTTAAAGATTCTTCATCAGAAGAATATGATGAAAAATCTACCAGCAATCCAAGTAAATGACGACGTGTGCGAGAGATGCCTAGAAGGAAAACAACACAGAAAATCATTCCCTTCAGGCAAAGCATGGAGAGCCAAACACGTGCTAGAATTGATCCATATAGACGTATGCGGACCAATGAGGACTCCAACATTTGAAAATAACAGGTACTTTATCCTTTTCATTGATGACTATACTAGAATGACTTGGGTCTACTTCATGCGAGAAAAGTCAGAAGTATTTGGTATCTTCAAGAAATTCAAGAATCTTGTCGAGAACCAAAGTGGTCGACGAATTAAAGACATTCGAAGTGATCGAGGAAAGGAATATACCTCAAAGGAGTTCAACAAATTTTGTGACGATGAAGGAGTCAAACACCAACTAACTGTCGGCTACGCTCCAGAGCAGAATGGCGTGTCAGAAAGGAAGAATAGAACAGTCATGGAGATGGCAAGGACTATGCTAGCAGAGAAAGGAATGCCAAAGCAATTTTGGGCAGAAGCAGTATACACCGCAGTCTACCTTCTCAACAGATGTCCAACAAAGGCTGTTCAAAGTAAAACACCAAATGAAGCATGGAGTGGAAGAAAGCCGTCAGCACAACACCTTAGAGTCTTCGGAAGCATCTGCTACGTGCACATCCCAAAAGAGAAACGACACAAACTAGAAGAAAAGACAGAAAAAGGAATATTCCTCGGCTATAGCTCAGAATCAAAAGGCTATAGAATTTACAATATCAAAACAAAGAAGCTTATTGTCAGTCGGGATGTCGAGTTCGACGAAAATTCAAAATGGAATTGGGATGAAGGAAAGGTGGAACGGCAAACTATAATGGTACCAAGGGTGCGCAACATGGATAATACCGAAGAAGAAGGTCCAGAGAATACTCAAGAACCCACATCACCAAGAACTCCTAGATCATCTTCATCTTCATCCAGCGATGACGATACATCTCCAGAAACACCAGGCAAGACAAGGTCACTCAGAGACATATATCAAACATGTAACTTTGTGACTTTGGAACCCGAAAGTTTTGAAGCTGCATCAAAACAAAAAGAATGGGTAAATGCAATGGAAGAAGAGATCAAAATGATCGAGAAAAACAAAACATGGGAGTTGGTAGATCGACCAACCAACAAAGAAGTCATCGGAGTCAAGTGGGTCTACAAGACGAAGCTCAACCCAGATGGCTCAATCCAAAAACATAAAGCAAGACTTGTTGCTAAAGGGTACTCACAACTACCAGGTATTGACTACAACGAGACATTTGCACCAGTTGCACGCTTAAACACTATAAGGGCACTTATTGCATTAGCTGCTCAAAAGCAATGGAAGATATATCAACTAGATGTAAAGTCAGCATTCCTCAATGGCTATTTAGAAGAAGAAATATATGTCGAGCAACCTCAAGGGTTTGTAGAGAAAGGTCAAGAAGATCGAGTTCTAAGACTACAAAAAGCACTATACGGACTCAAGCAAGCTCCTCGGGCATGGTACAGTCGAATAGACAATTATTTCACTGATCAAGATGCACGGATGCAAAACTGTTGCTACTCCCCTAGTCACCAACGAAAAACTAACCAAAGAAGACGGCTCAACTAAGATAGATCCAGCAATATACAGAAGTCTCATAGGAAGTTTGCTATACCTTACAGCTACGAGACCAGATATCATGTACGCTATGAGTCTACTATCGAGATTCATGCATAGTCCAAGTCAGGTCCACTATGGAGCAGGAAAAAGAATATTAAGATACTTGCAAGGTACAAAGGACTATGGTATATGGTACGAGCCTGGCACAGACTCAAGACTGATTGGCTACACAGACAGCGATTGGGCTGGATCAATAGATGATATGAAGAGTACCTCGGGCTATACATTCTTACTCGGCTCAGGGATATTCTCATGGTCATCAAAAAAACAAGATTGCGTGGCACAATCTTCAGCAGAAGCGGAATATGTGGCAGCAGCACTAACAACAAGTCAGGCAATATGGCTTAGACGAATACTTGAAGACATGGGAGAGCAACACGAAACACCAACAAAAATCTACTGCGACAATAAGTCTACAATAGCAATGGCAAAGAATCCCGTTCATCATAGCCGAACCAAACACATTGCTATCAAATATCACTTTCTTCGAGAAGCATCTAATGAAGGACAGATTGAGCTTCAATACATAAGGACCGAAGAACAACTCGCGGATATTTTTACGAAAGCACTTTCACGACCAAAGTTCGAGACACTACGAGAAATACTCGGAATTACGAAAACGAGCATTAAAGGGGAGTGTTAAACGTAATGCTCTTTTTCTCAAGTAGTCTAGAACCTTCCTATAAAGAAGTATATAGGAATATCTAGAATTATCTTAAAATACTAGGAATATTTTAGTAAAGTTGGTCTAGTTTTCTCTAGAAACTATTCCACCGACTTTGAACTAATATAAATAGACCACTTTGGTCATTTGTAGGATCATCAAACAAAAGTCACTCAAAGCCTTGTATTACTTCCTTTATAAAAGTTCCTCTTTTCTTTAAAAACTAAAACCAACACTTTTATAAATCATTTTCCACTTTTATTTCTTTTATAAATTTATTACTATTTCCAACACTTCCAAAAGATTACTTTTCAGTCACATGCATAAGTTGTGTCACCTCAGTAATCCAATTAGTGACCTTGCGTAATGTTATTACGGCCATGACGGTGGTGTTAAGTAGGGGAGAGCATGGGTCGGTTTTACCCGGTTTTGAGGTTAGGGTAAACCAAAGGTAATATATTTCGATTTAAGGAATTGCTAAGGTAACCCAAGGGTAGGGTAAAAAAAAGTTTACCCTCGGGTAATTTCGGTTTACCTTTCGATTACCTTCGGTTTACCCCCGTTAGTCAATATTAGTCAAACTTTTTTTAACGTATGAAAAAATAAAATAAAGAACAAAATTCGAAAAACCGATATCATTATACTTCTAAAGATCAAAGTTACAATTTGACATTGCAAATCAAGAATTCTTAAATCGAATACTTCAAAATAAGTTATGCATGATTAAAATATGCGAGAAGCCAAATGAAATGACTTCTCTGATATGCATGTTTTGTATTTTTGTATTAAACGGTTTTTCGGTTTGGGTAACCCCAACCCAATAGTTTGGGTAATTTATAGGTAAAATATATGGACCCGAAAAATCATAAGGTAACCCAATGGGTAAGGTTGGCCTAGGTAAAATTAACGTATATTTCGGATCGGTTTAGTTAAAATTAACACGGTTTTTCGGTTTGGTTAAAATTTTGCTCTCCCCTAGTGTTAAGCTACGCGGGAGGTGTTTTCCATTCCAAGAAGATACACGATACTTCTTCTTCTTGTTACTCAATCATGGAGGTGGAGTCATCTTCAATACTCATGCTTATTTCTTCTTCAGAATTGGTCTGCGGTGATTTGGTTTGTGAAGTTCGATTCCATGTGCATGATAGATCGGAGGAATTTATACGTTTAAGAAGGTAAATCCCTTCTTCTATCATACCTTTATCTACTGTAGTATATAATATTATATTACTAGGTATAGCCCGTGTCTGAAGACACTAAGGAAAAAAATTATTCTATTTAAGACTTAAGTTGAGGTTGAGGTTGAAGGTTAAGGTTTAAGGTTGAAGTTTAAGGTTTAAGGTTGAGATTTAAGATTTACGGTTGAGGTTGAGGTTTAAGGTTTAAGGTTTAATTTTTAGGGTTTAATATTTAAGTTCAATTCAGGATTATATTTCATAGTTACATGGATTAATTAATCCAAAGGGATCACGCGGTCGACAAATAATAAAGCTATAATGAAAGAATGAGAAGATAGCTACAATAATCTAGACAAAAAGAACTACAATAATGTATAGGATTTCTTAGATGGAGATTTTTTGAAAAAAGACAAAAATGTATTAGAAATAGGATTTTATTTTAATGTGTTGAATTTTTTAGAGTGTAGAGAATTCGTCTTGTTTAAAAAGTGTAGTATCTTAATACTCCCTTTGTTCCATAAAATTTGTCGACTTAACTTTTCACACGTATTAAGAAACATAATAATTGCATTCACAATTACAAAAATACCCTTCATAAAATATCTTGATATTTTAAATGTGTGTTGAAAGTATAAATTTTAATATTTTAATAAAGGTAATAGTGGAAAAAGTAGAAAAAAAAAGTGTCTTAAAATTTTAATTGGACAATATATTTGGAACATTATTTTTAGTAAGTAGACAATTTCTGTAGAACGGAAGGAATAATATAATGGCTAAATTTATATGGCTATATACTGTGACGGTGGCTATTTGTATGACTTGATTTACACATTTGTTGGTACTTATTAAATTTGTTGGAGAACGGATTTTAAGAAATTGGTGAAAAATAAAATGTTACCCAAATGGCCATGGATGTTAAGACAGTTATATTCACATCCCTAGGATAGAATCGTCTTTTATTTCGAGATCAAACAGGAAATCACATTTTAAACAAATGTAGAAGATAAGTGATCAATAATATTAAATCGATAATTTTATCAGTGTTTTTTGTTCAAACATATTATAAAATGTTTAAAATAGCTAGCTAAGCATTGTTTTTATAAAAGAACCTTTCTTTTTGCTATCCAACCCCAGCCGAGGTACTATACAAATATAAAATTAAACAAAATAAATAATATTTAGAGATAAAGCAATGACATAAAAAAATCTTCAATAAATGTTAGCATACTCACGAACCTGGGAGTATAGGTAAATGTTTGAAACAAAAAAACTGAAACTAATAAAACATCTTAAAAGTAAGAAATACAAAAGCTTTCCATTTAAAATATTTCTCCTTTGGGCACAATTTTATAATAAACAACAAAGGAGAGTTTCTTGTTTTTTTGATTCGAAATATTTTCTTGATATATTAGACATGCTAACAAATCCCGGGTCATTTATGAATATAATATGAATAGAAGAATAAAGTCCGGTTAGATTCCTACTTAATATAATATGAATAGAAGAATAAAGTCCGGTTAGATTCCTACTTTTGCAGGAAACACGAATGTTGAATATCCTAAGCTAGGTGGTGTTACTTCTTTTGGCATCCCAATCATTTTTGTGCACATGTCCAGCTAGGTAATGAGAATATGAGCACCCCAATAAAAAACCTAGCAGCTAGTGACACTCGTAATTGTTGCCTTTGGTGGCTTCACTTATTTAAAAAATTAATAATTCCTCTCCTCTCACCATATCCATCTCTCAACTTATACTTCAAAAAATTCAAGTAACAATCTTGTACTGACTTTAAACTCCAAGAAAATCAGATGCAGGATTATTTGTGAACATCTGTATGAATATTGCAATGAGGCATGAGCTTCCCTTCCAAGGTTAAAAATCAAATAATTCATTACAATCAATCAAAAATAAATCAAAAGTAGACACCACAAAAACTTTCGCAATTCTTTTCACAGAACATCTCAAACTGATCTGCACTATGATGGAAGAAGAATATATATCAGCATAAGATTACATTAACTGTTGTCATAGTAAACCAGAAAGGCAACCATAAAACAAATCGAAAACCATCATCGTATATATGAATTCCTCGTGAATCTAAGCTTACTGATAAAAGTGACCGATACAATCTTAAAATTGTTCTGATTTACATCTTCAGCCCCTGATCTTTTAGTAGCCACAATGGGCTTCATCTGCAGTAACAGTAGTGTTATAACACCTTGGTCCCAACAACCCTTATTCAAACCATCTGCGGCTGATCTTAAAATAAGAAACTCGGGTGATTAAGATATTTACGTCACAAATTTTCATATTCTACTCTAGCTAATTCACCAGCTTGGAGTAAGTCACCATTCTTATCATCATCATTTGAGGAGAATATGCAAAATATTTTATTTCCGTCTTTATCCGCCATCGATCTGAGCCCAGAAACTCTGCCACCAGCATAATCTCTTCTTCTTCATTCATAAACTCTTCTTCCCTACGCAAAGCCTATACTGCTGCTCCAAAAGACCTGCATAAATAAATAAACAAAAATCATCCTATGATGTAATCTATTTGACTTCAACTACATTTTAGTCACTCACTGTCACTATTATCAGAATAATAACTGCAAGGGTCGAAAGCTGAAATGTAGAAACTCAATCAAATGCTGCAAAAAACACACACCATATCAAAAACATTGCAATACATAAATAACAGAGTATATTTAGCAGAGTCGAGAATACATACACTGATAACACAATAAAGATAAAAAGAATACATAACTGAGATTGAGTCTTTTATTACCTGACATTGCTGAGAAACCCAAGTTAGAAAGTAGTCAAGACAGAATCACCAAAGAATTATTCAAATTAGATGCAAAAACTCATTTACTAAAGCCTATACTGCAATTTTCAATTACAAAAGCACTATAAGTCCCTCTTCATTTTACTTTCCGATACTATGCAAAAATTGCACTGCACTTCCCTATACTATGTAATATTGCACTATTAACATTAAATTTCAAAATTTCCATCTATCTCTAATCACTATCTACTGTATTAATATTATTTAATGATATAATACAGTATTATCATTTCTCAAAACACAAAACACATAAACTAAGATATCAATCAGCAAAACTTCTAAATAAGTAAAGTATAACTTACTTCATAATTCGCTCCTCTAAATCTGTTACTGAAGGTGCATTCTCATCTTATTCACATCAGCTAATACATCGTGACTGCTTTTTATTTTAATATTCACATCAGCTAATTCCTTTTCCTCTTCTTCTGCTTCTTATCCAAATGAAAGTAAATTCAACTTTCTAAAATCATAAACAGTAAATATTTATGTTAATCATGACTCATTAGATAAGTTTAATTACACTGATTTAAAGAATATACTTACTTTATAGCTTTTTCCTTAACCACTTTCTTCTCAGTTTCAACAGATAAAGCCTTAGATAAGTTCACACGTGGAATAATATCATCAAATGGATTCCATAACACCTAAACATGAATGTGAGAGATAAATTAGATGTGGGACCCAAAACTAAAAAGAATATAAAATTCATACCTCAACTAAGAGTATTCTGGGAGGAGGATCTAATGGACGGTCTTCTTTATCTGTTTCAGCTTCGCCTATTTGAAGAAGATTATATACTGAATCCCCTGTTACCTATTAAAAAGGTAGTTATTATCTAAGAAATAATTAATTAAAGTAAAAGAGGAGATGATTACTTAAAAGTTGCTGCATTGTATTCAATTTGAATGCAAATTTATTGAACTGATCAATCAGCATTACTTTAGCTGAAGATACAAAATAGCTCCATCGAGAAGCAAAAGAAGATGAAGAACAATATGACGTATAAAGCTGTTCAGAATGCAAGATTAATGAGTCATATTTTTCCTATAAAAAATTAACCCAAAAACAATAATGTATATAAATTAATAATCGGTAATTAATTTAAACACTCACGCAGATATCTCATTCTCCTCTTCCTTATAATCTGATCTCATTCTCCTCTTCCTTATAATCTGAAGTGCTCATTTTATTAGCTGCAATAAAGGGCAGTACAAAGGCTTTTTAAAATCGAAATTGAAACATATTGTATAGCCTAAATTCATTCTCTTCGCACTCTGCATTCGAACAAAGACCAAAAAAGAAATCTCTTTTTTGACGAAGAAGCCTAGATGGAGTTTGAATCAAATTACGAAATTGAGACCGTAAGCTCTACTCGAAGCTATACCCAAAAATTAATTAATGAATTTTAAATCTGAATCTTACCTTGATAGTTCCCAGATGAGTTATTGAAGGATGTTTACGGAAGAAGCTACGATCAGATATAAAGTTGTATGTAATGGCTGATACAACATATGGAAGTTGTTGTGTGAATGAAGTTGGAGCAGCTGAGGGTTATTCAATGAGTGGTCTGAGGGGTTCGAATCCGTGATGGTGGAGAATGGTCTTCGAGCGGGGATGGAGAATGGTCTTCGAGCGGCGGTGGAGGAGAATGGTCTTCGAGCGGTGGTAGAGAATGGTAAAGAATGGTCTTCCGTCGTCGTTTGTGTCGATGAAGTTGGAACAGCTGAGGGGTTCGAATCCGTGATGGTGGAGAATGGTCTTCGAGCGGTGGTGGAGAATGGTCTTCGAGCGGTGATGCAGAGGTGGAGAATGGTCTTCCATCGCCGTTGGTGCGGATGAAGTTGGAGAGCGGCTCTGGAGAAGATTAGTGAGTTAGGGTTTAGAGGTAGGAGAGTGAAATGAGGGTTTTGGTTTTTTTTTATTTTTTATTTTGTATTCTTTTGTTTTAGACGTGTTATGTGTAAAAAAAAAAAAATTAATAAGTGGGGCCAGAATCGATCATGGCCACCACTTATATTTTGCCAAAATCGATCCTGGCCACCAGTTATAAAAAAAAGCTTGTAATATAATATAGATTTATGTCTTTTTCATATGGACCTTGCGTAGATAGTATCATAGTAGATACTATTTTTTCTTACCTGCTCACGTAAAATTTGGAGACACTTGGCAAATTTCCCCTTAAAAGCATGAAAGCTTTGTTCTTATGTATATGATACATGCAAGCCATATAATGATAATCCTATATATACTCACGAAGATGATATTATAAGCACAACACCATTTCATATATACACTTCAAAATTAATTTTGCTTAGCTCTCTATTTTATTCTATGGACACTATTCACAACCATGTGCTTCTGCTCCTAAGAAAAAATACTAGACATTACGAAGATTTGATGTTTTGTCTCTTGCTACAAGAATCACAACCATCAAACTTAACAGAAACGAGTATATTTTCATTGCTAAAATCATATCATATCGTGTTTCCCCCCAGGAGGTGTTCCCAAAGGAGTCATTGACACTTGGGGTATTCAGTTTCGTATTTTATTTAAAAAAAATTCGAAACAGTATTTAAACTCACTCTTGAACAAGAAGAAGAAGTTGATTAGATTGGGTTCTTAAGGTCGTGTTTAGTGCAATTTATGCACGTACTCATTTGTCGATGGGATCATAATCCCACGTTTGAATATTTAGACTTGGTAAATTCATATGCATGGGCTATAATTATGGTTACGTCGGAGACCTTCGGTAAATTTTATTGGAGAATGTTTGGAAACTGATTATCTAGATTATTGACTCGGAGGAGATTAATTTTATTCGTTTTTGCGTTAAATTTAATATTCGACTTCCGATTAAGATTAGGGTTTTCTTTAACAATCGGAAGGTCTGACTTTGGTTTCTTTCATATACGAAATTTGGGGTCTCTTTTTCTTTAACTGTGGTATTCTCGGCCATAACAAGGCCCCTAATTTTGTGGGAAAGGTCCGACCGAGGATGTGGCTCGGTATTTTAATTTGAACCGAGAAACAAAAATGAGGAGTGAAGACAATGTCGTTCGTGTCATTCGGAAAAGAGGTAGATAGGGGGTATTCGATGAAGTGTGCCATTTTTTCCCATTCAGAAGATTTAATGGAGACAGTGACGATGATGATAATGATGCACATAAAGGTGGGCTCGGAGCTTCTCAGACAGGTTTTTAAAATTTGGGTCTATTAACATTCCATTATTTTTGAAAAAAATAACGAAGATGTGGTTGGTGAGAAGAACGAAGGTAGTGATCTTCGAAAAGAATATGTGAGAAAACTGGTCTCATAGGTGACATAGTGGGTAATATTCATAATTCTTTTGAATCAATAGAAATCTATGAATCACATTTATCCTAGGCTGTTTAAAATTTTCCAAGATGAAATAGTTGACTTTGGGAGAAGTATTACCGTCAATAATTAAACTATCGCGGACCTACTAAATGCACGTGAATTCAACATTTATACGATGTATAAAAATTTCATATCCGATGGTAAGTTTGGTCTCGACGTCAAAATGAAATCTAATGGAAATATATACATGTCAATATCTGGTAATCATGGGAGTACCAAAATTCTAGGAGTATTGGAGTGGGTAATGATTAGGAGAACTATTCATCTGGGTGCTGTATATGGGCTTGAGATTCAGGTAATTGACACAAGTATCAACGAAGTCAGAGAAATTTTTAACATTAAATCATGAATAGGATTTCTCACAAAAATGAGGATTTCTAGCAAAAACGGTATACTAAAACTAAAATGAGGATCGGGGGGCCATCCAAATGTTTTTTTATGGCCAAGGATGTTAAATAGGAAAGCTTCCTCCGGTTTAGAAGAGAGACACAATAAGGTTAAAAAATTCAACTCAAAAGAGATCAACACTATAGGGCGTAAAATTAACAAAATGCAGACATTCATGGATGATCTTCATGCTAGCTTCTGTGAAGTTATGTTCCAGTTTCTCAATAAAGAAGAGATGAAGATGAACATGGATTATGAACTTGAGGAGGGACCACCGGATAAAAGGAAAGTTTTATTTTTATAAAGGGGAGGATTGTGATAGTCACTTGCGAGGTGAGGGGGTTCTGACAACGACACTGAAGATGATGTCAGTACTCGGGTTCTACCCGTGAAGAAAAACATCGATCTCAATTTTTTGAAGGACGGCGGCCAGTCCCCTAAGGTGGCCGGGGTCGATGGATAAATTACTCTTGTGGAATTTTTAAGGATCAAGGGAACATTTGACAAGGAAGATGTTTAAGTCCCAACATTCAAGATATAATGTTTCCATCGCCTGTCGTCTAGAATCTAAGGTTAGGAGTAAAGATAGTATGTCTTTTAGTTTCTTACAATCCTTCAATGATGTGCACGTGTTGACCCCCGGGGATTGTGTTAAGCTTAGAGTAGTGAAATCTAGCAAATATTTTGGCATCTGAAAATCGATGAATCAAAAAGTGTTTCTTCATATGTTGAGTTTGTGTATGCACCGAATAATGAAACCGAAAAACTTAAAGTCTAGCGACAACTTACTTCATGGAATCCTAATATTTTTTATCATTTGTTATTTATTGGAGACTTTAATGAATTCGCTAAATCATTAGAAACACAGGGTAATATCCCTCCTAATCTGGACATGATGAATCATTTAAAATAATTCATTAACGAGAATAATCTTATAGATCTACGTGCTAAAGAATGTCACTTTACCTAGATAAACAAACAAAAAGGTAATGGGAATGTTAAAGAAAGATTGGATAGGGATTAGCGTCAAATTTGTGGTGTAATATTTTTCCTAGTGCTATGTTTAAACTTCCGCCAGCTATGGATCAGATCATTCACCGCTCATCATTCAAAAGGACGTTACAAAGGCAAAAACAAAAGTTTCGTTATATTTGAATCTTGATGGCTTGAGAATAAGCATTATAGTAGTGGAAAAATCATGGGATATTGGAAGAATTATCGATTATATTCATGATTTCATTGTGAATAAAGACGTTATATGTCTGGCACTCAGTGGCTGGGGCCAAGAGTATTTTGTCAATAATAGGAAACTAATTAGTAAGTACAGAAGATGCTAGAAAAGATCTAAAATAAACTGATAAGTGAGTAAACCCATGAAATAGAGGAAAGAATTAATAAATAACTCGAAATACTTTGGATCTAGGAAGAATCCTACTGAGCGAAAAGAGCTAGAGATCTTTGGATAAAAAAATGTGATTAAAATACAAATAGCTTTTGTGACAACTACCAGAAAAAGGAATCAGTCGAATTGTTAATATCAAATTTGTTTAGCTCATATTAAACTAGGGCTTAACCAATTACACGATTCTCAAGTATATCAGTGTTTAGCTCATATTCGAAATAAAAACTAAAAAGAAATTAATGTTATAAAATTTTCTTAAAAACAAAAATAAAATAAGTAACCTAATTAGAAGACTGATTTGAGTTGTTGGTTGAAGAAAATACTTTATCCATCTTCTGCTCTTGCCACTGTCTTGCTCTCTCAGAAATTTGGAAACAAAATGAAGCGTGAGTAATTTTCAGGTCAGTTGGCCTTTTGTAGAGCTCAAAACGGATTAGGCCCATATTTATACACCACTTAGTAAAACAGGTATAACTTTTGTATCGTAAGTCCAAATCACCTGATTCCACTTCTCAAATTTCACTATCTCAGAGGCTGAATTTTTTTTCATTTGAACCACCGGGTCTGAATATGCACCGTTTGGGCTAGAGGCGACGACTTTCCAGTTTCTCATGCTCCTCCTACTCTACTTAAGTGATGTCTTTTGCTCTTTTGACACTTTATTTTGATCTTGGACTTTAAAACTCACCTCTTCTTTTCATCTTGGTTCCTCCTATCAACTATGTACCTAAGAACTTCATACTAAACAAGCAAATTAAATCACAAAAGCTCTAAAAGTGAGAATATTATAATTCCAAAGGAAGAATGTAAAATATAGCAAAATATGCCTAAAAATATATCAAGTAAGTCCAATTTCTACCTATTATGATGTATCTTAAGGGTGTTTATTTATCACAAAAAGGGAGACATCAAGACCCCCAACTCAAACCTTTGTCGTTCCGACAAATTAAGAATAAATGTAGAGGTCTAAGGTAAGAAGCAAATGCATAATCTAGAGAATGTTACCCAAAAAAAACTTAAAATAAATCTCATATAGTACAACCTAATAATTTATGCACACATACACCTATCATACAAAATCAAACACAGATAATATCAGTCCAAAATTGATTCCACAATGCTAGAAGATTACCCTTGATAATTAGCTCGAGATGGTGGCTATAGGGTGTTCATTGATCTTTGCTTGCTTTGAACGCTCCATTTAACTTACTCCCTACTAGAAAACATGTTATTCCACTATGTACCAAGGAATAACGAGGAATTTATTGTTTTAGCGTAGGCTTAGGGACGGTGTGATATGTAAATCTGGAAATTTGAAGTGAGTGTTTGTCTTTCTCCTCACTAACCATCAACATACTGTCCTAGAGTTTGAGTTTATACCCGAATACGTTCCCACTCAACCCATTTGATGCACCAATTATCATCCCCAAATTAACCCAATAAGCTCTGAAGATGATTTCAAAACTTTCCACTTTGCCAGTTACTTTATTTTCAATTTTTTTGTAAGATATCTGTGACCCTCATTTTGATGTGAGTAGTCATGTCTCTTAAAAAAAAAATCTTCTTTTTTTCAAATACCCCGGTAAAGGGTTACAATTAATACATCATCAATAATTGTGCACAAAATACAAACGCATAAAGTTCCCACCCAATGTAATCTCCTATGATAAAATCCACAACCCCAAACTCAAGCTCTAAAGACAGGAAGTCTCAGGGTTGCGATTCAAGTATGAGTCATATGGAAAGTCCTATAAAACTAAGGGGATATGGCTTATATCGTGGCGACAAACAAAATACTTACAGGCTAAAAATGGGGCTGTGAAGGATATAATTAATCACGAGTTACAAGTCTAAAAGGTCTCAAATGGATATCAAAAGAACAACCTCTATTATTTTTCTAGTTTCATAGTTTCACTCCATTTCACCTCTATTTTATAGTCAAGTGGGTTCTCTACTCATTTAGATATCACGTTTGACACACCACTCATTCTCACTAAGTACAAGGTTACTTCTTTTGCATTGTTCATTAATTTTTCCTATCTACAATTTATTGTTTGCATGCATTCAAGGTGTGTTTTATATTAACTCTAAGGTCTACTATTTTCTATCATTAATTTTTTTTAAAGTATGCTTATGGGGACATTCAACACACACTATAGTAAAATCTTTCCTTCAACTAATTTTATTTGGTTTTAATTTTTTTTGTAAAAAGGAGTAAGAACAAATAACACATAAAATTGGGATGAGGACAACGAGTACCCCACCCCAAACTAAAAAATAAGGCATGTCCCACAACTTAAAAAGTCTCTAAAAATCAAATAAATTAATATACACTAATAAATAAGGAGTAAGGGAACATATATGTATTGGCAATAGGCCGATTGCATCTAGTATTGCATCGCGGTTGTCAATTCTTCTAGTCGCGATGTATATGTCATACACCATTGAATTCATCTTCTTAAAGTATATTTCATCAACTCAAACTCTTTATTCCCATAGCTTAATCATTTCCTCATGTTTCTCCCCTAAATTATCACATCATCCTAGAAAATCCTTCCATACATTAAACTCTCTTCCTCTTTATGTTCTTCTTAACTTCTCCAACCTTCATGTCATCTCGAATGACCCCAAACTTAAAGCTTCAAGAAATTTTAAAGTTTTGGTGTTCTTGAAGGTGTATAAATATGGATTATGGTGTGTTATGAGTTGGGTAATCAATATTTAAAGTATTGGACAACTTTTAATGGCTAAGGTAAAAGTTTTGATGAAGAAAATATAATTTCTGGATTAAAATAAAAATTTCTTGAAGTTTGGAAAAGAGTTTTGATATGATTATGTGTTTGGATGATGTGTAAAGGGAAGATTTGATGGTAATTTGGTATTTAGATGTTGGATTGTAGGTACTTTTAAAGTTTGGGTTCGTTAAAAATAATGTTATTGATGTGAAAAGCTAAGAGTAAAGGAAGAAGTAGGTTTAATAAGGTTTAGGTCAAATTTCTTTTTAATTCTTTGTTTTTGTCTTCCACTTTGGCAGGAGCTTTAGAGCTAATCAACTCCATCTTTCGTGAGCTGTGACGGAATAATTTTTTTTCTTCTTCCCAACAAATTGTTGCGTGTACCATACGAAAATTCAAGAGCTTGGAGTTGTTGCACCACTTTCGTGAGGCGCAATTTGTTATTTGTTTGCAACATTTTGTTGCGTGTAGCCCCATTTTAGACAGGAGGTATGGAGATGATGCTCCTTCGCATGATGCTCCTCATGCGCATCAACATTTTTTTTCTTCGTAATAACTATAACAAAAATTTTGGGTCGGCATTGCTGGTGAGTCTGCCGGCTATTCCGTCAGCAAAATTCTTTTGTCGCTGACTCACATTTTAGTTGCATATAAGGGTATGTTTTCCAGGGCCTTCAGTGCTGTAGAAAAATTTCTAGTCGGCATGCCGACGATCTGACCAGCTAACCGTCGCGTTTTGAATTTTCTTATGCTTGCGTGACTTGTTTGGAGGACCAGTTTTTTTGTTTAGTGTAAACTCTTCGCATAACCTAAACTTCTCATTTTCTCTTTCTCTTGTGGGTTCTCTTGTGACCTGCTTAGCACATCTTTTTCTCTTCTTCGAGTGGGCAAGGTGTGGGTCCCCTTATAAATACAGAGAAGCTTTGATAGGTAGTTTCTTTCTTATCTCTCTCTCTCTCTCTCTCTCTCTCTCTCTCTCTCTCTCTCTCTCTCTCTCTCTCTCTCTCTCTCCTCCGAACTTACGGTTGTCACAACCTTGGTTGGATATTATGCTACATGATCAATGGTGTCCAAGCTATAAAAATCAACCGGATAATCGAGGAATTTTATCGCCTTGAACACGTTAAACTTTATCTCCTCGTCTTGCACTCGCGTGATTAATTCACAATCCTCTACATCAATCAAAGGACTCCATGTGGATATGAATGGCCTTACTAAGATGATGGGCACATTCTTATCCGCGTCGTAATCAAGAATAATGAAATCACACAGAAATATGAAGTTATCTACTTTGACGAACACATTTTCAATCTTTCTTTCAGGTTGGCAGATAGATCTATCTGCCATTTTGTAAGGCCATGGTAGTAGGTTTTGCATCCACAATCCTCAAATTTTTTAACACTGGCCTATACATGAGATTTATACTCGCACCTAAGTCACACAAAGCTCTCTCAGTCCACTATTTACCAATAGATATAGGAATATTGAAACTTCTGGGATCTTTCAACTTCTGAGGTAAGATACTTTGAAATTTTTCACAACATTCCTCTAGCAAACCAACCATCTCTCTATCAAGGTATTTTTCGTTTGTTGGAGAGCACATCCTTCATGAATTTTGTATATTTCAGTATATTTTGAATGGCTTCCACAATTGGAAAATTAATATGTAGCTTCCTCACCATATCCATGAACTTCTTGTAATCTTTTTCATTGTTCTTTTATTGGATGTGTGATGAAAAGGGAGGAGGAGATAAATTATCATTCACGTCCAAATCTTTCTTTGTTTGTTCCTTCATAGCCTTTATAGGCTCCTTAGCTAATTATTTACTCACATTATCAACTACATCTTCAACAATGATATCTTCCACAATTGAGCTTTTTGTTTCTTTATCTTTCTCAACCTCTTTTTCCTTCTCCACTACTAAGGGAGGGGTAGTTGCTTCCCACTCCTTAGTTCAACCACTTTTCAATCTTCAATACTTCAAGAATTCTTAGTATTGTTAGGAAGTTGACCTTGCGGTCGCGTGTTCAGAAAGGTAGCAATTTGAGAAACTTGAGTCTCAAGAATTTTCAACGAGGCGGAATGAGATTTCAGTGGTTCCTCTGTCTTGGTTGTTTTTTCAACATATACCAACATAAACTACTTTAAAGTAACGGCCAATTCATTCACAGTGATTGCACCTTCTTGTGGATGGAAGGGAGTGCCTTTTGAGCAAGATTATATGCATACGCGCCATACTTGGAATTTGGAGGAGCTTGAACTCCCTGGTTTGGACCTCCTTGATAATTGTTTTGATTTATGTCTTGTAAGTGTTCCCTTGGGGCCTTGGTGGAGGAATTTCTTGATTAACTGTCCTTGAGGATTGGACCATTGAAGGACTAAATGATTTTTATTTTGATTACTATAGCCTTGACCACCCAAGTTGTGGTTCATATGATTATTAATGAAGCATACAAATTCCAGATTGTTGGGACACTCTTGGCATATATGTTCAATTTCCCCACACCAGGACATCATGTAGGTCTTGTACCACATTAACAAATGCTTGATTGTTGGAAACAGGAAATTGATTAAATTTGTTCTCAAGAGAGGAAATTTTTGCGTTTAAAGCGGTTTTGGCATTCACATTCAATGTACCTCTCTCAGAAACTCGTACTGATGATCTCGATGGCTGCCAACTCATCTCCTTCTTCACAATCCTTTCCATTATACCTAGTGCATGATTTGCACTTACCATCATAAAACCTCATCCACATATATTATCGACTTTCTTCTTGGACGCTAAATCAGAACTACGATAGAACATCCCCAACTGTAACTACAGTGAATACCCGTGTAATTGACACTTCTTTAACAATTATTGAAAGCGAGTCCAAGTGGTGGTCCTTTGTGTGTTCTAAATTAAATGCAAATGTAAATCGAACCACAAACGCAAGTGTACGGTTGTCCCAAGTAATATAACTGATAAATCAGATTCGTTCCAAGGACGGAATGGTTGACTACAATGCTTATCTATTAATGATTGATGCACTTATGAAAACAGATAAGAGTAATATGTTTGTTTGGTTTTGTATTAATTCTAAATAACTGAAAGACAAATATTAAAATGCAAATAAAAGCTAAGACGCAAGTAAAATGATGTAAAACGCAATATGAGATGTAGAACTTGAGAACGCAAGGATCCTCCCTATCCTATTTCTTAACTTATGTTGTTTAAGGGCTAAATTAGTCAATTACAATGGTCGGGATTCTAAATTCCTTATACCCCCGTCAGGGTGGACTATAAGGCGATCCTAAAGTGTCACTAGTCCCGTCAGGGTAAATATGATCCACCGTTGGATGATTAAGTTTTATTACCTCATTGGCCCTAGGATTAGCTAAGTTCGTTAGAATCATTAACTTCTATCCTAGATTGAATAAATGGTTCTGTACCTAAACCCTCCGTCAGGATGATCCAATCGCCACTAATTGGAATAGCCTAGATACTAACACCTGTTCCTAGTTCATGACGCTAAAAACAGTAAACATTCACAATTTATCGAAAAGAGTAAAAGCCCTAATTTAGTTTAATTCAATAAAAACCCAAATTCAACATTTGTTAATTAATAAGATTGGGATTCACCCATTGTTTGTTCTCAAGCACTATTAAAAGCTTAGCTCATATTAAAATGAAATACGAAATTAAATGTAAAGGGATTCATATTGTTTACAAAATTAAAAGATAAGAAAAACCTAATTTCCGGAATCGGAATGACTACGAACGGAGATATAGACTCTCTCCAGCTCTTGTAGCTTCTTCTCCTTCCTTCAGTTGCTTCTCTCTGGTGTTTTTAATCTTGCAGAATGTGAATTGTATGTAAAATAGAAGTCAAAGGCAGGTTTTATAAGTGGAAAAACGGATTAGGGCTTGGAC
Source organism: Nemophila menziesii (assembly GCA_029959085.1). NCBI lineage: Eukaryota > Viridiplantae > Streptophyta > Magnoliopsida > Boraginales > Hydrophyllaceae > Nemophila > Nemophila menziesii. The sequence goes on along the minus strand of JARWIR010000048.1, from coordinate 1,661,506 downwards.
CTAAGAATAAAATATTAATTAAATGTCCAAGCCCAAATTCTAAGCCCAAAATACCGTAATTGCTGATACACCTTCACTAAAACGGCTTTTCCCGATGCGTTATGACTCCGATTGACCTCATTCCAGTTGCTAAAGTTCCGTAACTCGATAAGGAATGTTTTCTCTTCAAAGGTCAGCGGCTAAATCATCACTTAAGCACCTCGAAATCAGCAATATATGGCCTGGGAATGGATTTTCAGCTCTAAAAATAATATCTTCGGGATTTATCTTCAAGTCTTGACTCTATCTCTTGATCTTTGACTTTCTCCTTGGATTCCTCTTCTAGCTAGCATCTAAAACCTGTAAACTTTACACTAAAAATACCAATATTACGCGCAAAAGCTTAATAAACTAAAAATGCTAGAAATAAAAGAGGAAAATCATATTGTTGCATATTTAGTAAAAAATTCTATCAAATTGATTAAATAAACACAAAAAATGATGTCTCCTAAGGGTCGAAAATAAGAACAATTAAGGAGACATCAAGACCCCCAACTCAAACCTTTGTCGTCCCGACAAAGCAAAACAAAATAAAACAAGGGGTAGAAGTAAACGCAAGAACAAATAGAAGCTAGCAAATAAACCTAAAGCAATTCTTAAGATAAATCTCATATAGCAAACTCTAAAAACTAACATACACTAATCATGCAACATCAAACACAAATAATCTGAATCATAAAATTAAAGTCGCAATGCTTGAAGGTTACACTTGTACTCATCTCTGTATGATGGCTATAGGGTGGTCATTAATCCTAACTCGCTTTGAACGTTCCACCTAGTGTGTTCCCTATCAACAGAATTATAAATTCACTATGTACTTAAGAATCACGAGGTCTTTATGGTTTTAATATTGGCTTAAGGACAGTATGGATGTATATTTGGTAAATTTGAAGTGAGCTTTTGGCTCTCTCCTCACTTACCATCAACATGTCCTCGAGCTTGAGTTTACGCTCAAAAATGTTCTCACTCACCCATTTGACGCGCTAATGTTGCGTCCCCAATGTCAACCCAACTAAACTAAGATAATTTCCAAAATATTCCACTTTGCCGATTTCTTTATTCTTTCTTTTTTTATTTTCTTTTTCATTTCTTTTTTTTTCTTTTCGTACAAGATACCCATGACTATCATTTTGATGTGAAAAGTCATGTCTCTTATAATTTTCTTTTTCTCTTTTTTTTTATTTCGGCAAAGGGTTACAAATAATCATATCATCTTTTGTTTTTGTGCCTCAATACAAACACATATAATCCCTTCCCAATGTAATTTCCCAAATGTGGACCCTCCACCCCAAACTCAAGCTCGAGACAAGTCTCAGGGTTGTGATTCAAGTGCGGGTCATTTGGTCATGCCTAATAATCTAAAGGATAATGGGCTTATATCGTGGCTACAAAAGAAAAGGCTTAAGGCTCAAACTTGGGCTAAGACGGATAAAATTATAATATAGGGAGAGCAAGCTAAAAGGTTTCAAATGGCTAACAAAGAACTGCCCCTATCATTTTCCTAAGTACATAGTTTGTTTTTAGTTCATATCTAGGTGGGTTCTCTACTTATTAGGATTTCACGTTCTACACACCAAACATATTCCTTAAGTACAAGCTTACTTCATTTGCATTGTTCATTAATTTTTCCTATCAATTACATATGTTCGCATGCAATTGTAAGTGCGTTTTATGTTATTCCCTAAAGTCCACTATTTACTATCATTGATTCATCAAAAGTATGCTTAAAAGGACATTTAAAATCTTCCATAGTCAAACACAACTCCGAAAATTATTTTATTGAAAGCAAATAAAACACATAACACATAAAAACTGGGATGAGGCAACGAACCCCACCCCAAACTCAAAAATGAGTCGTGTCCCCACGACTCGAAAAGACTCAACGCAATAAAAATAAACTAAACTAACTAAAACGCGAAAGGGATAGAAAACGTATCTCAACCAGCGCGAGGCTGGTTATCGGTGTTGCGTCCATGAACTTTCTCTTGCGTAAGAATACCATAGGTGGCGTGTTGAATTGTGCTCACCCCCATTAACATGTTTCGGAGAAGTTCTAACTCTTTTGTAACGTTTCCCAAAGACGCAATCATCTTCACTTGATTCTCTTCTAACACCTTCACTTTCGCTTCCAACTCATCAGTTGTATGCATCTTCTTCTTTGGAGGAGCTCTCGGATTTCTTGTTGCTATTACCACCTCATCATGAATATTCTTGACTAACGTTAAACCCATACTCTCACACACTACAACACGATCAATCTCTGCGTCTTTACGCGGAACCTTTGCGTCTAAGCACAAAGTAGTGATGGTACAAGGAAATTTGAGATTTTGTTATGAAGTAGGAATTCTACCAAATTCCATGATGGCATCATATATCACACGAGCAACATCCATGTGTTTCTCCTCAATAATACACTTAATGAACAAAAGATGCTCCTTCTTCACTTCCGATATGTGTTTAACTCCGAAGAAGGTAGGGATTATGAAACGTGACCAAATCTTAGCACATGGTAGCAAATTACTACTATACATCTGTCCAGGATATCTCTCTCCTTCGGGAATTGGGCGGGCCCCATCAACAAGCACTTTCCCCCAAAGGGATTCATAATCAAACGAAGGCTCTTTTAGAGATTCTTGAAACGGACATATTCCGGAAAACTCGGGTAATTTCAATGATTTACGAATAAGCTCAACGGAGAAAGGAACTACCTTTTTGCGAATAACAACTGCTTCTTTTGAGAAGGCGATTCCCATAAAAATCTCGCACCAAGGTAGGAATATACTCAAGCTTCCTTTCTCTCAATTCCTTCCAACCCAATTTATCATAAGTAATAACATAATCTTTATAAGCACTAGTCATAATACCTTTAGGAAGATTCATCTCCTCACCAAACTTCAAAAATTCAATTCTGTCACGAACCTGAGTATCCCATGGAACGAAGACTCTTTTAGGCTTTTGAGCCCAAGCTTTCCTATGCGAAGCTTTTGGTTGTTGCACTGGTTCCTCGGGAACTTCTTGCTCAGTTTCTTCCTCAATCTCTTCTTCAACTTCTTCCTCACTTTTTTCATCACTCTCATCAATTAACCTACTCTTTTTCGGATTAGCCTTACTCGGATTTTCTTTTCGTTTCGGAGCAATTGGGTTTTGGACAGTCTTTTTGGATCGCGAATCCGGAATCTCAATTGCTTGGTCTGGGCTAGCTCCAACATTGTTCCTGTTTCTTGGTATGTTTCTTCGATAGTTACACATGGAATCGGTTCTGTTAGTCATCTCTTTTCACCCCAAACTCAAAACTTCAAATAGAGAAAAAGCTAGAGAAAAGCTTTGAAATTTGATGTTTTGAGGCTTAAAACTTGAAGGATTAGGTGGAATATGAGATGGGTTAAGGTTATTTGAGAGGAATTTTGAAAGAATTTGGTTTAATTCAAGGTTGGGAAGAGGAAATTTGTGGAGAAAAAATGGATTTTGGTGATGTTTTGGAGAAGCTATGAGTTGATTGTATGTTTTTGTGATGAAAGAAGGCTTGATTTGATGATTTTATAGATGTTTGTTGATGATTTTCGGAGTAGGTGGAGGCAAGGATTCGGAATAGAAGGTTTGGCTTGGAAAAGAGGCAAAAAACTAGGTTTAAGGAGCTCAAAACCGCCTCTCGCAACAGCGCACCGGCTAGCAGGCGGATTCGCCGGCATGCCGGTCGAGAGGGCGGCGAAAAAAATTATTAAATTCGATTTTTTTTTACCTCAAAACGCAAGCTTCTTGCGTCATCGCTGACTCAGTGGTCAGAGAATTCGAAATCCTTGACCGGCTAGCCGGCGGATTCGCGGGCATGCCGGTGAACTGTCGATGGCGCATTTCGAGACGCAGCAACCTTGCGTCGTCGCTGACGCAAGGACCAGAAACTTTTCCTCCAGTTGGCCGGCTAGCCGGTCAGTGACCGGTATGCCGGTGGGTTCTCGCTGGCGCGAATGGTGACGCAGCAACGCTGCGTCATCGCTGACGCAGTGGTCAGAGAGTTGGGGTCCTTCAGCTCGTTTGGCCGGTATGCCGGCCAGCTCGCTGGCTAGCCGGTCAACCCTGCTGTGGACTTCAAATTTTTTCGTTTTTCTCATCATTTTGACCCCAAACTCATGACCATTATACCCCTGAAATCATCAAAAACAAACACCCTTCCTCATTTCTTAAAAATAAAACTAAAATCAACGAAAAACTTAGCTTGTTTACACTACGGAAATTTAAATACTTAAACTAATATACAAGAAATTGGCTTTTGTTTAACGTCGTTAAGCTCGACGAGTTACCTCGTGCTTCTAAGGAGCTTCGAGGAGGTACATGACCTCTCCGGGATGTGGGTCTTTTGCACGATCGGTGTCTTCACCTCCATGATAAATCTTTAAACGATGCCCGTTCACCATGAATGTACGGTTCTCAAGTGGATGTTCTATCTCTATAGCTCCATGAGGTGTAACCTTGGTTACAATGTAAGGACCCGACCACTTCGATCTTAATTTCCCCGGATAGTTACTGAACTTTGAATTATATTTCAACACTCTTTGTCCCACTACAAAGTTCTTCTCTCGAATTCGATTATCATGCCATTTCTTGGTATTTTCTTTGTAAAGCTTAGCATTCTCATAAGCATGTAATCTGAATTCATCAAGCTCATTAAGTTTCATCATTCGATTTTCACCAGCTAGCGTAGGATCTAAATTTAGCTTTGCAATAGCCTAATAGGCACCCATTTCAAGTTCAAGAGGTAAGTGACAAGCCTTACCATACACCATTCGATACGGAGAAGCACCTACTGGGGTTTTGAAAGCAGTTCGATAGGCCCATAGCGCATCATCTAATTTCATAGACCAATCTTTTCTGGTAGGACCAACGGTTTTCTCTAAGATAGATTTTACCTCACGATTTGATACTTCGGCTTGACCATTGGCTTGTGGATGATAAGCAGTAGATACACGATGTCTTACTCCATATTTCTCTAGAACAGTCTTTGAATACTTATTAACGAAATGAGTACCTCCATCGCTAATAATCACCCTTGGAGTTCCATGTCTAGTGAAAATATGTGACTTTAAGAACTTAATCACCACTCTTGAATCATTGGTAGGCAAAGCCACCGCTTCTACCCACTTAGACACGTAATCAACAGCTAATAAGATGTAGAGGTTACCATTTGAAGGAACGAACAGACCCATAAAATCTATACCCCAAACATCAAATATTTCAACTTCTAACACATTGTTACGTGGCATCTCATCCCTCTTAGATATGTTTCCGGTAAATTGGCATCTATTACATCTTTTCGTATATTCATGACAATCTTTTATAATAGAGGGCCAATAGAAACCAGATTGTAATACCTTAGCAGCAGTTCGATCTCCTTTGAAATGTCCACCATAAGGTGAATCGTGACATCCAGCTATAATCACCTCAATTTCTTCCTTGGCTACACATCTTCTTACCATTTGATCAGCACACACTTTGTAGAGGAAAGGATCCTCCCAAAAGAATTGTCTTGCACGGTGGGCTAATCTTTTTCTCTCTTGATAAGTTGATCCTTCAGGAAAGGAACCACTCACCAATAATTCGCAATATCCGCGTACCAAGGGGCTTCATAATCACGAACCACGAATAAATTCTCATCAGGAAATTCTTCTCTAACTGCTTCAGTACCACTATTCATCTCTGAACCTTCTAACCGCGATAGATGATCCGCAACCTGATTCTCACACCCTTTTCTATCCTTGATCTCTAAATCGAACTCTTGAAGCAATAAAACCCATCTGATTAACCTCGGTTTAGCATCCTTCTTCTCCATAAGATATCGAATTGCTGAATGATCTGTATAAACAATAACTTTCGCTCCAAGAAGATAAGAGCGAAATTTATCGAATGAATACACAACCGCTAGCAACTCCTTTTCTGTAACTGTGTAATTAATCTGAGCACCACTAAAAGTTTTACTAGCATAATAAATCGAATGAAAAACTTTCTCTTTTCTTTGTCCTAATACAGCTCCCACACATAAATCACTCGCATCACACATAACCTCAAACGGCAAATTCCAATCTGGAGGTAACACTATAGGAGCAGAAATAAGCTTTTCCTTGATTGCCTTGAAGGCCGCTAAACAAGCTTCATCAAAAAGGAATTTGGAGTCCTTTTCAAGTAAGTTGCATAACGGTTTAGCAATCTTAGAAAAGTCTTTGATAAATCGCCTATAAAAGCCAGCATGGCCAAGAAAACTTCTTACCCCTTTAACAGAAACCGGAGGGGGAAGAGTTTTAATTACCTCTATCTTCGCTCTATCGACTTCCAATCCAACACTCGAAACCTTGTGACCCAGAACAATACCTTCGCGAACCATGAAATGACACTTCTCCCAGTTTAAAACCAAATCTGCTTCTTTGCATCTGATCAACACTTTCTCCAAATTATCTAAACATTTATCAAAATCATCACCAAATACAGAGAAATCATCCATAAACACTTCAAGAAAATTATCGATCATATCCCAGAAGATGGCCATCATGCATCTTTGAAAGGTAGCAGGAGCATTACACAACCCAAATGGCATTCTGCGATATGCAAAAGTACCAAAGGGGCATGTAAAAGTTGTTTTATGTTGATCTTCCGGAGCCACGTAAATTTGATTATACCCAGAATAACCATCCAAGAAGCAATAGTACTCTCTTCCGGCTAATTTGTCTAACATTTGATCCATGAAGGGCAAAGGGAAATGATCTTTTCTGGTGGCCTTGTTCAGCTTTCTGTAATCCATACAAACTCTCCATCCAACTACCGTTCTTGAAGGAATTGCTTCATTTTTATCATTAAGAACTGTTGTCATTCCTCCTTTCTTCGGTACACACTGAACCGGACTCACCCATTCACTACTCGAAATGGGATAAATAATCCCCGCATCTAACAGCTTGATCACCTCTTTCTTTACCACATCCTTCATAGCGGGCATTAATCTTCTTTGACCTTCAACTGAGCGTGCGTTAACAACTTCAAGTATGATTTTGTGTTGACAATAGGATGGACTAATGCCTTTGATGTCAGCAATTTTCCAACCTATTGCTTCTTTGTTGGCTCTTAACACACGCAACAGTTTATCTTCTTGAGGACCTGTTAAATTAGCTGAAACAATAACAGGTAGAGTTTCATTAGTACCTAAATACGCATACCTCAAGTGTGCTGGCAATGGTTTTTCTTCCAATTCCGGAGGAGTTTCAATTGAAGGCTTCTTTTTAGGAATAACTTCCCCCGGTTCTCTTACAGGTTCATAGGCAAGACGCCTATACTTCGGATTTTCAGAATTGAGAGCTGCTACTGTTTCGGTAAGCTCTTCCATCATCTCAGGTGAATCTAATGTCAAAGCCGCCTACAAGATATCATCAAAATTTAAACAATTAAATACCTCTTGCGATGCTTGCTCTACTACATCCATTCTGAAGCAATCTTCCTGAGAATCTGGGAATTTCATAGCTCGAAATACATTGAATTTGACTTCCTCATCTTGAATCCTCATCGTTAATTCGCCATTCTCTACATCGATCAATGTTCTCCCTGTAGCTAGGAATGGTCTACCCAAAATAATGGGGACATTTCTATCTGCATTGTACTCAAGTATTACGAAATCAACAGGAAATATAAGTCTACCTGCCTTAACAAGGACATCCTCAATGCGGCCTTCAGGATGAGCAAGAGACCTGTCCGCCATTTGCAAGACCATAGAAGTGGGTCTTGCGTTTCCAATTTTAAGCTTATCAAAGATTGACTTGGGCATCAAATTGATGCTTGCTCCCAAATCACATAGCGCTTTTCCTTTCCATTCTTCTCCAATTGATATCGGAATCGTGAAACTCCCCGGATCAACTAACTTCGGAGGTAATTTACTTTGACAAATCGCGCTACATTCTTCAGGAAGACCAATCATTTCATTATCACAATAAGGCCTTTTATTAGTGAGGGCCCTCTTCAAGAATTTCGTATACTTAGGAATGTCACGGATCGCCTCAAGCAACGGAATATTAATACTTAGACCCTTCACTCTATTAAAGAACTTCTGAAACTCATCCATATCACCCTTTTTCTGAACTCACGATGGAAACGGTGGTGGAGGGCGATTGCTCACAATTTCATCTCTCTTTTTCGGAACTTCTCTTGGTCTTTCTATTTCTTCAACCTCACTATCTTTTTCATTCTCTTTCTCTTTCTCACCCACTTCCTTTTCTTTTCTTGGAACTTCTTTCTCTTTCATAACGGGAAAATGAGGTGGATGAAGGTTCTTACCACTTCGTAATGTAACGGCTTTGCAATCTTCTCGTTATATTGGATTCTCAGTATCGCTTGGAAGTTGTCCTTGTGGACGCTGATTCAGTTGTTTATTAATTTGACTTAGCTGATTCTGGAACAACTTCATATTTGCTTCGACTGCATTTTGACGTTCCAAAGCTTGTGTCTGAAGAGTAATTAAACTTTCAACTGTTTTCTGAAGTGTAACTACTCCTTCTTGTGGATGAGCAGGTAAGGCTTTCTGATTTAAATTTTCATCATAAGTATTCTGAGGAGCTTGTTTTTGTACATAGTTGCCTTGATTCTGTCCTCCTTGATAATTGCTGTGTGGTCTTGGATTATAGTTGTTACCTTGGGGACGCGGCTGATACGCGTAGGTAGGATTGGCTGCCCCATTAGGATTTGAGTATTGAAACCCAGGATGGTTTCTGTTAGGCTGATATCCATTACCACTTGAATTGAAGTTACCTCTATTGGACATAAACATCACGGACTCTTGATTATTCGGACAACTTTCCTCATCATGATCATCTACCTTACAAATCGAACACATATACACCTCTTGTGCAGCATGCACAGCTACCTTCTTACTCGAAAAACCTTCTTTTACAGCTAAAGTAAGCTGCTTCAATTGTTGCTCTATAGTATTCTGAATCTTATTCTCAAGCGTAGCAAACTTTTCTTCCATATTAACATTATTCACTCCTTTAACCGGTGTTCTTACTGAATTCCACCCAACTTCATTCTTGACTGTTCTCTCTAAAATGATTTTAGCATGAGCGGGTTGAACTTGAAGAAAACCTGCTCCACATAGCGTATCCAATTTCTCTCTCGAAGTTCCATCAAGGCCTCTATAAAAGATCTTTAATTGTTGTTGTTCTGAAAAGCCATGATTGGGAACTCTACGCAAACACATCTGAAATCTTGTCCAACTCTTACCCACAGTTTCATCATATTCTTGACGGAAATGCGTCAATTCTAATTCAGCATCTAATCTCATGTTACTTGGGTAATACCTGTCAAAGAAAGCAATCTCTAATTGGTCCCAGTTTGTTATATTCGTAGGATCTTGCGTATCGTGCCATTCACTCGCTCCATCAATCACAAAAAATTTAAACACAGCAAATTACATCTGTTCTCTTGAAACTCCTTGTGTGATATAAGAATCACATATCTGTTTAAACTTCTGTACTGCTCTAAGAGGATCTTCTGATGGTCTTCCACGAAAATTTCCAAAGTTTTGGAATTGAGCTAACATACCCGAATCTGGACGGAATCGCGGAACATCAATATCTGGAGCACCTACTCCTATAGCAGGAGCACGGAATGGAACTTCTGGAGGACCATTAGTAAACCACGGATCTTGATTCATCACTATCTGAACTGGAGGATTAGGAATCACTGGTGGAATTGGAGGAATAACGCCTGGAGCCAAAGGTTGGCCACCTGCGCCTAGTTGACCTGGTTGATTATTTTGTGGATCGTGAAGATTTATCTCTTCCATTCTGTTACTTAACTCTTCTACTTCTAAAGCTTCTCGTTCTCTTCTTCTTCTGTTAGCAAGTCTGATCAACGATTCTGGATTACTAAGGATCGGAGGTGTTGGCTCTAGATCCTTGAATAGCCTTCTTCGCATACACCAAACCTAAAAACCTGAAAAAGCTAACAAACAAAAAGCGTAAAACTGATAAAATAAAATAAATGCACTATCACTAAAGGATAAACACCGTGGTCACACGCTACCGTCCCCGGCAGCGGCGCCAAAAACTTGGTGGTCCTTTGTGTGTTCTAAATTAAATGCAAATGTAAATCGAACCACAACCGCAAGTGTACGGTTGTCCCAAGTAGTATAACTGATAAAACAGATTCGTTCCAAGGACGGGATGGTTGACTACAATGCTTATCTATTAATGATTGATGCACTTATGAAAACAAATAAGAGTAATATGTTTGTTTGGTTTTGTATAAATTCTAAATAATTGAAAGACAAATATTAAAATGCAAATAAAAGCTAAGACGCAAGTAAAATGATGTAAAACGCAATATGAGATGTAGCACTTGAGAACGCAAGGATCCTCCCTATCCTATTTCTTAACTTATGTTGTTTAAGGGCTAAATTAGTCAATTACAATGGTCGGGATTCTAAATTCCTTATACCCCCGTCAGGGTGGACTATAAGGCGATCCTAAAGTGTCACTAGTCCCGTCAGGGTAAATATGATCAACCGTTGGATGATTAAGTTTTATTACCTCATTGGCCCTAGGATTAGCTAAGTTCGTCAGAATCATTAACTTCTATCCTAGATTGAATAAATGGTTCTGTACCTAAACCCTCCGTCAGGATGATCCAATCGCCACTAATTGGAATAGCCTAGATACTAACACATGTTCCTAGTTCATGACGCTAAAAACAGTAAACATTCACAATTTATCGAAAAGAGTAAAAGCCCTAATTTAGTTTAATTCAGTAAAAACCCAAATTCAACATTTGTTAATTAATAAGATTGGGATTCACCCATTGTTTGTTCTCAAGCACTATTAAAAGCTTAGCTCATATTAAAATGAAATACGAAATTAAATGTAAAGGGATTCATATTGTTTACAAAATTAAAAGATAAGAAAAACCTAATTTCCGGAATCGGAATGACTACGAACGGAGATATAGACTCTCTCCAGTTCTTGTAGCTTCTTCTCCTTCCTTCAGTTGCTTCTCTCTGGTGTTTTTAATCTTGCAGAATGTGAATTGTATGTAAAATAGAAGTCAAAGGCTGGTTTTATAAGTGGAAAAACGGATTAGGGCTTGGACCTAAGAATAAAACATTAATTAAATGTCCAAGCCCAAATTCTAAACCCAAAATCCCGTAACTGCTGATACACCTTCACTAAAACGGCTTTTCCCGATGCGTTATGACTCCGATTGACCTCATTCCAGTTGCTAAAGTTCCGTAACTCGATAAGGAATGTTTTCTCTTCAAAGGTCAGCAGCTAAATAATCGCTTAAGCACCTCGAAATCAGCAATCTATGTCCTGGAAAATGGATTTTCAGCTCTAAAAATAATATCTTCGGGATTTATCTTCAAGTCTTGACTCTATCTCTTGATCTTTGACTTTCTCCTTGGATTCCTCTTCTAGCTAGCATCTAAAACCTGTAAACTTTACACTAAAAATACCAATATTACGCGCAAAAGGTTAATAAACTAAAAATGCTAGAAATAAAAGAGGAAAATCATATTATTGCATATTTAGTCCAAAAGTCTATCAAATTGATTAAATAAACACCAAAAATGATGTCTCCTAAGGGTCGAAAATAAGAACAATTAAGGAGACATCACATACCCTTAGTTGTAGGACTTATCTATATGACCCGCACTCGAATCGCAAAACCTAAGACAACTCATTTTAGAGCATGAGTTTGGGGTGGTGGGTTTCATCATTAGGGATTTGGGAATTATAATTGTGATTTTATTGATGATGAAATTGTTATTAGTGTAACCCTTTGCCGGGGTAATAGTGAATGAAAAAGAAGCTACGAGCTAATTTTGCCAACAAGGGCATAAAAAGAATATATATATATATATATATATGAAAAAAATAGTATGATATCTCAACATCAAAAAAGAGAATCATAGCTATACAAAAGAAAAAAAAAAGTGATATGAAAAGAATATATTCGGACCGGCAAAGTGGATTTTGTATATCATCATAAAAGGTTTTATTTGGGATTATTGGGGATGCACATCAAAAGCATCAATAAATTGGGTTGAGTGAGAACATCTTCGAGTGAGAACTCAAGCTCTAGGGCGATTCGTTGATGGCTAGTGAAGAGAGTGCCAAAAGCTCACTTTTCATTATCCAAATATACCACACCCGTCCTTAAGCCACGTTACAACCAAAGACCTTAGGATTTCTAACTACTTGGTGGAGAAACAATTGAGCTATTAGGTAATAGGTGAGTGGACCATTGGATGCTATATTGGGACCTATGAACAACCTATAGCCATTAACCTGAACTAAGTTATCATCCTCTCCTTCTGGCATTGCGAAATTAATCTGGACTTGAATCTATGGATTGTTGATTACATGTGTATTAAGCATTCTTGTGCATTATTTCTTAAGCATTACTACATGAGACTTTTTAGATATTTTGCTCTAGGATCATTCATTGTGTTCTGTTCTTATTCTCCTCCGACTTCTTCTTCTTGTTTATTTGACTACCCTTCTGTTCTTTACTTTTATTGTATCGGTACGATACAAATTTGAGTTGGGGGTCTTGATGTCTCCTCATTTGTGATAATAAAATCTATTTCTAAGACATCATTTTAGGCGTATTTATTAGTTTATAGGTCGATTTTAGCTTAATTTAGTGCACTTTCCTATTTTGGGTCTTGAATTAATTAATTATTATTATTAGAGCATATTGGGTTTAATTATTTATTTAGTGTGAAGCTTTAGAGATATATGGTAATTAATTAGAGTCCAAGTTGGTAACGATAACTAAAGGAAAGAAGATAAACATGGAAAGTGGAGATAAAGGAAACAAAAGCTAAAATCATGGAAAAGGAAAAGCTGTCTTAAATCTGAATTTCTGCAGCTACGCCTAAAGAAGTGGTGATAACTCCAAAATCGAGCCGATTTTGGAAGATTCCTTTCATAGGGACGTAGATAATTCTGTGATGATTCTTTTGGTATCTTGTGGGCTAAAAACCGACCAATAACAAAGAAGATATGCTCAAAACAAGTCAGCAGTAATTATCTTTATTTCCATACGAATTTGAGTTGGGCTTAGAGTCCATTACTTAACCTTTCCTTCAAGAAAACGAATTAGGTCAACCTATACACTATTAATACAGCCTCTTAACACTCTTAAATCATTCTTAGTGAAACCTTAAGCCAAGAGGAAGCTTACAACACAAGGAAAGAAGTCTGGAAGGAGCTGTTCATCACAATGTCTTCTTCTACCTCTGAATTTGTAATTTCTTTCTTTTCTTGCATTAGTATGAACTAAATTTCTTTAGCTTGAGTTTTAGCATATATGTATGAACCCTAGTTTTGGTTGACATCTATCTAATTTGGGAATTCTATGTTTTAAATTGAATTATTGTTTTTATTCTCTGTTTATGTGTTTGGATTTATATTCTGTGTTCTTGTGGAGTGCACCCATACAGAATTACCATCTAGTAGTTATGTCACCATTGACAACGGTGTTTAATTACATGTTTAGCACATAACGTCTAGTATTCGGTTTAGATCTGACAAATCAACCTAACTAGATAATAACTATGGTTTAGTACATGTTACTATTTACCAATTACAGGAACAGTTTGCTTAGGAAGCCTTATTGACACAGGTAAATCTTATTTAAAACTACCTAGCGTAATTGGAACCGATTATTGAAGTACTACATCATTCACCCTTACATGTTTAGAACGGCAAAACTAGTGGGGATTACATGCTATTGACTCAAGCTACATTCTCATACTACTTCTTCTTTCATATTTATTTTCTGTCTTTACTTTCGTAGTTTAATTTAGTTTAATTGAAAATCAAATAAATATCTATTTGTTTTTACTTTTTCTGCGTTTTATTTGTTCTAGCTTTAATTATCTGCACTTGATTATTGCATAAGATTCCCCTAACCTTCGTAGTATCTGCGGAACGAATCTTACTTATTTTCTAAAACTTGCATACGATCTGTATACTTGCAGAACCGTGCTAGCTTTAGGGTGTTTATTTGCATCTAATTATTATATATTTTTATCACACCCTAGGCCCCATCAACAGCTGAAGCAGTACTTGTACATTCCAGTTCTTACCTCAGAAACGAAATGGTCGCGCAGACCAACTAACAAAATCGGCTAGACACGAAGCCATCGATCAACGGGGTTGCGTAAGCAACCTTTTCAGTAATTTAGCTAGATTAGGAGTTAATTAGATTCTGGAGTGTTTGGGCGAACAATGTCAAAAAACAGTGAATTTTTTGTTTTTAACAATGAAATCCTTATTTCAAAAAATGAATTTCTTATTCTGAATAATAAAATCCATGTATGCGGAATAGTTTCTATATCTGTAAGAGTGAATTACTTGTTTAAAATAATGGATTACTTGTTTGAAAAAAACAATTCATTGTTCAGAAAAAAGAATTCATTGTTAGCGAAAAGAATTCATAGTTCGGAACAATGAATTCATTGTTCGGGACAATAAATTCATTGTTCGAAAAAATGAATTTTATGCCAGCGAAAAAATTCTAAAAAAATTATAGACGTAAAATACTAATTTTTTTCATCTAAAAATACAATTTTTTTATTTTTCTGATTTTTTTTAGAATTAGTTACGATGAATTAAAAAAATGCAGACGCATGCGTATGATGGAATTAATGATAGGTGGTGGTGGTGGTGGTGGTTGTGGTAGTGGGGTGGTGGTGGTGGTGGAAGGTTGTAATTCAGTGGTTAAATTTAAATGATAAATAATATTATTAGGAGGTTTTTTTTAACAAAAAAGTTTTTTAATGGATTATTTTCAATGAATGGCTCTTACTTTCATTAAAATGTTTTAAATAATATAAGTGTTAAAAATGTTTATTTTTATTAAATTAAATTATAAATTAGATATTAATAATTATGTATAAAATACAAAATAATGTTATGAAATATTATTTAGTGGATATTATTATTATAGAGTAGTGGGGTGGTGTAACCTTCACATTTACCCCTTGTAACATCCTACTTATTATGTAATTAGTAGGGTAGTTGGATAGTCTCATATTGCCTATATAAAGGGTTTGTACATTCCCTCAAAGGAAGATGAAAATACATATATAATAATATACTCTTCTTATCCCCATATATCCTCTCATCAACTAGTTTCTTTTACATATTGTTTCAACACGTTATCAGCACGACTTTACCAGCCGAGCTAATATGATTTGAGACTCTTCATAATTTTTTTTTGTTATATAGAGGTAAGTAATTCTTGAGGTAAGGTATATTCTTTTAATTTTTTATGTTATATTATAATATAATTTATTACTTCATCTCTATTTGAAAATATATTCCAAAAGAGTAAAGAATCATCAACAACTATTACCTCTTCAAATCTAGAATTTTGAAAGAGAAGATTCAACTTGATATTGTACAAGTTTGCTTCAAGAAAAGCAATTACAATCATTATAAAAAAAATGACGAGAATAAGCAACTGAATGTTTGCTTCAATTTATAAATTATGATTGCTTAAAAGCAATATGAAACTCGTCTTGTTTATGAAAAAAATACAACTTTCGAGTTGTTTATAAAGAACAAAAATATTTCAATGAACTTATCAAGAAAACATTTGAATATTGATGAGAAACAATTGATGAAACCATTATGAAATGTCCAACTTGATAATAATTCATGGTGAAATTATTCAAAACCTAGTTGTTACAAAAGTATGATTCATGAAAATGAGTCTAACGAAATAAATTTTCGTTCATATATTGAGCAATATTTTTGTCACATATCTTGAATTTGAAATCAAGTGAGAAAATAAGGCTTATATGAATAAAATTGGATATGTAATCCAAATACACCACAATAAAAAATAAATAAATTGTGGATTGAAATTGCAAAAGTATCTATGAAAGATTATGAAATTTATTTATCATAATCTCGTTAATTATAGATTTAAAGTCTCAATATTTTATGAAAAAATGATTTATTGCATCATGCAAATAAGTATTGAGATGAATTCTCTTAAATTCTCAAATACATCTTGATGACATGAAAAAAAACATTCTATTATCGTTTCTTTGAAATATTGAATGTTAAAATGTTTGTTTGGCATGATCTTGAAAGCCATATGAATGTCACATATGATAGTGAAAATAATCATTTGGGAAGAAAGTAACGCATCTAAGAACGATTGCGTAAAAAAAATTACATTTCTTCAATATTATCTACAACGAGGCTTAAAGTCTATTCCCATGATTCGTATAGTTATCATGAATCAGAAATTCATTTGATATAATGAAAATTATACATTATATTAGTCACTGACTTTGAAAATCATACGGGGTTGGAGAAATAATTACGTATTCTTGAAAAGAACAAGTTATCATAATAAAAAAAAATCGGAAACTTGAAATTGCGAAAGAGTATTTGACATGATTATTGAATCATGAAAACAAAAAGAAAGATAAATTCTGAAATGAATCCTTATAGGATCAAAATTGACATTTTAATAACAAGATAATTAAATGTTAGAAGTGGGATTTGAACCACCACCCTCTTGCAAAGAGGATACTTGAATATGTTGTTTTAGACCAATCGATCATCATGTCAGTTTTGTATTTGAACAAAACAAAAATCATCATGTCATAAGTGAAAAAATTTACTCGACAAAATTATGTGACATAATTATTTTATGATGAATGTCATTTGGATAAATCCAATATTAAATCAATTACGAGAGGATAAACTTATACTTCTATGAAGGATACTAAATCTTTATCGTATCTTCTCAAAGGATAATATATGAGCGAGTCCAACTCGATTAAATTTCAAAAAATAGAGTGACAAAATATCTTGTATTGAGATGTTTCATATGCTTGATATGCACAAAAAAAAAGTTGATATTATTCTTTAATAAAAACTCATCAACATGACCAATCGGTCAAAACCATCACATGAAGTGATATAAGTTTGATGACCCTAATATTTTGCTATGTTGGGCTTTTCTGTCATGTTTATTAATATAAATTCATTATCACGAATATAATCATTATTATAACCACAACCACTAATACAATATTTATCAATATTGTTTAAATCCTAAAATAAATATTACTAGGATATCTCCTTTTTGTTTGTACTATTTGAAGTCAATAGTCAAATTCAGGGGGAGAAATATATGATCTAGCAGAATATATATTTTCTTAAAATAGAAAATTGCTAGACAATTGGTTGTGAATTCGCCTAATATGACTTATCGACATACAACTTTATACATATATACGGTCATATTGAAAAAAAAGTCCAACTAAAAATCATGAATACCCTCATTGGTCAAAGACCTAAAGTATCCATCTATATACTGTTACTTGTGCAACATAAAATATAAATGTTCCACCATTATGCACAAAGATAAGATCACGAACAAATATGAGAATTTATTTCAATCTACAATGATTGATATGTATCTTGGGTTTGCCACATGAAAAATATGTATACTGAAATACTATGCATAAAGCAAGATTCTCATGATAAGAGGGGGAGTTGAAAAATATTTTATAAGATGCAACTTTATCCTCGCAAATAAGTTATGAGCTCAGTGTAAAAATGAGATGCATTCATAAGTGACTAAGTCACGTATTCAGTTTGAAAAGATCATGCTCAAATTAATTTCCTTTTAAAAAAAATACATTACAACACGTAAAGCGTGGTCGACCTGTTGGTTCCAAAATAGCATAAAATTGAGCAGTATGAGCAAGTTGGCACTTCTAAAATTATCATGAGATAATGTAGAAAATATAACTAAAGAATAGTACTCTAAGAAGAGTACCAGGTACCTGAATATTTTCCCAGTATTGAAAAATTGAGACAAAAGAATCTCATTCAATTATATTACTACAGAAATATATGGAATCGAAAAACAACTTGATCATGATCAAATAATATGTGTAAATGATCATGTAAAAGATACTAAATGAAAACGAGGATCTTGAATCGAAGTCCATTCTATAATGTCGACTAGAAAAATTAATTGACCAAATATAATAAGACGCAGTCAGGCATAATCATACTCACACAGTCAATGTGAATATATATGAAGTACTTTTTTTGGTGGAAAATATTTGCCTAAAGTTTCATATAGGACTTCATGTGCGTCTTATGATAAAATAAATTTACCAATATGTACCATGTGATACGAAAAATTACATGAAAGTCTTTAGAAGACTAAAAACGCGTATACATAAATCCCTGGATATATTAGAATGATATTTGTATTACTTTTGTTGTGTTTAACAATCTTTAATTGTCTTATATATTGTCATGTAATCTGCCATATATTTGTTTTATATTTCATAAGTAGAATATGTGTTTATTTATGATTACGTGCATGAATATTTATTACTCTAAATTGCACATAATTGTTTTTTATTAATCATTCTAGTGTGTGTTATATGACGATATGACTTCATATATTGTTTAATTTGAAATTATAGTTATTATTATAAAAATGTGTAAGATACTGAATATCGAGATTATATTCGAAATTGAAGATCATCACATATATGTTTACATGAGGGGGAGACCAACACGTATTGCACTCTTTATTTCTTCGTCAAGGTTTTTTCCCACAGGGTTTTCCTGAAAAGTTTTTAACGAGAAAAATTAAAAGCGTATTGATAACGATTATGTACTCTTTTTCCTTCACTCGGTTTTTGTCCCACAGGGTTTTCCTAGTAAGGTTTTAACGAGGCATATCAATAAAATTTTGGTGGATATCCAACTCGACTTGGTCAAATTTAAGTTCACAAGAAAAGCCCAAGATGTAAAGTTCAAGATGAATATCAAGTCAATATAATTTATGACTGCACTTGATAATATGCAAAGATACTTCCATTTCATGAGACAAGTCGATAATACTAATGATCAAGATACTTTGTTCACACATTCAGAGGGAGATTCATACGCGTTGCACTCTTTTTCCCTTGACTGGTTTTTTTCCCATTGGGTTTTACTAGCGAGGTTTTTAACGAGGCAACATCATATGCGTATTTGAAATAATATCCAAGGGGGAGTGTTATGAAATATTATTTAGTGGATATTATTATTATAGAGTAGTGGGGTGGTGTAACCTTCACATTTACCCCTTGTAACATCCTACTTATTATGTAATTAGTATGGTAGTTGGATAGTCTCATATTGCCTATATAAAGGGTTTGTACATTCCTTCAAAGGAAGATGAAAATACATATATAATAATATACTCTTCTTATCCCCATATATCCTCTCATCAACTAGTTTCTTTTACATATTGTGTCAACAAATAATTTATATTATAAGTAATACTTTTTTATAATTGTTAAAAAAAATACTTGTATAGATTAGTTATTCTTAAATTCCAGAAAACCCTTGAATAACATTTGCAATTATAAGAAAATGACGTATAACTACTTAATATATAACATATTAGTACTTATATCGATTCAACTTATTATTAGTGATTGCCTAATACATGAAAATTTATAGTATTGGTGACGATGGACCAAAAATCACGAAAGTTTTATGGCGCAAGTCATCTTCATTAAGGGCAAATTATAATTAATTAGCTAGATACTAGAGTATTACGTATTGGTATATTGCTTTTAAATATTCCATATATTCTAATTGTCAATTACTTTTCTTTTTCTAGGTTGGATCCAGATTTAATTTTCTTGAGTGCAATCAAGAAACTTAGTCAGATTAATTCCTATAAGGCTAAAAATGGGGGTTAACTTTTTCAAAAAGAAATTATAATGACTTTTTGTAATCACGTTTTTTCAAAAAAAAAATTAAGATGGGGCAAATTTGGGTTGTTAATACCTCTATAGATACCAAGGACGGTTAAGCTTTAAGAAAGGACAAGTAATTAGCTTATACTGATCAAGAGCATTTTTTATATTCTAAAATGGTTTCCAAAGAATATATCTTCTTGTTCGTCATATTTTTCTTAGCAAGCTCTCTCGATTGCGTGATTTCAGATCGGCATTATACCTTCGTTGTAAGAACTCGTTTTGTTTCTGCATTTTTCAAACCAGATTAATTATGTGATAATTTGATGTAATATATGTAGGTGAAAGAAGCTTCTTACACAAGACTATGTGAAACCAAGAAAATATTGACAGTGAATGGAAAATTTCCAGGGCCGACCCTATATGCCCGAAGAGGCGAAACTGTCATAGTGGATGTTTACAATAGAGGAAATGAAAACATTACCATCCACTGGTATGATCAAATTTATAATTAATGTAGCATGTTAATGTCTAATGGTTTTTTAATGTATAATACTTCCAATATATGGTCGGCTTGTCTAGCCTAGTGGCGGAGTGTTTGAATCCTCTGGCTTATTTATTTTATGGAATTACAGGCATGGAGTGCTTCAACCTAGGAATCCATGGTCAGATGGTCCT
Source organism: Nemophila menziesii (assembly GCA_029959085.1). Classification (NCBI taxonomy): domain Eukaryota; kingdom Viridiplantae; phylum Streptophyta; class Magnoliopsida; order Boraginales; family Hydrophyllaceae; genus Nemophila; species Nemophila menziesii. The sequence goes on along the minus strand of JARWIR010000048.1, from coordinate 1,641,012 downwards.
GAATATATCACTCAATGCCCCATAAGACCAGGCCATAAGTTTAGACAAAAGGTGATATTATCAGAGGAAGAAGGAACTCTATGGTGGCACGCTCATAGCGATTGGTCGAGAGCTACTGTTCATGGTCCCATTATCATCTACCCTCAACATGGTTGTACAAGATATCCATTTCCAAAGCCTCATAAAGAATTTCCCATCATCTTAGGTATTTCAATTTTCTTATAAATCATTAACGAACTATAATTTTATCTTTTTGTAGTTCAATATTGTAATAAAAACTATATAATATGATGATAGGTGAGTGGTGGAAGGAAAATGTAACAATAGTTATGGAGAACTTTCTTGCATCAGGAGGTCAACCAGTGGAATCTGATGCTTATACTATTAATGGTCAACCTGGTGATTTATACAATTGCTCAAACAATGGTAGTTACATATACAATATATTAGTTACTTTTATGTCTTTATTACTTGAAGTTTAAGATGGTGTATTTGATGAACAGGAACATATAAATTGAGGGTGATTAGTGGAAGGAGATATCTACTTCGCATAATCAACGCTGCAATGAACGAAATTCTTTTCTTTGGTATCGCAAATCACAATCTCACCGTGGTTGGAACTGATGCATCATACACTAAGCCATTAACAAGACCCTATATTGTTATAACCCCTGGTCAAACTGTTGATTGCATTTTACATGCAAATCAACCAACAAATAGTAGGTATTACATGGCTGCCAAACCATACGTTAGTTCTCCTTTTATAGTTTTTGATGACTCTATTACAACAGCAATTCTACAATATACACGAAACCCTTCTAATTCATCGGTTCCATCTTTGCCTGTTCTACCTGATACCAATGATACAAATGCAGTTGTGAATTTCAGTAGAAGCGTTAGAAGCCTAGCGAATCGAAATCATCCAATTGACGTTCCATTGGAGGTGTCAAAAAGAATTTTCACAACTTTATCTTTAAATACGTTTCCCTGTTCTAATCAAACATGTGAGGGACCAAGTAATACAACTCGATACGCAGCGAGCATGACCAATATTAGCTTTGTTAGTCCATCAATTGATATTTTACAAGCTTACTACTATCATATAAATGGAGTATTTGGGAAAAATTTCCCTGATTTTCCACCATTGTTATTTAATTTTACCGGTGATATGGACTTTCCTTCGCCATATGATACACCTATGAGGGGAACAGAAGTGAAAGTTCTGAACTATAATGCTTCTGTGGAGATGATTTTACAAGGGACTAGTATTTTGGACGGAATAGACCATCCAATGCATATCCATGGTTACAGTTTTTATGTTATGGGGGAGGGACTTGGAAACTTTAACAATGTTACTGACCCTCCGAACTTTAATCTAGTTGACCCTCCTCTACGCAACACAATCAATGTTCCTATAAATGGCTGGGCTGTCATTAGGTTTCGGGCAAACAATCCTGGTAAGCAACATGATTTTGCTAATACTAATTAATTGTTTATCTTGTTCAATTGCTTAAACTCGTCACACAAGTGTTCATTTATTATATGATTTATTGTTTTCATTTATTATATGATTTATTGTTTTGATCAATTACTATGCTTGTACAGATCATTTTTACATTATTTCTTCCTTTGTTATAGGAGTATGGTTTATGCATTGCCATTTTGAACGTCACCTTTCATGGGGGATGAACACCGTGTTTATTGTGAAGAATGGCAAGTGCCCTGAAGAAAGAATTATTTCGCCACCGCCAGATATGCCACCATGTAAATAGAAGATGCTGCCAATTAAAGACTAATGTGTGATTTGCCTTAAATTATCTCTTATATAATATTGTGAAACGACTTGAAATATATAATCTTATTTGATAAATCAAGTATGTTATTAGTGATTACTATTGTTATATACTGCTGGCTAAAACCTATGTTTAATTTAATTTAGTAATGAAATGGTTAATTTTATTAGTGTAACAAAATAAAAAGAATTGAAGAAATCCGTGTTTTAATTTCCTAATCCTGTTATACGTAAACATATGTGAGTCTAACAAAATATAAATGAACCAATTGGATGAGCTTAGTGCAAACAGTATTGATATTTCTTCTTAAAGGTATAATTTATGATTTTTCTTCGTGTAAACAAACAAAGTAAACACACAAAGTAAACAAACAAAGTAAACAAACAAAAAAAACTTAATTTTAATTTATCTAAAATTATACATAGCAGATATATAAATTTTTCATAGAAAACCTAAACCATCCACATACTAGAATATATATATTGGGATGGAAACACTAAGAACCTTTCATTCTTTTCTTCCATATATTCCAAATAGATGTAAAAAGATAAGCCGTAATAAACTTTTGTCCCAATAGTAGCAAGAAGCCAAACTACAAATTTGTCATTGAGTTCTTTAACAATTTTTATTTGCATAGGTGATATAGCCTAAGCCTCAATACTCAATGGACATTTGAGAAGGGGGTATTTTATATTCTCTGCTTCAAGTTCGCACCATTCACATTCATCTTTATTAGTATTTTTTCTCTTCTTAAGGTTACTTTTGTCGAAAATGGCTCCATTACAAACTTTCTAGCAGAAGTTTTTAATTTTGACAAGACATTGGAGTGTCCAATGGTGTTCCAAAGCTCACTTTTATCTGATTCACCAGAAATTGAAGATTGTGATTCCGATGCGATCTCCTCATTAACCAGAGTGTGATATCCTAATTTTGTTGAATAAGTGTCATCTTTACAAAATGGCCAAATAATTTTATTCTCGATGTCTAACTTCATAATATGGAAAATCTTAATCTTATTGGCGAAGAATGATGGGAACAGAGAGTTAATGAGATAAAGGTTCCAGCTCGACAAGTCATCATTGAATAATTCCGCCACAACCTTAATAAACTGCAGCTGTCTGGTTTTTCCATTATTTGACCTTTTTCAAACCATTTGTGTTCCCATATATTTTTGGAGAGACCATTACCAATTTGCCAGATCGAATATCTTTTTAGCAACTGAAGACCCTTAAAAATACTAACCCAACTCCATGATCTTTTCCTTGGAAGATTCACGTCTCAGAAATTCATATTAGGTGAATAAATGGATTTAAGTATTCTGCAAACAAGAGAGTTTGGTTTGTTAATATTTCTCCACGCTTGCTTGGCAAGCCCGAGAATTCATTTTCTGGAATTCTCGGAAACCGATACCTCCTATTATTTCTCCCTTGCAATTTTCTTTCATGCTACCCAATGAATTTTTTTTGTAGGACCCGATATATATAAACATGTAAACATATGACTAACAACAAAATATAAATACCATAGAGCTTACGCTAAGTCTTCCAAATTGTAGAAGAAATAATTTAACTGTCAGTTAAACATTACAAAATAATATTTCAAGAGCTACTTTATCATTGAATATCTAATTTTTAATACCCAATTTTATGCAAATTTAAGCCACATATAGCTAACCAATTATTTTTTGTATTTTGTTATAAGAGTATATTTGGATCTAGTAATAATAGTGTTGAAATTATACCTGATGTCTTCCTATTTGTTCTAAATAATAACCCTTAGGAGACATCATTTTAGGTGAATATTTGACTTATTTGATAGACTTTTACGCTTAATTCGTCATATTGCACTTTCTTTCCTTGGAATTAGACTATTTGCATTTTTAGAGCTTTTGTGCGTTAATTTGTTTGTTTTAGTGCAAAGTTAGTAGGTTTATGAATTCATGGAGAACCACTACAAGGAGGATAAGTGAGAATTAAAGTCTTAGATCGAGTGGAGGAGCTAAAGGAAAGAAAAGAATTTTCAAAAACTTAATTAAAGAAGTTGCAGATCTAAAAGGTTGTTAAAGATTGCTGTTTTTGGGCTACTTAGGAGCGGATTTAGCCTTGGGCCGTGAAACATGGTTTGATATCCTATCGAGTTAGGAAGATTCTCCAAGTTGAATCAGCCCATTTGGAGTTGTATGCAGAAGTTAAATCCGTTTTACTAAAGGCTGCACACCCGTTACGGAAATTAAAAGAAAAGATGGGCTTGGGCTTTTTATAATTTGACCTAATCCTCTTAACCTAAGCCCTAATTCATTTTTTAGCACTATATAAGCTCCTTTAGACCTCATTATTCAGCAACTCTCATTAAACCTTCATATTAAATCATCCTTAAAGAGAGCGTCAAGAGGCGGAAGCAAGAGCAGAAGCTGGAGAATCTTTTTCCTCTAACAACAGCTCAAGTCAATTCTTCTATCTAGGTTCTTATTTTATTTCTGTTATTAGGAACATGCATATTATTAATTTCTTTATTGTTCTTATTTCAGTTATGAGCTAAACTCTAATATTCTTGAGAATCGCATAATGGGATGAACCCTAATTTATTTAATTAATGTATTTCAATTTGGGATTAGTTTTCAGTTTAATTTGAATTGGGTATTTCATATTGCTTATTATTTTATATTAATTTCACTATCAACGAATTAGCTAATCGGAGATAGGTCATAGTAATTAAGCTATTCACTAGTGGCAGTGATCATCTTGACGGGAGGTTTAATTACTGAACTAGATAATAAATGTGTGGTGTTCGTCAATGATCCTGACGGGCTTGACTAACCGCGTAGCCAATGTGGTAAGAGACTAAAACCATCTGAACGTAGCTTATAATCGCCCTGACGGGGTTTGTAATACTGTAGGATAGATACTAAGTCTACCCTGACGGGAGTTAGGAAATAGTATAGTCCCAATTAATATAGAAATATCAGTTCTGCCCTTAACGAAAGCATTAATTACGTAAGTTTAGGTGATTCCCTAGTGAGACTCAAGTATAGCTCATATATGTGTCTTAGTCCTTTAGTATTTATTTCCAGTGATTTGTTTATTTGCGTCTAGTAGTTTAATAACTCAAAACCAAACAAATATCGTTTATCTTTTATTTTCTATATTTGCAATTACTACTACTTATTTATTGAACACTTGAGTTATACCAGTGCAATCCCTGAGAACGAAACTCGGTTTACCGGAGTATTACTTGGACAACCGTACACTTGCGGTATTGTAGTTCCTTTTATTTAAGTTCTTAATTTTATAACACACCAGGACCCACCAATACCCAGACCTATCTATTTATAATAAACTATCTTTGTTAGACATGGCTTCTCTTTGCTCCTTCTCTACTCTTAAGCGTTTGTTGTAAGCCCTAAATACACTTTCAGGATTCTCGAGCATACACTAGAACCTAAAAGAGACAAAAACAAAACGAAAGCGTAAATCTAAAAAAATAACAAATACTACTACACTAAAAATTAAACCTACGCGCTAACAAGACACAAGTCTCCGACAGCGGCACCAAAAACTTGGTGTCGGTTGGGGTGTGATAAAATAATGATATAAAAGATAAGAACTATCACCTTAACCAATTACGTTACTCACTACAAGTATCACATGTCGTACGCAAGTTTTAATGATAAGTTAGATTCGTTCTCAAGGACTTAGTGTGTTATACGAATGGAATAAAAGAAAGTGTAGTAAGAATTTAGTACAATGAATTAAAAGACAATAAAAGTAAATATAAATAATTGGAGAGAATAATGATTAAAAATAAATACTAATGCAATAAAATAAAGATGTAGGAATGAGATGAGAAATATAGCTCAGATTTGCTTGTATGCACTTATCCTTTTATTTCTTCTACTAGTTATAAGGGTGATTAAATCTCTTAAAGTATATAGCCAAGATTCTATAATCCTCTATAGTCATTGTTGTTGATCCTTTAACTCTGTTTGTGCGTGTTTCGTCACTTGCTGCCCAGTCAAATCCGTGTAGCTTTGTCTAATTTTTCTAAGCGTTGGGTTCACTTTATAAGAGTTATGTTGCATTTTTTTGTTTGTTTATAATGTTATGTTAAGGTCTTTCTTTTGTTGAAAGGTTTTCTTATAAAAGTATAATGTTGTAGGGTAGATTACTCACATTTTGTAAAAATGGGTTTGCCTTGACTTTTGGTATGTTGTTCGGATCTTGACATTTAGAGAATATGGGGTAACTTTTAACTGAGATTTGGGAAATTTTTCTGTGTTACTTTTGTGTTGAAAACGATGTTGCTTACCTAGGTTATTTCGAATTTTATTATCAGTTACAACTGGTTTATTTGAAGATATCAAATTTTATGGCTTAATAGATTCTACAATATGTGAAGCAAAACTATCAAAGCATTCTATTATTGATAGTTTAGTTGGTTGTTTAGGTCTTTTGGTTTTAAATTATGGTGTTTATTTTATTTTTCTTTTTGTAATATTTTTTTTTGTATGGTTGGTTTTTTTTTTTTTGCATATATTCAGAGATAGCGTACTTGTAAATATGAAGAAAGCATTTTTAGAAACGAAAACAAAAGTAATTACGTAAGTAGCAACTAGTTATGATTAAGTGATAAATGCGCTACAAGTTGTCAAACTCAATCTTTCAACTCAACACCATATTCAATTCCAACATTTTTTTTTTTTTTGGTCAAGATTCATTTCCAACATTGAACACACTGCTCTCTGTTTAATGAAATCAACATTTTTGCGACCAAAATAAACTCGATCAATATTCAATGTCTACCGGTTCAAACCCTCTATCTATCGAAGCCTTCACCGCATCAATTACGAATTGTGTCTTTCTACTAATATTTAGCCATCTCTTCTTCTGTTTAATTCCATTCACTTTCATACTTGAAATCAATTCAACAAAATCTTTCACCATTAAAGCTTCTTGTGGAAGTTCTGTGACAACAGTTTCTTTGCTCGGTATTGATTCACTTCTAACCGAAACATTACAGTTACTTAAATTTGCTGTGGTGTAAAAATTTGAAATATTTTCTTGGAAAGGAATAAATAAGTCATGAACACGTAAACTTCCTTTACTTCCAAGGCAAGTAATATCCATGCTCATGTCAGATAAAAACGAGCAATGGAAAGTAGCTACTTTACCATCATCCCAATATAAAGAGGATCCACATGACAAAAGCACGCCTGCTTTGTTTAAGATTGGATTACGTGAAGCTATTATTGTTTTCGGGAGTTCGTAATTATTCGCCCAAAGGATTGCCCCTATGCAATACCACCCAAGATCACCAAGAACACCAAGAGCATCCAGATTTGGCTTTACACGAATGTTGTTTTCCAGAAAATCAAGGTTTTTTTCATTAGTGAATGAACAATATATCTGCAAAAAATTAAAGTAACACCAAGATTCTTCAGTTCATGAACATAAACATATTATATATTTATAAATACAAAAGCATAAATTACCGAATTCAGACGATCAAAACATTGCCTTTCAAGAAATTCTTTCATCTTATATGTCCTAGGGTGATGAATCCACATTGTTCCATCCATAAACCGCACATTATTAGACTCACAAGCCTTGATAATCAAGTCGAACTCTGTAACATTCAAAGCCACAGGCTTCTCTAACAATACGTGTTTCTTCTTTTCAGCAGCCAAGACTGCCCATTTTAGGTGCAGGCTTGTCGGAAGAGGAATGTAAACAGCATCAACATCAGGATCATCAAGAACAGCTTCATAGCTGCCATATAATTTTACAGAAGTTGGCAAAGAATTGGTAGATGCAAATGTAGTCGCCTTTTCGATTGACCGGCTGCCTATTGCATGGATTGTTGCATTTGGTGCAAGAGTTATTGCTCTTGATACTTTTCCGGCAATTCTTGCACACCCCAGAATTCCAAATCTAATGTGTGTTTCGACCATCATTTGGCTTTTTTACAAATAAGTAGTAATTAGGATTGCAAGCTTCTTGATTATTCCAACATTACATTCATGTGAATAGCTATTTTTCATATAATATGTCGATTTAGAATTTGTAATGATGTGAAGTGAAATTTTGCAATCAATCTAAGTGAAAATTGGATGACAAATTATAGCCAGAATCAATCAAATAGCTTTTTCCTCAGATTTTGACCAAAATCAACAACTGGTGATACATATGTTACTTCCATTATTTTATATATAGTTGTGTTTCAGGAACAAGGAAGTTATGATATTATTAATGCCCTCATTAAGTGCATGTGAATAACTACTTAGTAACTCTAAAATATGTTGAGTAACGTTTACACTTATTATTCATCTTTAGATTTTATAGCATTTAAGAATATAATTTGTAAACAAATTGAAAATTTACACAAATGCTTCCTCCCCTCCGTCCCAGTGTTGTTAAAGGCGAGAAGCGCAAAAAAGCGATGGGACCAAAAATAATACTAAGCGCAAAGCGCACGATAAAGCGCTAGATTAATATAGCGAAGCGTTTTTAAAATACATTAATTTAAAAATTATATTAATATCTAATATATTAATATAATATTAAAGCATGCTAAATATAATCAAAAAGAAAAGTACTAAAAAATTTAACATATCCAAAAACACAAACATATAAATTGTTAATATCCATCAAAATTAAATTTCCTAATCCCAAGACTGGCCTCGTCATATTCTAAAGTATCGTCAAATTTTTCATCACCAAAATCTTCATCCATGTCTCCTTCCTCAAACTCTAGATCTTCTTGTTCCTCTTCATCCTCATCTATTAGTCTTGACCTTGTACTTGACTTTTGGTTAGTACCTCTAATTGGTTCTCGAGTTTCTATTGTTTCCACGTCATCCCAAGTTGAATTTTCGTCTATATCATGATCAACTTCTTCCTCGTCATCCATGTTAGCACTCATTTCTCCTACTAACTATTCATTACAATCGTCAATATCTTGCAATGATATAGGATCAATAGTATCTTTCAAATCGTAACGAGCTTTGAGAGCTTGATTATACTTGACAAAAACCAAATCTTGTAACTTTTGATGGTGGAGTTTGTTTCTTTTTTTCGAATGGATCTGTAAATAACCACAAGTTTAGATTGTGTTGGAAATATAAAAAATAATTGACACATGTCTAAAAAATATTAATTAAGTGGACTATAATTATTACTTACATGCTCAAACACACTCCAATTACGCTCGCAACCTGTGGCACTACAAGTCAATGATAATACTCTAATGGCAAAGTGTTGTAACTTGGGTGCCGAACTTCCAAATAAACTCCACCATTGAGCTATAAATGAATATATAATTTCAATATATTATGATTATAAAAACATAAGGGATAATTATAAATAAAAAATTGACATGTTTCAAACCTGGAGACATTGTTGTCCTTGCCCGAATCGCCATTGCGGAACCAAAATTTCCAATCGCTTCTTTATACTTTGGTAATTCACGTGTGATTGTATCTTGATCGATTAATGAGGGAACCAACTTCTCGATACACTTTATTAACCCTGCATGTACTTCATCATCCATCTCAATTCTTGGATTACTATAGAAAAATTCTGGGTTCAAGTAATGCCCTGCTGCATGCAATGGACGATGTAGTTGACAATTCCATCTATCATCAATTATCTTGAATATTACTTCATATTTCGATGTGTCCTCGTTAAAAGTTTTTATGATAGCTTCTTTAGCTCTATCCATGGCCTCATAGATATAACCCATGGCTGGTTTTCTTTCATTGTCCACTAGTCGAAGTACTCTTACAATAGGACCCATAATTTTCAATACATAAAGCACATTCTTCCAAAAAGATTGCATCATCACAATTTCTTGTGCTCTTTTTCCCTTTTTATCCTTAGCCCACCTACTTTTGGCCCATTGACCACACGCAAACATGGTTCGAAGTTGATTCTTTTGCTTATGAATGCTGGTCAAAGTTAAAAAAAACTCGTAGCAAATCGAGTCACTCCATTTTTCACCAAATTCTTGTTGTTGGTGTAGCTTCTCATCAAATTGAGCACTCCAGGGTGATTATAGATATAACCAACAAGACAAATTCCATTCATTATAGTTCTCCTTATCTTTGGAATCTTGCCAATATCTTCTAATATAAGATCAATACAATGAGCTGGACATGGGGTCCAAAAGATGTGTCGCTTTTCTTGTTCCAATAGCAACCCTATAATCAAGTACAAATGACAATAAGATTAATTAACCAATTAAGTAATAAAAAAATAATACAATTAAATTATACAAAAGAAACGCACCGGCTTTTTTATAATTACTCCCATTATCAGTCACCACCTGCACGATATTTTGCTCCCCAACCTTATCAACAAATTTAAGCAGCAACTCAAGTATTCAAGGTTGTCACGAGGCGAAGTCGACAAAAGTCGACGGACCCCCAAATAGCCCGAGGCGCTAGGCGATAGCCTAGGCGTTAGCCCGAGCGAAGTGAGGCGATAAATATCGATATATTATGTATATATATAGATATCCTACTTAAATAAGAAAATAATAGACATATTAATTAATTTTAAGCTAAAAAATGTCATAAAAACACATTAGATACTAAAAAACTCAAAAGAAAGACGTGAAATGTAGAAGAAGCAGCAGAAGAAAAGGAAGGGTTGCTTCTTGTCTTGACAAAGGAGTCTGACTTTTTATTTTTTAAACGTGTTATTTTTGTTTTAAACTCTTAAAATATTGGGTTAATGTTATGGGCTTAAAATATTTAAAATATTTGCTATTGGTCTGAATAATAAAGAGTGAAAAACTGTAAAAAAAAAAAAAGGTTGTTGGTAAAAGGCCATCGATCTTTGGCCTAGGGCTGAATAATAAAGAGTAAAAAACTGGAAAAAGAAAAAGAAAATGGGTTGTTGGTAAAAGGCCATCGATCTTTGGCCTAGGGCTGAATAATTAAGAGTAAAAAACTGGAAAAAGAAAAGAAAATGGGCTGTTGGTAAAAGGCCATCGATCTTTGGCCTAGGCGTCGCCGATCGAAATGGGCCAGGCGGCCGACTAGGCTACGACTTATAACCTTTCGCGCCTTGCCTTAATACTAGGCGCTTTATGGTCGCCTCGCCTTCGCCTATCACCTAGTCGCGACTAGGCGCGCCTGGTGACAACACTGCAAGTATTGCTGATGCACTCTTGGTAATATCTGATGCATCAATAGACTCTAAAAACATTGTTCCCAGGGAACAATTTACCATTAGGTTGATTATACTCCTACGATTTCTATCTGACCAACCATCAGACATGAAAGAACAACCATGCTTTGCCCATTGTAACTTATGATTAGCCAACAATTCATTAGTAACTTGCACTTCTTTTTTTAGGATTGGAACTCTCAACTCATGATAACTTGGAGGTTTTAAATTTGGTCCATACCTGCCAATTGCCTCGATCATCTCCTTGAAACTAGTCAAATTTGCAACATTGAATGAGAGCCCGGCTTGGTAAAAAAATCTACCAATGTATTGAATTGTTCTATCTCTAGCTTCTTTGTCAACACTATCCACCATACTTGTCTGCCTTTTCTTTGAATCGACAATGCCATTTTTCATCATAAACAAGTCCATTGGTCCTTTTTTTTTCCACACCCATTGACCCATTTCCCTTCTTGTATTCACCACCCAACTCCAATTGTCCTCCTAGCCCTCTTTTTTCTCCAACCCTTGCGCTACTACCAATTATTTCAACATCGTCATCATAATCACAATCATCTCTAAAATAATCAATGTTGTCATAATCATCTACTCCACGAATCGCTGCTCTTTGTGTTTGTTTCTCCTCCATATAATTTTTTACCTCTTGTGAAACTTCTGGGGGAACTTTAGTACACTTTTGGATATTTCTAGAGCTTTTGGCTAGATGTTGTTTGAATCGAAAGATCCCTCCAGTACCTTCATGACCACAAAAAGTGCAAGTAACCTTATTTTTATTTGTAGGCACCTTTAAATAACCATACTTCCATCCGATATCTTTTTTATTACTATCGTTTTCCATTTTCCTACAAATACAAATTATATAAAAATATAAACTAAAATAATATATATTTAATACTTATACAATAACTAAAATAATTTATGTATTTAATACCGTTCATGTATGAAGATTTAATACAAATTAATAACAGTGCATGTATGCAGATTTAATACAAATTAATAGACTTCTTTTCTATCACAAAAGACAATTTAATGTTATATACATTCTTTTCTTCTAATTTCTATTACAAAAAAGACAGTTTAATGTTATATACATTCTTTTCTACTAATTTCTGTTCTATCACATGATTACTACATTTATATACAATTATACATAAACTGATAAAAAGGATATCATATATCATGCATTTATATAAAGTAAAACTGAGGGATAGAATACGAATTAAAATTCATAAATCATGCATTTACAGTGTGCAATTGTGCATGAGAGTACTGACTACAAGAGTAATCCATGAGAAGGCTTTTTACAACTTATTTTATACAACAACAAGACAGTAAAGATCGTTAGTTCACCTGAAATAGTTTGCAAATTTTTTGCCCCAACAAAAGATTCACCGCCGCCGATCTGAAAGGCTGCAACAAAAACACAAGTCCTAAATGAGATATTCTCTGAAGTCTGAAGTTAGAATGGTTGAAAAGAAACACTATATGAAAGCGCTAGGTATAAAAACATGAATTAGAATTATTTTAAAAAAAACACAGTTGCTGTAAAGTATGAATTAGAATTGCTGTAAAGTATGAACTAGAATTGCTGAAAAGAAAATACAGTAAAAACGACGCACCTTGAAACTTTGTGTGATGGATCATACGCATTTCATTGAATTTATAGTTTCTAGATTAGTGTGGGCTTAGGGTTTAGACATACTTAGGCCTGGAACCGTTAGGGTTAAGAACTTAAGGCTGATCTTTTTTTTTCCAACGTTACTTTAATGTGCAACCCAAAATCGCCTTAAGCGTACGATTCATTTCAAAGCCCAAAGAGCACATAAGCGGATTAAAAAGGCTCGATTCTGGTTTAATCCAGATTCAGTGTTTCCTTAAGCGCAGAAGGCTCGATTGAGTTGGATTCATGGATTAATCGAGCACTTTATGCGATTTTAACAACACTGCTCCGTCCATAAATGTTTGGGAAAATTCTTCCATTTAATATTAGATAATCATATACCAATAATATTAATACACATAATCCATGTTTTAAACTTACAAAAATAACTAACTTGATAATCTAATAACATATGTTTTGTTATAATTATGAGATTATTACCCAAAGGGTCTTGAAAACACCACCTTGTGACTCAACAAGACCCCACTAATTTTATCTTCTTACTAAAAGCCACAACCAAAAATTAACACTATACTCCAAAAATTCAATTACCTTCTTACCCTCTTTTGTTTTTTATTTACCTATATATACTATTTTTTGTCAAATAAAAATCAAAACACAATACACGCTCAATCTTTCCTCTCTCCTCTCTCCTCTCTCCTCTCTCCTCTCTCATCTCTCATCTCTTTCTCTCTTTGAAGCTCAACCCTCGCCGGAAAATGCTAAACTGAACTCTTATTGCCGCCGTTTTGGTGTTGCAGCGGAGAAGAACAGTTTCTCTCTCTCTCAAGATTATTCCTCTCTATCCCTCTCACTCTCCCGTAAGTTAATTTATTTCTTCCTTGTTTGCTTGTTTTAGCTGGGTTTTTATGATTTTGCTTTGATTCTGTGTTTAAGTTTGCTGAAATTACTAATTTTCTTCGTTGTTGCGTGTTTGAGTAGTTGTTTATCGTTATTCATCGTTTGTGTTCATCGAGTTTTTGTGTTCATCGTGAGTTTTCACTATTACGTGACTTCATATGCTTTATACATCAGTAATCTTCTGTTTATGGCACACGCTCAAAAGATTTTGCTCGTTTATCATTATAATACATGTTTTACGTACTTGTATGCATCCATGCTCAGTAATTATATGTTTTCGTTTAATACTCAGTACTTTTTTTGTTGTGTTGTTACGCTCAGCACTAGTTATGCATATGCTCAGAACTTTCTATTGTGTTACGCCTATGCTCAGTACTATCTTATGCCTATGCTCAGTACTTTTTTTTTGTGTTTATGCATATGCTCGACACTAGTTATGCCTATGATCAGTACTATCTTATGCCTATGCTCAGTTTTTTTGGTTTTTTCTCATGCTCAGTGTTGTGCATATGCTCAGTACTTTCTGTTTTGCGCTCAGAACTTTTGCGCTCAGAAGTTTCTAGAAGGCTGCGCTCAGAAGTTTCCACATCGTTAAGCTAGATTAGATTACTTTTTTTTTCTAGAAATGTAATAGATTTGTGTTAGATTAGATTACTTTTTTTCCAGAAATGCCATGAAATGTCGGATTTGTGTTTTGCTAAGAATTTTTGTTAAATGCTCAGAAGTTTTATGAAATGCTCAGAAGTTCTGTGGTGATGTTGATTTTTTGTGTTGAATCAAAAAATTATTTAAACTCAATAACTTTTGTATATATGCTCAGCAGTTTACTGATTATACGACAAATGCTCAGGAAGTTTACTGATTATACGAGAAACGCTCAGCAAGTTATTGAGCATGCCCAATACCCATGCTTAGAACTATTTTCTACGCTCAGAACTATTTCCACGCTGATCAGAACTATTTTTTCAGACTCATAACTTTTTTCCATGCTCAGAACTATTTTTTCAGACTCAGAACTTTTTTCCATGCTCAGAACTATTTTTTCAGACTCAGAACTATTTTCCAGACTCAAAACTTTTTTCCACGCTCAGAACTTTTTCCGGCGGTGGCCAGCGGTGATAGGTGGTTGTGGTCGGAACTGGAAATTATCTGATAATTAATGAAGAAGGAGAGAGAAAAATGATAAAGGAGGAGAGAGATTAATAGTAATGGAGGAGAGAGTATAATGGTAGTGGAGGAGAGAGAAATCTATTTTTTTTTGGCTTATATACACTATAAGGGTAGTTATGACATTGAACATCTTATTGGCCTCTAAGTAGGAGAGAGGAATCACTTGGTTCTTATATGACACATTGATTCTCTTCAAACCTCCTTGGGTAATTGACTCATTAATTATCAATGACCATGATATGAATATTAGACCATCCAATATTAGATAGAAATCTTACAACTAATTAAGTAAATAAATTTAATAATGATAAGTTTTTAACATTAAATAAGAATAAAATTGATAAAAGTAATAACAAAATTCAATAATATCTTATATAGATAATTTTTTATATAAATTTATTTTTAAAAATTATGACAAATATTAATAGGAAGATGGTCTACAAATTAGACAAACTATCCACTATTACATATAGTAGGGAAAGGCGCCACCAAAACAAACATTCAATCACCAAAATATTTAAAATATGCAACAAAGATTAGTTATCCACACAATATAAAATTCTTAACCACTTCTCAATGATTTTATAACAAACCGAGAACATATATTAAAAGCCACCTCAAATTATAAATCCTATCTTACTCTCTAAAGGCATATGCCATTAAACATCTTAATAGTTCATTTCATATCCATTCATATGCTTAATCAATAAACTGTGACGTATATATTTTTAGTATATTTGACAATTATTTTAATAAAATTTAATTATAAATACTTTTCATCATAGAGTACATAAGTCACTAAAAACAACTATCAATTTAGCATATAACTTATATTTATCTCTATCTCATTTGACGAAATTTCATAATTATATGATTTTCATTATATATTTATAAAACATTATCCTTAAAAGATTATCTTCTGCTTTTTCTTAATTGATGATTCGTAGATAAACCAATCCATCAAAGTATCTAAAAATACTTTTTCAAATAGGTTGAGTACCTAAGGTCTTTTTTCCTTTATTATACTAGACCAATACAACAATTAGTCACAATGGATCATAAATATTTCTAGTCACTATGGAGGATGAAAGTAATGATTCGGTGGAGACTAAGGAGCTTTGCGAAATTGAGCCGGATCAATCCCTTCACCCTCAATGACTCAGCTGAGTTAGAACTGTCAGGGTCTTGGTACAACCATAACAATTCCAACACTCAAAAATGATGTTGTTCAGTATCACCCTAAAGTAATTTTCCTGTCTAAAACTAAGAACACGATGAGTATGTTAAATCAATTGCTTCTGATTTAAAGTATAAAGTTGCTTGTATTATTTCCCCTGAGGATAGGAAGGGGGTTTAGCCTTATTTAGTAACAACACTTGCTCTATTAAAGTTATAGAACCATGTAGGAATTACATCCATTGTCTCATTTCTGATGAAAATAAATCCCCTTATTGCACTGCATTTGTTTATATCCTCTCTCAGGATGAACAAAAAGACCTGGTTTTAAAAAATATTGTAGATTGTAAAGGTTATTACCCCACTCTCCCTTGGAGCATTATAGGAGATTATCATATGTATCTGTATGCTTATGAAAAATTAGGAGGATCTGGACTTAATAAAAATAACTTGACTAGATTGAATGAGTGGATTAGTGCTCTTGACATCACTATACTCAAACCAAAGAGTGTAAATTTAGCTAGTCTAATAAAAGAAAAAAGTCTGAGCTAATTAAGGAATATATAGATAGATGTTGCATTGATATGGAATGGGACACCTTATTTCCTAATCCCTGTTTGGTTGTTTTACCCCCCTTAGGCTCTGACCATTATATGCTTCTTATAAGTGAAATTAGAAATATACCTCTACTTAGAAGGTTTATTTTTTATAAAAAAAATTCTAATGATGAAAGCATTGATCTTATACAGAAAAGTTGGATACAAATGTCTTACATACAAGGTAAAGGAATATATAAACTTGGGAAGAAAATAAACATGCTTTCTCATACTCTTACAGAATGGGCTAGAAAAAAATGCTAAACTGAAACAAGAAAGCCTTAGAAATGATACTATGAAGTTACAGAATATCTTCAACTCCCCATCCCCAATAAACTGGGAGGAATATGAGTCCATTGTAAAGGGATGGAAATTAGATGGTCACAAGAAGAAACTTAATGGAAACTCATGTCTAGAAGAAAATGGTTAAACTTGGGTGACAGAAACACAGCGTACCGTCATGATATAACTAAGGCTAGAAGGAAATATAATAATATTACTAGACTTTTGAATGATAATGATATTTGGATAGAGGAAAATTTTGAAATAGAAATTGAAATAAAATCTTACTTCAATAATATCTTTAATTCTAAAGGTCCCAGAGATTACTCCTATGTGCTTAGGGTAATCAAGAAATGTATTACTAAGGAGATGAATTTTGATCTTACTAAACCTGTTAGCTTGAAGGAAATTAAAGAAAATCTGTGGGATATGGGAAATGATAGATTTCTTGGACTGATGGACTTCCTGTCTACTTCTTTAAAAAGTATTGGGAGTTGGTAAAATTTGATCTCCTTAGAGGTATCTCTGATTTTTTATGGAATAAAACTTGTCTATACTCTATAAATAACACCTTGGTTACACTGATCCCAAAGGTTGAAAACCCGGCTAAAGTTGGGAATTTTAGACCCATCAGTTGCTCAAATGTCACTTATAAAATCCTAACTATAATTCTTATAGAAAAGGCTCCAAAAAATCATGAATATTATTATCAATGAGAACCAAAGTGCCTTTTCTCCTTGGTAGAGAAATATCTAAAAATATTTTGCTAGCTCATGAAGTGAGTCACTTTTTGAAGAGAAGAAGAAACTTTAATACTCATTATGTAGCTATTAATGCACATGTGGCTAAAACCTATCAGAAGTGAGCAGCCAAGCCGGTTGATGATGGAGGAGCGACGGTTTTCTTATGTAAGAGAGTGGCTTGGAGTTTCAATTTTTAAAATTAATTTTTTTTACTTTTATTTGGGTTCTTCCATTGTTGATGGCGTACAAGCGGGTTGTAAAGGAATTTCTTTTGTGTCAAAATAATAATATGGCGATGGTGATGAAGAGGAATAATGCGTATGTGGTGCTGACGTGACACCATGTAGTGTTGATTAACGGTCAATTGACAGAATTAGGAAAACAAGACTAACAATGTCGCAAAATACTAACGTAAAGAACATCTTGTGACATATATAAGATATCGTTCCGTTCATGTATGTTTTTATAATTAGAAGATTACGGGATGGCTTTACCTTAAAATTAATATCTCACATTATAGCGAGTTCTTTCACCCATGAATGCATCAGTAAACTGGTGCCTTAGGATGGACATTAGATGAATAAACGTGGAAGGGGGTTCTTTTTTTTTTGTTTGGGTAAACGGTTGTATTAAAAGAAAAACTGTACACTGTACAAAGGAGTTACCTACCTAGGCCCGAAAGCTTAAGGTAGCAACAAAGAAGCAAAATTCAACTAAATCATACTAAACTAATAGAAGCTAGTTTCCCATTCTCATCCATAAAGGAATTACGAGTGAACAAGGAAAATAAAATGAAAAATACACACCATTTAATTTCCTTGGTAACCGTTTCTCGTGTCATCGGATCACCTCTCATAGCTAGGTGATTTCTCTCTTTCCAAATGCAATAAACGGTTGCTCCAAACCCGATTCTCCATGCTTTTCTCCTCCAATTTTCTCTAGCTTTAAGCTTTTTAAGCCATTTCAAAGCACTAAGAATCGTATTCATCTCCTTATTTAATACTAGCCATGATTTAATCTCATTCCAAATTGACCTTTCATAAGAACAATCGAAATAGAGATGCTTATTTGATTCGAAATCTTCCCACACAACTCACAAAGCGGGTCTAGTTCCATATAAGTAATTCTATCTTTCGTTTTAAGTATTTCCCTCAATCCCATCCAAACAATAATAGCATGCTTAGGAAACACACTCGAGTCCCAAATAATAAAAGGTTTCAGAAAAGTTTTACGACGAAATAAATCATATGGTTTTTTATATTTATCATAAAACTCTTTACTAGATACCTCATATGTTGGTTGACTCACACTTCCAGATGAAAACCACAAAGCCAAGATTTTTTCTCTTCCTTCTTCTCCTAAAGCCCCTCGGATAATTTCTTTTTGCTCCCAAATATTTTTCAAAAGAGGAGAATTACTCTTTTTAGGATGTCATTCCCAAAAGCCACAAGCATTAATATACTCCCCATGAATCCACCTAATTCAAAGCGAGTCTTTTTTATCAACAATTTTCCAAAGCATTTGCAAAAGTAATGCTTTGTTCCACGCTTCTAAATCTTTTAATCCAATACCACCTTCTTCTTTAGGCACACATATATTTTTCCAACTAACATGGGGTGGTTTATTATCCTAATAAAAATTACGGAAAATGAAAATGATTTGATCTTTAACTCCATCCGGGACCGAAAAAATAGTAAACCAAAAACATATCACCCCTTGAAGAACCGATCTTATAAGTTCTAATCTTCCCGCAAAAGAGAGTGAGGAAGCTCTCCAACTTCTTACATAACCTTCTAAATTTTCAAATAGGGGTTTATAATCTCTTGATAATAAGACAGATGAACCAAGCGGGACCCCTACATAGCAAAAAGGCATGACCCCTTTCTCGGATTGTGTTGGCTCTATCCCATTTACTAAATTTTCATTTGAGACACCAATATAATAAATATTCGATTTTTCAACATTTAATCGGAGCCCCAAACAATCTCAAAACAATTTTAGACTATCCATGAGATTTTTTATCGAACCTTTATCACCCTTTGAAAGAAGCATTAAATCATCCGCAAACGCTAAATGTCTAATCTTTTACTTATCACATTTCGGATGATAATTAAAATTAACACTTGTAGTTTTCTTAAGGAGCCTAGAGAAATATTCAAGACAAAGAATAAAAAGATGAGAAATAGGGTGTCCTTGTCTTAAATCTTTTTCGCCTTTAAAGAAACCATGTATTTCACCATTTATAGCCACCAAATAATAAGGAGATGAGACACAAGCCATAACCCAATTAGCAAATTTTTCCGGAAAATTTAATACCTTTAAAACCTCGTGAAGAAATTCCCAAAATATTGAATAATAGGCCGTTCTAAAGTAAATCTTTATCGTGCATCTCGAGGAGCTACTTTGATTGTTGTAACCCCTTAAAATCTCTTGCATTAAGTGTATATTCTCAACCACAGATCGTCCCTCCAGAAATGCATTTTGAGCTATATCCACTAGATTATTTAAACATGGTTCTAAACGCTCCGCCATTATCATAGTTATTGCTTTATAAACCACATTACAGCACGAAATGGGGCGAAAATGCTCCACACACTTTGGATCGTCAATCTTCGGAATCAAAGCAATTATCGTGGTATTTGATTGACGAAACAAAAACTCCGAATTAAAAAATTCACGTACCGCTAAAATGACATCTTCCCCAATAATATCCCACGAACGCTTGAAAAAGAGAGATGAAAATCCATCGAGTCCGGGCACTTTATCATTTGCTATTTTAAAAATAGCCTCTTTAGTCTCTATATCGGTTATTTATCGACACAATTCTTCACCTTGCTCAATGGAAAGTTTATTTCCATAATCAAACACATAGGGATTTACTTGTGTTATAGTATCCTTAACTCCAAATAAGTTTTGAAAATAACTAAGAAAAGCTTCATAGACATGGGCCTTAGAATGTGATAATTCCCCATTTGCACGCAAGATATTAGGAATAAATCGTTTCCTTTGTTTACTCTTCATAAGCCCATGAAACAATTTAGTACATCTATCACTCTTGAGAGAGTAACCAAGCATAGCTTTTTGCTTAAGAAAACTAATCTCGGCTTTCTCGAGAGTTCTCTCCTTATTTCGGAGCTCAACTAAATTATCGAAGCAAGAATTATTAGATAAGTTTTGTTGAAAATGTACCACAGCCTTTTCAAGATCCTCCTTTGCTCTCTTAGCTCTTGCGGAAATATGAGAAAAATAATTCTTATTAAGCTTCCGCAACTCGAATTTTAACGCTTTAAGTTTTTGGCAAAGAATGAATTGTTTAGTACCCAAAACAACGGTCCTATTCCATCCATCTTCCACCGTTGAATTATAATTTTCATACTCCACCCACATATATAAAAACCAAAACGGAACTACTCTTTTAACATTTTGTAAAACAATAGTTACCACACAAGGCGAATGATCGGACACACTCGATTTAGGTAAGAACTCCGCTTGAATATAGTGATCGGGTTCATCTAATTTTACGATTACCCAAAGCCCGATCTATCTTGCTTAGAACATGATTATTATCCCAAGTAAAGAATTGTAAATTTAATATCTTCTAGACCCAAACAATTGCAACAATCCGCAAATTCCTCAAAATCACCAACCGTTACACTTCTCCCTCTAATTCTTTCATTCGAAGCTAATATATTATCAAAATCACCCAAAAGAAGCCACGAATCATCAAACGTAGCGGAAAAATCTAAAAGGTTTTTCCACAATTTTTTACGCAAATCTTTATCATTCAAGCCATATATAAAAGAGGTGTAAAGGTTTAAAGAAGTTACCTTACACATAATTTTGCAATGAATGGCTTGTGGTGTTCTCTTTATAACCTCCACTTGCACCTTATCCGGGTCCCAAACAACAAGTATTCTCCCATGTTCAACAAGATCGAAGTTATTTATACTCTTCCATCCTCTAAGCATACTATTCATAAAATAATCCACTCGAACCGTGTTACTTTTCGTCTCCAAAATGCCAAGAATATCAATATTTTTACGTCTTATAAGATCAACTACTCCTCGCCTCTTATGGGTTGAGCCGAAACCCCTTGTATTCCAAGTTGTAATAATCATTAAGAACACTCGGTTGGTTTCCCCTTATATGTGCTCCTAAGTTTAGCACTTCTATCTTTCCAATATTGCTTCTTTTGCCACATATATTCTTGTCTAGCAAGTGTGAGCTTCTTATAACTTGCTTCGCGTTTTTCGTTTTCTTACTAATAACCATATTAAAAGGATGCTCCTTTTTGCCCTCTATCTCTTCTTCACATTCTTGTAAGCGTTTAATCGCTTCGGATTCAAAAAAACAACCATAGCGGCGGAGCGCAAACTCGAACCAACCGGGAAAGCACGAATTCACAATTATTATCAATTTCGGGAACGGAATTAAGGTCTAATGATTTTTCCCGAGCCCTAGTTGCAGTTTTCGGAGAAATAATTGTACTGTCCTGGACTGATGCTTCATTATATTGCTGAGATGTTCTTAGTAAATGGAGCTGCTGTTTTTGCGTTGAAGCATAGAGCTGCTGATTTTTATTACTCGGCAGCAGCATTTTAGTCATATTAGTAGTACCCATGTGCGGTACTAAATTGACCGCATTACTTGGCCAAGATTTGACTGCATCAGTCAAGTGTAGAGCCTCTTTACTATGGTGGACCACATCACTATGTTGTTGAGGAGTCAACAACTTTGGGTTGACCGATTGATCTGCTACTTCACTAGAAATTCTTGGCCGAGAATTGTGATCCATTTGAGAGCTAACAAAAGCTAAATTCGTTAGCTTGTTACAGCTGTTCCTAATATGTTTGGTAATCCTAGGGGTAACAGCGATGAATTGTTGTGATGTGCCCAAATCTTTAGATAATTGCACTAAAGGTTTTTTCACAAATTTATTTTGTTTTCCTTTAAACCGATTTTTTAAATTTGTTATATATATTTCCATTCTCCTCTTTATCAAAAATATAGTAGCACTTACTACCTTCATGTCCAAAAGCTTTGCATTTAGAGCAACATGGGGGTATATTCTCATATTCCACACTCACGCAATGCTTTTTACCCTTGTGGGATGTAAATTCTACTTTAAACTTTCTTTTGTTACTCAAATCTAACTCGATAAGGACTCTAGCATAGCTAATGTCTTCACTTTCAATTGTTATTCCATCCGTTCTAATAGGTTTACCCACTTGTGAGGCGATTTTCGCTAATCCTTCATCCATTCTAACTTGATGCGGGAGTTTTGTCAAGATAACCCAAGTAGGGATCTTGTTATCTCAAGATTTCCAAAATCAAAGAAATCCGAATTTTCCATGAGAAGGAGGAGTTTACCATAAGAAAGGTAAGGCCCTTTTGAGAGAACATTTCTTTTATCTTCTTCCTTTTCGAGTTTGAAAATTAACCACCCGGTTGGGTGTTTCCAAACTTTACACACGACATTCCATGCCTGTATAATTCTTCTAATATCTTCCATGTCCGGGGATTTTTTACCGGCTACATAACCTATACGAGAGAAACCAAAATCTTGCTCAATTGTTAACACATTGGTCTCCAAAAGTTGCAACATTTCTCCCTCCACGGGTTCATAATACTTGAGTTCCTTTCCAACCGATGGCTTTCTATTTTTTAAAAGGATATCTTTATAATAAATTCTTTTCTCCTTTTTGCACATCGAGCGGGATTCCCCCGAGCACTTCATGTTGGCATCAAGTATTGTGGTTGTAACAGATTTCTTGGTGGTCGTTTCACGCCCTAAGTTGACCACATTCTTTAACATGCAAGTGCCCTCGATGTCTACTACAAATGGTTCCTCAATCACTAAAGCGTGTGATTGAGCAATTTCATCAAACACGTGGCGTGACACAAGTTCTTCTTTATCATTTTCTCCAATTTCTCCTCCAATAAGACCAATTCCCGGTGGGTTATGGCCTAGCGTGAGCTAGATATGCCAAAGAAGGACCCGGGTTTGCCCATGTCGTGAGGATCGTGGGGTCCGGTGGCTCATTGTCAGAAGGGACGTGGGGAAGGAGAAGAACATCTCCGGGGTCAAAATCGGACGAGGAAAGTCTTCGATCTTGAGACAAGTGGATCGGGTCCGTCATTTAGTGAATCACCGTCAAGAAATCTCCGTGAGTTAGGCGCTAGATCAGAAAGATCTAGGAGAAAACTCTCTAACCTCTCTCTAGAAATTTCTTTATGTTTTAAATATTTGTCCGAAAATAAATATAGATGAAAAAATTGGGAGGAGGTTCTTTCTATTGTAAAAAGAAATGAAAAAACAAACTGGTGCCTCATTGCCATTAGGGGCATTTCAGGTCGCATAACTATTGAAAAGCAAGGTGATAATATGTCTACGATTCAGTTTGATAATGAAAAAGATCTTGAAATTGTGTGGGCTAATAGACCATATCATGTTTTTGGTTTCCATGTTTTAGTTCAAAAGTATGAAGAAACTATATTAAATCCTGCTCTTTTAGAGGAAACTTCATTTTGGGTTCGTTTGGCAGGAATTTCACCACTTTTTATTAAGGAATCTAATGTGTTTAAAATTGCTTCTAAAATAGGAAAAGTGAAAGAGGTAGTCCTTCCCGACCCTCTGAAATTCAAAGAGAATTCTTGTGTTAAGGCTAGAGTTGATGTTTCAGTTTTGAAACCTCTTATTGTTGGGTTTAATTTGAAAATATCTAAAGCTCAATCTGTTTGGATTTCTTTTAAATATGATAAGCTACTTGACTTCTGATTCAAATGTGGGTTGATATCACATGAGGAAAGGAATTGTGACAACCCAAATAAGCTTTCTATTAGGCTGGGAAACTGGATTAAATTCTCAGAAGCTGAGAAAAGAGACAAGGAATTTGTCTTTAAAGCTATGAAAGAGGGTAATCAGGTTCAGAAAGCTAAAAAACCATTGAGAAACAAGTATAAGAATAAATCCTTAACTCTTGAAGAAGGGGAAATTGATACTTCACTTAATTCCAAAGGTAAAACTGAGGGTAAATCCCTGAACTTAGTTCAGAAATCTCTCCTTACTCCAACTATTAAGCTTGGTGATAAAGTTATTGAAGGTGTTGCTTTTAAAACTGAAGTTAGACCTCTTATTTCTTCTGAGGTTTTACAATTATGTGGTTCTAATGATGATAATCCAAAGTTAAGTCCTCTTACTGACTTGGAAGAGAAGGTTATTATTGATCCAACTATTACACAAAATTCTAGTGATAAAATCTGCTTTAGTTCTCTTGAAAAGAACAAAACTAGAACAGAACAAGTGAGAAAGGACCTTGGCCTTCCACTTGAGGATGAAAAGGTTACTCAAGATTCAGAAACTCTTGTCAACCTCTATGGGGATGATGATGAGATGGCTGAAAACATTGAGGTGGAAAATAATGCTACTAATGATGGAATTGAACAATGGTATGAGGATGGTTTACTTGAAGGGATGGATGTTGAAGAGGTTTGCGGGGTTGACCCACATCAACCCCAAGACCTTCAATGATACAAGCCTGGAACTGTCAAGGCATTGGCACAACCTTGACAGAACTGAGCTTGATTGATATGATCAAGACTCATCACTTAGAGGTATTATTTCTATCTGAAACTAAACAAAATTTGTTTTTATGCTTTCTTTAAGTTCTAAATTACATTTGACCCTTGTTGCGCAAATTGACCCTGTTGGTTTATATGGTGGGTTAGCTGTTTTGGTGAAAGATGAAAGTAATTTTAAATTAATAAGTTCAGATAAGAACATTATTCAATGTACTTACTTGGGCTTAAAGAGTGGGATATGTGAACTTATTTTTGTTTATGGTCCTACTGCAGATGAGGAAAAAAGTACTTTTCTGAGAAAACTTAATGTTTTAAACCATGTAGAGGATAAATGGTGTATTTTGGGGGACTTCAACGTGATAACGTATCCCTCTGAGAAATTAAGGGGCAATATCAACTCGGTTCATAAGAAAAATATGCTTCAATTTAATGCCTTTATTCACTCAAGCCTTTTGTTTGATCTTCCAGCTCTAGGATGTAATTTCTCTTGGTCCAACAAGAGAAATGGCAACCAGCTGATAAACAAAAACTTGGTAGAATATTGGTAAATCAGAAATGGATGGATTCTTTTCCAAACTCATGGACTGATGCATTGCCCCCTTTGGGGTATGATCACTCTCCAATAATATTAAACTTGGGGTTACACTCAAATTCTCACAAAAAAAAGTTTATGTTGGAAAAAGGATGGATTTTTGATAAACAACTTTGTAAAATGGTAATTGAGAAACGGAAATCAAGTCACCTGATGGATTTGCGAGGTATTTCAAAGCTGAAATATAAATTATCACAAATTCAGAAAATCATTTCTAAATGGGCCAGGCAAAGAATTATGAACAATAGAATTCTTATTCAGAACAAGGTTCATGAACTTGAAAAATTGTTTAATGAATCTCACAATGATGAGTATGAATTTCAATTTAATACTCTGAGTTTGGAACTTGAGGAGTATTGGAAAAAAGAAGAATTATATTGGTCTCTTAGATCAAAAAATAACTGGCTAAGGCTAGGATATAGATATACTAAGTTCTTTCATGCTTCAACTAAAGTGAGAAGAACAAAAAATAGAATTTCTAAAATCAAAGACCTTAATGGTCAGTGGGTTTCAGAAAATAATGATAAATCTGGAGAAATTACTAGATATTACAATGAAGTGTTTAAATCAGATGGCCCTAGAAACTACCAACCTATCTTGAGTAAAATTAAGAGGGTAGTAACTGATGAAATGAATAAGTCACTTATTAAACCTGTCACTTGTGAAGATGTCAAAAATGCTATATGGTCATTAGGCAGTGATAAGTCACCTGGTCCTGATGGCTATGGAGGCTTTTTCTTCAAAAAATTCTAGGATACATTAAAGGATGATCTTGTTGAGATGGTCACTGACTTCATCTCAAATAATACATCTTTAGAAACTATTAACTGCACTATTATAGCACTTATTCCTAAGTGTGAGAACCAGATGTGGTGGCTTCTTTTAAGCCAATCAACTGTGCAAACTTCATTTATAAGATCATATCAAAAATCTTGACACTTAGACTTCAGGAATGGATTGGTAGTTTGGTCTCTGAGACACAAACTGCCTTCATTCCAAATAGGTCTATTTTTTAGAACATTTTGATAGCTCAAGAAGTTACTCACTTCTTGAATAATAAAAGAACTTCCAAAAGCTACTCATTAGCTATCAAAGCTAATATGAGTAAGGCTTATGAAAATATAAAGTGGGATTTCTTGTTGGGTTTATTATTTAAAATGGGTTTTCACCCTGTTTGGATAGTTTCGATAAAAAACTGTATCTCCATGGTTTCATATAAAATTCAAATAAATGGTGAACTCTTTGACCTGGATAAACCTCAAAAAGGTCTCAGGCAAGGGGACCCCCTATCACCATATTTGTTCTGCTTAGTAACTCATGCCTTAACTCATCTTATTGATTACTTTGTTAGTCAAGGTCTTTTGAAG
The DNA here is from genome assembly GCA_029959085.1 of Nemophila menziesii. Lineage (NCBI taxonomy): Eukaryota > Viridiplantae > Streptophyta > Magnoliopsida > Boraginales > Hydrophyllaceae > Nemophila > Nemophila menziesii. Next base: position 1,614,003 of record JARWIR010000048.1, on the reverse strand, counting down.
GGCATTAAAATAGCAAGAGCAGCCCTCATGGTTACTCATGTCTTGTTTGCTGATGACAGTTTATTTTTTCTTGAAGCTTCTGATTATAATATTGATATTTTTAATAACATTATTAATTGGTATACTCTTGCTACAGGTCAAAAGGTTAATCTTAATAAAAGTGGGATTTTGTTCAGCAAAAATACACCAACTGGTTTTAGAAATAAATTCTCTACTCTTCTAAGAATGAAAAAACTTGATCACTTGGGCAAATATCTGGGAATCCCTTCCTCTTAGGGTAAATCAAAAGTCAAATCTCTTGAGTGGTTGGTGGAATTAATCATTAAAAGAATGGACAGATGGGATACTAAGATGCTATCTAAAAGTGGCATAGAGGTTTTGGTAAAAGACGTGATTGGAGCCATACCTAACTTTATCATGTCAGTTTTCTTAATACCTAAAAAGGTAACTTCACATCTAACCTCTTTGATCTCCAATTTTTATTGGAACAATCAAGGAGAAGATAGATGCCATTGGATTAAGTGGCAAACTGTAATGAATTCAAAAGATGAGGGTGGTCTCGGTTTTAAATATTTCCATACACAAAACTTAGCACTTTTATCTTCAAATGCATGGAAGTTTCTTTTTAACAAAGATTCACTTGTGTTTAAACTTTTTAAAGGAAAATATTTTCCCCATGGTGACTTTCTCAATGTTGATCTTTGTAGTAACTGCTCTTGGGGATGGAAAAGTCTTGTTGAAGGTAAAAAATGCTTTGCTAAATCTTTAAGATGGAATGTGGGTAATGGTTGTTCTATTAGACTATGGGAGGATTTGTGGATTCCCTCTCAAGGTTTAATGGTGAAACCTCAAAATTGTGAACTTAGACTGGTGTCTGAACTTTTTTATCCAGATACTTTTCAGTGGAACATTGAGTTACTCAACCTTTACTTCTCACCAGAAATTGCTGCAACTATTTCTTCTATAAACATTCCTCCCTTTGACTGTCTTGACACCCCATTCTGGCCCTACTCAAAGGATGGGTTTGTCTCAGTTAAAGACATGTATATGAGTCTTTGGATGGCACAACAGGAAGGTGAGAAAGAAAAGGAAAAAAATAAAGGGGCATCTTCTTTTAAACTTGTTTCTGAGGAATGGAAATTCATCTAGAGTATGAATATACACCCTAAGATCAAAAAATTTATTTGGAAATGTTGTAAAAATGGTTTGGCAACCAATGAAAATAGAAAGAAAAGGAAATCTTGTGAAAATGATCTGTGTTCTTTATGTGGGATTGAAACTGAGAATGTTGAGCACCTACTTTTTCATTGCTCTTGGGCAAGAGCTTTATGGATGGCCAGCCCTCTGAGTTTCAACTCTTTGTCTGAGCCTTCCTTTAATTTCAAGTAATTGGTTGCTTTTATAAGACAGTGTAGTATTGAAAGTAAACTTGATGGTGTTTACTCTGGTGAACTTGCTATCTATTTGGTTTGGTTTATATTGAAAGGAAGAAATGAGAGCATTTTTAGAGGAATTACTCCAGACCCTATGTTTGTATAACATGAGGCTCTAAAAGCCTATGATGATAATAATCTAGTCAAAAGATTCATTTCTGAGGCTAAACTTAAAAAAACATTTGATCTGAATGTTGTCCCAAATTCTGGTAACAATAATTCAAACTCTGTAACTCAAGGTTTACACCTTAGAGAAGACAGTGGGATGAAATGGAAACCACCTTCAGCTGGTTTATTTAAAATCAATTGTGATGCTTCTTTTGATAAAAACTCTAACAAAGTCTCTTATGCTTGTATAATTCGTAATTCTGCAGGTAGTATGGTGGATGGATTTGCGAGGAAGATTAAGGCTAACTCAATTATTGAAGCAGAGGCAAGGGGGATGATTCAAGCTTGTGAGATAGCTTCCAAATTTCCTCTTGGCTCGGTTGAAATAGAAAATGATAGTCTTCTTTTAGTAAATCAACGGTCTTTTGGTAGTAAAGTGTATTGTAATATTTTGAACTTAGTTAGATACATTCTAAGTTGTAAAATCAAGTATAAGATTAAAATCTCCTTTGTGAGGAGATCAAAAAACTTTGCAGCTGGGTGGCTAAACAAGTGTTTAAAGGCGCCTTGTTTAGCCTTTGAAACTCTTTTCTACTTTCTAAATTAGTTAAAATATTGGTTAGAAACTTTGATCTATTAGGGATTGGCTAATTTATAATTTTGAAGTTTTTAATACAGGCTTCTTTCGACTAAAAAAAAAGACATTAGCATTCGTCAAACTTTCCTCCACGTGCATATATATGTGCCACGTACTTTTCTAATTAAAGACATGTCCTGTAATTAAATTAGATTTCTACGTCAAAACATCACTCCATTCCAAAAGTTTCGAAACCGAAAATGTCCGGCCAAAAGATCAGGTTTGGCATACTAGGCTGCGCGGAAATAGCCCGAAAAGTCTCACGCGCCATAAACCTCGCCCCAAACGCCACCATCTACGCCGTCGGCAGCCGTTCAGCTGAGAAAGCCGAGAATTTCGCCAAAGAAAACAACTTCCCATCCTCAGTTAAAATCTACGGCAGCTACGAGGCCGTTTTAGATGATCCAGATGTTGACGCCGTTTACGTTCCGTTACCAACTAGCCTACATGTGAAGTGGGCCGTCTTAGCTGCTCAAAAGAAGAAGCATATCCTACTGGAAAAGCCAGTGGCGGTTAATGTTAAGGAGTTTGATGTTATAATAGAGGCATGTGAATCCAGTGGAGTGCAATTAATGGATGGTACCATGTGGATGCATCATCCACGTACTGCTAAGATGAAAGAGTTTCTCTCCAATCCACAACTCTTTGGTGAACTCAAATCCGTATGCCTTATCTTTCTACCCTTCCCTTTTTCCTCCAGTTTTTCCTTCAATTATTTTAGGAGATCTACAGTTAACTTAATAGTTAAATATATTGTAGAAATTTCAACTGAAAAAATGCATATTTTAGAAATGCTCATAATATTTTTTTAGGAGCTAAACAGAAATTTTAATGAATCGGACAAAATTAAGATAGAGCCGGTTAGGATAACGTTTACAACTAAACTATATAAAAAAAATTAATTAAACAGAAAAGTATGGGTGAAAATTTTAATGGAAGTTGAATAATTATTTTTAGTTGCGCCTCAAAATATGTCAAATTGTTAACGTGATAGATGTTGTAATTGCAGGTGCAAAGCTGCTTCACCTTTGCTGCTACACCTGATTTTCTTGAGAATGACATTCGTGTGAAGCCGGATCTTGATGCACTTGGTGCACTGGGTGACGCTGGGTGGTACTGCGTAAGATCAATTCTATGGTCTGCTGATTTTCAAATCCCTAAATCCGTAAAGGCTTTACCTAACCCTGTTTTCAACAAATCCGGGGTTATTATAGCTTGTGGAGCTTCTTTACATTGGGAAGATGGAAAAGTTGCGACATTCAATTGCTCATTCTTGGCCAATTTGACAATGAATTTAACTGTTGTTGGAACAAAGGGCACGTTGAGTCTTCATGATTTTATTATCCCTTTCACGGAAAAAGAGGCTTCATATACTTCGGCTACTGAATGTGGTTTTGATGAACTTGTTACGGCTTGGGTACCACAACCGAGTAAACATGTAGTTACAACAGAGCTTCCTCAAGAAGTGTATATGGTGAATGAGTTTTCTAAACTGGTTCGGATGATTAAAAATGGGGAATCTGGACCTGAGAAGAAATGGCCAACTCTTAGCAGGAAGACACAACTGGTTTTGGATGCAGTGAAGGCTTCGATTGATAAAGGTTTTGAGACTGTTGAGCTCGTATACTGATCGTGTATGCTTGGTTTTTGTATCATTGTATTATTGTCTTCTATGTTGTGTTCATGTAATAAAATGAGAATTAAACTGTGATATCCACGTTTAATCGTGTGATTAAGTTCCCTTATTGCATTTTCATTACGGTACGTTGTTAATTATCCTTTAAATTGTGATCTATAATCAGGAAAAAATTACAAAATTTTATTGAAAGTGGAATGTGCAACAAAAACTCAAAATCTCCTACAGAAATTTGACTTGTGCAGGAAAAAAATTAGTAGAACTGCGGATTGATTTGTTTGCTAATGATTTAGTCCCTGAATATGTTGAACATTAAGAGGGTGTTCTCAGGGCTTGAGAAATTTGGACGACATTTATTTATTTATTTATTTGGACGACATAACCAAGACTTTTGGATATGTATTACTGTGGTTAATAAAATGTTCTGTTTTAACAAAAAAAAAAAAAAAACATTTTGTTAGAGAAGCGATGGTATTTCAAGTTTATAGCAGGTGGAAAGTGAAATACGATCTCAGCAACTGTGGCTAGTGTGTGATCAAGTTCGTTTTGCGTTGGATAAAGAAAACTGTGTTAGGTCCTTATCAAATTGTTGGCCGGCCATTACTATTGAAAAGAAAAACATGGCTAAGAAGATTTTTAACTTTAGCGAATCATAGGATAACTTTAGGCTAAGTCTAACAGCTCTCAATTTTTTTTAGCTAGAATCGGGAATCAAATAGCTAACTTTTTACAAATTTTAACTCCCTATCACAGCTTTACTCCAACAGCTTCCCAATTCAATTTCCCAATTTTAAATTTTATATTCAAACTTTATTCAAATAATTTGTTTTAATTGTAAATAATTAATTAATTTTTAGAATTTTGTATGAAATTTATTTATTTATACATCTTAGAAAATTTTAATAGTAATTTTTAATATTTATATTATAATTATAATTTTTTTTGATATTTATAATTTTATGTATCTTAAAAATATTTTCTATATTTAAAGTATACTTAATTTTTTCAAATATTTATATTTTTTATAATTTTTGTTTTTTTGAGAATATCAAAATTTATCACTTTTATTTTTAAATTATAGAAATTTATTAAATAAGCTTGATTTTAAAAGAAATTAAAAAAAAAATACATTTTACAACTAAGTTAACTAAACAAAAAGAATTAAAAGAAAAAATATTGCTATGAATGCTGCTATTGCAAGTTAGCATAATGAAAATGAATTTAAAAAAAAAAAGAAAAAAAATGTAGCTAAGAATGTGGCATCGCCACATGTAGCTAAGGAAAACAAAAAATTGGGATTTTTAATTGGGATTCCTTATAATGTGTATGTTGTTGGAGCATAAAAAAAGTGTAGTTCCCTCTCAATTGTAGCTATTAGCTACAATAGCTAACCCATTGGACTCAGCCTTAGCGAATCATTGGATAGAGAAACGTGTGTTAGGTCCTTATCAAATTGTTGGCCGAACCTGTGTTAGGTCCTTACTAAATTGTTGGCAGGCCATTGCTATTGAAAAACATGGCCAAGAAGATTTTTAACTTAGGGAAACCCCAAAGCGCTAAGGTTGCTCCACTCAATCTTTGAAAATCAATAAAAAACTTCTCGAGTAAATAACACTTTTGCCCCTTGGGTTTATACGCGATTGACAGGTTGTCCCCTAAGTCTTAAAATGCGCCTCGTTGTCCCCTAAGAGTTACTTTTGTGACCTGTTACCCCTGAGTGCGTTTTCCGTCCATTTTCTTCGTTAAATATGACGTGGCAATTCCATGTCAGCTTTTTTATTTATTTTTTAATCCTAATACTAATTAAATGTTTAATTAAGTTAAAATAAGGGTAAAATAGGTGTTTCATTAATAGTTTTTATAATATTAAATATAATTAATATAATAACCCCCCCACCCCACCGCACCCCCTACCCCCCCCCTCTCTTCCCCATTCTTCTTCTTCCCGTTCTTCTTCCCCGACCTGGTTCTTCTTTAAAAAAAAAAAAATTAGCGCCGCCACCACCTCATATCTTTGATCGATTCATAAGTTTCAATCCCATAAGTACATCTATCTATTTCTTATGGGATCAAAACCATCAAACAGCAAAAATCTTTGACCCATATCTGAGAGAAGGTGAATAATGAGACTTTCTCAAATCATGAAAGAACAAAATTGACCAAAACTTATTGATACTGAGAATGCCATAACCTTCCGTAATGATGTGAGAGAAAAAGAAATGATAACATAAGCGTGTTAAATATTTTCCATAACAATTGAATTTCCAATTTTTTAGTGTCTATAGCTGTTTTTTAACACTCTTACGACACATAAACATATGTTTCCAATTAGTGTAGTAACGTTAATTGTAAATCTGCATCTATTTTGTAACTGATAAAATAAGCTTTGATGTAACTAAACAACCCCTTTATCACTCAAAAGAAACTAGGTTCAATTAAACCATTAATCCCTGTGTTACGCAAAGAGCCAAATATACCATTGTTTTAAACGATGTCAAACATCTCCATGAGTTATATACTAAAGTTGAAAATTTACCCTTCACCAGGGACCAATGGTGCAACATTTTGGAATAATACCCTTCGCCGATGCCCCACCACACACTACCGCCAACCAAATAAACTCAGGTAAATTGTGAATCTATCTCCATATTCGGTAATTCATTTACGAAAGATATTACATTAATATGCATTTGTTGATTGTTTATGGTAAATTTTGCAATTATTGAACACGAGATCTTATGTATACACTTGGAGCCGATTTGTGACGCGGCACTGTAAATGTAATAGATATAAATATCTAAGAGATAACAACATTAGATTAGGATAAAGGAATGGTTAAGATTATCAGAATTAGAGACTCTTCTATCCTGATTTTAGTACAAATTAATGATAGTCTTAGGCGGTTTAGATTTTGTTTCTCTCAAAGCACCGTTTCAGGGACGTAGTGATAATTTTGGAAAATTCAATGATGGGATCAAATGTGTTGTGATGGTTTTCTCGAAGTTTCTTTTTTCAATCTCATATCTAGCTTAACATGTGTATACAAGTTTTGTGCAGGAATGTGAGAGGGGCCCTCAGTTACAAAACGATCATAAGTTTTTGTGATGGATAAAGAGTAATGATATATGTCACCCCTTTTCATGTCACCCTTTTATCACCCTTCTATATATATGTTTTAATTTCCTTGAATAGAAGAAAGAGAAAAATTAAATAGGATAGTGAAACTCATTCATTGGTCCATGTAGGCATACATGTAGGAGGTGATAAAAGGGTGATACAAAAAGGGTGATACAAAGATTTTTGCTGTTTGATGGTTTTGATCCCATAAGAAATAGATAGATGTACTTATGGGATTGAAACTTATGAATCGATCAAAGATATGAGGTGGTGGCGGCGCTGATTTTTTTTTTTTTTTTTTAAAGAAGAACCAGGTCGGGGAAGAAGAACGGGAAGAAGAAGAAGAATGGGGAAGAGAGAGGGGGGGTAGGGGGTGCGGTGGGGTGGGGGTGGTTATTATATTAATTATATATAATGTTATAAAAACTATTAATGAAACACCTATTTTACTCTTATTTTAACTTAATTAAACATATAATTAGTATTAGGATTAAAAAATAAATAAAAAAGCTGACATGGAATTGCCACGTCATATTTAACGGAGAAAATAGACGGAAAACGCACTTAGGGGGTAACGGGTCACAAAAGTAACTCTTAGGGGGCAACGAGGCGCATTTTAAGGCTTAGAGGGCAACCTGTCAATCGCGTATAAACCCAGGGGAAAAAAGTGTTATTTACTCAAACTTCTCTATTATCAATTCATTATGTACAATAAGTAACTTAAATATTAAAATTTAGTGAAAGTGCTATTGCTAGTTAATTGTGATGAGGTTATATCTAAGTTTACTCACGACCAGCAATCTGGCAACAAAATCATCGTTCTTTCCTCTTCGGCTCTCCCTCCTCCATAGTATTGGTGGGTGTGTAGCTGCCCCCAATCCGGCCCCTACTCCCCACTGTTTCCACACCTCTGATATCCCACGAGCATCTTTGTCTATGAAGTTTCAATAGGGCTTAAGCTTTCCAGCCACCAATCGGACATCTCAAGTCACTACGTTTATGGAGAATATTGCAAGCATGGGATCACCACCCCGTTTATCGAAGAGAGCCTTGCAGTTTGGTCACCGGTGTTACAACTATCCAACCATCCAATATGAAAAAATGGTCAAGTCACCGGTGTTACAACCATCCAATATGATCCCCAAGGTAAAGAATGGTTCGAAAATTCTCATGTTGCCAACTCACCAGATGGCTCCTTAACCGAGCACATTAAAAAAATGGAAGCGTCCAAACCTTGGAAAAAAATTTGCAACAGCCACAACAAGCAAAAATTCAATGAAGAGACACTTGTAGTTGTGGACGAGGACAGATGGGTGAGGATAAAGGCCAAGCCCTTTTTTTCAATCAGTAGTGAGTTTAAGTGAAATGAATATACCATGATCATTGGGTTTCAATGGGGAAGAGCGAAACACGTATTGAAATGAGGTTACAGGAGTTTCGAGAAGTTTGACACAATAGAACTTTGAGTATATGTTTTGCTAACTGATGTTTCCGTACTCAGACAATGTCTTTAACTCACTATGTCGGTACGTCAAAAGATATGCGGGTGTAAGGTATGGCATAATACCTTTATTTTACGTTTACTAGGTTACGAGTTCGGGTTTAAGTATCTATTAAATAAGTTGATACAAACATGGAACTCGGAAGTGTACATGGACATAGTTGGTATGGCAGTTGGGTATTGTATGGCTAGATTTTTAGACTGTGAAGATCACGAAAGGGTGGCGAATGAGAACCTTGAATAATTCTTAAAGTTGTTTAATTGTAAGATAATATTAGCCTAAAATCATGTCCCAATCGAATTCAATCACCACAATCATTATATGGGGACGTCTCTCATGGCTCTCAGTGTTAATTATATTGTAGATACATTAGTTTGGACTATGTAATGTCTCTATATTTGTAATGAATTAATATATTCACAAAACAGTATTTTATATACATTATCTTAAGGGTGAATTATATATAGGGTCTTGGAGACACTATTTTTTCTCTATAGAGTAGTGTCTTGAAAGTTGTTATTCTTAGGGACCTCATTTTTGACAATAGTCTTTCCTACCCTTACTATCACTAAAAGACAAAAAGTGTGATGTCACTGTTTCTCTCTCCTTTACCTACCACTACCCACCTACCTCCAACCTCCAACCACCAACCACCGACCTCCGACCACCGACCTCCGCCATCGACCTCCGACCACCGACCTCCGACCACCAGTCACCGGTCACCGGAAAAAACATAGAGTACTCCGAGAAAAACATAGAGTACTCCGAGAAAAACATAGAGTACTCCGAGAAAAACATAGAGTACTCCGAGAAAAACATAGAGTACTCCGAGAATTTGCTGAGTACTCCGAGAACTAAACGAATACTCTAACGAATTAACTGAATACTCTATAAAAAAGTCGGAGTACTCTATGAAATAGTCGGAGTACTCTCTAAAAAAGTCGGAGTACTCTAAAAAAATTGGTGAGTATTTTTTAACAATTAAAGAGTAATTTAAAAAGCACAAATTAATTACAGAAGAAATTAATTAATAAAACTAATGAGTATTAGTAAAAAACAATTATATTATTCTCATATATTATTACACAAGCCAAAAAAAATGAAAATTCTATCTAGTTTGACCAGATCTAGATCTGGTCAACAAACTAACAAAAAAAAAAAAAGCTCGCTGACTGTCGCTGTGTCGCTGCTTCGTTTCACCTGCCATGGCCAAGAACCAACCACCGCGAGCTCGGTGGTCCTCTTCGCGCAACAACAACGAGCTCAACCACGATACACACGAACACAACCGCCACCACACGAACACCACCGGAAGAAAGCAGCAACAACCACCGCGAAGAAGAAGAAGAAGCAGTAACAACCACCGCGAGCTCGGTGGTCCTCTTCGCGCAGCAACAACGAGCTCAACCACCATACACACGAACACAACCGCCACCACACAAACTCCACCTGAAGAAAGCAGCAACAACCACCGTGAAGAATAAGAAGAAGCAGGAACAACCTTCGAGATCTGCAGCTAGGATCGAAGAAGAAGAAGCAGGAACCTCTCGCGCCGGAGTTGCAGTGAGGTGGTGCGACCAGATCTCGCGCCGGAATTGCAGTGAGGTGGTGGAGCTGGCTTCGAACGGCTTCGATCTGCAGATCTGCAGTGGCAGCTCCGATGTATTAATGGAAAACCTGTTTCAAGCAGAAGAATGAGTGCTCGGCGGTGGTGGTGGTGGCCATTTCGGCGGTGGTGGTGGCCATTTAGGTGGTGGCGGTGGTGGAGGCCATTTAGGTGGTGGAGGTGGTGGTTGAGAGGAGAGAGGGGAGAGAAGTAGTGAGGTGAGGTATTGAATTTAGAATATGAATGAAATTAGAAATAGAAATTAGTATATATAGGTATAGAAAAAACAAAAGAGGGGTAGTCTAGTAATTGGGGTTTTGGGGTTCATGTGTTAAAAAGTTTTTGAGGTCTTTAGTAAGAAGAGGCTCTAGGTGGGGGTGCTAACTCGAAGAGGGTGTGTCTTCAAGACCCCTAGTGTCATTATCTCTTATCTTAATTGTTAAGGTATTTTTCACCATTATTGATAGCTTCTTAATTCTTGTCATGATATGGAGATTTATTACTTTTGTAGCATTTTTGGTATAATTTGTGTGTTAATGTGAAACTCTTAGGTAAAAGAAAATATAATAAGATGCCAAATCAATTGCAAGGACTTAATGAAAGAAGATCCAAGGCGAAATCAAGAGTTAAAAGGAAACAAAGTTGATTTAGGAAAGAAAAAGCTGTCAAATAAATCTGACAAGCTGTAAAGTCGTCTAGTATTCTAAAGACTGTAGAAAATCAATTATGAATTTGAAGGATCCCTTTTAGGATTAGACAGGTATTTGAATTGCGGCTGTTTTGATAGTTGGTACACTAAATTTGGCCCAGTTACGAAGGACATATGCTTGTTTCAATTTTTAATGTTTATCTAGTCCTACAACTTAGGAATACGAATCTGGGTTGGATTAGTACTCAAGTAACTTGGTCCATACTCTAATTTTATGACCTAACACCTACAAATACACATATTTACCTGTTTAAACATTTCCTTGCTTGTCCATGATCAGTCCTTGCTTGAACATTAGTCCTTAGTATCGAGTTTTATTATCTAGAGAAGCAAGCTGACCTGTAGAGGAAGACAAGACAATAGAGAGTGCTAAACTCCTCTTCTCCATCCTATGCCTCTATTATTAGGGTAAATTTTATTAGATTCTTTAGCTTAAATATGTTTCTAATCTCTTTATTCTTTAGTATCTAATACTTCTAGTATGAACTAATTTTCATATAGCTTTGCATATGTATAATCTTTGAATATTATTTCTTTATTTTATGTTATATGAGAAAGTGACTTTTAATTGATTAAGCTTCTTATTTTATTTTTACATATCTGTTTTATGTACTTAGATTTATTCCAGCCCTAATCTTGATTACATTAGGACTGTCTTTTATAGTTGGATTATCACCCTGACGGGGATTTAATTATTTAAACACCACATAAACGTCTAATGTGCGGTAGTGATCTTGACAGGATTGCCTAACTAGATTGTCACTAAGGTTCGATTTAACCACCGATCATTGCGCATAGTCCCCTTACCCAAGTCCCTTGGTAATTGTTAGGTTGCCACCTAAGTCCACCCTGACGGAGGTTAGGAGGAATATAGAATCCTGACTACGTATACTTCTCAAGAGCTCTAATCACTCTTATAACTAGAACAAGATTTAGAAGGATAAGTGCATACTAGCATATTTAAGCTTATCTCTCATCCTCATTATTTTAGTTTATTTATCTGCTTTAGTTTAATTATTATTATTATCCAAAAAACCAAACAAATATATATCTCTTATTACTTATCTTTTAGTCTTAGCAATTAATCTCTTCTACACTTATATCTCAAACGCATTTAATCTAGCAGACTAAATTCCTGCGAACAAACTTGAAAATGATTTGTGCACTCATGGTGAGTGTCTCGTGGTAGTAGTAGGTGTGTGTGCTTATTTATTATCTTTTATTATCGTTATTTTATCACACCTATATCCCACACCACTATGATCGAAAATATGGTGCATATAGATCCCTTGACCAAGTCATTACTAGGAGGTAATTTTGCAAGGTTTGCAATTGATTTTGACCTTAGTAAGCCTCTCGTGTCTATCATCCATATATGAAAGAATCTACAAATAAGGGGTTACATTTGATTTGCTTTGAGTATGGATGGTTCAGGTATACACAGAACAGTTACAAGCAAAGAGGTCGTGTGTCTAGATACTATTATGCCAGATATTACTGCTAAGTACAGGGAATGGATAACCGTGCAACGTAGAAATACCCAATAGCAGGGGATGACGAGTAGAATGGACATGATTCCCCGAACAACGGTTGAATCGAGGTTTTGTTACTGGTGACTTCTCAAGACCAACCCACTGAACTTGATAACATCATTCAAATAGGTGGAAAACAATATTTTTACGCTGGCAACAGATTTACAGAGCATCATACCGTTTACTTAAGAAACCCGGGTAGATCGTAGCATGGGGTTGATACATTTATAACTCCTGTTGGGCTTAGGGCTTTATGGTATGCATATACATCAATTTATCGCTACTTATTGGCTTAGTCGTGTACCTTGGTGGCAAAGTAGGTCGTCGGAAATTTTGAGTTTGATACTCTGGATTTTTCAGTATTGAGATTCCTTAGTTAGATGATGGAAGATTTCCATCTTAGACGCCTCCCGTAGTTCCTTAATGAATACTTTCTTGATGGTGATTTCCCACATTGTTGGGGCTAAATTGGGAAGATGAAAAAAGGCTCTCTCTTTTGCTGATATGTGAGATTGGCTTTTGATGTTCGCCATGTGGTATCTTAATGGGTTGGGAAATGACTGTTCCCCACATACGGTGCCAAACTGATATGACAAATTTTACCAGTTAGAGTTTGAAGTAATTAGACATAGTTTGTGAAGGTGATTATAGGCGTATGTTTTGAGGGATTAACATCTAGGAGGTGTATATTCGTGGTTGAGTTGAGATATGAGTATATATAACAAGTATTTACAGTAAATAGGTTGATTAAGAATGATAGTGCAAAAGAGTACATTGATTATTATTGCAAAATTTGAGACATAAAAGTCTTGAATACATTGGTTGTTAATTTGACATGATTCTACATCTATTTGTTGGGTTTCTACCAAGTTGGTTAGAATGACTACTTAGCCATGACAAGCGGTTTTTTGATAGTGGTTAGATAGGCGGTTATTGACACCCACATCTGTTTCTCCTAGATTGTTGCCTTATCCTTTTAGTATGTAGCGTTCTAGATATGCGGTCCCATTTGTTTATTGCATTGCCTTTGAGTTGACGAGGCTATGTTCGACTAGATATGGTAGTTTTAACTGCGCGATAAATGCAATCCTGACTTTGTACTAATTCATCTGAATGTGTAATCTTATTATATTACTAACTTAACTAGTGACATCATTATTATTAATAATTCTAGATATTACATTCTTAGGTTTTTTCAAGACCCTCGTTCAAACATTTGATATAAAATACCTTGGTGATCTATACTTTTTCTTGGGAATAGAGATTCATTGGACATACTCGAGTATTTTAGTCTCCTAAACTAAATATTCTACAACATTATGGTTTAGACGGTGCTAAACCAATTTACCCTTCCATGACACCCGAAGAATGGTTGAAGATGAAAGTGGTTATCTCCCTGACCTTATTTAATTTTGCCAACTACTTGGCGCCCTACAATATCTTGTCATGCCTTGACCAGATATTTTCTTTGCAATAAACTCCATATATCAAATTATGCATAAAACATGTTTATCTCATTTACATATAACTAAGAGGATATTACACTACACAATGGACATTTTTTAACTTATAGAGGTACATTCTACCATTGCTCTAGTTTAAGTTAATTGGTTATATCGATGTTGATTGGGCATGATTCCTAGCGCTCGATGATCACTTTATATGCCATATATTTTTTCTACCATAATTAAATTGTATGGAGTCCCAAGAAATAATTCACAATCACCAAAATCAAGTTTTGTAGTTGTTGAGTATAATGCTTTAACTTCCATATTTTTGGAAATCATATGGCTCTTACACATTATTCATTTTTACACTCAAGTTGCAACAAACTACGACCATATATTGTGATAACATGAGCTCTATTTACATGACATCTAATCCAGACTCCACAACGTAGGAAACACATTGATGTCGATAATCTTTTTGTACGGGGAAAAGTGGCAAATGACACATTCTGAATACATTATATCACTACTAAGAACCAACTTGCAAATATTCTCATTATATAATTTTACGGTCCGCGAATCATATTTTATCATCTCAAGTTTTTTATAAGTCATTTTACAACTTGCAAGGAAATGCTAATGTGTAATATTAAAAAACTAAATTGTTAAAAATAAATTCAAATACAATTGTTGATAAAGTTCTTGATATAGATAATATAGATGATAAACTTGAAGATAAAGTTTGTGATAATATAAATAATTAATTATGGAATTATAATATGAGTTTAGTTCTCATTTTGTAATAATCCATTCCATATGTAATATAATTCATAACAAAATAAAGCACTAAAATAAAAATAAAATACTTTGAGATAAAAACCGGTCCTCTACTTTTTTTTTCAAATTTTACTAAGAGAATCACTGTTATAAAGAACGCTTAAAAACATCATGCTATTTACCATACTAATTTACAAGACCTACCCTATCCCTAAGCGAGAGAAATCGACTAAAAACTCAAAAATAGAGTATATTCTTTGTGATGCACTCGTCTAATATGCTTGGTAAAACACATCGATCATAAAGTTTAAAGATCGCAGAATATGGCAAAAGGAGAAAGAATTGTCTCCTTTTGCTAGTTCTTTGATCTTCATAACAATATATCTGATTTGCCAAGTAATTCCTAACAATGAAAAATTTCCGTAGATCACTCCCAAGGTTTTCAGAATAAATACGTTTACCTAAACCCCGATGTTCACAAGCCAGTTTGATCGTCTGTAAGTATACTTCCAAACCGCTTGATGTTAGGTGTCAAGCAACTCTATCACGTGATGCCTAACCATTTGGACTATTCCTGAAATGTAAAAAAAAAATCCTTCTTATAATTTTATCATCATTTACGCCGATATATTTCAGAATATAATAATAAATAAATAAAAATAATACTTTTAATAGTACTTCTAGTAATAAATAAAATAATACTTTTAATAGTACTTTTAGTAATAAATAAAATAATACTTTTAATATTACTTTTAATAGAATAAATTAAAAAAAAGGAAAATTCTTCCATGAAGGTCTAGTGTTACTATTATATATCTATATTTTATATTCAAAAAAGATTAAATTATAAAAATTTCATAATTAATCTAATATTTTTATTATTATAATTAATTAGAGCTAATTGACAATTAGGTCTATAACTTAAAAAATCATGTATTAAGAATTTCAATCCAATAGTATGAATGAATAATGTCTAAAATATTATTTTGATCTTATGATATATTCAATATAACCTTACAAAATAAAACAATAAAGCTTTGGTTAAAAATAATACATGTTGAAAACAAAAAATAAAAAGAAAAGTTAAAGATTAAAAAAACAATAAGACATAAAACCTAACTTATCTTTTCACACTCGTATTCGAACAAAAATAATACACCCACCTTTCCACCAAGTTGCTCTCTTGCACAAGAAACCCGTCACCAGTCAGGGACCATTTTTCGCCATCATTATCAACCCAGCTTGTTTGCACCATTTACAATTGAAGAATTCAAATTACGAAAAAAAAAAATCAAATTTTAGCATTAAAACTTTAAAAAAATTGATTAAACTTTAATCTAATCTCATCAATTTAATTATTCAGAATTATAATTACTGTCGTGATGTAAATTTCTTATTTATACAAATCTTACAATGACCATTTTATACGAATCATAATAGCTATAAACAGGAAGAGAAAAGTGATAATCTAAGAATAGTGTATATGAAAAAGGGATGCCATGTGTGTTTTTATTTTTTTGGCCATAATAAAAAAGTTTAAACGATAGTACACATAAAATTAAGAAAATTAACAACTCCAAACAGAAAATAATCTTGCCATTGTGAAAGATTAACGTTATGCCATGTGTGTTTTGTGGGTCCCTTGATTCGTGAGTAACGGTTAAGTAATTTGTAGCTCACTGGGCGTTACATAGCCCATCAGCCCATTAAATTATGTTGTAGCCCACTGAAGAGTATTTTAGACCTAATGCACATTTTAAAATACGTAAATTTTAAAATGTATTTTAAAATGTCCATCAGGTCTAAAATACTCTTCAGTGAGCTACAACATAATTTAACTCGTAAATTTTAAAATACGTCAATGTAATTTTGACTCGGAAAACAATTAACTCTCACTGAAAATTTATCTGATAAGTGCATGCAATAAAAAGCATACAAGTCATTGTAGCTTAGTGGATTATTATCTTTACATATTAAAATTTATCTTAGAGGTCATGATTGATTATTTTAAAGATAAAAGCAATTTTCAATTAAAATATTGAATTTTTCTATTTGTATTTTGACATTATTAATTATATGTTTATTTATTCTTTTTTTTTTTTTACCTTAAATTTGTTTGAAAAGCGTTAACCCTTAAATTTTTGTATATTTCAAGCCCCCCCTCGATTTAACTTCTGGATTCGTCCCTAGACATGAGAAAGTTATTTTGACGGCAACCCTTTTAAATTAAAATCCCTTATAATTAATGGTTATATTTTTTTAAATTAATAATTATTATAATTTATATATTGGACCATTTAATATTTTTTGATAAAATTCTAACCTACCAAAAACCTTAAAAAAATAAAAATTGACTTTCACCCTTAAAAATAACATAAACTTTTTATATTATTATCAAATAAAAATAGCATAAACAAACTAGTCATGCAAATGATGCCCAACAATCAGTTACTCGAAGAAAATCCATTTAGCAAAAACTCTTCCATCCCTCTTACGCCACGTGGTACTACAAAATCTACAGATATAAAATTCTCCCACCACCATATTTAAAGATAAATAATAATAAAAACAGAACCGTTTTTGTCATAAAAACACAATCCACGCAAAATGCTACTACTCTTCCCGCCACTACCTCCCCCACACTTCTCCGCCGCTCGCCACCACTTCCGGAGTTGCAATCCACTAATTTGTACTCCACACGGCGTTTCGTCACGGCAGCGGCTCTCAATCTCCGCTGCTTTTCCACGTGATGTTGATGTAGATGGATTTACGCAATCGTCAAGCTACTTATTTAAACTAGACGCGGCGGAAGTGGAGGCGTTAACGGAGTATAATATCTCAACAATCAGAGCTATCTATAGAAAAAAGCCTTTGATTTTCCTTCGTCGTTTATTCCAAATCGGTACGACACTTGGCAAATGGTTTGCTCTTAGGTACATTGACAGTGTCATGGAGAGAGCAGACGAGATGTTCGAGGTCAGAATCTTGCTGTCATTTATCTATCTAGATAAATTATTCTTAAAAAACAGTGAATTCAGATTATTGTTAATTACAGGTTAGAGCAGCAGAGTTAAGGAAGATACTGGTACAGCTTGGTCCGGTATGTTACTTTTTTATCAAACTATAGGAGCATTAGATTTCTTCTTTTACTTTATTTAAAATCGATAGAAGTTCATTTTAGTGAAAATATATGCATATATTAAAGTCATATGTTGCTGATCAAATATGTATGTGTTTGTATTTAGGGGCGGAGCCAAAAAAAATTTGTTGGGGGAATGGTGTTTGATTTAATTGCACTCTAGGTCCTATATTATGTAAAATTCGCAGTGTAGGTATATTATGTAAAAAAAATCATTATATGTCTGTACTTTAGTTTTTTTTTTTTAATAAATCTTTTTTCCAGAGTGTATTACTTTTTTGCTTGCTTGAGAATATAATATTTTAATGATTTACGATTGGACGGGAAACAATCGAAAATTAAAAGTTGGTTCTCCTATACAAGATGAAATATACCAAAAACTAACATAAAGTCAAAAGTTCCCAATATATTTGTTCAATCAAAACCATTTATTAAGTTCTTCCCTGTTATTCAATCTTTTCATAACAAGTTTATGTATATTTTTTGCAGGCATACATAAAAATAGCACAAGCTATTTCATCTCGATCAGTAAGTGATTCAATCATCCTTCACTTGTTAAAAAAGAAAACTAGAGTTATGATATTCATTGCAATGCAAACTTGTATAAATGGTACTAAAATTATATCTTACAGGATTTAATACCACCTTCTTATTTGGATGAGCTATCAGTATTACAAGATCGAATAGCACCTTTTTCTAGTGAAGTTGCTTTTAATACAATAGAGGAAGAATTAAAATTACCAATTGATGCACTTTTCTCTGAAATCTCACCTGAGCCTGTAGCTGCAGCATCACTTGGCCAGGTCTGTGTTTACTCTATTTCTGGGTTTTTTTTATTATTTTATTAAAATTAAAATATTTGTGTGTTGAAAGGTTTATCAAGCAAGGCTTCGTAGTAGTGGAGATATTGTGGCTGTTAAAGTCCAAAGGCCAGGTGTCCAAGCTGCAATCTCATTGGATATACTAATCTTACGTTACTTTGCTGGGATTATAAGAAAAGCTGGCAAATTCAACACTGATCTTCAAGCACTTGTTGATGAGTGGGCATCAAGTCTTTTCCGGGTATGTATTTGATGAGTTAAAATTAAAAAATTCTTTGTTTATTCTCATTACATTTCTCACAATCCGACATTTTCTTTACTAGTCTGATAATAAACGTATGAATAACATCTCTTTAAAGACTTCAAACTTCTCTTATTAAAAGAGGAATATTCTTAGTGCTTTATATTGAATACAGGTAATCAAATTGAATGCAGGAGATGGATTACAAAAGGGAAGCAAGCAATGGAGTTAGATTTAGGTAAACAAACAAGGACTTATAAATAAATAAATAAATATATATCTATTTTCTTTTTTTTCTGCTTTCTTAAACTCCACCTTAAGTTTCATTCTTTTTATCAGTATTGCCTAATATTATCTTATGCAGGCAGTTATATGGTAACATTAAAGATGTAGTAGTTCCAGAAATGTATGTAAATGAAACAACACAGAAGGTCCTTATCATGCAATGGATTGAGGTATACATACACACACATATATATATATATATATATATATATATATATATATATATATATATATATATATACATACATACATATACTTCCTCTGTTTCATAATATTTGTCCCTTTTGCTTCTCACATATCAAGAAATGCAATTATTACACTATCAAATACAAAGCTATCATTCATAAAGTGTCTTGATATCTTAAATATCAATTGGAAACATAAATTCTTATATTTTAATAAGTGTAATAATAAAAAATAGAGGGAAAAAGTGTCTTAATATTCTAACTGGACAAACATTTCAAAACTAAATTTTTAGTAAATGGACAAACATTGTGAAAAAAAGGGAGTATATATATATAAAACCATGACTTCATTCATCAGTTCACAAACCAAACTCAACAAGTCATAAAATAAGACACATCTATTAATAATTTTTTTTAGAAAAAACTAATTTGAGATATATCTGATATTTAGCATTTGACACACTATTACCATTATAATATGCAGGGGAAAAAGCTAATTGAAGTGAAGGATCTGTATTTAATTGAGGTTATTTTACAAAACTATTCTGCAACATAATTTATGCCATAAAAAATATATTTTATATCTCAAAAAGAAGTTTATTCAGGTAGGAGTATATTGCTCATTCAATCAACTTCTAGAATGTGGATTTTATCATGCAGATCCACATCCTGGAAACTTGCTTCGTACATACGATGGAAAATTAGCTTATTTAGGTACTTCCTTCAATCTTTATTGCTTAGTATCCATAATTAATAAGACTAGTCATTATAAAATAAATAGCATTAGTTATGAGTGAAATTAACTGAAGTTTCATTTTTATGTTAGATTTTGGTATGATGGGTGAATTTAAACAAGAACTTCGTGACGGATTTATTGAAGCTTGTCTTCATCTTGTTAATCGTGATTATGATGCATTGGCTAAGGACTTTATTACTCTAGGGTATCACTTTTATTAATTATTATTAATAATTTTTTTATACGGATTTAAATATATTTTGTATATGTAACAGACTTCTTCCACCAACAGCTGATAAGGATGCTGTTACAAAAGCTTTGACAGGTCCTTCATTTTGTAGTTATTATGGTCTTTGATCTATATCTTAAAGAAAATAAATGTCACTTATTCATAAATGTCAATTTATTTTTATGCAGACATTTTTAGAAGTGCAGTTGATAAAGGAGTCAGTAATTTAAGCTTTGGGGATCTTTCACAAAATCTAGGAGTCACTATGTAATGTCTTAGATACCTTTATTTTTACAATTCTTTTATTGGTCAGCATAAAAGATGAAATCATAGTTATTTTCTTAAAGTCTTACTGTTTTTTTTATTCTAGGTACAAGTTCAAGTTCCAGATACCTTCATATTTCTCTCTTGTAATTCGAAGGTGATAATGGTCCTTTTTTCTGTTTCTTAAGTTTGATTAAATTTGTTGATATTCTATGATTTCTTCATTTATTATAGTTATTGAAGCTAATACTGAATATTTTACAAGTTTAGCCTGGCTGTTCTAGAGGGAATTGCTATAAATTTTAACCCAAATTACAAAGTATTGGGTAGTACATATCCTTGGATTGCTAGAAAAGTACTTACAGACTCTTCTCCAAAGTTGAGATCTTCTTTAAAAGCTCTTCTCTATAAGGTACATTTTCACTTCAGTAATAGGTTTTTTTTTTACTATACTTATGATTCTCATTTTTTTAACTCTTTTCCCATTTAGGATGGTACATTCAGGATTGATCGTTTAGAGTCTCTGTTATCAGAGGTACGTTATGTATCTTTACAAATTTGTTTTTTCTCTTTTTATTTTTTTTTCTCTATGAATGAGTCCGCCATTTACTTCAAAAATCTAGCAGAAAAAACAGTATTTTGATATCATTCAAGGATCTATTTCCCTCTATTTCTTTTTCAATCTATAGGTCTCACATTAATTAAAAAAAAAAAAAAAACGGTTTCCATTTAGAAGATCTCTTGTTATCATTTCTGCATTCTATTCAGTCAAACCCAGAAATAGACAAAAAAAAAACAGAAAAAGTAAAACCTTAACTTGTTTAATGGCTAATCTGGTGAAAACCTGAAATTGTGTTACAAAAGTCTCTACGTGCAAGGACAGAGAAAGCTTTAGTTAACAATGTGCAAATGGAAGACGATTCTTCTAAAATTGTTGTGAAGCAAATCCTTTCTTTTACACTAAATGACAAGGTACTACTACCTCAAACAGAAGCAAACTAGTCAATTAGAGACAACTAATAATTAATATATATCTTGCAGGGTGCATTTCTGCGAGAAATACTTCTGGATGAACTTGCTAAGGTAGATGAGTAAAATAAAATTTTAAAAATTGGTTTTGCTAATAAATAACGAGGACACATACTTCAGGGTTTGGATGCACTTGGGCTTGCTACTTTTGATTCTATAACATCAACTATACCTTTTTCCGCTTCAACTAAAGTTTCTTCAATGACTAAAGAAGATATTACAAACCTCACAACATTACAACGCCTTGTCTCATTGTTATCACAGCCTCGACAAAGTGAGACTGCTAACATGGTAAGATATTTATCTGTTTAATAAAATCTTTTACCATTTTTACATTCTCATGATTTGTTCCCGTGTAGGAGGTAAAAGCAGCATCTTTGGTACCATACCAATTAGCATCTATTCAGGAATTAATTCCTATCATCTCTGTCATTCCTGAGGTAAGACCCAAACATTTAAATGTGTAATAAATTGAAATGTTGGATATTAAGTTTATATTAGCAATTAGCATATTAGATTTTTTCAGTATAAATATATTGTGACACATGTGTGATTAAACATATAGCTTCCGCAAGATTTGCAACAACAATTACTTGGATTGCCTGGTGATCTAGTTCAAAAGTTGGTTTCTCGTGCAGCAGCAAGAACACTAAGGAGAATTGCACTATGAAATTACCAGGTGAAAATGGTACACATATTTTGGGGCTCTTGGTACGTGAATACATAAACAAAATGTGATAGACAAATAGACCCATTTATATTTCGAAAAAAAAAGAAGACCCATTTATACTCTTGCCTGTGTAAATTTCTTTTTTTAGTAT
The DNA here is from genome assembly GCA_029959085.1 of Nemophila menziesii. Lineage (NCBI taxonomy): Eukaryota > Viridiplantae > Streptophyta > Magnoliopsida > Boraginales > Hydrophyllaceae > Nemophila > Nemophila menziesii. The sequence continues at coordinate 1,591,748 of JARWIR010000048.1, read as the reverse complement.
ATTATTGGTTTCAGTCAAACATTCGGTATCAGAGGTCACAAAATAAGTTTCTGTAAGAGAAGTTGTTACATTTTTTTTTTTTTTTGGACAAAGTTCACACTGAGAGAAACTATTGTTATCCATTTTATATATAGCATATATGTTTTATTCCTTTTTTATTTTTCTCGCTTTCTGGTATGACAAGGTATAATCAAATTTTGTTTCAAACTACGTTAGATAGAAATTAACATTTGGAAAAAAAAAAAGGCGGATTAACAAAAATAAAATTTACAGATACATTGTGAATTAATGGAAAAAAATGAAAAATCATATGTAGGGATGGAAATCGACCTCATTGGATTGGAAAATAGTTTGTTTAGAAATTTCAAAAAAGATTTGAAATAGAAAATCTAATCTAATTTCAATCAAAAAAAAGAAAAAATTGGAATTTATAATTTAATTCTGACTTCAGAACATACTTAAAATTTTCAGAATTTTTTGGAAGACCTCTATTTTTGAGTTTCTCAATATTATATAATTTTCTAACATAAGCATAACTATATATATAAAACAAATAGTTTAATTTAACTAAACCTAACACTAAGTCTTAAGGGCTCCCAACCCTTTGATCATCACCATTGGAATTTACAAAAATCATAATTAAATAAAAAAAGAATTATAATGTTGAATTCGTAATGATCGTATTAATCATAAATAAAATATTTAGAAATTCTGAGAAATTAATTTTTCTAGATCATGTGTCTGATCAAAAGCTCGCAGGACATGAATTGAGAAGAATTCATAACAGATTTAAATTCGTAATTACCACAATCATAGATAAAAAACTTAGAAATTTTGAAAAAAAAATCAAATTCTCTTAAATCATGTCTCTTGCTGGCAATGGTTAAAATATTAAACATAACGGATAGATATCTGATCCGATAGAAAAACCGTTAGTGAAATCGATGGTACAATCATGAGGGTTTGGTTCTCACAAAAGGTGACCGTAGATAATCCGATGAACAGTCCAAAATCCGAATAAAGTAATATATACACACACATATATATATTATAAAGATATTCTATATACCCAAAAATCATAAATAATATCGACGAAATAAAATTATTGTATACATAAAGTATCCAATTGCTTATTATCAGGTTTATTACTATACTAGGTAATGCCCGTGTCTGAAGACACTAAAGCAAAAATGAATTCCGTCGACAGGAATCGTACCTAGGTTAAAAAAAAAGAACCCGTATCTGAAGACACTAAAGCAAAAATGAATTCCTTTGACAGGTTTCGAACCCAGGTTCAAAAAAATAATAATAAGTGGGGCCAGAACCAATCCTGACCACCACTTATGTTTAGCCAGATTAAATCATGTCCACCACTTATGTTTGGCCAGATTTAATCCTGGCCACCACTTATGCAAGTAAATCTGGACCGTAGAAAAAATTATGAAATATAATATAGATTACTTAATACCTATTTATAATCTCTCTATAATTCAGTAGCTAATTTTATAATTGTAAAAATATTCAATGGTCTGAAGCAAAAGTGTAGAGCTTTCCGACACGATCAGTTTCGATATAAAGAACGTGTCAATCGGAGCAATATTAAAGATGTTACGGCCAATACAAGACAACAACAATTTCTTACCTTTTTTATATTTTAGGCTACAAATTTGATTTGGTAAATAAGTCCAATTGCTTGCCTTCTACTCCAAGAAACCAAAATTAGGGCTTCCTAGACTCCTATAAATACACCATTTAACTATTGTAAACATGGTCCTTGCTCAGTTCTAAACCTTAGTCCAATCCTTAGTCATTCAAAAGAAGCAAGTTGATAGTATGTATCTTTATTTTAGTTTATTTCTTTATCGTATGAATTAATTTTCCCATAACTTGGGTTTTGCATATGTATAATCTATGAATTCTATTTTCTTCTATCTACGTTTCTTTGGGAGAACTATTTTAATTTGATTCTAGCTGCTTAACCTTATATTTGTTTTATGTGCTTTGATTTATTGTCTGTCTTAAACCTGATCAATTTTGGGTTGTGCTAATAGTAGTTAAATGGTCACCTAGAAGGGGTGTCTAATTATCGGAACACCACATAAACGTCTAGTGTGCCGTAGTGATCCGAAAGGGCTTGCCTTACTAGATAGTCATTAGGGTTTTCTTTAATCACTGATCATTATTTGCAGGCCAGTCTCATCTAAGAACCTAGTGGCGTATGAGCACCTTAGTTAAGTCCCCTGGTAATTGTGAGGTCGCCACCTTAGTCCACCCAGAAAGGGGTAGGGAGGAATTTAGAATCCTGACTACTTATCTAAGAACATTAATCACCCTTATTAACTAGTAGAAGAAATAGAAGGATTAGTGCATACTCGCAAAACCTGAGCTATATTTTCTCATCTCATTCTTCGTATTTAATTACTTGTTTTTATTTTATTTAGTTTAATCATTAATTTTCTCCATCATATTTATTTACTTTTCTGTCTTTCTAACTATTATTTGCTACCCTATTCTGTTTACCCGTTCGTATAACACACTAAGTCCCTGCGAACGAATCTGCCTTATCATAAAAACTTGCTTACGACCTGTGATACTTGCAATGAGTAACGTGTTTAGTCTAGGATGTTAGTGCATCATTATCCGTATATATTTATCATATTTTTATCATACCTTAGGCGACACCAAGTTTTTGGCGCCGCTGCCGGGGACTTGTGTCTTGTTAGCGTATGGGTTATTTATTTTTAGTAGTAGTAGTTTTTAGCTATTTTATTTTTCCATTTTTACGCTTTTGGTTTGTCTCTGTCCCTTTTTAGGATTTAACTGTTGTGTTTTATTTGTATAAACCAGTAAAACAATATAAAACTAATGCAGAAATAAAATAAAATTATATATATATAAATAAATAACTTTACTTGTCGAGCCTCGGATTGGATCCGATGTCTTACGTTTGTTGGCTTCAACCTCCAGGATACAACGACAAAACTATTCAAAAGAAACTAACACACGAATTGTAAAGAATTTCGACAAACTTAATAATTCTGCTTCTTTCTATCCCTCTTTTATAATTTTAATGCTTTGAAAAATGAATGAATAAAACTGTTTGAGTTGGCCAACTATTTATAGAAGATGAAAAGGTGAATTTGGCAAAAGAGTTGTGATGGTTCATTTGAAGATACGTTATATTAAAAGACACAACGTTTAGTTTAGTATAGAAAACTAAAACATAAGCTGTCTGGCCTAAAAGCCCACCAGCTTGGAGGCCCAGGTTCAAAGCCCAGCAGTACCCTTTTTTTTTCTTGCTTTGCTTTGCTTCATAACCGAAAGAAAAATAAAATAAATAACATTTATTATCTTTTTTCTCTTTTAATTTCTTCAAATTTTATGACTCAATCTGTCATTCAACTTCAAATGATTTTTACCAGATGAATGTATTACGTTAATCTTTATAAATAGAATAAACGATCATCAATATTTGAATCATTTCTTTGAATTGAGTCACCCACTGTCATCGTAAACATGGTCATCCCTTGGGTAAAAATCTCATTTGACCAACAATCCCCACATGAATGGAAATTGACTAAACACCTTAAAAAAAATTATGCAAAAGAATGCTAAACACGAGAGAGAGCGAGAGAGAAGCGTAGAAGAATAATACATCGAGAAAGGTAGCTTTTGGCCTTGAACCTTCTGTAGTAAGAGCTATCGGATTTACTTGCTAACTAGTGAACGTGATGTCTTGAACTATTCAGCTTTTGTGTAAACCAAGACAATAAAAATTACATAGTATACTTCCAAACATTATATGGTTCTCACGGTTGTGTCCATTTGCTGCCCTGGACAACTCCTGGTATTTCATAAATAACCGTCGGAGAATTTCGCCTTTAAAATATTCTCGTAGGGCGGCCCTATCCATGTTATTCATATAGGTGGTCTCTTGTCGAGAGTATTCTGCATTACTCTAGCTTATGTTATCGAAGATACAAGAACCAGTAAAAGTTTAACTTATCCTTCACTTTTACAACTAGCACTGTTTTTTTTTTCTAGGGATGGTTTGGGGAGGTCTCCCCACAGTGCGTCGCACCAAATTGCAGTTTCACGATTCAGTTTTCCCTTTGAACCTAGATTGTTGGATCTCCACTCTGCTAGGTAGGGTTCCCATCATGGCAACTCAGCTTTCGTAGGCTTAAGACCCATTCCCCTTGACAATACTCGCACTTGTTCTTTTTGTAGACCTTTGGTCAGTGGATCCGCTATATTATCCTTTGATCGAACATAATCAATTGTGATAACTCCGTTTGAGAGCAATTGTCTAATGGTATTGTGTCTAGACTTACCGTTATACATTTCGTTTAGTGCCCTACCAATGGCACTTTGACTATCGCAATGTATGCAGATAGCTGACACAGGCTTTGGCCAATTAGGAATATCCTCTAAGAAATTACGAAGCCACTCGACTTCTTCAGCAGCTTTGTCTAAAGCTATAAACTCAGATTCCATAGTGGATCTGGTTATGCACGTTTGCTTAGTAGATTTCCAAGACATGGCTGCCCCTCCTAACATGTAGACAAATCCACTTGTGGATTTTGAGTCGGTGGTGCCTGATATCCAGTTTGCATCACTGTATCCTTCTAGTACAGCTGGATATCTTGTGTACAACAACCCTTCGTCCATAGTGTATCTAAGATACCTTAGAACTCTTACAATAGCAATCCAGTGGTTCTTCCCCGGATTATGTGTAAACCTACTTAGCTTGCTTACTGCATGTGCTATATCTGGCCTAGTGCAGTTCGTTAAGTACATGAGACTCCAAATAATCCGAGAGTACTCCAATTGGTTGATCATATCACCAGTGTTCTTAGCAAGATGTAAACTTACATCAACAGGTGTCTTGGCGATATTTGTGTTGCCATTACTAAATTTGTTTAATACTTTCTCAATATAGTGTGACTGAGATAGTATAATACCTTCAGATGTTCAGAGAAACTTTGATACCCAAAATAACATCCGCAAGGCCTAGATCTTTCATGTCAAACTTACTTGTAAGCATCCTTTTGGTGAATTTAATCACATCAATGTTACTTCCAATGACTAAAATATCATCGACATATAAACAGACAATGACATATCCTGTCTCATTTCGTTTTACATAAACGCATTTGTCACATTTATTGATCTTGAAATCATTCGAGATCATGAATCTATCAAATTTGTCATGCCATTGCTTCGGTGTCTGTTTTAAACCATATAAAGATTTAACAAGCTTACATACTTGCTTCTCCTTACCTGGAACTACGTAACCTCAGGTTGTTCCATATATATCTCTTCATTTAGTTCTCCATTTAGGAAGGCTGTTTTTACATCCATTTGATGTATTTCGAGCTTGTATATTGAAGCTATATCGATTAACATTCTAATGGATGATATTCTCGTGACTGGAGAATAAGTATCAAAATAGTCAAGTCCTTCTTTTTGACTATAACCTTTTACAACAAGGCGAGCCTTGTATTTTTCAATAGACCCATCGGTCTTTAGTTTCTTCTTGAATATACATTTGCATCCAAGTGGTATATTCCCAGGAGGGAGATCCACTAGTTCCCATGTATGGTTTTGCATAATAGAATCTATCTCGCTATTTACCGCTTCTTTCCAGTACAGGCGTCAGGGTTTGACATAACCTCCTTGAATGTTCGCGATTCATCATCTAGCATGTAAGATAGAAAGACACGACCAAAAGACATAGAGGTTCTCATCCGCTTACTTCTTCTTGGTTCTCCTTCATTTGGCAATGATTCTTGATCTTGCTTTTCAGTTGGCAATGATTCTTGATCTTGCTCTTCTTGAATTGCATCACGTGTTCTTTTCAAGGAACCAGATTCTGGTGTGGTCTTGTATGGAAAGTTTGTTTCAGAGAAATGTGCATTTGTTGATTCAATCACCGTATTGACGTTAATGTCAACATGACAAGATTTATGTACCAGGAATCTATATGCAGCACTGTTGTGAGCATATCCAATAAAGACGCAATCGATGGTCTTTGGTCCTATTTTTACCATTTTAGGAGCACGAATTGCTACCTTTGCTAAGCATCCCCACACTTTTAGTATTTGAAGGAAGGTGGTTTTCCTTTCCATAATTCGTAAGGAGTTTTATCTACCTTCTTGTGTGGTACCTTGTTGAGGATGTGATTTGCGGTGACCAAAGCCTCTTCCCACAAGTTCTGTGGTAACCCTGAGTTAATCAGCAAGGCATTCATCATTTCCTTCAACGTGCGGTTTTTACGTTCAGCAATCCCGTTTTGTTGAGGCGAGTAGGGGGCTGTGGTTTGATGGATGATTCCATGTTTAACGCAAAACTCTTCAAAAGGAGACACATATTCTCCTCCCCTATCTGTTCTAAGATTCTTAATATTTTTATTTAGTTGATTCTCAACTTCAGTTTTGTTTCATAAATGCTTCTAAGGCCTCATCCTTACTTCGAAGCAAGTATATTTGACAATACCTTGTGCAATCGTCAATGAAAGTTATGAAATAATTTTTACCACTTCTAGTTTGCACAAATTTCAAGTCACATATGTCATTGTGAATTAACTCTAAAGGTACCGAAGTCCTTTCCATAAACTTAAATGAGGTTTTTGTTAATTTTGACTCAACGCATACTTCACATTCCTTTTGAGAATTGAAATTCACATTAGGTAATAACCCAACGTTTACTAACTTATTTATTGAACCAAAATTTACATGTCCTAATCTATCATGCCATAAATTAGGTGAGTCAAGCATATAAACACAATCAGAATTTTCATTCATTTCTTTATCGGTTACAATTTTTGTAGGTACTACGGTCATTACATTCATCTTAAACAGACCGTCACATAGGTACCCTTTTCCTACATACATTTCGTTCTTAGGTAATACAAACTTATCAGCTAAAAATACAAGTTTAAATCCAGCCTTGCTAAGTAAGGAACCGAAAACTAAGTTCTTGCTATTGTCTGGAACATGGAGGACATTGTTCAAGGTCAACTCTTTATCGGAGGTCATCTTTAGTACAATCTTTCCAGTACCTTGAACCTTTGAGGTGGCGGAATTTCCCATATATAGGATTTCTTCATTTGTAGCTTTTTTGTAGGTTTGGAACACAGATTTGTCTGAGCACACATGTCGGATTGCTCCAGTGTCTTTCAACCACGTTCGTGGGTTGCTGACGAGGTTGAATTCTGAGACTGTTGCCGCCAGATCCAAATCGTCAATACCCTGAGATATCTTAGTCACATATGACTGACCGCCCTTAACTTTCTTTTGGTTTCCTTGTGCCTTTTTGTTTTGACAGTCTTTTGCACGATGTCCATGCTTTCCACAGTTGCGACAATCCCCGTTAAATTTCACTTTTTTATTGTTTTCATTATTTGACTGCCCTTGCCTCTTGCGCTTGTTTTTTTGGTTGGTCCTCCCTTGTTCCACAACATTTGCCTTGGCTTCATATGATCGAGGGTTAGTTGCCTTTTCAGCCATTCGATTGTCTTCCTCGATTCTTAACCTTACAATCAGATCTTCAAGACTTATCCGTTTGCGTTTATGCTTGAGGTAGTTCTTGAAATCTTTATACAACGGGGGTAGCTTTTCCACAAGAGCACCAACTTGGAAAGGCTCTACCAGATTCATACCTTCAGCACTCAACTCATGAAGGATCAACTGAACTGTTGTACTTGAGACATTAATGATCTTGAATCCAGCATTTTGAAATCAAGGAACTTACCGATCACAAATTTCTTTGTGCCAACATCTTTAGTCTTGCATTTCTTCTCAATAGACTCCCATAATTGCTTGGCAGTTGGCATGATGCTATACACATTATATAAGGAATTATCCAAACAGTTTAGAATGTAATTCTTACATAGGAAATCAGCATGTTGCCAAGCATCTACTGCATTATATGTCTCACTATTTGGATTGGATCCCATTTCCGGTGGATCTTCCTTCAAAAATTTTGCCAAGCTTAGAGTGGTCAAGTAGAACAACATCTTTTGCTGCCACCTCTTAAAGTCAGAACCATTGAACTTTTCTGGCCTATCGGTTGGTCCAATGGGTGTTGGTGCGGGTACACGAACTTCTGTTCTTGAGTTATTACCCGTCTCAGGTTGCTTTTCACTTTGTCCAGTATTTTTCTCTATATTCTATATGAAGCAGAAATCTGACGTTAGTAAGTGAGTAATTTTCTAGTATGTATACACAAGCCTAGAAATCAGAATAAGAGAAAGGAAATAGAATGTAACAATTCTGTTCTGTATACACAAGCCTAAATACCTTAGAATGTTGTGTTTTATTTGTATAGACCAGTAAAACAATATAAAACTAATGCAGAAATAAAATAAAAGTATATATATAAATAAATAACTTTACTTGTCGAGGCTCGGATTGGATCCGATGTCTAACGTTTGTTGGCTTCAACCTCCAGGATACAACGACAAAACTATTCAAAAGAATCTGACACACGAATTCTTAAGAATTTCGACGAACTTAATAATGTTGCTTCTTTCTATCTCTCTCTTATAATTTTAATGCTTTGAAAAATGAATGAATAAAAATGTTTGAGTTGACCAACTATTTATAGAAGACAAAAAGTTGGATTTGGCAAAAGAGTTGTGATTGTTCATTTGAAGATACGTTATATTAAAAGACACAACATTTAGTTTAGTATAGAAGACTAACACATAAGATGGTCTAGATGGTATGAAAGTCTGGCCCAAAAGCCCACTAGCTTGGAGGCCCAGGTTCAAAGCCCAGCAATACCCTTTTTTTTCTTGCTTTACTTTGCTTCATAACCAAAGGAAAAATAAAATAAATAACATGTATTATTATTTATTCATTTTTTTCTTTTTTAATTTCTTCAAATTCTATGACTCAATTTGTCATTCAACTTCAAATGATTTTTACCAGATAAATGTATTACGTTAAACTTTATAAATAGAATAAATGATCATCAATATTCTAATCATTTCTTTATTATTTATTTATTTTTTTCTCTTTTAATTTCTTCAAATTCTATGACTCAATTTGTCATTCAACTTCAAATGATTTTTACCAGATAAATGTATTACGTAAATCTTTATAAATAGAATAAACGATCATCAATATTCGAATCATTTCTTCAAATTGAGTCACCCACTATCATCGTAAACATGGTCATCCCTTGGGTAAAAATCTCATTTTACCAACATTAACAGTGCATGCTTGCGGAGCCCGAGTGGAGCTTCGCTTATAACAAACGTATAAAAGAAGACAGAGCACGAAGAAGAGCGATGGCAGAACAACAAGACGGAGTAGATCCTCGACTTGGTCCTATAGGACATATACAACCACCACCACCACCACTTAGAAATCTCAACAGACACGAAAATAAATTTTAAATAAATGGTTCTTATTATTAATAAAAAAAGAATTTACTATCGACCAAACTGCTCACTTCAAGATGAATGACCCATAATACTCACAACATCCCCTTCTCCATATATATTTTTTTTACGTTCATTTGGGTTCTTAGATTGTTGATGGAATAGCGAAGAAGGTGAGTGTGGAGGGATTTTCTTTATTTTTTGTTTTTACCTTCATTTGGGTTCTTCGATTGTTGATGGAAAAGTGAAGAAGGTGAGTGTGGAGAGATTTTTTTATGTTTTTACCTTCATTTGGGTTCTTCGATGGTTGATGTAGTAGCGAAGAAGGTGAGTATGGAGGGATTTTTTTTTGTTTTGTTTTTACCTTCATTTGGTTCTTCGATTGTTGATGGAGTAGTAAAGCCTGATAATGGTGGAGAATGGACACAATTCTTTTGTTTCTGATTTGACGGAGTCCGGTTGATATAGTTGGGGGTCGGCCACGCTATCATACTTATATAGTGGTCTTTGTCAAGCTTGTGAGGGAACAATGGTAACATTGAAAGAGTGTGGGATACTCTTACAGGTATTTCTTTGAATTTTAACTCCCGTAATGTTTTATTCTACTAATTGACTTTTCATATATTAAATAGATATGGTGTTGGGATTATTTACATACTAGACCCCGAGTAATAGAGAACCCCATACTACAAGGATACGGTCCCGCTTCTCGATTGTAAGTTAATTGTTTATTGTTATGGTTCCGCAAATAATGTGTTTTTAATGTTTACGTGTTTATTAATTATTAGTTGGAATGGATCAAAAACGTGGGCGAATAGTTGCGGTCAGACTTTAAGAATTTATCGCGACGACTTAGACACGCAAGAACCTAATCAGGTTGGTTTTTTTTGGATTAGTTGGAAAGCTAAATATTTATAATTATTTAATTTTTCTCGATTAGGTTAACTGGAGGCTGTATGAGAATGATAGAAGTAATTTTGTTTCCAAAGCCTGTCTGCAATGGCGCGATGAGTATTTATGTGTCGTTCCACTTATCCATTTTAACAATGCTGAGTGGTGCCGTCCCGATCGCGTGTCAAGGCAATTCAGATTCATTCAAGATATTCCCAAACCTATCGATGAAGAGGAAGATCGATATCATTCAACAATTGATCGAATAGGGAAATCGGGATAGAATTGGAGACTAAAGTACGAGAGTGAAATTCGAAGATGGACTAACGCGCGAGAGTTCTTGCTAGAATGTTTAGTACAAGGGTATGGGTGTACTCCGGAATACGAAAGATGGTATCGCGAAAATACTCGATTATTTATCGGTCCTCCTATTGCGCAAAATTTTCTCGACAAGGAAGGAAAAGAGTACCATCCCCAGGGATCTCAACTTAACAAACTCGTAAGTATCTAAACCTTTTTATTTTATTTTGTTTTATTGCATATATTCATTTGTTTGTATAATGCCAGATACAAGCTACTATTAACGGGGCATACCGTGTGTGCGAGCCGGGTGCTACTATGAATGATATGAAAGATCACACGAGACAAATGATGGTATTTGCCGGAGAACAAGAATTGATCGATCAAATAAACGGTTTGAATGTCACTCAAGAGGAACATGAAATTCCTACCTCTAGCAGACCATCAAGGAGGAGACGGGGAAATAGAAGTTAATCATTTTAGTTGTGTTTGTTTGTAGTTATTAGTTTTTGGTATTGATAGGTATCCTATTGTTAGTTGTAATCGTTCGTTATTATAACTTGGATATAAGATAGACGATTAATGTGTTTGTTACGTATGATATGATTGTTTTCTAATAGACGATTAATGTGTTTATTACGTATGAAGTTAATCATTAATGTGTTGATTACGTATGATTTAATTGTTTTAGATATTTGATAGACGATTTGCTAACCTGAAAAGCAATGAAAAAAAAGAAAGCTGACTTGAAGGGCGGCATGCAGACCACCGCCCTTTCCTGAAGGGTGGTTTCCCGTTACCCGCCCGCACATTGTGAGAGGTAATTAATTTCTCTAACCTTAAGGGGGGTCTTTGCCCCACCGCCCGAGCCTTGAACTTTTTTTTTAAATGGAAAGTGTTTTATACCTATAAAAAATCAACGACAAAAATATAGATCAAACACATAACAATTATCCCTAATCAAAAGTATACTACAATAAAATAAATACACCCAAATCAAATCGAAAAACACTTATTACGTTCGATTATACACGAAGCCGATATAATTCGACAATATTACAGCAAAATAATAAATAAAACATGAGTAAACTACTTTTTATTTTTCAGAGGCCTACCACAAGTCTTTTTGTTGTGCCCATATTGTTTTCAAGTACCACACCAATTGGTAACTCGATCTTCTCTAGCATCCATTTCGTTGTTAATTCGGGAAGATCTCCTTCAACCACTTCTCGTAATTATTCTAGTCTTACATGCCACAACTTCATATACTTCGATATTTGGGTAATTGAGAACATCCGTAAGGGGACGAAACTTTCCAGCATACGAATCCATGTACTTCGAAAGCGTTAAATACTCGGAAACGTACGCATAGTATCCTTTATTTTTATCGTACGTTTGAGTAATACAAATAAAATGGCCACATGAACAGTGCAACATTTGCCACCTTCCACACGTACACATTTGGTCGTTTACGTGTACGATGAAACTTGTTCTATCGCTATCTGATCTCCTACCATCCAACGCCTTAACTACCCAAATATCATCATCAGCGTCGTATAGTTAAGCACAATAACCAAGCGCATATTCCTCACTTGTATGTAACTCAACGGTGACCTTCGGTGAGAACACCAATTCGTCTACCAAGGCATCTTTCCCTAGTTGTCTCCTTTTCACAAAGTAACCAGCACTTTTCTCAAATGTTAGCAATACAATGGCCATTACAGGCAGCCCCCTAACTCCCTTCAAAACATTGTTAATAATCTCTAATAAGTTTGTTCTCATATTACCATAACGGTACCCCCCGTCATGCGCAAGAGACCATATTTATTTAGGGATACCTTCAACCCAACCCTTGTATTTTCCGTCATTTAACTCGCAAAATTCTCGGTAATACTTATCAATTTCATGAATATCCGACATGTAAGCAAGATCCATGAAAGTCTTTTTCGCCAAACGGTTTTTGAATTTGTGGTTCAAATTGCTAGCTAAGTGACACACACAAAATCCATGAAATCCTTTGGGTTCCGCAAAATACATCGTGTACGTTTCGCAATATACCTTTATGTCGATCCGACAATAAACATATTTTTCGATTCTTCGTAAGATATTTTTTTAAACAAGTCAAAAAAAATGTCCAAGAAACTGTCGTCTCTTCATCGGCTAGCGCATAAGCTAACGGGAATAGTTGATTGTTCCCATCGTACCCAACCGTAATAAGTAGTTTACCGTTATACTTTCCATATAAATGGGTGACATAAATGCTAACCACAGACATCATATGCTTGAAACCTTCGATATTAGCTCCATATGTCCAAAAAACCATATTAAATGTAGCTTGGTTACCGACCACACGTTTATACTCAAACTCGTATATTTAGTGATTCGTAAAGCGTTCAAAAGTTTAGGCAAATCTGTGAACGCATGTTCACGCGTTTCGAATAATTTTTCGAGCACTTTTTGTTTACCCCGCCATGCCTTACCATATGAAATGAAATGACCATAGTCCTTATGAATTTGAGTTTGTATCAATCCAATCTTCATAGCTATATCGGTATTCACCATTGCGAATATTTCATCCCTTACAAAATCCGAAGTCAATTACCGGTGATTTTTTACGAGTATTCCATGTTGACACTTATGTTCTTCTAACCTAGTAATTTGCCACACATTATTACTACTATTAAAAGTACCGCGAATATAAAATTTACACCCATCTTTAGCATGTACACAAATGCGTGTAACGTATTTATTTGTTGTCCTTTCCGATTTACATTCCTTGTGATTTTTAAGGTGCCACCTACTCGCGTCCAACAAAAGAGCACGCCTAGAAGTGTATCGCTCACCCAACATGAGTTTAACTCCTTTCACCATGGAAGATGGTTGTCTCTTTTCCCAATCATGACATTCAACTCTTTTGCTCATATCAAGAGGACCAAAATTATAATTAGTTGGATTAGAACAATCATCATCGTCATCGTCGTCTTTACCACTAACTTCATCCTCATCACTATATATATGAAAACCCTATTCATCGGATGCCTCCGATTCGATTTCACTTTCACTTCCATTTTCACTATCAAATTCGCGAATTGTCTCGCGAATCGGCTCAAAAGGTGTGGATGTGTATTACCACGCTCATAATTTTTTTTACCTTTCTCACACAAATTGGACGCTTGCGTTTTCTGAATTTCTTTAATCACGACGTAAATCTCGATAGCTTGGTATTGCCTGTTCCTCGCCCCACTTATCATCGCATTGATCGTGTCCTCCCCAACAACATCTACCGCATGATACCCTGGAGGGTTTGCCGAAACCGGACATCGCCATTTCAAATCTAAAATCACTTCATTTTCGTTCCAATTGCAATTTGAACACACAACTTGTTTTAAACAAATTAGCCCAATATCTCCTCCGGTAATAAAAGCTTTACAATCTCCCCCGTTATATTCAACAACACCGTTACCACTTTGAACAATATCTCCACGATAAAAATATACCCACATAAAATTCATTTTTACCTAAAAACCAAATACACACAACCTAATCAATACTAAATCAAACACAATAAATAAATCTTAGTTTAAACTAATCAATTCAAGACACAAACTCCTACAACTAGCTACTACTATGTTTAAAAAAAACTCAATTTTCTTACTTATATAAATTACATATAATACAAAATGGATAGAGTAATTACCTCCAAGGTGTGATATCCAACGATATGATGAAATAGTTGTAGATTTTAGGATGGGTTTGGGTGTAGAAGAGAAATGGGGAGGGTGGGGTGTTCAATTTTCGGATTAGGGTATATGAATAGGGGGGATAGTTATATTCTGTTAAGGGCGGTTATCGAGAGACCACCCGTCTTTTTAAAAAAAAATGAACTAAGGGCGGAATCGAGAAAATCGCCCTCCTGGCGGTAAAAATTTATACTAAGGGCGGTTGGCCATCGACCGCCTTTACTTAAACTTAATTTTTTTGATTAGCGCACTAAGGGTAGTCAGCGGAAGACCACTCTTCGTCTAATTCGACAATTAACTAAGGGCGGATCCTAGCCAACCGCCACCGGGATACTGCCCGGGTGTTAACCCTGAAATTTCTTTCCTATATATGTCAAAACTGCCAATTTCTTTAAAAAAAAAAAGGCTAAAGGCAAAAAAAAGTTCACTATAACAAATAAAACAACTATCTACAAAAGAAATAACTCCTATCAAAATAAGAAAATCCACCAAAATATCATTATTAAGTCGACTAGGATAGGCCCATGTTCGTGTTTGGATAATCAAATGCTTATTTCTCATTAATAAAATCTTAGTGGACATATATAACGTTCTCATTGCCTAATTCTGCTAGTAAGACAAAAAGAAAAGGAGAAAATTGAAGAACAAGAAACAAATATTTCATCAATTATGTGATATATATCCAAAGCTTATTACAATTGAAGACATCTAGGTTTAGCAATAGTTCTTCTTTTCCATATATTAATTTCCTTCCTCGGCTCCAAAGAAATACTACTTGCTCCACCACCACCACCTCCACCTACCATCATTAATGGTGCAGAAAACGGTATAATAATTTCTTCTTCTTCATAGTCATCTCCATCTTCTTCTTCATCATCTAAATAACATCTCCTCTGATTCATATCATGATCTTCTGGTGCTATCTGTTGTGCCTTTGTCCAATCAAAGTTTCCAAGTCTCTCACGACCACTTGCAAATCTCTTTATTTCACTCAAACCACCTGGTACTACTACGGGTTCTCTTGCATCATCCGTTATTATTCTAGACTTTTCCGAAGGAAAACTTGATTTCCTGCTAAAAATCTTCTGAAAAGTAGATGATTTCTTTTTAACTTCAGGAGACGATAACAATGGCGGTGTCGGCTTTAGATGTTTCTGCAGAGATGCATAACGCTTGGACTTTCCTAATTTCTTTCTGTGTTTGACTTGTCCCATGCATGAAACTTTTGGTGAAGTTGGTTCTTGAGCTCCAAAGGTTGAGTTCTTCGATTTATTCCTTGCTTCTTCTGGGATTATTGATATTATTGGACCTGAGAAAGCTTTGTTCTTCTGGTGGTGGTGATCTAGTGTTCTTGTCTTGTCTCTACTTGGGCTAAAAGGAAGATTTTGGAAACTTACGGTCGCGGCTTTTGGTAAAAGCTTTAAAAGTTTGTACTTAGACGACTTGGCTGCTGATGATGATGGCTTCTCCATTTTAATGGAGCTCGAAATTCTTTAAGTTTTTTTTTTCTCACACTACAAATATATACATGTATTTATAGGTGGAGATAAAAACAAGAGTATAAACAAGGATTTTGTGGGTAATTGACATTGTCAAATGTCAAGAGAAAGAAGATAAGAGAGAGGAGAATTTGGTCAAGAAAAGTGTATGACTTTTTTTTTTTAGTCGATAAGAAAAGTGTATGACTGAGCAAACAATGTCTGCCTACAAAAGTTTTTTCTCGAGTAATAAATACTTTTTTTTTTGACAGAGAGTCGAGTAATAAATACAGCTTGTTTTCTTATCATACATATTTCTTCCAAGGAGTATTACGAGAACGACAATTCAGTGTATATCCTCAAAAGTTGCGAAACTTCGAGGCCAAATCTTTTTCTTTTTTTCTAAATACAGGTCAGATCAAGAGAGATTCGTCTAATGATGGAAATTTTGGAAATAAAATTTTTGTTACTCTAGTTTGGTTATGGGAGTATTTTAAGGGAGAACTCTCTCTACAATTAAAATAACATATTACCTTTTCAATTAGAAAGTTGACAATAAAATTTTAAAGATTTTTTTTTGTCAAGTGCTTAGATAATAACATCATAAAATATAATATTATAAAAATTATCCGATTCCGCATAAGTTATTGTCAAGTAAAATAATTTGAGTTAATTGGGAAGTAGGAGAAACTTTTTCGTCACCAAACAGTTTGCCGACAAATTTTTGTTTGACGACCGAATCAACTATTCCATTACATTTGCGACTAACAAAGTCAAATAACGGATTACAAGTCTCCGTAGTACCGTATATAGACTTAAAAATATTACAACACTAAAAAACATTACAAGAGGTCCTAGTAGCTAAGAGTTTAACTATCACTTCACAATCGCTTTCGATAATAGTTGACTTGGTAGGAAAACCTTTCGCTATCTCGCAACCCCATATAACGCCTTGAGATTCTGTTTCGCCAGAATTTCTTGCCTCTATATCTTTTGCATCAGCCTCAATCAAGTTTTCAAAAGAATCCCTAACTATATAAGATATAGCACAATCAGATCAAGTAAAGCTTTCATCGTTATTTATTTTAAAAATATCAGTAGGGGGAGGACTCTATTTACTAACTTTACCAGTATTCTCTTCAATTAAGTTTCTATCATTTCCTTTAATCAAAGTTGGTGTCTTTAAGTCTGAATCCTTCAGCTTGTTTATAATTTTACCATCATTTATATTCACACCTTTATATTCTTTCCAATTAGAGTAAGCTAGATTACACATGAACATAGGTTCAGGTTTAACCCCATTGAAAACAAAATTATTTCTACCTTTCCATATTTGCCAACAAATATTACGCAAAAGTGCGGCAAGCTGTATATCCTGACCCTGAGTAGCATTTAAAGAGGCAACAATTTGTTAAAGAGATAATATCAAATTAAGTCCAAAAACTCAACATTCCACCTCTATAGGGTCCAGGAATTTTTTCACCCCAATGAAAGTCCATTTTTTTTAGTATTCCATCTGTACCCCTATTAGTTACCACATTTATAGTTAAACAATATCATTTAAATTAGTAACAGATTCATATTTTATAGCTAATCAAATAATATCCCTTAATAATAGCTAATAATTATAGTAATATTGTTATTTTCTTCCACGATTCAATATACACCATCGTCCATTCACAAACTCTAGTTTACTCTGCAACTATTGCTGCAGCACTGATATTAGTTAACTGTTTATCTGTAACCCATCAGTTTGTTCACACAACCCACCAATTACACACGCACACACCACTGATATTAGTTAACTGTTTATCTGTAACCCCTCAGTTTGTTCACACAACCCACCAATTACACACGCACACACCACTGATATTAGTTAACTGTTTATCTGTAACCCATCAGTTTGTTCACACAACCCATCAATATTACTAGCACACACCACCAGTATTCATCTGTAACCCATCAGTTTGTTCACACAGCCCATCAATATTAAGACCCATATTCAACGGCAGTCTATGCTGTAGATATCGCCGCCTAGGCGCGCATAGGCGCCGCCTAGGCGTCAACTCCCCCCTCAGCCGCTTACGCCTAGTAAAATTGCTAGGCGTTTTTGGCTAGCGCCTTAGTCGCCGTGGAAGAGGCGCCTAGCCTGACTAGGCACCGATTAATGGCAAAAAATAGCCGCCTAGGCCCTCCTTTAATTTTTACTTACTCTCGTAAATTCTTGAATTGATATTATAACTTTAATTTTAGTATTAATTATATGTAATATAGGGTTATTAGATGAATTTTATGATTTAAAATAGATAAAATTATTATAATTGATACATATGTATTACTAAATACATAAAACTATATAGAAGGATTTAAAACCGCGTAATCCCGCCTAGGCCCCGCGTTATCACTCCTAGGCGCTAGGCCCAGTCGACCGCCTAGGCCGCGGAACCGAGATCTACAGCATAGACGGCAGTATTCAACGTCGTCACTATTTTCAATAGATTTTTCCATCATCATGTTCGCTTCTTCTATTCCCAGTATTCAACGGCACACCTTCTACAAATCGTCGTCACTGTTTTCAATCGATTTTCCTTTATTTTTATCACTACTCTCACCTACAGCGTCGGGTTTCCTAACCATTTTCAGTTTCTTCGTTCTCTGATGTCCATCGTCGACGGTGGGTTGCTGGGGCATCTTCTTCCTCGCCATCTCTGTTTTTCCGGTGGTGTATCGAACTGATGGTTAGGGTTTAGTGGTGTGAATGTTAGACAGAAGCTGGGTTATTGAAAATTTGATTTTTGTTTCTGGCGGTTCTTTTTTTTTATTAATGTTGATTGATACGTTTTGCATGAAATTAGCGTTTTTAGTTATGGCAACTGAATGGACAGTCAATGGGTAATGGAGGACAAATGAGTCTTTTGTAGTGGGTTGGACCTGATGGGCAATGGTCCAACCTTCTAGGACTCTATTAATAAATCACCCTTTGTTAAAACCAGTCATCAATCCTTTATGTGCTATTATTCAAGGTTCTAAGAGTTAAAGAGGAAGAGAACCACACAGTCTTAACCCAATGGCAAGCAAAAAAAAAGTGCCCAGTAGTTTCATCATTACAATTACATTTATACAAACGTTAGAATTAATAAAATTTCTATTATAAAGATTAAACTCCATGTGTATTTTGTTTATAATACATTTTCAGTTATCGAGGCTTATTAGTGAGGAATCAGACTTAGTGGTTCAAATGATAGTTGTGGTCCTTAAAGTCAGTGAAATTTGAGAAGAGGAAAAATTGAATTTGGACTTACAATACAAAAGTTATGCTCAACATAATAAAGTGGTGCAGTGTTGTCCAGTATTAAGTAAAATAGATTTGGGTCTTTTTATCACTTATACAAGCCCATGAATGGGCCTAATCCGTTTTCTAAATCTACAAAAGCTATTTTTACCTCATTAAACTAATAAAAAACAATATTTTAAGAGAGGAGGAAAGCTAGAACACTTGAAAGCAAGGAGCAGGAGAGAAGAAGAAGATCTTCCACCATTCTTCAACAATTCAACACTGAACCATTCCATCTGTTAGCGTAAATTTCATTAGCTTTCTTTTCTGAGCAATATGAACAAATTTTAGTTTTTAATTTACTTAGTTTAATCATGAGATAAAGTTATATTACTTGAGAATCGCTGTTAAAGGGATGAACCCTAGTTTTTAATTTAAGTCTATCGAAGTTGGGATTGTCTAATTTAAATAAAGCCGAGTTCTTTTCCATTGACTATGTTTTTATGCTAATTCACCATTGCTTAACTGGCCAGTAATATGACTTAGTACTTTAAGCTACTCGTTGCAAGACGATCATCCAGAAGGGGGGGGGGTTTAAATACGGACCTAGACCATAGACGTGTGGTGTATGTTAGCAAACTTGACGGTCTAAACTAACCACACAGTCATTAAGGTTTACACAGTCAATCGTTTGAAAGTATTGTAATGTCACTCTGATGAGGTCATTAGTATTGTAAAATAGCAGACTATCTACCCTGAAGGGATTTAAGAACATGTTAGAGTCCCGACTAATATAAAATATCAACTTTTCCCTTAAACAATATCTTTAGATTAATAAACTTTGTTGATTCCTTAGCGAGACTCAAGTATACCTCTCATTTATGTAACTCGGTTTTAGTTAATTTTTAGTTTACGTTAGTCATCTCTTTAGTTTAATTAGTTAATTAATTTATTACTTTTTCATTCATCAAACACTAAAAACCAAATGAATATCCATTTTTTACTATTTTAGCAATTACTTTTACTTGTCGTTTAAGAACTCGTTCATAACATCGTGAACCCCATGGAGATGAATCCCTATTTACTTATTTATTACTTGGAACGACCCGTACACTTGCGGTATGTTATTCCTCTTTTATTTGTGTCGATTTATATCACTCTAAAAGTGGCCAAGTTTTTGGCGCCGCTGCCGGGGGTTACAACGTTAAGATTCTGTGTTTATTTCATTTAGTAGAATTAATTGTTCTAGTTTTACGTTTGTCTTTGTGTTTTTGTTTCTCTCAGGTTTTTAAGTTTGGCGTATGAGCTCGGACCCCTAGAAAATAGTCCAAGATCATAGAGAAAGATAGAGAGAGAAAGACGCAAGCAAGAAGATTGACCTCGACAAGTTGAAAATGTGCAAGTCCAACTGGGACAAGATCCATGGTTCTTGCAGGCTTCCAAAGATAGAGGTTAAGTCATAGAGCCAGACAATTATTTTGGCATGATCCCTACCTCTTCAAGGTTTGTAGTGATCAAGTTCTCAGAAGATGCGTCCATGAGGGAGAAATCACTAAGATCGTGGCAAGTTGTCATGGCTCACCATATGGTGGCCACTATAAAGGCGATATAATTGCAGCTAACATTCTCCAGTCCGATTTCTATTATTCTACCCTACACAAAGATTGTCATAAATTTGTCCAAACCTGTCAAAGATGCCAGTTCACTGGAAATATATAAAAAAGAGACGAGATGCCACTCAACAATATCTAAAAGTCGAAATCTTTGATGTATGGGGAATAGTTTTCATGGGACCTTTCATATCTTCCCATGGTAATCTTTATATTTTGCTAGAAGTAGATTATGTGTCTAATTGGGAAGAAGCAGTGGAAACACCGAAGAACGATGCTAAAACAGTCATATCATTCCTTAAATCGAATATCTTTTCAAGACATGGTACGCCACGTGTTCTCATCAGCGATAAAGGTACCCACTTCATCAATTTTCAGTTAAGAGCTACCCTTTGTAAGTTGGGGGTGAGACACCACACTTCAACTGGTTATCATCCCCAATCTAACGGTCAAGCTGAAATTTCTAACCGAGAAATCAAGTCTATTCTAGAGAAGACCATGAATAAAACGAGGAAGGACTGGTCATTAAAATTAGATGATGCTCTCTGGGCTTACAGAACAACATTCAAAACACCAGTTGGGTCATCTCTTTATCGCATGGTCTACGACAAGGCATGTCGTCTTCCTATTGATATTGACATCTGTGCCTTTTGGGCTACTAAAAATCTAAATCTAAACCCAGACTTGGTAGGTAAACAAAGGATGATGCAGTTGAATGAGTTAGATGAATTTCGTTTCCATGCCTATGATAATTCATGTATTTACAAGGAGAAAAAAAAAGATGGCATGATAAACGGATTCGTTCAAAAAGGTACGAGAGAGGACAAAAGGTACTATTATACAACTCTAGATTCTCGAACTATCCGGGTAAGCTTAAGTCCCGTTGGGGAGGACCTTACATTGTTACAAAAGTAACACCTCATGGAGCAATAGAAATTGAACATCCAACCGAGCAAAGGTCATTCATGGTGAATGGTCAACGCCTAAAGATATACCATGATAGTGAGGACTTTGGATCGGGATTGAATTTGAATTGTAAAGTCCAAAATTTGAAAATTGACAGAGCATACCCGGATCGGGCATGAATTTGATATTCTGGATCTCTGGAGGACGATAACCTAAATGTTGAACTCAAAGAGGTGCTCCCAAGCCTGGGAGATCTTGCTCAAGTATGTTGATGTTTCTGTTATCTCCTCCTGGTGGTAGTTGAGAAACTATTGGCGGATCACGAGGGGCAGGTGGTTGACGTTGATCATCATTCTGATTAATAAGATTCTCATTATCCCCTAATGGAAGATCTTCTCCATTTCGTAATGCCATCACTTATCTCTGTTCTCTCTCTTCTCTCAAGCGTTATAAGTTGTGAAACACCTCCGGGGCTACTCAAGCATACACTGTAAACCTGAAAGAGACTAAAACAAACCAAAAGCGTAAAAATGGAAAATAAAATAAATAAAAACTACTACTTCTAAAAATAAATAACCCACACGCTAACGAGACGCAAGTCCCCGGCAGCGGCGCCAAAAACTTGGTGTCGCCTAAGGTGTGATAATAATATGATAATAAAATACGGATAAATGATGCACTAACACCCTAGACTAAACACGTTACTCACTGCAAGTATCAGAGGTCGTAAGCAAGTTTTAATGATAAGTTAGATCTGTTCCTCAGAGACTTAGTGTGTTATGCTTATGGGCAAATAAATTCGAGTAGCAATTTATAATTAAAAGACAGAAAAGTAAATAAATATGATTGATGAGGAGACAAGATTAAACTAAATAAATAAAATACAATAAAATAAATATGAAAGAAATAAGATGAGGAAGTATATCTCAGGTTTTGCTCGTATGCACTAATCCTTCTATTTCTTCTACTAGTTAATAAGGGTAATAACTCTTAGATAAGTAGTCAGAATTCTAAATTCCTCTCTACCCCCTTCCGGGTGGACTAGGGTGGCGACCTCACAATAACGAGGGGACTTAACTAAGGTGCACCTACGCCACTAGGTTCTTAGATGAGACTGACCTTCTAATGATGATGGGTGATTAAATTAAATCCTAATGGTTATCAAGTTAGGCAAGCCCGTCAGGATCACTACCGCACACTAGACGTTTATGTGGTGTTTCAATAATTAGACATCCCTTCCGTGTGACCATCTAACTATTATTAAGGTAATCCTATATGTTGTACACCGCAAGGAAAATAGACAATAGGTCAAAGCACATAAAATAGAGAATAAAACAGTCATTCATTTAGATAATTATTATCCCAAATTAAAATAGATGTAAAACAAGTCTAGGGTTCATACCCATATACTAAATCTAAAGATAAAATAGAATTAGTTCATGCTAAAGAAAGAAAGAAAACAATTACAAATTTGAAGAATTGTGAAGACATAATTTGATGTTCAGCTCCTACCACCCTTCTCTTCTCTTATTGTGAGCTTCCTCTTGGCTTAAGGATTGGACAAGGATGTCTTTCTACTGATTAGAGGGTGTATTTATAGGAATTTTAAACCCTAGTTCGGATTCTTTGAGTAAAGGACAAGTAATATGACTCTTTTCCAAATCAGATTCGTAACCCTAAAATATAGAAAAGTTAATAAATTGTCGTTGTCTTGTTCTGGCCGTAACTTCTTCAATATTGCTCTTATTGACGCGTTCTGTACATCGAAACTGATTGTCTCGGAAAGCTTTACATTTTTTCTTCATACCATTCTTCCAAATTCCCAGCCGGTTTTGAGTTATGATCAATTTAATGGAAATAGCTGCTGAAATTCAGACTTACTTGACAACTTTTCCTTTTCTATTTTATCTTTTACTTCCTTTATCTCCAATTTCCATCATTATATTCTTTCCCTTATCTCTTAGAATTGATTTGGCATCTAACTAATTACCATATATCTTTAAAAGCTTCACAATTAACAAATAATTAAACCCGATATGCTCTAAAAATAATAAATCATCAAATCAAGACAAGAAATAGGAAGATATAAAAATATGACTAAAAATCGATAATTAAATTATTAAATACACCTAAAATGATGTCTCCAACCTAGATTAAATCATCACAAATAGGGAGACATCAAGAGGAAATGCAAATAATAGATAAATTGCGTCCCATCAGTGTGTGGGTTATTTATTTTCCGAAGTAGTAATTTTAGTTATTTTTTTTCTTCAGTTTTACGCTTTTGGTTTGTTTTAGTCTCTTTCAGGTATATAGTGTATGTTTGCGGAGCCCGAAAGGTGTTTCATAGCTTATAACAGATGCTTGAGAGAAGAGAGAGAACAGAGAAAAGCGATGGCGCTACGCATGTGAGAAGATCTTCCATTAGGGGATAATGAGAATCTTTTTAATCAGAATGACTATCAACGTCAAACGCCTGCCCCTCGTGATCCGCTAATAGGCCCTCAACAACCACTAGGAGGAGATAACATAAATCTCAACAGACACGAACAAGATCTCCCAGCCTGGGAGCACCTTTTCGAGTTCAACCATTAGGTTATCGTCCTCCAGATATCTAGAATATCAAATTCAGGCCCAATCCGGGTATGCTTAGTCAATTTTTGAATTTTGGACTCTACAGTGGTACATCAGTTCAAGATCCGGTAAGAGCGATTCAGAAGTTCATTCAGATTTGTGATGCCTATATTACTCCAAGCATTACACGCGAGCAACTGTACTGTCACATGTTTTCGTTCTTTCTGAGCGGCAAGGCTGGTGATTGGCTAGATAGACAACCACCAGGTACATTAATACTTGGGCAGAACTTCAAGCCGCATTCTTTAACCATTTTTATCCGAAGAGTATGAGAGTCAAAGATCAGATGGAGCTTTCTAAGTTTCACATAGAGAATGAAGAAGAAGTCGGAGTCACATGGACAAGGTTTCAACATAAGTTAGCTAGATGTCCACTTCATGGTAATACCCCATCTTTACAGTTATCGATGTTTTATCAAGGTATTAATGCCGAGAGTAGATTGAGGGTAGATAATTTTGGAAGATGAGGTTTTGTGTCCATGGATCGTACAGAAGCCGCCGAAGGTATGGAACGTATCATAGAAACTGAAAAGAGTTGGCCACTTTCGCGAGCTCCTGTTACAAACACCAGAGGTACGCTTCGATTAGATGCAGAAACTGCAAACTCAGCTCAACTTACAACATTAGAGAATCAAATCAAATAAATTAAGCTTGATATGCAATATAATTTAGCCTAAGCGAATGTAGTGCAAGAGGCAGAAGGGTTGTCCAAAGTGTGAGGTACCGAATCATACATGGGAAGAGTGCGAAGGAAATCTAGCATCGGTTTATATCATATCCACCTGAGGAAATTATTAATTTAGTATCAAGAATCATCTAAGGTATGCAGTATTCAAATCCACGGGGGGCCGCTAATCCAGGTAACTATTAACCTCGTCCACAGAATAACTCTTACTAACCAAGAGGTCAAGTCCCGTATTAGGGAAATCAGAATTATAATCGACTAACATCGTTAAGCTCGACAGGTTACCTCTCACATTTATGCAGATTTGAGGAGATACATGATCTCCCCCGGATGTGGATCTTCGATGCGATTGATATCCTTGCCTCCATGATAGATTTTCAACCGATTCCCATTCACCTGACGGTGCGGTGTTCGATTAGATGCTCATTTTCTATAGCTCCATGAGGTGTGACCTTGGTCACAATATAAGGACCATACCACTTCGATCTCAACTTACCCGGATAACTACTGAACTTGGAGTTGTATTTCATAACCATTTGTCCAACTTCAAACTTCTTTTCAGGAAAGGGATTATCATGCCATATCTTTGTCTTTTCCTTGTAAAGTTTAGCATTCTCATAGGCATGAAATCGAAACTCATCAAATTCATTTAGTCTCATCATACGATTCTCACTAGCTAAGGTAGGATCCATGGTCATCTTCGCTATCGCCCAATATGCACCTAATTCAAGCTCAAGAGGTAAATGACAAGCCTTACCATAGACCATGCGATATGGAGATTCACAAACGGGTGTCTTAAACACAGTACGATATGCCCACAACGTATCATCTAATTTTACTGACCAATCTTTGTGTGTGGGTCCTACAGTCTTCTCTAAGACGGGTTTGATCTATCGATTAGAGACCTCGGCTTGACCATTTTCTTGTGGATGATAAGCAGTAGATACACGATTTCTCACCCCATTCTTTTCTAAAACTGCCTTCAAGTATCTATTCACAAAATGAGAACCTCCATCACTGACAATAACTCTAGGCGTACCATGTCTAGTGAAGATGTGTGACTTTAAGATCTTTATCACCACTCGCAAATCATTCGTTGGTAGAGCTACAACGTCTACCCATTTAGACACGTAATCAACAACTAATAGGATGTATTAATTTTATTAGATGGCACAAAGGGACCCATGAAATCAATACCCCATACATAAAATATCTCAACTTTATGAACATTATTACATGGCATTTCATCTCTCTTCGATATATTACCGGTAAATTGGCATCTGTGACAACTTATGACTTATTCATGACAGTCTTTATGTAAATTAGGCCAATAGAAACTAGATTGAAAAACCTTTGCAGCTGTACGATCACCTTTGAAGTGTCCTCCATAGGGTGAGTCATGACAACTAGCAACCACCGACTGAATATCACTCTCAGGTATGCATCTTCTCACCATCTGATAACTGCATGTTTTGTAGAGGTAAGGATCCTCCCAAAAGAACTGTTTTGCACGGTGAATTAATCTCTTCCTCTCTTGTGAGTTAGCTCCCTCAGGAAAAGAACCACTCACAATATGATTTGCTATGTCTGCATACCAAGGAGTACCAGTTGCGTAAACTCTCATCAGGAAACTATTCCTTAATTAATTGTGGTACACTATTAAACTCAGAAACTTCAAGACGCGACAAAATATCTACAACTTGATTATCACAACCCTTTCGATCTCAAATCTCTAAGTCAAAATCTTGTAACAAAAATCCCCATCTGGTTAAGCGCGGCTTTGCATCTTTCTTCTCCATAAGGTATTTGATCGCCGAATGATCGGTATATACAACAATTTTTGCTCCAAGAAGATAGGAATGAAACTTGTCAAATGCATACACAAAGCTAGTAGTTCCTTCTCCATCACGGTATAATTAATCTGAGCACTTGTGAAGGTCTTACTATAATAGTAAGTAGAATGAAATTCCTTATCTTTTCTCCGACCCAATACAACACCCATAGCAAGATCACTATCATCACACATAACTTCAAAACGGAATCTTCCAATTAGGAGAAAATACAATGGGTGCAGATATGAGTTTCTCCTTGATCTCTTTGAATGACACCTTGCAAGCTTCATCAAAAAGGAATTTGGTGTCCTTCTCGAGTAAGTTACAAAGCGGCTTAGAGATCTTAGAGAAATAATGAAACGACGATAAAAACCAGCATGACCCAAGAAACTTCTCACCCTTTTTATAGAAACAAGAGGGGGAAGAGTTTTAATTACCTCAATCTTTGCACGATCAACCTCTAAGCCTGAACTCGAAACCTTATGTCCCAACACTATTCCTTCAAAAACCATGAAATGAAATTTCTCCCAATTCAAGACCAAATAAGTTTCCTTGCATCTAATGAACACCTTTTCTAAATTCTTTAAACACTCATCAAAGTTATCACCAAACAAAAAAGTCATCCATAAATACCTTAAGGAAGTGATCGATCATGTACTAAAAGATTGCCATCATGCATCTCTAGAAAGTAGCAGTAGTGGGTCCTAAGTGTGATAAAATTAAACAATAAATAAAAGGATCCATAGACTGCAAGTGTACGGGTCGTTCCAAGTAATAGATAAGTAAAATCGGGATTATTGTCTCCACAGGGATTGCGAGGTAAGATAAATGTGTTTAAATGATAAGTAGAATTAATTGCAAAAAGAAATAAATAAAATATTTGGTTTGTTTTTAAATATTAAAGACTAGACGAAATAAAGTAAGTTAACTAAACATAGACATGAGAGATATAATTGAGTCGCACTAGGGAATCACCTAAATTCACGTAATTGATGTTTTTGTAAGGGTATAACTGGTATTTCTCTATTAGGCGGGACTCTACTATTTTTAACTCCCGTCAAGGAAGACTTAGGAACTATCATACAATATTACAATCCCCGCCAGGGCAATTATAAGCTACGTTCAAATGGTTAAGAGCTTTACCCGATTGGCTACGTGGTTAGTCAAGCCCAACAGGACGAGCACCACACGTTTATTATCTAGTTCAGTAATTAAACCCCTCGTTAAGATGATCATCCCCACTAATGAATATCCTAATTACTATGACCTATCTTCGATTAGCTAATTCATTGATAGTGAAATTAATAAAAAATAATAAGCAATATAAAATACCCAATTCAGATTAAATTAGAACTAATCCCAAATTGAAATACACTAATTAAATAAATTAGGGTTCGTCCCATTATACGATTCTCAAGTAATTGAAGTTTAGCTCATAATTGATATAAAAAAAATAAGAAAATCAATAGTATACATAATTCCTAAAACAAAATTAAAATAAAGAAGAACCTAATTAAAGGAATGAAAAGAACCGTTGTTGGAGAAAAATGGATTCTCCAACTCCTGCTCTTGCTCCTGCCTCTTGACGCTCTCTTTATAGATGATTTGATTTGAAGAATAAATAAGAGGTTCTGAATAATGAGGTCTAAAAGGGCTTATATAGATGGTGAAAACGGATTAGGTCTAATCGTGGGCTTAATTAAGTAATTAAAAGTCCAAGTCCAATTGGTAATTTCTGTAACTGTTGTACACCCTTCAGTCAAACGGCCGTACCTTTTGCGTCTCATATCAAATCACCTGATTCCAATCCTCAAATCTTGCTAACTCAAAGGCACAACTTTCTCTTTCAAATATCAAGACATGTATCAGTGCCGAAGTGGTTCGAGATCAGCAATTAGTAATAGCTTTCCAGATTTCCATCTCTTTTAGTCAACTCTTCGGGTTATACTTTCTCACCTTTGACCTCTTTGCTTGATCTAAGACTTTAATATTCATTTCTCCTCCTCATATTGGTGCTCCATAACTTCCATGTACCTAAATCTTTATACTAAAAACAAACAAATTTAACGCATAAAAGCTCTAAAAATGCAAATAACATAATTCCAAGGGGAGAAAGTGTAATATATCAAAATAAGCAGAAAAGTCTATCTAATACGTCCAATTTCTACCTAAGATGATGTCTCCTAAGAGCTTATATTTAGAACAAAAAGGGAGAACTCAAACCTTTGTCGTCCCGACAAATCAAAACAAGACAGAGGTCCAAGGTAAGAAGCAACATGCAGAATCTAAACAATAAACCCAAAGCAAAACTCAAAATAAATTGGTTGTGCGAAAGCTAGCCTAGAACCCATGTATCAAAAAAAATCATATAGTATAACCTAGGAATTAATGCACACATACACCTATCATGCAAAATCAAACATAAATAAATCAATGCAAAATTAACTTCACAATGCTAGAAGATTACACTTTATACTTAGAACGAGATGGTTTCTAGAAGGTGTTCATCAATCTTTACTCGCTTTGAAATCTCAACTTAACTTAATCCCTATTAGTAGAATTGTCAATTCACTTAACTTATTCCACAGTGTTAGTCATTTAGTAGTTTAATTGTTATTTTATGTTTCAGTTTTACGCTTTGTTTGTTTGTTCTTTCTCAGGTTTTACAGGTCGGGTGTATGCTTGATAACCCCGAGGTATTAATCAGAATTGCAAATAAAAGAAAGAATGAAGAAAAAGAAGCAAGAGAAAGAGAAGAAAGATTAGTCAAGGAAGCAGAAATGGCAAATGTTGACAATATTTATCCTCAGGTGGTGGTAGATGAGAACGGAAATCCCATAATCCGCAATCCGCAAGTTGTTAACAATCAGAATCAACAAATTCCTCCTTCACCTAGAGGACAAGCTGGTGGGTCCTGGGGTGTTATAAAATAAAGTGAAAAATAGAGGAACCACTTAACCGCAAGTGTACGGTTGTCCCAAGTAGTATATGATAATCAAGTTCGTTCTCAGGGAGGGATTAGGTTCAACCCAAATATTAACCAGATAGTAGAGATAATTGCTAAACAGAAATTAAAAGAAATAGATTTTTGTTTGGTTTTTGTAAAATAAAAGATGCAAATAAAGTAAAGACTAAATTAACTCAACAGAAAGGAAATAAAGCAAATAAACGACTAACTTCAGATAAGAGAAATACTTGATCCTCGCAAAGGAATCCACCTAATCAAAGTAATCTATGCTATGTTTAAGGGCAGAATTGGAATTATAGTATTAGTCGGGACTCTAATATCTCCTAGCCCCTGTCGGGTGGACCTAGAAGCTATCCTAAAGTATCATAAACACCTGTATGGTCGAATATGGCTTTTCGGATGATAAGATTTTACCTCTTTGGCTATGTAACTAGTTAAGCCTGTCGGTCAATAACGGACATTACACGGGTATTACCTAGATCTGTATTCAAACCCCCCTGTCGGATGATCACTTCGCCACTAAAGTGAATAGCCCAAATACTAACAGCTAATTCTAGTTGTTCCTAAAAGAATTAGTAATGAAAACAAAGTAATATCCAATACCTAAAACTCAATTCAATTTAAATCTAAACAATCCCAAATTCAAAACATAGAAAACATTAATTAAGGTTTAACCCTTTTATGCGATTCTCAAGTATAAAGAAATTTAGCTCATGATGAAATTAAAAACTAACATTAAATAAAAGGAATTCATGTTCAATATACAAAAGATAAATAAAAACCTAAAGGGTAGAATGACTATGGATGGAAGAACAGGATTCCTCCAACTTCTAGCTTCTTCTCTCCTTCGTGCTCTGACTTGAAAACCTTAAGCCTCTTGTTAATTCTCTGAAGTGTGTGAAAGTAGGAGGTTAAGGGCTGTATTTATAGGTGTTGGAGGAACCTAGGTCGAATTTTGCTTGGAGTGGAAGACAAGTCAAAGACTCTCAAATTCGTAGCTCTAAAAGATAAGATTCTGCTGATTTTGATTTGGTCATATCTTTTTCAATACTTATCCGTTTGAGAAGTTCCAATATATGAAACTGCTTGTCTTGGAAAGCGCTTTCTATTGGTGCAGACCATTCGTCCAGAATCCTAGCCAATATTTTATTATGATTTTATCTCTAAAACGTGGCTGAATTTCAGATTTCAAAAGGCAGCTTTATCTTTTCCTCCTTTGAATAAATCTTTCCTAAATCTTCTTATTTCCATGTAAATCTTCTTTCCTTTCATCTTTATCTTGACTTGGCCTCTAAGTAATTACCATTTATCTTTTAAAGTTTCACATTAAATTAATAATTAAACCGCATATGCTTAAAAAGAATAAATCAATAAATCAAGAAATCGAAATAGGAAAGTGCACTCTAAAAATAGAAACTCGACTAGAAATTACTTCCTAACACTCTAAAATACACTAAGACTATATTCTCACTTTTTCTCCTTGGATTGGTCTTTCATGAGATTTCAAGAACCAATTAACTTTGCATTAAAAATAGTCAAATTTACGCACAAAAGCTCAGATTCTGCAAATAGTTAATTTCCAAGGGGAGAAAGTGCAATATGATCAAATAAGCATAAAAGTCTATCAAACAAGTCATTTATTCACCTAAAAGGATGTCTCCAAGGGGCTAATAATTAGAACAAATCGGGAGACATCAAGACCCCAAACTCAAACCTTTGTCGTCCCAACAAAGTAAAATAAAAACAAAGGATCTTTTAGGTGAACGCAGAAGGTAGAAACTAGAAAATAATCCCAAAGCAAATCTTGAAACAAATTTCATATAGTCTAATCTAGGAATTAATATACACCTACACTCATCATGCAAAATCAAATACAAAACAATCTCAATTCAAAATTAATTTCACAATGCTAGAAGGTTACGCTTTATACTTATCTCAAGATGGTGGCTATAGGGTGTTCCTTGATCCTTACTTGTGTTGAATGTTCCACTTATAATAATCCCTATTAACTCACCGTGCATCTAGGAATCACGAGGTCTTTATTGTTTTAGCATAGGCTGAAGGACGGTGTGGTATGTATATTTGGTAAATTTGAAGTGAGCTTTTGGCTCTCTCCTCACTTACCATCAACAAAACTGTCCAAGAGCTTGAGTTTACACTCGAATTACGTTCTCACTCAACCCAATTGACGCGCTTAATTAGCGTCCCCAAATTAACCCAATAAGCACTAAGGATGATTCACCTAAAATTTTCTACTTTGCCGGTCCGAATATGTATATTCTTTTCAAATCATTCGTTTTTTTATAGCTATGTCTCTCTTTATGATGTTTGAGATATCATGCTATTTTTCTTAGTTATGCCTATTCATAACTTGAGCTCGAAGCTTCTTTTCCATTCACTATTACCCCGGCAAAGGGTTACAATACAAATAACTTGTGAATCATCATCAAAATATAGCACAAAGCATCATTGATAAGCTCAAAAATCCCAACCCAATGTAAATTCCCATATGGTGGACGCACCACCCCAAACTCAAGCTCAAGACAGGAAGTCTCAGGATCGTGATTCAAGTGCGGGTCATATGGTCATGCCTAATAATCTAAAGGGAAATTGGCTTATAATGTGGCGACAAAAGAAAGGCTTAAAGGCTACAAATTTGTCTACGAAGGATAAAATTAATTCAGGGCTAGAAGGCCAAAAAGGATTCAAAGGGCTAACAAAGAACTGCCTCTATCATCTTCCTATTTACACAATTTGTCTCTAATTCATACCTAAGTGGGTTCTCTACTCATTTAGATCTCACGTTCTACAAACCACCTATTATCCTTAAGCACAAGTTTACTTCTTTTGCATTGTTCATTAATTTTTCCTAATAATTATCTCATACTTGCATGCAATCAAAGTTCAGTTTATACTAACTCCTAAAGTCAACTATTTTCTATCATTAATTCACAAAAAGCATGCTTGATGGGGGCATTTAAGAGTCTCTACAGTCATGCAACCCTAAGATTAATTTTATTGAAAGCATGTAAAACACAAAAAATTGGGATGAGGCAACGAACCCCACCCCAAACTCAAAAGTGAGTCGTGTCCCCACGACTCGAAAAAGACTCAATAAAGCAATAAAATTAAACTAAACTACCTAACTAGTGTCTACCATCAATTAAGAAGAAGAATTAGAACGGGGTACCTGGCCATGAAGATCCATAGTGTCCTCTTCTAAAGGGGGAGTATAATTATCAATATCCATGAACAAAGTTACCTCTTCCAGTGTTGACTTAATCTGTGTAATTTCCTTCCAAAGTGCTCCGATGTCTAATCGTAAAAGTTCGAACTCTTGTTGCAAATTGTGAGCCCATGGAGGAATTCCAGAATTAGTTTAAGAAGAAGAAGAACCTTGAACTTGAAATTGTAGCTTGTCTGTAGGCTTTGATGATACCCTTATCCTTGTTGTTAATTTCCCGTGTTGTGGTGGTGCAGGTGCCTTTTCTTCTTGTGTTTCTTCAGTAGGCTCATCAAGATTGATGGCCTTTTCAAGTGTAGAACCAGGCAAATTCTTGTTCTTCCCTAGGATACAACACTTCCTCTTATAATCCAAAGCATCTGTTCTGTTTGTCATGGTTGAATTGACCCCAAACTCAAGTTTATACCAAGGATAGAATAAAGTTAAGAAAACTTGGTATAGCTTGAGTTTCTTGCTTGGATTAGATGAAGGAAGTTGTTTTCTTGATGAATCTTGGAAGAACTCTTGAAAGCTTGATGAATTTGATGAAGAGGTTATGTTTATGGAGGATGGAGGAGAGATTTGATGATGTTAATGTGTTTGTTGTGGAGGTTTGATCAAGCTTCAAGGTGTTTTTATAGGGTTGGGAGCTGGAAAATTCGTTTGGAAGAGGCTAGGGTTCATCTCCTTAAGGTTAGAAGTTGACTGGGCTTTGAACTCTTCACAAACCGCCTGGCGCGGTGCATCCCTGCGGTGCATGGGTAGTCCGCGGGGTACACCGCAGCGCTGTTGGTTTGATTTTTCTCGCTTCTGTCTTGACTCCGTGCTAGCACCCCGTGGTACGGGTTTTTGCCCTGCGGTGCAGGGGTGCGGTGCATGGGGTAGTCCGCACGTACTCCGTAAAAAAACCCGCGGTACACACCCCGTGGCACGCGTTTTGGGCGTGCGGTATAGGGCGCGGTGCACCGCGGCTATCAGCTTAATTTTTTTTGCTTCTGGATAAGACCCGTGGTGCGCGACCCGTGGTACGTGTTTTTGGGGCGCGGTACATCCCTGCGGTATAGGGGGTACACCGCGGGGTAGTCCGCGCCAGTCTTTGAATCTCTCCAAGAATTTTTCCTAGCATCCCAAACTCGCTTTCTGCACAATCAACACAATACCCTTCTCATTTCTTTAAAAGTAGACACTAAAACTTAGAATTATACACTAGGAAATGAAAAACTTAAAGCAATAAACTAATATACAATGAAATGGCTTTTGTTTAACGTCGTTAAGCTCGACGGGTTACCTCTCGCATCTATTCAGCTTCGAGGAGGTACATGACCTCCCCGTGATGTGGATCAATTCTGCGATTGGTATCCTCGCCTATATGGTACAGTTTTAGACGATGCCCATTCACCATGAAGGTGCGTTGCTCGTCTGGATTCTCGATCTCTATCGCTCCATGAGGCGTAACTTTGGTCACCACGAACGGACCAGACCACTTTGATCTCAACTTGCCCGGATAGTTGCTGAACTTGGAATTATACTTGAGGACCATCTGTCCAACTTTGAATTTCTTTTCACGAATGCGATTGTCATGCCATCTCTTTGTTTTCTCTTTGTAAAGTTTGGCATTTTCATAGGCATGAAATCGAAACTCGTCAAGTTCGTTCAAATTCATCATACGATTCTCCGCAGCTAAGGTTGGATCCATGTTCATCTCCGCAATTGCCCAATAGGCACCCATTTCAAGCTCAAGAGGTAAGTGACAAGCCTTACCATAAACAATACGATACAGAGATGCACCCACAGGCGTCTTGAACGCAGTACGATATGCCCACAACGCATTATCTAATTTCATTGACCAATCCTTGCGTGTGGAACCAACTGTTTTCTCAAGAATGGATTTGATCTCTCGATTAGAGACCTCAGCTTGACCATTGGCTTGTGGATGATACGCGGTAGATACACGGTGTCTCACACCATACTTCACTAGAACCTTCGTCAGATATTTGTTCACAAAGTGTGAACCTCCATCACTGATAATAACTCGAGGTGTTCCATGTCTAGTGAAGATGTGTGATTTCAAGAATTTAATCACTACTCGCGAATAATTAGTTGGTAGAGCTACAGCCTCTACCCATTTAGACACGTAATCAACAGCTAGTAGGATGTATAGGTTTCCGTTAGAAGGTACAAAAGGACCCATGAAATCAATACCCCATACATCGAATATCTCAACTTCCAGAACATTATTACGCGACATCTCATCTCTTTTAGATATATTACCAGTAAACTGGCATCTGTGACACTTCCTGACATACTCATGACAATCCTTATGTAAAGTGGGCCAATAAAAACCGGATTGTAGTACCTTTGCAGCTGTACGGTCTCCTTTGAAGTGCCCTCCGTATGGTGAATCATGACACCCCATAATAATGGATAGAATATCTTTATCTGGTATGCATCTCCTCACCATCTGATCACTGCATGTTTTGTAGAGGAAAGGATCCTCCCAAAAGAATTGTTTCGCTCGGTGGGCTAGTCTCTTTTTCTCTTGTGAGGTAGCTCCTTGAGGAAAAGAACCACTCACAATAAGATTTGCAATATCCGCATACCAAGGAGTCTCTAATGAATAAACTGAAAACAAACTCTCGTCAGGAAACTCTTCTCTAACCAACTCAGGTCCTCCATTAGATTCAGAACCTTCAAGACGTGACAAATGATCAGCAACCTGATTATCACAACCCTTTCGATCCTGAATCTCTAAATCAAATTCTTGCAACAGTAAAACCCATCTAATCAACCTCGGCTTCGCATCTTTCTTCTCCATAAGGTATTTAATCGCAGAATGGTCGGTAAACACCACAACTTTCGCCCCAAGGAGGTAGGAGCGAAATTTGTCAAATGCATACACGACAGCTAGTAATTCCTTCTCAGTTACGGTATAATTTATTTGAGCACTTGTGAAGGTTTTACTAGCGTAGTAGATGGAATGAAATACCTTTTCTTTTCTTTGACCCAGAACAGCACCCATCGCAATATCACTAGCATCACACATAATCTCAAACGGAATCTTTCAATCAGGAGGTAAAACAATAGGTGCAGAAATAAGCTTCTCCTTAATCTCGTTGAATGCCTTTATGCAAGCTTCATCAAAAAGGAATTTGGTGTCCTTCTCAAGTAAGTTGCACAACGGCTTAGAGATTTTGGAGAAGTCATTGATAAAACGTCGGTAAAAACCAGCATGACCTAAAAAGCTTCTTACCCCTTTTACAGAAATAGGAGGGGGAAGAGTCTTGATTACCTCAATCTTCGCACGATCAACTTCCAAACCAGCACTTGAAACCTTGTGACCCAACACTATACCCTCTCAAACCATAAAATGAAACTTCTCCCAGTTACAAACTAAATCCGTCTCCTTGCATCGAATCAATACCTTCTCCAAGTTTCGTAAACACTCCTCAAAGTTATCACCAAACACAGAAAAGTCATCCATAAATACCTCAAGGAAATCATCAATCATATCCCAGAAGATTGCCATCATACATCTTTGAAAAGTAGCAGGTGCATTACATAATCCGAATGGCATCCTTCGGAAGGCAAAGGTACCAAAAGGACATGTAAAGGTTGTCTTGTGTTGGTCTTTTGGATCTACATAAATCTGATTGTATCCTGAATATCCATCCAAAAAGCAATAATATTCTCTACCAGCTAGCTTGTCCAACATCTGATCAATAAACGGAAGAGGGAAGTGATCTTTTCTGGTGGCCTTGTTCAACTTCCGATAATCCATACACACTCTCCAACCAACAACGGTCCTTGAGGGAATGGCTTCATTTTTCTCGTTTAAGATGGTAGTAATACCACCCTTCTTTGGTACGCATTGAACTGGACTCACCCATTCGCTGCTAGCTATGGGATAAATGATTCCCGCATCTAGCAACTTGATAATCTCTTTCTTCACTACTTCCTTCATAGTTGGCATCAATCTTCTTTGTCCTTCAACTGAGCGCGCGTTTTCATCGTCTAGAATGATTTTGTGTTGGCAATAGGAAGGACTAATACCTTTGATGTCAGCAATAGTCCACCCAATTGCCTCTTTATTAGCTCTTAGTATGCGCAGAAGTTTGTCTTCTTGAGAACCTGTTAAAGTAGCTGAAACAATAACAGGTAGAGTGTTGTTAGTACCTAAATACGCATACCTCAGGTGTGATGGAAGCGGCTTTTCTTCTAGTTGTGGGGGAGACTCGATAGATGGTTTCTTTTTAGATACTATCTCCCCAGGTTCTCGGAATGGCTCGTAGGCGAGATGCCTATGTTTCATAGTTCCGGAATTTAAAGCAGCTACGGTTTCGGTTAGTTCTTCCATCAATTCCGGTAAGTCAAGTGTTAGGGCTGCTCGCAAGATATCATTAAAATTCATACAATCAAACGTTTCTTGCGTAGCTAAATCAAGTATATCCATGCGGAAACACTCTTCAGGAATATCTGGAAACTTCATGGCCCTAAACACGTTGAACTTTACCGTCTCGTCTTGGATTCGCATAGTTAATTCGCCGTTTTCTACATCAATAACAGTACGCCCCGTGGCTAGGAATGGTCGACCCAAGATGATGGGGACATTCCTATCCGCGTCGTATTCAAGAATAACGAAATCAACTGGAAAGATTAACGTACCTGCCTTGACGAGGACATCTTCAATTCGTCCCTCTAGATGAGCGAGGGATCTATCAGCCATCTGTAGGATCATGGAAGTTGGTCTAGCGTTTCCTATCTTCAATTTTTCAAAAATTGACTTGGGCATCAAATTGATACTCACGCCCAAATCACACAAAGCTTTTCCTTGCCACTCATTACCAATAGAAATAGGAATAGTGAAACTCCCAGGATCAAGTAGTTTAGGTGGCAACTTACTTTGGCATATAGCGCTGCATTCTTCTGGCAATCATATCATCTCATTCTCACGGTATGGTCTCTTGTTGGTAATGGCTCTTTTCAGAAATTTAACGTACTTCGGAACATCGCGTATAGCATCTAAGAACAGAATGAGACCACGTACCATATTCAAGAACTTCTGATATTCGGCCATGTCTCCTTTCTTCTGAACTCTTGAGGGAAAAGGTGGAAGAGGACGGGTTTCTGTAACATCTTTGGATTCTGGCTTCTCCGGAATTTTCTCCACTTCCACTATTTCGGGTTCATCTTCTTTTTCTTCCACCTCTTTTGCCGGTTTCTCTTTCACAGTTGTTTCTTTTTCTTTCATTACTGGAAAGGGAGGTGGAGCGAGTTTCTTACCACTTCGAAGTGTTATTGCATTACATTCTTCTCTCTGCTTAGGTTCTTCAGTATCACTCGGTAATTGTCCTTGCTGATGTTTATTTAATTACTTATTTATCTGAGCCATTTGAGTTTCCATCAACTTAAGTGCTGCTGTGGTAGACTGTTGAATGTTGATTAGTGTTGTTAAGGTTTGCTGAACATCTAGAGCACCTTCTTGAGGTTGAGCAGGTAAAGCTTTCTGGTTCATGGTTTCGGTGTAGGCATCTTGAGGTTGTTGTCTCTGAGCTTGATGTCCGTATGCTTGTCCACCTTGATAGTTGTTCTGAGGTATTGGTTGAAAGTTGTTTCCTTGGGGGCGTGGTTGATATGCATAAGTTGGATTAGCAGCCCCATTTGGATTTGAATATTGGAAACCCGGATGGTTTCTGTTCGGTTGATAGCCTTGACCATTTGAATTGTAATTTCCTCGGTTGGATACGAACATTACAGATTCTGGATTGTTTTGACAGGTCTTCCAATCATGATCTTGTGTACCGCAGTTAGAACATCCATAAACTTCTTGTGTAACATTAACATCTGCTCTTCTACCAGTAGCACCTTTTGTAACAGCTAGAGTAAGCTGTTTCAGTTGTTGTTCGAGTTTGTTTTCCATGGCGGTGAATTTTTCTTCAATTGACGCAGTATTTCCACCTCGAACAGGTGTTCTTACAGTGTTCCAACCAAGTTCATTTGTTTCAGTTCTATTCAAAATAATCTTCGCATGAACTGGTTGTACCTGTAGGAATCCACCACCACAAAGCAAGTCTAGATCCTTTCTTGAAGAGCCATCAAGTCCTCGGTAAAATATCTTCATTTGTTGAACTTCTGTGAGGCCATGATCAGGGACTCTTCGTAAGCAAATTTGAAATCTCTTCCAACTTCTACCCAAAGTCTCGTCTTCCTCTTGTTCGAATGATGTTATTTCAACTTGCGCATCTAATCTCATGTTTGCTGGGTAGTATCTATCGAAGAACGCGGTTTGTAATACGTCCCATGTTGTAATTGTTCCGGGTTCTTGAGAATCATGCCACTCACTAGCTTCATCAGTAACAAAGTATCTAAAATGAGCAAAATACATTTGCTCTTTAGTTACTCCTTGCGTAATATACGAATCGCAAATTTGCATGAACTTCTGTACATCACAGATTGGATCTTCGGTAGGTTCTCCTCGGAAATTGCCATAACTCTGAAACTGAGATAACATACCAGGATCGAGTCTGAATCTCTCGACATTAATATTTGCAGGGCCAATTCCGAGGGCAGGAGCTCGAAACAGAGCTTCTGCAGGGCCATTGACGAACCACGGATCATTGTTTCGAGGAGCAGCTGGGTTGAGTTGACCAGCCATTGTTTCTCTTGCTAATTGCTCCTCTGACTCTTTTGCTTTAGCGTCTCTCTTTCTTTTGTTTGCTTCACGAACTAGGATTTCGGGATTTGCAAGAATCACGATATCTTCACGCATAAACCAAAACCTGTAAACCTGAGAAAGAAAGACAACCCAAAGCGTAAAACTGAAAAATAAAACTAAAACTAAACTAACAATTAAACTACTAAAGATTAACACCGGGGTCACACGCTACCGTCCCCGGCAGCGGCGCCAAAAACTTGGTGGGTCCTGGGGTGTTATAAAATAAAGTGCAAAATAGAGGAACCACTTAACCGCAATTGTACGGTTGTCCCAAGTAATATATGATAATCAAGTTCGTTCTCAGGGAGGGATTAGGTTCAACCCAAATATTAACCAGATAGTAGAGATAATTGCTAAACAGAAATTAAAAGAAATAGATTTTTGTTTGGTTTTTGTAAAATAAAAGATGCAAATAAAGTAAAGACTAAATTAACTCAACAGAAAGGAAATAAAGTAAATAAACGACTAACTTCAGATAAGAGAAATACTTGATCCTCGCAAAGGAATCCACCTAATCAATGTAATCTATGCTATGTTTAAGGGCAGAATTGGAATTATAGTATTAGCCGGGACTCTAATATCTCCTAGCCCCCTGTCGGGTGGACCTAGAAGCTATCCTAAAGTATCATAAACACCTGTATGGTCGAATATGGCTTTTCGGATGATAAGATTTTACCTCTTTGGCTATGTAACTAGTTAAGCCTGTCGGTCAATAACGGACATTACACGGGTATTACCTAGATCTGTATTCAAACCCCCCTGTCGGATGATCACTTCGCCACTAAAGTTAATAGCCCAAATACTAACAGCTAATTCTAGTTGTTCCTAAAAGAATTAGTAATAAAAACAAAGTAATATCCAATACCTAAAACTCAATTCAATTTAAATCTAAACAATCCCAAATTCAAAACATAGAAAACATTAATTAAGGTTTAACCCTTTTATGCGATTCTCAAGTATAAAGAAATTTAGCTCATGATCAAATTAAAAACTAACATTAAATAAAAGGAATTCATGTTCAAAATACAAAAGATAAATAAAAACCTAAAGGGTAGAATGACTATGGATGGAAGAACAGGATTCCTCCACCTTCTACCTTCTTCTCTCCTTCGTGCTCTGACTTGAAAACCTTAAGCCTCTTGTTAATTCTCTGAAGTGTGTTAAAGTAGGAGGTTAAGGGCTGTATTTATAGGTGTTGGAGGAACCTAGGTCGAATTTTGCTTGGAGTGGAAGACAAGTCAAAGACAAGTCAAAGACTCTCAAATTCGTAGCTCTAAAAGATAAGATTCTGCTGATTTTGATTTGGTCATATCTTTTTCAATACTTATCCGTTTGAGAAGTTCCAATATATGAAACTGCTTGTCTTGGAAAGCTCTTTCTATTGGTGCAGACCATTCGTCCAGAATCCTAGCCAATCTTTTATTATGATTTTATCTATAAAACGTGGCTGAATTTCAGATTTCAAAAGGCAGCTTTATCTTTTCCTCCTTTGAATAAATCTTTCCTAAATCTTCTTATTCCCA
Source organism: Nemophila menziesii (assembly GCA_029959085.1). Lineage (NCBI taxonomy): Eukaryota > Viridiplantae > Streptophyta > Magnoliopsida > Boraginales > Hydrophyllaceae > Nemophila > Nemophila menziesii. The sequence goes on along the minus strand of JARWIR010000048.1, from coordinate 1,550,582 downwards.
TGTAAATCTTCTTTCCTTTCATCTTTATCTTGACTTGGCCTCTAAGTAATTACCATTTATCTTTTAAAGCTTCACATTAAATAAATAATTAAACCGCATATGCTTAAAAAGAATAAATCAATAAATCAAGAAATCGAAATAGGAAAGTGCACTCTAAAAATAGAAACTCGACTAGAAATTAATTCCTAACACTCTAAAATACACTAAGACTATATTCTCACTTTTTCTCCTTGGATTGGTCTTTCATGAGATTTCAAGAACCAATTAACTTTGCATTAAAAATAGTCAAATTTTCGCACAAAAGCTCAGATTCTGCAAATAGTTAATTTCCAAGGGGAGAAAGTGCAATATGATCAAATAAGCATAAAAGTCTATCAAACAAGTCATTTATTCACCTAAAAGGATGTCTCCAAGGGGCTAATAATTAGAACAAATCGGGAGACATCACAAGCTCAACCTCAAATGTGTTATGATCCATGGTCCGTACAAGGTCCCGAACAAATTCCATATCGCGCTCCTGCTCTTGGTATTGGTCCTCCAGATATCAATGTTGCAAGATACAGACCCGCTCCTAGTATGTTAGCTCAATTCCAAAACTTTGGAAATTTATGTGGGGTAGCTGGAGAAGCTCCAATTAGTGTAGTATAGAAGTTTATGCAAATATGTGATGCGTATATAACACAAGGTGTAACCAGAGAGCAGATGTACTATGCAAATTTCAGATTTTTCGCGATAGACGCAGCAAGTGTATGGCATGATTCACAAGAACCAGGATCAATCACTAATTAGGATGAGTTACAAACAACGTTCTTTGATCGTTAGTATCCGAGCAACATGAGACTGAATGCACAAATCGCTTTAACATTATTTGAACAAGAACAAGATGAATCTGTGGGTAAATATTGGACAAGATTCCAATTATGCTTAAGAAGATTTCCAGATCATGGCCTTACAGAACCACAACAAAATTCAAATTTTACAGCCTTGAAGGGAAATCAAGAAAAGATTTAGACCTGCTTTGTGGTGGTGGAATCTTATAGGTAAATCCAGCTAATGCTAAGATTATATTGAATAGAACAGTGACGAATGAGTTAGGTTGGAATATTTTGAGAGAACCTATCCGAGGTGCAAGTTATAGGAAAAGTAGTACTGGAATTGATGAAAAGTTCTCTTCGTTAGAGAATAAATTGAAGAGCACAGCAACTGAAACAACTTACTTTAGCTGTTAAAGAAGGTTTTTCAGGTAGAAGAGAAGATGTTAATGTTACACAAGAAGTATATGGATGTTCTAATTGTGGTGTACACGATCGTGATTGGGACCATTGTCAGAGTAATCCAGAATCCGTGATGTTTGTGTCCAACCGAGGGAACTATAATTCAGGTGGTCAAGGTTATCAACCAAACGAAAACCATCTGAGTTTCCAATATTCAAATCCAAAAGGGGCCGAAAATCCGACTTACGCATATCAACCGCGTCCCCAAGGTAATAACTATTAACCAAGTCCACAAAACAATTACTAAGAGGGACAAAATTACGAAAACCAAACTCAGTGAAAACCTCCTCTAGGCACCTATACTGATACTATGAATCAAAAAGCTCTACCTGCTCAACCTCAAGAAGGTGCGTTACATGTTCAACAAACCTTACAGACATTAATCAACCTTCAAATGAAAACGCATTATGATCAACAATCTTCTGCCGCAAGGCCCGCAACAATTAAAATGTTAGAAAATCAGATGGCTCAGATGACAAAACAGTTGAATCAGTGTCCAAAAAGGAAACTCCCAAGTGACACTGAATATCCGAAACAGAGAGAATATTGTAATGCTATAGCACTCCGAAGTGGTAAGAAGTTTCCAACACCTCATTTTCCCGTTATGAAAGAAAAAGAAAAAACTGTGAAAGAGAAAACGGTGAAAGATGTGGTAGAGAAAGAAGGTGAACCAGAAGTAGAAGAGGTGGAAGTGGAGAAATTGTCGGAAAAACTACGGAAGAAAGATGTTGTAGAAACCCGTCCTCCTCCACCTTTCCCTAGAGAGTTCAGAAGAAAGGAGATATGTTGGATATCAGAAATTCATGAATGTGGTACGGGGTCTTAACATTAATATACCCTTCTTAGATTCTATCAGAGATATGCCAAAATACGTTAAATTCTTGAAGAGAGCATCACCATTAAAAGACCATACCTTGAGAATGAGATGATAGGGTTGCCAGAAGAGTGTAGAGCCATATGGAATAGTAAGTTGCCACCTAAGTTACTTGATCCTGGGAGTTTTACGATTTCGATTTCTATTGGTAATGAGTGGCAAGGGAAATATTTATGTCATTTGGGTGCGAGTATTAATCTCATGCCCAAATCAATATTTGAGAAGTTGAAAATAGGGAACGCAAGACCGACCTCTATGGTCTTGCAAATGGCTGACAGATCCCTCACACATCCCGAGGGACGAATAGAAGATGTCCTCGTCAAAGCAGCTAATTTAATTTTTCCTGTTGATTTTGTTATACTTGAATACAACGAGGATAGGAATGTCCCCATTATTTTGGGAAAAACATTCCTAGCCAGTGGGCGTACTCTTATTGATGTAGAAAACGGAGAATTAACTATGCGAATCCAAGACGAGGAAGTTAAGTTCAACGTGTTTAGGGAAATGAAGTTTCCAGATTCCCATGAGGATTGTTTCTGAGAATATGCAATTGAGAATGCCATGCAAGAGGTATTTGATGATATGACTTTTGATGATGTCTTGCAGTGTTCCCTAACACTTGACTTACTTGAGATGATGGAAGAGCTTGCCGAAACAGTGGCAGCTCTAAACTCTGAGAATCCAAAATATACGCGTCTAGCCTATGAACTGATGAGAGAACCTGGGGAGATAATAAATAAAAATAAACCATCTATTGAATCTCCCCCGCAATTAGAAAAGAAGCCGCTTCCGTCACACTTGAGGTATGCTTATTTAAGTACTAACAACACTTTACCTGTTATTGTTTCAGCTACATCAACAGGTCCTCAAGAAGACAAACTGTTGCGTATACGAAGAGCTAATAAAGAGGAAATTGGTTGGACTATTGATGACATCAAAGTTATTAGTCCTTCCTATTTCCAACACACAATTATTCTGGAAGATGACAGTGCACACTCAGTTGAAGGGTATGAAGAAAGTGGTAAAGAAAGAAGTTATCAAATTTCTAGATGCGGGAATTCTTTATCCCATAGCTAGTAGCGAGTGGGTGAGTCCAATTCAATGCGTACCAAAGAAGGGTGGTATCACTATTGTCCTAAATGCATAAAATGAAGCCATACCCTCAAGAATCGTTGTTGGTTGGAGAGTGTGTATGGACTATTGTAAATTGAAAAAGGCCACCACAAAAGATCATTTTCCCCTCCCTCTAATAGGTCAGATGTTAGATAAATTGGCTGGAAGAGAGTACTATTGTTTTCTTGATGGGTATTCTAGATATAATCAGATTTATGTAGACCTTGCAGATCAGCACAAGACAACCTTACATGTCTTTTTGGTACTTTTGCTTTCCGTAGGATGCCATTTGGATTATGTAACGCACCTGCTACTTTCCAGAGATGCATGATGGAAATCTTCATGGACATGATCGATAATTTCCTTGAGGTATTTATGGATGACTTTTCTATGTTTGGTGATAACTTTGATGATTGTTTACAGAATTTAGAAAAGGTGTTAATTAGATGCAAGGAGACTGATTTGGTTTTAAACTGGGAGGAGTGTCACTTCATGGTTCGCGAGGGTATAGTGTTGGGACACAAAGTTTCGAGTTCAGGTTTAGAAGTAGATCGTGCAAAGATTGAGGTAATCAAGACTCTTCCCCCACCTATTTCTGTAAAAGGGGTAAGAAGCTTTTTAGGCCATGCTGGGTTTTATCACCGTTTCATTAAGTATTTTTCTAAGATCACGAAGCCATTTTGTAACTTACTCAAAAAGGACGCCAAATTCCTTTTTGATAAAGCTTGCATGGTGGCATTCAAAGAGATCAAAGAGAAACTCATATCTGCACCTATTGTATTACCTCTTGACTGGAAGATTCCGTTTGAAGTTTGTGTGATGCTAGTGATCTTGCTATGGGTGATGTTTTGGGTCAGAGAAACGAAAAGGTATTTCATTCTATCTCCTATGCTAGTAAAACCTTCACAAATGTTTAGATTAATTATACCGTGACTGAGAAGGAGTTATTAGCTATTGTGTATGGATTTGACAAGTTTTGTTCCTATCTTCTTGGAACAAAAATTGTTTTGTATACCGATCATTCCGCGATCAAATAACTTATGAAAAAGGCAAGGACGCATTTAATTAGATGGGTATTATTTCTACAAGAATTTGACTTAGAAATTCAAGACCGGAAGGGTTGTGATAATCCGGTAGCAGATCATTTGTCGTGTCTTGAAGGTTCTAAGTTTAATAGTGGACCAGAGTTGGTCAAAGAAGAGTTTCCTGATGAGAGTTTGTTTTCTATATACGCAACTGGTATTCCTTGGTATGCAGATATAGAAAATCTTATTGTGAGTGGTTCTTTTCCTGAAGGAGCTACTTTACAAGAAAGAAAAAGACTAATTCACCGTGCAAAACAATTCTTTTGGAAGGATCCTTTCCTCTACAAAACATGTAGTGATAAGATGGTGAGAAGATGCATACCTCAGAGTGAAACCCAATCTATGATCCCAGGTTGTCCTGATTCACCCTATGGAGGATATTTCAAGGGTGACCACACAGCTGCAAAGATACTGCAATCCGGTTTTTATTGGCCTACTTTACATAAAGATTGTCATGAATATGTCAAGGGATGTCACAAATGCCAATTTACCGGTAATATATCTAAGAAAGATGAGATGCCACGTAATAATGTCCTTGAAGTTGAGATATTCGATGTATGTGGTATTGATTTCATGGGTCCCTTTGTACCATCCAATGGAAACCAATACATCCTACTAGCTGTGGATTACGTGTCTAAATAGGTAGAGGCTATAGCTTTACCATCGAATGATTCACGAGTGGTGATAAAGTTCTTAAAGTCACACATCTTCACTAGACGTGGTATGCCTAGAGTTATTATCAGTGATGGAGGTTCTCATTTTGTGATAGATACTTGAAGGCGGTGTTAGAGAAGTATGGGGTGATACATCGTGTATCTATTTCTTATCATCCACAAGCAAATGGTTACGCTGAGGTCTCTAATCGAGAGATCAAATCCCTTTTAGAAAAAAAATGTTGGCTCCACACGCAAAGATTGGTCAATGAAATTAGATGATGCGTTGAGGGCATGTTGTACTACGTTTAAGGCACCCGTTGGTGCATCTCCATATCGTATAGTGTATGGTAAGGCTTGTCACTTACTTCTTGAACTTCAATTAAGTGCATATTGGGCGATAGCAGAGATGAACATGGATCCTACTTTAGCAGGTAAAAATCGTATCATGAAGCTAAATGAGGTTAATGAGTTTTGATTTCATGCCTATGAGAATGCTAAACTGTATAAACAAAAGAGAAATAAATGGCATGATAATCGTATTTGTGACAAGAAATTTGAAGTTGGACCGAATGTCCTTAAATACAACTCCAAGTTCAGTAATTATCGTTGTAAGTTGAGATCAAAGTGGTCTGGTCCTTATATTGTAAGAAAGGTTACGCTTCATGGAGCTATAGAGATAGAGCACCCAATTGAGCACCCAATCAAGCACCACACCTTAATGGTGAATGGTCATCGATTTAAAATCTATCATGGAGGTAAGGATATCAATCGCCTAGGCGATTCACATCCTGGGGAGGTGATTTACATCCTCGAAGATGCATAAATGAGAGAGGTAACCCATCGAGCTTAACGAAGTTAAACAAAAGCCATTTCAATTGTATATTAGTTTATTGCTTTCATGTCTTTTTAATTCTTAGTGTAAATTAGAGTAGTTGTTGTTTATTAGTGTTTAATTTTTAAGAAATGAGAAAGGTTGGTGTCTTGATGATTACAGGAGTAAAAGGTCTTTAGTTTAGGGTAGGTAGTACAAAAAATAAAGAAAATTCGGTTGTCAAGACAGGAGATAACCGGGAACCCGATCATCAACTGTTGGTAAAATAACTACACGCAAGAAAAGGCGCGTGTGGGGTTGCGCTCGTCGATGTCAACCGGGAAACCGGTTTCTGAAGTCACTTTTCTAACATGTGCGGTGGAGACGCAACACTATGTTGCGGAAAAAATCAATTTTGCACGATTCAGCGATGCAGACCGGGAACCCGGTCACCACCAACCGGGAACCCGATGGCGAAACAGAAGGTCGGTTTTGAAGAGTTTTGACCTATTTTTTTCCTTCTCTCACAAGAAACTCCATAATTCCATCCCAAAGCTCCATATATACCTGAAAATCATCACTAAAACACCACAATATCATCAAATATTCTCCCTATACACAACATAAACACAGAATCAACTCATAATCCTTCCAAAACACCATCAAGATTCAACTTTCAACCGAAAACCCTTCTTCATCAAAACCATAAACTGAGTTCTTAAACCTCTCTGAACTCACAAAATAGTCATTACCCATCTCATACCTCATCTTAATCTACCTTTTTCTATCCTCAAAACATAAAATTTTAAAAATTTACTCTAGTTTTTGAATTTTTGGAGTTTTGACTTAGGGGTGTGTAGAGATGACAAACAGAACCGATTCGTTGTGAAATAATCATAAGAAAATAATTGATCCCAGAACTAGAAACATTCCTAGAGCTACTCCAAAAAAAACTACAGAGATTCCGGATTCAAGTTCGATGCCTAAGATTGGAGAAGTCAAAATTACTATGAAGAGGAAAGAGACTCCAAGTTTTGGTAATCCCAAAAATCATAACTTGGAAGAGAAAGAAGTTGAAGCACATGTTACTAGCGAGCCCACTACGGAACAAAGATCTACACACAGAAAGATGATGGAAACTAAGCCAAAAAGAGTCTTTGTTAGTTGGAATGAGCAAGTTCATGAGCGCGTAGCTACTTTGAAGTTTGGTGTAGAGAAAGGATTTCCTTCAGGTATTATGAACAGTGTATTTAAATATTATTCTATCACTTGTAACAAGTTAGGTTAGAATGAATTGATAAAAAGAGACCTCACGTTTATCCCTGCTTTGCTTCATGAGTTTTATGAAGAACTAGCTTTTACGAATGGACATTCACTTATCCTACGCAAATAGGTACTGCCTTTCTCAATTGAGCTTATTTGGAAAACATTGAAATTACCGAACTTGACTGGTCCTTTCCCATATCACGAAGCTATTAATGATTCATCTTTCGAATGTGATTCTTTTTATGATCATGTTCTGATTCATGGGAGACTTCCCATCCCAGTAGGAGAGAGATATGCAGGCCAGGTATCTAGTAGCAATTTGCTACCATACGCTAAAGTATGGTACCGTTTCATAATTCCTACCTTTTTGGCAACAATCATATTTCCGAGTTAACAAAGGAACATCTTATTTTTATAAAGTGTATTCTTGAGAAGAAAGAAATTGATGTTGCCCGTGTAATTTATAACCTCATCATGGAATTTATACCTGAGAGTGATATTCAGTCAGTGGTTGCTAGTTTTCATGACTCACCCTGTGGAGGACACTTCAATGGTGATCGTACAACTGCAAAGGTACTTCAGTCCGGTTTTTATTGGCCCACTTTACATAAAGACTGTCATAAATATGTCAAGAGTTGCCACATATGCCAATTTACCGGTAATATATCTAAGAGAGATGAAATGCCACGTAATAATGTTCTTGAAGTTGAGATATTTTATGTATGTGGTATAGATTTCATGGGTCCTTTGTACCATATAATGGAGATCAATACATTCTATTAGCTGTTGATTACGTGTCTAAATGGGTAGAGGTTGTAACTCTACCAATAAATGATTCGCAAGTGGTGATAAAGTTCTTAAAGTCACACATCTTTACTAGACATGGTACGCCTAGATTATTAGTGATGGAGCTTCTCATTTTGTGAATAGATACTTGAAGGCGGTTTCAGAAAAGTATGGAGTGAGACATCTTGTATATACTGCTTATCATCCACAAGAAAATGGTCAAGCTGAGGTCTCTAATTGAGAGTCAAATCTATTCTAGAGAAGACTGTTGGACCCACATGCAAAGATTGGTCAGTAAAATTAGATGACGCGTTGTGGGCATATCGTACTGCGTTTAAGATACCCGTTCGTGCATCTCTATACCGTATGGCATATGGTAAGGCTTGTCACTTACCTCTTGAACTTGAATTAGTTGAATATTGGGCGATAGCGGAGATGAACATGGATCCTACTTTAGCCAGTGAGAATCGTATGATGAAATGGAATGAACTTGACGAGTTTCGATTTTATGCCTATGAGAATGCTAAACTGGAATTTAAAGTTGGACAAATGATTCTGAAATACAATTCCAAGTTTATAAATCCGGGTAAGTTGAGATCGAAGTGGTCTGGTCCTTATATTGTGACCAAGGTCACGCCTCATGGAGCTATAAAATTGAGTATCCAATCGAGCACCGCACCTTTAAGGGTGAATGGGCATAATTTGAAGATCTATCATGGAGGCGAGGATTTTAATCACGTGGAAGATCCACATCCTGGAGAAGTCATGTACCTCCTCGAAGCTGCATAATTGCAAGAGGTAACCGGTCGAGCTTAACGACGTTAAACAGAAGCCATTTTAAATTGTATATTAGTTTATTTCTTTGATGTCATTTAAATTCGTAGGGTAAATTAGAGTAATTCATATTTTTTATTGTATAATTTTAAAAGAAATGAGAAAGGTGTAGTGTTTATGATTATTTCAGGTATTTAATCCTTGAGTTTGGTGTTAAAGGTGTAAACAGAGAAATCTGCGTTTAATAGTGATTAAATGGAACTAGTCGCGCCGGCTAGCTGGTCAATTCCACTGGCATGCCGGTCAACTCTCGGCAAATTGACATTTAATTTAATTGTTAAACGCAACTATTTTTTACGTCATCAAGAAATGGTTCGCGTAACCGGTATGCCGGTCATCTCGTTGGTATGCCGGTCCCAGAATTTTGTTACAACGCCGGCTACTGTATTGAGGCCACTTACACGGAGCTATTATTTGCGTCAGCGACAAAACATGTTTGCGCCGCCAGCTAGCCGGTCATTTGACCGGCATGTCGTTCAGCTCTCGGCAAAAAACAGTTAAAATTAATTCGAGGACGCACGTTGTTGCGTGGAGAAGAAAAAGTGATATAAGCTTCACTTGTATGCCGGTGAGAAGTCCGGTATGTCGACCCGCGCATTTATTTTTGACCTAAACCTTAAGAAATCCAATTTTCTCACCTTTTAACCTAGCTTCCCATGCAAGATATCATTATAGATGAACCAAAACTCATTAAATTCCTGCAATACACCATTAAAACATCCAAACACTATCACTCCTTCCTCCTAATCAATTCTAAACACATAAACAACATCAAATCCTTCCAAAAACACCAAGAAATCCTCACCTAAATCCTTAATCCTTCTTCAGCAAAGCTTTAATCCTACCCATTAAACCTCTCCTAGTCCATAACATAATCATTACCCATCTCATATAACACCATGAACTTTCTTTCTAAATCCTCAAAACATCAAAATTCAAAGCTTTTCTCTAGTTTTAGAATATTTGAAGTTTTGAGTTTGGGGTTCATTGAGACGACAAACAGAACCGATTCCTTGTGCCATAATCGTAGGGAAAAAGGAAATCCCAAAACTAGAAATACTCCTGGGGCTACTCCAGCCAAAGCTATTGAGATTCCGGATTTGAGTTCTACGCCTAAGGTTGGAGAAATCAAGAATACTATGGAGAGGAAAGAGAACACAAGTGATTCTAATCCGAAAAAGACAAACTTGAAATCAGAAGAAGTTGAAGAACCTATTGTGAGTGAACCAGTTAATGAACAACGCTCTGTGAGAAGAAAAACAATGTTTGTGAAATCTAAACCTAAGAGGCCATTTATGGGTTGGAAAGAACAAGTTCGTGAACGGTTTGCTAAGTTGCTTTTTGGTGTTGAGAAAGGATTTCCAGAGGATATTGTGAACGGTGAATTCAAAGATTACGCAGTAGTTTGTGACAAGTTGGGTAGGAAGGAGTTTAGAGAAAGTGAATTGTTTTATCTTCCATCTTTAGTTTGTGAATTTTATGAAGAGTTTGTTTTTGCTGAACGTAATTCAATTGAAGTCCGTAAAAAGATTATTCATTTCTCAGTCGAACGAATTCGTGAAATATTCAAATTACCTACCTTAAAAGGTCTGTGCCAATACCATGAAGAACTTAATAATTCGACTTTCCAATGGGATATACTCTACAAACATGTTTTAATCTATGGGGTGGAACCCATCCCCGAAGGTCAGAGATATCAAGGTATTGTCCTTTGTCGTCAATTGCTACCACGCGCGAGAGTATGGTCTCGTTTCATAATTCCTACCTTCTTTGGTAATACCCACACTTCCGATGTATCATGTGAGTACCTCATATTTATTAAATGAATACTTGAAAAGAAAGATATAGATGTAGCTCACGTGATCTATGATTTCATAATTGCTTACACAAAATCTCCAATTAAGCAACTCAACCATAAGTTTACGTGTTTAATTACTGTGTTATGTAAGATAACAAAAGTGCCACACGGAAACAAAGAAGAAGAACCTCTTGAGTTTGGAGATAATATCACCGTGGTTGCAATTGCAAATATTCATAACGAAGCCAAGAAAGTGGGTATGGAGTTGGATAATACCTTCGGGGAAGTGGTGGGGGCAAAGGTGTGATAAATAAACAGATAAATAAAGATAATTATAAAAAACACACCCTTGACTACCACGAGAAACTCACTGGAAGTATTATAGATCGTTTTCATGTTTAGTTGATAAGAAAAGTTTGTTCGCAGGGATTTAATCTGTTAGATCTACTTGTATTCAATAAGCGTAGATGAATTTAGATGTTTAGATTAAAGTACGACAAGATGAATAGTTATCTAACGCGAATAGATAAATAAAGTAAATAAATAAATATGACTGTAAGTCAGATAAATTAGGGTTACTAATATGAGCCGACTTACTAAGTTGTTATTCTAACCTTAAGGTGAATTGAGCATTATATATTAACCGGGATTCTAAATTCTACCTAACCCCTGTCAGGGTGTGGTCGGTCCTGGGGTGTTATAAAATAAAGTGCAAAATAGAGGAACCACAATACCGCAAGTGTACGGTTGTCCAAGTAATACTCCGATAAGTCGGATTCGTTCTCAGGGATTGGACTGGTATAACCCAAGTGTTCAACAGATAAATAGTAGTAATTGCAAATACAAAAACTAAAAGATAAAATATATTTATTTGGTTTTTATATTAATCCTAAGAATGCAAGTAAATAAATAACTGAAAATAAATACTAAAGGACTAGATGCAGATATGAGCTATACTTGAGTCTCGCAAGGAATCCACTTAATCAATATAATCTATGCTATGTTTAAGGGTAGAATTGGAATTATAATATTAGTCGGGACTCTAATATCTCCTAGCCCCCTGTCGGGTGGACCTAGAAGCTATCCTAAAGTATCATAAACACCTGTCTGGTCGAATATGGCTTTTCGGATGATAAGATTTTACCTCTTTGGCTATGTAACTAGTTAAGCCTGTCGGTCAATAACGAACATTACACGGGTATTACCTAGATCTGTATTCAAACCCCCCTGTCGGATGATCACTTCGCCACTAAAGTGAATAGCCCAAATACTAACAGCTAATTCTAGTTGCGCGGAAAAGAATTAGTAATAAAAACAAAGTAATAACCAATATATAAAACTCAATCCTATTTAAATCATGCAATCCCAAATTCAAAACATAAATTAAATTAATTAGGGTTCATCCCTTTATTGCGATTCTCAAGTAATTAAGGTTTAGCTCATATTGAAAGTAAAAACAATAAGGAAATTAATAATATACATGTTCCTAATAACAGAAATAAAATAATAACCTAGATAGAGGAATTGGCTCGAACTGTTGTTGGAGATATAGTCAGTCTCCAGCTTCTGCTCTTGCTTCTGCCTCTTGACGCTCTCTCTAAGGATATATATATTGAATGAATTGTGAGAGGTCTTTGACTCTCTCTCTAAGGATATTGAATAAATTGTGAGAGGTACTGAATAATGAGGTCTAAGGGGTGTATTTATAGGTGTTAGCAAGCCCTAGGTCGAATTACTTGGAGTGGAAGACAAGGCAAAGACTCTTAAATTCGTAGCTCTAAAAAGGTAAGATTCTGCTGATTTGATTTGGTCATATCTTTTTCAATACTTATCCGTTTGAGAAGTTCCAATATATGAAACTGCTTGTCTTGGTAAGCTCTTTCTATTGGTGCAGACCATTCGTCCAGAATCCATGCCAATCTTTTATTATGATTTAATCTCTAAAACGTGGCTGGATTTCAGATTTCAAAAGGCAGCTTTATCTTTTCCTCCTTTGAATAAATCTTTCCTAAATCTTCTTATTTCCATGTAAATCTTCTTTCCTTTCATCTTTATCTTGACTTGGCCTCTAAGTAATTACCATTTATCTTTTAAAGCTTCACATTAAATAAATAATTAAACCGCATATGCTTAAAAAGAATAAATCAATAAATCAAGAAATCAAAATAGGAAAGTGTACTCAAAAAATAGAAACTCGACTAGAAATCATTTCCTAACACTCTAAAATACACTAAGACTTTATTCTCACTTTTTCTCCTTGGATTGGACTTTCATGAGATTCAAGAACCAATTAACTTTGCATTAAAAATAGTCAAATTTATGCACAAAAGCTCAGATTCTACAAATAGTTAATTTCCAAGGGGGAAAAGTGTAATATGATCAATTAAGCCTAAAAGTCTATCAAATAAGTCATTTATTCACCTAAAATGATGTCTCCAAAGGGCTAAGAATTAGAACAAATAGGGAGACATCAAGACCCCAAACTCAAACCTTTGTCGTCCCGACAAAGTAAAATAAAAACAAAGGATCTTTTAGGTGAATGCAGAAGGTAGAATCTAGAAAATAATCCCAAAGCAACACTTAAAACAAATTTCATATAGTCTAATCTAGGAATTAATATACACCTTCACTTATCATGCAAAATCAAATACAAAACAATATCAATCCAAAATTAATTTCACAATGCTAGAAGGTTACGCTTATTACTTATCTCAAGATGGTGGCTATAGGGTGTTCCTCGATCTTTACTTGTGTTGAATGTTCCACTTAGAATAATCCCTATTAACTCACTGTGCATCTAGGAATCACGAGGTCTTTACGGTTTTAGCATAGGCTGAAGGACGGTATGGTATGTATATTTGGTAAATTTGAAGTGAGCTTTTGGCTCTCTCCTCACTTACCATCAACAACTGTCCAAGAGCTTGAGTTTACACTCGAATAACGTTCTCACTCAACCCAATTGACGCGCTTAATTAGCGTCCCCAAATTAACCCAATAAGCACTAAAGATGATTCACCTAAACTTTTCCACTTTGCCGGTCCAAATATATATTCTTTTCATATAACTTTTTGTTTCCATATATATTTTTTCTTTTGTATAGCTATGACTCTCTTTTTAATGTTGAGATATCATGCTATTTTTCTTCATGCCTATTCATGATTTTAGCTTTATAGCTTCTTTTCCATTCACTATTACCCCGGCAAAGGGTTACAATATAATTAAACATGTGAATCATCATCAATATATAGAACGAGCACAATTGATAAGCTCAAAAATCCCAACCCAATGTAAATTCCCATATAGTGGACCCACCACCCCAAACTCAAGCTCAAGACAGGAAGTCTCAGGATCGTGATTCAAGTGCGGGTCATATGGTCATGCCTAACAATCTAAAGGGAAATTGGCTTATAATGTGGCGACAAAAGAAAGGCTTAAAGACTAAAAATTTGTCTAAGAAGGATAAAATTAATTCAGGGATAGAAGGCCAAAAAGGATTCAAAGGGCTAACAAAGAACTGCCTCTATCATCTTCCTATCTACACAACTTGTCTCTAGTTCATACCTAAGTGGGTTCTCTACTCATTTAGATCTCACGTTCTACAAACCACCTATTATCCTTAAGCACAAGTTTACTTCTTTTGCATTGTTCATTAATTTTTTCCTATCAATTATCTCATACTTGCATGCAATTAAAGTTCAGCTTCATACTAACTCCTAAAGTCAACTATTTTCTATCATTAATTCATAAAAAACATGCTTGATGGGGGCATTTAAAACACTCTACATCTCTACAGTCAAAACATTCCTCAAACTAAAATTTAAAAAAAAAACTGTAAAACACATAAAATTGGGATGAGGCAACGAACCCCACCCCAAACTCAAAAATGAGTCGTGTCCCCACGACTCGAAAAAGACTCAAGAAAGCAAATAAAAAAATAAAAAAAATAAGAAAGGGATAGGAAAACGTATCTGAACCAGCACGAAGCTGGTTTCCTTGGTTGCGTGTATGTTGAGCTCCTTGTGTTGCGTAGGTGGCATGTTGAACATTGCTCACTCCACGTAATATGATTTGCATAAGCTCCAACTCTTTTGTGATTTTTCCTATGGGTTTCAACACCTTTTCATGATTATCCTCCAAAAATTCTTTCAACTACATCTTTCAACACCCAAAAGTAATACAAGGTTCTTCAACTTCTTCTTCCTCTTCATGGTATTCTTGACCTCCCAATCTTTGACATCTCAATGGACCCCAAACTCAAAACTTCAAATAATCAAAAACTAGAGAAGAGTTTTGAAATTTGATGTTTTGAGGATTTGTAAGGAAGGATTTAGGTGTTATATGAGATGGGTAATCAATATTTAATAGCTTGAGGAAGGTTTAATGAATAGGATTGAAGCTTTGATGAAGAGGCTTAAGGTTGAAGGAGAAGATTTCTTGATTTTCTTGAAGGATTGTGGTGTTGGATGTGTGTTTGGAATGGATTAGGAGGAAGGATTTAATGTTCTTGGGTGTTGTAGTGGTCTTTGTGCAGGTATATAAGGGTTAAGTTCTGAAAAATTTGTTTTTGAAGAGGATAGGGTTTGATCTTGACAAGGTAAGAAGTTGAATGGGCCTCAAACTCCTCACAAACCGCCATGGCGCGGTGCACCGGGCCTAAGCCGCGGTGTACCGCAGCTTCTGTTGTTTCATTTTTTTCGTCTCTGCCAAGAACCCGTGATATATACCCCGTGGCACGGGTTTTTGCTACTGTTTCTCCGTCAAAAAACCCGCGGTATGAACCCCGTGATACGGGTTTTTGCTTCTCGCGGTATATCGGACATGAGGCGCGGTATACCGCAGCCATCATGCCTCAAATTTTTTTGTTTCTGTATAAAACCCGTTTGAGTAACACGTGACACGGGTTTTCTTCCTCCGGTATACCGGACGTCTCACGCGGTATACCGGACCTCGCGCCGAATTTTTACCTTGAGTCGATTCCTGCACCATTAACACACTACCTTTCTCATTTCTTTTAAAAGTAGACACTAAAACTCGACACTAACTTAGAATTATACACTAGGAATTTAAAAACATAAAGCAAATTAAAACATGGGTTATCTCCCAAGAAGCACTTTTGTTTATTACGTCTTTAAGTTCGACGCGTTACCTTCCATGAAGATGGTATTGAGGCCCTTGCGGTTCTCCTCCGCTTGAATTCGCCTCGTCCTTGGCATGTAAGCTTTGAAACCTTCCCCCTTAAAATTTTATTTAGTCGATCTCTGAAAGGGGGAGGGTAGTATCTCCGTTTCGCCTTCTTACTTTCACGACGAAACGTGTTCTTCACCACACGATAGTAGATAACCGTCCTCAACGGTATAAGCTCGTTTTCATTCTCTTTAATCTCGCGTTCCTCTTTAAAGTGTGGTGGGTAGGTGCTCCTCCTTGCCGCTTTACTCTCGCGGTGTAGCGCCTTTCTTGCGTAGCACCTATTGATCATTTGTAGTAATAGAGGTGATTCCAATATGTTATCTCTAATGATGAGTTGTGGTGGAGATAGTGATTGGTGAACTTTTTGTGGTGGGGATTCGATTTTGGATTCCTCAACCACTTCACATTCGTCTTCGCTTTCAACCCAATCTTCCACTATTACTTCATCATATTCTTGATGTGGAATCTTAATAATCTCGATCACCTCTTTTTCTTGGTTGCGTTCTGTATCATGATCATGTGCACGCACCATAGGAATAGCAACCTCAGTTTCAATTTCTAGGATTTTCGTTGCTACTCCTTCTTCCACCATGCTAATAGGATTGCCAACCACATGGTGGTCTTCATTTATAACCGGCATGATGGTCATATCACTATCACTAATATCTTCCTTCAACACCTCCTCCTCAACTACTTCTTCCAGTTGATCCCTTTCCTCTTCATAAGACTTGATACTATTGGCAGAATGCTGAGAAATAAGTATGGATTCTATTTCGTCTAGCTCCTTTTGCATTTCTTGCAAGCGGGAATCTTGTTCATCTGCTAACTTCTGCGATTGTTCATATAAGCCCATGAGTTCTGTAATTGATCTATATAACTGGGAAATTTGTGGTGAAGGTGGAGGTTGTTGAATGTTTTCAACCCACTGTTTGTTCCATTCATGTTCTTGCTGATAGTGATATGACGGGTGTTGTTGATTATTCCCGATCCATTGGTTGTTCCAATCCTGCTCTTGCGGGTATTGATAGGATTGTTGGTAGAAGTTACTACCCCATTGTTGTTGTCCCGAAGAGTCTTCCCAATAGTCATATGGATCGGGATCTGGGTAATGTCCTCTATACATATTCAATTAAATCTCTTGATCATTACCTGAATAAAGAACCTGTAAAAGAAAACAAAAACCAAGCGTAAAACTGAAAAATAAAAATAAATAAACAATTAAAACTACTTAAAGATTAAACACCGGGGTCACACGCTGCAATCCCCGGCAGCGGCGCCAAAAACTTGGTCGGTCCTGGGGTGTTATAAAATAAAGTGCAAAATAGAGGAACCACAATACCGCAAGTGTACGGTTGTCCAAGTAATACTCCGATAAGTCGGATTCGTTCTCAGGGATTGGACTGGTATAACCCAAGTGTTCAACAGATAAATAGTAGTAATTGCAAATACAGAAACTAAAAGATAAAATATATTTATTTGGTTTTTATATTAATCCTAAGAATGCAAGTAAATAAATAACTGAAAATAAATACTAAAGGACTAGATGCAGATATGAGCTATACTTGAGTCTCGCAAGGAATCCAATTAATCAATATAATCTATGCTATGTTTAAGGGTAGAATTGGAATTATAATATTAGTCGGGACTCTAATATCTCCTAGCCCCCTGTCGGGTGGACCTAGAAGCTATCCTAAAGTATCATAAACACCTGTATGGTCGAATATGGCTTTTCGGATGATAAGATTTTACCTCTTTGGCTATGTAACTAGTTAAGCCTGTCGGTCAATAACGAACATTACACGGGTATTACCTAGATCTGTATTCAAACCCCCCTGTCGGATGATCACTTCGCCACTAAAGTGAATAGCCCAAATACTAACAGCTAATTCTAGTTGCGCGGAAAAGAATTAGTAATAAAAACAAAGTAATAACCAATATATAAAACTCAATCCTATTTAAATCATGCAATCCCAAATTCAAAACATAAATTAAATTAATTAGGGTTCATCCCTTTATTGCGATTCTCAAGTAATTAAGGTTTAGCTCATATTGAAAGTAAAAACAATAAGGAAATTAATAATATACATGTTCCTAATAACAGAAATAAAATAATAACCTAGATAGAGGAATTGGCTCGAACTATTGTTGGAGATATAGTCAGTCTCCAGCTTCTGCTCTTGCTTCTGCCTCTTGACGCTCTCTCTAAGGATATATATATTGAATGAATTGTGAGAGGTCTTTGACTCTCTCTCTAAGGATATTGAATAAATTGTGAGAGGTACTGAATAATGAGGTCTAAGGGGTGTATTTATAGGTGTTAGCAAGCCCTAGGTCGAATTACTTGGAGTGGAAGACAAGGCAAAGACTCTTAAATTCGTAGCTCTAAAAAGGTAAGATTCTGCTGATTTGATTTGGTCATATCTTTTTCAATACTTATCCGTTTGAGAAGTTCCAATATATGAAACTGCTTGTCTTAGAAAGCTCTTTCTATTGGTGCAGACCATTCGTCCAGAATCCATGCCAATCTTTTATTATGATTTAATCTCTAAAACGTGGCTGGATTTCAGATTTCAAAAGGCAGCTTTATCTTTTCCTCCTTTGAATAAATCTTTCCTAAATCTTCTTATTTCCATGTAAATCTTCTTTCCTTTCATCTTTATCTTGACTTGGCCTCTAAGTAATTACCATTTATCTTTTAAAGCTTCACATTAAATAAATAATTAAACCGCATATGCTTAAAAAGAATAAATCAATAAATCAAGAAATCAAAATAGGAAAGTGTACTCTAAAAATAGAAACTCGACTAGAAATCATTTCCTAACACTCTAAAATACACTAAGACTTTATTCTCACTTTTTCTCCTTGGATTGGACTTTCATGAGATTCAAGAACCAATTAACTTTGCATTAAAAATAGTCAAATTTATGCACAAAAGCTCAGATTCTGCAAATAGTTAATTTCCAAGGGGGGAAAGTGTAATATGATCAATTAAGCCTAAAAGTCTATCAAATAAGTCATTTATTCACCTAAAATGATGTCTCCAAAGGGCTAAGAATTAGAACAAATAGGGAGACATCAGGGTGGACTTAGGAGAAACCTCTCCACTACCAGGGGACTTGGGTAACGGGACCCTGAGTAATGTTCGGTGGTTAAATCAAACCTTGCTATCTAGTTAGGCAAGCCCGTCAGGTTCACTACCACACACTAGACGCTTATGTGGTGTTGTCAATAATTAAATCCCCCTTCCGGGTGTTAACTCAATTACTAAGGATATTCCTAATATTTTCCAAATCTAGGGCTGGAAACAATAAGTCAAAGCACACAATACAAATATACGCCAAGCTCAAATCAATTAAAATAACAAACAGAATTATGGAATTTAGACAAAATAATAACCCAACATTTAATAGTAAAACTTACTGAATAAAAGCTCAGAAGTATGGTGAAGCCACAAATCTATAGCTAATTACCCTAAATATAGAGAAGGAGAGATGTAGAAAGGAGTATGTCACTTTCCAACTTCTTGCTTCTTGTTTTCCTCTACAGGTCAGCTTGCTTCTTGGATGATAAGCTTGATACTAAGGATTAATATTTAAGAAAAGACTAATATATGGTTTAGAACTGAGCAAGGACATGTTTACAATAGTTAAAGGGTGTATTTATAAGTGTTTAGAAAGCCCTAATTCGGATTTTTGGAGTATAAGGCAAGCAATTGGTCTTCTTTTCCAAATCAATTTCGTTTCCTAAAATATAGGAGGAGGGAAAATTTGTCTTGTTTTGGTCGTAACTTCTTCAATATTGCTCCGATATATGCGTTCTTTATATCGAAAACGACCACGCCGAAACGATCTATACCTTTCCTTCAGCCTGTTCCTCCAAATTCCAGTCTATTTTAAGTTATGATCAATTTAGTGGATGTGGCTGCTGAAATTTAGATTTACTTGGCAACTTTTCTTTTCCTATTTCATCTTTACTTTCTTTTATCTCCAATTTCCATCCTTATCTTCTTTCCTTTATATATTTAGAATTTATTTGGCATCTAATTAATTTCCTTATATCTTTAAAGCTTCACATTAACACACAATTTAAACTAAATATGCTCTAAAATTAATACATCATCAAATCAAGACAAGAAATAGGAAAATATAATAATATGAATAAATAACGAGTATTAATTTCCTAAATACACCTAAAATGATGTTTCCAACCTAGATTAAATCATCATAAGTAGGGAGAAATCAGGAAGATAATGGAGCAATACCTCCACAGAGAAAGAAGAAAACTCCCAAAAACAATGCTGCGATCGAGAGAGTAAGAAGTTTTGAAGAGACGCAAGTGGGATTGGTGAAGAGTTTGGGAAATATGACAAAAGAGTTCAAGGTGATGAAGGAAACTTTATTCAAGATGAACGCAACCATCAAATATTTTTACACCTTGATGAAGAAGAATTCTGAACTTCAACCTCAGACTCCATGTGATCAACCTAGTGCTGATTAAGATATGTTTCCCTATCATTTTCTTATTTAGTAGTGTACATTAGTTTATTTGCTTTATTGATTCTTTTCAAGTCGTGGGGACACGACTCACTTTTGAATTTATGGTGGGGTTTGTTGCT
This sequence comes from Nemophila menziesii, assembly GCA_029959085.1. Lineage (NCBI taxonomy): Eukaryota > Viridiplantae > Streptophyta > Magnoliopsida > Boraginales > Hydrophyllaceae > Nemophila > Nemophila menziesii. The sequence continues at coordinate 1,530,283 of JARWIR010000048.1, read as the reverse complement.
TCATCCCAATTTTTATGTGTTATTTGATGTTACTGCTTTTAATAAAATTAATTCAAGGTTTGCATTTGACTGTAGAGTATTTTAAATATCCCCATTAAGCATGTTTTTTATGAATTCATGATATAAAATAGTAAACCTTAGGAGTTAGTGTAAAACGTACTTTGATTGCATGCAAACATTAGGTAATTGTCAGGAAAAATTAATGAACAATGCAAAAGAAGTAAACTTGTACTTAAGGAAAATGAATGGTTTGTAGAACGTGTGATCTGAATGAGTAGAGAACTCACTTATGTATGAACTAGAGGCAAGCTATGTGACTAGGAAAATGATAGAGGCAGTTATTTGTAGCCATTTGAGACTTTTAAGCTTTCTATCCCATAATTTAATATTATCCTTCTTAGCCCCATTTCTAGCCTTTAAGCCTTTCTTTTGTCTCCACGATATAAGCCCATATCCCCTTAGTTTATTAGACATTTCTATATGACCCGCACTTGAATCACGATCCTAAGACTTCCTGTCTTGAGCTTGAGTTTGGGGTGGTGGGTTTCATTATTGGGAAATCACATTGGGAGGGATTTTCATTCGTTTGTATTTATGTGAAATTGTTGATGATATATTATTCGTAACCCTTTGCCAGGGTCTTTTAAAAAAAATATGAGAGACATGGGCATTCACATCAAAATGATGGTCATGGATATCTTATAGAAAAAAAAGAAAGTAACCGACAAAGTGGATTTTTAGAAATCATCTTTAGTGATTATTGGGTAAATTTTGGGACGCTAAATAAGTGCGTCAAATGGGTTGAGTGCAAACATATTCTAGTTTAAACTCAAGCACTTGGACAATTTGTTGATGGTAAGTGAGGAGAGAGCCAAAAGCTCACTTCAAATTTACCAAATTTACATACCATACTGTCCTTAAGCCTACGCTAAAACCGTAAAGTCCTCGTGATTCCGAGATACATAGTGGATTTATAATTCAGCTAATAGGGAGTAAGCTAAGTGGAGCATTCAAAGCAAGTAAGGATCAATGAACACCATGTAGAAACCATATTAAGATAAGTGTAAATGTAAACTTCTAGCATTGAGAATTTAATTTTGGATTGATATTACTTGTGTTTGATTTTGCATGATAGGTGTATGAGTATATTATTTCCTAAGTCATACTATATGATATTTTTTTAAGTTATGCTTTGGGTGTTATTTACTGAACTCGTTTTCATTTCATCTAAGGCCTTTGTTTTTATTTTACTTTTTCGGGACGACAAAGGTTTTAGTTTGGGGTCTTAATGTCTCCTGTTTTGTTCTAAATAAATGACCTTAGGAGACATCATTTTAGGTGAATATTAGAATTATTTGATATACTTTTATGTTTATTTCGTTATATTGCATTTTCCCCTTGGAATTTGATATTTCAAATTTTAGAGATTTGTACGTTAATTTGTTTGTTTTTAGTGCAAATTTATTAGGTAAATATATGCTATGGAGCACCAAGATAAGGAGGAGAAGTGAGAATTAAAGTCCTAGATCAAGAGGAGAGGTCAAAAGTAAGAAAAGACTGTTCGAAGAGTTGACTAATAGAGAGGAAAATTCAAAAAGCTTTCACTAAATTCTGTTTTCGAGCTACTTCGGAACTGATTCTAGCCTGGAAATCTGAAATAGAAAGTTGAGCCTTTGAGTTAGGAAGATTTTAGGACTGGAATCAGGTAATTTGGATATGAGATGCAAAAGTTTCGACCGTTTTACCAACAGCTATACATCAGTTACGACATTTCGAAGATGTCTTGGGCTTTTTATTATTTAACTTATTATTTTTAAGTAAAAAGACAATCCTTATTCTATATTATAAATAAACCTTTAGACCTCCTTTTTACACACATTTCAGAGAATTACATTTTATGCTGCATTATTTTCAAGCCAGAGCAAGAAGACAGAGGAAAAGCTAGAGCTGGAGGAATTCCTTTCTTCCAACAACAACCAATCCAACCCTTAGGTTACCTAATTTCTTTTCTATAATTAAAAACAATGTCTTTTAATTATTTTATTTTATTTTTTAGTATGAACATGAGCTAAATTATTACGTACTTGAGAATCGCATTATGGGTTAAGCCCTAATTTCTTTAATTGATATTTCTGTATTTGGGATTTAATTATTTAATTTAAACTCGGTATTTTTTTACTATTATATTAATTTTATATTACTATTTTTGAAGTCATGAATCAAGAATAGGTTACAGTAATTAGGCTATTGATTTAAGTGGCGAAGTGATCATCTTGACGGAGGATTTAATTACGGACCTAGGTAAGAAATATGTGGTGTTCGTCAATGATCCTGATGGACTTGACTAACCAAAACAACCAATGAGGTAAAAGACTTAACCATTCGAAAGTAGATATAATTTCCCTGACGGGGTTTATAGTACTGTAGGAGAGCTCCTAAGTCCACCCTGACGGGGGTTAGGAGATATTTGAGTCCTCGCTAACATAATAATACCAGTTTAGCCCTTAAACAGAAGCACTAATCATAGAGATTTAGGTGAAGCCCGTGCGAGACTCAAGTACCTCTCTCATTCTTGCGTCCAATCTTATTTACTTGCATTATTTCTTTTCAGTTTATGATTTCAATACTTTATTTTACTGCACCATTACTTCTTAATCAAAACCAAACAAAAATCTTATTACTTTACTTTTCTATTTAGCAATTTATTCTACTATTCCAATTAATACTAGTGTCATAACTAGCCGTCCCTGAGAGTGAAATCTGTATTATTTACACATTACTTGGAACGACTCGTGCACTTGTTGGGAGTGTCCTTCTCATTTAGGGTGGTGATTTTATCACACACCAGGAGTCACCAACCTACCCCTTGATAGTTCCTAGAGTAGATCATTGAGGATGGCGGGATTGTTGTGGGACAACCCCATAAACCTCTTAAGTTTTTATCATTTCTTAATCTTCCAATCACCCAATTCACCCTCCAAATCTCCCTCGTCCTCTACAACTTAACCTTCTCACCTTCCCCACCAATCATCAAAGCATCTCCATACTTGAAGACGGGAGTTGTTGAAGAACCAGACAGGACAACAGAATCACCCAAACCAAGATCCAAACTAAGTTGTTTAATCCTAACTTTTTCCTTCTCAAGAGAACTAAATTGTAGGATGGGACACGAGTTTTCAGTGATTGACCGAGCATTTGAGACATTCGGAGAAGGAATATTAGGGTTGTGTTGGAAATGAATGTTAAGTTTTGAAGGAGGGTTTTTAATAAAGCCCATTTCATTGAATGTAGTTGGCCCTTCAACTTTAGTTTTGGTTAAAAAGAATTATCATCTGAGCCCAAAGGCCTTACCGAATAGGTCATTTGGACTTTTTTACAATAAAAATCTGTTGACCGTCTTCATCAACCTCATTAACCCAAGAAGATAAGATTTTATTATGCAAATCAATCTTGTCAGCCTCACCATACACACTAGTATGTCTCATCCTACTTTTAAGCTTTTTAATAGGTCGTCTAGGTTAACCTCTTCCTATTTGAAACTTTTGGATTCCCACCTTAAAAACAAAACACCCTACTATGCCATTTCTGGTTACCTGAATCTCAGGCGCTTAAATCCAATTCCAAAGCTTAACTTTCAACTTTGTTGGAATTATCAGACTCAATTTTTACATGAGAGATAATACCTCAACTGAAGCAGAAATCAAAGAGCTTTTCAAAATTATAAAAGATCCAAACCGGTTGCCGATGTTTTTGAACAAAATGGAAACCACCTTAAAGCAGCTTGTTAATCGACCAAGAAATTCTAACCATCAACGTAGAATATTCCCTAAATATTTATGGGGTTTGGCAACAAAATTGCCTCCACCATCTCCAATTTTTCAGCAATTTTGGGAACATTGCTCTCCTTCAAGAATAGAGCCGGTATACCATCTATTCGAACCCAAAAAGATGTAAATTCCAGAAAATTAGGATTTTTAATAACTTCATGGTGGACCTTGAGTGTTATAAAATAATACGGTAAAGATTAAGGAACCAATAACTACAAGTGTACAGTTGTCCCAAGTAATATATGATAATCAAGTTCGTTCTCAGGGAATGGACAGGTATAACCCAAGTGTTCAATAGATTAGTAGTCGTAATTGCAAGTACGGAAAAGTAAATGATATAATATTTGTTTTGGTTTTCTAAAACTAAGATGGAAGTAAATTAAATACTAAATCAATTAAACTTAAATAGAAATAATGCAAGTAAATAGGGTAGACGCAATAAAGGGATGGTACATGAGTCTCGCTAGGGTTTCACCTCAAACCTTCTTAATTAATGTTTTCTGTTAAGGGATGAATTGATATATTTATGCTAGTCCAGATTCTAAAATCTCTTAGCCCCCTTCAGGGTGGACCTAAAAGCTCTCCTATGGTCTTCTAAACCCCGTCAAGGTGATTAAAATCATTTTCGGGTAATTAAAACTTACCACTTTGGCTATTGGTTAGTCAAGCCTGTCAAGGTCATTGGGTGATACCGACGGAAATTACCTAGTTCTGTACCTAAACCCCCCGTCAATGTGATCCATACGCCACTATATGGAATAGCCTAGATACTAATAATCATCCCTAGTTTGCGACACTAAATATAATGGTTCAAGCATAAAATAATTGTCAACATAAAATAACTAATTCAATTCCAATCCTAAAATCCCAAATTAGAAAAACAGAAATTAATCTAGTTTGGGTTCAACCCAATATGCGATTCTCAAGCACAATGTAAATTAGTTCATAATTGAATTAAAAACTAAAATTAAATAGAAAGTATTCATTATCAATTACATAAATAAACATGAAGAACCTAATTGAATGATTGAATAATGACTGTAGTTGGAAGAATAACTTTCTCCAGAACCTACTCTTGCTTCTCCTTTTGACGCTCTCTTCTAAAGATGATTTAATTTGAAGAATAAAGTGAGAGGTCCTGAATAATGAGGTCTAAAGGTGTATTTATAGTGGGAAAAATCGGACCAGGCTTTTACTTAAGAGGATTAGGTTAACTAATTAAAAAGCCCAAGCCCAAATATGAAATCCCGTAACTGATGTGCAACTGTTAGTAAAACAGCTGTAACTTTTACGTCTGGACTCGGAATCACTTCGTTCAGCTTGGAAAATCTTCCTAACTTAAAGCTATATCAACTTCATTTTATGCTCCAAGGCTGAATCAGTGGCTAAGATACTAAAAAACGGTGATTTGTGACAGCATTCCAGATTCTCTTCCCATCTACTAATCTTTTCGAATCACTTTCTTTGCCTTTGACTTAAACGCTCACTTCATCCCGTTGTTGGACAAGCTCGCGAAAGCCAAAAATATGGTAGAGTCGATTTTTCCAAACCCTATCACAATTAGCCTGATCTTCAAATTTGAGAAAACAAACATTAGGACCCTTTTTTTCAATAACTATTTTTCCTTTTACTCCACAATGTTTAATAACTATCGATCTAAGGTAAGTAAAGCTTATAGCGCCAATTGCAATCATATGAAAATAGAATTTAGCCTCATCAAACGCGACCTATTTGCCATTCTCATCTAAATAAAGTATGAAATCATCATCCTTTGCATCAGATTCAATATCATTTGCAGAGCATTTGACACTTGATTCTTGGAATATAGCCATAACAACTCAAAGAAAAGGTCGGTGAAGAAAACAGAGCAAAGAAGACAAGGGAAAGGGGAGAGGAGGTGAAAAGAGAGAGAGAGAGAGAGATGGTTTAGAGAGGGTAAATTTAGATGGTGGTAATAGTAAGAAGGCGGTGTTGGACGGTGGTGAAGGGGTTGGAGGTACTCGGCTTCCTCATCTCGTAAAAAGTGCCCGAGAGAGAATTACTTTCACATGTAAAGTTATTCCAACGCTTCTTGGTTCCTATATAGTACTCTAACCACCTTAATGAAATGATTTTTTTTCTTACTGTTATTCTTATTTAATTTTTGAATTTTATGTTTTAAATAACTTTTTTTTATTGAAACAACTTAATGGTAATTTAACAATTCAAGATCGAATACTCATATTCTTAGTATGTGTAAAAAATAAAATAGACAAAATTATGAAACCTGGGAGTAATTTTTTTTAAGATAAAACAACATAATAATTCTATAAAAATATGTACCCTCTACCCATATGTGAAAACTCTAAACTAAGCCTACCACTAGTTCACGCTCCGCCCACAAAAAACCCAAATTGCATCCTTTCCTCGTTACTCTTTTATTTCACCCATTCACCCTATCATTTTTATAATTTTAAATCCTAAAATATATATAGTTTAGAAAAACTGGAATAATAAAAAGGAAGATCTAAATAACCAAGAAGATCACGCCCCCAGATCCATATCAAGATTTGAAATTTTAAGGTAATGATTTTTTTTTTTTGAGAATCTTAATCTGATAGGAAAAAGACTGATAAATTCTCTTTTATTCAAAATATATTATAACTTCTTTTCGGGAGATGATCCATGTTTTTTTATTTGGGGGGGGGGGGGGAGTTGTGATGGGGGTTGAGAGATCTTGAATTTGTTTATCAGTTAATTACATTATAATGTCTTATATTATGCAAAAATACACTGCGTATGTCCCTATATTATGAAAAATTTATGCTATACATATCGAATATTAATTAATTTTTTTAATTAATTAAACTATAAGCCCCGGTAATATACGACATATAACCTATATTTTATAATAAAAACCAAATATTCATATAAGTGAAATAAATTTTTTAAGTTGAAAGGGTCAAGTGAAAATCCAAATAAATTTGGGGGCCATTAGCTAGGAAAATAATTGTTTATTTGAAAGGTAACTAAATTTTTGGGGAATTTTAGAAAATCATGGTCATGTGGCTCCAACCCTACTTCATTTGCAATTTTTTCATTCATACATATGTATATTTCCAATTTTTGCATACAAAAGCATTTAACTCGTATTTAGTATTATTATTATTATCTGTATACTAAGAATATTTTTAATAGAACAAAGTGGATAAAGAATATTTTCGTAATATTACGTAAAAATTACACACATGGATGACCTCTTATATTATAATTTTATATACACAAAAGATACAAGAAAAAAGTTTCATATCTACGTAATATACTTAGTTACTAAATGAGCTGCATAAAAATGAAAAGAAATGTTTGTTTATCTCATGTAGATGTTATGTTACTTTCATGAAAAAAATAGATGAATTTTTAATATATATCATTGCTCCAAACAGGTTTATGTCGAGATGTAAATGTGACTTAGAGGACTAGAAAAAGATTGATGGTCATTACATTTCAAAAACAAAGGTAATACATAGAGTAATTTAATTTGGTTTTCTATAATATAAATATTTCAAAACTATATAAATATTTAATAATAATATCCCAATCATATAGAATATTAATAGATCTTTTTTGGTAATGCATGAGCCGGCTTGCATATTCTTGTGGGATTATAATCTTTTTTGGTAATGACATATAGGACGGATGATGGTCATGGACTTAGAGGGGTATTCTTCTTCCCACTATATGGCAATCTGCAAGTATACAAAGATAGTAGCTCAATGAATAGGGCAATATCGAATAATTGTGTAAAAAATGGAGAAATTTCAATGGATGGAGGAATTTTTAGAGAAAATGGTAGCATGTCTTCGTGTTTCCGGTATGTATATATTTTGGATTATTTTTCTCTTTTTTCTGCTTTTTCAGTGACGTTGATTGTTGATGATGTATGCCTTTTATCTCTACAGGGAACCAACTATCCAATTCCCTGTTGTTTCAGCAGTGAGGCAGCGACCTTATCCATTTTTTAAAGCAAAAAGTTTAGAGATCATTGAAGAAATTAATACAGAGTTGAGGAAGATAAACATGACATTGGATGAAGAGTTGAAAAGCACGAGAATATTGTGCGTAAATTCATTGAGACGAGAGATAAGTACAACCAATTAGGTTAGGTGAAGGAACCCTCATTAATAAGTTTTTGTGGTTTGTTTAGATCTCTGCATTTGATTAAACAAAGTTACCCATACGAAGGTTTCTAGAGATAGTTATTTTTGATTTAAAGTTTCAAAGTATTGTTTTTGATAACTTTATAGAACTCTTTGTTTTCAGACGCCAACAAATATTTTTCTTTAGCAAAACTTAATTTGAAGTATAATTGTATAAATCAAAATTAATTAAGAAGACAAAAACAAGTAATAGTGAAAACGGCTATTGGGGTGCCACTGTGACTAAACACTCAGTTTCATCCACCCAGATTAAGTACTTAAAATAGTGGGATATCACCATAATAGTTTGACATATTTTTAGATAACCCTATTTCTTAAAATCAATAAGAGAAAATTGAAAATCCCAATAAGTTTGGAGGCTATACTCTTTGTGATTTGGGACCATCACCCTTTTATTATACTAGACAAAGTGTTAATTGTTTGTTTGATTATACTATGGCAAATTTTTAATTGTTTGTCAATTGGATGAAGATTTTATGCCACGACGGGGTTCCATTACTACATCCACTGTATGGTTTAGGTCACTGCAGCTCACGACCTTTACCTAACCAATGAAAATATAACCAAAATGTATAACATGATAGAGAAGACATTCTAGTAATATTGACTAGATAAGATTCTATGTGAATTTTGCTTGATTGATCGTAGAAATATATCTTAAATAGACCCTAGGTTATTACATCTATCAACCGTTCTAATTGAAAATAAGATGAAAAAAGTTCTCAATTTAATATGTCCCGAACATGGTTGGTTTAGTTATAAAAGGTAAAATTATCCAGCACTCGGTGTAGAGTAAATAATCTACTTTGGAGCATTTCTATAATTGGAAAATGTACCTCAATCGTATTAAAGAAACCACATAATCATAAACTAATTGAAAGTAGAACTTATAGGAACGATGTACAATGTTAAAACGATTTCAATATAATCAGGATGGTAAGTTAATTCATCGATCATTTTTCATCTTATACTTACGAAACAAAAAATTAATTTTTACATGATTACTTTTATATAAAAAAATATTTTTAAAAATAAATAAAAGAACGCTATGTATCTTGTAAGATTGTTAAATGAATAAAGGATTGAAATATAGCTGTTGGGAAAATAAAAATTTAAAATCTAACAAAAGATGTACCAAACAAAGATAGTATATTTAAACTTTTAGTTGTGAACAGAGTGAGAAACAAGTAGAGAGCCAATATAGCCTCTAAAGTCATACATTCTTTTTACAACTCAAAGATAAGTTTAGGTTTTTCACCACCAACATCAGTGTGATGTTAAAACTCAATGCATCTCACATGTATGGGTTATGTTTCTTGTAGGATAAATGTAAAATATTTACATTAGAAAATCATGCGTTTGTTTCCAAACTATCGATATGGTATAATAAATGAGAACTTTGGTATTCTTTAGGTTTTGATCAAAGATGATAATAAATATGGAGAAAACCAAATGGTCAACCCATGATTGAATTATAAAGATTTGAGAATATAACAATGATAGTGTTATCGAATTCCACATATGAAAAGAGATTAAAAAAAAATACTTAGCAAATAATTAGTAAAATTACTTTTAAGTGTCAATATATTTTTTAATAAATTTTGTTTTTGTACGTGGGTGGTTTGGGTCAACTTGCACGTACTACTACTAATCTCAGAAGAATATGCAAGCTTGCTCATGCATATAGTAAGGCCCTGGCCAGTTGAGCTAACCCAACTGTTATTTTTTGGTCTAAATTGACAAGCATTGAAATGATTTAACAATTAGACACACTCGAATTAACATACTTTTGATCTCGACACGAGTGAATGAGATCCACATAACATATACTACACTTTTCTTTACAAAATAATTGAGATTATATGACTCTTAAGAGACATGAACATACTTTGGTTCTCATACATATTCTATAAGATAAAACCTTGTTTTTTGAAAATGGTGAATCCTTCTTACTCACGTACGTGAGGCATTATAAAATTCTCATAACCTTCATAGACTACCAGTCTTTGGTATTGAAACCTTTAAAAACTATAAACATCAATCTCAATATATGTCGCGTGTTAATCAAGTCGTTCTCAAAAGATATATGAAAATGGGTTATAAAATCAGTACGAGTAAAATGAAAGCTTAAATGCATTATAAGGGAAATAATTAAGTCAATCTAAATAAAACCCCATAGGGGGACATGAATTTATTAATATTTAACACTGAAAATTGAGTCAATCGTAAATAAATTAACCATGTCATTCTGATAAGGAGCGTCACTGAATATTCAGTGAATCATCCATGAATTCACCACATCCTTCTCAATAGAAACATAACCGAACATTGTGCTCCATAGGGATTTAACGTCTCATGGACGCTCTCTAAGTAAAAGTTTAGCAAAGAGATAAGAGTTATAAAGTATAAGGTTATCGTACAATTTTTTAGTAACTGTCTTAATAAATAAATTTTAATATAATTGTGTCTTTTTTTTCCATTGTAGATGTAATTATGTCAGATTTTTATTTGTTTTTGTTAATTATAATGATGAAAGTATGAAAAAAAAAACCCTTCTTTTAATTACACATACACAAGGAGTCTTCATATTAAGCTTTATGGCTTAGAAATTTAACAATATTAATTTAGAATCTGTAAGGAAATATGTTATACAAGTTTGTTTAGATAAATTCACTAATATAGATCAAACCCACGAATATTAAACCTGTTAACAAATATAAATTTATTGTACTTCTAAAGTATGAATGGAGTTCAACAATATAATTATTTATCGGTTTATATGTATGAACTCTTAGTTTACTTAGGACGTAAGAAATATATGGTTGATTAAAGTTAATTAACACCATACATTCACTATTGTCATAGAATATTCATTTGGAAATATAGTGTCACCATCATTATTATTCAAATAAATACTTGGGTCGCATGGATTTCTTATAAGAACAACATTCGAAGATTTAAAAAAATCACTACTTTAAGACATGACGAGACATGTTAAGATATTTATTATTTCAACCTCTAATGATCTGGACACATGGGATTACATTATCTTCTTCATATCATTTGTCTCAAACATAAAATAAATAATTCTACTAATCTAATTAATTACAAGTATATTTGTTTGGAAACAGTCATGTAGTCTAAATTCTGACATATTATCATATACTGTAATCCTATAACTTTATTCTAAACTCTTGAATCGTAAGTGTTGACTATAAAAATATATTCATTTTATGTAAGATCTAGGTGATATCATTAGTTGGTTTAATGTTTTAAGCAATATAAGGTTTTTATAAGCTTATATTATTTGCTTGTCATGCTCAAAAAGTACGAGCACCTTATCTAAATAATATTAAAATACGAAAAATATTTTGTTAAAATACTTTGAAAATAAAGCTTATTAAATAAAATATTTGTTACTATATTATACTATTTAATTAATATAAGTATAAAGTAATTGTTATATATTTCTACTCTCTCCCAACAAGTAATTTATCTTACAAAAATGAGAGTCAAATGAGAGTCAAACCAAAAAAATTTCTCTCCCTAGCAATTCATAGCCTTTAACTTTTATTCCACATAATTACTTTCCTTTACACCAAAAAACACCTTTTTTCTCCACTTTTAACTTTTTTTTATCAGATTAGGTGTTAATCCCCAAATATGGGATCTAGCACCTTTTCTGAAACTTTTACCTTCTCTTTCATAATCACCCACGACACCGCGTAACCCACTAATCCACTCTCTTTCTTCATCTTCACCATTTTCTTTTGATTTTCCCCTTTTCGTTTACTCTCATTGACTGAAAAAATGACGAAAATGTTTAATTCAGCCCGAATTAACAGTACAAGTTCGAAATAAAAAACAAAGACGAAGTATACAAACATCACAAAGATGATGTTCTCGCCTGAAGGTGCGAAAATGAAGTTACTCCTCCGATGAGTCCTCGTCAAAAAGGGTCTAGTAGTGAGGAAGAAAGTACTAAATGTGAGAAAACTCATAGTAGTGTAGCTGTAACTCAGAACAAGGACACAGACCTGATAGAGAAAGTGGTTAAGCCAAAAGAATTCCCAAAGTTATTTGGAAGGAATGAAAATCCAGCTCTGAATCTGGATTATCATGCTCCGATTCGTCAAGGAAATAGGAAAATAATCACTCCTGCCAAAGATGTGTTAGAAGAAGGTTCAGCTCAGCGGGATAACTGTCTTATTGGGAAATTTCTCGATCTTTTACCATCGTTCTACAATGTTGTCAATTTTGTGAATTTCCAATGGTCGAAATTTGGTAAGATTAATGTTAAATCTTGCAATAACGGAACATTCATTTTTAAATTTGAAAATGAGCAATCGTATAACAAGGTATTGGAGCAGATGTGGCATATTAATGGTGCACCTTTGTTATTGAGGCCTTGGAAAATTGGAATGCAATTTGAGAAGATAGATATCTCAAAAGTCCCAATCTGGGTTAAGCTTGTCAATATACCAATGGAAATGTGGACTATAAGCGGGTAAGCTATATTGCGAGTGGAATAGGAGTAGCCCTATAATTGGATAGTATGACAGAGTCTAGAACAAGGTTAGGATATGCTCGTGTTTGTGTTGAGATAGATACTAAAGAAGAGCTACCAGATGAGCTGTTTGTTGACATATGTATTGAAGAATTACAGGTTGTAAAGGTGGAGTATGATTGGAAACCGAGGATTTGTGGTAAATGTGATAGAATTGGTCATGTAGAAGATATATGTCCTAATATGACTAAGGCCTGGGTTCCTAAAGTAAAGGAGGTTAGTAACAAAGATAAGGGTAAAGATAAGATCAGTGTAAAAGATTGGGAGGTTGTAAGTAATAAAAATCAGAATAGAAAGTCTTCTGCCTCTAATAATGTCTCATGCTCTAATTCATTTGAAAAATTACATGAACCTATTGAAAATGAGATTGATAGGGATGTGATAATGTTTATAAATCAAGGTGGACAAGGAGAGACCTCCTAATTTATGATTTTTGCATCTTGGAATGTGAGAGGCTTCAATAGCCTTCTCAGATAGTTGGATGTTAAAGACTTTATGCGAAATAATAATATGAAGCTGATTGGTATTCTTGAAACAAAAGTAAGGGTCCAAAACAGCTTGAAAAAAATAAGTTTACATTTTCCTCACTTGAAAATGTTATACAACTATAATACATGTGATAGTGGGAGAATTTGGATACTATGGGATATCAACTATATGGATGTTAAGTTACTCTTGGAAACTTCTCAATTGATGTTTATTAATGTCACTATATTCAACACAAATCTGTCATTCTTTATTGGTTATGTATATGCGAGTAATGATGAAGATGAGAGGAAGATTTTATGGAAGGATATAATAAAATTAAGTCAAGATTATGAGAATCGCTGTATTTTCTATGCTGGAGATTTTAATGAAATTTTCAGAATTGAAGATAGGTTAAATTGTGATACTCTTCCTAATATCTCTTTACATTTTGCAGACTGTATTGAGGAGTCTTGTTCGTATGAGCACCAATATGGAGGACAGTACTTTACCTGGACTAACAAAAATGATCAAGGACAGTTGAGAGCTAGTAAGATAGACAGGGCTTTTGTAAATACCAAGTGGATGAATGTTTATCAGTCTAATGCAATAATTATTCCACCCTCTACATCAAATCACTGTGCTATACAGATTTTAATTGGAAAGAATAAGAAATCAAGCCCATGCTCCTTTAGATTTTTTAATATTTGGACAACACATGAAGAATATAAGGAACTTATTCAAAAAACTTGGAAAACTGAGTTAAAGGGAATCTAATGTTTATTCTATGTATGAAACTTAAATAGGTAAAATGCGAGTTGAAAAAATTTAACAAGTTTTTCAAGAAGAATTCTGAGGATATTAATAAGATTAAGATTCAGCTTGAAGTGGTCCAATCTAGAATCATGAAGGGAGGTTGTATTGACACTGATATGACTGAAGAAAAAATTCTTATTCATCAAATGGAAAGTGCTGTAATCTCACATCATGAAGTTTAGAAACAGAAATCTAGAGCTCTCTTCATAAATGATTATGATATTAGCTCAGGTTTTTACTATAGAATGATAAAGGGGAGAATTGCAAGGAATCATGTCTCTACAATAATAAAAGATGATGGAACAGTTCTTACTAAACAAGATGATATTAAAGTTGAATTTGTAAACTACTACAAGTCTTTGCTTGGTACTGAAGAGAGTAATCAAGAGTATTGTTCGGTGGGATCTTTTAAATGTATTCTTAATAAGTAGATTCCTAATGAATTCATCTACACATTAATTGCACCTATATAAAATGAAGAAATTAAATAAGCTTTATTTGCTATGGGAGATGGGAAAAGCCCAGGGCCTGATGGATTCACAACTTGCTTCTTTAAGAAATCATGGGATATAATTGGTGATGAATTTTGTTCTGCAATAAAACAAACATTCATCTCAGGTAAAATGCTTACTAAAGTTAACTCAACAAATATTGTGCTTATTCCTAAGGAGAAAAAACCATCGAGTGTTAAAAAGTTTAGACCTATCTCGTGTACAAACATCACTTATAAAACCATTTCACGTGTCATCATGAATAGATTGAAGAAAGTTATGAGTTCAATTATTTATGTCTCCTCATTTGTGATAATAAAATATACTTCTGAGACATCATTTTAGCTTATTTATTAGTTTATAGGTTGATTTTAGCTTAGTTTAGTACACTTTCCTATTTTGAGTCTTGATTTAGGAACATAATATTTTTAGAGCATATTGGGTTTAATTGTTTATTTAGTGTGAAGCTTTAAAGATAATTATGGATATTAATTAGATTCCAAGTCAAATACAACAACTTATGGAAAGAGATTTACATGAAAATTGGAGATAAAGGTAATAAAGGCTAAAAACATGGAAAAGGAAAAGCTGCCTAATCTGAATTTCTGCAGCACACGCCTAAAGAAGTGGTAATTACTCCTACAATGAAGCCTATTTTGGAAGATTCCTTTCATAGGGCAAGATATAATTCTGTTACGATTCTTTCGGTATCTTATAGAGCTCAAACCGACCAATAACGAAGAAGATATGCCCAAAACGGTCCAGCAGTGTTTATCTTTATTTCCTTACGAATTTGAGTTGGGCTTGGAGTCTATTACTTGGCCTTATCTCCAAGAAACGAATTAGGTCAACCTATACACTATAAATACAGCCTCTTAACACTCTTAAATCATCCTTGGTGAAACCTTAAGCCAAGAGGAAGCTTACAACACAAGAGAGAAGTCTGGAAGGAGCTGTCATCAACAATGTCTTCTTCTACCTTTAGATTTGTAATTTCTTTATTTTCTTTCATGAACTAAATTTCTTTAGCTTGAGTTTTAGCATTAATGTATGAACCCTAGTTTTGAGTTGACATCTATCTAATTTTGGAATTTAATGTTTTAAATAGAATTATAGTTTTTATTCTCTGTTTATGTGTTTGGATTTATATTCTGTGTTCTTGTGGACGGCCGCCATATAGAATTACCATCTAGTAGTTAGGTCACCATTGACAACGGTGTTTAATTACATATTTAGCACATAACGTCTAGTATTAGGTCTGATCTGACAACCCAACCTAGCTAGATAATCACTATGATTTAGTTCTTGTGACTATTTACCAATTACAGGAAAAGTTTGCTTAGGAAGCCTTATTGACACAGGTAAATCCTATTTGAAACTACCGATAGCGAATTGGGACCGATTAGGGAAATACTACATAATTCACCCTTACATGTTTAGAACGGCAAAACTAGTGGGGATTACATGCTAATAACTTGAGCTATATTCTCATATCACTTCTCTTTCATATTTATTTTCTGTCTTTTAATTCATAGTTTTAATTTAGTTAATTATTTTCTCAAATCCATCTTATTTGTCTTTACTTTTAATTGCGTTTAGTTGTTCTATCTTTAATTTATTTGCACATGGTATTTGCATAAGATTCTCCTAACCTCTGTAGTCTCTGCGGAACGAATCTTAATCTTTTAACTAAAACTTGCATACGATCTGTATACTTGCAGAACCGTGTAGTTTAGGGTGTTATTTGCACGTTAATTATATCTTATTTTATCACACCCTAGGGCCCACCAAGTTTTTGGCGCCGCTGCCGGGGACTACATCATTAGTCCTTGTGCATATATCTTGTGCTTTTAATTTCAGTTAGTTCTATTTTACGCTTTTGTTTTTAGTTTTTGTTTTTCAGATTTAGTTATAGATGGAGAACCCAAGGAGAATTGAGCTACCCATCGAGTTCAGAGGGGAGCCACGAGGAATTCGCGCTCCAGAAATCCAAGCCGCAAAATTTAAACCTGATCCAGGGATGCTAACTCAATTTGCATTTCATGGATTATTCAGCGGAGTTGCACATCAAGATCCGATCCGATATATATTCAGAAATTCATGCAGATCTGTGATGCTTATATCGTAAGAGGAGTTACTAGGGAGCAAGTGTATTACTTAATGTTCCAGTTCTTCTTGACCGGATGTACAAGCGATTGGTATGATACCTAATACCCTCATATTATTCCAGATTGGGACAAGCTTCAAGCAAGATTCCTAGACCGTTTCTATCCGGTTAGTAGACGTTTAAAAGATATATTGGAGCTTGAACAATTTATACAGGAAGACGAAGAGAGTTTGGGTGAAGCATGGTTACGATTTACAGAGAAGAAGGCGAGATGTCCCTATCATAAATCCTCGCCGGAATATTATTTAACCTTGTTTTATGGAGGCCTTAATGATAAATCAAGAGAGAAAGCAGATTCGTTAGGAAACACAGGTTTTGTGTTGCTAGATCCTGAAGAAGCTGAGTTGGGGATGGAAAGAATTCTTGAGAACGAGAGAAGTTGGCCAAAGAGAGCAATAAGGAAGACAATTCAGAATCTCTGAAACTTAAAGAATTGGCTAAACAACTCGAAGAACTACAAGAACAAGCCCGAACAATTGCTCAGGTGAATACAGTACGCGCAGTTCCTTCGTGTCCTGGTTGTGGATCAAGAAATCATGTGTGGGAAGGATGTATGAATAATTCGGCTGTAGCTCCCGTTCCGCAAAATAACTATTATCCTAATGGTTATACTTATCCTCAAGAAAGCTACACTAATTATCAACAACCTTCACAACAAAAGAGTTGGGTCAGAAAGCAAGAAACTCATCATAAACCCCAACCTCAATCTTATAATCCACCACAACCTATTCAGAAAAAGGTACCCATTGTTGAAAAAGCTTGTCAAGAACCAAAGAAAGATCCACCTAAACAATCAACGCAACTGGCGAAGAAGGAATTAATCCCGAGTTTGAAGTCGAGTATGGCTAAATTAATGCAAGCAGCTGAGAAAATGAATCATAGCCAACAGAAAGTTCGAACCCAGGAGAAGATTATCAAGCAACTAGAGCATACTATATCACATCTGGCGAGTACATTACAAAACCGGCCAAAAAGGCAACTCCCAAGTGATACTATTGCTCCTAGAGATGATTCTTGTCATGCAGTTGAATTGCGAAGTGGAAAACAACTACCTCCACCAAGACCAGAACCAGAACAAGAACCAATCCCTATTCCAGAACAGAGGGGGGAAGAAATAATCAAAGATACAGTTGAGGAGGTAGTTAAACCAAAGAGTGTCCAAGCCGAGACACCTGACCAGACAAGAAAATCAGTGGAACTTAATACACGCCCTCCACCACCATACCCTTCACGTGTCAGAAAGAAGGACAATGACCTGGAATTCAAGAAGTTCGTTGACATGTTGAAGAAATTGGAAGTTAATATACCCCTTGTTGAAGCTCTCAAGAGAATGCTATCTTAAATTCATGAAAGACATTCTCTCCAACAAGCGAAGTATAGAAACTGGGGAAACAATTGGATTACCTAGGGAGTGCAGTGCTATTTGTCAAAGTGAGTTGCCACCAAAATTAGAATATCCCGGAAGTTTTACAATTCCTATCGGCATTGGAGATAGTTGGACCGGGAAAGCATTATGTGATTTAGGCGCGAGCATCAATCTCATGCCTAGATCTCTGTTCGAGAAGCTTAATATTGGAGAAGTAGTACCCACATCTGTGGTATTACAAATGGCGGATCGCTCCCTTTCACGACCAATAGGGAAAATTGAAGATGTTTTAGTTAAAGCTGGCTCTTTTATTTTTCCTTGTGATTTTATTATTCTTGACTACGACACAGATAAGAATGTCCCCATCATCTTGGGTAGACCATTTTTAGCCACGGGGCGTACACTAATTGATGTTGAGAATGGTGAGTTGGTCATGAGAGTACAAGGCGAACAGATACGATTCAATGTGTTTCAGGCTATGAAATTACCAATGTCAAAAGATGAATGCTTTAAAATAGAGGGCATCGGAAAAATGGTGCAAGAAGTCTTCAATGAAGCAAGCTTAGATGATGATCTTGACAAAACCTTAGCACTTGAATCACCAGAGGAACTCGAGATTCCCCCTGAAGATGTTGCTGCATTAGGATCAAATGTGCGAGAACTACTTCGAGAACCAGGTGACATTGAACCAATGAAACAACCATCTATAATATGTCCACCCGTTCTCGAAGAAAAACCACTTCCAGATCATCTACGCTATGCATATCTCGTTACGAATAAAACTTTGCCTATTATTATTTCTGCTAACCTTTCAGGTCCTCAAGAGGAGAAGCTACTTCGAGTACTTCGCGCAAACAAAGAAGCAATCGGATGGACTATTGCCGACATCAAGGGAATTAGTCCTTCCGTTTGTAAACACAAAATCATTCTTGAGAACGAAGGTGGGCGATCTATAGAGGGACAAAGAAGACTCATGCCAGCTATGAAAGAAGTGGTGAGGAAGGAAGTTATTAAGTTGTTAGACGCAGGAATTATCTATCAGATTGCTAGCAGTGATTCGGTTAGTCCAGTGCAATGTGTTCCGAAGAAAGGAGGTATCACTACCATCCTTAATGATCAAGGCGAAGCCATGCCATCAAGACCAGTTGTGGGGTGGCGAGTGTGCATGGATTACCGAAGACTGAACAAAGCAACAAAGAAAGATCACTTCCCGCTACCATTTTATTGATCAGATGCTAGACAAACTTGCAGGGAGAGAATATTATTGTTTCCTTGACGGATATTCGGGTTATAATCAAATTTATGTGGATCCCCTCGATCAACACAAAACAACTTTTACATGTCCGTTTGGTACTTTTGCTTATAGAAGAATGCCGTTTGGTTTATGCAATGCACCTGCCACGTTCCAGAGGTGCATGATGGAAATATTTTGGGACATGATTGATAAATATTTGGAGGTTTGTATGGATGATTTTTCGGTGTTTGGAGATAGTTTTGATGATTGTTTGAGTAATCTTGAGAAGGTCCTTGTGAGATGTAGAGAAAAAGATCTTGTGCTTAATTGGGAAAAATGCCACTTCATGGTTCAAGAGGGAACTGTGTTGGGACATAAAGTTTCGAAGGCAGGGATGGAGGTTGATCGTGCAAACATTGAAGTTATCAAAACACTACCACCTCCAGTGTCTGTTAAAGGAGTGAGAAGTTTCTTGGGTCACGCAGGATTTTATCGAAGATTTATTAAAGATTTCTCCAAGATCTCCAAACCGCTTTGCTCTTTACTTGAAAAGGATACTCCTTTTAATTTCACTGAAGAATGTCTTCAAGCGTTTTTGACGATTAAAGAGAAACTAATCTCTACACCTATTGTTATACCTCCTGATTGGAAAGCTCCGTTTGAACTTATGTGCGATGCTAGTGATCACGCTATGGGTGTTGTGTTGGGACAGAGGAAAGACAAAATTTTCCATACGATTTATTATGCAAGTAAGACTTTCAACGCTGCCCAGATGAACTATACAGTGAAGGAGAAAGAGATGTTGGCCGTGGTTTATGCTTTTAATAAATTTCGTTCCTATCTGTTTGGGAAGAAAACTGTTGTATTCACGGACCATTCAGCTATTAGGTACCTCATGGAGAAAAAGGACGCTAAGCCTCGTCTTATTAGATGGGTATATTACTTCAAGAATTCGACATAGATATTCGAGACCGAAAGGGATGCGAAAATCAAGTTGCTGATCATTTATCAAGGCTCAAAGGATCTGATGCGAACAAGGAACCATTGTTGGTTAAAGAGGTATTCCCTGATGAACAACTTTTTGCTATTAAACATGCTTTTGTGCCATGGTATGCAGATCTGGTCAACTTCATTGTGAGTGGTGTCTTTCCCAAAGATATCCACCCACAACAAAAACACAGATTAAGCCACCAGGCCAAGGAGTATTATTGGGATGAACCGTACCTCTGGAAGATTTGTAGTGACCAAGTAGTTAGAAGATGTGTACATGAAGGTGAAATGGAGAAAATCATTGAAGGTTGTCATAGTTCACCTTATGGAGGTCACTTTAAAGGCGATAGAACCGCAGCTAAAATTCTTCAATCCGGTTTCTATTGGCCTACCATACACAAAGATTGTCATCGTTATGTCCAGTCATGTCACAGATTCCAGTTCACTGGCAACATATCAAAAAGAGACGCGGTGCCGCTTAATAATATTCTTGAAGTTGAAATCTTTGATGTATGGGGAATAGATTTCATGGGACCTTTCATCACTTCCCATGAAAATCTTTATATTTTACTTGCAGTAGATTATGTGTCAAAGTGGGTAGAAGCAGTGGCAACACCGAAGAACGATGCTTAAACTGTGATTAAGTTCTTAAAATCAAATATCTTCTCAAGACATGGTACGCCACGTGTTCTAATCAGTGATAAAGGTACCCATTTTCTGAATGCTCCCTTGAGAAATTATCTTCGTAAGTTTGGAGTGAGACACCGTACTTCAACCGGTTATCACCCACAAACTTACGGTCAAGCTGAAGTTTCCAACCGGGAAATTAAATCTATTCTTGAGAAGACCGTGAGTAAATCGAGGAAAGATTGGTCTTTAAAGCTAGATGATGCTCTCTGGGCTTACATAACAGCATTTAAAACACCAGTTGGGGCATCTCCATATCGCATGGTCTACGGCATAGCGTGTCATCTACCGATTGAACTTGAATCTCGAGCCTACTGGGCTATTAAAACTCTGAATCTAGACCAGACTTGGCCGGAATACAAAGGATGATGCAGTTGAATGAGTTGGAGGAGTTTCGTTATCTTGCCTATGAAAATTCACGCCTCTATAAGGAGAAAACAAAGCGATGGCATGATAAACGGCTCCGTCCAAAGCATTTCGAGATAGAACAAAAAGTTTTATTATACAACTCTCGATTTTTGAACTACCCAGGAAAGCTTAAATCCCGTTGGGGAGGACCTTACATTGTTACTAAAGTCAAACCTCATGGAGCGATTGAAATTGAAAATCCAACCGAGCAACGGACATTCATGGTGAATGGCCAGCATTTGAAGAGATACCATGATAGTGAGGACTTTGGGCGAGAGGAGACAATCCATCTCGGTGAATGCGCTTAGCCTGAGGTACACGTCTAACTCAAAGACGTTAAACAAAAGTGCTTTTGGGAGACACCCCTTGTTTTAAATTGCTTTTTAGATTAGTTTTATTGCTTTGTAGTGTATAATTTTAAGTTAGTGTATATTTTTAATTGTGTTTACAAGCTAATAGGAGAGAAAGGTAGTGTGTTATTGTGCAGGAAACGAGTTTGGGGTCAAAAGGAAAAAGCTGGAAAACTTAAGGGACTGGCGCGAACTACCCCCGCGGACTACCCCATGGTCCGCAGGGATGCACCGTGCCCAGAAAACCCGTACCACGGGTTTCATCCAGAAGTAAGAAAAATTTGACCTGATAGGCGCGGTACACCGCACCCCTGGTCCGCACGCCCAAAACGCGTGCCACGGGTCGGGTACCACGGGTTTTTTGACGGATATGGCGCGGACTATCCCCTGCACCGCACCCATGGTCCGCAGCCACAAAACACGTGCGACGGGGTGCTAGCTCGGGTATTATCCAGTGGACAAAAATTTGAAGAGCTGTTGGGTCCGGTATACCGCGGGTTTGGTCCGGTGCACCGCATAGAGGCGGTTTGTAAAGGAATTTCTTTCCTAATCAACTTCTTACCTTAACAAGATTAACCCTAGCCTTTTCCACACTAATTTTTTAGACCCAAACCCTATATATACATCTTAAAGCTTGTGCAAACCTTCACAACTAACACAACAACTCATCAAATCCTCTCCTCCATCCTCCATAAACACAAATTCTTCATCAAATTCATCACACTACACCATTAAAACACCATCAAATTCATCAAGCTTTAAAGATTTCTTCCAAGATCAATCAAATAACCTTTCTCTTTCATCAATTCCAAGCAACAACATCAAGCTACACCAAATTTTCCTTAAACTTTTAATCCATCCTTGGTATAACTTGAGTTGTGGGTAAATCAAGCATGCCTAACAGATCTGAAGCTATTGAATACAAGAGAAAGTGCTCAATCCTTGGGAAGAATAAGAAATTGCCAGGAGCCACCATTGAAAAACCCATCAATCTTGATGAGGTTACTGAAGAATCAAAAGAAAAGGCACCAGCACAACCACTACCAAAGAAGTTAACTGCTCGAATGTCCATACCATCAAGGAGGCCTTTGAAGAAAATAAAAATCCAAGACCAATTCTTCTTCCTCTTCCTCTGAAATTGTTTATGATCTTCCTCCTTGGGCTCTCAAGTTACAGAACGAAGTAGAAAGATTACGCGAAGATAAAAGAGATCTTTGGACAGAAGTCATACAGTTGGAATCACCGATAGAAGATTTGACCTTGGTAAGGGGTATTGATAGTTATAGCGATCCTTCAGCTTCGGATGAGGAGGATGATATGATGGATCTCTATGGCCAGCCAGGTAGGTCATTCTAATTTTTCTTAATAGCTTGTATGCATTAGGTAGTTTAGTTAGTTTTATTTTAAATTTTATTCCATTATTGAGTCTTTTTCGAGTCGTGGGGACACGGCTCACTTTTGAGTTGGGGTGGGGATTCGTTGTCCTCATCTTCTTTTCATTTTTGCATAAAATTTAAAAAATTTAGGTTGAATTAAGGCATAGAATATTTTGAATGTACCCATCTGAGCATGATTTTATTAGGTCAATGATAGTAAGTAGTATGTTTTTGAAAGATGCAACAAAATTGTTTACATGCATGTATGCAAACGGGAAATAAAAGATAGAAAAGTTAATGAGAAATGCTAAGAATTCACGTTGAAACTTAGGAATAGTTATTTGGTGTGTAGAACGTGAGGTTTAAAATTAGTTGAAAACCCACTTGTCTATGAACTAATAATGAAAACGTAACGAAATCCGGTAGTTAGAAAAATGACTAAGGCAGTTCTTTCATGATAAAACACTTGAAGCCTTTAGACTTTCTCACCCTTTTGTTTGATATTATTGTTATTTATCCGTCTTAGCCCCTCTGAGCCTTTCTAAAGCCTTTATTGAAACACATTATAATCCATACCCTAGTTTGTAGGACTTATCTATATGACCCGCACTCGAATCGCAAAACCTGAGACAAACTCGTTTTAGAGCTTGAGTTTGGGGTGGTGGGTTTCATAATTAGGGAACTTTGGGAATTTGGGAATTATCTTTGTGATTTTATTGATGATGAAATTGATATTATTGTAACCCTTTGCCGGGGTAATAGTGAATGAAAAAGAAGCTACGAGCTAATTTTGCCAACAAGGGCATGAAAAGAATATATATGAAAAAAAAATTGTATGATATCTCAACATAAAAAGAGAATCATAGCTATACAAAAGAAAAAAATTGATGTGAAAGGAAAATATATATTCGGACCGGCAAAGTGGATTTTATATCATCAAAGGTTTTAATTGGGAATATTGGGGATGCACATCAAAAGCATCAATAAATTGGGTTGAGTGAGAACATCTTCGAGTGAAAACTCAAGCTCTAGGGCGATTCGTTGATGGCTAGTGAGGAGAGAGCCAAAAGCTCACTTTTCATTATCCAAATATACCACACCCGTCCTTAAGCCAAGTTATAACCAAGACCTTAGGATTTCTAACTACTAGATAGAGAAACAATTGAGCTATTAGGTAGTAGGTAAGTGGACCATTGGATGTTGTATTTGGGACCTATGAACAACCTATAGCCATTAACCTGAACTAAGTTATCATCCTCTCCTTCTGGCATTGCGAAATTAATCTTAACTTGAATTTATGGATTGTTGATTACATGTGTATTAGGCATATTTGTGCATTATTTCTTGAGCATTACTACATGAGACTTTTTGGATTTTATGCTCTAGGATCATTCATTATATTTTTAGACATCATTTGAGTCGGGACGATACAACTTTGAGTTGGGGGTCTTGATGTCTCCTCATTTGTGATAATAAAATATACTTTTGAGACATGATTTTAGGCTTATTTATTAGTTTATAGGTTGATTTTAGCTTAGTTTAGTACACTTTCCTATTTTGAGTCTTGATTTAGGAACATAATATTTTTAGAGCATATTGGGTTTAATTGTTTATTTAGTGTGAAGCTTTAAAGATAATTATGTAGATTAATTAGAGTCGAAGTCAAAGACAACAACTTATGGAAAGAGATTTACATGGAAATTGGAGATAAAGGTAATAAAGGCTAATAACATGGAAAAGGAAAAGCTGCCTAATCTGAATTTCTGCAGCACACGCCTAAAGAAGTGGTAATTACTCCTACAAGGAAGCCGATTTTGGAAGATTCCTTTCATTGGGCTAGATATAATTCTGTTACGATTCTTTGGGTATCTTATGGAGCTCAATCCGACTAATAACGAAGAAGATATGCCCAAAACGGTCCAGCAGTGTTTATCTTTATTTCCTTACGAATTTGAGTTGGGCTTGGAGTCTATTACTTGGCCTTATCTCCAAGAAACGAATTAGGTCAACCTATACACTATAAATACAGCCTCTTAACACTCTTAAATCATCCTTGGTGAAACCTTAAGCCAAGAGGAAGCTTACAACACAAGAGAGAAGTCTGGAAGGAGCTGTCATCAACAATGTCTTCTTCTACCTTTAGATTTGTAATTTATTTCTTTTCTTTCATGAACTAAAGTTCTTTAGCTTGAGTTTTAGCATTAATGTATGAACCCTAGTTTTGAGTTGACATCTATCTAATTTGAGAATTAAATGTTTTAAATAGAATTATAGTTTTTATTCTCTGTTTATGTGTTTGGATTTATATTCTGTGTTCTTGTGGACGGCCGCCATATAGAATTACCATCTAGTAGTTAGGTCACCATTGACAACGGTGTTTAATTACATATTTAGCACATAACGTCTAGTATTAGGTCTGATCTGACAACCCAACCTAGCTAGATAATCACTATGGTTTAGTTCTTGTGATTATTTACCAATTACAGGAAAAGTTTGCTTAGGAAGCCTTATTGACACAGGTAAATCCTATTTGAAATTACCGATAGCGAATTGGGACCGATTAGGGAAATACTACATAATTCACCCTTACATGTTTAGAACGGGAAAACTAGTGGGGGTTACATTCTAATAACTTGAGCTATATTCTCAGATCACTTTTCTTTCATATTTATTTTCTGTCTTTTAATTCTTAGTTTTAATTTAGTTAATTATTTTCTCAAATCCATCTTATTTGTCTTTACTTTTAATTTCGTTTAGTTGTTCTATCTTTAATTTATTTGCACGTGGTATTTGCATAAGATTCTCCTAACCTCTGTAGTCTCTGCGGAACGAATCTTAATCTTTTAACTAAAACTTGCATACGATCTGTATACTTGCACAACCGTGTAGTTTAGGGTGTTATTTGCACGTTAATTATATCTTATTTTATCACACCCTAGGCCCCACCAATTATATCTCTGAACCAGGCATCATATGTAGGTGGGAAGAGTATAACTGACAACATACTTGTTGCGCAAGAGGTAGTGATGGGTTATGAGAAAAAATCGATTAATCCATCTTGTACTATTAACTTAGATCTACAAAAGACATATGATAGCGTGAATTGGAAATTCTTAATTAATACCTTATATGCATTCAATTTCCCTGATAAATTTGTTAAGTGGATACAAATGTGTGTATGTACTCCATATTATTCTGTTTGTGTTAATGGAGAATCATGTGGATATTTTAAGGGGAGGAGAGGGTTAAGACAAGGGGACCCTCTCTCCCCTTATCTATTCGAAATATGTATGGAGGTTTTATCTAAATTGTTCTATATTGTGGCGCAAAATGAGAAATTTAGTTATCACCCAAGATGTAAAGAAGTCAAATTAAATCATCTTGTTTTCCCAAATTATTTACTTATATTCATGAAGGGGAATTCGGATTCTGTGAGAGTTGTTAACAATGCTCTTGACTTGTTTTCTAGGTGATCGGGATTGAATATTAACTTCTCTAAAAGTAAATTACTTTGGGGGAGTTAATGAAATTACAAAAAAAGGAATTTCTCAGATATTGAACATTAAGATTGGCTATCATCATGTTAGGTACCTTGGGATTCCATTAAACTCCAAGAAGATGAGTGTAACAGATGGTAATGTGTTAGTTGAAAAAATATGTAATAGTATATAACAGTGGAGTTCAAAATTACTCTCTTATGCAGGTAGAGTTTAATTAATACGAGTTGTGTTGATAAGTAAAATTATTTTCTGGTGTAGAGTTTTTCTTCTTCCAAAACAGGTCATATATAAGTTAAATAAAAAAATGGCTGGGTTTTTATGGAGTGATTCATTGGATAATGCGCAAGGAGCTAGAATAGCTTGGGATAAGGTATGCTATAGTAAAGAAGAAGGAGGACTCAATATCCCTAATATAGAAAATATAAACAAAACATGTTTACTTTACAATTTCTAGAGGTTCTATTCTCATGATCATAACCTTTGGAGTTTGTGGGTAAATGTGAATATTCTTAAAAACATGTGCATATGGAGTATTAGTCAAAAGCAATATCATTCATGGATGTGGAAATCTAGCCTATAATCTTATATATCATATAGTGGGTAATGGTGAGTTAACATTTATATTATGGGATAAATGGTTAAATAAAAAAAGTGTTCAAGATTTACTTGATATTTCATTTGATGATAGTAATCTTAGCTGTAATAAGAAAGTCAAGACTGTTTTGGTAGAGGCAGGTGGAGAATCCCTCCTTGTATTAGAAAAATATTTCCTAAGATACAAGTTATTACATTAACATATAAGGCAGACAAAATCATATGGAGTGAAAGGGTTAAGAATCAATTTTCCTATAAGAAAACTATGTTGAGAATTACTGAGCATAAACCTGAAGTGAATTGGTGTGATATAGTGTGGGCTAAAGTGTGTATTCCTAGATGCTCATTTGTATCATGGAAAGTTGCAATGAATAGACTTCCTACTAAAGACAGAATGATTAAGTGGGGCTTTAATGTTAATCCTAATGTCATTTATGCAAGATAGAGAAAGAGGATAATACACATCTATTTGTTAAATGTAAGTTCTCTAAAACTATACTTAAAAGAGTTCTTGAGGATTTTAGTGTAAGTATGAATATTTGCTCGGTGCAAAAGCTGTTAGAGGATATTAGAAAGGTATGTAACAACTCAGAAATCTTAATGATACTTGGTGTAAGTATTACAACTTATATCTACTTCATTTGGAGTGAAAGAAATCTTAGAGAACATGGTGATAAAGAGCTAAATGAAGACAGGATTTACAATGTAATCAATACATATGTGTCTATTAAATTGAAAGCGAGAGTATTCAAGAGTATTAAGGCTAGAGAAGTTGCTAAGAAAATATGTAATAGACAGTTTCTTTTCTCCTTTATTTTGTAAGGTTATTGGGCCTTTAAGGCCTTGTAATAGTTAGTAGTAATGAGTTAGTAAGGTGATGGTCCATATGATGTGGGTCTAAGTTGTAATGTGTTTGACAGTTTGTTCTTCATTAATAAAAAGTTTGATTTGCCGATAAAAAAAAAGATCTCCCAGGCTTGGGTGCACCTTTTTGAGTTCAACCATTAGGTTATCGTCCTCCGGAGATCCAGAATGTCAAATTCAGGCCCGATCTAGGTATGCTTAGTCAATTTTTTAATTTTGGACTCTATAGTGGTATAACAATCCAACATCTGGTAAGAGCGATTCAGAAGTTCATGCAGATTTGTGGTGCTAATGTCTCCCTATTTGTTCTAATTATTAGCCCTTTGGATACATCCTTTTAGGTGAATAAATGACTTATTTTATAGAATTTTATGCTTATTTGATCATACTGCACTTTCTCCCCTTGGAATTTCACTATTTGCATTTTTAGAGCTTTTGTGTGTTAATTTGATTATTTTTAGTGCAAAGTTAGTAGGTTCTTGAATTTCATGAAAGACCGCTACAAGGAGGAGAAGTGAGAATTAAAGTATTAGGGTATTTTAGTGTATTAGGAAGTACTTCTACTCGAGTTTCTATTTTTAGAAGTCTACTTTCCTATTTTTGTTTCTTGAATTAGTGATTTATTCTTTTTAAAGCATATGCGGTTTAATTATTTATTTATTGTGAAGCTTTAAAATATATATGGTAATTACTTAGAGACCAAGTCAAGTCAAAGAAGTAAAGGAAAGAAGATTTACATGGAAATAAGAAGATTAAGGAAGGATATATGCAAAGAAGGAAAACATAAAGTTACCAAATGAATCTGAAATTCCAGCCACGTTTCAAAGACGAGTCCATAACTTAAGATTGGCTAGGAATTTTGGCAATTGGTCTGCACCAATGGAAAGAGCTTTCCGATACAAGAGGTTTCGAATATTGGAACGCGTCAAACGGATAAGTATTGAAGGAGATATGACCAAAACAAATTAGCAGCAGAATCTTACCTTTCCTAGATTAGGGCTACGAATTTAAGAGTTCTTGACTTGTCTTCCACTCCAAGTAAATTCGACCTAGGGCTTGCTAAAACATATAAATACACCCCTTAGCCTTCTCTTTTCACACACTTCAGAGAATTACACAAGAGGCTTAAGGTTTTCAAGTCAGAGCAAGAAGGCAAGGAGAAGCTAGTGCTGGAGGAGTCTTGTTCTTCCATCATCAGTCATCTTACCCTTTAGGTTATCAATTTATCTTGTGTATTTGAACATGAATTCCTTTTATTTAATTTTAGTTTTTAATTCCGTTATAAAAATTTTTTTTTAGTACTTGAGAATCGCTATATGGGTTTTCTGAATTTGGGATTTAATGGTTTAAATTAGACTAGGTATTTTGTGTTGACTATTATTTTGTTTTAATCACTAATTTTGAAGTCATGAATCAAACTTAGCTCATAGTAACTAGACTATTCCATATAGTGGCGTATGGATCACCTTGATGGGGGGGGGGGTTTAATTACAGACTTAGATAATTGACGCATAGTATCCGTTATTGACCCTGACGGGCTTAACTAACCATTCAGCCAATGAGGTAAATTGGTATTCAGCTGAAGGTAGCTTATATTCACCCTGAGGGGGTTTGTAATACCGTAGGATAGCTCCTAAGTCCACCCTGACGGGGTCAGGAGATATTAGAGTCCCGACTAGCACCATAATACCTTTTTAGCCCTTAAATAGAAGCATGAATTAGATAGGGTAGGTGAAACCCTTGCAAGGATCAAGTATTCTCTCTTTCTCTTATGAAGTTTCAATTCTCTTTTACTTGATTTATTTTATTTCCATAGTTTAATTTCTTGCATCTTTTAATTTATAAAAACCAAACAAAAATCTTTATTTTATTTGTCTGTCAAGCAATTATTCTTGCTTTTCGATTAATACCTGAGTTGTGCTTAATCCGTCCCTGCGAACGAACTTGTTTATCATATATTACTTGGACAAGCGTGCACTTGCGGTTTTGTGGTTCCCTATTTTCAGTTCTTAATTTATAAACACACCAGGACCCACCAGATGTATACATTACTCTAGACATTACACGCGAGCAATTGTATTGTCACATGTTTTTGTTCTTTCTGACCGGTAAAGCTGGTGATTGGCTAGATAGACAACCACTAGGTACACTTAATACCTGGACAGAACTTCAAGATGGGTTCTTTAACCGTTTTTATCCGAAGAGTATGAGACTCAAAGATCAGATGGAGCTTGCTAAGGTTCTCCAAGAGAATGAAGAAGTAGGATATGCATGGACAAGGTTTCAACATAAATTAGCTAGATGTCCGCTTCATGGTTATACACCATCTTTACAGTTTGCTATGTTTTATCAAGGTATTAATGCCGGGAGTATATTTAGGGTGGATAATCTTGGAAGAGGATGTTTTGTGTCCATGGATCCTACAAAAGCCGCTGAAGGGATGAAACGTATAATAGAAACAGAAAGGAGTTGGCCACTTTTGCGAGCTCCTGCTACAAACACCAGAGGTACGTTTCGATTAGATGCAGAGACTGCTAATTCAGCTCAATAAACCGCATTAGAGAATCGAATTAAAGAGATTAAGCTTGAGATGCAAAAGAATTTAGCAGCAACAAATGTAGTACAAGAGGCACAAGGTTGTCCACCGTGTGAGGTATCAAATCATACATGGGAAGAGTGAGAAGGAAATCCAACATCTATTTATTTCATATCCAACCGAAGAAATTACTAGTTCGGTAACTGGAATCATCCGGGTATGCAGTATTCAAATCCACATGGGGCTGCTAATCCAGGTAACTATCAACCTCGTCCCTAGAATAACTCTTACCAACCAAGAGGTCAAGTCACGTATCAGGAAAATCAGAATTATAATCGATCTGGTCCTCCATAACAACCTGCTAATGATGCTTATACCGGTATTTTAGCTCAGAAGGCTTTACCACAATATCCTCAAGAGAGAGTTGTGGGAGATAAACTGTTGAAATTTTTCATGGATCTTATGACAACTAATATGCATTCACAGAACAAGAATTTAAGAGAACAAGAAGCTCCAATTCAGATTTTAGGTACGCAAGTAGAACAAATGAATATAGTTCTAACAAATATCATGGAAGCGCATGAACTGAAAGTTATCGAAGGAGGTGATGTCAATGTTGGGTTCGAAGCTTGTAAGTCTATTTTCCATGAGATTGAAGAGAATAAGGTTACCGCATGCTGCAGAAATTGCCGTGGAAGTTCCAGAAATTGAAAAAGAACCAACCCAGTATAGCCCTGAAGACTCTGACTGTTCTGAAGATGAGGATTCATCTGAGAGATCCGACTTTATAAACCTTTTAAGAGTTATGCAAGAAGAGACTAGATCGGTTATGGAGTTTAAAGCTTCTAGAGCCAAAGAGAAAGAGGAAGAAGCCTCAAAAGAGCTGAAAGATGAAGTTGCACCTGCTGTGCAAGAGAAGAAAGAAACAGAGAACGTGGATTCACCACCGGTTGTTCAAACAATGTCACTAGCTATTCCTGATACATATCTGAAGGTAGACATTGAATTCAAGACATTTGTAGAGGTGTATACTCCAGAAAATATCAACGCCCAAATGCTTGAGATTGCGAAGAAAGAGCTTACACCGCAACAAACTTATACGCAAGTTATTCCATAGAAAGATGCGAGTGTAGTAGCCAGGAAAGAGGCTATGGCTCATAATGAGAGAGTCTCGAGAAGAGTTGAGAAAGATTTGCCATTGAAGCTCAAAGATCCAGGAAGCTTAAATCTTCCTATTCAAATAAATCGTATGCTCAAGATGAAATCCATGTGTGATGTGGGTTCATGTGTGAATCTTATGCCAAAATCCGTGTTTGATAGATTTGGACTCCAGAAAACAAAGAAACTCCAGTGAAGTTGCAGTTTGCTGACAATTCAGTTACCAAGACATGAGGAACAGTGGAAGACGTACACGTCCGAACATGTAATATCACCATCCCAATTGACTTTGTTATTCTTGAGTTTGATGGATAAAAAAGTTCCAATCATACTTGGACGACCTTTCTTGGCCACAAGTCAGAGCATCATCAACTTCCAAGAGGGAACAGTTACCCATCATGCTAAAAACCTATCCGAGACATTCCATGTTTGGGGTAAGAAACCAAGGAAGTTAGATCCCACCGTTCCTATCATCCACAGTCTAGCACATCACGAAGTCCCAGACGAAATCCACATAAAACCTGTGGATACTGAGCCAAAGATTGAGTTTGGGGTCGGCCATGAAGTTTTATGGAAAGCCCACAAACCAGAGAATAGGCCACGAAGTCACAAAGACTCGTGGATGGGACCATTTGTAGTCACTGAGGTTGTTTCGACTAAGGTGATAGAGATCAGGCCCAAGAGTGGCATTAAACGAAGGTTAGTAGACGTTCATAGCCTTGCTCGTTACTGGGGAGGCTATATTCGCAAATATTGATAAAGGTAACGCGTCTAACTTCGAAAGATGTAAATAAAAGTGTTGTACTTAGGGGATACAACCCGCAATTTTTATGTTTTTATGTCTTTAATTCATGTTTAGTTTAGTTTTTTTTAGTTGATATTGGATTATTGAGAAAGGTATTAGTGTTTTTGATGCTCGGGTACTAAGAAAATCGAGTTAGGGAGGAAAAAGAAAAAATTTGAGCACATTCTGACCCACCCGTCGGCTAGCCGGTGAGATGACCGGTATGACGGTGGGTCAAAAAACCGTGACACGGTTCTCAAAGTCAGGTTCACTGCCGAGGCGGAGAAAAATAAAAATTGGCTGGCCAGTATGCCGCTCAGAGGGCCGGTATGCCGGCAGAAGAAAACCCATTGCACAGTAGGGGAAATCAGGTACAATACTGGGAGCACTTGGGAAAACCCGTGGGCACGAGTGACGACACGGTCTGGGACCGGTATGCCGGCGGCCTCCGCTGGAAGAGAGAAAAATTTAATTTTCAGGTTAAAAAGAGAAGAGGTTAGTTCTATTCCAAATTTATCAATCCTTTAAGCCTCATTTCTTCTCCAAGACTCTCCAACTCCATTAATGCTTCAACAAACCTTTGATGTCTCCGCTTTTGTTCTATTTATATGCCCGTAGGAGACATCAAATTAGGTGATTATTTGACTAATCCGATAGTCTTTTAGTAATAATATGCTATATTTTATTTTTTCTCCTTCAATTTTAGTATTATTGATTTATTAAGCTTTTATGCGTAATATGGTTTGTTTTAGTGAAAATTTTGTAGGTTTCTGATACTAGAAAGGATATAAATCAATAATGGAAGTCTAAGATTGTGTAAAGAAGTCAAAAGCTACAAGAAATATCCCGAGGAGTTGACAAATTTGAGTTGAAAATCTGGAAGGCTGATCGTAATTGCTGATTTCGAGCCGCTTAAAGATGGATTCAGCCTCTGAGTTATGAAGAAGATTTGGGCCTTATCGAGTTAAGAAGAATTAGCAAGTTGAATGAGTCAATTCAGAGTTATACTGAAAAGGTTACAACCGTTTTCGTGAAGGGTGTAGATCAGTGACGGGATTTTGGGCTTGAAGAGTGGACTTGGGCCATTTAATATTTTATTATTCTTTTAATTCAGCCCAAACCCGAAATTTATAGTATAAATAGGTTTTTTACTTTATTTTCACACACAATTCACTTTTCACAAAGTCCGAGCATCAGAGAAAAAGGCATAAGTAAGGAAGAAGGAAGAAGCCAAGAGTTGGAGACTTCAACATCTCCAATTCAACAGTCAAATCCAACCTCCTAATTAGGTCTTTAATTTTATTCTCTTTATGTTGAACATGAATTCCATTATTTTAAGTTCTTCTTTCATTTTAATTTCAATTATTAGCTAAGTTTCTATTGTACTTGAGAATCACAACATGGGTTGAACCATTTCTTTAATAATTGGTGTTTTTTCGATTTTGGATTGAATTAATTTAAATTGAGTTTTTATTTAACATTGGCTTTTACTTTACGCTTGTTTATTATTCTTCGAGTCATGAACTAGGAATAAGTTTCAGTACCTAGGCTTTTTTTGATATAGTGTCGTATAGATCACCTTGACGGGGGGTTTGGGTATAGAACTAAGGATTTTCCGATGGTATCCGCCAATGTCCTTGACAGGCTTGACTAGCTATTAGCCAATGAGGTAAGAATTAATCATCCGAAAGTGGTTTTAATCGCCCTGACAGGGGTAAGAAGACCGTAGGAGAGCTTTTAGGTCCACCCTGACGGGGGCTAAGAGATTTTAGAATCCCGACTAGCGTAAGAATAATAACTCAACCCTTAAAAGGAAACATTAATTAGGAAATTTTACGGTGAAACCCTAGCGTGACTCAAGTACTACTTTTCTCTCGCGTCTACCTCATTTTACTTGCGTATTTTCATTCTAGTATCATTACTTTAATATTTAATTTACTTTTTCATTTTAGATTGTTAAACAAAAACTTCAACAAACATTATATCTTTTATTTTTCCGTTATTTGCAATTATTTCACTAATAGATAACATTAGAGTCCACCAATCCGTCCCTGAGAACGAACTTGTTTATCACATATATTACTTGGGACAACTATACACTTGCAGTTCGTGGTTCGTCTTCTTTATCCGCTTTATTCTATAACACACAAGGACCCACCAACCTTCCCAAACATCAAAACACTACCGAATCACCATAAAAACAAATCCAATCCTTTTCCTATATCATTATAAATAAGCTTCAACCACCCAAATCATATCAAAACACTTTGAATCCAAGAATCAAAATCCTAAATTTCCTAATTTCACCCAACAATATCTTAGATCTATAATAATCGAAGAAGAATTAATCCTTCCCATATAGAGAATCATCGTCATAACACCTTTCCTAACCCAAATAAGGCTTGTACAACCTATAATCAAAAGTTTAAAATTTTAAAGAGTGGTTTAAGCTTTGAGTTGGAGGTTAATTGAGATGACTAAAAGAACTGAACAATTATCCACTGTTAGGGAGATGAAAAGAAAAGTAAGGTATTGGGTTCTAATGAAAACAATTAATTGAGAAAAGTTCAAGTTCCAACATAAAGGGTAAAACGGGTCATGAGAAGAGGGGACAACTAGATATGGTAAATTCAATGGGCCAAAAGGTTCCAGCTTTCGTAAATAAGACACCACAACCTCTACAGATCGAGAGTCCTACACCCAAAGAAAAAGAGAAAGCTTCAAAGGCCTTGTTAGCTTCAGCTAAGAAACATCTACAAGGATTACGTTTTTCTTATGAGAGAGTATTCCAAGAAGAAGTTGGTAAAGGTGAGTACAAGATATTCGTGGAGATAGGTGAAAGATTGGATTGATCTACGTTCATGGTAAGACGTTTAAATTTATGTGTTGAGTTAGTTTTTGAATTCTATTTAGGCCTCTTTAGCTGAGATAGTAAAAGTTGTGTTCCATTTAGAGGCAAGTTAGTTCCTTTTAATGTTGAAGAGATTCGAAACCACTTCCAGTTTAAGAAATTTGTGGACCATGTAAGTTATAGAGAAGCGGTGGAAAATATCAAGCCTTCGATTGGAATCTATTTATTGAGCATGTCTTAGACAAGGAAAAAGTGCAAACCCATAAGGGAGAATTGAAGGCACCATGACCTTACAAATATCTCCAAGCAGATACAAGAGTTTGGCACAATTTTATTTCACCTAATGTCTTTGGAAACACGAGAATTCAGATTTACCTAGGAAGAACGCAAACTTTTTGAATTGTATTTTAAGGGGAGAAGAAGTGGATGTGGCAAAATTGATCTTTGTGGAGGTGATGCAATTTTCGATCTCTCCTACTTTGTTATTTAATGTAAAATATCCTACTATGATCACGTGCCTTGTTCAGAAAGCGAATGTGAATCTGGGAGAAGAAAAGAAACTAGAGTATAAGATGAGTTACAATATTGAAAACTCTTGGACCAAGACAATTTTGAGAGGAGCAGGAATCACGCAAGTTTCAAAAGAGGAAAAGGATCGTGTTTGGCGAGAAAAGATAGAGGAGCGATTAAATAAAGTCGAAACAGCTCAAACTTTCTTAGGCAATGATGTGGAACAAATCAAAGCTAATCAAGTGCACATCATGACACTCCTTGCAAAATTAAAGAAATATCTAGTAAATCCTATCTTGGATGTCGATAATGCGAGGCAATAGCCTCGAGAGCATGTTCTCTTTCTTCCTTACCATTCCTGTATATGATTTATCAGCTTATTTTAATTTCTTTTTAGAGTCTTTTTCAAGTCGAATGGACGCGCCTCATTTTTGAGTTAGGGGTGTAGGGATTCGTTGTCTCTCATCTCCATTTTCATGTGATTTTTCAATTTATTGGGATAAATTAAATTTTTTGATACATGTGATTTAGATGTAGAGTGTGTTTAATCGCTTGAAAGCATAAGTTCAGTAAGTTGATGATAGAAAGTATTATGTTTATGGGTTGCTTTATTTTGTATGCTTTCAGTATTTGCAGGAAACACACATTAATAGTGAAGAAAAGATTAGTAAGCAATGCGATAGAAAGTATTTTCGTTCTCAGGGAGCCATGAGTGGTGTGTAGGCCATGAGATCCAAGCTAGTTGATAAACCCATTTGATGAACGTCTTAAAAGAAGAGAATAACGTGAAGGGGAGGGTGGTACTCGGCTTCCTCATCTCTTAAAAAGTGCCCGAGAGAGAATTACTTTCACATGTAAAGTTATTCCAACGCTTCTTGGTTCCTATAGAGTACTCTAACCACCTTAATGAAATGATTTTTTTCTTACTATTATTCTTATTTAATTTTTGAATTTTATGTTTTAAATAACGTTTTTTTATGGAAACAACTTAATGGTAATTTAACAATTCAAGATCGAATACTCATATTCTTAGTATGTGTAAAAAATAAAATAGATAAAATTATGAATCCTGGGAGTAATTTTTTTTTGATAAAACAACATAATAATTCTATAAAAATATGTACCCTCTACCCAAATGTGAAAACTCTAAACTAAGCCTACCACTGGTTCACGCTCCGCCCACAAAAACCCCAAATTGCATCCTTTCCTCGTTACTCTTTTATTTCACCCATTCACCCTATCATTTTTATAATTTTAAATTCTACAATATATATAATTTAGAAAAACTGGAATAATAAACAAGAAGATCTAAATAACCAAGAAGATCACGCCTCCAGATCCATATCAAGATTTGAAGTTTTAAGGTAATATTTTTTTCTTGAGAATCTTAATCTGATAGGAAAAACACAGATAAATTCTGTTTTATTCAAAATATATTATAACTTTTTTCGGGAGATGATCCATGTTTTTTTTATTTGGGGGGGGGGGAGTTGTGATGGGGTTGAGAGATCTTGAATTTGTTTATCAGTTAATTACGTTATACTGTCTTATATTATGCAAAAATACACCACGTATGTCCCTTTATTATGAAAAAATTATGCTATACATATTGAATATTAAGTAATTTTTTTAATTGATTAAACTATAAGCCCCAGTAATATACGACATATAACCTATATTTTATAATAAAAAACAAATATTCGTATAAGTGAAATAAATTGTTTAGGTTGAAAGGGTCAAGTGAAAATCCAAATAAATTTGGGGGCCATTAGCTAGGAAAATAATTGTTTATTTGAAAGGTAACTAAAATTTTGGGGAATTTTAGAAAATCATGGTCCTGTGGCTCCAACCCTACTTCATTTGCAATTTTTTCATTCATACATATGTATATTTCTAATTATTGCATACAAAAGCATTTAACTCGTATTTAGTATTATTATTATCTGGATACTAAGAATATTTTTAATTGAACAAAGTAGATAAAGAATATTTTCGTAGTATTATGTAAAAATTACACATATTGATGACCTCTTATATTGTAATTTTATATACACAAAAGATACAAGAAAAAAAGTTTCATATCTACGTAATATACTTAGTTACTAAATGAGTTGCATAAAAATGAAAAGAAATGTTTGTGTATCTTATTTAGATGTTATGTTACTTTCATGAAAAAAATAGATGATTTTTTAATATATATCATTGCTCCAAACAGGTTTATGTCGAGATGTAAATGTGACTTAGAGAACAGAAAAAGATTGATGATCATTACATTTCAAAAACAAAGGTAATAACACATAGAGTAAGTTAATTTGGTTTTCTATAATATAAATATTTCAAAATTATAGAAATATTTCATAATAATATCCCAATCATATAGAATATTAATAGATCTTTTTTGGTAATGCATGAGCCAGCTTGCATATTCTTGTGGGATTATAATCTTTTTTGGTAATGACATATAGGACGGATGATGGTCATGGACTTAGATGGGTATTATTCTACCCACTATTTGGCAATCTGCAGGTATACAAAGATAGTAGCTCAATGAATAGGGCAATATCGAATAATTGTGTAAAAATGGAGAAAATTCAACGGATGGAGGAATTTTTAGAGAAAATGGTAGCATGTATTCGTGTTTCCGGTATGTATATACTATGGATTCTATTTCTCTTTTTCTGCTCTTTCAGTGACGTTGATTGTCGATGATGTATGGCTTTTATCTCTACAGGGAACCAACTATCCAGTTCCCTGTTGTTTGAGCAGTGAGGCAGCGACCTTATCCATTTTTTAAAGCAAAAAGTTCAGAGATCATTGAAAAAATTAATACAGAGTTGAGAAAGATAAACATGACATTGGATGAAGAGATGAAAAGCACGAGAATACTGTGCGTAAATTCATCGAGACGAAAGATAAGTACAACCAATTAGGTTAGGTTAAGGAACCCTCATTAATAAGTTTTTGTGGTTTGTTTAGATCTCTGCATTTGATTAAACAAAGTTACCCATATGAAGGATTCTAGAGATAGTTATTTTTGATTTAAAGTTTCAAAGTATTGTTTTTGATAACTTTATAGAACTCTTCGTTTTCAGACGCCAACAAATATTTTTCTTTAGCAAAACTTAATTTGAAGTATAATTCTATAAATCAAAATTAATTAAGAAGACAAAAAAAAGTAATAGTAAAAATGGTTATTGGGGTGCCACCATGACTGAACCCTCAGTTTCATCCACCCAGATAAAGTACTTAAAATAGTGGGATATCACTATAATAGTTTGACATATTTTTTAGATAACCCTATTTCTTAAAATCAATAAGAGAAAATTGAAAATCCCAATATGTTCGGAGGCCATACTCTTTGTGATTTGGTACCATCACCCTTTTATTATACTAGACAAAGTGTTAATTATTTGTTTGATTATACTATGACAAATTCTTAATTGTGTGTCAATTGGATGAAGATTTTATGCCACGACGGGGTTCCATTACTACATCCACTGTATGGTTTAAGTCACTGCAGCCACGACCTTTACCTAACCAATGAAAATATAACCAAAATGTATAACATGATAGAGAAGACATTCTCGTAGTTATATTGACTAGATAAGACTCTATGTGAATTTTGCTTGCGTGATCGTAGAAATATATCTTAAATATACCCTATAATATTACATCTATCTACAATTCTAATTGAAAATAAGATGAAAAATGTTCTCAATTTAATATGTTCGGAACATGGTTGGTTTAGTTATAAAAGGTAAAATTATCCAGCACTCGGTGTAGAGTAAATAATCTACTTTGGAGCATTTCTATAATTGGAAAAATGTACCTCAATCGTATTAAAGAAACCACAGAATCATAAACTAATTGAAAGTAGAACTTATAGGAACGCTGTACACTGTTAAAACGATTTCAATATAATCAGGATGGTAAGTTAATTTATCGATCATTTTTCATGTTATAGTTACGAAACAAAAAATTAATTTTTACATGATTACTTTATCTTAAAAAATATTTTTAAAAATAAATAAAAGAACGCTATGTATCTTGTAATATTGTTAAATGAATAAAGGATAGAAATATAGCTGTTGTGAGAATAAAAAATTTAAAATCTAACAAATGATGTACCGAACAAAGATAGTATATTTAAAATTTTAGTTGTGAACAAAGTGAGAAACAAGTAGAGAGCCAATATAGCCTCTAAAGTCATACATTCTTTTTACAGCTAAATAATAAGATTAGGTTTTTCACCACCAACATCAGTGTGATGTTAAAACTCAATGCACCTCACATGTATGGATTATGTTTTTTGTAGGATAAATGTAAAATATTTACATTAAAAAATCATATGTTTGTTTCCAAACTATCGATATGTTATATTAATAAATGAGAACTTTGGTATTCTATAGGTTTTGATTAAAGATGATAATAGATATGGAGAAAACCAAATGGTCAACCCATGATTGAATTATAAAGATTTGAGAATATAACAATGATAGTGTTATCTAATTCCACATATGAAAAAGAGATTCAAAAAAAAAATACTTAGCAAATAATTAGTAAAATTATTTTTAAGTGTCAATATATTTTTTATAATAAATTTTGTTTTTGTACATGGGTTGTTTGGGACAACTTGCACGTACAACTACTAATCTCACAAGAATATGCAAGCCTGCTCATGCATATAGTAAGGCCCTGACCAGTTGAGCTAACCCAACTATTATTTTTTTGTCTAAATTGACAAGCATTGAAATGATTTAACAATTAGACACACTCGAATTAACATACTTTTGATCTCGACATGAGTGAATGAGATCCACATAGCATATACTACACTTTTCTTTACAAAATAATTGAGATTATATGACTCTTAAGAGACATGAACATACTTTGGTTCTCATACGTATTCTATAAGATAAAACCTTGTTTTTTGAAAATGGTGAATCCTTCTTACTCACGTACGTGAGGCATTATAAAATTCTCATAACTTTCATAGACTACCAGTCTTTGGTACTGAAACCTTTAAAAACTGTAAACATCAATCTCAATATATGTCGTGTGTTAATCAAGTCGTTCTCAAAAGATATATGAAAATGGGTTATAAAATCAGTACGAGTAAAATGAAAGCTTAAATGCATTATAGGGGAAATAATTAAGTCAATCTAAATAAAACCCCATAGGGGGACATGAATTTATTAATATTTAACACTGAAAATTCATTCAATCATAAATAAATTAACCATGTCATTCTGATAAGGAGCGTCACTGAATATTCAGTGAATCATCCATAAATTCACCAACTCCTTCTCAATAGGAACATAACCGAACATTGTGCTCCATAGGGATTTAACGTCTCATGGACGCTCTCTAAATAAAAGTTTAGCAAAGAGATAGAGTTATAAAGTATAAGGTTATCGTACAATTTTATAGCAACTGTCTTAATAAAGAAATTTTAATATAAGTGTGTCATTATTTTCCATTGTAGATGTAATTATGTCAGATTTTTATTTGTTTTTGTTAATTATAATGATGAAAGTATGAAAAAAAACCCTTCTTTAATTACACATACACAAGGAGTCTTCATATTAAGCTTTATGGCTTAGAAATTTAACAATATCAATTTAAAATCCCTAAGGAAATATGTTATACAAGTTTGTTTAGATGAATTCACTAATATAAATCAAACCCACGAATATTAAACCTGTTAACAAATATAAATTTATTGTACTTCTAAAGTATGAATGGAGTTCAACAATATAATTATTTATCAGTTTATATGTATGAACTCTTAGTTTACTTACGACGTAAGAAATATATGGTTGATTAAAGTTAATTAACACCATACATTCGCTATTTTCATAGAATATTCATTTGGAAATATAGTGTCACCATCATTATTATTCAAATAAATACTTGGGTCACATGGATTTCTTATAAGAACAACATTCGAAGAGTTAAAAAAAATCACTACTTTAAGACATAACGAGACATGTTAAGATATTTATTATTTCAAACTCTAATGATCTGGATACATGGGATTACATTATCTTCTTCATATCATTTGTCTCAAACATAGAATAAATAATTCTACTAATCTAATTAATTACAAGTATATTTGTTTGGAAACAGTCATGTAATCTAAATTCTGACATATTATCATAAACTGTAATCCTATAACTTTATTCTAAACTCTTGAATCATAAGTGTTTGACTATAAAAATATATTTATTTTATGTAAAATCTAGGTGATATCATTAGTTGGTTTAATGTTTTAAGCAATATAAGGTTTTTATAAGCTTATATTATTTGTTTGTCATGCCCAAAAAGTACGAGCACCTTCTCTAAATAATATTATAATACGAAAAATATTTTGTTAAAATACTTTGAAAATAAAGCTTATTAAATAAAATATTTGTTACTATATTATACTATTTAATTAAAATAAGTATAAAGTAATTGTTATATATTTCTACTCTCTCCCAACAAGTAATTTATCCTACAAAAATGAGAGTCAAATAAGAGTCAAACCTAAAAATTTCTCTCCCTATCAATTCATAGCCTTTAACTTTTATTCCACATAATTTCTTTCCTTTTCACCAAAAAACACCTTTTTTCTCCACTTTTAAATTTTTTTTATCAGATTACGTATTAATCCCCAAATCTGGGATCTAACACCTTTTCTGAAACTTTTACCTTCTCTTTCATAATCACACTCATCCACTCTCTTTCTTCATCTTCACCATTTTCTTTTGATTTTCCCCTTTTCGTTTACTCTCATTGACTGAAAAAATGACAAAAATGTTAATTCAGCCCGAATTAACAGTACAAGTTCAAAATCGAAAACAAAGACGAAGTATACAAACATCACAAAGATGATGTCCTCACCTGAAGGTGCAAATAATGAAGTTACTCCTCCGATGAGTCCTCGTCAAAAAGGGTCTAGTAGTGAGGAAGAAGGTACTAAAGGTGATAAAACTCATAGTAGTGTAGCTGTAACTCAGAACAAGGACACAGATCTGACAGCGAAAGTGGTTAAGCCAAAAGAATGATCGAAGTTATTTGGAAGGAATGAAAATCCAGCTCTGAATCTGGATTATCATGCTCCGATTCGTCAAGGAAATAGGAAAATAATCACTCCTGCCAAAGATGTGTTAGAAGAAGGTTCAACTCAGCGGGATAACTGTCTTATTGGGAAATTTCTCGATCTTTCACCGTCGTTCTACAATATTATCAATTTTGTAAAGTTCCAATGGTCAAAATTTGGTAAGATTAATGTTAAATCTAGCAATAACGGAACATTCATTTTTAAATTTGAAAATGAGCAATTGTATAACAAGGTACTGGAGCAGATGTGTCATATTAATGGTGTACCTTTGTTATTGAGGCCTTGGAAAATTGGAATGCAAATTGAGAAGATAGATATCTCAAAAATCCCAATCTGGGTTAAGCTTGTCAATATACCAATGGCAATGTGGACTAGAAGAGGGCTAAGCTATATTGCGAGTGGAATAGGAGTAGCCCTACAAATGGATAGTATGACAGAGTCTAGAACAAGGTTAGGATATGCTCGTGTTTGTGTTGAGATAGCTACTAAAGAAGAGCTACCAGATGAGCTGTTTGTTGACATAGGTATTGAAGAATTACAGGTTGTAACGGTGGAGTATGATTGGAACCCGAGGATTTGTGGTAAATGTGATAGAATTGGTCATGTAGAAGATATATGTCCTAATATGACTAAGGTCTGGGTTTCTAAAGTAAAGGAGGTTAGTAACAAAGATAAGGGTAAAGATAAGATCAGTGAAAAAGATTGGGAGGTTGTAAGTAATAAAAATCAGAATAGAAAGTCTTCTGCCTCTAATAATGTCTCATGTTCTAATTCATTTGAAAAATTACACGAACCTATTGAAAATGAGATTGATAGGGATGTGATGATGTTTATAAATCAAGGTGGACAAGGAGAGGTAACAAGACCTCCTAATTTATGAGGTTTGCATCTTGGAATGTGAGAGGCTTCAATAGCCTTCTCAAACAGTTGGATGTTAAAGACTTTATGCGAAATAATAATGTGAAGCTGATTGGTATTCTTGAAACAAAAGTAAGTGTCCAAAACAGCTTGAAAAAAATAAGTGTACATTTTCCTCACTTGAAAATGTTACACAACTATAATAAATGTGATAGTGGGAGAATTTGGATAATATGGGATAGCAACTATATGGATGTTAAGTTACTCTTGGAAACTTTTCAATTGATGTTTAATAATGTCACTATATTCAACACAAACCTGTCAATTTTATGAAAGGATATAATAAAATTAAGTCAAGATTATGAGAATCACTGTATTTGCTATGCTGGAGATTTTAATGAAATTTTTAGAATTGATGATAGGTTAAATTGTGATACTCTTCCTAATAGCTCTTTACATTTTGCAGACTGAATTGAGGAGTCTTGTTTGTATGAGCACCAATATGGAGGACAGTACTTTACCTGGACTAACAAAAATGACCAAGGACAGTTGAGAGCTAGTAAGATAGACAGGGCTTTTGTAAATACCAAGTGGATGAATGTTTATCAATCTAATGCAATAATTATTCCACCCTCTACATCAAATCACTGTGCTATAAAGATTTTAATTGGAGAGAATAAGAGATCAAGCCCATGCTCCTTCGAATTTTTTAATATTTGGACAACACATGAAGAATATAAGGAGTTTATTCAAAAAACTTGGAAATTTGAGTTCAAAGGGAATCTAATGTTTATTCTATGTATGAAACTTAAATAGGTAAAATGCGAGTTGAAAAAAATTTAACAACAAGTTTTTCACGAGGAATTCTGAGGATATTAATATCATTAAGATTCAGCTTGAAGTGGTCCAATCTAGAATCATGAAGGGAGGTTGTATGGACACTAATATAACTGAAGAAAAAATTATTATTCATCAACTGGAAAGTGCTATAATCTCACATCATGAAGTTTTGAAACAGAAATCTAGAGCTCTCTTTATAAATGATTATGATATTAGCTCAGCTTTTTACTATAGAATGATAAAGGGGATAATTGCAAGGAATCATGTCTCTACAATAATAAAAGATGATGGAACAGATCTTACTAAACAAGATGATATTAAAGTTTAATTTGTAAACTACTACAAGTCTTTGCTTGGTACTGAAGAGAGTAATCAAGAGTATTGTTCGGTGGGCTCTTTTAA
Organism: Nemophila menziesii; assembly: GCA_029959085.1. Classification (NCBI taxonomy): domain Eukaryota; kingdom Viridiplantae; phylum Streptophyta; class Magnoliopsida; order Boraginales; family Hydrophyllaceae; genus Nemophila; species Nemophila menziesii. The sequence continues at coordinate 1,485,341 of JARWIR010000048.1, read as the reverse complement.
ATCTATTCTTAATAAGGAGATTCCTAATGAATTCATCTACACATTAATTGCACCTATATCAAATAAGCTTTATTTGCTATGGGAGATAGGAAAAGCCCAGGGCCTGATGGATTCACGGCTTGCTTCTTTAAGAAATCATGGGATATAATTGGTGATGAATTTTGTTCTGCAATAAAACAAACATTCAGCTTAGGTAAAATGCTTACTCAAGTTAACTCAACAAATATTGTGCTTACTCAATTTTAAAGAGTGGTTAAAGCTTTGAGTTGGAGGTTAATTGAGATGACTAAAAGAACAGAAACATTATCCACTGTTAGGGAGATGACAATAAAAGTAAGGTATTGGGTTCTAATGAAAACAATTAATTGCGAAAAGTTCAAGTTCCAACATAAAGGGTAAAACGGGTCATGAGAAGAGGGAACAACTAGATATGGTAAATTCAATGGGCCAAAAGGTTCCAGCTTTCGTAAAGAAGACACCAGAACCTCTACAGATCGAGAGTCCTACACCCAAAGAAAAAGAGAAAGCTTCAAAGGCCTTGTTAGCTTCACCTAAGAAACATCTACAAGGATTACGTTTTTCTTATTAGAGAGTATTCCAAGAAGAAGTTGGTAAAGGTGAGTACAAGATATTCGTGGAGATAGGTGAAAGATTGGGTTGGTCTACGTTCATGGTAAGACGTTTAAATTTATGTGTTGAGTTAGTTTTTCAATTCTATTTAGGCCTCTTTAGCCGAGATAGTAAAGGTTGTGTTCCATTTAGAGGCAAGTTAGTTCCTTTTACAGTTGAAGAGATTCGAAACCACTTCCAGTTTAAGAAATTTGTGGACCATGTAAGTTATAGAGAGGCGGTGGAAAATATCAAGCCTTCGATTGGAATCTATTTATTGAGCATGTCTTAGACAAGGAAAGAGTGCAAACCCATAACGGAGAATTGAAGGCACCTTGACCTTACAAATATCTCCAAGCAGATACAAGAGTTTGGCACAATTTTATTTCACCTAATGTCTTTGGAAACACGAGAATTCAGTACCTAGGAAGAACGCAAACTTTTTGAAATGTATTTTAAGGGGAGAAGAAGTGGATGTGGCACAGTTGATCTTTGAGGAGGTGATGCAATTTTCGATCTCTCCTACTTTGTTATTTAATGTGAAATATCCTATTATGATCACGTGCCTTGTTCAGAAAGCGAATGTGAATCTGGGAGAAGAAAAGAAACTAGAGTATAAGATGAGTTACAATATTGAAAACTCTTGGATCAAGACAATTTTGAGAGGAGCAGGAATTACGCAAGTTTCAAAAAAGGAAAAGGATCGTGTTTGGCGAGAAAAGATAGAGGAGCGATTAAATAAAGTCGAAACAGCTCAAACTTTCTTAGCCAATGATGTGGAACAAATCAAAGCTAATCAAGTGCACATCATGACACTCATTGCGAAATTAAGGAAATATCTAGTAAATCCTATCATAGATGTCGATAATGCGAGGCAATAGCCTCGAGAGCATGTTCTCTTTCTTCCTTACCATTCCTGTATATGATTTATCTGCTTATTTTAATTTCTTTTTAGAGTCTTTTTCGAGTCGAATGGACACGCCTCATTTTTGAGTTAGGGGTGTAGGGATTCGTTGTCTCTCATCTCCATTTTCATGTGATTTTTCAGTTTATTGGGATAAATTAAATTTTTTGATACATGTGATTTAGATGTAGAGTGTGTTTAATCGCCTGAAAGCATAAGCTCAGTAAGTTGATGATAGAAAGTATTATGTTTATGGGCTGCTTTATTTTCTATGCTTTTAGTATTTGCAGGAAACACACATTGATAGTGAAGAAAAGATTAGTAAGCAATGCGATAGAAAGTATTTTCGTTCTCAGAGAGCCATGAGTGGTGTGTAGGCAGTGAGATCCAAGCTAGTTGATAAACCCATTTGATGAACGTGCTAAAGGTAAGAGAATAACGTGAAGGGGAGGGTGGTACTCGACTTCCTCATCTCTTAAAAAGTGCCTGAGAGAGAATTACTTTCACATGTAAAGTTATTCCAACGCTTCTTGGTTTCTATAGAGTACTCTAACCACCTTAATGAAATGATTTTTTTTCTTACTATTATTCTTATTTAATTTTTAAATTTTATGTTTTAAATAACGTTTCTTTTATGGAAACAACTTAATGGTAATTTAACAATTCAAGATCGAATACTCATATTCTTAGTATGTGTAAAAAATAAAATAGAGCAGATTATGAAACCTGGGAGTAATTTTTTTAGATAAAACAACATTATAATTCTATACAAATATGTACCCTCTACCCAAATGTGAAAACTCTAAACTAAGCCTACCACTGGTTCACGCTCCGCCCAAAAAAAACCCAAATTGCATCCTTTCCTCGTTACTCTTTTATTTCACCCATTCACCCATTCACCCTATCATTTTTATAATTTTAAATTCTACAATATATATAATTTATAAAAACTGGAATAATAAACAAGAAGATCTAAATAACCAAGAAGATCACGCCTCCAGATCCATATCAAGATTTGAAATTTTAAGGTAATATTTTTTTCTTGAGAATCTTAATCTGATAGGAAAAAGACTGATAAATTTTGTTTTATTCAAAATATATTATAACTTTTTTCGGGAGATGATCCATGTTTTTATTTATTTGGGGGGGGGGAGTTGTGATGGGGGTTGAGAGATCTTAAATTTGTTTATCAGTTAATTACGTTATAATGTCTTATACTATGCAAAAATACACTGCGTATGTCCCTATATTATGAAAAATTTATGCTATACATATCGAATATTAATTAATTTTTTAAATTGATTAAACTATAAGCCCCGGTAATATACGACATATAACCTATATTTTATAATAAAAAAACAAATATTCGTATAAGTGAAATAAATTGTTTAAGTTGAAAAGGGTCAAGTGAAAATCCAAATAAATTTGGGGACCATTAGCTAGGAAAATAATTGTTTATTTGAAAGGTAACTAATTTTTTGGGGAATTTTAGAAAATCATGGTTATGTGGCTCCAACCCTACTTCATTTACAATTTTTTTCATTCATACATATGTATATTTCAAATTATTGCATACAAAAGCATTTAACTCGTATTTAGTATTATTATTATCTGGATACTTAGAATATTTTTAATTGAACAAAGTGGATAAAGAATATTTTCGTAATATTACGTGAAAATTACACATATTGATGACCTCTTATATTGTAATTTTATATACACAAAAGATACAAGAAAAAAAGTTTCATATCTACGTAATATACTTAGTTACTAAATGAGTTGCATAAAAATGAAAAGAAATGTTTGTTTATCTCATGTAGATGTTATGTTACTCTCATGAAAAAAATAGATGAATTTTTAATATATATCATTGCTCCAAACAGGTTTATGTCGAGATGTAAATGTGACTTAGAGGACATAAAAAGATTGATGATCATTACATTTCAAAAACAAAGGTAATAATACATAGAGTAATTTAATTTTGTTTTCTATAATATAAATATTTCAAAACTATATAAATATTTCATAATAATATCCCAATCATATAGAATATTAATAGATATTTTTTGGTAATGCATGAGCCAGCTTGCATATTCATGTGGGATTATAATCTTTTTTGGTAATGACATATAGGACGGATGATGGACATGGACTTAGAGGGGTATTATTCTACCCACTATTTGGAAATCTGCAGGTATACAAAGATAGTAGCTCAATGAATAGGGCAATATCGAATAATTGTGTAAAAAATGGAGAAAATTCAATGGATGGAGGAATTTTTAGAGAAAATGGTAGCATGTCTTCGTGTTTCCGGTATGTATATATTTTGGATTCTTTTTCTCTTTTTTCAGCTCTTTCAGTGACGTTGATTGTCGATGATGTATGGCTTTTATCTCTACAGGGAACCAACTATCCAGTTCCCTGTTGTTTCAGCTCTGAGGCAGCGACCTTATCCATTTTTTAGTGCAAAAAGTTTAGAGATCATTGAAGAAATTAATACAGAGTTGAGAGAGATAAACATGACATTGGATGAAGAGATTAAAAGCACGAGAATACTGTGTGTAAATTCATCGAGACGAGAGATAAGTACAACCAATTAGGTTAGGTGAAGGAACCCTCATTAATAAGTTTTTGTGGTTTGTTTAGATATCTGCATTTGATTAAACAAAGTTACCCATATGAAGGTTTCTAGAGATAGTTATTTTTTATTTAAAGTTTCAAAGTATTGTTTTTGATAACTTTATAGAACTCTTTGTTTTCACACGCCAACAAATATTTTTCTTTAGAAAAACTTAATTTGAAGTATAATTTTATAAATCAAAATTAATTAAGAAGACAAAAACAAGTAATAGTAAAAAAGGCTATTGGGGTGCCACCGTGACTAAACCCTCAGTTTCATCCACCCAGATAAAGTACTTAAAATAGTGGGATATCACTATAATAGTTTGACATATTTTGTAGATAACCCTATTTCTTAAAATCAATAAGAGAAAATTGAAAATCCCAATAAGTTCTGAGGCCATACTCTTTGTGATTTGGGACCATCACCCTTTTATTATACTAGACAAAGTGTTAATTATTTGTTTGATTATACTATGACAAATTCTTAATTGTGTGTCAATTGGATGAAGATTTTATGCCACGACGGGGTTCCATTACTACATCCACTGTATGGTTTAGGTCACTGCAGCCACGACCTTTACCTAACCAATGAATATATAACCAAAATGTATAACATGATAGAGAAGACATTCTCGTAGTTATATTGACTAGATAAGACTCTATGTGAATTTTGCTTGATTGATCGTAGAAATATATCTTAAATAGACCATAGAATATTACATCTATCTATAGTTCTAATTGAAAATAAGATGAAAAATGTTCTCAATTTAATATGTTCAGAACATGGTTGGTTTAGTTTTAAAAGGTAAAATTATCCAGCACTCGGTGTAGAGTAAATAATCTACTTTGGAGCATTTCTATAATTGGAAAAATGTACCTCAATCGTATTAAAGAAACCACAGAATCATAAACTAATTGAAAGTAGAACTTATAGGAACGTTAAAACGATTTCAATATAATCAGGATGGTAAGTTAATTCATCGATCATTTTTCTTGTTATAGTTACGAAACAAAAAATTAATTTTTACATGATTACTTTTATCTTAAAAAATATTTTTAAAAATAAATAAAAGAACGCTATGTATCTTGTAATATTGTTAAATGAATAAAGGATCGAAATATAGCTGTTGGGAGAATAAAAAATTTAAAATCTAAAAAATGATGTACCGAACAAAGATAGTATATTTAAAATTTTAGTGTTGAACAAAGTGAGAAACAAGTAGAGAGCCAATATAGCCTATAAAGTCATACATTCTTTTTAAAACTAAAAAATAAGTTTAGGTTTTTCACCACCAACATCAGTGTGATGTTAAAACTCAATGCACCTCACATGTATGGGTTATGCTTCTTGTAGGATAAATGTAAAATATTTACATTAAAAAATCATGTGTTTGTTTCCAAACTATCGATATGTTATATTAATAAATGAGAACTTTGGTATTCTATAGGTTTTGATTAAAGATGATAATAGATATGGAGAAAACCAAATGGTCAACCCATGATTGAATTATAAAGATTTGAGAATATAACAATGATAGTGTTATCGAATTCCACATATTAAAAGAGATTCAAAAAAAATACTTAGCAAATAATTAGTAAAATTATTTTTAAGTGTCAATATATTTTTTAATAAAGATGTGTTAGAAGAAGGTTCAGCTCAGCGGGATAACTGTCTTATTGGGCAATTTCTCGATCTTTCACCGTCGTTCTACAATGTTGTCAATGTTGTCAATTTTGTAAAGTTTCAATGGTCGAAATTTGGTAAGATTAATGTAAATCTAGCAATAACGGAACATTCATTTTTAAATTTGAAAATGAGCAATTGTATAACAAGGTACTGGAGCAGATGTGTCATATTAATGGTGCACCTTTGTTATTGAGGCCTTGGAAAGTTTGAATGCAAATTGAGAAGATAGATATCTCAATCCCAATCTGGGTTAAGCTTGTCAATATACCAATGGAAATGTGGACTAGAAGAGGGCTAAGCTATATTGCGAGTGGAATAGGAGTAGCCCTACAAATGGATAGTATGACAGAGTCTAGAACAAGGTTAGGATATGCTCGTGTTTGTGTTGAGATAGCTACTAAAGAAGAGCTACCAGATGAGTTGTTTGTTGACATAGGTATTGAAGAATTACAGGTTGTAAAGGTCGAGTATGATTGGAAACCAAGGATTTGTGGTAAATGTGATAGAATTGGTCATGTAGAAGATATATGTCCTAATATGACTAAGGTCTGGGTTTCTAAAGTAAAGGAGGTTAGTAACAAAGATAAGGGTAAAGATAAGATTAGTGAAAAATATTGGGAGGTTGTAAGTAATAAAAATCAGAATAGAAAGTCTTCTGCCTCTAATAATGTCTCATGCTCTAATTCATTTGAAAAATTACAGGAACCTATTGAAAATGAGATTGATAGGGATGTGATGATGTTTATAAATCAAGGTGGACAAGGAGAGGTAACAAGACCTCCTAATTTATGAGGTTTGCATCTTGGAATGTGAGAGGCTTCAATAGCCTTCTCAGACAGTTGGATGTTAAAGACTTTATGCGAAATAATAATGTGAAGCTGATTGGTATTCTTGAAACAAAAGTAAGTGTCCAAAACAGCTTGAAAAAAATAAGTGTACATTTTCCTCACTTGAAAATGTTATACAACTATAATAAATGTGATAGTGGGAGAATTTGGATACTATGGGATAGCAACTATATGGATGTTAAGTTACTCTTGGAAACTTCTCAATTGATGTTTAACAATGTCACTATATTCAACACAAACCTGTCATTCTTTATTGGTTATGTATATGCGAGTAATGATGAAGATGAGAGGAAGATTTTATGGAAGGATATAATAAAATTAAGTCAAGATTATGAGAATCACTGTATTTTCTATGCTAGAGATTTTAATGCAATTTTCAGAATTGAAGATAGGTTAAATTGTGATACTCTTCCTAATAGCTCTTTACATTTTGCAGACTAAATTGAGGAGTCTTGTTTGTATGAGCACCAATATGGAGGACAGTACTTTACCTGGACTAACAAAAGTGACCAACGACAGTTGAGAGCAAGTAAGATAGACAGGGCTTTTGTAAATACCACTTGGATGCATGTTTATCAGTCTAATGCAATAATTATTCCACCCTCTACATCAAATCACTGTGCTATAAAGATTTTAATTGGAGAGAATAAGAGATCAAGCCCATGCTCCTTCAGATTTTTTAATATTTGGACAACACATGAAGAATATAAGGAGCTTATTCAAAAAACTTGGAAATTTGAGTTCAAAGGGAATCTAATATTTATTCTATGTATGAAACTTAAACAGGTAAAATGCGAGTTGAAAAAAATTTAACAACAAGTTTTTCAAGAGGAATTCTGAGGATATTAATAACATTAAGATTCAGTTTGAAGTGGTACAATCTATAATCATGAAGGAAGGTTGTATGGACACTGATATGACTGAAGAAAAAAATCTTATTCATCAACTGGAAAGTGCTATAATCTCACATCATGAAGTTTTGAAACAGAAATCTAGAGCTCTCTTCATAAATGATTATGATATTAGCTCAGCTTTTTACTATAGAATGATAAAGGGGAGAATTGCAAGGAATCATGTCTCTACAATAATAAAAGATGATGGAACAGTTCTTACTAAACAAGATGATATTAAAGTTGAATTTGTAAACTACTACAAGTCTTTGCTTGGTACTGAAGAGAGTAATCAAGAGTATTGTTCGGTGGGCTCTTTTAAATATATTCTTAATAAGGAGATTCATAATGAATTCATCTACACATTAATTGCACCTATATCAAATGAAAAAATTAAATCAGCTTTATTTGCTATGGGAGATGGGAAAAGCCCAGGGCCTGATGGATTCACGGCTTGCTTTTTAAGAAATCATGGGATATAATTGGTGATGAATTTTGTTCTGCAATAAAACAAACATTCAGATCAGGTAAAATGCTTACTCAAGTTAACTCAACAAATATTGTGCTTATTCCTAAGGAGAAAAAACCATCCAGTGTTAAAATGTTTAGACCTTTCTCGTGTACAAACATCACTTATAAAACCATTTCACGTGTCATCATGAATAGATTGAAGAAAGTTATGAGTTCAATTATATCTCTGAACCAGGCAGCATATGTAGGTGGGAGGAGTATAACTGACAACATACTTGTTGCGCATGAGCTAGTGATGGGTTATGAGAAAAAATCGATTAATCGATCTTGTACTATTAACTTAGATCTACAAAAGGCATATGATAGCGTGAATTGGCAATTCTTAATTAATACCTTATATGCATTCAATTTCCCTGATAAATTTGTTAAGTGGATACAAATATGTGTATGTACTCCATATTATTCTGTGTGTGTTAATGGAGAATCATGTGGATATTTTAAGGGGAGGAGAGGGTTAAGACAAGGGGACCCTCTCTCCCCTAATCTATTCGAAATATGTATGGAGGTTTTCTCTAAATTGTTCTATATTGTGGCGCAAAATGAGAAATTTATTTATCACCCAAGATGTAAAGAAGTCAAATTAAATCATCTTGTTTTCCCAGATGATTTACTTATATTCATGAAGGGGAATGAGGATTCTGCAAGAGTTGTTAACAATGCTCTTGACTTGTTTTATAGGTGCTCGAGATTGAATATTAACTTCTCTAAAATTAAATTATACTTTGGGGGAGTTAATGAAATTACAAAAAAAGGAATTTCTCAGATATTGAACATTAAGATTGGCTATCATCATGTTAGGTACCTAGGGATTCCATTAAACTCAAAGAAAATGAGTATAGCAGATGATAATGTGTTAGTTGAAAAAAATCTGCAATAGTATATAACAGTGGAGTTCAAAATTACTCTCTTATGCAGGTAGAGTATAATTAATACGAGTTGTTGGTGGGGCCTAGGGTGTGATAAAATAAGATATAAATAACGTGCAAATAACACCCTAAACTACACGGTTCTGCAAGTATATAGATCGTATGCAAGTTTTAGTTAATGATTAAGATTCGTTCCGCAGAGACTACAGAGGTTAGGAGAATCTTATGCAAATACCAAGTGCAACTAAATTAAAGATAGAACAACTAAACGCAATTAAAAGTAAAGACAGATAAAGATGGATTGAGATAATAACTAACTACACTTAAACTAAGAATTAAAAGACAGAAAATAAATATGAAAGAGAAGTGATATGTGAATATAGCTTAAGTTCTTAGCATGTAATCCCCACTAGTTTTGCCGTTCTAAACATGTAAGGGTGAATTATGTAGTATCTCCCTAATCGGTCCCAATATGCTATCGGTAGTTTAAAATAGGATTTACCTGTGTCAATAAGGCTTCCTAAGCAAACTTTTCCTGTAATTGGTAAATAGTCACAAAGACTAAACCATAGTGATTATCTAGCTAGTTTGGGTTGTCAGATCAAACCTAAAACTAAACGCTATGTGCTAAACATGCAATTAAACACCGTTGTCAATGGTATCCTAATTACTAGATGGTAATTCTAATGGCTGCAGTCCACAAGAACACAGAATATAAATCCAAACACATAAACAGAGAATAAAAACTATAATTCTATTTAAAACATTAAATTCCCAAATTAGATAGATGTCAATCAAAACTAGGGTTCATACATTAATGCTAAAACTCAAGCTAAAGAAATTTAGTTCATGAAAGAAAAGAAAGAAATTACAAATCTAAAGGTAGAAGAAGACATTGTTGATGACAGCTCCTTCCAGACTTCTCTCTTGTGTTGTAAGCTTCCTCTTGGTTTAAGGTTTCACCAAGGATGATTTAAGAGTGTTAAGAGGCTGTATTTATAGTGTAGAGGTTGACCTAATTCGTTTCTTTAGAGATAACTTAAGTAATGGACTTCTAGCCCAACTCAAATTCGTAAGGAAATAAAGATAAACACTGCTGCGCTGTTTTGAGTGTATCTTCTTCGTTATTGGTCGGATTGAGCTCCATAAGATACCAAAAGAATCGCAACAGAATTATCTAGACCCTGAAGAAGGAAATTACCAAATCCGGCCTATTTTTTAGGTAAAAACACCAATCTTTAGACGTGTGTGCAGAATCCCATATTTAGGCAGCTTTTCCTTTTCCATCTTTTTAGCTTTTATTTCCTTATCTCCAATTTCCATGCATATCTCTTTCCATAAGTTGTTGTCTTTGACTTGGACTCTAATTAATCTCCATAATTATCTTTAAAGCTTCACACCAAATAAACAATTAAACCCAATATGCTCTAAAAATAATAATTTTACAAATCACGACCCAAACTAGGAAAGTGCACTAAAATAAGCTAAAATCAACCTATAAACTAATAAATAAGCCTAAAATGATGTCTCATGAGTATATTTTCTTATCACAAATGAGGAGACAACAAGACCCCCAACTCAAAGTTGTATCGTCCCGATACAGTAAAATTAAAGAACAGTAGGGTAGTCAAAATAAACAAGAAGAAGTCGGAGGAGAACAAGAACAAAATATAATGACTTATCCTAGAGCATAAATTCCAAAAATTATCTTGTAGTAATGCTCAAGAAATAATGCACAAATATGCCTAATATACATGTAATCAACAATCCATAAATTCAAGTTAAGATTAATTTCGCAATGCCAGAAGGAGAGGATGATAACTTAGTTCAGGTTAATGGCTATAGGTTGTTCATAGGTCCCAAATACAACATCCAATGGTCCACTTACCTACTACCTAATAGCTCAATTGTTTCTCTATCTAGTAGTTAGAAATCCTAAGGTCTTGGGTATAACTTGGCTTAAGGACGGGTGTGGTATATTTGGATAATGAAAAGTGAGCTTTTGGCTCTCTCCTCACTAGCCATCAACGTATCGCCCTAGAGCTTGAGTTTTCACTCGAAGATGTTCTCACTCAACCCAATTTATTGATGCTTTTTAATGTGCATCCCCAATAATCCCAATTAAAACCTTTGATGATATAAAATCCACTTTGCCGGTCCGAATATATATTCTCTTTTCACATAAATTTTTCTTTTGTATAGCTATGATTCTCTTTTGATGTTGAGATATCACACTATTTTTCATATATATATATTCTTTTTATGCCCTTGTTGGCAAAATTAGCTCGTAGCTTCTTTTTCATTCACTATTACCCCGGCAAAGGGTTACAATAATAACAATTCATCATCAATTAAAATCACAAAGATAATTCCCAATTCCCAAAGTTCCCTAATTATGAAACCCACCACCCCAAACTCAAGCTCTAAAACGAGTGTCTCAGGTTTTGCGATTCGAGTGCGGGTCATATAGATAAGTCCTAAAAACTAAGGTATGGATTATAATGTGTTTTAATAAAGGCTTTAGAAAGGCTCAGAGGGGCTAAGACGGATAATTAACAATAATATCAAATAAAAGGGTGAGAAAGTCTAAAGGCTTCAAGTGTTTTATCATGAAAGAACTGCCTTAGTCATTTTTCTAACTACCGGATTTCGTTACGTTTTCATTATTAGTCATAGACAAGTGGGTTTTCAACTAATTTTAAACCTCACGTTCTACACACCAAATAACTATCCCTAAGTTTCAACGTGATTTCTTAGCATTGCTCATTAACTTTTCTATCCTTTATTTCCTGTTTTCATACATGCATCTAAACAAATTTGTTGCATCTTTCAAAAGCATACTACTTACTATCATTGACCTAATAAAATCATGCTCAAATAGGTACATTCAAGATATTTTATGCCTTAATTCAACCTAAAAATTTTAAATTTTATGCAAAAACGAAAAGAAGATGAGGACAACGAATCCCCACCCCCAACTCAAAAGTGAGCCGTGTCCCCACGACTCGAAAAAGACTCAAGCATGAAATAAAATTTAAAATAACACTAACTAAACTACCTAATGCATACAAGCTATTAAGAAAAATTAGAATGACCTACCTGGCTGGCCATAGAGATCCATCATATCATCCTCATCTTTTGAAGCTAAGGGATCGGTGTAATCATCTATATCCTTGTACAAGGTCGAATTGTCTACCTTTGTTTCCAATTGCATGATTTCTACCCAAAGGTCTTTGTTATCTTCACGTAATCTTTCAACTTCGTTCTGTAACTTGATAGCCCAAGGAGGAAGATCATAAACAATTTCAGAGGACGAGGTAGAAGAACCTTGGTCTTGGATTTTTATTTTGTCTAAAGGCCTCCTTGATGGTGTGGACATTCTAGCAGTTAATCTCTTCTTTGGTAGTGGTTGTTCAGGTGCCTGATCTTTTGATTATTCAGAAACCCCATCAAGATTGATGGGTTTTTCAATGGTGGCTCCAGGCAATTTCTTATTCTTCCCAAGGATTGAACACTTTCTCTTGTATTCCATAGCTTCAGATCTATTAGTCATGCTTGTTTTACCCACAACTCAAGTTATACCAAGGATGATTAAAAGTTTAAGGAAAATTGGTTTAGCTTGATGTTGTTGCTTGGAATTGATGAAGGAGAAAGGTTAATTGATTGATCTTGGAAGAACTCTTTAAAGCTTGTTGACTTTGATGGTGTTTTGATGGTGTAGTGTGATGAATTTGATGAAAGATTGTGTTTATGGAAGATGATGGAGAGGATTTTGATGAGTTGTTGTGTTAATTGTGAAGGTTTGCACAAGCTTTAAGATGTTTATATAGGGTTTGGGTCTGAAAAATTCGTGTATGGAAGGCTAGGGTTAATCTCATAAGGTAAGAGTTTGATTAGGAAAAGAATTCCTTCACAAACCGCCTCTTGCGGTGCACCGGACATAAGGTGCGGTGTACCGCAGCTTCTGTTGCTCCAAATTTTTGCCCACTGGATAATACCCGAGCTAGCACCCCGTGGTACGGGTTTTGGGCGTGCGGACCAGGGGTGCGGAGCTGTGGGTAGTCCGCGCCATGTCCGTCAAAGAACCCGTGGTACCCAACCCGTGGTACGGGTTTTGGGCGTGCGGACTAGGGTCCGGTGTACCGCGCTTATTCCTCGATTTTTTTTTCACTTTCTGGATAGAACCCGTGGTCCCCGACCCGTGGTACGGGTTTTGGGGCACGGTGCATCCCTGCGGACCATGGGGTAGTCTGCGGGGTAGTCCGCGCCAGGCCTTGAGTTCCTCCAGATTTTTTAGGCCTTGACCCCAAACTCGTTTCCTGCACAATAACACACTACCTTTCTCTCCTATTAGCTTGTAAACACAATTAAAAATATACACTAACTTAAAATTAAACACTACAAAGCAAAACAACTAATCTAAAAAGCAATTAAAACAAGGGGTGTCTCCCAAGAGCACTTTTGTTTAACGTCTTTGAGTTAGACGTGTACCTCAGGCTAATCGCATTCGACAAGGTAGATTTTCTTCCCTTGCCCAAAGTCCTCACTGTCATAGTATCTCTTCAAACGCTGGCCATTCACCATGAATGTCCGTTGTTCGGCTGGATTTTCAATCTCAATCGCTCCATGCGGTGTGACTTTAGTAACAATGTAAGGTCCTCCCCAACGGGATTTAAGCTTTCCTGGGTAGTTCGAAAATCGAGAGTTGTATAATAAAACCTTCTGTCCTATCTCGAAATGCTTTGGACGGAGCCGTTTATCATGCCATCGCTTTGTTTTCTCCTTATAGAGACGTGCATTTTCATAGGCAAGATAACGAAACTCCTCCAACTCGTTCAACTGAAATTAATTTGATTAATAATGACGAAATTTCCACCCTTTTCCTTTGATTCCCACGAACTTTTCAGCTCGATTTTTCATAAGTATGGATGGTTCCATCCAAGATTTCGTGGGAAGGGGCTCTTCTGGTGGCAACTTGATAGCATAACACCCCTCTGGTGGTCCACTCATATCCGCGGTTTCTATACTTCGTTTGTTCGAAAGAATGTCCTTCATGAATTTTATATATTTCGGCATTCTTTTGATAGCTTCAACAAACAGCATTTTAATCTCAACCTTGCTCACCATGTCATCGAACTTCTTGAATTCCAGGTCATTGTCCTTCTTTCTGACACGTGAAGGGTATGGTGGTGGAGGGCGTGTATTAAGTTCCACTGGTTTTCTTGTCTGGTCAGGTGTTTCGGTTTGAACACTCTTTGATTTAACTACCTCCTCAACTGTATCTTTGATTATTTCTTCCCCCCTTTGTTCTGGAATAGGGATTAGTTCTTGTTCTGGTTCTGGTCTTGGTGGAGGTAGTTGTTTTCCACTTCGCAATTCAACAGCATGGCAAGAATCATCTCTAGGAGCAATAGTATCACTTGGGAGTTTCCCTTTCGGCCTGGTTTGTAATGTACTCGCCATCTGTGATATAGTATGCTCTAGTTGCTTGATAATCTTCTCCTGGGTTCGAACTTTCTGTTGGCTATGACTCATTTTTTTCTCAACTGTTTGCATTAATCTAGCCATACTCGAACTTAAGCTTTGGAGTTGTTCTTGTTTTGCCAATTGCATTGATTGTTTAGGTGGATCTTTCTTTGGTTCTTGACAAGTTTTAACAATGGGCGCCTTTTTCTGAATAGGTTGTGGTGGATTATAAGATTGAAGTTGGGATTGTTGATAAGTTTCTTGCTTTCTGACCCAGCTCTTTTGTTGTGGAGGTTGTTGATAATTAGTGTATCTTTCTTGAGGACAAGCATAACCATTGGAGTAATAGTTATCTTGAGGATATTGAACGGAAGCTACTTCTGGATTATTCATACAGCCTTCCCACACGTGATTTCTTGATCCACAACCAGGACACGAAGGAATTGTGCGTACGGTTTTCACCTGAGCAATTATTCGGGCTTGTTCTATTAGCTCTTCGGGTTGTTTAGCCAGTTCTTTAAGCTTAAGAGATTCTGAAGTGTTCTCCTTTGCTGATTTCTTTGGCCAACTTCTCTCGTTCTCAAGAATTCTCTCCATCCCCAACTCAGCTTCTTCAGGGTCTAGTAACACAAAACCTGCGTTTCCTAACGAATCTGCTTTTTCTCTTGATTTATCATTAAGTCCTCCATAAAACAAGCTTAAATAATATTCCGGCGAGGAACTATGATATGGACATCTCGCCTTCTTATCTGTAAATCGTAACCATGCTTCACCCAAACTCTCTTCCTCTTTCTGTATAAATTGTTCAAGCTCCAACATATCTTTTAAACGTCTACTAACCGGATAAAAACGGTCTAGGAATCTTGCTTGAAGCTTGTCCCAATCTGGAATAACATGAGGGTATTGGGTATCATACCAATCGCTTGCACATCCGGTCAAGAAGAACTGTAACATCAGGTAATATACTTGTTCCCTAGTAACTCCTCTTACGATATAAGCATCACAGATCTGCATGAATTTCTGAATATATCGGATCGGATCTTGATGTGCAACTCCGCTAAATAATCCATGAGATGCAAATTGAGTTAGCATCCCAGGATCAGGTTTAAATTTCGCGGCTTGGATTTCTGGAGCTCGAATTCCTCGTGGATCCACTCTAAACTCGATGGGTAGCTCAAGTCTCCTTGGGTTCTCCATCTGTAACTAAATCTGAAAAACAAAAACTAAAAACAAAAGCGTAAAATAGAACTAACTAAAAATAAAAGCACAAGATATATGCACAAGGACTAACGATGTAGTCCCCGGCAGCGGCGCCAAAAACTTGGTGGGGCCTAGGGTATGATAAAATAAGATATAAATAACGTGCAAATAACACCCTAAACTACACGGTTCTGCAAGTATACAGATCGTATGCAAGTTTTAGTTAATGATTAAGATTCGTTCCGTAGAGACTACAGAGGTTAGGAGAATCTTATGCAAATACCAAGTGAAACTAAATTAAAGATAGAACAACTAAACGCAATTAAAAGTAAAGACAGATAAAGATGGATTGAGATAATAACTAACTACACTTAAACTAAGAATTAAAAGACAGAAAATAAATACGAAAGAGAAGTGATATGAGAATATAGCTTAAGTTCTTAGCATGTAATCCCCACTAGTTTTGCCGTTCTAAACATGTAAGGGTGAATTATGTAGTATCTCCCTAATCGGTCCCAATATTCTATCGGTAGTTTAAAATAGGATTTACCTGTGTCAATAAGGCTTCCTAAGCAAACTTTTCTTGTAATTGGTAAATAGTCACAAAGACTAAACCATAGTGATTATCTAGCTAGGTTGGGTTGTCAGATCAAACCTAAAACTAAACGCTATGTGCTAAACATGCAATTAAACACCGTTGTCAATGGTATCCTAATTACTAGATGGTAATTCTAATGGCTGCAGTCCACAAGAACACAGAATATAAATCCAAACACATAAACAGAGAATAAAAACTATAATTCTATTTAAAACATTAAATTCCCAAATTAGATAGATGTCAATCAAAACTAGGGTTCATACATTAATGCTAAAACTCAAGCTAAAGAAATTTAGTTCATGAAAGAAAAGAAAGAAATTACAAATCTAAAGGTAGAAGAAGACATTGTTGATGAAAGCTCCTTCCAGACTTCTCTCTTGTGTTGTAAGCTTCCTCTTGGTTTAAGGTTTCACCAAGGATGATTTAAGAGTGTTAAGAGGCTGTATTTATAGTGTAGAGGTTGACCTAATTCGTTTCTTTAGAGATAACTTAAGTAATGGACTTCTAGCCCAACTCAAATTCGTAAGGAAATAAAGATAAACACTGCTGCGCTGTTTTGAGTGTATCTTCTTCGTTATTGGTCGGATTGAGCTCCATAAGATACCAAAAGAATCGCAACAGAATTATCTAGACCCTTTAAAAGGAAATTACCAAATTCGGCCTATTTCTTAGGTAAAAACACCAATCTTTAGACGTGTGTGCAGAATCCCATATTTAGGCAGCTTTTCCTTTTCCATCTTTTTAGCTTTTATTTCCTTATCTCCAATTTCCATGCATATCTCTTTCCATAAGTTGTTGTCTTTGACTTGGACTCTAATTAATCTCCATAATTGTCTTTAAAGCTTCACACTAAATAAACAATTAAACCCAATATGCTCTAAAAATAATAATTTTACAAATCAAGACCCAAATAGGAAAGTGCACTAAAATAAGCTAAAATAAACCTATAAACTAATAAATAAGCCTAAAATGATGTCTCATGAGTACATTTTCTTATCACAAATGAGGAGACATCAGTTGTGTTGATAAGTAAAATTATTTTCTGGTGCAGAGTATTTCTTCTTCCAAAACAGGTCATATACAAGTTAAATAAAAAAATGGATGGGTTTTTATGGAGTGATACATTGGATAATGCGCAAGGAGCTAGAATAGCTTGGGATAAGGTATGATATAGTAAAGAAGAATGGGGACTCAATATCCCTAATATAGAAAATATAAACAAAACATGTTTACTTTACAATTTTTAGAGGTTCTATTCTCATGATCATAACCTTTGGAGTTTGTGGGTAAATGTGAATATTCTTAAAAACAGGTTCATATGGAGTATTAGTCAAAAACAATATCGTTCATGGATGTGGAAACAAATTCTAAAGGTTAGAAATCTAGCCTATAATCTTATATATCATGAAGTGGGTAATGGTGAGTTAACATTTATATTATGGGATTCATGGTTAAATAAAAAAAGTGTTCAATATTTACTTTATATTCATTTGATGATAGTAATCTTAGCTGTAATAAGAACGTCAAGGACTGTTTTGGTAGAAGCAGGTGGATAATTCCTCCTTGTATTGGAAAAATATTTCCTAAGATACAAGATGTTACATTAACAGATAAGGCAGACAAAATCATATTGGTGGGGGCAAAGGTGTGATAAAATAATAGATAAATAAAGAAAATAATAAAGAGAACACACCCTTGAGAACCACGGAACTCACTGCAAGTATCACAGATCGTTTGCAAGTTTTAATGATAAGTTAAGTTCGTTCGCAGAGATTTAATCCGTTAGATCTACTTATACTTAACAAGCGTAGATGAATTTAGATGTTTTAGAATAAAATATGAAAAGATAAAATAATATAAATAACTATCTGATGAGAATTAATAAATAAGAATGCAGATAAATAAATATGGATGTAAGTCTAATAAATTAGGATTACTTATATGAGTCTATTTTACTAAATTGTTATTCTAACCTGTCACAGATTAAGCATTATATATTAACCAGGATTCTAAATTCTACCTAGCATTTTCTAGGCTTAGGAGCAACCTCTCCAATACCAAGGAACATGAGTAATGATTGGTGATTAAATCAAACCCTTATGGCTATCTAGTTAGGCAAAGGATCAAAACTAGACGATTATGTGGTGTTGTCAATAACTAAGCATAATCCTAAGATTGGCCAAATCTAGGGTTGTAACAATAAGTCAAAACACATAATAACAATATACGCCAAGCTCAATCAATTAAAATAACAAATAGTATTTATGAATTAAAGACAAAATAATAACCCAACAATTAAAAATAAAACTTACAGAATAAAAGCTTAGAAATATGGTTGAGCATAAATCTATAGTTAATTACCCGAAATATAGAGAAGGTGAGATGTAGAAGAGGAGTTTGTCACTCTCCAACTTCTTCTTCTTGTCTTCCTCTATAGGTCAGCTTGCTTCTTGGATGAATAGCTTGATTCTAAGGATGAATATTAAATTAAAGGACTAAGTTTATTTAAAACTGAGAAAATATAAGCTAGGACTAAGCCTAAGCTTGAAACTGAGCATGAACCTGTTTACAATGGTATAAGGGTGTATTTATAGGTGTTCAGGAACCCTAATTCGTTTTCTTGAAGGAGAAGGAAAGTAATGGACTCCTACCCCAACTCAAATTCGTAGGTAGATAAGGATAATTACTGCTGAATTGTTTTTACCATATCTTCTTCGTTACTAGACTGTTTTTGACCCATAAGATGTCAAAAGAATCCTCACGGAATTATCTACGTCCCTATGAAAGGGATCTTCCAGAATCGGCTCGGTTTTGGAGTTATCGCCACTTCTTTAGACGTAGGTGCAGAAATTCAGATTTATTTGACAGCTTTTCCTTTTCCTAATTGAACTCTGTTTCCTTCTATCTCCAGATTTCCTCAAGATCTTCTTTCCTTATCTTTCGATTTGACTTGGAATCTACTTTATTTCCATATTATCTTTAAAGCTTCACACTAAATAAATGTTTAAACTCAATATGCTCTAAAAATAATAATTTACTAAATCAAGACTCGAAATGGGAAAGTGTAGCATTTCTCAAGAAAACCGACTCAAAGACTTCCTAAATCACTAAAAATGATGTCTCCAACTAATATTAATTTATCACAAATAGGGAGACATCACATATGGAGTGAAAGTGTTAAGAATCAATTTTCCTATAAGAAAACTATGTTGAGAATTACTAAGAATAAACCTGAAGTAAATTGGTATGATATAGTGTGGGCTAAAGTGTGTATTCCTAGCTGCTCCTTTGTATCATGGAAAGTTGCAATGAATAGACTGCCTACTAAAAACAGAATAATTGAGTGGGGCATTAATGTTAATCCTACATGTCATTTATGCAAGATAGAGAAAGAGTATAATACATATCTATTTGTTAAATGTAAGCTCTCTAATACTATACTTAAAAGAGTTCTTGAGGATTGTGGTGTGAGTATGAATATTTGCTCGGTGCAAGAGCTGTTAGAGGATATTAGAAAGGTATGTAACAACTCGGAAATCTTAATGATACTTGGTGTAAGTATTACAACTTATATCTACTTCATTTGGAGTGAAAGAAATCTTAGAGAACATGGTGATAAAGAGCTAAATGAAGAAAGGATTTACAATGTAATCAATACATATGTGTCTATTAAATTGAAAGGGAGAGTATTCAAGAGTATTAAGGCTAGAGAAGTTGCTAAGAAAATATGTAATAGACAGTTTCTTTTCTCCTTTACTTTGTAAGGTTATTGGGCCTTTAAGGCCTTGTAATAGTTAGTAAGGTGATTGTCCATATGATGTGGGCCTAAGCTGTAATGTGTTTGACAGTTTGTTCTTCATTAATAAAAAGTTTTATTTGCCGATAAAAAAAAAAGATCTCCCAGGCTTGGGAGCACCTTTTCGAGTTCAACCATTAGGTTATCATCCTCCGGAGATCCAGAATATCAAATTCAGGACCGATCCAGGTATGCTCAGCCAATTTTTTACTTTTGGACTCTATAGTGGTACAACAATCCAACATCTGGTAATAGCGATTCAGAAGTTCATGCAGATTTGTGATCCTGATGTCTCCCTATTTGTTCTAATTATTATCCCTTTGGAGACATCCTTTTAGTTGAATAAATGACTTATTTTATAGACTTTTATGCTTATTTGATCATATTGCACTTTCTCCCCTTGGAATTTCACTATTTGCATTTTTAGAGCTTTTGTGTGTTAATTTGATTATTTTTAGTGCAAAGGTAGTAGGTTCTTGAATTTCATGAAAGACCACTACAAGGAGGAGAAGTGAGAATTAAAGTCTTAGGGTATTATAGTGTGTTAGGAAGTACTTTTACTCGAGTTTCTATTTTTAGAAGTGCTCTTTCCTATTTCTATTTCTTGAATTAGTGATTTATTCTTTTTAAAGCATATGCGGTTTAATTATTTATTCATTGTGAAGCTTTAAAAGATATATGGTAATTACTTAGAGACCAAGTCAAGTCAAAGAAGTAAAGGAAAGAAGATTTACATGGAAATAAGAAGATTAAGGAAGGATATATGCAAAGAAGGAAAAGGTAAAGTTACCAAATGAATCTGAAATTCCAGCCACGTTTCAAAGACGAGTCCATAACTTAAGATTGGCTAGGAGTTTTGGAAATTGGTTTGCACCAATGGAAAGAGCTTTCCGATACAAGAGGTTTCGAATATTGGAACGTGTCACACGGATAAGTATTGAAGGAGATATGACCAAAACAAATCATCATCAGAATCTTACCTTTCCTAGATTTTAGGGCTACGAATTTAAGAGTTCTTGACTTGTCTTCCACTCCAAGTAAATTCGACCTAGGGCTTCCTAAAACCTATAAATACACCCCCTAGCCTCCTCTTTTCACACACTTCAGAGAATTACACAAGAGGATTAAGGTTTTCAAGTCAAAGCAAGAAGGCAAGGAGAAGCTAGTGATGGAGGAGTCCTGTTCTTCCATCATCAGTCATCTTACCCTTTAGTTTATCAATTTATCTTGTGTATTTGAACATGAATTCCTTTTATTTAATTTTAGTTTTTAATTCCGTTATGAACTAATTTCTTTAGTACTTGAGAATCGCTATATGGGTTTTATGAATTCGGGATTTAATGGTTTAAATTAGACTAGGTATTTTGTGTTGACTATTATTTTGTTTTAATCACTAATTTTGAGGTCATGAATCAAAGTTAGCTCATAGTAACTAGACTATTCCATATAGTGGCGTATGGATCACCTTGACGGGGGGGGGGGGGGGGGGGTTTAATTACAGACTTAGATAATAGACGCATAGTATCTGTTATTGACCCTGACGGGCTTAACTAACCATGCAGCCAATGAGGTAAATTAGTATTCAGCTGAAGGTAGCTTATATTCACCCGAGGGGGTTTGTAATACCGTAGGATAGCTCCTAAGTCCACCCTGACGGCGGTTAGGAGATACTAGAGTCCCGACTAGCACAATAATACCTTTTTAGCCCTTAAACAGAAGCATGAATTAGATAGTTCAGGTGAAACCCTTGTGGGGATCAAGTACTCTCTCTCTCTCTCTCTCTCTCTCTCTTGTGAAGTTCCAATTCTCTTTTACTTGCTTTATTTTATTTCCGTAGTTTATTTTCTTGCATCTTTTAATTTATAAAAACCAAAATAAATTCTTTACTTTATTTGTCTGTCAAGCAATTATTCTTACTTTTCGATTAATACCTGAGTTGTGCCTAATCCGTCCCTGCGAACGAACTTGTTTATCATATATTACTTGGACAAGCGTGCACTTGCAGTTTGTGATTCCCTATTTTCAGTTCTTAATTTATAAACATACCAGGACCCACCATATATCTAAATTACTCCAGACATTACACGCGAGCAATTGTATTGTAACATGTTTTCGTTCTTTCTGACCGGTAAAGCTGGTGATTGGCTAGATAGACAACCACTAGGTACACTTAATACTTGGACAAAACTTCAAGCTGGGTTCTTTAACCGTTTTTATCCAAAGAGTATGAGACTCAAAGATCAGATGGAGCTTGCTAAGGTTCTCCAAGAGAATGAAGAAGAAGTAGGAGATGCATGGACAAGGTTTCAACAGAAGTTAACTAGATGTCCGCTTCATGGTTATACCCCATCTTTACAGTTAGCTATGTTTTATCAAATTATTAATGCCGAGAGTATATTTAGGGTGGATAATCTTCGAAGAGGAGGTTTAGTGTCCATGGATCCTACAGAAGCCGCTGAAGGTATGAAACGTATAATACAAATAGAAAGGAGTTGACCACTTTCGCGAGCTCCTGCTACAAACACCAGAGGTACGCTTCGATTAGATGCAAAGACTGCTAATTCAGCTCAATTAACCACATTAGAGAATCAAATTAAAGAGATTAAGCTTGAGATGCAAAAGAATTTAGCAGCAACAAATGTAGTGCAAGAGGCACAAGGTTGTCCAGCGTGTGAGATATCGAAACATACATGGGAAGAGTGCAAAGGAAATCCAACATCTATTTATTTCATATCCAACCGAGGAAATTACTAGTTCGGTAACAGGAATCATCCGTGAATGCAGTATTCAAATCGACATGGGGCTGCTAATCCAGGTAACTATCAACCTCGTCCCCAGAATAACTCTTACCAACCAAGAGGTCAAGTCCCGTATCAGGGAAATCAGAATTATAAACGATCTGCTCCTCCATAACAACCTGCTAATGAAGCTTATACCGATAATTTAGCTCAGAAGGCTTTACCACAATATCCTCAAGAGAGAGTTGTGGGAGATAAACAGTTGAAATTTTTTATGGATCTTATGACAACTAATATGCATTCACAGAAAAAGAAGTTAAGAGAACAAGAAGCTTCAATTCAGATTTTAGGTACGCAATTAGAACAAATGAATATAGTTCTAACAAATATCATGGAAGCGCATGAATTGAAAGTTATAGAAGGAGGTGATGCCAAGTTGGGTTCGAAGCTTGTAAGTCTATTTTCCATGAGATTGAAGAGAATAAGGTTACCGCATGCTACAGAAATTGTCGTGGAAGTTCCAGAAGTTGAAAAAGAACCACCCAAGTATAGCCCCGAAGACTCTGACTGTTCTGAAGATGAGGATTCATCCAAGAGATCCGACTTTATAAACCTTTTAAGAGTTATGCAAGAAGAGACTAGATCGGTTATGGAGTTAAAAGCTGCTAGAGCCAAAGAGAAAGAGGAAGAAGCCTCAAAAGAGCTGAAAGATGAAGTTGCACCTGCTGTGCAAGATAAGAAAGAAGAAGAGAAGGTGGATTCGCCACCGGTTGTTCAAACAATGTCACCAGCTATTCCTGATAAAAATTTGAAGGTAGAAATTGAACTCAAGACATTTGTAGAGGTGTATACTCTGGAAAATATCAACGCCCAAATGCTTGAGATTGCGAAGAAAGGGCTTTCACCGCAACAAACTTATACACAAGTTAATCTAGAGAAAGATGCGAGTGTAGTAGCCAGGATAGAGGCTATGGCTCATAATGAGAGAGTCTCGAGAAAAGTTGAGAAAGAGTTTCCATTTAAGCTCAAAGATCCAGGAAGCTTTAATCTTTCTATTCAAATAAATGGTATGCTCAAGATGAAATCCATGTGTGATGTGGGTTCAGGTGTGAATCTTATGCCAAAATCCGTGTTCGATAGACTTGGACACCAGAAAATGGAGAAAACTCCAGTGAAGTTGCAGTTTGCTGACAATTGAGTTACCAAAACATGAGGAAGAGTGGAAGACGTACATGTCCGGACAGGTAATATCACCATCCTAATTGACTTTGTTATTCTTAAGTTCGATGGATAAAAAAGTTCCAATCATACTTGGACGGCCTTTCTTGGCCACAAGTCAGAGCATTATCAACTTCCAAGAGGGAACAATTACCCATCATGCTAAAAACGTATGCGAGACATTCCATGTTTGGGGTAAGAAACCAAGGAAGTTAGATCCCACCGTTCCTATCATCCACAGTCTTGCACATCACAAAGTCCCAGACGAAATCCACACAAAACCTGTGGATACTGAGCCAAAGATTGATTTTGGGGTCGGCCATGAAGTTTTATGGAAAGCCCACAAACCAGAGAATAGTCCACGAAGTCACAAAGACTCGTGGATGGGACCATTTGTAGTCACTGAGGTTGTTTCGGCTAAGGTGATAGAGATCAGGACTAAGAGGGGCATTAAACGAAGGTTAGTAGACGTTCATAGCCTTGCTCGTTGCTGGGGAGGCTATATTCACAAATATTGATAGAGGTAACGCGTCTAACTTTGAAAGATGTAAATAAAAGTGTTGTACGTACAGGATACTTGGTGGTCCTTTGTGTGTTCTAAAATAAATGCAAAAGTAATCGAACCACAACCGCAAGTGTACGGTTGTCCCAAGTAATAATAGTGATAACAGATTCGTTCTCAGGGACGGTTGGTTAACTACAATGCTTATCAGATAATGAATAATTGCACTTATGAAAGCAGATAAAAGATATAATGATTGGTTGGTTGTTTGTATTAATTCTAAGTGATGAAAGATTAAATTAAAAATGCAAATAAATATTAAGACGCAAGTAAATAAATGTAAAACGCAAATATGAGAAGGTAGCACTTGAGATGGCAAGGGATCCTCCTAATTCTATTTCATAAAAATTCTGTTTAAGGGTTAAATCGGTCAATTACAATGGTCGGGATTCTAAATTCCTTATACCCCCGTCAGGGTGGACTATAAGGCTATCCTAGAGTGTCACTAGTCCCGTCAGGGTGAATATGATCCACTTTTAGATGTTTAAGAATTTTACCTCATTGGCCCTAAAATTAGCTAAGTTCGTCAGAATCAATAGCTTTTATTTTAGATTGAATAATTGGTAGCTATTTTGTTTAACAATGATTTGACAGTCACTGGTACGGGCTAAAAAACTAAACTTATTGTAATTGTCCATTTTATTTATCTAAGTTATTTTTCAACTAAAAAAAATTGTTAATGCGATTAAATTTTTTAAAAATTTGGAATTGTATTGCATCAATGGAATTTATTGTATTCAAGTTGTTGATATCGAGGTAAACGGCAAATGTTTAGTCGTTATTATGATGGGATTATACCTATGCGGGTAGCGATTTGTTGTAAAAAAATAATAAATTAATTGTGAGCAAGGCATATAAGGATAAGTCCAACAGCTTCCTGATTATTTAGCCACAATTGGGAATCAAACATCTACCCTATTTCAAATTTTAACTCTCTCAAACAGTTTTGCTCCAACCGCTTCCCAATTTCTGCTTCCCAATTCTAAAAGTTATATTCTAATTTTATTCTAAAAAAATTTAAATAATTTTTTTTTTTTTGCTCAAAATTAATTTACTATTTTTTACTATAAAATTTAAAAAAATTAGATGTGTTTAGTTATTATAAGGGGTAATTAGAGAAAGTATCCTCATAAATCTCTCTAATAATTTTTTAAGTCTTCAATTATTTATTTAATAAAAAATTGCCTAATAGAACAATTATTTATAAAAAACACCCCTTTTATATTATTTATACATTTACTACCCTTATTATTAAATATATTATTTTATTTCTAATACAATATTTTTTTTAAATATTAAACAAATAATAGGATACTTCTACCCCCACCACCACCTTGTATTTAACCACCACTATAGCCACCACAACCATCACCACCTCCACCACCACCACAACCACCACCTCCACCACCACCACCACCCCCTACTACTACTACTACCACTACCACTACTACTAATTCCATTACACGCGCGCGTCCGTGAAATTTTTTTAAAATCGTCATAACTAATTCAAAAAAATTAAAAAATTTGCATTTTTGGATAAAGCAAATTAATATTTACGTCTATGATTTTTTTTTTTGAATTTTTTTTTTTCGCGGACACAAAATTCTATGTTTAGAACATGAAATTCCATGTTTTAAACAGTGAATTTTGTGTCTGCGAAAAACAAATTCAGTATTTCAAAACATGGAATTTCATGTTTAAAACATGGAATTCCGTATCTGCGAATCAAAAAATTCAAAATAATTCAAAAATTTCCGAAAAAAAATCATAGACGTAAATATTAATTTGCTTTATCCAAATATATAAAAAAAAAAAATTTAGAATTAGTTATGACGATAAAAATTTGGGTCAATTACCCAAGGGGTCTTGAGGAGATTCATAGTGCCATATAAGAATCAAGTGATTCCTCTCTCCTACTTAAAGGCCTCAAAATTGACAAATATCATCACTACCCTTGTAGTGTATATAAGACAAAAAAAATTCTTCTCTCTCCTCCATTACCATTACCCTCTCTCCTCCAATACCATTAATCTCTCTCCTCTTTTATCGATTTTTCTCTCTCCTCCTTCATTAACTATCAATAAAATTTCCAACTCCGACCACCGACCACCTCCGGATAAAGTACTGAGCATAAAGTACTTAGCATTGAAAAAGTACTGAGTATGGAAAAAGTACTGAGCATAAAGTACTGAGTATGGAAAAAGTACCGAGTCTCAAAATTTTTTGCTGATTATTCAAATTTTTTTGTTGAGCCGCTTTACTGAGCATGCTTGTTTGCTCAGTAACTTTACTAAGCATGGTCGAATGCTCAGTAGTCTTACTGAACATTTAAAGAAAAGTTATAGAGTTTCATTATTTTTTGATTCAAGATTATTAAAAAATTGCTAAAATAATAAGAAACAAAAAGCATTCTATTTAAAAAAAAAAAAATTCAAATGTCATGCTACATTAAAAAAAACAAAAAGTATTCTATACTCAAAAAAAATTACATGTGTAACTACACGCTAGATAACAAAAGAAAAAGAAAAGGAAAATTTGTTGATGTACTGTTAGTCAACAAAAGCAAAACAAAAACTTGTTAAGTAAAAACAAAAAAATGATATTCGAGTGTGATACTCAGCATGTAAAAAAAAGCATTTGAACAAAAAAAAAGCATGTAAAAAAAGCAAAATTCCTATTGAACCACAAATCACGTGCTCCCATTTTTTCATTGTGATATTCTTCATTTTACAATTAAAAAATTTGATAACAGAACCTGTTCTTCTTTTTCGTCAGAACGAAGCCGCTCCAATTTGCCAAAATACCACCACAGCATCACAACATAACCAACTATACACAACCTATTCTTAATAGCTGTAATGGATGATGTCATCGATGACATAAACCAAACAAATCTCATGCTCGATGCAAAATTCATCACTGTATTTAGCAAGAGGCGGATCTGGATCTCGACCGGTGGCAAGAGGCGACCTGCGAACTGGATCTCGGCCGGCGTCTTCTCCTGGATCTCGATCGGCGTCTTCTCTCTAGACCAGAACAGTTCGAACGGATCTCAAAGAAGAACATCACAGCGAGCTTCAACAGCTATCAACCTTGTAAACAAATTAATAAAGAGAGATAAAGAGAGGAATGGTTTCCTCAAACAAATCTGAAAAAACACAAATGAAGCTTCAAAGTTATGGAGTTTTCATGGCAAAAAATGAATAAGCAAGAGAGAAAAGGTGGGTTACGGGAATAATACAAGAGAGGAGAGAGGAGAGAGGTAGGGTTTTAAAATAATTCTGATAAAAAGTAGAATATATAGGGAATAAAAAACAAAAAGGGGTAAAAAGGTAATTGGAATTTTAGACTATAGTGTTAAATTTAGTTTGTGGCCTTTAGTAAGAAGAAGAAAGTCAACCGGTGTTGTTGGGTCTTGAGGTGGTGTCTTCAAGACCCCTTGGGTAATAATCTCTTAAAAAAATTCACGGACGAGCGCGTATGTTTATTAGTTTTTGTTTTGTTTTTTCTAATTTTTTTTTCTTTTTTTTTAATTGTTAATTATAGGGGTAGTTTGGGATGGGGCTGTTTTCTATAAAGTATCATATTCTAGGTACCTTTTTTTAAATAAGTTTTTTAATAAGCATTAATCTATAATTGACTCTTATTATAAAGAATTTAAAATATTTATTTATTGAATTGGATAGCTAACATGTAGCTAAAGTTTTGAAAAAATTAGGAATCCAATAATAAGGAGTCTATTGAAACTCAATTTTTTCATATTCCACCCCCAATTGTAGTTTTTAGCTACAATTGGGCAGCCATTGGAGTTACCCTAAGCTATTCAGGAGTTCAGAAAAATGTATAAAGCTTACATTATTTTTTTAATTCTAAAACTTCTTCACAAAATTTTGCTCTTGACAAATGGTTAAAATAAAAAATATATAACCAGATGGGATTAGCTCACTGGCCAGGGCCTTGGTCTACCAATCTAGTGGTGCAGGTTCGAACCGAGTCAATGACTCCGAGTCCAAAGTGGCTCTCCAATGTAACAAAAATATATATATATATATATATATATATATATATATATATATATATATATATATATATATATATATATATATATATATATATTGGGGTTGAATTTCTAGGTGGTTGTAGTTCTCAAACTTCTCATATAAAGATATCTAAGCACAGGTTTTAAATAAAAATTGCATACACTGTAACTACAGTGTATACATTTTCATTACCATCACAACAGTAACTAATTCTTATTCAGGAATTTATTCTTTTCTGTTTAGCAATTAAACACATAGAATATCATTATGTTTACAAGAATAGAGTTATAAAATCCGAATTGAATACACCCTCACTCTCCTATGTAATATTTAACTAGGACCATTAGATAATAAAAAATACCTTCCAAATAATAAGCTTAGGGATCATTTTAAAACTACCAAAATGCTTTTGCAAACCTTTTAGTAGTTGAAATACCAACTTAGGATCAAAAGAATATGCGTTTTGATCTTCTAAACAACACCACAAGTGTAATTTACCTTTTGTAGTTGAAAACACACATCCTTTCGAAATACAAACAACTTAATAGTTTAAAATATATCAGAAATTACCAATAACTACTTTCAAAACATCATCATAGATTATTAAAAGCAATCTTCGAACTACCCAGGTAAAATTATTTATTTACCCTTAATAGACTATACATCAGATATTAGGTTATTTCAAAATCAATATATGCATCACATAATACACCAAAGGGCAACAATTAGTTTTCTCCAGGGACCAATTATCAAAATCAATCCAAAAATAACTATTTTAGAAGATGAACTGGGGATCACGGTTCAAACTAACAATTCGCAACAAATAATAATATCAATTAAATATTAATTCCACTAATAATATAAAACAGACAAAAGTACAAAAAATTACCTCAAAAAAATCAAAATTCCCATGAATATTAACTCAGAAACAATTCAAAAATGTAAACCAAAAATCTAATCTTTAAAGCCATTAACAATCTAGTATTCCCAAATCCATCGATAAATTACTTGTTAGATAGCATTTCACGATACTAATCATCATTTTTGAACAACTCATCAGCTAATTTCTTCAGCTAATATAATGTCAAATATATACTTCACTGTAAAAAGAGCATAAATTAATGACACAATAAAGTACTCAATATAGTAATTAGTCATATGTTTATTCCTTTAAGTACCTTCTTCCATGTTTATATTTGGTTGATCAACCAAAAGTCTCTGAAGCACATTTAAATCATGACTTGAACTGCAATGTAAATCAAAAACCAAGAATATTATAAAATTAACATCAAAATAAATCATAAATCATTCTTATATGATTAACTTTCAAATGGAATCTTAGAATACCTTGGTTTTAATGCAATTGATGAAAGTGCTGATACAATTGATAATTTAAGTTTATACCTAAAAAACACCCAAATTTTAATATGAAAATTTAACAAATGATTGTTATGTAAATATAAAGAATATATATATTTAAAAGTTAATAATACAAAATAAAGGGAAAGTGGATAAATTAAGGCTATTACTCTGATCGATGCATATCAGCTAATAATCTAAGACCATCTAAGCAATTTGCAGGACTTGGTTTTAATCCAACTTGTTGTTGAAGGTGTTTTGTGTTTGACTTAGTAGAACCTCCATTGATTAGTTGTCTACTATCACGAAAAATCTTCTCCATTGATGAAACTACACCATTAAGATCTTCCCTGAGTTTCATTCATTAAAATGTGAAAGTAAGTATTCTTGTCGAATATACAACTAATAGGAAGAGAATTAAAGAAATTGGTTAGAGAAGAAATACATTATTGTGTTTGAAGAGAGTAAGATACTTTGCAATGATTCCATTTGTTTAATCAATACAGCATCTTCGATTCCCTCAATATTTCCTAACACGCCATAGTTTTTGGTATCTTGAATCACCTTAAGACCCAAAAGAATTAAAATAATTATTATATAATTACTATAGAGCTTTAAATAAACATATATATACATGTACCTGTATTCTCTGAATGATTGAAGATGCGTTACTAAATTTAGAGAGTAAAGAAGATTGAAGCTTATCCCATTTATCCATTTCATCTTTTACCTTCCTGAACCTTTGTTGATACTTTTTTACCACACCTTCCATTTTTTCACCAAAAGGGAGCAAGTAAATAGTTCAAAAACACCAAAAATTTAAACTTAATATAGGTTTATTTTTAGGTGTTCCTTTGTGGTTAATTAGCTCGGATACTACGTCGTTTTTATGGCAATTTTGATTTATGGGCGTGGAGTGCTTTGTAAGACCATCTCCAGTAGTTGCGCCAAATGAATATTTACTGCAAAACAATTTAAAAACTGCAGTATAAGACCAAACTGCTCACTTAAACAGTCTCGGGAAATCATGGGACCCACACCCTCCCCATATACGCTATTTTCAGCGCATCACTTCTCATACGGTAAAAGGCTTCTAACGGTCATAATAATAGCCCATTGTCGAATTCGTATAAGAATATAATAAATTATATACTTAAATCAAATAATTCTGAAAAATCGTAAAAGTGATGAGATTAGATAATTAAAACAATTTTTTAGAGTTTTAATGTTTACCTTAGTTTGGGTTCTCAATTGTTGATGGCGCAGCCAAGCCGGGTTGATAATGGTGGAGAATGGTCCCGTAGCGGCGGTTTTCTTGTTCCGGAGAGTGGCTTGGTGGGAAGGGGAGTGTGAAGAGATTTTTTTCGTTTTTTTTTTTTTTTGGTCCAAAAGCTTTTTCGATTTTTTTTCGTTTGAAAGAGTCTGGTTTTACGTTTCATTGTTTCCAATGTTTGTGAAAATATTTTCTATTTTTAAAAAAAAAATTCAATAATTCGGATTATATAATTTTTTTTAATCTTTAATTTTATTATTTTATTTTGTATGATTTTAATTTACAAAATTGAAATATTTTAATTTATTTATAAAAATAATAAATAAATGTCACCT
This sequence comes from Nemophila menziesii, assembly GCA_029959085.1. Lineage (NCBI taxonomy): Eukaryota > Viridiplantae > Streptophyta > Magnoliopsida > Boraginales > Hydrophyllaceae > Nemophila > Nemophila menziesii. The sequence continues at coordinate 1,453,799 of JARWIR010000048.1, read as the reverse complement.
ATCTTTTATTTTTTCAAATAAGATACAAATAAATAATTGTATTTATAATATTAAAAATGTTATATTTTTAATTATATACATAGATTATTTTAATTATTGAATTTAAAAAATCAAAATATTTTTTTTAAATATGAGAGCCACTTTGGACTCGAATTCATTTCGACTACAATAAGAATCGATCTCAGGATCAACCACTGTTGTCGCAAGCACAAGTTGGTGATAGACTTGAAATGGCGGCGGAGATCCCAAGGTTTTTGAGTCTGAAACAAAATCAAAGGAAGAAGAAGAAGAGGAACTAGGAGATGTAAAGTTGGTTGAACCTTCAAAGAACGTTGTATACAACAAAGAAGGTTTTCTTGATAAGCTCGAAGATATTAATTGGCCTAAGAATGGGGAGCGGACATACAAGCTTTCACTTGCTATCGAGCTTGAACAAGCCGTGGATGTGAACGATGATTTGACTCGAGAACTTGCATTCTATACACAAGCATTGAAAGGTGCTAGCGATGATACCTTTTTTGGAGTAACATACAAAATGATTCAATTGTATTTTGAAATATTCCAACTTTGTTTTCTAAGATCACAACATTTTAGGCAAAAGGGATCCCATTTTTTGTACATGTAGATTATTATGCTGAGATGGTGAAAACAGATATTTACATGGTGAAAATTAACGGTAGGTTTTTAACAAAAAAGAAGAGAATTCAAGAAGCTGAAGAGAAAAGAAAAGTTAATAATAACAAGAAAATAGTAAAAAAAAAAGTTCACCCACAGAAAAAAAAAATCTAAACAAAAAAAAGATGAAATTGAATCAGTTAAAAAATGCTTAAGCAAATGCAACAAAATAGTTAAAAAAAAAGGGTGAAAAAGATAGTTATAATGATTATTCTTTGATAACAAAATTAAAAGAAGTAAAAATATAAATAGTAGATGTGAATTTTATGACTTGCTTTGTCAAGTTTGGGGGTTAATAAATGGGAGTTTTATTGTTTAAGGCCCAAAGAATTGTGGTCTTTTATTTTTTAAATTCTAAACACTAATCAATAGTTGCAGGCCAACTACTAGAGGTAAAAATCTAAAAATACCTCCCTTTCCCTATTAACTACTGAGAAAAATCCAAAACCAAAACGCAAATCTCTTAATAGGCTAGCAAAACCCTTCCCCTACCCACTTTCTTGTCTCTCCTCCTTTACCCCCACCTTCTCTCTTCTCGATCTGAAAAACCCCATCATTGCCAGCTTCTTGGGTCTCCACTGGTTTCACCTTCCCTTACACCATCACCATCTTCTCTATCTTCATCCTCATCATCACTGCCAATCCTAATCATCACCATCTCTTTACCTCCCTTCTCAAGAAAACCCACTGCAATCTCCACCTACCTGCCATCTGGTCTCACCTTCTCGGCGCCTTGTAGAAGTAAACCGGCGGCTATCGTGGCCCCCACACCACCATTTTCACCACTACCCCCACCAGCCCTCTTCATCACCATCACCATCACCACTCACCATTCCACCAAAACTAAACCCGATCCCCTGATGATCTAGTAGTTAGTATAGACCCCTTTCATCACCATCACCATCGCATCTTCCCTGCTCAATAAATCTGCCACCATTGTGTTCACCTTCATCACCACTGTAGTGGACCATTCTCCACCGTCTTCATCACCAACAGACTCCATGAGATCTGGCCTTCCCCGTCATCGTCCCTTTGCACGAAAAAACCGCCGCCGCCGCCATTGTGAGATCCCTTCACTCGGATTTTCGCCTGGAAGTCATGGACACTGCCGCTCGTGGACTCATTCTCTTCAACGTTTGTGGTTTTATTCTTAAGCGTAAAGGGGATGCTTTTTTTTATTACGACGTTGTTCGTTATGGGGCTATCCCAATATGCAATTTGGTCCTGCTGGGGCCAGCCCAATATGTATTTTGTTCCTGCCTGCTGGGGCCAGTCCATTATTGTTTTCAATTTTTTTGTGTGGTTAAGAGATCCGTTTGTGAATAGATATGTGTTGTAACTTTGATATAGTTGGTTTTGTTTGTTTTGTGCGTAATGGGTGCAACCCCATGAACTTTGATCGAGATGGATCCGGAACCAGCTAGCTATTTATGGAGATGGGTCCATACCCATATATGACTATTAAGGACTTAATAAAAAAAACAAACTAATAAAACATTACAAAATGCTACGGTCCGTACATCACGGTTATATTTTTAACCATGCTATTTGGTCGAGATGGGTCTGTATACCTCACAAACAAAGATAAAAATATAAAATTCCAAACTAGAAAATTAGAATAAGACTTTAATAGAATTATTTTTTAATTAGGACATAAAATAAGAAGTTGGTAATTTTTAGATCGTGAATTGTATTTTTCTCTTATTGTGCTACCTTTTATTCTAATTATATTGTATTTGACCCTTTGTTTTAATATTAAAAGGTTTGTTTAGTTCATATTTTACCTTACGGTTTTCTTGCATAAAAATACCACCGGAGTAGTAATTACTGTACCATTTTCCTAAAAAACAATCCAGGGGTTATTTGCGTTTTCTCAAAAGTGGGGGAGGATATAAACACAATTATATTTTCCTATTTTGACCTCTTTTTGAGCTTGTAGAAAGAACAGAACTATTCAATTTTAAAATGGGAGAAGAAAAAGAAGCAGTTGAAGAGAAGGCAAATTGTGCGACTGAAAGAAAAGAAAATAATGAAGAAAAAGAGGAAAATATTCTCAACTTTCTAGATTCAATGGATAATTATCTCATCTTAATGGATCAGTTATCCTCAACACTTCGCCAGGTAAATCTGGTTTTATTTTCCGATGTTCTGTAAACAAATTTGTATCTTCTGTGAAAAAAAACTCGAATCCTGGGATCGATTGAGTTGACAATTTTAGTCTTTTATTTAATTGCAATTTTTTCATTATTTTCCTCACATTATAAGCGTGACATATTCAAATTAGATGCATATTGTATCACAATGTAGAGTTTGTGTATAATCGATCAATTTTCGTTAGTAGCTTCATATCTATTTGTTTATGCACCTTGATAACTCTCAATTTGTATGTTTGTATGTTTCATTAAACATTGATTCCACAATTAAATAATGTCCTAGGGATGGCTTGAATTGGCGAGTGCTCGACATTCCATGGGTGGGTCCCGTATAAGCAGCGCCTTATTTGACCTTAAAAACCACAGTGCTGCAACTTCATTGCAAGTAAATCAAGATGGTAAATATTATCGCTTTATATATTCTTTAAGCCAAGAATATTTATCAAAACTTGTGGTTTTTAGCTGGTTCAAGTTTCACATTATGCAAATGGGGCTCCTATGATGAAGAGAAACGTTATTCTCAAGAAGCAAAAGAGAAAGAAGATGAGTTATTACATAGTCAGCTTCGTCATAGAGGCTCATCTCTAAACACTGGTACATTCACCTATCTTTATCACTTTATGCTAATTATTAAAATCTCCACCATTTCCTTATATTTAAGCGTTTATAGATTCTGAAGAGCAGAACACAGAAAGTAATGGAGCTTCACCTTCACCTCGTGCAGATGACCAAGTAAGTTTGTGAAATTACATTTTAACCCATCAATTTCTGCAAAGTGAGTGAGTATATAATGAAATAATCTGTTTGGTTGCTTTTAGGCTCGGAAAGAAAGACTAAAATCACTCTCCATGTTCGGAACTTTAGTTTCTCCTAAGCTTCGATCTGCACAACTTTCGTTTGAGACAGGTAAATAATTAAATAAATAAATACATTTAAGTTTCTTGCTATAAATGTTACTATTATGAATGAGTTTCGTGTTTGTGCAGCTCTTGAATTGCTTGTAGAAACAGCAAATACACGAAGATCATTGTTGTGTGCTTATGATGAAGTGAGAAATGAGAAATAGAGTTAGTTTAGTTTTTGGGAGAATAGAATAAATAAGTCTTAATACTACTGAGTTTGTATAAAGGAACTGATGTGTTTATTATCTGATGCAAAGCTCTACACATATTTTGTCTATTAAACTCTGATTCTATTTTTTCACCTATCTGATTTAGAGGAGGATTCAATATATAGTGATGTTTGTATTCTAATTATACACTTGTCAATGATTTTATTTATTGTGAAAGGACAATTGGATTTTGTAAGGATCAATTTTCTTCAACCCGTTCTGGTCTTACTCTACCACTTATTTTAAAGTTTTTATATTTTAATTTTCTAATCTGGAACTAACTAGAATGATTGATTGTGTAATATAATTGCTGAACTAAACAACAAAAGCGAGTAGAAGGCTCCAAACTTATAGTTAGAATTGGTTCTCACAAATACAAGCTCTAAATCTAGTACAATTTATTGGAAATACGAAATGTGTTAGCTCAAATTTCCCATCAGAATATTTTAATTTAGTTTGTCATGTTTGATGAACCAGTAAATCATGTCCTGATGAGCTTCATTAGCAATTTTTACAACTATTTTATCTGTAACATTGTACCTGAATGTAAATCCATGAAGCACACCTGGGAGATTTTAATTTTGCTGTTGATCTTTTATGCAAGATGAAACAAAAATTAAGTTAACACAAGGTATTCATGTTTGATCAATACTCAATAGTAAGCACTTAACCTGTAGCAATTACCTTAGGTTTAAATGATAATATTTTTGGTCCTGAGTTAGAATTTGGAGTGTGACCGTCACACAGTTTGATAGATTTGTGAGCAGAGAAAAGGAAACAAACAAGACACAGCACAAAAGCCTATGCATATTGATCATGGCTGGGTAGTGTATGAGGACTCTGAAAATGACGACCTTAAAGAATAGGAGCAGGAGATGATTCTGTCTATTCCACTACTACATTTTCAATTCTTAAAGATGACATTTTTCGTCTCTAATCACTGACAAAAAAAAAAAGACCATAAATGCTGTCTTTAGAGACAACATTTTGTCTCTAATAAATTGTCTCTAATAATTGGTCTCTAAAGATTCATAGGTAACTATATCTTTAGAGACGACATAATTCGTCGGTAATGACTAATAGTCATTAAAGACGAAATATGTCGTCTTTGTTGTTGCTTTATTATTAGAGACAACTTTATTGATTAGTGGCTAAAGGTTGGTAGTCTTTACCGACTAGATTAATACCGACGACTAAACTCGTCGATAATGACCCTTATATTTTTAATTAAATATCTGTTTTATTATTAAATTTTAACTTCAAATAAAAAGAACGAAATTGAATAAAAATTATGAAATTAAAACCGAGATTTAAAATCTAATATACAAACAAAAGTATAAATGTTATAGTATCAAATAAACGATAAAATTCTAAAATACTGATAAAAATAAATATATTACATAACCGAATAAAAGATAAAAGTCATAAAGTCTTAAAGTCATATCAAATCGGGGTAGATAAAATCACTGATTATCAAGATTTTCAGTTGATTCGTCAATGAGTCTTCTTCGTTATCTAGTGGGAGGATTAACTTTATCAACATATACAGAAGTGAGACCAGCAGAAGGAATGACAAAAGTGGAACCGGTAAAAGGAACGACAGAAGTGGGACCGGTAGGAGAAACGACAAAAATGGAGACGGTAGAAGGGACTGTGGCAAAAGTAGGCTGGCACTGAGATTGAATGGGGGCAAACCTTTGGCTAAGTGCTCATCATTTAACAATGTAATCATCCGACCCACATTCTCTAGGGTAATCGCGCGAGAAGTAGAAGTCGCACGAGGAGTAGAAGAACTTGCAGCATCGGATGCCATTGAACGCCTTGTTGTTGGAAGTAAGCTTTCTCAGCCCTTGATAACCAGATAATCATTGATCATAGTAATCACACCTTCCAAATTTTGAAGCATATGAGGAGGAATCTGAATCTCAGTGGATCTCATTCTCTTGTCCTTCGAAGAAGGGACCGCACCCGCCACTCAACTCCACGAAGTATTATCCATTACCTTATTGGCAGCACAACCACTTGATCCCCCATCTCCTTTTGGCTCACCTTCGGGGCTGTATTTGAGGCAGTATACAACGCAACAATTGAAAAAGCTCGGTGAAAGAGGTGTTTGTCCACTTGTTCTTGACCTTGATGTGCATCAACTTAGCAATGAAATTCAACAAACACATAGCCGTAGAACCAAGATATAACTCAATTTCCCTTTCTTCAAACAAAGCATCGAAACCACCACGATTTTTCCTTTGATTATTCTCGTCACCTATCTCGATATTAATACTCGACCTCAAATCATCTATAATATCCATCATTTCGTCATCTACAATACACGTTGAAGTATTCATGGGGATTTATTCTATTTCATCATGTTTTTTCCATACCTCATAGGTAGACAAAAACCCATTCTTTGAAATATCGGCTTGTACACTAGCTATACCATTTTTCTGATTATTTAAACAATTATCACACAAACAAAAAATTAACATGTTTGTGATTTTCCCAAATGTAATAAAATCCCTCACACCCAACACAAATTCTCGAGTATATTAATTAATTGATTTAATCCAAGATCTCTTATTGACTGGATTCATTATCTATATTAAAATTAAACTTGAATAATAAGAAAATTTGGGAAATTAACGGACATATAAAATTATTCGATTATCTAAATATAGCACATTAATATAACTATCTTCTAAAGTTAAACAAATAAGGATATAAATTCAAAAGAAATTAAAAATATTTAAATTTAGAAAATACCTAAATTTTGGGAAAATAACAGATAATCTCTTGTTTAAGTGGGGGGGGGGGGCCCACGTCTAGGTGGACCTTGAAATCCTCTGAGAATGATGTATCGAAGACCGGGTGGGTGTAGGAAGAGTTTCGGTGGGACCTTTTTGGAATAGAGTTTGAGATTGGGAGTTAAAAATGGGATTTGGGTTTTAATGGTTGAATGTCACGGGATTAGATTTTTGACACCTAGAAATCTCATAAAACTCGTGCGACTCCCAACCAAGTCCCGGTTACCTTGTTTGAGACTAGCCTACAAGACCACAATTCTCACACTACGTTACTTCAAACCTTGGAACACTTAGACCATCTCCAGCAGGTACGCCAAATTTCAATTTACTGGAAAAAAAGGCTAAAGATACCGTATATGGGAAAATTGCTCACTCCAGCAGTTACTCCAAATGATGGAGCCCACATAACTCACACGGTATCCTTTCCCCTCAATACGCTATTTGTGGTGCATCACTATTCATACGCTATATTGTTTTCCTTTTTTTTTTATATAAAAAATTGGAAACATTATTGAGTAAATGAAGTTAACTTTTTTTTGGACGGATCAAGTTTCTGGTTTTTTTGAATTTCAATAATAAAAAAAATTACATATTAAATTTATAATCAAATATATATTTTTAATAAATTATTAAATAAAAAATTCAAATATTAAAAAGTAATTTATAAATATTTATATTGTAAGTAAAAAAGTAAAAACTCTTTTTAATTATTTATTTAATAAAAAACAAAATTAAATGTTATAAAATTAATATATATAAATAAAGATAAAATAAATAAATTGAATATTTTATTTAAATTGAATAATAAGTAAATTTAAAATTAGAGATAATATCAAATTAAGTCCAAAAACATAACATTCCACCTCTATAGGGTCCAGGAATTTTTCCACCCCCATGCAAGTCCATTTTTTTTTTAAGTATTCCTTTTGTACCCCTATTACTTACCACGTTTATAGTTAATCAATATCTTTTAAAAAAGTAACAGATTCCTATCTTTTAGCTTATAATATAATATCCCTTAATTTTAGCTAATCATTATAGTAAGATTGTTATGATATTCCACGATTTAATACACCTTCTTCCATTCACAAACTCCAGTTAACTCTGCAACTATTGCTGCAAATCACACAAATTCATCTATTTCAAGGTATCATTTTACTATCAACGTGATTTTTATTAATTTAAGTGCATTAAGAAACGTTGATAATTGTATATCATAACAATACATCGCTTTTCTTGTCGTTCAACAATTTGTGCTGTTAATTTCACCACATATTTGTTAGACATGATTACTCCTGCATTGTCATAAATTCATTTGTCAGTAAAACAAATATATTATGCATACATAATACGTATAACCCACCCAATTTGCACGTATAACCCACCCAATTTAAACGTATAACCCACCAAAAACGAACATATAACCCAACAATTTGTAAATATAACCCACCATAAATAGGCGTATAACCCATCAAATTGAACATATAACCCACCATAAATAGGCATATAACCCACCAAAATTAAACGTATAACCCACCAACCACAGTACAGAGAATTGCTTATTAGATAGAACGGTAAGGCCCGACACGCCTCCAAATGACGATTGCTTATTGGGTAGCGCTTCATAATCGAATACAGAGACTCGAGTGCCGACCTGTATTGAATTTTCCCTTCTCCTTGTTTACCTAATACACATTAACATGAAAACAAATGTAAATCACTCAGAAAACAGTGCTACACCATCAACAAGATACAAATAATAACAATTTAACATCGATAGATTCACACACACCACCAACCATTGACATATCCCAATCCCATTTCATACACACCAACACTAATTGACAAAACCCACATCACATTTCATGATTTTGAATCCGTAAAGAAGTAATTCAATTACCTTCCATTATTTCATCGTCGGGTTGTATGTTTGGTTCAACATCTGCATCCAAAACCTTATTTTTTTTCTTCTTAACTTGAGGAACCGTTTTCTTCCCCTTCCCGTCATCATGAACGCTTCTTTTCTTTCTTGTACTCAACGGTACACCATCTACAAAATCGTCGTCACTGTTGTGAATGGCTTTTTCTTTATTTTTGGCACTAGTTTCACCTACAGAGTCGGGTTGTCTCACCATTTTCGTTCTCTTCTTTATCCGGGAGTCGTCTTCAGCGGTGGGTTGTTGTGGAAGCTTCGTTCTCGCCAGTTCGTTTAAGTTTATCCAGCCGATGGGTTATTGGAAATTGAAATTTTTTCTGGCGGTTCGTTTTCCTTTTTTTTTTTGACTTCTTGATTGATACGTTTTGCATGAAATCAGCGTCATTAGTTATGGCAACTCAATGGTCAGTCAATGGGTAAAGGGGGTAAATCAGTCTTTAGTAGTGGGTTGGACCTGATGGGCAATGGTCCAACCTCTAAGGACTCTATTAATAAATCACCCTTAAAATTATTATTTTTATATATGTTATTGCAAAAAAAAAATTATAAATTATAATTATAAGTAAATAATAAATATGAAGTATAATTATAGAGTAACTAAAATAGTAAAACTGTAAATTGATACGGTAAATTTATAGAGTAGATACATTTTGATACGGTATAATGAAATATAGAGTATAAAAATAGCGCATCTGCTGGAGATGGTCTTATGCACTATTCTTGATCACACTCAAGAATCAAGATAACAAAAGAAACATTAGAGAGGCAATATGATACATCTCTATTGTCAGTCAAGCTCAGTAAACTTAAACTACTACAAATTGTGTGTGTCAAAGAAGTTAAGAAGGTAGAATTAACCCTTTTCTCTCCCTGACACTAATCCCAATACCACCTAAAAACACCACCAAAATATAGCTCCACCACCATCAAACCTCCCTTTCTCAACCCCTCATTTAAATCCCTCCACCTACACGGCATCTCAGCTTCTTCCTCTTCCCTCTTCTTTCTTTAGTAACCATGGAATTTTTCTCCTCAAATCACCCTAATAAGAAACACAAGAAAGTTTTGTGATTACTTCAAAGAGAATTACAGATTATAAGATTCAGGAAGTTTACAAACTCACGGGTAAACTTATGAGTAAAAAGGTATTAAATGTTGGTTTAATCACATCAATACGCATTGGAATCTTCATAATGAGGTTAGGTTGGTAGAATAGGTTTGAATGAATTCAACCTATCCTTCTCTAGCAGTAAATAAAAATTCTGTATTTGGAATAATAGGCCATGGACATTAATGAGGATGCATTTTTCCCTTAATAATCCTGCAACATCAAAAAGTGATTAAATTAGAGGAACTACTTTGTGGATTCATATTTATGGTCTCCCTGTAGGATTATTAAATGAAGAAAGTGTTAATGATTTATTTAAAACGATTGGGAAAGTTCAAACTAGCCAATTACCAGCTGAAAAAGTTACAACAGAGTGCTCCTTTACAAGAGATTTTGTGGATTGTCCACTCAACAAACCCATTCTTCCAGGCTTTAAATTCTAGGATTAGAAATAGATTGTTATCAAATGAAGTTTAAATATGGAAATTTGGGTCAAGTTTGTTTTGGGTGTGGTCTCTGTGACCATGAAGAGTCTGATTGTCAAGCTAAAAAGAAAAATTTATCCTCGGTTAGGAGTTGGATTAAAATCTCCACCAGAGGAGCTTTAAATCCATTAAACCAGCAAAGTAAGATCATTGAAAAACCCCATATAGGTAAAAAAAAATGAATAAAAACGGTAGTGAGCTTATTAAACTCTCACTTATATCATCGGAGAAAAAACAGCACTTTTGAATATTGATTCCTTGGATTTGATGATCCAGTATAAATTTAAAAAGGGGTATCTTTTGTGATGTTAAGAAACTTGTTCACCACCCTTTGGCTCAGTTCAGTGGTGGTTCTGATTGGTAGCTTACTGGAAAATAAAGGATGGAGACGAATGTCTTCTTTTTCGACGCTAAAAGGACGGAATCAAATCAGTCAATTAAAGTTGATAAGGCGCCAATTACTTTATCTATTGATTTTCTTTTTGCTAATAAAAGGATTTCACCCTTTTACCCTAAAAAAGTTAAATAGTACTAAGGACAATATGGTAACTTCCTCCACTCCAGCTAATAACACTACGAGTAATCCAATTACTTCACCCATTCCTCTCCCTAACTTGAACCCTAAAAAGCTTATCAGCCTGTCACCTTTCAATCCCGCCTCTCCTGCCTTTTCCGCCTCTCTCAATCCGTCTAAACCTTAACATCAACCTGTCACATATCCGTCTCTCTTTGTCTGTACCCCACACCAGAGTATTAATCCTATACCCTTTACTAATTATCCTAAAACACCAGTTCCTAAAACTTTTCCGGCTATCATTCTGGTTCCTCAATCTAGCCGGAAAGAATCTCTAGTGGTAAAAGATCAAAATGTTCTCATTTTTCTTGAGAAACGTATTGAGTATCAAGAGAAGATACGCATGGTTGGAATTGATTATAAAGCTAAACATCAATTAGCAAGGGCTATTAAGATCAAACTTCTAAATGAAGAAACTCACTCTAAGAAAAAATTGGATATCTGGATGTTCCATACTAAAACTGGCAAAAAAGGTTGGGGTTATGGAAATAGGATGGATGATAAACTGATGGTTAGGGTTAATAAATGAATTTCTAAGAATGAAAAAGGAAAGAAGAAGAGGTATGAGTAGCAGGTTGCTGCGACTTTTGAGCAGGTAGTGATTCTAAATGAGATGGTTTGATTGATTTAGGGTCCCAGGGTTTGCGAGATTGCCCATCAACAATCTCTTCCTCCAATGATACCAATTAGCTGGAATTGCAAGGGCTTGGCAATCCCTTGACAATCCAGACCCTTAAGAATTTGTACAAGAAACACAATCTAGAGGTACTTTTCTTAACAAAAATCAAGCAACATTTTAATTTTCTTGATAAATTAGCTATGAGTATTAATATGAACCTTAAACATCTAGTTGACCCTATCGGCTTAGGGTGTGGGACGACTTTGTTTATTAAGGATAATGTGAGGATGGATATATTAAATTCCGACGAAAACCATATTGAAACTTTAATCAAAGGAGAAATTGATACTAAAAATATTTATGTGTATGGTTCCCCCACTGAGGTTAATAAATGTGAGGTTTTGGTAAAAAAAATCTCCTACTTTGATAAAGACTTACCAAATATATTGATTGGTGATTTTAATGTTGTAAGATTATTTTTCGAAAATCATGGAGGGACAAAAGTTAATAGAAAATGTATGCAATGTTTTGAAAAACTCATTAGCAACAATGTGTTGGAAAATTTACCTCGACATGGTTGTAAGTATACTTGGTCTAATAGGGGATCAGGCTCTGAATTGATAAAATATGTCATGGACAGGGGTCTTATTAATAAAAATTGGGCTGATTTATACCCCTATGCTTGGATTACTATTGTCCCGTCAGTAGGGTCTGATCAATGTCCCTTGATTCTTCATATGGATCATGTTAATAATAACTTTAAGAAAAGGTTCTACTTCCAAACTTTTTGGTCCTCTGAGTTCGAATATTATAACATTATCCCAAAAGTTTGGAAGGATAACCTGAATCTAAGAGGTGTCCCTACAAAAGTTTTTAAGTATAAACTTGATATAAGTATAAGAAAACTTTTTGAATGGAATGGAAAAAAGTTTAACAACAACGAGAAAGTTATTGATAAGTTGATGGAAAGATTAAAAAGTTTATCTCATAAGAAAATAAATGTGGGTGATTGGGATGAATATAATTTTGTAATAAAAGAAATTGAAAATGCTTGGATAAGGGAAGAACAATACTGGAATGATAAATCTAGGGTTCTTTGGCTTAATAAATGTGATAAGAATACTGTCTTTTTTCATGCTAGCACTAAAAGTAGGAGAAAAGGGAACACTATTCAAAGGATTAAAGATGAGAATGACAATTGGATTGAAAAAGATGAAAATATATCTAGTATTTTATTAAATGCTATAACAATATTTTTAAAACAGCTGCCTCTAGAGACTTTAGCTCTGTTCTATCTTTGGTTAAACCTTGTCTCAATGATAATATGAATAACTTATTTATTGAACCTATAACTAATGATGAGGCAAAATCAGATGTTTGGGGGCTGGGTCTGAACAAGGCTCTTGGGCCAGATTGATATACTGCGATCTTTTATATAACTTACTAGGAACTGATACAACTCGATATTATGAGAATTATTAATAAATTTTGGAATAATGATGGGACCCTTGAAAATATTTATCAGACTTTCATAGCTTTTATTCCTAAAACTGAATGTCCATCCGAGGTTCTAAACTTTAGGCCAATAAGTTGTTCTAATTTCATTTACAAAATAATTGCTAAAGTTTTAATAGGTTGAAACCTTTAATGCCTCTTATTGTGGATGAAAATCAATCTGTTTTTATCCAGGAAGAGAAATTCAAGAGAATATAATGATATACTATGAATATATAACTTTTCTTAAGAGGAAAATAGATACTAAATAGTATTAGCCATCAAGGCTGATGTTAAGAAGGCATATGAATATATAGTGGGATTTTCTGGAAAATTTGTTACTAAGAATGGGGTTTCCTAGAAAATGGGTTAAAAGAATTATGAATTGTGTGACAAATATCCCCTTTCCTTTTCTGTATTGTCTCACAAACTTTGAATATTATGGTTAAAGACAAAGCAGATAATAATCTTCTTGAGGGTTTCAACATTGGTAAACTTTGTCCTACTATAAGTCATCTGCTTTTTGCAGATGATAATATACTTTTTTAAAAGCAAGTTATAAAGATGTGGAAACTTTTAATTAAATAATGTAGGATTATAGTAATGCTTCTGGATTGACACTAAATAAATCTAAATGTGGAGTTTTATTTAGCTCCAACACCTGCGCATATTAGGTATATTATGGGTAATAAACTTGATATGACTCAAGTGGAGTCTCTTGGATCCTATCTGGGTCTCCCAACTGTCTGGAGTAGAAACAAGTCTAGAGACTTAGATTGGTTATATGAAAGAATTTTAAATAAGATAGAAAATTGGAAAACTATCTTTCTTTTTTATTCTGGGAAAGAAAATTTAATAAAGTCTGTACTACAGAGTTTACCTAATTACCTTATGTCTAATTTCCTCTTACCTAAAAATATATGTAATATTATTAATAATATTATTATTCCAAGGTTTTGGTGGGGAAAAATAATAAAAAAAGTATTCACTATGTAAGCTGGGATTCCTTATAATCTACTAAATTTGTAGGAGGTTTAGGGTTTAGATATTTTAACCTTATGAACCTAACTTTTCTTGGAAAACAAGCTTGGTACATCTTATAGAAGGAAAATTATATGATAGCTAAGATTTTAAAAGAAAAATACTATCCTAATGAGGATTTCCTGAATGCAAAGATTGGGTTATATGCCCCATCTTTAGGGTGGAGAAGCATACAGCTGGCAGGAAAAACTCTGAAAATAATGTTTCATGGAGAATTGGTAATGGAAATAATATCAACCTTAATAAAGATAATTGGATTATCAATAGTGCTATTTGTATTAAACCAAAAACAAATGAATTTAGGAGAGTTAAGGATTTAATAAATGATGAAAAAAAGGCATTGGGATTTTGTTAAGGTCAATAATAATTATGATACTGTAATAGCTGATAAGATAAAAAGAATGGTTATTCCCTCATTTGACTGTTTTGAATTTTGTCTAAAGATGGGAATTATGTGGTTAAAGAGGCTTATAACATTCTAAAAAGCAGTCAAGTAGAGAATAGTGAAAATATGAATTCTCAAACTCTTCTTCTGCCTTTACTGAGGAACCAAAACTTTGGAAGGTTATTTGGAATATGAAACGTGCTACTAAAATTCGAAACTTTATGTAGAAATGTGTTAAGGACTACCTACCTACTGAGGTTAATTTGTTTTAAAAAAATGCACATTAAATAAAGTATGCAAAATCTGTAATAAAGAAGAGAATACTATTGAGCATCTCCTTTTTGCTTGCCTTTGGGCTAGATCAGTCTGGCATTCCTCTCCATTGACTTCAAATTATAGAAATTATAGCACGTTTAAGATTGGAGATTGGTTTACTAACCTTGTTGCCTCTTTGAATGATGTCTATAATGCTAGTAATTTAAATGCTGAAATGATTAGTAACATTTGCTGGAAAATTTGGAAAGGGCGCAATAATTTTGTCTTTAAAGGAATTACACCAGATCCCCTTTATATTGGCATGTTGGCTTTCAAAGACTGAGATGAATATAAAGGCACACAAACTACATGACCTGATAATGAAAAAGATAATAAGCTAAAGGTTCCTTGTAAAGAAACACATATGGAATCTAGTAAAAATTGTCATAAAGTCAATAATAAGAATTTATGGATGCCTCCTCCTTATAATAAAGTTAAAATCAATATTGATGCTGCTTTGTCTTCTTCTAGTTATGCTATTGGTTTTGTTATCAGGGAACATAAAGGAAGCTAATAGGAGGTAACTCAAAGTTGATTGAAGCAAAAAATGTAGCTGAAGTTGAGGCTCAAGGAGTTCTTTGGGGTTGTCAAGTAGCTCAAAATTTCCCCTCCTCTTCTATGATAGTGGAAAATGATTGCCGAGTTGTTTTGTCACCCCTTATTACAGGGACTCCCTTTAATAATTTTTTTTGTTGTCACATTTATAAGTCTTTTGGAATTATGGAAGATTGTAATTATTACAGGGACTCCCTTTAATAATTTTGATTGTTGTAACATTTATAAATCTACTTTTGGAACTATGAAAAATTGTAATCCTTATTTCTCTTTGTCTCGCGCAAAGGTAACTCTATAGCCGACTGGGTCATTAAACAAACGCTTTTAGGCATGTTGTTTGGTGATTGGAGTTTATCCGCTCCTCCCCGGTTGGTTAGACTAGCTCACCTGGATGTTACAACTTGTGGTATAGGGTGATGGGTTTTGCTTTTTGTTGTATCTGTTGTAATGCTTTATTGGTTTAATATAAATGTTTGACAAAAAAAGGAAATATAAAGACAATATAAAAGGTTGAGAGAAAAGCTTTTGTACTAGTGAATAACTTTTCTTGGTTATTTACAAATGAGGTTAGACCCCTCAATTTTTACTACTAGCTACAATCTATTCTAGATTAGGATATCAATTATATCAATTAGCTACCATAGAGAAGGTTCCCCATACCTTCCATAATTACCCTAATCAAAGAGATCCCATATCAATATTTCCATAATTACCCTAATCAAAGAGATCCCATATCAATATAGGATATTATCATATGTTTCATAACAATATAGTATATAATAATATTTTCTCCACCAATCTAAGATATAATTATATCTTCGCTTATCAATCTATGATATAACGATATTATTCCCCTATCAATCTAGATTTATTCAAGTATTATATTACATTTAGATAATATTCTACAAGAATTTAGAATATTATGGCCTTTGGAGACGGTCTTTGTCGGATCGTGTCGACGTTTTGAATGCCCAAACTCGTTTACCGTCTCACGAAGCTGGCCACTACTGGAATTTACTACGCGTCGCTCATTAGGGACGATATTCTTTTTGTATCTAATGAGAAAAGATTCTGTCTCTAATGACCACCGATCATTAAAGACGACATGTTTTTCATCTCTAATGACCATGTGTCAATATAGACGAAAAATGTTGTCGGGAATGACCGACTTTAGAGACGAAAGGATGTCATTTGAGACAAAAATATGTAGCCTCTAAAGATCAACATCAATGAAGACGACAATTATTTTAACTTAATAAAAACTAAATTCAAAAAAGTAGTCTTAAAAGATGTTTATTGAGACAAAAACTTGTAGTCTCTAAAGATATTGGTATTTAAAGACGACAATTTTTTACTCTAAAGATCTGCAACTTTTGTCGTCTCTAATGATTGATCTTTAGAGACAAAAAACGTGTCGTCCGTTTTGATCTCGTCTCTAAAGATGCTAAATGTAGTAGTATTAGTTAATGCTCATACACTCCTCAGGTATTATTATTTTAAATGGTATGTACCAACTAGTACCAAGACACCTAATTGAATAGTTATTGTTGTTTGTCCAAGTTTATACAAGTCTTTGATGTCCCTAATTGAGATATTGTAATGGTATTTAATTTGATGATATCTCCCTCAAACATATTTTTCATGATTTGGATCCATAGCTTGTCACTTTTGTGTCTATGTTGGTGCTGCCAATGGTCGTTATGATTTTGAAGTCTTGACCATGTGCTCGTCTTGCTTTTTTTTCCACTATATCACCTTTTTTTTTGTTCCAAAAGCTTATATTAAATAAAAGGACGTTACAAAGTGTTCGGGTTTGACCCACCAAACCCAGAGAAAGAAATACAAAATGCAACAATACAAAGACTAACAAAACTAGACCAAAAACCTCTCGAACTATAGCTCCTAGTCATAGTGAACCAAAACCGAAGATGCCACCGAAGTAGCGGGCATAGACCTCGAAGGGTCAGAGAAAAATGATCCTTAAGAAAGACATAGTCAAGCCTCGAAACGAGGGAGAGTAGATCGACTACCATTAAACGAACTTCTGTAGTTACCAACTCGAAGCAGACTCTCATACCCAACGTATAAGCTAAGACAACAGTTGTATTAACAAAAACAAAAGTACTGATAGCCCTTAGATCAAATGAAGTATCACTTGGCCAAGTGATAATAGCAATGTAAACCGAGACAGGAGAGGTAGAACGAGAATACAAACACCATTTCTGCAGCCAAACCACATAATCGCAAGCCAGTCTAATTAAACAAGGATAGACGAAACAACAAAAGTCTCGACTGAACGGCAAACACCCGAAACTTCTAATGTCGGACTCTACTGAATGATTAACCAAGGCCACAAATGTATCACCATCCGCAATTATAGGACGCCTGCAAGAAACGGAGACACTACACCAACACACAAGACCATATAAAATTTGCCTCAACCACAATCCATCACTAGTGCAGGTAAAAAATCACAAACATATAAGAATCGAAAAGAGAAAAAACCAAGTGAACGGCAAACACCCAGATTTCCAGAAATCGAAACCAAACGAGCAAATAAAGTTAACCCAAAGTGAACCACCACCAAGCAATAGTGAGGGAAAGCAGTAAACAAGGCTAGACATACCGAGATAAAACCAAAAAACAAACAAGGAGGCGAAACTGTAACCGCAATCGAACAAATTTCTGAATTCTTGTGTAATCATACTAAGAAAAGCCCGATAAACAAATAGTACAGCCCTGTAAAGAGAGGAAAGACTAATGGATTCCATATCAAATGACTTACGGTATCTCAGATGGGCTAAGCGTCCAAAATCTTTTAGTTGGGCCTTCAAATGGGCTAAGCTTTCTACTTGTATGATCGTGGGTGTTGTTGGTAAGGAAACATGAGCATAATGGGCCTTTGAAGCCCGTCTCATCAAGGGGCTAAAGAAGCAGGCCGGAGGATGCAGATCTAGGAGTCCACCGCCGCCGTCGAGAAGGATATTGCGATACAGACCTGATGCGACAAAGCTTCTCACAAAGATTAACCAGTCCGAAGTCACCATTATACCAACACCAAGACAGCACCTCAAGAAATCAGCAAAAAACACCCAAAACAGATTCAGAAAATTGAAACAGAAGAGGCCACAGATCGCCGAAAGAAAAGAAAAGGAGCTCTTAAAAAAACAGTAAAGGGATGGGGCCGCCATCACCAGCGAGAAGCCACCAGCGACGGCGGCCCAGATGAGGTGGAAAGGGGGGTTTTCAAAAGGGAAGAGAGAGAGACGTTGTAGGGTTTTTTTGTCCACTATTATTGTTCCACTATATCACCATTTTCCTACTGTATCACCCTTTTCCTACTAATTTTTTATATATCTGGATTGTAAGAATTGGAAATAAAGGAAAGGAATAGAAATGATTTTTTAATTTTTACCTTGTTTGTATTAGAAAATTTTGTAAAAGAAAAGAAAGGGAATCATTCCAAAAATCACACCCGTAACCTTATATATAATCACTCCAAATTGGAGTCAAATGAAGAGAAAGGAATTTTATTAAAGATTAGAGACTAAAATTAATCTTTTATTTTCTTTTCTTTTGTATTTTATTTTCAATCCAAACAAAAAATATCCAAAATCATTTATGAAATCTTCTTTTATAAAAAAATCCCAATCCAAACAAAAAAAATCTTTTCTTTTCTTTTCTTTTATAATTTTTTTCTTTATTACTTTTTTTCCTCCCAAATACAAACAGACCCTAAAAGAGTAAACGCATATATGAGAAGTATACTTGAGTCTCGCTAGGGATCCACCTAATTTCATACATTTAGTGCTTTCGTTTAAGGGACAATTTGGTAAATCTATATTCATCGGGATTCGAATATCCTCCTAACTCCCGTCAGGGTAGACTTAGGAGGCAATACTACGGTATTACAGACCTCGTCAGGGCGACTATAAGCTACTTTCCAATGAGTTAAGTGATTACCCAATTGGCTACGTGGTTAGTCAAGTCCGTCAAGATCAATGAGGAACACCACACGTTTATTAATTTGTTCAGTAATTAAACCTCCCCTTCCAGATGATCACCGCCACTAGCGAATAGCCTAATTACTATAATCTAATTCTGATTCCCGGCTAAATTAAAATCAGTAAATAAGAAAGAACCAATAAACAATATGAAAAATCTAACTTGAATTAAATTAAAAAGTCCTAAATCCGAAAATACTAAATTAGATTAACTAGGGCTTAAACCATTATGCGATTCTTAAGTATTTGTAAGTTTAGGTCATACTGAAATGAAATACTGAAAAGAAATTAAAATTACACATGTTCCTAATAATAGAGATAAAATAATAGCCTAGATAGGAGATTAACTTGAGTTGTAAAGGAGTTTCTCCAGTTTCTGCTCTTGCCTCTACCTTGCTCTCTCTCAGAAATTTAGAAATAAAAATGAAGCGTCCTGATTTCTGAGGCTCAGGAAGTCTTATATAGAGCTTAAAAACGGATTGGGCCCTTATTTGATTTAATTAAATAATTAAGGGGCAAAGTCCATTTTATAATACCCGCAACTACTGAACACACTTTAGTAAAGCTGGTGTAACTTTCGCACCGTAAGTCCAAATAACCTAATTCTACTTCTCAATTTTTGCTAATTCAGAGGTGCATCTTTTCAGTTGAACCACCAGGACTGAATCTGCACCGTTTACGCTCGGGAAGGGCTAGAAGTGACGACTTTCCAAGTTCGAATGCTTCTGCTCCTTCACTAAAGTGATATCTTTCTCTCTTTAGACACTTCCTTTTGCTCTTGGACTTTAAAATTCACTTCTTCTCTTCATATTAATGCATCCTAGCATCCATGTACCTAAGAACTTCAAACTAAATAAGAAAATTAACACACAAAAGCTCTAAAAGTAACAGTAGTACAAATATGAAGCAAGAAAGTGCGATATAGCAAAATATACTCATAAATCAACTAACTAAGTCCAATTTCTACCTAAAATAATGTCTCCTAAAGGAATTTTTATATAACAAAAGGGGATTGGTGGTCCTTTGTGTGTTCTAAAAATTAAATGCAATTGCTAATCGAACCACAACCGCAAGTGTACGGTTGTCCCAAGTAGTATGTATGGTAATACAGATTCGTTCCAAGGACGGAATGGTTGATCACAATGTCTAGCAAATAGTGATTGATGCACTTATGAAAAATAAAAGATAATAAAATGTTTGTTTGGTTTTGTTGATTAACGCTAATGAATGAAAGACAAATATTAAAATGCAAGTAAAAGCTAAGACGCAAGTAAAATAAGTGAAAACGCAATATGAGATGTAGTACTTGAGAACGCAAGGATCCTCCTAATCTTACTTCCTAACTTATGTTGTTTAAGGGCTAAATTGGTCAATTACAATGGTCGGGATTCTAAATTCCTTATACCCCCGTCAGGGTGGACTATAAGGCGATCCTAAAGTGTCACTAGTCCCGTCAGGGTAAATATGATCCACCTTCGGATGTTTAAGTTTTATTACCTCATTGGCCCTAGAATTAGCTAAGTTCGTCAGAATCAATAGCTTCTATTTTAGTTTCAATAAATATATCCGTACCTAAACCCTCCGTCAGGATGATCCAATCGCCACTAATTGGAATAGCCTAGATACTAACACCTGTTCTTAGTTAGCTACTCCAAAAACAGTAAAATAATCTCAATTTATTGAAAAGAGTAAAAGCCCTAATTTAGTTTAATTCAATAAAAACCCAAATTCAACATTCGTTAATTAATAAGATTGGGATTCGCCCATTGTTTGTTCTCAAGCACTATGGAAAGCTTAGCTCATATTAAAATTAAAAACTAAATTAAAAATAAAGGAATTCATATTTGATTACAAAATTAAAGATAAGAAAAACCTAATTTCCGGAATAGGAATGACTACGAACGGAGATATAGACCCTCTCCAGCTCTTGTAGCTTCTTCTTCTTCCTTCCGTTGACTTCTCTCTGGTGTTTAATCTTGTAGAATGTGAATTATGTTGACACTCTCTCTCTAAGGATTTGTAAATTGAAGGAAAATATGAGAGGTGAGAAATAATGAGGTCAAAATCTCCTTTTATAAGGTTAAAAACGGATTAGGGCTTGGACCTAATAATAAAACACTAATTAAATGTCCAAGCCCAATTTCTAAGCCCAAAATCCCGTAACTGCTGATACACCTTCACTAAAACGGCTTTTCCCGATGCGTTACAACTCCGATTGACCTCATTCCAGTTGCTAAAGTTCCGTAACTCGATAAGGAATGATTTCTCTTCAAAGGTCAATAGCTAAATCATCGCTTAAGCACCTCGAAATCAGCAATCTATGGCCTGGAAAATGGATTTTCAGCTCTACAAATAATATCTTCGGGATTTATCTTCGAGTTTTGACTCTATCTCTTGATCTTTGACTTTCTCCTCGGATTCCTCTCCTAGCTAACATCTAAAACCTGTAAAATCTTCACTAAAAATACCAATATTACGCGCAAAAGCTTAATAAATCAAAAATGCTAGAAATAAAAGAGGAAAATCATATTATTGCATATTTAGTCCAAAAGTCTATCGAATTGATTAAATAAACACCAAAAATGATGTCTCCTAAGGGTCGAAAATACGAACATTTAAGGAGACATCAGGGATACATCATATAGCCCTAACATCTAAAGGATAAGCTTATAATGTGGCTTCAAAAGAAAGGCTTAAAGGCTTAAAAATGGGGTTAAGACGGATATATCATTAATACTGGTTAGTAAGCTTAAAAGGTCTCAAGTGACTATTAAAGAACTGCCTTATTGATTTTCCCAGTTACATAGTTTCACTGCATTCTCAGTTCCAGATCATAATTAAGTGAGTTCTCAACTCATTTAGATCTCGCGTTCTACATACCACTCATTCTTACTAAGTTAAAGCACCACTCTTTTGCATTGTTCATTAATTTTTCCTATTTACAATCTAATTGTGCATGCATTCAAGGGCGTTATACACTAACTCTTAAGTCTCCTATTTACTATCATTAATTTTTTTAACTTTTCTTTTGGGGATTGGTGTCGCCTAAGGTGTTATAAAAATAAGATAAATAAACGCTGAAACCAATGCACTAAAGCACCCTAGACAAGCATGGTACTGCAAGTATTACAGGACGTATGCAAGTTTTAATGATAAGGTGAATTCGTTCTCAGGGACTTAGTGGGTTAAACGAATTAGCAGAAATAACGAGTAAGAAGTAATTAATTAAAAGACAGAAAATAAAGAGATAATAATTTTGAGATTAAGAATTAAAATAATGAAAATAAAAGACAATAAAATAAATAAAAAGAAATATGAGATGAGAAGTATAGCTTAGGTTTTGCTAGTATGCACTAATCCTTCTAATTCGTTCTATCAAACTCTAGTTAATAAGGGAGATAATTAGCTCTTAGATACTTAGTCAGGATTCTAAATTCCTATACCTTAGACCTGGAGAGCGACTAAGGGGGCTACAGACACATCATGAGGCAGCCTAAACCTAGGGTTATCAAGCACTACCAAGGCCCTAAGCAATTCAATTCCAAACATGATGATAGTGATTAAATTATACCCTAATGACTATCTAGCTAGAATTAGTGTTGTCAAGACCAATATCGACACTAGACTTTATGTGGTGTTTCAATAATTAGACACCCAGTTAAGGTGAACATCTAACTACTATTAAGAAAGCCTAAAGTGATCAGTTCTAGGACAATCAATAATTCAAAACACATAAACAAATATATAGGTAAGAAGCTAATATCAGATTAAAACATATAATTTCCAAAGAAACTTAGATAGAAAGAATTTAGAATTCATAGATTATACATGATGCAAAACCCAAGTAATGGGAAAATTAGTTCATACCTGAAGGAAATAAACTAAAAGAAATAATAAAAGACTTCATCTTGCTCTCTACAATAACTAAGAATTAATATAAGGTTTAGAACTGAGCAAGGATAATTTACAAGTGATATAAGGGTGTATTTATAGGTTTATAGAAGCCCTAATTCGTTTTCTTGAAGGAGAAGGTAAGTAGTGGACTCCAAGCCCAACTCAAATTCGTAACCCTAATATATGAAATCAAGCCCGTTTTTGTTTTGTTCCTAACAGCTTCAATTCTTATCCGTTTGACGCATATGAGTAGTCGAGATTCATCGTATCGGAAAGATCTTCGACTTTTTTCTTGACCGTTTCTCCAAATTCCCTACCGATTTTGAGATATAAGCTGATTTGTGGTCGTGGGTGGTGAAATTCGGGATTATGGCAGCTTTTCCTTTTCCATATTTTTAGCTTTTCTTTCCTTATCTCCAATTTCCATGCTAATCTCTTTCCATATATTTTAGTCTTTGACTTGGACTCTAATTAATCTCTATAATTATCTTTAAAGCTTCACACTAAATAAATAATTAAACTCAATATGCTCTAAAAACAATAATTTACTAAATGAAGACTCAAAATAGGAAAGTGTAACATTTCTCAAGAAAATCAACTAAAATGACTTCTAAATCACTAAAAATGATGTCTCCACCTAGGATTAATTCATGACAAATGAGGAGACATCAGGGATATTCAACAAACTCTACACCCGAATCATTCCTTAAACTAATTTTTATTTGATAATTTTAGAAAACAGTAAAACATGTAGCACATAAACTGGGAATGAGGACAACAAGTACCCCACCCCAAAATAAAAAATGATTCGTATCCCCATGACTCGAAAAGACTCTATAAAGCAATAAATCTAATAAAATACACTAATAATGAGAAGACGGTTAAGGAAACATATCTCAACCGGCTCTAGGCGTATCGCTTTTAGTATTGCATCGAGGTTGTGAATTCTTCTTAGTCACGTTGTATAAATCATACTCGTTGAATGCATCTTCTTTATAGTATATTTCAGCAACTCGAACTTTTTTTTCATATTTCCCATAGCTTTAATCATCTCATCATGTTTCCCATCTAAATTTCTTAATCGCTCTACCACATCATCCTCAGAAATCCTTCCTCCACACCAAGCTTTCTTTTATCTTCATGTTTTTCTTAACTTCTCCTACCTTCTTGTCATCTCGAATGACCCCAAACTCAAATTTTCACCTACTTAAAAGATCTTTCACACTATATGCTAATAGGCTCAAACAATTCACAAATCCTTCAACGAATATATAAAATTTCTCGATTCCCACTTGTGATAGAAAGAAAAGAAGGTTTTAAGCTTTTATACTAGATTGAACGTGGAATTAGTGATGATCTGATGCCTTGATTACTCCCTTGCAAGCTCAAATCTTCAAAAATCCAGAAGCTTTTGATGAAATTTGTGACTTTTGATGTTTTGGAGGTGGATTGATATGGATTCCGGTGTTTTAGAAGCTGAGTAATGGATATTTTATAGTTTTGGAGAGGTTTAATGGATGAACTTTAAGCTTTGTTGAAGAAAAATATTTGGATTAAAGTGTGAATTTCTTGGTGTTTTGGAGGGATACGTGGTATAATTATGTGTTTTGATGGTGTTTAGAGGGAAGAATTGATGGTTTTGTGGTGTTTTGATGATGGATTGCATGTCTTCTTGAAGCTTGGGTTCATCATTAATGGTGTTTCTGGTGTAAGAGGCAAAAGGAAGAAGAAGAAAACGAGTCCATAAGGATTAGGTTTTCTGTCAGCTCGAACTGAGAACTCGGTTCACAAATCGGGTACCCGGTTGAGCTCGCTTAATTTTGTTTCGTTCGCAACCTTGAGTTGCGTATAAGCGGCCACAAGCCAGAAGGTTTTTTTGTTAAAGACCCGGATCGTGATTTTCAAACCGGGTACCCAATCGTCGGAAACGACCCGTCTACATGTACTTGTTCCAGAAACTTTAGAGCTGTAGCAGCTCTCAAACCGGGAACCCAGTTGTCGGAAAACGGGCGCCCGATTTGCTGTGGTTGGCTTTCGTGATCACGTGTTGATGACGAACCTCCCAGTCGCGTCTAAGTGGCATCTTTCTAGTAGCTTTTTTGCCTAGACCAGGTACCCGATGACATCAAAACGGGCTCCCAATTTGTATAATTTCCCAATACAAACTTAGACACGTGCAATTGCTCTGTCTCTCAGACTTATCACCCCAAACTCAAAGATTAACACCTGCAAACATCAAAAACAGTCCAAGCTTTCTCATTTCTTAAATATTTACACTTATTAACCATACATATACTATATTATACAGTAAAAAAATAAAACTCAAAGCGATAAACTAGTATACAATCAAACTAGATTTTTTTAATGTTGTTAAGCTCGACTGGTTACCTCACAGACAAATTTTTAACATAACTTCTCTAGTAGTGAGTGAGGTTATCAACTTTTACCACGCGGAATTTGCATCCCCTGGCTTTCACTTCTACAAGTTTCTCAGAGATAATCCTTATGACCATGAATGGTCTCATACAAGAACCTTTGGGCTTACGTGCTTTCTGTGGAGGATCTAGCTTTTTTCATGCGACTTCTTCACCTACTCCGAACTCCTCCTTTTCTCTTTCTCTCATGGGTTATTTTGGAACCCTCATAGCACGTTTATTTGTTCTCTTCTTTGCATGATAAAGGTGTGTGCTCTCCTTAGGATCGGAAGGAGCTTCAATTGGTGGTTTTGAGCCATGCACTTTGTCAAATGAACCATTAATCTTGAACCATTAACCATGAAATTATGAATCACAACCTTGAACCTTAAACCGTGAACTATGAACTATGAACCCATTAAACATGAACCTTAAATCTTGAACAATGAACAATGAACCTTGAACCAGAAATCATAACCCACACAAACCATCACCATGAATCTTTATCCTAAAACTTAAATCTTAAATCTAATCTTAAGTGCAACTTAAATATTATATATTAAACCACGTGTGAACTTAAACGTAAGATTAAACCTTAAATTTTACTTTTGACCTTAAGATTAACATTAAAAATTTATCTTAAACTAGAATTTCCAAATTTTCCTTAGGCACTGATAATTACAATTATATATTTTATAACAAAATCATATAGTTTAGTGTCATATTTGGGGAGAACCCAAAGAACCAATCGTTTCAGGACCCCTAAATCTAACCTCATATATAAAAGGGTGATTGGCCCATGGGGTCTTCGATCGATTAAATTACACATAAGGAGGGATGGGGGAAAATAATCTTCTTAAAGGCCAAATAGAATTTTATGAGTTGTCAAATCCTAAAATACCATCAAATATAAAGAAAAAAGGCAAGTGGAAAATATTTGAGAATCACATGTAAGGTTGGAGGGAGAGGTAATATAGGAAGACGAGGACGAGGACGCGGCCACCCGGACTTGGCCGCGGGTGGAAAATGATCATTTTGTTTTGGAATTGATAGGGGATCAGGCCCCCTTACCGGTTCAGGTTTTGCGAGCTTTGGTTGGGGATCACAAACCAACCTTAGTTTCGCACCATCACAAACATACTTTTCCGAATAATAACAGAATTAAAGATCTCGAACAGGAACATACCACCATCACAAATCGTCCTTACTCGCAATAGGCCCAAGATGAGGAACTTTTAATCCGAGAACAACTTAGAATCTTCTAGGAGAAGAAATTTATTGGTTGGACAGAGCAAGACATAAATGGATACACTTTGCCGACAAGAAGTTTCGCACTCACAACGCAAAGGATAAATCAATTGAATCGGTGGACTAAAGAATACGAGAGGCGAATGGACACATGATGACCAAGAAATTAAAGATCAAATAAACAACTTTTACAAAGAACTGCTTGCTGAATCGGGGGGAGCTCAGATATATGAACCTCTTTTCTACCTCAATGTTAGAGTGACACCAGAAATAAACATAAATCTCACCAAAATACATGACATGGAATAAGTTAATAAGGATATTTTTGATATGGGTCTAGGGAAGGCCCCTCGACCAGATGGTTTAAATGGAAAATATTACCAAGAATAGTGGGAAAATATGGGCGAAGATATATATGGAATGGTCACTAATTTATTTATGCATAATATTTCTCTTGGCAAGTTAAATGAGACCCTGATCACACTAATTCCAAGAGGGGGTGGGGGAATACATGCCAATTTCTTGTGTTAACTTTAGATACAAAATAATCTAAACAATTCTCGCTAACCAGTTACAGGTTCTTATCAATGAGCTTACCTCAGCTAATTAAACAACTTTCATCAAGGGGAGATCGATTCAAGACAATATCATTATTGCACAAGAGTTATCCTTTTACATAAAATGGAAACTCAATAGAGGATCCCACATTGCTGTAGTTAAACTGGACATGGCCAAGACCTATGATCAGGTTAAATGGGAATTTATGCGATTACTCCTTAAACGAATGGGTTTTGATCAAATCTGGATCAACTGGATTTGGAATTGCATCTCAATGGTCTCTATTAAAATTAATATTAATGGGGAATGACAACCCCCATTAGGCCAAGAAGGGGTCTTAGACTAAGGAATCCTCTATCCCCCTCGCTTTCTTCACTTATGACAGAATCTCTTATCATTCTTATTAAAAATAAGGTCACAGATTGAAGGATTAAGGGGATTCGAATTACACGTAATTGTCCAGTGCTATCACACCTTTTGTTTGCAGATGACTCAATTTTATTTCTTTCACTCGACAACCAAGTGGTTACTGAATTTAAAGAATGTATTGATACGTAATGCAAATGCTCGGACAATGAGTTAACTTCGACAAATCATCAATTTACTTCATCAAACAGGCACGACAGATATCAGGTCTCAAACGACGGAAATTCTTCATATAAAAGACAACAATGACTTGGGAACATAACTAGGCATTACACTATGTCACAAACGGTCAAGGATTGGAATGCTCACCTAGACAGGTGATGAAGTGTTTGCAAAAGCACAAGGATGGATTGCAAAGCTTCTTTAAGAAAGAGGGAAATAAATCTTAATTAAAGTAGTTCTCCAAGCTATTCCCTCGTACGCGATGTCTATTTTCTCTTTTCAACTTACTTTTTGTAGGAAACTAACATCGACCATCTCCAAATTCTGGTGGAACTCGCTTGAAAAAAGGAAAGAATCGTTGGCTTTCCTGGGAAAAATGATTGCTGCCAAAGTGGTCGGAGGCATGAGATTTTGTGATTTAAAAAGAATGAACACGTCCCTACTTGCTGCGCAAGCATAGGGATTACTTCAAAACTCGTCCTCATTGGCAGCAAAAGTTCTTAAAGGTATCTATTACCCTAATACAAATTTACTTGACATTAAGTTGAGATAGAGCTGATCCTAGTACTAGGCCAGAATCTTAGAAGGAAGACATTTATTGGTACAACAAGGAATTATTCAAATTGGAAATAGAAAGAGCACAAACATTTGGAAAATAGATGGTTACCCTTAGGAACAATCAAAGACAAACCACGTGATACACAGTTAAAAATCGTAGACCAACTTATGCAAACGGGCTCTGATAACTGATACTGGGAAACATTCGATTGAGTTATCCTTGAACCGGCTAGGGGGGAAATCAATAGAATAACAATCCTTAACCGAGAAGATCAGGACATTTTACTTGGCCACATACTCAGTCTGGAGAATACAACATTAAATTTGGCTACAAGGCTCTAACGTCGATAGCAGAAGATAGGGATAGGAGTGAGAAAATTCAAACAAAAAAACCAATCTGAACCAAAATACCGGAAAAAACCAAACCAAAAAAACCAAAAACTGAAAAACCGATTGGTTCAGTTTTAAATTTTTAAAAACCAAAAAATTTGGTTTAATTTGGTTTAGTATGCAAAAACCGAACCAGAAAACAAGAAAAATTCGTACCATAAAAACCCAAATCGAGAACCGTAACCCTTACAAATTTCAAACTAATGAGACATGGGATGTTCGTCTTCCTTAATTCTTTTGCACTTCTATTTATATTTAGAAGCAATTTTTATTACGGTTCTCTTGGTGTAATATCTTAGGAGAAGGGATTCACAGTTCTTACAAAGGATATTCAATGTTTTGCTACTAAATTGAATTTGAGAAAGAAACAACAGATAAAAATAATGGATTTTAAAGTTATTTTGAAACTAATACATGAAGTGCACAAGAAAATATTTTTATAATCAAAATTTCAATATAAATGTAGACTGCTTTGTCTTGAGTTCATATTTTTAAAATTAAAAACAACCTCAACTCAACAGTTAGGTTCACGTGTCTTTTCGTCTTTATTCTTTTATCTTTTTATGGGTGTGATGTTGTTAAATCTTTGATCAGTTGCAAAATATAGTTAATAAACAACTTTTGAAATTGGACAAAATTTAGTGAAGAGATTTAGAACAAAACGAAAGTATTTAATGATTCTCTTTTCCAAACAACATAAAATTTTAGCCTTCGTCAAAAGTGAAAAAAAGAAAAATCAAATCTTACAAAAATAAGTCATAAATCGAATCCGTCCGAAACCGAGTAAATAGAACCAAAAACCGAGTAATCCAAACCGACAATGAACCGTCCGGTTCGGTTTTTAAATTATAAAAAACCGAGCCATCCGGTTTGGTTTTGGTTTTGGCAAAAAATCGAGACGAACCGAACCATGCTCACCCTTAGATAGGGAGGAACAATTTTCATAATAAGGAAACCTCAAAGATCCGACACTGTGGAATCTTATTTGAAAATCAAATGTCCCAAACAAAGTTAGGGCGTTTACACTGAAAGCTTGCTGCGAGGAAAAATCTAAAATTGAGACACTATAATACTGAACATTGGTGCTATTGGTGTGATGAACAAACTAAAACGGTAACACATTTACTTTTGACATGTTTTTTTTTTAAATAGGTCCGGGCATGATCAACTCTTCAAATTCGAATTGAAGAACAACAACATGATAAGTTGGGAGAATGGATGACCAAAATTTATGAAGGGGCTGAGACAACACTATGGGATTAAATCCGTGTTACGGTATATATTATGATGACAATGTGGATCATACGGAAACAAAAGATGAAAGCAATACACGAGAACCTACATCTCGACCCTAATAATGTTACCAAAGTTGTTAATGCAGGTATGTCCGATCTCTTTGGGAACGAGTGGAATGAGATTCCAAATACGAACATGGAGACACATACCGCACACACAACAATATCCATGGACATCATATGAGCTTAAAGGCACACACACAATCGTCACATGTGACACCTCGTTCAAGAATCAGACTGAACTAAATGGCATATGAATTATTAAACGTGATACACATACATGAAACAGACTGATATTCTCCAAATAAATTCAAGTTGATTCGAGTGCAGAAGGAGAAGCAGTCGAAGTCTTGGAAGCAACTAGGATGTGCCAATCGGAGAGAGAACGGAAAACTATTATATGCTCTGACAACTTTGATATTATTTAAGGTATTAGGTTGCTGTCAACAGCGTGCTTGAAAGTCAAACCTTATGCGGATCAATATTATTGCAGAATAGTATATAAAAATGCGCTTCAAACATATTCCGCGACACATAAACAGGATGACGGATCGCATTGTACGTAATGTTAGATAGAGAACAGAACAGGGGTTACTTAACACCCCCCCCCCCTCCAATTTTTTGAAATCGGCGAACTCTCTATTATGTATTTCCATAAAGTAATGCTGGATATCACCTCAAATCGCATCACCCTTTTATCGCCTCCTAGGTGGACCAATCGTAAAGGAGAGAGAAAATAATAAATTAGGAAAGAGAAATCATTTGATTGGTTAATTTAAAATTCACCTAGGAGATGATAAAAGGGTGATGCAATTTAGGGTGATATCCAACCTTACTCATTTCCATACTACATCATCCAAAAAAAAATCTATACACCATAGAAGTTATTGCTGGCGGAGACAAAGAGGCGTGCATGGCGAGTACTAAATCCTTTATCTACAATCTTCCCCCGTCTTTCGATTAAAAAATTACAAAGAATGCTTCCTCCGTCTTTTCAAAATACACTAGTTATAATGCAATACACAAAAGCTTCTTGTTACTTTTATTTCTTGTAGTTATTGATACTGTGAAGTTTAAATCCATAACTCATTGTCGGCCCATGTGGTATATTTATTAAGATGTCTTAGTCTTGCCTACCCATTGCCAACTAATATACGTATGGAATGAAAGTATTGCTAGATAGCTTAAATTGGCTTATTATGTTGGACTCATCTTACCGAAAAAAATTAATAATCTTATGATGGAACAGATACAAACATGGATGAAGGTTCTTCTCATGGAACATGAAAAAGAAAAAGAATATTTCAAAGGTTGTAAGTAAAATATACTTGATAACTCCTTAACTTCATTTAAACCTAAAAATTAAATTAGGAGTTCAACATCAAAAAAAAATCGTAATTTAATAAAATAAAAAAGGTAGAATATACAATTACAAAGTTAGTATATCCTAAATTTATATTTGGGTTAATATTCAATAAACTTTCTACAACATTGTCTATTATCTCGTAAAATGCATTGTCTTTTTAATGAATAATGAGATCTGAAATTCTCAAAACTCAAAATCTGAGTTCTGAAAATTTTCCCATAGCTCAAAATCTGAGTTCTGGGAAATTTTCCATAACTCAAACTTCTCTTTTTATAGGAAAAAAAAAGAAAAAAAAATTATGATGCCTTTTATGGGCAAAAAATGACGGCTGTAGTGAACGAGAAATAAAACTAGTGTGACAGAGATTTCTGGGGCATTAATCAATTATATTTCAATCCCCGACAAAAACATTAAACATATTGAGTGGTAAGTTATTCTAGTGAGGTGAGATAAAGTTGTCTAGATCTGTGAACAAGATTATCGGCCCATTCTTTCAACAAACGGTGAACATGCCGAATATTAGACTTCCTCTATCTAGAAAAGAATTCAATGCAGTTCGCATAATATGTCGAATATCTCATCACGATCTAGCTAGGTTATTCATAGCATAGATTATGTCCTTCTAATTATAGTAAATAATCACATTGGTGAAGTTAATATCTTCACCAAGGCGGCCATAACTTCTCCACCCATAACTAAGAGAACAATATGTTCATGGTTACTGCTTTAATACATGTACCATTTAGATTCATTAACACCACTACAGTACATGTTGGGTCATTTGTAATAATCTTCCAATTGAACCCAGATTTCACTACCACAAGACCACGTAATAAAACTTGACTTGTAGATTTGACCTCATTTGGGCATTCATTGCGTCAATTAATGTCAGCACAATGTCTCTTAATTTTTTTATTTTGATGGAATAACTTCTTGATAACAATTCTAGAAGAAGACTTTTTTTTTTCTAGGAACTTTAGAATTTCATATCGTTTTTTAAAGCCCAGTATGGCTCTAAGTAGTGCAAGAGAATGATTGGGTGATACGTTGCCCTGCCCGTCAATTAGGGCGTGAAAACCCCTCGAAATGTAAAAGAGAGTGTATTAAAAACAATATTGGGTCAACTTGCACATGGGTTAATTCAAAACTTTGAAACAAATCATTTAAGGTATATGATATATTCTTATTGACTTTTTACCTTAACCTATTCCTCATTCATGGCAGGTCTCTCAAAGGGAATTGAAGTAGCACTCCAAGGTGCGTCTAGTGGTATCGTATATAAGATCACGACTTCATTTAGGAGGGATATCTCTCTTATAAAAGCAGGCAGAGATCGTATTTTCAAAAGAGAGTCCTGACGTGGTGGTGTACACCTAGCTCCATAGCAGAGCTAGTAATTGGGTAGAGGGTGACCGTAGCTGCGAATTTTTCATGTGTTTCACCCCAAACTCATGATTACACCTACCTACACAACAAAATACTAAACTTTTCTCTCCCATTAGTTGTAATATAAATTAAGACACGTATTAAACTTACAAATTAACACTAAAGACATCAAATTAACCTACGAAAGAATTTTTAAAAAAAATGGGTTGTCTCCCAAGAAGCACTTTGTTTATTATGTCTTTAATTTCGACGCATTACCTTCCACGAAGATTGTCTTCAAGGCCTAGCGGTACTCCTTCGCTTAAACTCACATCGTTCTTGACATGATAGCCTTGGAACTTTACCACCTAGAATTTAATTCTTTGATCTTTGAAAGGGGGTGGGTAAGTTCCCCGTTTTGCCTTTTTACTTTCACGACAAACCTCATTCCTCGTGTGTAATAAGATGACCGTTTTGAACGGTATCATCTCTTTAGTCTTCTTTTCAATTCATATTTGAAAGGAAGTGGGTAGTTTCCAATTCTTCCCGCCTAACTCTCATGGTGTGGCACCTTTCTTGCACATCACATGTTGATCATTGGTGGTGGAGGTGATTCTGATTTTTCAGCTCTACTTTTATTCATGATTCGTGATAGGGATAGTGATGGGTGAACTTTTTGTGGCGGAGGAACAACTTTTATTTTATCGTGAACCTTGAGTTCTTCAATTGCCTCCTCAACCACTTCATATTCCTCTTCGTCTTCAACCCAATCTTCCACTATCACCTCATCATGTTCTTGATGTGGAATCTTTCTTACATCGATCACCATTTATTTTGGTTTGCATTATCACTCTTGACCATGTGCACACTCCATAGGAATAACAATCTCAGTTTCAACCTCTAGGATTTGTGTTGCTACTCCTTTTTCCACCAAGCTAACGATATTCTCAACCACATGGTGGTTTCCAATTACAATTAGCATGGTGGTCATATCACTATCACAAGGGTATTCTATCAAGACCTCCACCTCAACTACTTCTTCCGATTGATCTATTCCATCCCTTTGGGAAGTGGAATCTTGATAAGATTTGCTACCACTCTCGGCGATGTCAGGAGAATTATTTCGAGCAAAAACTTCGTCTCGCATCTTTTTTACTCCTTCCAATGTGGCCTTGTCTCCCTCACATAGGCGCATGAATTTAGCAAGTGTTCCATTCATATCGGAAGCTCAAATTATATGTGTAGGTTGTTGAATATGCCATCCTTGTTCTTGCGGGTATTGATAAGGTGGTTGATAGTAGTTACTACCCCAGCTGTCTAGCAGAGTCTTATCAATACTCGAATGGATAGGGATTCTTATAATGTTCCCCATACATATTTAATGGAATATTTTAAGAATTATCCCATGTATAGACATGTAAAAGAAAGACAAAAACAAAAGCACACGTAAAACAGAAACTAACAATTAACTCTACTAAATCAAATAAATACAAAAATCTACCCCTGCATTCCCCGACACCGGTGCCAAAAACTTGGTCGCTCCTAGAGTGTGATATAAATCAACACTAAAGAAGAGAAACGACTAACTGCAAGTGTGCAGGTCGTTCCAAGTAACAAGTAAGTAAAGTCGGGATTATCGTCTCCACATGGATTGCGATGTAAGATTAATATGTTTAAATGAAAAGTAGATTTAATTGTAGAAAAAAAATAAAAGTAAGTATTTGTTTTGGTTTATGAATATTAAAAGACTTACCACATGAATATTGAGTAAATTAAACTAAACTAAGAATTAAACTAAAAAGATTATGTAATTAATGAGAGATACTTGAGCCTCACTAGGGAATCACCTAAGTTCACAATTTTATGCATTAGTTTTAAGGATAAAGTGGGTAATTGATATTAGTCAGGACTCTAATATCTTCCTAACTCCTTTCAGGGTAGACTTAGAAAGCTATTCTACGTTATTACATAACCCGTCAGGGTGACTATAAGCTACTAACCCAATTGGTCACGTGGTTAGTTAAGGCTGTCAGGCTCAATAACAAACACCATACATTTCTATCCTAGCTTTGTAATTAACCCCCCCCCCCCCTTCTGGATGATCGCCGCCACTAGCGAATAGCCTAATTACTAAAACCTATCTTTAATTTGCGCCTAATTAACGATAGTAAATAAGTACAAGAATAGAATCAATATGAAATTACATAACATAATTTAAACTAGCACAATCCCAAATTAGAAAAACATTAAATTGAAAACTAGGGTTCATCCTCTATTCAAATCATGGAGTCCTCGTCCTCCTATACACTTCACATAACATCTAGTACCTCCATTCTTGTCGGATTACGTCTCATTCGTCAAAATTGGAGTAGATTGGTCCAATTTAAGCTTGATTATTTGAATTATGTTTTGTGGCGATCGCAACTTGAGGCTGTGCTTGAAGCTCACGGGTACATTACTCATGTCAATGGATCTACTCAACAACCATCTCCATCTGATCAACAGTTCTCCACCTGGTTGATTGAAGATCAACAGTTTAAGGTATCCCTATTATCTTTAATTATTCTATATGTATTAGCTCAAGTGGTTAAGCTTCCACATGTGTTTGATATTCCCAATAACTTGGAGGAGATCTTTGTGTCTCAGTGTCACGCTCATGTGCATCAGCTGAAAATGAAACTCTGCAACATTAAGAAAGGAGACCATAATATGACTGATAATTTAGTAGAAATTGAAGACGTATGTGATGGTCTTGAGACTGCTTCTTCATCTCTAAATCTTGAAGATATTATTACGTATACTTTACATGGCTTGCCAAGTGAGTTTAATCAGTTTTAATCGAGTATTCATATTACCAATGCTCAATCATCTACTATTTATTTTCACTCTCTTGGAAGCATACTAGTCTTTGAGGAGCTGCATATGAAGATGGCAGATTCGTGTGATAATTCATCTCAATGTCACACGGTGTTCTACTCTCAGGCAACGCAGTCAAATAACCACGCTCAAGAAAGAGGTCGAGGTTTATTTTCTAGAGGAAGAGGTCGTGGTAGATCAAGAGGATTTGCTTCAAATTCATCATCAATTTTAGGTGCTCATCCTTCATCACCTTCCTATGGTATGAGTTCTTCATCCTCTACCGTTCTTACTTGTCAAATTTGTGTGTGTTATGGTCAATTAGATCTTAATTTGGTTGTATCGAGCTGAGTTTATGACTTATCCATCACCTCAAGCTCAAAATAGAGTACCTATGACAGCTCATGCAAATCAATCAACTCAAACATCTTCTTCTACTTATAATCCTAAAATGTGGTACGTGGTCTGAGTGTAAATAGCAGTGTTCTAAAAGGCGTTAGGCGCTAGGCGGGCGGTCGACCACCTTCGAGCGCCCAGGGTACTAGGCGGGCGCCTAGGCGGAGCCTAGGCGTTTTCTTGCTAGGCGGTTTTGATATTTATTTAAATATTTTTTTTAATTTATATAATTTTTTGTGTTAAAAAATAATTTTTTTAATTTTTTTGTATCAAAAAATAGATTTTTTTTGGATTTTTTTAGCTTCTGACCGCCTAGGCGCCGCCTAGATCCGCCTAGGCGCCTCCTAAACCCGCCTAGGCCCGCCTAGGACCTTCTAGGACCGCCTAGAGGCCGCCTGGGCCATTTCTGGAAGTTCAGCTACCTTCTAGCGCCTAGGCGCCGCCTAGGCGGCCGCCTAGGCCGATTTTTAGAACACTGGTAAATAGTCATGTTACTAATGACTTGCAATTTCTTCATCAATAAACTTCTTATCATGGATCTAATGTCGTTTTTGTTGGTGATGGCAATGCTCTGGAAATTGCTAACATTGGACATAGTAGGTTTTCTATCCCTTTGTCTTCTTTTACTCTTGATTCTATTCTTCATGTTCCTCAAATATCACCTAATCTATTGTCCATTTCTAAATTTACTCATGATAATGCTTGTTATATACTTTTCAATTCATCCTCTGTGCCTATATATGATACTCACTCAAAAAAGTTCCTATTTCAAGGCCCTTGTAGAGATGGGCCATATCCTTTATCATTTGGTGTCAACTAAATGTCCTCTACTTCTTCTCCAACTCAGTTCAAGTGTCTTTCTTCTCACTCTCTAGCTTCTCAAGCAAAGTTGTGGCACTTCCGGTTAGGTCATTCATCTACAAATGCCCCAGTTCCTTTGTCTTCCACACTTACAACTAAGCTTGATTTTGTATGGTGTTAACTGTAGTTCTTATGGTTTGTCTAAGTCACACAAGTTACCTTTTAAATTGTCTGTAAAACTTAGTTTAAAACCTTTTGATTTTGTCCATTGTGATGTATGGGGACCATCTCTTGTAATCTCTTGGTCTTCATTTAAATACTATATCATTTTATTGATGATTATAGTATGTTTACTTGAATATATCCTTTAATTCTTAACTATGAAGTGTTTAATGTTTTTCAAGA
This sequence comes from Nemophila menziesii, assembly GCA_029959085.1. Classification (NCBI taxonomy): domain Eukaryota; kingdom Viridiplantae; phylum Streptophyta; class Magnoliopsida; order Boraginales; family Hydrophyllaceae; genus Nemophila; species Nemophila menziesii. Next base: position 1,416,409 of record JARWIR010000048.1, on the reverse strand, counting down.
CTTTTCTCTCATGATACACAATCAATTTAACACTACAGTTAAGGTTTTGCGTTCAGATAATGGTGGTGAATTTACCAGCTCACAGTTCAAACTCTTTCTTCAATCTTCTGTATAATTCACCACACCTCTTGTCCCCACACCCCAGAGCAAAATGGCGTTTCAAAGAGAAAACACAGGCACCCCCTTGAAACAACTCGCTCCTTGCCTACTCATAGAGTTATGACTCCCAGATTTTGGTTTGAAGCACTGTCTATATCTATGTACCTTATCAACATTATTCCAACTCCAACTTTGTCTAATTTGATCCCTTTTCATAAATGTATGATTCATAACCCTCTTACTCTCATCTAAAACCGTTTGGCTGCCTTTGCTACCAGTGGCTATAGCCTTTCTCCCCAAACATTGTCCCCTAAGTCAGAAGAATGTGTGTTTATTGATTATTGTAACCATTTTAAAGGTTATAAGTGTTTTGGGTTATCATCTAATAAAGTCTATATCTTGTGTCATATTTTATTTAATGAACTAGCTTTTCCTTCCAAATGGTCTCCTTCTAATTCTCCCTCTTCATGTTTAGATCATAGTCATTCTTCTTTCATTGAAATTTTTAATTTCTCCATCAATACTCTCTCTATTGCTCAACCTTTTACATCTCATGTGTCCTCTTCAACCGAATCGCATGTTTCTTCTTCACTTAATTCACCCCAACCACCTAAGTCACCTCCTATACCCCCTCCTCCTCCTCCCAAAACTAATATGGTTACCTGTTTCCGAACTGTCTCTTTGAAACCAACCTACAAGTGCCAGTCACTCATTATGTCTCCCTCTGAAATAAAACCCACTTCATACAAAGAAGCTTCCAAAACTCAATGTTTGCAATTTGCTATGGCAGATGAATTCAATGCATTGTTAAGTCAAACACCGGTCTTTGGTTCCTCCTCCACGTGGTCGCACTTCGATTACATGTAAATTGATTTTTCGTATTAAAAGGCATGCTAATGGATCAATTGCCCGATATAAGGCGCGTCTTGTTGCACGTATTATCTTCAAGAATATGGTCTTAATTATAGTGAGATGTTCAATCCTGTTGTGAAACATCAAACAGTTCAAATTATTTTCTCGTTAGCTGCTACATATGCTTGGGAAATTAAGAAATTAGAGTGTCCAATGCACTTTTGCATGGAATCTTGAAGAAGAAGTTTATATGACGCAGCCTACGAGGTTTCTTGATAAAGGTAACCCTACTTATGTTTGCAAGTTAAATCTCTCTTTGTATGGCCATAAGTAGGCACCTCGAGGGTGGTACCAGCTTCTTGTGGGTTTTTAATCTCTCAACGTTTTCAAATCAGCTCCGTGGATACCTCCATGTTTGTACGTGGTTCAACCCACACTTTGATTATTATCTCAGTCTACGTTGATGATATTCTTATAATAGGTGTTGCTGCTTCTCTTGTTTCTTCTATCATTTAAGCGCTTAAAACTCATTTCTTGATGAAAGATTTGGGTCAATTATCCTTCTTTCTTGGACTTGACATTACGCGCTCTAATTCTGGGTTAATAGTTAATCGATCAACGTATGCGCTTTCTACTCTAAAGAAGACTGGTTTGAGTGATTGTAAAGCTTCTCCTATGCCAAACTTGAATAAATATATTGTAATTTCAGATCGTGATATACTTCCCTACGAAAATCCGTTCCTTTTTCGTAGTATTACTGGTGCGTTGTAGTTCTTGTCCAGACATCACATATGCAGTTAATAGGATTTGTCAATCCATGCATCGTCCTACTAACTTGGATTTTGAAGCTTTAAAGCTTTGAAACGTTTTCTTCGTCATGTCAAAGATACTCACTGTTATGGTTTGGCTTTCACGTCTTCTTCTCCTATTTTGAAGGCTTATTCTGACTTCGATCGGGTGAGTAGCTCAACTGATCTACGATCCACGACGGGTTGTTGTATCTTTTTGGGATCCAATCTAATTTCTTGGGGTTCTAAGAAACAAACTATTGTCTCTCTTAGCTCAACTGGAACAAAATATTGAGTTATGGCCTATGTATCCGCTGAATTAAAGTGACTTACATTCTTGCTGCGCAGCTTGAAACTTGATGCTCATATTCCTTCTATAGCTTATGATAATATATCCGCTATTGCTTTGGCTTCAAATTCAGTTTTTCACTCGAGAACTCGTCACATTCATGTGGATTTCCATTTTGTTCGTGAACAGGTGCAAGCTAAATTACTTCATCTTGTGCATGTTCCTTCAAGTCTTCAACTTGCGGATACATTTACTAAAGGCTTTTCGTCTGCAGTTTTTACTTCTTTTATCTCCAAACTCTTCTTAATTAGTACGTTCAGTTTGAGGGGGATGATAAGAGATATGCAACGAACTCAACAAACAGCTCAACAAACAAAAATGTTGACTTCTTGCTTAACACACATCGTTAAGCAAGAAGACAAAAGTAGCTAACCAATTAGTGTATGTATTGTATGTAGAGGTGTGATATAAGAAATCTAAATCACACTATCTTAACTCTATAAATACTAGATGTAAACACATGATTTACAACATAATACAATACACAAATTACACTTTCTTTCTCTCTTCTAATACCAATAAGTATGTGACCAATTTTTTTTAGAGAAAATGTTACTAAAAATATACATATGCCCCCTATCCTTGAGAATTTTTTTGGTCGCGTCCCCCTATGCTGTAAATTTCGGTTTCACGGCCTGGGAGGCCGATCTGGGCCTAGTGCCTTGGGGGATTATACAGGCCATAGGCGGGATTAAGCTGTTTTAAGTTCTGATGTGTAATTTTGTATATTTAATAATATATGCGTATTAGTTATAACAAAATTAGTTATTGAAGTCATAAAATTCTTTTAACAAAACTTTAATAAAAATCTTCAAAGAGGCAGTTCAGGAAGGGATGGGCCCACCGAAGACGGCTTGGGTAGCCGGTATTGGAAGGATTTAGAAGAAAGCCCGAACTTCCGAGCCCAATCCTTTGGCTAGGAGAAATAAGGAGATACTCAATGTGATGATGACAGCTATGAATGAGCTTCGTGCAGCTCAAGGTCTCTCCCTATCGATCCTACTCCATCATCATCTGCCTCCACATCTAGCACTACTCGGGGTCATTACTAGATGATCATTCTAGACACAGCTATGGAGGCGTTTAATAGCATGAGGGCCCAACAAGGACTTGACCCGATTCCCTCCCGTCCCCCCCTAAGGAGCGAGAGAAGAAGGGAGAGAAGATGAAGAGGATCGAAGAGAAGATTCATCTCGGTTAGATGATCCTTAGATTGATTTGTGTTTATTTTGATGTAATTTTGGTTATGTTTGACTTTTTTTACTATATTTCTTAGGTTTTGACTTTATTCTCGGATGTTTGAATTAAATTAAATATTGATTTCTTATTAATATTTGATATTTTTAATTATTTATTTAATAATAAAAATAGAAATAGAAATATAAATTAAAATTGGAATATAAATTAGAATATAAATAAAAAAATTGAAATACAAATTATAATTAAAATTTAAATATAAATAAAGATATAAAAAAATAAATTTGATATACGAAATTAGGATTAAAAAAAAGAATAGCGACGACAATTTCATCGCAAAAGAGAATACTATTTCGTCGCTAGTAATATAAACCACTAACGATGAACCACGTCATGTCGCCACAACAACGTGACAACGACGAAGAGATTGCGTAGCTAATGGATTGGATAGCGACGACTATGGTTCGTCGCTTAGAAAAGGGTCATTAACGACGAATTGCTTTGTCGCCAACCACCCCCAGTCATTAGCGGCAAAATCACTATGTTTCGTCACAAGAAATATATCTCCCGACGAATTTCTAACGACAGACGTTTAGCGACGAAAAGTCGTCGCTAGTGACTCAAGCAGGTCTTTAGCGACGAAATCAGGTAACTCTAGCGATGAAGCGGGTCGTCTCTATCCAACGCGAATGTAATAGTGTGTGTATATATAGACATACTAAAATTTGAGCTATGATATCGATTCAAGAATTATCGAGAATAAAAAAATAAAAAGAAAGTCTAGACGACAATTTTTCGCTATTAATCGATTCATATGCGGGCTAGGCGTCTCTTTCACGGCGACTAAGGTGTTAGCAAAAATCTCCTAACATTTTTACTTATCGTAAACGATTGAGAGGGGAGTTGACGCCTAAGCGGTGTTTAGGCGCGCCTAGACGGCGATTTCTACGACATAGCTGTCCCCGTGAGGTTTCATATCTTTCCAAAATAATCTTTTGTAGTGACATGAGTTGTGATAATTTTCGGACTAAGGTATATCTAGACGTTTACGTCTTTTACCCATCCATAAAAGTATGTGGGCTAAATGATCCTTTTGTTGGAGGTTTAACAATGCAGCAACACATGATAAAACTTATCCCGAACTATTTTTTGAGAGGTTAGTGAAGTAATTATTTACAGATGATCTGCGCTAAAAAAATCGTGTGATTTACGTCCAACTACATGTACATTATGTGTGAAACATCTATATGAGGTTGCTATGCGAGGTGACCATTCCTTAGCCATTCAACTTGAAGAGTAGACGTATCTTGTAGCTTGCGCATTGGGGCCAATGAAAAGATTGATATCACATGGGAAAGCAAAGTATCTTAAGAGAACATGGCACTAATATTCATCTTATTCGTATGAAAAGAGAAATATTATAATAGAAAAAGTAAGATAATTGATTGATAAAAAATATTTAGATTGTTAGATACTTTGAATTTTGATTCACCTGCTTTGATATATATATATATATATATATATATATATATATATATATATATATATATATATATATATATAAAAGATCAGTGTAAAAAATATATAAATGGCTACACTAGAGTGTAAATATAGCATAATAAATTATATTTTGGATTAGTATCCAAGAAACACCTTAAATTTAGGAATTACATTCGTCAAGACGGATCATGGGACTGGGAGAGTTTTCATCAGCTTCTCTCGCCTTCTAACCTACTAGACATCACAAGTATTAGGGTGGAGAGGGTGAGGAGAATAGAGATATATTGTCTTGGATGCATGAGATAAATGGGATATATTTGGTTAAGTCGGCAAGATGGGAAGCGGTATCTAGTGAATCAGATATGGATCGCATATGGAACAAGATTTGACGATTAAAAAACCCTCAAAGGAATCGTGTTTTTCTTTGGCGTGTGGTTTAAGAGGGAATAGCGACGTAAGGTAATCTAGCTAGGCGAGGAGTGGAGGTTTCAGGTGTTTGTGAGCTGTGTAGTAGTTCATAGGAGAATGCTCTTCATTTTTTTAGGAGTTGTGTGAGGGTAAGAGATGTTTGGGCTTGTGTTAGAGATGAGCTGATTAAGAACGGGAGATGGGCGAATGAGCTTCAAGGAGGAATGTTTAGCTGGGATGAATCCAATCAGGCCATAGCAGAAGGGACAGTTGCTGGGGAGATGCAGCAGCATGTCAATAACAATTCCTTTCTTATGCAGACTCACCGTGTGTTAAATGTTCAGGAACAAAGTGGTGCTGATCCGGCACATCTAGGATAGATGGGAGGCCATTCCAGGCCGTTGAGGGAGCCTAGAGAGTGATGCGAGCTGGTGGAGGGTTCGAACAACGGGGAAGCTCTGGTCACAACAGTTTGGAGTCGGGAAACAAGGAATTCGAGAATCATTCTGCAACAGCAGTTCGATTCCCTTTGGATTTCGACAGCAGGGTCTTAAATTTAGTGGTGGGAACCCGGTTCTTGAGGGAAGAGAGTGGTGGTTGCGGAACTTGTATTGTAATAAGTTATTTGCGGGAATCAATTAGAATACATTCTTCGGAGCTCTTATATGTACTATATGGAAAGAAAGGAACATAAGAATTTTTAATGGCAGTGATTTCCGCATGGTGTAGTAGTGGTGAGGAAGGCGAAATACTTAGCACAAAAATATAACAAAGTGTGCAAATTGTCACCAGGTAGAGTGGTGTCGCGTAAGCACGGGTGAATCTAATTGGATGGTCAAAGCCCATTAGAGGGTTCAAGCTCAATACCGATGGAAGTTGCAACAAGGGGTGTAAGGTATGAGGAAGCTTCCCATAACTCATTGTTCTTTAAAAAAGACCGCGCCTTTTACGGGATAGTGGATAAGGCTGCAGAGGTTTATTGAGCCTTAACCCTTAAATTTGCAAGTCTGTGCAGTGAATCTTGAACTTGTTTTCATACTACGATAAAAAACAATACAAGATTAGTCTAAATAATACTACATATGGTTTTTTTTTGGACGAGGAAAGATGCCGAAGAACCAAAAGAAAGGAGAAGCTAGTTAACATATTCCTAATTTCAGGAACTTAGTAGCCAAATCAAAACAACTATTAATATTTTCTTGAACCCACGTGGCCCCGTGCCTAGCTTCTTTTGTGATCTTATCCTCTTTGTCGTTGAGGTTCCTTCGAATGTGACGGAAACAGATAGGTCCCACCTCAACTGATTTAGAAATAATCTTATGGATAGATGGTTGTGTTTTCCAACACGTAGCCGACACCTACCTAATACCTTGGATAAGCCCAAGGTTATCTGAGAGAATAGTCTTCCTCTCTCCTGGATAATTTTTACAAATGTTGACCATTTCAAGTGATGCTAATGCTTCACCTTCGGTTGCTGAATCACAATCCTTAATTATAGCTTTCTTTGTTGTGATCCCAGAACTTTTGTATTAGCATATTATTGCAATACCCGTTGGTTCCCTTTTGTGTTGAAAGATGCACCACATGATATAATAATGTTACTATCATTTTCTTGCTCTTGGTCTTTAGATGTCCCTTCAGTTCATTCACCGAATCTCTTATTGCAATTGATTTTTTTCTGGTCTATTCCGTGTAGCTCTGCCATTATCTTGTTTGAATCTTTGATAATGTTTTCTCCATCAACTTTTAATTCTTTGTGTAACGCTTTCATCTTTTCCTTCCAAATATTCCAAATGTTAATCGTCATATAATCTCTAACAGTATCTTCATTCCAACCTCCTTTAGCAGAAGCTTCAATTGTTTTATTGAACCATTAATCTATATTATCTTCCATGTTGTCTTGGATCCTGATATGGAGCGAAGTCCCTCCCCATATTTCTTTACACATATCACACTGCAAAAGAAGGTGTTTTACACTTTCCTCACTGTTTTTACACAATAAACATCTTGTAGAGTCTGCACACTTCATTTTGTATAGATTTCTTCTTGTAGGTATGACATCATTTTAAATTATCCACATGAAAAGTTTAATTTTATTTGGTATATTTGATCTGAATGATTTTCCATATATGTGATCTATATTTTATTTCGTCAGCTGCCAAGGTCGGTTTGTTTGTAACTACTTCTTCCATGAGTCTTTTGTAACCTGTTTTTGTATTGTAAGATCCATTATTTGAGAAGGACCATATAAATCTATCTTCGTTATTAATATCAATAATATTTATCTTCTTTATAAGTGGAACAATAGGTACCGGGAAAATATCATCCAGTAGTTCAGTATTCCATCTGTTAGTTCCCTGGATTAGTAGCTCATAAACTTTCGTAATTTACAATTTGGAAGTTTCTCTAGTTTCCATTCTGTATCTATCCAGCTGTCTTCCCAGATACTAATATTTATACCATTTCCAATATAGTAAATTCCATATTTTTTAACATGTATCTTCCTTCAGTAATACTCGCTCAACTCCAGGTTCTACTTTGTCTTAGTTTAATGTTTAGGAGGTTAGAATTACTAAAATAGAAACCTTAAGAAGTTTGGGCGCTAAGTTTCCAGAATTATGCATCAATCTCCAAGCTTTTGCTGCCAATAGGATCGTATTCATCCTCTTGAAATCTTTGAAGCCAAGTCCTCCTATAAGTTTCCCTACTGCAATTTTTCCCAAGCCAACCAATGGATTCTATTTTTTTCTCCTGAATTCCACCAGAAATTAGAAATAGCCGAAATGAGTTTGTAACAAAAAGAGCTAGGAAAGGAAAATATATACATATAATAGTTCGGAATGGCCTGTAAAATAGTTTTGATGAGAACTTGCCTTCCGATAAAAGTTTAGCTTTCCATTCTTCTGTATTTTCAAAGAGTCCTTTCGCCATTCCAAAGGTTCTACTTTAGATCGTCTGTGTTATAAAGGTATCCTAAGTATTTTCCAAAATCTTCAATCTCTTTAATATTAATAGTTTCCGAGAAAAAATTCCTGATATCCTCGGGGGTTTCTTTGCTAAACAAAACTGCTGATTTATCAAAGTTAATTCTCTGTCCCGAACTAAACAGTATATACCAAGGCACTCTTTAAATTTTTTAACGTCAGTTTGGTCAATATCTAAAAAAAAGTGAGTCGTTTGCAAACAATAAATGTGAAATAATAGGACATTTCCTATTAATTTGAATACCAACAACCTTTTTGGATATTAGCTTCAACAAGACTTATAAGAGATTCTGTCATAATGGAGAATAAGAAGGGTGATAGAGGATCCCCTTGCCTAAGTCCTCTTCTTGGTTTAAAGTTATCAAATCTTTCTCCATTCAGGTTAATATTAAAGAAGTCTGTAGTAATACAATTTTTGATGCATTGAATCCATTGCTCACAAAGCCCTAATTTATTAAGAACAATAGAATAAACTCCCAGTGTACCTGATCATATGCCTATGTCATATCAATTTTAATCGCCGCCATGTGTATCTCTTTTTTCCTTTTCCTGCTCATAAAGAAAGAGATTTCTTGTACAATAATAATATCATCCTGCATGGCCCTACCTTTTATGAAAGTTGTCTGGGTTGGGGAAACAATATCATTCATGAAGTTCCTAAGTCTATTAGATAAAATTTTAGCTATGAATTTTTAGCTAAAGTTTACACAAGATATAGGTCTAAAATTGCCAAGGTTTTCTTGTACATCCCCTTTGGGAATCAAAGTAATAAGAGTATCATTAAATTTTTCTAACGAGCAATTATTGATAAATAAATCGAGAATGACCTTGATAACATCGTCTTTATCTTTATAAAACTTACCGTTAAAGCCGCCCTGGCCCGGTGCCTTAGATGCTGAAAGTTCCCTGACAACCTGTTCTATCTCTTCTATAGATGGTATTTTTTCCAGCTCCATATTCATTTCTCTTGTGATACATGGTTTAATGTGTTCAGTAGATTTAGCTCCATATTCATTTCTCTTGTGATACATGGTTTAATGTGTTCAGTAGATTTGTCCATATTTTCCAATGTTGCAGATTCCTCTTTAAACAAGGATTTATAAAATTCATGAAAACAATCTTTGATTTCTGCCATATATTCTTTCCAATCCCTGTTAGTATCTTTAATTCTAGTAACACGATTGATTTTCTTACGTTAGATAATAGCTAAGTGGAAAAAATTTCGTATTTTTATCCCCAAAGGTCACCCAATTTATCTTTGATCTATCAGACCAATATTTTTCCTCATTTTGGTACTCAATTTTTATTTTATATTTTATTTCTTTCTCCTTCATGATGGTCTCGTCATTGGGAATACCGTTGTTAAGAATCTAACTAAAGAGTTAATTTTTTTTATGTATAAAATTGAAAATTTATTAATCATATTTTCAGAAATAGAAATATTAATCCTGATTATGACATTCAAATATAATTTACTATTTAATAAGAGATATTTGTTAAAAGATGTCTAAAAAAAGTACCTAATTAGTAAATTATGTCTCCAATAATTTATTTAATACAAAAATAACAAATGGAACAATTATGTATAGAAAACATCCCCTTTATATTTTTTTATACATTTACTCCCCGTATTATTAAATATATTATTTTATGTTTAATACAATATATATTTTTAAATATTCACAAATAATAGGGTATTTCCACCACCACCACCACTATTACAACCACCACAGCCACCACCACTAACATGTATTTAACCACCACTACAACCACCACAACCTCCACCACCACAACCACCTACTACTAATACCACCACACACGCGTGTACGTGATTTTTTTTTAAATCGCCGTAACCAATTCTGAAAAAATCAGAAAAATAAAAAATTGCATTTTTGGATAAAGCAAATTAATATTTACGTCTATGATTTTTTTTTAATTTTTTTTTCGCAGTCACGGATTTTCATGTTTAAAATATGAAATTCACTGTTTGAAATAGTGATTTTTTTCGCGGACATGAATTTTCATGTTTAAAACATGAAATTCACTGTTCAAAACATATAATTCTGTGTCTGCAAATAGAAAATTCAAAAATATTCAAAAAAAAATTATAGACTTAAATATTAATTTGATTTATCCAAATATATAAATTTTTATTTTTGATTTTTTTAGAATTAGTTATGACGATTTTAAAAAAATTTCACGTAAGGACACATATGTTTATTAGTTTTTTGTTTTGTTTTTTTTTTCCTAATTTTTTTAATCTTTTTTTAATTACTATTTGTAGGGATATTTTGGGTTAAGCCGTTTTTTATAAAGAATCTTATTTTAGGTATCCTTTTATTAATAGTTTATTCAATAACCATTATTTTGATTATTGGCTCATCTAATAATTGATTATTATTTTTTATCAAACGATCTGGTCAAAATTATGATAAATTTAGCTAACTGTTGAAGTATTGTTTAAGTATTGGTTAATTTTTCTAGTATATTTTTCTTTATTTTTTATATAAATTATTTATTGATTAAACAAATATTTATTACAAAAGTTATTAGTTTTTTTATATTTAAATCATTTCGCTAAAATTTAAGTTATTGCAAATGATGTTTTATTATTTGTCGTTACAATAAAAACACGATGCTCCAAAATTTATACCTACGATAAAATAATGAAGTTTAATTTGTGTGTTTCGTATTGATGCGCGCTAGTAAAGGACGATGGAAATTTTAAGAATTGAGCTTGTCATATCGGGTAAAAATGTATTGAGAAGTTAAAAAATAATTCGTGGTTTGAAGTAAGTGTTATCTATCAGAAGTTGATAAATGTGCGGACTTGTTAGCAAAAAGATGAACTGAATCGAGTGCAGAATTGTGCGTATATAAAGATTTTTTGAAGTTTTTTTGAAGCAATATCACGAGAAATAAGAACGGTGTGTAAATCCTAAACTAATGATAATTTTACAGAAAAGTGTTAGTTAATTTTTATTGACTTCAGCTTTAAACCTCGTATGTATGAAAAATAATAATTTCTACCTTATTAATTTAAGAATTAAAATATGAGGAAAGATTATCTAGACAAACCTTTCAACTAATTCATTTTATAGTCTTCCCAAATTTCTTTATTTGTCGGAATTTGCTTCCCAATTATTTAGTTGACAAAAGAAAAAAGAAAGAAACTTCCCAATTATATATGTGTTTTCATTCGGGTTTTTCACAATATATTCACGATTTTGTCACCACCATTAACCTTTTATCGTAAAGTCCTCTCACAACAACACGTGGGGGGCTGAAAGCTACGATTCTGCTTGTCTGTCCCAGTTTGAAAGAGAGCAGTAGCTAATTTGTCCATCCTGTTGGATTCTTTTAATTTGTACTTTTGCTGTTAAGTTACTAAGATGGCTTTCAAGTTGTTTTCTGATAGCTTCTTTTTTTTTAGTCGAAAAACAGTAATCCATTAAAATCATAATTTTTTTTACATATTAGCCCAGGTCTGTAGTATTAAAGTCATTTTTAATCAAGTTGGCCAATTAAAAAAATAAAACATCACTCCAAAAACTAAACAAATTATCTTTAAATATTTGTTTGGTTACCTAATCTGTATTTATGTTGTTTTCTCTTCTAATAAAGGAGATACCAATATTATCCCTTTTCATAAAAAACAAATATTCTTAACCATCAATTTAATATAACTATCAAAATTACAAGTTGTCGAATTAATTTAGTTAATAACAGTTTGACAATCAACAGTTCTTAAAAATCTTTTTTTAGCCATTTCACAAGCCTCAAAAATTCCTCTAGCCTTTGTTTCAACAATGGAATAAACTCTGATAACTTGTTGCTATATTGAAACTTAGAAGTACTTTGTGTTACTTTTGCCACATGATATAACATTCAAAGTAGTTTTTTTTTTATTTATTTCTAACATCTTTTAAATAAATAATTACATGATAAATTTATTTTAAAAAAATAATTATGAGACTAATGTATATGTACTCTTTCGAAAAGCGCCTCTCACTTGATATTTTTTTATTACTGAATTAGTAAGGCAAAGGTGCGTCTCACTTAATTAATTTGACGGGTTATGAGGCGCTTCCTACAAGAGCGCCTTTCTTTAAATACATATATCATCCACTGGAAATGCAACCCTAACCTATTTCTTCTACTATTTTCTTTCTTCTTTTTTTTCCAAAAATCTTAAAAAATCAAAACAAATAATCAACCAACTCAATCCATTCACCCTAATCTTCTAAAAAGTTAATCAATCTATCTATTACAACTACTATTTGTTTCAATTTTATTATATTTTTATGCTTTTATTTGTTATTTTGTTTGTATAAATGTTATATAATTAGTAATCATTTTATCAATTGTTGTATACCCAATGCATGTTGGTATAACTAAGAAATGTTAGCATTTTGTTATTGAAGGTTAAATTGTTTGAAATAATAATTTTTTTTTTTTTTGAAAATTATAGTAAATCATTGAATTTAATTTTTGAATTTAGGTTTTGACTATATGGAATTTAATTAGTTATATCATTATGGTTGAAGAATTTTGAATGCTAGTAATTGTGCGGTAGATTATATTGGTGGAGAAAGTGGTATGTTTACGACGAAGGAAAATCCAACTCTTCGTGAACTTAAACATAAGATATGCGCAAATTGTAATTGGATCGAAAAAGAGGTTAGTTTTGATTTATTTTGGTGCCGTCCCATTTCCTCGAACCCTCCACATTTTCATGTTTTAGGTATACAAGATGAGATGCTCAATTCCATGATTAGTGGTGTAAAGAACGGACATTATTATCGTGTTAAGGTTTATGTCGATGGTAAATAGAAAAAAAGCTTTGGTTGATTCTAGACACGAGAAGGGTAAAAAAAGTGCGATTGAGTAAACTATTCCATCTACCGGTCATTTGACTATGTGTGATACCATTCGTGATAATGGTAGTGACAGTGACAGTGTCAGACATAGTGATCGTGACAGTCATTCTTTTCTATACGATGAAGAAGAAGGCTCATACCATAGTGGTACTAGCTCGGACGATGATATTTTAAATCTAGATTTTGGTATTCCATATTTTGGAGGTCAACAACTCAATCAAATTCATTCGAGGTAGGAGAGGAGCTTATGTTAAATGCGTTGTATGCATCAAAAGAAGAATTTTTGATAGAGGTGGATAGTTGACATATTAAGAAGGTAAATAATATAAGAACGATCGCACCACAAGTACATTGGTGTCGCGTAAATGTCAATATGCTGAAGATGGGTGTAAGTGGCATCTTCGTGGGGCATTCATTTTCAATTGTAAAATGTGGGAGATTAGAAAACTAGGGATGAATACTTGTCTAGCCAGAATTTTTATACAAAATCACCTTCAACTCACTTCGAATTACGTGTCAAGACGTGCATACACTATGGTGTTTAATGACATAGACACCAAAATTTCATCGATTCAATCTTTAATACATTCAGAAATTGGACACCATATTTCGTATGGGAAGGCATGTCGTGCTAAGCAATAAATTCTTGAAAAATTATTTAGAACCTATAAGGCTGCTTTTACCTCATTACCAAGACTTTTTAGTGCATTGGTTAATAAAAACCCGGATTCCATTATCGAGTTCAAATACAAGTCAATTATCGACAACAAAACAACTTCCAATATGGTGTTTTGGGCATTTAGAGCTTCCATAGTAGGGTTCCAATATGTGATGCCCGTTGTTAGTATTGATGTGACTCATTTATACAATAAGTATGATGGAAGGTTACTAATTGCGGTTGCATATGATGGGAACAATCAGTTGTTTCCGTTATGTTATGCCTTGGTCAACTGTGAATCCACACATAGTTGGACTTTTTTTCTTCAACGACTAAAAAAATATGTTACAATGCAACAGAAAGTATGGATACTCTCTGACCGACATACATGTATCTTAGAAGTAGTTGCAGCAGTATATCCAGAGCCTATTGGAGTCCATCGGTTTTGCGTTCGTCACTTGGCTAGTAATCTAAATCACAAGTTCAAAGATATGCGTGCAAAAAAAAAGTCTCCAAAAAAATAGCATACAAGGCTAATAAGGGTGAGTTTTATTTTTACTATAAACAGTTTTGTGCTTTGAATAATGGTAAATATAGAGAGTGGATCGGAAGTAGACCATTGGAAACATGGGCCCTTGCATACGATGGAGGGTATCCGTATGGTAACATGGCCACTGATTTATACGAGGTATTCAATTATGTGTTAAAAGGGGGTGAGAGGGGTGCCTGTAACGACCATTGTGGAGTTAACATTTAGTAGAACAGCTAAATATTTTGTAGATAGGAGAAATAAAGCCGCTGAGGCATTAGCGTCTAACAATTTATGAACACCAGAAGTGATGCTCCTGTTACACGTCACTAAAAAACGGTAAAAACTATACTTGTAATCTCTACGATTCGGCGGATGGTATATGGCACGTTCAATATATACGTGGAAGGATGTCACAGAATGATAGAGTCACCTTTATAGTAAATATGGTGGAACAAACATGTACGTGCGGGCAATGACAAATTATTCATCCTCCTTGTGAACATTTAATTTGTGTTTGTCAATCGGATGAAAAAGAATATGAACCCTCTGTGTCACCGCATCTAACTCTCACAAATTACATATCATCATATGCCTGAAAGTTTAGACCACTTATGGATACGAAAGACTATCTGATATATGACGGTGTACAAGTTGTGGCGTGAAAAAAGAGAATAATTACAAGGAGTGGGTAGAGAAGATCATCACGCATACACAATGAGATGGATGTTAGAGAAATCCATGGTAAAAATGTGGTAAATGTCATCAATATGATCACAATCGCAAAACTTGTAAGTCATGATTCAAAAGGTGTAATTTTTTCTACAACAATCGTAAACAATGTATGATTTTAATTAATTTGTAATGAATATCAAACTTACGTATTGTTTTTTACTTAGTCCATATTGTGTTGTTTTATTTAATGCTTGTTTTATAAACTATATTGCAGGAAAAAAGTAATATACATAAACCAAAGAAAAATATTGTGAAGGGAGGCGCTTCTCCAAGGAGCGCCTCCCTTCCTAGTTGCTCTCGACGAAGATGAATTAAATAGAGGCGTCCCTTGGAGAAGCTCCTCACTTTGACAATTTTTTTTGACTAATACAATTATATGGTTAGAGTAGCCTATTTTATTTGCGGATTAAATAACCTATTGTATTTGAGGATTAAAAAAATCTACTTTAGATTAAAATAAAAAAAACATTGTATATGAATCAAATGTTATATCCTACTCAAAACAATAAAAAATCATGCAAATTCACTAAATAATATAGTTTACAACCGAATGTCTATTACAATCATTCAAATTCTTTTTATCCTTCTCCTAGTTTGACGGTCTGATGATTCAGGCGGGATATCTTCTAGTGGACTATACCCTTGTGACATAGAAGATATATAAGTAGTCTGAATGCTCTCGCACAATTAAGATTGACCGGCATGCCCTATCATTTCCACCATATATTCTCTCCAACCTTCAGGTGTTGCATTATAACTAAATGCTAGCTCACATCCTCTAATGGTACCATCAATCTATCCATAAAATTTGAATTAGTAATAGTATGTTACATAAAAGTAAATTATTTGAAGCCTCAATGTTACCATTTTTTGAAGTTCGCAACCCCAGGAAATATATCCTTGTTCGACTTTGGTGGACTCACTTTTCGGTTTCAGGAGACCAACTAATTTCCACGTATTACGATTATACCACTCAAAGTAACACTCGCCAGTAGTAGGGGTGTTTGCGGCTTTAAGCTCGTTGAAGTCCAAAACATTTTGAAGAAGATTTTCCCACAATTCAATATAGGTGAATTGACGTACCTTTGGTGTCTCCTGATGTGTGATAAAATGACCACCCCTAAAGAAAGGGACACTACCCGCAAGTGCATGTGCCGTTCCAAGTAATGTGTAAATAATACGTATTTCGTTCTCAGGGACGAATAGTTATAACACTGGTATTAATCAGAATAGTAGGAGTAATTTCTAAAACATAAAAGTAAAATAATAAGATATTTGTTTGGATTTGATTTATAACTAATGATGCAATAAAATAGAATGCTAAAATGATCAACTAAAATAAAATACTTGAAAGTAAATGAGTTTGGATGAAAAAAAGAGAGAGGTACTTGAATCTCGCAAGGAATCCACATAAATCTATATAATTAATGCTTCCGTTTAAAGGAAAACTGGTATTTATATATTAGTCGGCACTCTAGTATCTCCTAAGCCCCGTCAGGGTGGACTTAGGAGCTATCCTACGATATTATATAAACCCCGTTAGGGAGATTATACCTACTTTAGAATGTTGAAGTCTTTTACCCAATTGGTTGCAAGGTTAGTCAAGCCCGCCAGGATCATTGACGAATACCACATGTCTATTACCTAGGTCCGTAATTAAACCCCCCGTCGAGTTGATCACTCACCACTACAGTGAATAGCCTAATTACTAATACCTATTTCTAATTAGCTAGGTCAGAAATAGTAAATAATCACAAAATAATAGTCAATACAAAATACCGAGTTTAAATTAAACCATACAATCCCAAATTCAGAAAAACATTAACTAAAAAAATTAGGGCTTAAAACATAAATGCGATTCTTAAGTACGTATGAAATTAACTCATGTTCAAACTAAAAACTGAAATTAAATTAATAAAATAAATTATTCTCAAATACAGAAAAGAAATTGATAATCTAAGGATTAGATTGACTTTTGTTGGAAGAATGAAAATTCTCCACCTTCTAGCTTTCTCCTCTGACTTGAAAATAATGAAGCGTGGAATTGAATTGTATGAAGTGTGAAAAAAGGAGGTCTAAAAGACTATTTATAAAGCTCTAATTCAGATTGGGATTTTACTTAAGAATAATAAGTCAAAATATAAAAAAAGCCCAAGTCCATCTTTAAGAATCCAGTAAATGCTGTACAGCATGTAGTAAAACGGCAATAACTTTTGCGTCTCACGTCCAAATCAGCTGATTCTAGTCTTCAGATCTTCCTAACACGAAGGCACAACTTTTGATTTTAAATCTCCAGGCCTGAATCAGTGCCGAAGTGGCTCAAAATCAGCAATTAGTGACATCTTTCCAGATTTTCATCTCTTTTAGTCAACTCTTTAGGTAATATTTTCTTGATTTTGACC
This sequence comes from Nemophila menziesii, assembly GCA_029959085.1. NCBI lineage: Eukaryota > Viridiplantae > Streptophyta > Magnoliopsida > Boraginales > Hydrophyllaceae > Nemophila > Nemophila menziesii. The sequence continues at coordinate 1,399,028 of JARWIR010000048.1, read as the reverse complement.
TCTCCACTTGATCTAAGACTTTAATTCTCACTTCTTCTCGTTATCTTGGTGCTCCAAAGCATCCATGGACCTAAGAAATTTATACTAAAAACAAAAAAAAATTAATGTACAAAAGCTCTCAAAATGAAATATCGTAATTTTAAGGGGAGAAAATGCAGTATAACGAAATAAGCATAAAAGTCTATTAAATCAGTCCAATATTCACCTAAAATGATGTCTCCTAAGGAAATGTATTTAGAAAAAAAACGGGAGACATCAAGACCCCAAACTCAAACCTTTGTCGTCCTGACAAAGAAAAACAAAAATAAATGCCTTATATGAAATGCAAAAATGCAAAGTCTAGTTAATAACACCCAAAACATAACTTAAAACAAATCTCGTATAGTATGACCTAAGAATTAATATACGCATACAAATGTCATGCAAAAATCAAACACAAATAATATCAATCCAAAATTAATTTCACAATGCTAGAAGGTTACACTTACTACTTATCTCACGTTGTGGCTATAGGGTGTTCATCGATCCTCATTCGCTTTGAATGTTCCACTTAGCTTACTCCCTATTAGCTGAATTATGAATCTACTATGTATCTAGGAATCACGAGAACTTTATGGTTTTAGCGTAGGCTTAAGGACGGAATGATATGTATATTTGGTAAATTTGAAGTAAGCTTTTGGCTCTCTCCTCACTTACCATCAACAATTGTCAAAGAGCTTGAGTTTACACTCGAATATGTTATCACCCAACCCATTTAACGCACTAATTTTGCGTCCCCAGATTTACCCAATAAGCACTAAAGATGATTTCTAAATTTCCACTTTGCCGGTTACTTTATTTTTTTCATTTGTATATATATATTTGTATAAGATATCACTGACCATCATTTTGATGTGAATGGTCATGTCTCTTATAAAACTTTTTTCAAAGACTCCGGCAAAGGGTTACAATACATCATCAACAATTGCGCATATATACAAAAGCATAAAAATTCCTCCCAAATGTAATTTCCCAATAATGAAACCACCAACCCAAACTCAAGCTCAAGATAGGAAGTCTTAGGATTGTGATTCAAGTGCGGGTCATATGGAAATGCCTAATAAACTAAGGGGATATGGCTTATATCATGGCGACAAAAGAAAGGCTTAAAGGCTAAAAATGGGGCTAAGAAGGATAATACTTAATTAAGGGATAGAAAGCTAAAAAGTCTTAAATAGCTATCAAAGAACTGCCTCTATCATTTTCCTAGTTACATAGCTTGCCTCTAGTTAATACCTAAGTGAGTTCTCTACTAATTAAAATATCACATTCTACAAACCCCTCATTTTCCTTAAGTACAAGTTTACTTCTTTTGCATTTTTCATTAATTTTTCCTATCAATTACCTAATGTTTGCATGCAATCAAAGTGCGTTTAATACTAACTCCTATGGTCTACTATTTTCTATCATAAATTTATAAAAAGCATGCTTAAAGGGGACATTTAAACTACTCTACAGTCAAACGCAACCCTTAAATTAATTCTATTGAAAGCAGTCAAACAAATAACACATACAATTGGGATGAGACAACGAACCCCACCCCAAACTTAAAAATGATTCGTGTCCCCACGACTAGAAAAGACTCAACAAAGAAAATAAACTAATGTGCACTACTAAATGAGAAAAGGATAGGAAAAGTATCTTAACCAGCACTAGGCTGGTTTTTGCTGTTGTGTTCAGGTTGGACTCCTTTCTTAAGCATTGTGTAGGTGGCATATTGTGAATTTCTGGTGTCTCCTTGTGTGTTCTAAATAAACACACCTAAGCATGACACGTTCCGCAAGTGTACGGGTCGTCCAAGTAATATCCGGTAAACGGGATTTCGATCTTAGGGACGGATTAGGTATGACTTTAGACGTTATGTAATAAGTGTAGATAATTGTTATGTAATGCGGAAAATAAATGATATAAATATTTGTTTTGGTTTTTGGATTAAGAACTAAGACGCAAATAAATTAAAATACTAAATTAACGCAAGAATTATAATGCAAATAAGTAAATAAAGGGACGCAAATATGAGAGGTAGTACTTGACTCACGCAAGGGTTTCACCTATATCTATTTAACTAGTGTTTCGTTTAAGGGTCAAATTGGTAATTAACAATAGTCAGGATTCAATACTCTTCTAACCCCCGTCAGGGTGGAATTAGAAGCTATTCTAGGGTAATACAAACCCTGTCAGGGCGATCATCATGGTTCTACAATTTGCTAATAAAATACTAAAGATCGAAGAAGAAAGGCGCAAGAAACCCTAGTTTCTTGGAAAGGCGCAACAAATAATCTAATACAAGGAGTTTCCTCGTGTATTATCTTCACATATAAGAGTTATGATAATAAATAGATTTTTATATTTAAAAAGGAATTCATTATGTACAAGGTAATCAAATCACTCATTAGTTGATTGTTTAAGACTTTGTTTATTGCTCATTGGTAATCAAATGAGCTTAGGAGCCTACACTAGGAAAAGAAAACCAAATAAACATTTGCACTACCAATGATTTTATAATTTAATTAGCAATTCAAATTAGTGATCTATACAGCTTATTTTCAGTAAGAAAAATGAAATTAACAGACTGGCTATCTATTGAGAATGAAGGGGTGATGTTATTAACGGTTGAGATGGCCTGGAAAAACTAGAGCACTGAAGGTCAGGCCTTGCATTAGCTAGAATCCCTTTCTTGAAAGAATACGGGTTTTCAGAATCTTCATTTTCTTGCCTAATCTCTTTAAGCATCGCTATGACATCTTTCATTGTTGGTCGTTCATCCGGTGATGCATTCACACAAAGTAAAGCTACACCGAGAACTTGAAGCATCTCTTCAGTTTGTGTACCGGAGTGTACAAGTAATTGTTCATCGACAATAGTTGTAAAATCTTTGTGTTTTACTCTGAGTTCATTGTTAACCCATGTGACGATATGTAAGCTATCTGAAATTCGGTGATCAGTTGGTTCCATACCTGTTACTACCTCTAGAAGTACCACTCCATAGCTATAGACATCACTTTTTTCTGTAATTCTTAGACTGTAACCATATTCTATAATATGGGATGAACAAATGAATTAGGATTTATTTCTTACCATCAATATTTTAAAAAAATAGAATTTAAATTATAAAAATTACCTGGAGCGATGTAGCCATAAGAACCTGCTACCACATGGGACACTCTCGAACAATCTGTAGAATCCATGAGCTTAGCTAGTCCAAAATCTGCTACAAAGGCTTCAAACTGAGGACCAACTAAAATATTGTTGGTTTTAATGTCACGATGGATAATTGGAGGAATACAATCATGATGAAGATAAGATAAACCTTGAGCCGCACCTAATATAATCTTATACCTTGCATCCCAATCAAGAACTGCTCTTTTTTCATGGAGTAATCCAGCTAAACTCCCATTACTGATATAATCAAAGATGAGTAATCGAGTTTTTCCATTATCTCCGCATCCAAGTAGTCGAACTATATTCTTATGTCGAATAGTTCCGAGTGCTGAAACTTCTGCAGAAAACAAATCTCTCTGTGGAATTTCTCCAATTTTTTTAGGCCATAGTTTCTTCACTGCAATAGATTGCTGTGTCGGAGTTTCAACTCGATAAACAATTCCCGAACAACCTTTTCCAACAATGTTGGAATCAGTAAGTTTTGCCACAATTTCATCAACTGAGAAACTTACTTTTTGAAATGGTGTAAAATTCCACTCCAAGCCATTTTCATCATCAGTTTTACCGAGTGGAATATCGCGAGCTCTAATGAATAAAACTATTCCCACTGTCACTATTATTGTAGAGAGAACAATGATTACTACAATTAATATAGTAAAATTTCTGATATCATGGTATTTTCTAACATGGCACTTTTTACCGTTGATATACAGATCATGATTACCAATAAAAGCCGTGTCAGGGAGATCCTTGAAGAATTTTGTATCCGGAAGGATCCCAGAAAAATTGTTATGAGAAACATTCAAAGAAACAAGATTATCAAGGTTACTTAACACTATCAAATCTCCTGATAACATATTGTGTGAGAGATCCATGTTTGCTAGTTTGGAAAATTTCGAAAAACTTTCTGGGATAGGACCTTTCAAAAGGTTCCAGCTTAAGTTTAATAAAATATCCAATTCTTGAAGATCTCCAAACTCATCTGGAACAAAACCACTTAACTCATTACTACTTATATCCAGAAACTGCAAATCCTGACAATTTCCCAATGATCTTGGGATTGCACCTGTGATTTTGTTCTCTCTCAATACAAGTTTGTTGAGTGATCCAAGCTTCCCTATATCTTCCGGAATAATCCCGGATATTCTGTTTGTGGAAATATCTAGAACATTTAGTTGAAGTAAAGAGACAAAAGAGAAAGGAATAACACCTTCAAGCTTGTTCTTATGTAGATCAACCATTTGTAGTTGTTTGCAGTTTCCAATTTCCATTGGAATCGATCCAGATAATTGATTATCTGATAACTCGAGGAAGCTTAAACTCTGTAAAATACCAATTTCTGACGGAATTTCACCGTTTAACATGTTTGATCCTAGACGTAGCCGTATTAAGCTTGTGCTATTGCCAATATGAGGTGGAATTTTACCAGAAAGTGTATTCGATATGAGCAAAAGCTTAGTTAAGTTATTGAGATTGAATATAGAGTTTGGAATTGAACCGGAAAGGAAATTATGTGAGAGATCCAAAGCATAAAGTTTCTCGCAATTCGCAAGCTCGTTTGGTATACTTCCATGGAGTTGATTTTCCCAAGCAAAGAAGAGATAAAGCTCCTTAAGATTTCCAATGGTGTGTGGAATCTGACCTGTAATATTGTTGTTATCCAGCTCAAGTTGCTTCAATCTGGAAAAGTTACCGATAAATTCTGGAATTTCTCCATGAATATTGTTATCAGAGAGAAGAAGCTCCTCTAGCACACCTAACTTCGCGAGAGATATAGGAATTTTACCTGTTAAAAAATTTAACGAGAAATCCAAAACTGTTAGATTTGAGCAGTTTCCGAAATCTCCTGGAATTAGCCCTTGTAAATTATTGTTCCACAATAATATACGTTTTAGATTCTTGAGCAAACCTAGCTGACGTGGAATTTCACCAGAAATCTGATTCTCGTAAATAAACAAGTTTTCTAACGCAGAGCAATTCCCAATCTCAGGTGGGATCTCACCGCTTAAATTTGCTGTATATATTGACAATGTTGTAAGCTTGTTTAGTTGTCCTAAACTTTTTGGAATCGGACCTGAAATACCTGTAGCTGCAAGTCCCAAAATAATTAATTCTTTGCAGTTTGATAATTGTGTTGGAATTTCTCCATATATTCCAAGGTTCCCACCAGCACGTAATATCTCAAGCTCCCATAGATGTCCAACTTCTGAAGGTATTTCCCCTGAAAGCTGGTTATCAAAAAGCTCCAGCTGGCGCAAATAAGAGCAGTTTCCAATCTCTTTAGGAATTCCACCAATAATCCAATTTGAATTCAACGACAATACTTGAAGTTCCGATAATTTTCCGACTTCACTTGGTATATGACCGGTTAAAACATTGAAACTTAGATCCAGATAACTCAATAAAGACAAGTTTGATATAGAAGGGGGTATGTTTCCGGTGAGATTACAGTTTGAGATGACAATGGTGGCGAGGAAGGTGAATGAAAGAAAATCATGAGGAAACGTAGTTGAAAGATTGATGGAGCTAATGTTTATCTCTGAAACCATTTCATTGCTGTTGCATTTTATATATTCCCAGGTACATGGATTCGGAGACCATGAATTCCATGAAGAGAAAAAAGAAGCAATACCAGAAGATGAAGATGTAGATGAATTGAAAGTCGAAAGCCATGAAAGAAGGGTAAGACCTTCTTGATTTAAACCACATATACAAGGGAACAATGAAATGTTTAGAAACAAAAGGAATATGGTGATTGCTTTGCTTGACATGATGAATTTCTGTTTTTATTCCTATCTCTGCAGTTACTCTGTTTACTTAGCTTCTTCAAGCTATGTCCAATGATATCTTTTATCATATATACTTGGGCTAAAGGGACGGTCCCATGGTTCTGGGGACCCTGCTCCTCCATGATTGAGCCGACCTTGAATCCGCCAAATTTCTTTAAATACTTTTTCTAATCTAATTATTTTATTCATATTCATGTTTAGTTTAGATAATCTCCAAATTATGGTACAATATTTTTTTGGGATAATTCCAAATTAGGCCTAAAATATCATCTTTCTTTTAATTATAAATCAAAAAAATCTTCATTCTTATTATAGGCTTTTTGACTAAAATACCCTACAATAATATTTAATATAATAAAAATAAAATAAAAATTGTCATTGAGTTATCTCGTTCTTTCATTTCTTTCACCAGAATAATAAAAACATATATCGTGTCAAATTCCCAGTAAAGTTGTCAGAAACTCCTTCATCCATTCTTGAAACTTTCATAATAATCTCTTCATCTTCACTCACCTTCCCAACAAGCGCCGCCACTCGGGGACCATTCTCCCCATCATCAATCGGTTTGGCTACGCCATCAACTAGGAGGTACAGGGTTCGTACCCCCTCAGCTTTGTTATTTCTTGAGCCCAGTTGGATGACTCACAAGAAGGTAGGAGATGGAGCCCTGTTATAGCAGTTGCACGAGAGTACGGAGCAGCAGCAGGCGAAGCCAATTCCGTTGTAGAACGAAGGCTCTTGTCTAGCAAATCTGTTCAGCGAATCTGATAGTGGTGTGAATATGTAGCGACACAGTATAAATGGGCCTATAGGAATTATATGGTACAGCAATGACCAAGGTAACAGCGCCAAAGAAGAAAGGCGAGCCTTCATTACAGCACAAACTCACGAGCAAACGACACAACAGGTGTTTCGCTCATCGCAGCAATTAATTGCAGATCCGAGCACTAATAGAGAAGAGAGAGAGAGAGAATATAATTTTTGTATATATTAAATTGATAATAGTGATTACAATGTAAGGTGTATTTATAGATGACTAATACACTACACTACATGATAAGAACAAGTACAATTCTTGTAACAAACTTATAACAGAATTTATTCTCCTTTTGTGATGAGTCATGCTTCTTGAATCTTCCTTTTATCTTTTACGTTAATATCCCCCCTCAAGTTGAGCATCCGTAAGATGGGAAACTTGGATAGCAAATAGATGAATTGAGAGGAGGATAAGCCTTTAGTAAAAATATCAGCATGGTTGTTCTGAGAAGAAACATGGTGCAGTAACAATTTCTTAGCTTTGACTTGCTCTCGTATAAAGTGAAAATCAACATCAATGTGTCTAGTGCGAGTATGAAATACTGGATTAGTAGCAAGAGCTAAGGCTGATTGATTATCACAGGCTAATGTAGGTTGATGAAGAGTGATATGTAGACTCTTTAATAAGTAAGTAACCCACATAATTTCTGCAGATACATGGGCCATTGCCCTGTATTCAGCCTCAGTTGAGGATCTAGACACAGTCCTCTGCTTCTTAGAACCCCAAGAAATAATATTAGAGCCAAGAAAAATGCAATATCCAGTCGTAGAGCGTCTATCAATAGTGTTACTCGCCCAATCTGAATCACAAAAGGCATGAATTTTAAATGTAGAAGCTGTAAATGTTAAGCTATAGTGTAAATTGCCTTTAATATATCTAAGCAACTTTTTGAGCGCTTCAAAATCACCATTTGTGGGCTTGTGCATAGACTGACAAATTTGGTTTACAGCAAATGAAATGTCAGGACGAGTAAGTGTTAAATATTGTAATGCACCAGTCAAACTTCTGAACAAGAAAGGATCCTCAAACAATTGAAGATCAAAATGAGATTTGATTGAATATCGATTAAATGTAGGTAAAGAAGTAGCTTTACATTCACTCATTCCTGCACGTTTTAAGATTGAAGTAGCATAGTTCTCTTGAGAGATAACAATGTTATCTGCAAAATAAAGGATTTCAAGTCCAAGAAAGTATGAAAGGCGACCTAAATCCTTCATTTCAAAATGAGATTTTAGTGCAGAAATAGTAGCAGCTATATATTCTTTATCTAAGCCTGTAATTAAAATGTCATCCACATATATTAATACAATAGTCAAATGATCATTTTCGCCTTGACTTAACATACAGGAGTCAACTGGACTCACAATAAACCCATGAGAAATGAGAAAAGAAGTCAATAAATGATTCCAAGCTCGAGAGGCTTGTTTAATTCCATAAAGCGAGCGCTTAAGTTTACACACATGGTTGGGATGAAGAGGATCGACAAAACCTTGAGGTTGGAACATATAAACTTCTTCGTCCAAATTACCATGTAGAAAGGCATTTGAAACATCAAGCTGTTGAATATTCCATTTAAATGAAGCTGCAAGAGAGACAATTAAACGAATAGTTTGAGGTTTAACCACAGGACTGGAGGTCTCTGTGTAATCCAAACCATATTCTTGCATAAATCCACGTGCTACCAACCGAGCTTTATATCTCGCAATTGTATAATCAGCATTCCTTTTGAGTTTGTATATCCATTTGCAGGTGATGGGGGTTCTACCAATAGGTGGATGAACTAACTCCCATGTATTTTGTTTAGTTAAAACAGAAAATTCATCATTCATAGACAATTGCCAACATTGGGATTTAATAGATTCTTTATAAGTTGAAGGTTTAGAATAGAAGGAGAAAGAAGTAAGTTTTGACACTTATAAGTAGGCTTTAAGGAGCCGGGCTGTCTTCTTGTGACCATGGGGTGTCTAATAGGTATAGAAGAGTCAGATGGTAGAGATGAAGATGTTTCAGAGGACTAAGAAGTTGTAGGTATGTCTGACACATAAATAGTAGACTCAAGAGGATGAGACAAGGCATGAGGATTAATAGAATTATCAAATAGATCAATAAAGGTAATACAAGTTGAATCAGCTGTAGAAGATGAAGAACTAGACACAGACTGAAAAGGGAAAACATGCTCATTAAATACAACATGTCTTGATATAAACACCTTCTTCGATAATAAAGAAAAGAATTTATATCCTTTAGAATAATTACAGTAACCAAGAAATACACAAGCTTCAGATTTTGGTGCTAACTTGTGAGGACTATATGGTTTTAACCATGGGTAGCATAAGCAACCAAAGACCTTGACATGAGAATAAGAAGGAGATTTTTGATACAGAACTTGAAATTGACTCAAATTAGCCAAAACAGGTGTAGGAAGTAAATTGATCAAGTAAATAGCCATAGAAAGAGATTCAAGCCAGAATTTCTGAGGTAAAAAGAAATGTGTAAGAAGAGAACGAGTTGTTTCTAAAAGGTGGCGATGTTTGCGCTCAGAGACTCCATTTTGTTTAGGAGTGTGAGGGCAAGAAGTCTGATGGACCACCCCTTTAGACTGTAAGAAAGATAGTAATCTATGACTAATGTACTCCCCACCATTATCACTTCTAAGACATTTAATTTGAGCATTAAATTGAGTAAGAATCATGGTATAAAAGACTTGAAAAATATCATAAACAGCTGATTTCAAAACTAGAGGATAAACCCAAATGAATCTACTAAAGTCATCAATGAAAATTACATAGTATTTAAAGAAAGAGTATGAAGAAATTGGAGAGGGGCCCCACACATCTGAATGAATCAGCTCAAAAGATGCAGAACTTTGAGTAATAGACAGTGGAAAAGCTAATTTGTGTGACTTAGACACTGAGCAAGCTTCACAAGCAACACCATGAAAATTGAGATTTGTATTTAAACAACTGGACAAGGAGTTAGACACACTTGAAGAAGGATGACCAAGACGAAAATGCCAAAGTTTTGCTGAAGAAGATACAGTGGTAGATGATAAACACTTGAGTTGAGAAGAGGAGAGGATGTATATGAATGACTAGAGCCACCAAATTTGAGAGGATAAAGGCCATTCTCACAAGGGCCCTGAAATAGGAGCTTATGAGTAGTAACATCAAAAATAGACACAGATGTGGATGAAAACAGGACATAACACTTATTATCAGCAGTAAATTTTGAAATAGATAGAAGATTTGAAGTAATTTTAGGAACATGCAAAATAGAGGATAAAAAGAATGAAGAAGAGTTAAGATTAAGCTTACTATTTCCAATGTTAGCAATGTCTAATGAGTGACCATTTCCAACTGCAACTGAGCTTCCATTGTGATAAGGAGAATATTGTTGAAGTAAGTTTTAATCAGTAGTGACATGACTATTGGCTCCTGAGTCTAAATACCACAACTCCGGATTATAATTTGTAGATGGAGTATTATGAGCAGCATAAGCAACTTTCTGTTGCGCTTTGGGTGAAGGCAACGTGACAAAATCGGATCAAAACCAACAATCAATAGCACGATGACCAAAATTGGCGCAAATTTGACATGTAGGTACATTAGAGTTGAAAGTATTGCTTGAAGAACATGGTAATTGATGTGAAGGATGGCCTAAAATGGAAGGAGAATTTTAGTAAACACCTCGATTAGAATAGCCATCACCACGACCTCGGTAAGTAGAGGAAGGAGAAGCGGGCGTTGAAGATGAATATAACGCAGTATGAGAACCACTTGAATCAACTGATTCACCCATGGACATGTGTAATTCCTCCAAAACCAATAAACTACCAAGTGAGTGAAAACTTAAAGTGGAGCTATTCGCATTTGAGATTTTTATACTCGATTTAAATTGATTATACTCAGCAGGAAGACCTTTAAGAGTATACATTATGATGTCCTCCAATGGAAAAGCTGAAGAAGCAGTTTCAAGACCATCACATATGTCTTGAATTTCGGCGAGATAATCAGACATCTTTCTATCTCCTTTCTTCACGTTGCAGAGTTTCATTTTAAGTTGGTGAATATGAGTTCGACAATGAGAAATGAAGATTTCTTCAAGCTTACGCCATACATCAACAGCGTGAGGTAGCTTAACCACCTGAGATAATACAGAAGGGACCATAGATGAATGCAACGAGACTTTGAGTGGTTGATCTTCAATAATCCATGTAGCATACGTCGGATCAGCACGGGCAGGTTGAGCGGATATTACATTAACATGATGAAGATAACCATGAGCTTCAAGGACTGCTTCGATCTGAGCACGCCATAAGACATAGTTGGATGAGTCAAGTTTTATTTGAACTAGACCACTCCAAGTTTGACGGAGAAGCAATAATCCAGCTGGAATTGAAGCTCTAGATGATATGTGAGGTATAGAGGAAGAAGATGATGAAGAAGCTATAAGAAGAGTGTATATAGCGGAAGGTTTAGACAGAATCAAAAAATCGGAGAAAGAGCTTCAAGCTGCCATTAATGGCGATGAAGGAAGCTTCGAACTTAAGTTTCTCCTTTGACATCTTATACCATAATAGAGAAGAGAGAGAGAGAGAGAATATAATTTTTGTATATATTAAATTGATAATAGTGATTACAATGTAAGGTGTATTTAAAGATGACTAATACACTACACTACATGATAAGAACAAGTACAATTCTTGTAACAAACTTATAACAGAATTTATTCTCCTTTTGTGATGAGTCATGCTTCTTGAATCTTCCTTTTGTCTTTTACGTTAATAAACACAGTGGTGATTACTACGCAACCCAATGAAGTTTTGAATGGATATCGTTATAGAGAAAAAACTTAGCTATGAATGGGTTATTCGCCGGTTTAAATTGGGATGTCTTTTTCGGGGTGTTATCAGGGGTTATTTGGAATGAAAGGAACGGGGCTATTTTAAAAAATAATGGATTCCCTAGAGGGAGGAGATCATTATAAAGACCAAGTTCTTAACTTTAGAATAATGGTCAGAGCATGGAGATCACACCCGGTAAATCATTAAGTAATAAGTGTAGCGTGGAGTGGATTGTTTGGAGCGAACCAAAAGTTGGATTAAAATTGAATACGGGCGGAAGTCATTCCGAAAAGCAAAGGAACGAGAGGGGCAATTATTTTGCTGCGGAATAAAGAAGGTATTTGGGTGTGTGTGGTTTTGCTATGAATTATAGGTGCACTTCGTCGGTGATGACAGATTTAGTTGCCTTATATGAGGGTCTTTTTATGGTTGTTGAGGTGGGAAAAAAAGAAGTATGGATTGAAGTGGACTCGCAAAAGGCCTTGTACGCGCTTGGTCACTTGGAAGAAAGAAGGAGGCCTGCTGTGTTTGTTTTGATAGATGGGATCTAGATAATCATGAAAAGGAATAAAGAGTTCACAATAAGAGGAGTTTATCGAAAAGCGAATGCAAGTGCGGATTGGCTATCAGGGATGGGATCGAAACAGGTTAGCAGATATTCCACATATATCGATTCACCTGATAGGATTGGTAATGTGTTCATGAGAGATAAGTTCAAGTGGAAGATTCTTAGAAGAATATTTACTTTCGGTATGAATAATATTAGTATGATATAATAGAGTGTTTTTCACGATTTTAGAGCCTCCTTTGTTAAGAAATAATATACAATCCTCCTTTCATTAAAAATGAAAATATACGTGAAATAACATCGCGCTCAACCCGCATAAACCAAAATTCAACTTCTATTCTCATCCAAAGTGATTTGAAAATAAGAATTTTTTTTTTAAAAAAAAATGAAGAAATAAGAAGTAACAAATCTTTTAAACTGTATTTATTACATTTACTTCTCGAAAAACACTGGTTTGACTACATCAGAATTCATATATCCGACGTGGTACGTAACCCCTCCCCCCTCCTTCAAATTTGGACAATGTCAAAGCTGCATAACAAGTTATATTATAACAAAGTTGAAAATTCTTCATTATTATGTAACCCAATTGTTCTTTACTTGCATTTAATAAGTTGCGATATTTCATTGACTGGCACTATATTAAATATGTATGTCAGCTTATATATAATCTTGGTTTACATATTAGAAAAAACAAAAGTCCTATTCCACACCATTATCTGCACTACATGACCTCCATCGATCTCTTTCTCCTTACTTTCTCCCTTGATCTTACTCATCATGGACTCGCCGGACATTCCTTCCGGAAAGCCACCGAGAAAAGAGCTCCAAGGCCCTCGGCCAACGCCTCTAAAAGTTCATAAAGACTCACATAAAATCAGAAAACCTCCTGTGGCGCCACACCCTCAAGCACCACCAAAAGCTCCGGTTATAATATATACAGTGTCTCCCAAGGTAATTTATGCAAAGCCTGCTGAATTCATGACACTAGTGCAACGACTCACCGGCCAGGATTCTTCATCATCATCTAGTGCTTTTCAAGATCGCAGTGGTGCAATATCACCAGCAGCTCGATTCGCTTCCATTGAAAGAACTAATTGTCAAGAAGGAAAGAAATCACAAGCTTGTGACACGGAGATTATTGATGGTTTTGAGATAAGCCATGAGGTTGAAAGAACAAATATTTTTCCGGGTATCTTATCTCCTAATCCAGCTTTTCTTCAACCTATACCATCAAATTTTTTCTTTTCACCATCTGATACAAATCCGTTAAGATATTTCCCTGACTTAAGCCCTGTGTTGCATAGTAACAAAAATTACATAGAGGGTAGTCTATTACCAAGTCCTTTAAGTTTTATCTCACCGCCCATAATTTCTCCGAATACTCAATCTTTAGAACTTTTTAACAGTTTATTCGACTATTAACCCAACGGACAAGACTAGAATTTAGAAAACAGTATAAGTTACGGTCTTATCTAAAAGTCAGCTGAATCTTCTACTCTTAAATATTTCTTGTTTGAACAGGATAATGGATTAAATTGGAATATGACAACATTAATTTTGTGTTTTAGCAAGTGGATTTTCAACTTGGTTTTGTCTTTATCTTTCATATTTAACGATTGTGGGCCATATGATTCGGTAATTTGGTGTATTATCGTCTAGTTTCTTATTTTATTTATACAACCAGTTTTTGGCATGTAAATGTAATTATATATTTGATTATATCTCCACTTTTTGAAATTTATCCGAGAATGATTACAGAACGTACCCTAAGAGATATCCCTTTTTTTCTTTTTTTTTTTTTAATATGGGTTCTGGGCTTACTTACACGTACATCCGTTAGGGAGGAGATTCGAACCAACCATATACCTCCCCTTTAAATGCTGAAGAAATAGCAAAGTTCTAGTCAGTTGAGATTTTTTTTTTGTTACATAGGAGAACCACTTTGGACTCGGAGTCATTGACTCGGTTCGAACCTACACCACTAGATTGGATGACCAAGGCTCTGGCCAGTGAGCTAATCCCAACTGGTTAAGAGATATCCTTTTTATTACAAAATCCTACTTGAGAATTAATGAAATCACGATATGAAATTAAATACCAATTTTTAAGACGAGGTCACATTTAAGAATAGAGTAAAATATTTATCAAATTAATAAATATTTTATTCTATTCTTGAATATATTGTTGTCTCCTTACGGTGTGATAAATAATTTAACTAATCAACACGCTGTAAGTGAGCGAATTATTTTCATTATTCGCAAATAATTAGTAACTAATCACATCGTTCTTCACAGGTATTATAAGTTTAACTTAAACTCTTATTTTAGAAAGTGTATATAATTTAGTTGTTATTACTAAGAATAAAATTAAAAATAGAATATTTGTTTGATTTTCTAATTAAAAACTAAAGTGAAATAGATTAAACTAATTAATAAAACTAATAAAGAAGATAAACTACGAAGATATAAGATATGAGAATATAGTTCGAGTTGCAGGTAACCCATATCGTGATAATGATTGATTCTAGTTATGAGGGTGAGTTTTGGCAACTCTCGTTAATTAGGATTCTGACTTCCTTCCAAATCTTGCTAGGGTAGTTTAGAAAGCTGCCTAACAATTACTAGAGTACTCGGGTGAGAGGGTTCTACGTAAAAGATCGACAGTAAAAAGTAATTAACCTATATGATTCTCCGGCTAGTCACGCCCGTCAGGATCACTGACGCACACCATACGAATATGAATTGTTTTTGTTCCCCCCGTCAGGGTGATAGTCTAGGGTATTAAAGGGCTATCTATATTTGATTAGGACATAAACAACTAATAAGAGCAACTCATATGCAACAAAAGTTAAAGACCTAATTCATTTAAATGGAAGCATCCCCAATATCATTAAGAATATTATTTATTTTTACAGTTGGACAGGTCACTTTTACTTTCTAAATCTATCTGAACTTTCCTTTTTTCATCATGACTAAGGGGTTTCCTTTACTTCTATCACTTCTTATCAGCCTCCATAGGTGCAATAGCTTCCAAATACCAAAGTGTTACACAAATTACGCGCAAAAGCTCACAAAATAGCAAAACACCTTAAACTAGACAAGAAAGTGTAAATCGTGCATAAATGGGGAAAATCCCAAAACTCAGTACCAAATACCCCTAAATGATGTCTCGTGACTAGATTATTCTATCACATAAATGAAGACAATTATATCTGACCAAGACTTTATTTGACCATCTATTTGTTTCTTTTCCTCTTTGTTTTGTTTGAGTCTATCACGAGTAGAGGCTAAATCACAACCTCTATCTCTCTATATATATTTTTTTCTCCGGTTGTATGAGTTGCCCAAATTATTTATTCAGCCCATTTTGTTTTATTTGATGTTCATCTTTGTGTCGAAAGCATTGAATGAAAGATGCAGGGTCTTATCAATATTTGAGTTTTGTTCTTTTTGCATAGGGTTTTGTGGCTAGTGAATAGTGGGTTTATTTTGGGGGTTTTGTGTGTGACTCGGTATTGGGTTATATCTCGGTTGTGGGTTTTGAAATTGTTTCCGAATCAGAATGTTTTTCTCATTAAATTTTGGTTTAAAACCATGAATGAGTTTTGAGAGCTTGAATATCAGTTTGATTTTGTTTTGACAATCATTTTCTTCGTGATCTAGCATACCACAAAGGAAACATAATCACAGAGTTTCTTGTATTTTAGCATACCTCTTTTACGATGACCATTTCCAAGATTAATGTGGTATGATCCTTGTACAGGTTTGAAGATCTACCAGTCTACACGGATGTGAACTACGCTAAACTACGCTAAACTCAATACATATATACTTTCCTAACTAACTTTGTCATCTAGTGAAAGAGTTATACTACTATGTGAGAACATATTTAGCCTATTATGCACTAGCTGCATTACATGACTTATCATGACTTATCAATAAGAAGTTATAGCTAGGAAAAATAGTCGAGTTCGAGAGCATAGCCCTTTCTATGATCTTCTCAAATTTATGAATTATCAAGTTTAAATGTTTAAAGAGGATCATGAATCACCAGAACAAACTATTATTGATCTTCGAAAAGAGAATTATAATACTTGTGATGATTATGGAGTGATGAAGTCTTTGTAAGATAGCATTGAGACTCATGTAAGATTTTTTTAAGAAGGAAAAAATTGTTTGGGAATCTGAGTTGTCTTCAGAGAAAGATAGGTTAGTAAATATAGTAAATAAGCAGAGACTGAAAAGATGTTGCAAATACAAAAGGAACTGTATCTTCAACGTCAACTTGAAGACACCAAATCAAAGCTTGTCGAAAACTTTTGAGGAATTTATGAAGGTTATGGCACAATGGGTTCCTTTTTATGTGCATGACAGTTTGCACGAGGAACAAGCTAATGAAAGACTTCTTAGTCTTCGTATTTACTATTTTATTTTAAATTCAAACTATTTTTTTAACTGACTTGTTTTAGTTTTCTAGCGGATAATATTAAAAACTCTTGCTCCTTTGCAATTTTTTTCCTTTTTCAAGACCTTTCATAACTTTTGTAGGTTTTCACTGTTTTATTTAACAATGGTCACTTTTGGAACTGTTTTAGCACATGTTTATAGTTTGGGGGATTATTGAATTATATGTAGCTACATAACTGTAAAATAATTTTTGCTTGAAAACTCACTAGTGAACAAGCAAGAAAACTCGAAGTTACGGTGTTTAAAAAAACCAACTTGTAATTTTGTCAATAACACAAACTAAATTGATATCATGTTTACTAATATCTTCCTTGTGTTGATTTAGTTAAAAGTGCATTATCTGAAACATAGAAGGAAAAAACATCAAAGGTATATTTTACAATGTCTAAAGACTAAAATCTCTAGATAAAGGAGATATAATACAATTAAGTGGAAAATAAAAGTCAAAATTTCCTGACATGACTATTCTCATGTCTAACATAATTAGATAACTTGCGTGAATCTTGTCTAGGATTAGGAAACGTATGCTTTTTAACTCCATACGTAGAAGCAGCTTGCTTTTGTCTAAAAACTCCCCAAAGATAATACTTATTCTGAAATCCTACAAAAGAGTAAAAATGTTACATAATGTTATATAAATAAAATATGAATGTACTTACTCCAATAAAGCATAGGTAATTCAGGAGAAGTAAAAATCAAAAGCTCAGCGTTTTTTAAAGTAGCTTTCATAGCAAATTCACTACGTCTCATATCTTCAACTAATCGATCAAATGTAGCTTCATATCTTGTATCAGCTGGAAATATATATAAAGCTATATTATCATCAGTAGGCTCTGATTTTTGAAAGCTTATAGGCCATACTTCAGATTTAGGAAGTAATGTTAAATTAAGTAACGGTGGAATCATAGTTGACTCTTCATATGCCTTTTGACATGCTCGATTTGATAAATGAGCTACAAATCCTTCTAATGCTTCCCCATCATTATTCAGTAGGTTAAAACTCCCTCTATTTAAAACAAATAAAATAATAATTATAATATATAAACAAACGTATTAATGAGTAAAAAACGAACCTCCAAATTGGATCAATAAGTGGTTGAGCAAGAGAGATATTACGAGGCTTTATTTTCTGGTTAATCAGTTCAAGATACTTGCTACAGTTTTTCTTTATGTGACCTTTATTATTGCAATGATAGCATATAATTTCTTTTTCATGTGTGATAATATTTCGCTTTGCTCTCTTCTTAGGAGTGAAAACTCTCTTCACTTTTTTCTTCCTTTTTGCATCTGAGGGTGGAGAATTATGATCCACCGTAACTACCATGGGATTAAGATCACCTGATTCTTCCTCCACAGCTATGCTGTTACTGATTGATTTAATTTCAGCTTCAGCTTCAGCTTCAGCTTTAGCTTTGGTTTCAGCTTTGGCTTTAGCTTCAGCAAATCTTTTAGGATCTTCTACACAATAATCACAAACCCAACTTACATATTCATCGTAAGTTTTAGGCATTTTAGGGAGACAATACCTGAAAAAAATAAATTAATTTCAATATACTTAAAGTAAATACTAACTATTAAAATATTTATTTACCGATGAACACCAAATTCAAGACAATTGATGCATAAAACGTATGCATTATCCCAACCTTTATCACCACACTCCAAACATATTCTTACCTGCACCATCAAACACTTGATTAGTATTTAGTACCATGGAAAAAAGACCTTACAAAACAATAAACGCAAAAGATGCTTTTTTAATTATCATTAAATTCGTTACATCTAATTAAGGAAATCAGAAATTTGGCGTTTTAGTATTTAACTTTTTCAGAGTAACAAAATAATATTCAGATATTGCATTGAATATTTTACCAACTTCTTCAACCAAATCTTCACCTACAACTAATCATGCATGGCTAATACAAATCATTAACTTGACTCAATTTACTCTGAATTACTCATTAACTTAAATAAAAACAAAAACTGCCTCAAATTATCCAAAACACGTTTATAATGTAACTAGAAAAACATTGATGGACAAGTAAGCTAGATAGAAGCACACAACTATGGTTTTATTATCAGCCCATCTCAAGAAATTCAAATAGCAAATCCTTATTTTAGTTTTAATGTCTATTAGTAAAAAATTAGATTAACCCCAGATGAAATTCTTAGTTAATGTACATTACAGGTAATAGCCGATTCTTAATCACAAACGAGAGAAACAGATTTCAATAAATTCAAAACTCAACTTGCTTCTGCCCATAAATTAAAAGGAAAATAACAATGATGATAATCTAACAAGAATTACACAAAACTACAATGTAATTTACACAAGTATTTCACACCAGGAAAATAATTAAAGTAGTTAATTACACTAAAAAAACAAACTGGGTTTCAAGAGACGAAAAAAAAAAAAAGACATACCATCATGAGAATCGGCAGAAAAATTTGTGGAGAAACATCCACAAAATAAACGCTTAATAATGGTGGAGAAGAGTGAATTTTTCACTCGGCGAAGGACCTGTTTGGCAGTTATTGTACAGTTCTTTTTTTTTTTTCTTCCTGAAGTACGATTCTACGAATTACTAGAAATAACAAAAAGGGGAATTTTTTTTAGTATTTTTTTTGCTAAGAAACCCTAATTAGCACAGGTGGCAAATTTCGAAGGGAGACAGAAAGTGGTGACTCCTGACGATGTTACACGTCCGGCGCCCGGACATAATAAAAAGTTAAACTTTCAGTTTTTGTTTAATTTGAGAGTTTAATACTAATATAGTTATATTTTATATATTCGTCAAACTTCCCGTTCTTTCGACTTTTCCTTTTCCTTTTCCTAAAACGTTTGGGAAAAAAAATAAGAGTAATTTATTTTTAAAGTAAATATAATTGAATTTAGAATTTATGTCTAAGAAACACCTCTCAAATTAGAATTTATTTTCTTAAGTTTTGAGTTAAAAAACTTTCCATAACTTAAATATTGAGATTAGTTATTATTAAAAAAGATACCAGATGCCATGTACTTATTGGGCGCTAATCCTTAAATTTGTTTATTTTTGAGTCAAAACTTTCTTTATTCATTAAGCAATAAAGATAGTAATAATAGACGTCACCCTTTTATCTCATTTCTATATATTTTAATAGAAGATAGAAAAAGATTAACCAAGATAGATATATTAATTTATTGGTACATATAGGCATACATTTAGGAGGGTGATGAAAAGGTAATACGGAAAAGATGACGTTTATTATTACTCAAATAGTAAGAGATAATTACACCTAGGGTCTTGACCACACCCCCCTCTTCAAGATGGGGACCCAGCCTAGAGCCCCTTTTTACTAAAGACCTCAGCAACTTTTTAACACATGAACCCCAAAACCCCAATTACTAGACTACCCCTCTTTTGTTTTTCCCCTCCCTATATATACCATTTATTACATTTATTATCTCATTATTCTCACCCCCCTCTCATCACCTATTTCTCTCTCCTCCCCCTCTCTCCCAAACCGCCACCACCACATCCATAACATAACCCCGCCATCAACCACCACCGCCAGATGAAGCACCAAAATAACACCGAAATCTGCTCCACTAGCCTCGCCGGAAATCTGCTCCATTTTATTATATCGTTTTCCTGCTTCTTCGAACCGGATCGGAGCTTCGTGAGCTGTGGTGGTTCGTGAGCTCGTGAAGAAGGAGGCGATGTGGTGCTCCGGGGAGCTCGAACGAGGAGGCATGGAGCTCTTCGTTGCTCTTCTCCTTCCTCATTCGCACCAGATCGGAGCTTCGTGAGCTGTGGTGGTTCGTGAGCTCGTGAAGAAGGAGGCGCTGTGGTGCTCCGGCGAGCTCGAACGAGGAGGCATGGAGCTCGAACGAGGAGGCATGGAGCTCGAACGAGGAGGCATGGAGCTGTTCGTGGTTGCTGTTCGCCGGAGCTGGGTGGTTGCTGTTCGCGCGGTGGGTGCTGTTCGTGCTTGATTTCGCTGGAGATCCTCGTGGTTGCTTCGCGCGGTGGTTGCTCTTCTCCGGAGCTGCAGTTTGGAGTGGACCACCATGGACGGGTGGAATTCAAGCTTCGATGGAGAAGCTTCGATGGAGCTGCAGTCCGTCGAGTCTCTTCGATGGAGGCTTTTTTGAGTTTTTTTTTTTTTTTCCAGATCTGGTCAAACACAAAATTAGTTAAAGTTTATTTCATTATTTTAATTGTATATTGGGTTGTAATTATGTAATTATTCATTTTTGTGTAATAAAATATCAATAAAGATTGTTTTGACTATTTTATTTCTTGTTTTTTTAATAATACTCACCAAATGAATAAAATACTCATCAATTTTATGAGTACTCATAGATTTTCTTAGAGTACTCCGAGATTTTTCTTAGAGTACTCCGAGATTTTCTTAGAGTACTCCGAGATTTTTCGTGCATTCAGAAAATTTTTAGAGAGTACTCTGCAAAATTATAGAGTACTCCGCAAATATATAGAGTACTCTATGTTTTTCCCGATACTCTATGTTTTTTCCGGTGACCGGTGACTGGTGGTCGGAGATCGGCGGCGGTGGTGGTGGTGGTCGGTGGCCGGTGGCCGGTGGCCGGAGGTCGGAGATGGGTGGTAGGTGGGTAGGTGGTAGGTGGGTAGTGGTAGAGGAGAGAGAAACAGTGACATCATACTTGTTTGTCTTTTAGTGTTAGTAAGGGTAGGAAAGACTATTGTAAAAAATGAGGTCCCTAAGAATAACAACTTTCAAGACAATACTCTATAGAGAAAAAATAGTGCTCCTAAGACCCTATAGATAATTCACCCAAATAGTAATTACACAAATAGACAAAAACTTACCCTCGCCAAATATATGTTATAAGCTAGTAAAAGATAATAGTGTAAAAAGCCTTAATTTCAACAAATCATTCTTTACCAAAATTATTTAAATATTTTTACTTTGAAAACGAGTTAAAATTTAATCAGCAAATGCATTGTCCGCATCTTATTCTCATTTGACATTATAATGTAATTGCTAAATAAATAAATAAAATTTAAATATGCATAATTAAATCTTAAAGTTACTATAACTAAATTTGAGAATATTAAACATCAAATATATTCAGTACTAAAGTCAAGAACGATATCATTCTTTCTATTATCAGGCCACTTTGTTCGTCTCAAGCATTGTAACTCCATAACAAGATGTACGATTCTTTTCAGGATTGAATGTTTTTAAGCTTATTATTTGTATTATCATAGGGTTTGTTTAAAAGTGTCATGTTTTTTACGATTCGTATTATATAATTCGTTCTTTTGGGACGTTTGTGTGGTCACATGAATGTATATAAACATTTGTGTTATTTTCGTTGATGCGTGAGTATAGAGATTGACATATATTTGTTGCATTTTTCGTGCAAAACTCAGTTTGTTTTCTAGTCATTTAATCAATGAATAAAACTGTCTATAACATGTTGTATATGAAGATTGATTTTTTTGTGTTTCTTATCATATATTAGCTTAGGGTTTGTTTGGTAGTGGTATGTTTTTTTACTGATTCACATTATAGCCTTCGATGAGTGAGATATTTGTGTAGTTAAGCAGGTAGCATAGGTCAACGCGACTATAACAAACCAGAATTATTGGTTACAGAGCCCAGTAAAAATACAGGCACAACAGAGTATACAGTCGCAAACCCGCAAGTAACTGATCACATGCCAACTATTTATACAGGAGCAACCCATCAAGTAATTAAACATAACCCAAAAAGTAGTTACTATAAGTCTTAATCAGTATTGCGCATCGATTTCTATGTTTGTTAATTTTTTTTTAATTTTAGTCTAAACGTGTTTTTTGTTTCATAAGTTCATACAACAATTGATATGCATTTTGGTTTTGTCTGATGGACCACGTTGTTTTGTATGTCATGTGTTTAGAGTACGCCTACTTATATGCACCACATTAACAGACCCAGAAGAAAATCACATACAACCGTTTAGGTTAGACTAAAACCATTTACAGACCCAACTGGTTGAACAGATTGCCCAACAAATTACTATACACATCCTTAAAGATTATACAGTGCATTCCCAACAAGTAATTAAACATAACCTGTCAAATTATACTTTTACATCATAGCCCATCAAGTAATAAAACATAGCCCGACAATTTTGTCATTGAGGATCAAACATTTGGGTTGGACCCTCTGTGGTAAGTTTGTTGGGATGTGGAATTTTTAAGTTTATCACCCAAAATAATAATTGACATAATAAAAAAACCCTAAATAATGACATTGGAACCCATCACGAACACAACAATAATTAGTGTAAAGTTTAATAGTTATACTCCATCATCTTGCACAATCAGTCTTCCTAGTGCACTTAATTCTCAGTTTGACCACGTCAATGACGAGAATGTAGTTTAAAATAATTAGGTAAACACTATCTCCAAAATTAGTCTCTGAAGATACCGATAACTTCCCACTATATGATCATTGGACTTAACTCACATGTCCAATACAAACTGAGATCTAAACAACAAACCGATGAAAGTTAAGGAGAGACTGTTTTACAAAATATGAATTATGGCTACCAAGCCATACACTATTGTTTAAAAAATAAAGACAAAAAAGGATGGGTCATAAGGGTAGCATCAAACACCCATAATATTCGTTATTTTTAGAAAATGTTTTCTTATATTTACGGACTAATGTATCAAAGACGCATGATCATCCAAAAAGTTGTCAAGACCTAGTATTAAAAGGTGGGGATATTTTGTCTTCGTACATTTCGACTGTCCTCCTTTTGTCTCCACATTGTGCCTCTCACCACTCAATTTATCCTAAAAAATCCCAAGACCTTGAATCTTAAGGGTCCAAACTATATCTCATCCATATCCATAACATCGACAAAAAATTTGAAAATTTACAAACCAAATAATCCTCTGTCATCATCTTTTTAGGTCTTCCAAGACCAATATCCCTCTCACTTTGACAACAATAAAACTTTAAGCGCTTTACTGCATATTTATGAGGAAATATTGTCCAATAATATTCATCTACAAGTATGATCCGAAAACACATAATTTGATGTCATGAAAAGACCAATACACTTATGGAACATCTTCCAAACAAAAATCCCATCAAGGTAAACCAAGGTAGTATCAATGAGATTGCCTGAGTAAACCTCGACACAAAGACAAATATTTTAAGAACTAAGAGTCATGTCAAGTGATTAAGCATAAAAACTCTACCAATAGATTTACCTGAGAGATTGTGAGGATAGTTGTCGAAAGAGAGATGAAAGAAGAAGGTCTTGTCCAAGGGTTCGACTTGATCTGCATGTTGTCTTCTAAAGTGTGATATAAATTTTTCACTAACGAAGTTGTGTCTCGCAAGTGTACGGGTCACCAAGTAATATAATTATTAAGTAAATCGTCTCCACATGGACTAGATAATTAATAAATGACTTAATTCTAGGTTTGGTTAAATGTTGTTAAACTAAAAGACTGAAAAAGTAAATACTTTTATTTGGTTTTCTTATAAAGAAGTTAAGACGAATATAAAATTAAACTATGATTAACTAAAATCAATTTAAACTAAGGAAGTTTTAAGGATGGAAAGAGTAACTCGAGAATTGTTAGTAATCCCCCACTAGACACGATTTATCTTTTTATGTTTTAAAGGCGAATTTGGTATTTAACCACCATCCGAGATTCACTAACGTGAAGATAAGGGGATTCCCTTGGTAATCTAATGACCTTTGCTGAGTAACATTACGAAGTATTAGGACGAATAGATAACCCTATTGGCTATTTTGTTAGTCAAGACCTCTCGGTTTACTAACACACATAAATCGAATATAAACTATGCTCCACAACCCAGATCCCTTGTCGAATGATAGTAAATTTTCTATACTAACATACTAATAAATCAGACAAATAGGCCCACATAGTTAACAAATTTATATTCAATGGAAATAACACAAACTCATTTATATCTAAAATCCCAAATTAATAGAAAAATTAAATCGTTTTCAAGGGTTCATACCCATACAATTACTATATTATAGAAAAGAGTAATGATATATACCACCCAAATTCATACCACCCAAATACAACCCAGTGACGTGGCGTGAATTGGTTGGTTACAAATCGTTAATGTATTTATTTTGTTGATTTGATTAAAGATTTGTAACCAACCAATTCACGCCACGTCATTGGGTGGTATATATCATTACTTAGTTTGAAATGAGAAAAATAAAATCAATTAATGTCATGATTAAAGTAAGAATATAAAAAAGGTAGAAGAATTACACTAATTAGGGGTATAAAAGTATTGTTCTTAAACTCTACGTCTTGCTTTTTAGCTATCCACGTTTCTAACTCTTAAATATGATAAGTAAAATTGTGATCAAAATATGTGTATATATAACAACAACGAATCTAAAGTAAGAGTTTTTTTTGGTCGAAAAAATTAAAAGTATATAACATTGGAGATGTGTAAAGAATTTCTAGGCGAAAAAAAACAATCTTTTTGGATAACCTCGAGTTCATTGAAGATATTAAACAAGTGTTCACAATTTGTTGAAGGATACACCTAATGTTAAGGTCAATTAATAAGCTAGTGGAAGAAGCCAAAGATATTTGGCTCAAGCAAAATCCGGACACCTCAACACCTTAACTAACAAGCCGGCAAAGAGAACACGATACGCGACCATGACAACGGCAGGAGAACATGTTAATATAGAATAGTAGGATAATGGAGATTTTATATATTTGTAGTCTGATATTTTATTTTATTTTTGGTCTGCCTGTAGTCTGATATTTAGGATTTATGATTGGTTTATTCGGTAGAAAAAGAAAAAGGAAAAAGTTGGAAAGGGTGAAACTGCCATCATGGTATGCACCATCCAACCGTTATACAACGGATTCATATCCGGCAATGGAATTCAAAAATCTGAAAGGAAAAGGTCATAAAGAAAAAGCAAAAGGCATATATGTCACAACCTTTTTCCTAATTTCCTTAGCATGCCTTGAACTTTTTACGATTATATTCAATTAAATTAAAATAGACAAGACTTAGTCGTGCCTATGCTTCAACATTTTCATGGTCATATACCAACCTTCATCTCACATTTAATTCATATCCATGGGTACTTGTATGAGCAAAGGGCACAAAAAGAAATTCAAGCAAGAAAATTTTAACCATGTTGATGATGATGATAAAATTGTTATCTCACAATCCTTAGCTAATATAGCTCTTTCTCCTTCTAAATCACCTCTTTCCATTACTTCAATCTCCTCCTCATTATCTTCCTCCAATAGCTGCATTAGCAGTGAATTTTCGATAGCATCTTCTGGGTCTTCGTTATCATCATCGTCATCATCATGGTCCTCTTTAATATTAAGCTCGAAAGAGCGATCGTTTTCCAATGAATTCTTGAGATCCTGTGCCAATGAGAATCCACATGTAGTTGGCCTTGATTCTATCCGCGAAAGTTCAGAAAAATCATCCATGTCAAAAAGAAATTATCCCCAGAAAATGGAATTATCGCCAAGTAAACGCGAAATGCAGGTGAAACAATCGATTAATCAAGAGAGATTAGGCGCGGGATCTACATCTACACTAAAGAAAAGATCTCGAAACAATAATTCTCCCATTGTTGAACGACAGAAAAGTCTCAGGAAAGAGGGGAGTTCACCTAATTATGTTTCTAATAGAGCTATACGAACACCATCGCCAGGTCGAAGATTTAACATGGAAAGCCCTAGGAGGGTGTCATCACTGTCAGCAGATAAGACAAGATCAGAGAGTAGTCAAAACAAGGGTTTCATTTTTTCTGGTAAGTCAAACAATCTTGCCAATAAGGATTTAAATAGGCGTAACTCTTCTTTCAAGAGTAAAGAAACGACCATCCAACAGATTGATGCTAAGACTGCTGAAACTAAAGTAGGAGAAATGCAGGCTAAGAAAATGGATATTGACTCTCTTCTCATGTACGACATTAACAATCCTCATATAGCTTTGGATTGTTTTATTTTTCTGTAAAGTTCGAATATGCTAACAAGTTGGTGGAACTTGAATAGCCCTTCATGAACCAGCAGGCCGTACAGCCCAAATAAGTGGATCTTGTTTGTTAAAAATTACCCATTACAAGCTGTGAGTTAAATCTAGGAGCATATTTTATAGAGGTCTAAAAACAGTATATAGTAATAATTATAATTAGTATTCGTGTGGTTATGTGTGCTTGGCAATTTATTGTGCTTCCAAATATAGTTGAATCTTTCAACTTTTGTTCTGATTGTGTGGAAACAATCGAGATGCACTTTTCTTTTATTCACTTCATTGTCCCTGAGGAAAAACTACACCACTTATATCAAGTGGTATTTGTTGTAACTTGAAATTGTTGTTCATAATACTGTGTTATATGTTTTTATAATTATAAGATTTCTCCAGACCCAGTTATCGGGTAAAACTTATTATTCTTTTATGTGTGGTTCGGACTATGTTCTATACTAACTTTGATTTGGCATTTGGATTTAGTTTTAGTAACTGATGTTAACTTTGGCACGTTGAGATTGATAGAAGAACTTCTATATCGCGACGTGGGCCTTTGTTGAATGCTCAACACAATGATTCTTGAATCTTTTAAGATCCTTTTTTTTTTTTGGGTCAAGAATATTTAAGTTCAAAATTATTAATTAATATTAGAGAAAAATACAAAAATAGAGCCATAAATTCAAAGTTTTTTTTTATATAAATCCTTAACTAAAAAAATATTTTCTACAAAAGTTCTAATTTTTAATTATTTGGTTTAGTTTTTTACTCTTATATCCTTTTTATGTTTAGATAGAGAAACAATTCAATTTTTTCAGAAGATCCGTACTCATTTCGTTCCGTACCAATTTTTGTAAATAACCCAATAAAGTACATACGTATTACCCGTTAATCCAATTCATTATGCAATGGGTACAGACCTGTACCGTTATTAATTTTTATTAAGTCATTTTTATTTATATAAACCCAAATTTTCTCCATGTCAAAGTTCAGGTAGTTTATCCATATCAAAGTCCTAGCAGGTACGATCCAAATTCGAATAACAACACCTAAATGGGTACAGACCCATTTCGAACAATACCTAGATGGGGACAGACCCATCTCGAACAATAACTAGATGGGTACACACCCAATTAAACCGATTGGACAATCTCAAAAAGTCGTACACTCAATAGGACAGACCATCTCCAGCAGTTGGGTGCAGTGGGTTGTACCTGTGGTCCAAACTAAATCTTTTCACAGTCTGTTGGGTTTGTACCCAGGGGGTAGTTTTACGTACCCAATTAGGCGGAACAAAAAACAATCAAAAATCTCTTCACACTCGCCAGAACAAAAAAAAACGAAATCTCTTCACACTTGTTGCAATGGAACAAAAAACAAAACAAAATCTCTTCTAACTCACCACTGGAACAAAAAAAAGAATGGCGGCCCAGCGATGGTGAAGAAGTGGTGGAGAATGGCCCACGATGGCAACAATTTTCTTGTGAAGCAGAGCGGCGGCAGAAGGTGGGTGTGAAGAGATCTGGGTGCGAAGAGATGTGTTGGTGGGAGGGAGAATGGTCCACACAACGGCGGTTTTCTTGTGCACCAGATCGATGACGGGAAGGTGAGACCTAGGAGAATGGTCCACAAACGGTGATGACGTTTTTCCTGTGCAGTATTCCACGATGGTGGAGAATGGACCACGATGCGGCGGTTTTCTTTTGCACCAGAGCGGAGGCGGGAAGGTGAGACCTTGGGCTTGTTGATGGTGGAGACTTGTCCACGAATGACGACTTGGTTTAAAGGTGATACCTGAGATGGAAAGGGATTTCTTGTGCAGGGAGATTGACTTGGTGCGAATGTGAAACCTGAATGGTCCATGAATGTTTTAAGAAGGTCGCTTGCGCGACGAAAAGGTGAGACTGGTGTGAAGAGAGAGAAGAGCGGCAGTGGGTTTTCTTCTGCAGGAGAGCTTGGTGGTGGGGGGATGTTGATATCTAGGAACAAGAGTGAAGAGAGAGGGATGGGAGGGGTTTGGTCCCTTATTATGGGTTTGTTTTGATTTTTGGGGTTTCACGGTGAATAAGAGGGTAAGAGAGGGATTTTTTTGGGTGTTTTTGTCATTCTAGTTGGGCTTCTAAAGGGTAATTAGGTTGAGGATTTTGGAAGTATTATGCATAGGCCTAAGGCCTTATAAATTTAATGCCCCTAAATATTCACCTCATGTGATTTATGATAGACAATTTTCCCCTGATATCATATTATATAATGTTATTTTTTTTCTAAGCAAATTCAATTTTTAGGCCATTAAGTATGACCTAAAATTATTTTTAAAAGTACCATTTTTAGGTCAAACGTATTCAAAACATCAATTTTTAAGCCATTTCACTAATTGCGTAAGATATTTCATAGATTTTAAGGATAATTTGGACACTTTAAATATAATTCTTAGTTTGTGATGCATCCAAATAAAGATATAGTTTATTTCAGATTTCCAAATTGTCCTTAAAATTTGTAAAATATCCCATATAATTAGTGAAATGGCCTAAAAATGGGCAGTTTGATTATGTTTAGCATGAAAATTATACTTTTGAAACGTTTGGCCCAAAAGTGTGGCCCAAAAGTGTTTTTAGGCCATATATAATGGACTAAAAATAGAATTTGCTCTAATTGTATTATGTTAGTAACACCATTAAAGTTGATTGGTCTGGAACTGTCAGGGAGCGAGAGGAGGACACTCTTGACAAAAAAATGTTTAAATCCTTTTTGTCAAAGTACGACATTTCTAATGCATGTTGACTAGAATCTAGACTCAGGAAGAAGGATTTAAGGTCTTGTAGTCATTTGAAATCTTTTAGTATTTTCCACATCGTTGACCCCGAGGAAAAAGTTTATAGGTCCACAAGAATTCTTTTGGCATGGAAAGATGGGATTAGGTTTAGAGTTATCAACTCGACGATATCTTTTGTTATCACTAAAGTAGATGAATCAAATGCTAGTTCGTGGTATTTTGTATATGTTTATGCGCCTACTAATGAAGTCGAAGACAAAAAATATGGGATTTTCTAACTTCATGAAAATCAAATATTTGCAAACCGATTTTATTAACGAGTGACTTTAATGATATCGTGAAGTCATCTGAAAAGCAAGGTATACTGGCTCCTAATATCGATGAAATCATTTGCTTTAATGAATTCATCAACAATAGGGAAACAATTGCCTTTTAGAATTCTAGTTGCCAAATTATCTGTGTCGCTCAATATTCTCCATGATTTTGTGCAAGAACTTTATTCATAATTAGAAAATCATGGAAACCCATACCACCTACCAATTTAAAATTTGAGACTTTGTCCCAAAATAAACATTGTGTTCCTTCGTCAAATTAATGATGATAGAACAAAATTTACCAGATAGAATTTATCGAACTAAAAGTGTTATCATTGGTGGATCAAAGTGTTTGGGTATTTAGTCAATCTTGGTAAAAGAGTTGGTAATATACAAGATAAAGTAAGGAAAAAAAAATATAAACTATATTCAATAAACTTGGCGTTAATTAGCTGAGTGGTTACATGATCCATCATGGATTACAATAACTCTATTTATACTAATGATTCTTAGACTACACGTTAGCTTATCATTCCCCATTATCTCTACTACATTCTCCCCTACTTTCATGGACCCTATATCATGATAACAGATAACGTGTCTTTGTAACGGGCATTGTGGGTTGTCTTTGCATGTCAAGATCAAGTAAGGGGGGGAAGCTCGACGTACATCTTCCTAGGCGGGTTCCTTATCTCCTTACATTGAGATCTTTCAAGGTCTTCATGGCTTTTTTAGAGAGTTGATCACATGTTTGAACATCTAGGCCAATAGTCCATATGTTCAAGGTTCGAGTGGTATTTTCTCCTTATCAAGTTCTTCATCATAACTTAGCTAATATATTGGATAGCTTTTTACAAAAGGTCTTTGGTAGAAGAAAAAATGACATTGTATAATTTGCTAGAGCTTGAAGTATAGATTCGATTAGCACCTAGTTTCCCCCTTCATATATTAATAACTTTTTTCATCCTTGCGTACAACTAAGAAAACCTATCATAACCTAGTGTAAGCTATAGGTATCTGCAGATATTTGCCAAAATAATCTGCCTTGTTAATGACAAGGATCAAGGAAGTGTTTTCCATAATGTTATGAGAAGCACTCTCACTAAAAACATATACTCGATTTTTGCAAGTTAACACTTTGACACGTACACTCGTAATGCGTTTGAATACATCTTTCGAAAGTTTGAAATTTAGGATTCGACAAGGAGACGAAAATTAACGAGTCGTCAACAATAAGTAAATGAAGTATAGTTGGGCAAACCTGCGTAATCTTGAGATCTTAAATGTTACCCGAGTAAAGATATATATATCACCCTTTTTTGCTTCACCCATGTATCACCTCCTATGTGGATGATTTAAACACCAATAAAAACGTTTCTCTCTCTTAAATGATTATTTTCTCTTTCCTTTATTTAATGCCACATTAGATGACACATATGAGGTGATAAATGGGTGAAGCAAAAAGGGGTGATATATAGCAATGCTCATGTTACCCTATCTACATTCATAGTTGATTCAATCAATCGAGTGTTTCTGAAACTAAGCAGAAGAATAAGAGCGGAGATAGATGGGTCTCCTTGTATACTTCCTTATCTGAAATGAATTCTGGTATCTCTCAAGGTTAGAGTTTATCTGGTACGATACTAAGTTTACACATTTCATAATTCAGTTCACACGTCTCTCATTAACAACCAATTTTTCATATTGATTTTCAAAAAATCCTTGGTCGTATCCACTTTTAGTGTTGTATAGTTGTTAGAAAAATTACGCTTATATATGAAGGAAATACGAGATTACATGGGAATCCACAATATTATCTTGCATAGTCCAATCTTTAACAAAACCTGATCGAATCGAGACAATAATCTCATTGTTTTGTAAGTTTTAAATAAATAATATGACATTTTTTAGGAAAAAAAATCTCTACTTTCATTTTAAACTAAGATACTACGTTTTATTGAAAAACTAGGTTTTCTGATCCCGTACGTTACACGGCTCACAATTTAAATAAAAAAGAAAAGAAAAATATAATTAAAAAAATTAAATTGTAATATGTTACCTTAATCAAAAAATAATTCTCTCAAAGACTTTATATTGCAAATTTTTAGAAAAAAAACTAATAATAAACATATGTCATAATAAAAAAAAAGGGATATATAATAAACTAAAATGACACATGAAAACATTTAATGGTACATGTTAAAAGTCAAATAACACATTGTAATCTCATGATTAAACTTTATCTGGTACGATACTAAGGTTACACATTTCACAGTTCAATTCACACCTCTCTCATTACCATCCAATTTTTCGTGTTGATTCTTAAAACCAGTTTTAATGTTGTATAATGGTTAAAAAAATTACGCTTAATAATGAGGAAGTACGAGATTTCACGGGAATCCACAGTATTATCTTGAATAGCCTGATTTTTAACAAAACCAGCTTTGATCGGGACAATAATCTCATTGTTATATAAGGTTTAAATAACTAATATGACATTTTCGAGAAAAAAATCTCTATTTTCATTCTAAAATAAGATAATAGGCTCTGTTTGGTTTGGAGTACCTGTTTGGTTTGTGAAAATATTTTCTATTTTCGTTTTCTAAAATATATTTTTCAGAAAGTATGGAAAACGTCGATTCCACGTTCTAATGTAACGAATTTTTCATTTAATTTTTTAAAAAACAATTTTCATTTTCTCTACTTTTTTTTTGTCAAAATACTTAAATTAAAATAGTTAAAATGTCTTACAAAACAGAAATCAAATCTCACCCAATTCCGCTAGGGAATGGGGAGTTTACCAAGAATTTAGCGAGTTGGTTAGGAGGGTTGTGCACCTAATCCCAAGGCAATAAACCATTCAGCTGTTGCCTTGTGACCCAATCCGCACTCGTATTTTCTACTCTACTAATGAAATAGAAAGATACTAATCTATTACAGCAAAAGTGTTTAATATCAATTACAAAATTCTTTAATCTAGCATTTAGGGGAGCTTTGGTATCCTTGAGCAGTTCCACCACCATTTTGTTATCACATAGCACTCGAATGTCTTTACGATGAAAGTTGACTGCTTAATTCAATCCATTGCGCACTCCTTCTATTTCAGCTTCTTCTGGACTGTTACAAGAAAATGTTTGAGCATGTCCATGAATTAGTTTACCATTTTTATCATGTATTAGAAAAGCAGAAGATGCATTAAATTCTTCTTTAAAAGATGCATCTGTAAAAACTACTATTGTTTCATTAGTCATTTCCTTATTCCATACATCACTTTTTATCTTACCTGTATTCTTGTTTTGCTTTTCCTTTTTGCTTACCTGTTTTTCAAGGGGCATTTTTGTACTTACTTCCACTGGATTTTGTATTAAGCTTTGATTCTGTTCTAGATTAGCCTCAGAATTTTGTGATGCACATAATATATACTCATCATAGGCGCTTATTCCTTGTTTAAGGATTTGTATAGGGTCAGGAACTAATCCTTCATAGATAAATTTATTCCTTGATTTCCATATTTGCCATAATAAGAAAATTCCCACTTCATAGAGGTTTCTACCTCTTATATCTTTTTGTTTCCGTAATTTTTTTATATCCATAACCCATTGTTCCATTCTCGCAGTATAATTTGATTCAGTTAACATTTGTAATGGGGAAATTAGTCATAGAGCTTTAACCCATGTACAGTTAAACATCATGTGTTCTATTGTTTCTTCTTTTATCCCACAAACCTTACATATTGGGTCTTTAGCACAATTTCTTTTGTATTTAAATTCCTCAGTTGGAATTTTTCTTTTTACAAGTTTCCATATGTAATTTCGTATTTTTGGTGGTACCTTGAGGTTCCAAACATCCTTATCCTCCAGGTTGCTCACCTTTTTCTCGGCCTCTTTTTTCATTTCCAGCATTTTTAGGTGTGCATAGACCTCTTTCGAGGTTACTTCACCATTTTTTGATAATCCCCAATATAAACTGTCCTCACATTTTGTTATAGGAGTATTAATACTTAGTATCTTTTGTTTCATGTTATTACTAAACCACTTAGTAATGATCTCAGGATCCCAAATATTCGAGTTAGCATAAAACAGTTCTGCAACTTTTTCTAATTGACAATTTATTGGTTTTTTAATACTTTTTATTCCCGAAATCCAACTTTGTTCCCATATATTTATTGAATTTCCATTTCATTTTCTCTACTCAATCACGTTGTATTAATAGTTTGAAAAATATTGATAGTCAAAACAAAAAATACCTATTATTTTCAAAAACAGGATAAAATTAAAATATAATATATTACTATAAACTTTTGGTAAAAAATAATAAAAAATAACATAATAAAGAAAAAATAATAAAAGATACTAAAGTGACATGAATTAAAAAGGTAGTGAAATCGAAAGCTTTCCTTGGTCGACTTCTGCGACTTCCTTTACATGCGCATGTATTGTATTAAATGATAAATATTTAATTTTTAATACCCCGCTCTTTAGACTATAAATAATATAAGTGATCGATTACAGTCTTTACAGATCAAATTTCTTGATTTTACTGGTAGGCTTTTTCTCTATCTAGGGTTTACAAACTTACATATATGCTGGATTCTTTGTAATTTTAATTAATGTTGTAGTTGCTCATCTAGGGATTTGTGAAATGGAGTCATCTACGTCATCAGATTTCGATAATTTGTTCAAGCTATTGTTGATTGGAGATTCTGGAGTCGGAAAGAGTACTCTTCTGCTTAGTTTTACTTCCGATTCGTTCGAAGAACTCTCTCCTACCATAGGTAACCCTAACATTATATTAGTGAATGCTTGTTAAATATAAGTAACAGGTAATTAATGTATAATGTATTTTTTAATTAAATTAAATGATAATTTATCAATTTAACCCTAAAATCTTGTAAAGACATACTTAATTTCCCCTTATTACCATCCGACCTTAATCTGTATGTGGACAGATGTTAATGTATCTAAATAGTCAAATCTGATAATTTAATCTTCATTTTATTGAATAATGAGTGTAGATTTTGGGCGAGAGAAGGGTTTCTTAATTAATAATTAGAAAAAATATGATCAAATTACAAATTTAATCTGCTTATAAATTTTGTCAGGGGTGGACTTCAAGGTGAAATACCTTACTCTTGGAGGAAAGAAGTTGAAGCTCGCAATTTGGGATACAGGTATATGAAAGAGTTGAAAAAAAAAGCATCATTTATTTGCAAACTTGAAAAAATAATCTAATTTTGAAAAATTTCAGCTGGACAGGAAAGATTTAGAACTCTGACAAGTTCATATTACAGAGGAGCTCAAGGAGTGATCATGGGTATGTATGTTTGTTTCTTTTCTTGAGTTCATTTGTCTTAATTACATGAGTCACTTATACATATACACATACAGTCTATGATGTTACAAGGAGAGATACATTTACAAATCTTTGTGATATATGGTCTAAAGAAATTGACCTTTATTCCACAAATCAAGATTGTATAAAGATGCTAGTAGGCAACAAAGTTGACAAGGTATGTGTTTTGTTTTTTTAAAATTTTCTTTAAGTAAATGGTAATTCTGATTATAATTGGTTACTTTGATAGGAAAGTGATAGAGTAGTGAGCAAAAAAGAAGGAATAGAGTTTGCAAGACAGTATGGATGTTTATTCATTGAATGTAGTGCTAAAACTCGCATTAATGTTGAGCAATGCTTTGAGGAACTTGTTTTAAAGGTAATTTGGTCGTTTTAGGTTGTTCAATTCTTTCATTTGGTGTTTGTGTTTATGTTTATGTTTATGTGCAGATTTTGGATACACCTAGTTTGCTAGTTGACACATCTGGAGCGAAAAAGAATATATTTAAACAGAAACCTACTGAATCAGATGCATCTACTGGTGCTTGTTGTTAACTTACTTTATTTATGCACACTACTATTTCCTCTACTTGACCCTCACTTTAGCTTGTGTAATTTTATGTTTACCTTTATTTTTGTGCCAATCTAACAAATCATGTTTGCTTTTTCCATCTACAATACCTCTAATTTACTCTGGATGTGTTATTAATGCTACTACCATCTGTCGGTGTTGTAATTAAACTTTCTGAAAACCAATATTAGTTTTTTAATTTATAATTACTTGGGACCCATGTCAAAAGGATCAATAAATATCATCCTCCAATGTTAGAACTAAAAATAGTAATTGTCAATGTAGGCATAATATTTTTTGGCAAACTTTATTTGTTTTGCCTTTGCCCTTTCTCCTATGTCCCCCTTTCCCGTTAGAATATTTTTTGAGATCCTCAAGCTAAAGGCCATGGTCAAGTGTGGTTTAGGGGATTTACTGAAGTATACAGGAGCTTATTCAACTAGTTATTTTAGTTATAGTATGAATGAAGCACAAATAAGATTAAAAATGTAGTTTAGGAGTCAAGGGGTAAATACGGGTAGGAATAATCTTGTGTGAATTTAGACCACAAGCCTCTAACCTGTAGTTTTTGTTTCACATAACCACTATTCTAGTAGGATCACAGTTTTTCTTTTTGTTATTTTTGAATGGGCATGTGGTCTAGGTTCGCAAAAGATTTACCGAGACGACCATGTCTGCAGTTATGGGGAAAAAATATTACTATCTTTGAAAATCGTCTTTTTTTTATATATATATTTGAGCCATTTTAAACAAGGAATCATTTTGACTCCAATAAGATTCGATTCTAGAACCTTTTGGTCTCTGCGGAGTAGTCTAACCGTCTTCTTTTATTTTTGGTGGAATCTAAGAAAATGTTATATACGAAGTGGTAGTAAAACTAGAAATTTAAAATGCATAAGTATGTTGAATAAGATCATTTATCGGATCTTACGAAGAAATAGGAGGTTTTCACTAGGGTGAACATGATTTGGTTTGTTTTAGTTTTTGGCTAAAACCGGAACCGAACCGAATATTTCGGTTTTTTATAATAAAAAAACTAAATCCGACGATCCGCATTTGGTTTCCCACTCGGTTTTTGGTTTTGGGTTGGTTCATTTTTGTTCGGTTTTGGTTCGCTACAAATTTGGATGCTTGACGAATAACGTTGTCATACTATTTCTTGAAATATATGATTCAATATCGCCTAATATTCTAATACAATTGTGTTACTATTCTAATAACAATTATCTTAATTTACCATACTAAACATTGATATTAACTTATAATAACAATCAACGTATTAACTTATAACATAATTAGTAGAAATATTTTTTTAATTTTGCTCTATATTTATTTTTCTTTACAAGTTTATACTATTTAATTAAATTATAAAGGATAAAATTGTAACTTACTTTGATTTAATAGTTGATCATTAAAAGATTCTATTTAAAATTTGTGAGGGACTAAATCATGATTTACGAATTTTATAAGTGGGAAATCATTTTTAACCCTTTACCATTTCGTATAAATATTAGTATTTTTTTAATGACATTTGACTTAAAAAAAAAAGACAATTCTACCGAAAAAAAAACCCTATTTGTAACCAGTTCACAAAAGAGCATCTACATTTTTAAGATTTGCATTTCTAAAAATTGTATGTCTCGGTTAAAATGCTCTCCCCTCTCTCCTCCACATCTTCCCCAAAACACCACCGCCACCACTCAACCACCACCTAAATCCCTCTCAAATCCTAAATTTCCTTGAGTTTTCTTATCAAATTCTTAGCTCTAATCCTCTCTATCCATCTCTCTCTCTCTTCTCTATCCCGTTTTCTTAGTCACTATGAATTTTTATTCTACTAAACACCCTCTTGCAAGTAATAGTAAACTGGTTATCACACCCGAAACCAATACAAAATACAAAACTATTCAAGAATTTAAGCTCATTGCTAAGCTGCTTATCCGAGAACATACCAACCATGTTTTCATTAGGAATCATATTAACAAATACTGGAATCTCTCGGAAGAGGTAGAAACAGAGAAGCTTGATCACAACACAGTAATTCTTAAATTAAAAAATGAGAAGGATCAACAAACTGTATGGAACCAGAGACCCTGGACAATCATGGGTAAGCACTTCGCTATTAACTGCTTTGATAAAGCCAAAAGAGAAGTAAACAACACAACAATTTGGCTACAGCTCAAAGGTACACCCATAAGTCTCCTTGCAAAAAATTGCATTGAAAAAATTATGATGAACTTTGGCTCTGTTCATCAAATAATTCTACCAGAAACTCAGATTATAGATGAAAATTCTATAACAAGGGTACAATTAGATTGGAACCTTGAAAATCCAATCATTGCGGGTATTAATTTCTTTGAAGATGAACTTACCAAGTATTGGATTAATTTTAAATACAAAAACATTGGGCAAGTTTGCTATAACTGTGGCCTCTTTGATCATGAGGCTAGCTCAAACTGTATAAACCCAACGGTGAAACCCAGAATTGGGAGTTGGATTAAGATCTCTACAAGGGGTCCATCAAAATCAACCGCTTCTTACTTGGAAAAAATCTCATCAGTAACCAAAAATCCCATCAATGGAGGTAAGAAGAGCTTCAAACCGAGTTGGAATCGCAAACTCAGTAAACCCAACTCAATCAGTACGAGAAAGGGTAATTTGGAAATTAATGAAAAAAGAGGACAGGTGGTACAATCCGATACCAACGTACTCAATAAAGACAAAGATATTTCAAAAAATTTTGTCTTTGGTGAAGGTATGGACACGAGCACCAGTACCTGTACTATCCAAGACAAAAGTGATACGATGAAGAAGAAAGAGGATAAAGATTCGGAAAATAATAAAAATAAAATGAAGTTTATTGAAAAAGAGAAAGAAATGTTGGACCTAGCCCATAATATGGCTAATAAAATTAAAGATAGTCCAGCCCGTATTGAAGATATAGCATTTGGCTCTTTCCCGAGCCCAAGTCAGGGTGGCCCATCTTCACTTATTAAAAATGGGCTTGTCAGCAGCTTGACCCAATCACCACAACACCCAACCCACAACCCGAACCATCTTACTATTAGCCCACTCTCTAACATAAACCCGGTTAACT
Source organism: Nemophila menziesii (assembly GCA_029959085.1). Lineage (NCBI taxonomy): Eukaryota > Viridiplantae > Streptophyta > Magnoliopsida > Boraginales > Hydrophyllaceae > Nemophila > Nemophila menziesii. The sequence continues at coordinate 1,360,226 of JARWIR010000048.1, read as the reverse complement.
TAACCCAAACTCCTCTATCCAACACTTTACTTAACCATTTCATCTCTATTCCTCAGTCAAACAACCCGTCCCCAAAGAACCCTAAATACCCAACTCCACCCTCTTCACCTCCGGCAACCACTTCTCAACCAGCTCACATAGTAACACCCACCACACAAAAAAACCCAAATAAACCTTTTACAAGCCCCTTTGATTCTACGAAACCCTCAATTAGTAAACCTAAACAACAACATCAAATCAAAAATGAATACCAAACCAATCCTAATATCTTCATACAGGAAAAAGATGAGGAAATGGAGTATTCAAATGCTATTAAAAGCCAGAAGAACAAAAGAATTCATCTTCAAAACATTATTAAAAATCAGAGGCGTAGTGAGAAGCTTTGGAAACTTAGATCGAGAGTAGATGACCCAGTTCAACGCCAAGGTCTACAAAATTATGAGGAGCCAATCCAACAAGATGAAGTGGATTTCGATCCCCTAATGATTCAAACTAATGAATTAAACGGTAACGAAGAAGGTAGTTTTTCTGAGCAACAGCTTGAAGATGGAGAGGTTTCCGGGATTGACCTTACTCAATCCCATGACGCTCAATGATACACCTATCCTGGAACGTTCAGGGGATTGGCACACCCCTGACGGTCCAGACCCTTCAAGATATCTGTAATAGATATCGACCGGAGGTAATTTTTCTTTCGAAAACTAAGAATGTTTACTCTGTGATTAAAAAATTGGAAAAACCTCTTCGCATGACCCTTATTACAACAGTTGAACCTATAGGGGCTTGGCCATCTTTGCCTGTAATAAAGATAATATTAAAATACTCAATCAAACGGAAAACTATATTGATTGTGAATTCTTGAAACCAGATGGTACTAAGTTTAATACTACTTTTGTTTATGGTTCACCAATAGATAATAAAAAAACAACAACTCTTGATTATATTATGAACTGTAACCCGAAAAATGATAGAGCCTGGAATCTGATAGGTGATTTTAACCTTACAAGATTCTCCAATGAGAAATTAGGTGGAAATCCTAGTAATAAAAGTAATATGAAAATGTTTGACAGCTTTATTAAAAATCTGAATTTAACTCAATTGAACAATAAAGGCTGTGCCTTTACCTGGTCCAATAGGAGAAACAAGGATCAATTGATTAAAATGATTCTTGATAGAAATCTGATAAATAAAATTTGGGGAGATGCTTTCCCCAATGCCTGGATTAATGCTTTACCAGCAGTAGGTTCAGATCACAGCCCACTCCTACTACACTTTGATGATAAACAAGATAATAAGCATAAAAGGTTCTACTTTGAAAATTTTTGGGTAGAAGAAATTGAATGTCTTGAAATTATTGAAAATATTTGGAAAACTAGAAATTCTATAAAAACTATTACTAAAGGTAACCTTATTACAAAACTCAATATGTGTAAACGCATACTTACTGTTTGGAGCAAGAGAAAATTTAAAAATACTAGGAAAGCGATTGATAAATATTTGGAAAGACTGAAAGTTATTACCAATAATAAAAATATTCATGACACTGATAAAGATGAATATAACTGGATTGTTAAGGAAATTGAAACTCTTTGGAAAAAAGAGGAAGATTTCTGGGCTGCTAGGTCTAGGATTAATTGGCTAGTAAAAGGGGATAAAAACACATCCTATTTTCATGCAGCTACAAAAGAGAGGAGATACTATAATAAAATTAGCACTATTATGAATGATCAGGGAGAATGGTTAAATTCTCAAGAAGAGGTTAACCTTAATATTTTAGATTACTTTAATAGTATCTTTAACTCGGTTGGCCCAAGAGATTTTAACCCTATTCTTGATGTGATACAACCAAAAATTACTAAGTATATGAATGAGGCTCTTATGAAACCAATACTTATAAAAGAAATAGAGCTGGCAGTCTCTGAGCTAGGGTCCCACAAAGCCCCAGGGCCAGATGGCTACCCTGGTTTCTTTTACAAGAAATATCGGAATATTATTAAAATTGATGTTATTAAAATTATCAATAACTTTTGGTATAACAATGAAAGTCTTGAGAATTTGAATCATACCTATATTTCCCTTATCCCCAAAATTTTAAACCCGGGGAATATCAAACAATACAGGCCTATTAGTGTATCCAATTTTATATATAAAATTATAGCGAGAATACTAGTAAATAGACTACAACCTTTCATGTGTTATATAGTGGATAATAATCAAACAGCTTTTATCCCTGGTACAAGTATTCAAGAGAATACTTATATAACACATGAGGTTTGCACCTACCTTAAAGAAAAAAGAAATACTAAAAACTATAGTATGATTATCAAAGCTGATTTACAAAAAAGCATATGAATTTGTGGAATGGGATTTTCTCTCTAAACTCATGGAAAAATTAGGTTTTGAAGCTAAATGGAGTGAAAAGATTATGAACTGTATAAGTTCAGTCTCTTACTCTATCCTAATAAATGGCCAACCACATAAGCTAAATAAGCCTCAAAGGGGGCTTAGACAAGGGGACCCCCTCTCCCCCCTTATTTTTTGTCTTATTACTCAAACTTTGAATGACCTGATGAAAGATAAAATTGAGAAAGGCTTGATAGATGGTATTAAAATAGCAAGAAATTGCCCTCCTTTAACACATCTGTTATTTGCTGATGATAGTGTATTTTTCCTAAAAGCTAATAATAAAGACACAAACACTTTTAATGATATTATTACGAAATTTGGCTACTCTACAGGACCCACCCTTAATTTAAATAAATGTGGTGTGAAATTTAGTGCAAATACACCACATCACATCCAATATATTTACTCTTCGAGGGTAAATATGAGAATAACAAATAATTTAGGCTCCTACCTTGGGCTACCCACTGAATGGGGTAGATCAAAGGTAAGAGAACTAAATTGCATTGTGGAAAAAACTATTAAAAAAACCACAAATTGGAAAAACCTTTTCCTTTCGGGAGCAGGTAAAGAAATCTTGATAAAATCTGTACTTCAAAGCATACCAAATTATTTTATGTCTTCCTTTTTACTTCCTAAAAAAATATGTGAAAGCATTACTATGAAAATTGCTAAATTCTGGTGGAAAAATAAGGAAAATAGGGGTATTCATTGGACCAATTGGTCAAGTATTACGAAAAGTAAATATGAAGGAGGCCTAGGTTTTCGAGACTTTAGTCTTATGAATGTAGCTCTCTTATCTAAACAAGCATGGAACTTATTAAATAATAAAAACTCTCTTCTTTATAAAATACTAAAAGGCAAATACTTCCCAAATGAGACTTTTCTCCACGCTAATCTGGGTAATAAACCCTCATGGGGTTGGAAAAGTCTCATTACTGGAAGAAATGCTATTAAAGAACATATAAGATGGAAAATTGGTAATGGTGAGGATATTAATCCTCATATAGACCAATGGCTATCTCATACAGATGGAATTATTAAACCAAAAGACACTAATATTACAAAAGTGTCTGACCTTTTTCATAAAGGTCAAAGGAGATGGAATCTAGAAAAAGTAAAGGCCAATTATTCACAACATGACTATGAACACATTATCAAGACCTTTATTCCACTTGTACAACTAAATGATAATCTTATTTGGTCCCTTAGCCCTAATGGACTCTTCTCGGTTAAGAAATGCTACCATTATATGAAAAATGAAATGTCAAAAACAAATGAGAATTTAAAGAAGGTTAAGCCTTCTACCTCTCATGTAACTGACCCTATTATATGGAAAATAATATGGAATATGAAAATACCACCCAAAATAAAAAAAATTATGTGGAAAACCATTAAAAATATACTCCCAACTGCTGAAAATCTTTTTGTGAGGAAATGTAAAGATACGAAAATATGCACTATATGTAACAAGGATATTGAAACTATTGAACATTTGATCTTTGATTGCAAATGGGCACGTGCCACGTGGTTAGCTTCCCCACTTACTTTAAGGGTTAGCAACCAATCCAAGAAATTGGATGTATGGATGGCTAACCTTATTAAAGAACAAGGGAAACTCAAATACAACAATAATAAATATATTGTGGAAGAAATATGTGTATTAGCCTGGCAGATATGGAAGGATAGAAATGCAAATATTTTTAACAATGCTAAACTAGACCCTCTTAATACTATCAAAAGAGCATATAACTATTGGCTTGAGTATAAAACCTGCCTTATAGATAAAGAGGGGTCTGATAACATTGTTATATCTACTGATTTAAAGGCCCATGGTAGTAAAGATATATATATACAGTGGGAACAGATATTAATACTATAAGAACAGATATGAATATTGTGGGAAAAGATATGAAATATTCACACCCTAATGATGTGAACAATAATAAACTGAAGGGTAAAATAATGAAGTACCCTACCTTAAAAGGTAAACCAGAAAATGAGAAAGTTAGTGAATGGACCCCTCCACCACCAAACTCTATTAAAATAAACTGTGACGCTTCTTATACTAAGAATACTTCAACTATTGCTTGTGTTGCTAGGGATTCTAAAGGGAAGGTATTAAAATGCGAAGCTTGGAGGATCAAAGTTGATAATGTACTGGAAGCAGAAAGTTTGGGACTTCTCAAAGCATGCTTATGGGCTCGAGAACTCAAGAATCATCACTGCATATTAGAGAATGACTGCTTTCAGCTTATGGGACCATTAATTAGCAATTTTGTTTTTAATTCTCCTAGTATAATGAATGTAATAAAAAATGTTTATTTTCTAGCTGAACAATGTAATCCAACCTTCTTTTTTACTAGAAGAGGTGGAAATATGATAGCGGATTGGGCTTGCAAAAACTTACCTTTAGGTGAGTCTCATGACTTTTGTGCAAGCCCTTTCCCTCCTACATTATTAGGTTTGTTAAGCCTTGATTTGTCCCCAATGGGGATAGGCTAACTACTAAGGTGTAATCGGTTTTTGAGGTTTTTAATATAAGCGTTTAGACAAAAAAAAAAAAAAAAAAAAAGCATCTCAAGTCGCCCTCTTCACCTAACATCACAGTTCACAATCATTTTACAATATTAGCAACAACCATTTCCTTCTCTCGTCAACATTAACATCATGAAGCTGATTGGTTCTTCTTTGTTTTGCTTTAGATCTTCTGTTTCTTCCATCAACACAATCGGTAACCCTTTTTCCCTCTTCTTTTATTCTTCAATTTCATCTTTTGATGATATCAATTGTGTCAAAGATGCTCGTTTTACTGTCAATCAAATGATCCGTACGCGACCCAAGCTTACTGTTATATACTACACTAAGCTATTGGGAACTGTTGTGAAGATAAAAAATTATTCTTATGCTCTTTCTCTATTCAGAGAAATGCTTATTTTGGGGGCTCCGGTAGATATTTACACAATGAATATAGCTATAAATTGTTACTGCTCGTTAAAAAAAAGCAATATAGGTTTTGCAGTATTTGGGTGTCTCTTAAAAGGTGGTCATGTTCCCACTGTGGTTACGTATAACACCCTGATTAAGGGCCTCTTTGGTGAAGATAGAGGTAAAGAGGCTGTAGAGTTGTTTCAAAGGTTAAGGAGGGATAAACTTTGTGAGCCGTGTGAATTTACTTTTGGAATCGTGCTAAATGGGCTTTGTAAACTTGGACATACACTCAAGGCTCTGGAATGGCTAAGAGTATTTGAAAAAAGGGAGATTTCTAAACCTAACATCCAATCTTATAATACAATGTTAAACGGATTGTGCAATAATGGATGTGTAACCGAGGCTATATCTTTATTAGAGTCCATGGAAAGTAGCAATGTAACTCCTGATATTGTGACATATAATACAATGTTAAACGGATTGTGCAATAATAGACGTTTTACCGAGGCTATGTCTTTATTAGCCTCCATGGAAAGTAGAAACATAACTCCTGACATTGTGACATATACAAGTGTTATTCATGGATTATGTAAAGATGGCCAAGTTGATGCTGCATTAGATGTTTTTTACAAGCTATCAAACAAAGGTTTGATGCCTAATATATATACTCATACTACTATTATAGGCGGACTTTGTCAAATAGGAATGTTGGAAGATGCAAAAGAGTGGGTTTCAAGTATGAAGGAACATGGTTTCTCTCCAGATAGTGTGACCTACAACGTTATTATCAAGGGGTTTATGAAGATAAAAGAGTATGAAGAGGCAATTGAATCAGTCAAGGAAATGAGAAAACATGGTTTCTCAGTAGATGCAGCTACTTATAGAATCATACATGAACATCCTAAGTTTCTTCATATGATTCAAAAAATGTAAACTTTTAACAAGTGATAGAGATGGTCATTAATCAGCCTAGGCTGCTCCATTGATCTTAAATGCCTAAATTGTTCATTTGTTTAGGCTCCAATTAGTATACTATAAAGTAAGTATATTCTTTAATCAGGGTAATTACACTTATCTCATGATTAACATAGATATTTACTATTTATAATTCCAGAAAGTTGAATTTACTTTCATTTGGAGAAAAGGAATTAGCTGATGTGAATATTAAGATATAAAGCAGTCACGATGTATTAGATGATCCTCGCTTACTAAAAGAAGTAAGTACTAAAAATGATATGGAATTAGCTGAAGCTAAAACTTAAATATGGAGAAAAAGACACTAATCATAGTGATGATGATGATGACGAGGCAAGTTTCGATGTTTGAATGCGTTTACAAATACTTAAAAAACGTATCGATTTAGGTGATATGCCTGTTAAAGAAAAATCAAAGGACGGTAAGTTTTTTTTTCTTCCTTTTTTAACCCTCAGTAAATAATATGTCCTTTTGTTTATCTTCAGAGAAACCAAAGTCATCTTCAGATAAAGTATCTCCTCCCAGGTAAATTCTGTTTTAAGGCGTTAATAATTTAGTGAAGTTTGTCTTAAAGTTTTGAAATTTTTAAGGTTGAAAGAAGAAAAAAACAATCTAATTTGCTAGTTTATGTTTATGTTTATGTGTACGTGCAGATCTCTGGAGCGAAAAAGAATATATTTAAACAGAAACCTACTGAATCAGATGCATCTACTGGTGCTTGTTGTTAACTTACTTTATTTATGCACACTACTATTTTCTCTACTTGACCCTCACTTTAGCTTGTGTAATTTTACCTTTACCTTTATTTATGTGCCAATCTAACAAATCATGTTTGCTTTTTTCATCTACAATACCTCTAATTTACTCTCGATGTGCTATTAATGCTATACTACCATCTCTCAGTGTTGTAATTAAACTTTCTGAAATATAATACTCAGTTTTTCAATTTATAACTATTTGGGAGCCGTGTCAAACCGATCAACATATCATCCTCCGATGTTAGAACTAAAAGATAGTAATTGTCAATTAGGTTGTTTTAATGCGACAAATCTTTAAGTTGTTAGGTTCTAATTAAGTGATCATATTATCTCTTTTTACTCATCATATCATGCATCATCGTTTAGCAAACACGTTTGAAAACATCCTTTTAATCCTTCACTTTTGATACTCTAAAGTTATAATTTTTATCTTACGTTCTTAGAGATCGTATCATTATGTGTGTTGCTTATTAGTTTTTGTACTTAACTAACTACATAATTACTCGTACATATATTGTGATAATTTTTTTGTTAAGACCATCCTTATTTAAACATTACAACTTATACTCGTGTGACTTTGTAACTACATCTATCAGAAGTATTATTGGTAAATTTTCTTGTGTATTTGGAATTGGTTCTTAAGTTGAACTGCAAGCCTTCTTGAAATTTCGTAACTAACAATTTTCATGTTGAAAGTGTTTCTAGTTGAGCATAATAGTAGAATATACAACTAAAAAGTCAAAAAAGAAAAACGTGTTATTGTTTTAATAAAACGTCATCCCGATTTATAGCATCATCCCGTTTTTTGCACAAAGAAAGGGATAGGTATATACTGTATTGAGTCTAGTATACTGGAGGTAGCCTTTGGAAAACGTAACGTAGGATTTTTCGTGTTGGACATGAAGTGTGTATATCGATCTGGAAGCAGTTTCATCACAAAAATCTTGCCACCTAGACATATTCTTTGGGGTCTTAATATTATTTATATATATGATCTAAATGAGCAATTATTTACCTCTCCTACTATTTAACATTTGCCTTAGTCTTTCTTCTATCATTCAAGAGGTCTTGCACTTTTAAATTTTAAGTTTCAATCCTTATTTTATAAACTTGATCATTATTATTGTAATAATCAACTCAAGAAGGAGCTAATTCAACTATCACTTTATTATTCACTCATGAGATCTTCTCAAAAGTCAAGTGAAGATTATCAAGCATCGTTGATTTATCCACTCATTAAAGAGTTTACAATATTTATTTATGATATTTGCGAGTGTGTTCATTGTAATATTCTTTCAAATATTAGGAGTTATTAATCTTGCTCTATATTAGAGAAAATGGGGTTGTAAAGGTTGAGATTAGCCCTTGTAAAAATCTCACACGGGTTGTGATTTAATCGAAAGATAGGTTATGACTAAACCCGGAAAAGTTACGGTTGTCGGTTGTGGTTAAATGGAAAAATCTCATTATAAAGGTTTCGTTTACACATTTAAAGAAACGAGAAGTTCATTGAACGAGTTTAAAATCCTTAGGGTGTATACCTTAGGTAGTGAATATAGGATAAGCGAACTATTCTAAGCGATTGTGTAATTTCTATCTCTTATCTCTTTATATATTGTTTTATATCTCGCTTAACCTACTTATCAAACTCTATTATTCTCATTGCAAGGTATCTGATATATCGTCTAAGAAAATCTCTTTTTATGTTTATTAGTTTAGGTTGCTTCTTCACTTTTCCTCAGTTTTATTTGTGTTTATAAGGTAGATTTGTAGGTAGTTAACTTATTGACCATATTGTGTAAGTTAACTTAGGTTAGGACTAATTGTTTTTTAATTAGGTATAGATTAGAGTAAAGAGCTATTCATCCCCATTTAATAGCTTAATGAGAATTATCAATTCTGAGTCCTCCCAAATTAACTTGACATCCAGGGATATATCTTAAGCGCGTATTTAGCCTCGCTACAATGCCACATGAAAATCCAAGAACTTCTAGCCAGTGGGATGGTTTTAGCTCATGGGGAATCCAGGTATAAGTAAAATCTCATGGGGGCTTTAATACATTGATGGTTAAAAGAAAGACGTTTTAGTGACCATATGAAAGATTTTAAAGTTAATATTCTGCAGATTTGACGGCCGGGTATATATTTAGGCTAACTCCGGAAATAGAAGACTTGATCCGCAAAGGTTTCAAACTGAATCAAAATCTTAAATGTTTTTTACAAGAATTTCCCAAGGAAGACTGACTCATTTAAATACATGTGATGATACATACAAAAGAGTAAAATGCGAGTCTTCACTTGGTGTATTGGAACTGCCTCTGAGATTGAGTTTCCTATCCTTTATTGAAAATTAAAGGAGCAAGGTAACAAGTGCTTGAAATATAAATTTTGGAGCAGCCCAAATTTTCGAAAGAGGCGAATCTGGCTTTCTTGAAGATAACAATTTACGAACATCATCTTCTCGTCTTCCCTGAAAATTGGTACTAAATTATACGATTGAAATTAATATACGATCTAAAACAATCGAAACACCCTTTTCTCATGGTTTCAAACCATGCTTAATTATGTGTATTTTGGTTGGAATAATAATCTGGGCCACAAAATACAGAAAAGTTGTAACTAGTTTTTTAAGACAAATGGGATACACATACACATGCAATTTCTCTAATCTCAGGTTCATTCTTAAATTTGTTATATCATGAATATAAAATCGACTCTGTAAAGGGAAATATATGGTATGAGATTACCTTTACTGCATCCTTGAGAGGTCCCCAACATTCCACACGGTTGAATTTGTTTGATCTTGAATGAAAGAAAATGCGAACTGTAGAATCCATGAGCTGGCGATGCTCGCTAAACAGAACTGAATCTCCATACAGCACAGCCTCAAGTACCTGCAAGATTTTATATTTTAAAAAATGAAACAAGTTAGATAATATTTAAGTGTACATACATATATACATACATACCAATGGCAATTCCTTAGAGAATATGTAGTACCGAAACTCGGCTATTATATCCTGTATGATATTTGTCCCACTTACGTAACAATGGACATCAAGGAATAAATTACCCCTCACATTTGTCCACTCAGCAAGCACATCATCTTTATTGTACCAGCCTTTTAACTGCCGTGGGAAAATTGTTATGATCATGAGAAATTTCTCAACGCACAAGAGGAAAGGGAAGAATAATTAATTACCTGATCATGACGTATAATATTTGAAATGGTAAGTGTGAGATTAGCCGTGAAATCACAATGAGAAAGCGTGTAGGTTCTTGGAACAATTCTGGTACATGTAGTGCTACTTTCTTGTCCCACAAACACTACCTTTAGCTTTGATGCTTTAAACCTTGCTGGAGGACCCAAAAGCATTGCGGCCTACAATTAATCACACACTAAACTTTAAGAACTCTTCTTTATAGATCAAAATATAAACCAAACACAGCCCTTACAACTCTGCCATCTCGTAGGACACTTTTATGCTACATTTGAGTATCTTTGAATTTGTATATTGTATTTTTTTTCAAATGTTATAGCCATGATAAAAATAGTCAGATTGACTGAATATAAATAGGCCATTGGCAGAGGAAAATGTAATCTCTAAGTTTTTATAGCATTTTTAACATCTATTCTGAGGCTTAATGTGTCACTGTATCGCTGCGTTTATCAATTCAGTACAATTCCGGAGTACAAAAAAATAGTATTTCGATTTACAATATGATAAGAAACAAGGATTCTCTGAAAGAAGTACCTGGAAGACAGGGGAATGGTGATTAGAGGGTCTTCTATCACTGAAAGAAGAGAGCAGAACAACAGGCGATGAACGTTTCGATTGACAAATGTTGCTAACATAAAAAAGGTCTCTATGATGATGGTGACGAGGAGGAGATGCTACTGAAAATGGACGATGAGCACAGTAACTATTGGCCATCGACTGCATGACAAACTCATTACTCAACTCCACATTCTTTCTTTCGCTTTTATTAGCTTCGCAGCTCTTCACTTTTATCTAATTCAACTAGACAAAAGGATGGTTGGATCAAAATAATTTTTATTTTTCTTAGAAATGCAACTTCTTTCTCTCACTACTTCACAATAACCATATACGTTCTCTCTCCTCGTAATGGGTGAAAATGTGTGTGATAGAAAAGAGCTTGTGGAGATGACGAGAGAGAAAGAGGTATGTGGTGGATGTGCGAAGACGAGAAATTGGAGTTACAAAAGTGTTTTGCCTGAAAGATGGACCCCGCAAAATCCAGGGTAATCCAATAGGAGTTCTTGACGCTCACCCTTAATATGTCTCTTCGGGTTTAGTTTGCGAATGCTATTAGTTAACCCACGTCATATGTTATTGGCTTTTTTTTCTTTTAAATTAGTGGCAATTATAAATAAGAGCCCAACCAACATGTGGGTTATGGATAAAAGGCCTCCCTATTAACTATTAGTATATCAACTAAATCCCAATCAATACCCAAAAAGCCCCCCTACTCACTAATGTAACAATGGAAACCCAAAAACAAATTCCCAACCCATATAGGTTACGGGAATAACCAATCCACCATTTAGTTCTCCCACCACATTCTCTCTCCTCCTTCATCCCCTCTTCTCTCTCCACGAGCGCCCCCATCCTCACTCCCCTCCCCCATCTTTCTCTCTCCTCGCGCCACCGCACCCCTTCCATACCACAGCACCGCACCACAGCACATCACCCCTTCCTAATCACCACCATACGAATTTGTGATGTGGGCTTTGCAGGACCACCAGATCTTCTCCAGTTCGTGCACCAGATCCATAAGCCATAGCCACCAGCTGACCTTCGAGAAACAGGCCACCACGACGAGGCAGATCCACCACGTGCCAAGATCCAGAAGCCCTGCTGCAAAGCCATTGCTGCTGCGCTTCGACAAGGCGGAGTGCTGCCGGAGTTTGCTGCTGCTGCGCGACTTCCCACCACTGCTGCTGCTGCGCAAACCAGATCCAGAACCTCACCTCATCTCCTTCAGCGAGGCCTCTAAGATCGAGTCCAACAATGGCTGCTGCTGCTGCCAAGACCTTTGAACACGAACACGAACTGCATCATCTCGAGCGCTGCATCTCCGCTGTCGCTGCTGCCGAATCTCGCCGCTGCACTCCATGAAAGCTCCGATCCAGCGACACTGCTGCACACCTCCACAACTGCTGCAGCAAATCTCGATCCAGATCCAGATCTGTTAGGTGATGCATTTAGGTTTTGTTTTCTTTTTTATTTTTGAATGTGCTTTTTAATTTAATATATTTGTTGTCTTTTGCATAATCGTTGAACCCTTACTGGGCACAGCCCCTTCACAGTCCAAAAATCGCATCTGTGTACAGCCCCATCTAGATCGGGCAATGTGCACGTTCCCATGAGCGACTTAGAAATCCTTTGTTATTGCTTCTGTGCACGTACCCGTTCCACCGTATGTCGCAATGTGCACGTTCCCATGAGACCGTATTTACTATTGTACACGTTTCCATGATATCGTATTTCCTATTGTACGCGTTCCCATGATATCGTATTTCCTATTGTACGCGTTCCCATTATACCGTATTTCCTATTGTACACGTACCCATCTAGTTGTTGTATAGAGTTTTACCAGGACAGCCCATTGAAGGACTTAATAAAATTTAATACACTAAAAAAAAAAAATACACACATCTGAATGAAAATAAGTTGCGCGTAAAATGGGTCTGTACCCAGTTAAACCCCGATGTGCGCGTACCCATGACGAAGGTAACTATCCTCAGGGGTAAGAAGGTAATGTTAAGTGACTAAAAATACAACTAAGGACTTAATAAGAAGTCCTAACTAATTAGGACTTTAAAAATAATATTTGTTTGATTTAGGACTCAATTTGTAATTTCCTCTTTAAATTATGACTACAATAGGTCTGGTCAATTTCTCTTATTTTATTTCATTCTCACATGATCATACAATTTAATTTAAAGTCTCCTCACTTGAATTCTCATCTTGAGTTAAAGGTGTTTATTAGTTTAGATTCCACACCTACTTGTGGCCGATGTTTTGCTAAATGTGATATACAAACCCATAATTTATCAAAATAAACTGACACATCTTTGCTAGAATCCTTTATATTCTTACTAATATTTGTAAGAAAAAAAGTGTAGGCTAACCTTTATATTTTCTTCATCTTTTATTGTCATTTTTTTTAATTAAGTGATTCTCTTCTTGATTCAAAAGAAGTTTCTAGATTAGATTCGTACACCTACTTAATTAAGTGACAAAGACATCAATCATAAATGGTAAACTATTATAAAATAATCAAAAACTATATTAACAAATTCAAAGGCTTCTCATGGAAGGAGAATGAAACTTCATTTGGAAGTTTAAGGGAAAAATACAAATTGGGATCACCACCAATGAATCTAAGACACCTCTCTGGCAGTGTTGATGTTGTCCTCCCTTCTATCTCCACATCTAGAAAGTGTAAGAGTATTGTTGGTCTATCAGATTACATAGGAAAAAACCTATCTCGATATAAAAGAAAAGCTAAGGTTTTGTGTGGTGTATATTTGCAATCACCATCGCCACCTCCATCATCAACGGATTTTAATAGGATTTTGGGCAAAGCTTTAGTAGAAGAGGAGTCCCATCCTTCCAATTTTTGGATGATTTTGATATTAGCCGACTCTTGTGCTCCTTGTGAATCTAGTAACGTTGATTATTTCTTAGCTTTAAATTGTCAAGGTATCAATCTCTCTCTCTCTCTCTCTTTTGGTTTGGAATAAGAAGATGTTTTGATTATTCCTTTTTTTGGAGATTATTTTGTTTAATCATTTGAATGTCAATGGTAATCTTGGAGCAATTAATCATGGTAAAGTCCTTACATTTGGTGATAGTGGCCATGATTACGACGAGAATAATCTCAATCGGTCCTTTCAAATGTGTGCCTTCTTGACCTTCTCTCTGATTTGGAATGTCGTTGACACTCTTGAGCTATGGGCCATAAGTTTGGGTATATCTTTTGTAAAGAACGTTGAAGATAATGTAGCAATGCTTTTGGAAGGAAATAAAGAGGATTTCTCTTTACTTTTGCAAGGGCATGAATCACTGTTATACCAATTCTAACATGATTTTGGTTGGTTTGAAAATGTCAGTTGGAACATCTCAATTATCTAGGGTAAAAAAATTAGAAATGGGGTAAATAAGCTAAAAATTGGGATTATAAAAGCTTATGAGAAGAAGATATCCACTTCAGATAGTTTGAGTTCATAAAGTTAGAGTTCAAATCGTTGGAATTCAGATAGTTGGAGTTCAGATCTTTGGAATTGCTTTGTCTTTGTTAATAAGGAACTTTTGGGTATTAATTTTTGGCACTTTGAGGATTGGAACTTTCCTATTTCAAGTGTTGAGATAATTAAAGGAATGTGTAAGAGGAAATTCAGAACTCAGAACCTAATTAGTTTTAGGAATGAGGTTCTCCAACTTTAAAATTATTTTGTTGAAGATATCTCAAATGCCTACTCAACTTACCATGAATTTTGAAAATTCTTTGTTGGTGGTCTTATTAGTGGCATAAATAAAAAATTTATGCAAGATTTTAGCTTTGTAAAGAAGACAAACAATTTCCAATTTTTATCAACCTTAGTCGCCCTTGTCAAATTGGAAGTTGTCTTGAATATTTTCTTAAGATATTAGCAGGAATTTCCTCACATAGAGATTTTTATTCAGATTTCTAAAGAGCCGTACTCCATAGTCTCCCTTTATAGGGAACATGTCTACGATTTTTTCTCTTTCTTGATTATTTATGACCATCTGATCCAATTTACCTTTATTTGCACTTTCTTAGCTTTGATTGGGAGATTAGAAAGGGTGACCTATAGTGAATTATAAGCTTGATGAGCTTAATTGGGAGTGATTTATCATGAATCATAAGTGAACCAACTTCTATCTCAAGAAGCCTAGCGTTTCCAGCAACAACGTTAGGGGTACTTTGTCCCAGTTTTTAGTCGAGTGTTATGGGTTCAAAAGATGGATATAAGGACTAGGGTTTGCTTTCTAGAACTAGGGGGGATGCAAAGTATTACAAAAATGTTGAATTTTTGGGTTCTTATAGGACTAATTATGGATTTTATTTTGATTATTTTGTTAGATACTTCAGATTAATTATTAGGGTAAACAACTTATAAATGGGGTATACAAACTCATACTTGGTTTTATAAGCTCTTATGAGAAGAAGATATACACTTCAAATCGTTGGAGTTCAGATCATTGGACAACTCTCCTTGTCTTTGTTAATTGATATCTTCCTATTTGTGATATAATAATTTAGGGTGGAGACCTCGTTTTAGGTGTATTTGAGTATTTAATTATAGATTTTTATTCGTATTTTGATAAATTTCTATTTCTTGTCTTGATTTGATGATTTTTTAGAGCATATTTGGTTTAATTTGTGTGTTAATGTGAAACTTTAAATATATATGGAAATAAATTAGATGTCAAATAAATTCTATAGAGATATGAAAATAAGATTTGGATGGAAATTGGAGATAAAAGGAAGTAGAGATAAAATAGGAAAGGAAAAGTTGACAAGTAAATCTAAAATTTTACAGCCACGTCCACTAAAGTGAAGATAATTTAAAATTGGCTGGGAATTTGGAGGAGAAATCTAAAGGAACTTTCCGACGTGGTCGTTTCGATATAAAGTAGGCGAAAATAGAAGCAATAGCGAGTGAGATACGATCAGAACAAGACAGCAGTGTTTATCCTATCTCCTATATTTTAGTAAACTGATTTAATTTGGAAAAGGAGTCCAATTACTTGCCTTCTACTCCAAGATTTCTACCTAGGGTCTTCTAAACACCTATAAATAGACCCTTTAATCAATTTTAACATGTCATTTCCTCCCACAATTAGTCCTTAAGGTTTATTCATCATAGAAGTCATTCAAGAGAACCAAGTTGACAATATGTATCTTTATTTTAGTTGATTTCTTTCTAGTATGAACTAATTTTTCCATAGCTTGGATTTTGTATATGTATAATCTTTGAATTCTATTTTCTTCTATCTAAGTTTGTTTGGGAAAACTATTTAAAATTGATTATAGCTTCTTAACCATATATTTGTTTTATGTGCTTTGATTTATTGCCTGTCTTAATCTTGATCACGTTAGGATAGTCTTAATAGTAGTTAGATGGTCACGCGGAAGGGGTGTCTAATTATTGAAACATCACATAAGCGTCTAGTGTGCGGTAGTGATCTGGAAGGGCTTGCCGAACTAGATAGTCATTAGGGTTTGAGATTTAATCACTAATCATTGCGTAGGGTCCCCTTACCCAAGTCCACTAGTAATTGTTAGGTCGCCTATTAGTCCACCCGGAAACGGGTTAGGAGGAATATAGAATCCTGACTACTTATCTAAGAGCTTTAATCACCCTTATTTACTAGTAGAAGAAATAGAAGGATTAGTGCATACTAGCAAAACCTAAGCTATACTCGCTCATCTCATTCTTACATCTTTTAATTTATTGTCTTTTAGTTTAATTAATAAGTATTCTCTCCAATCATTATTATTTACTTTCCTTGTCTTTAAACTTATTAGCTATTAATTACTACGCTTTTCTGTTAATCCATTCGTATAACTCACTAAGTCCCTGAGAGCGAATCTTTGCTTATCATTAAGACTTGCGTATGACCTGTGATACTTGTAGTGAGTACCGTGCTCGTTTAGGGTGTTTAGTTCATCTTTATTATCTTATTTTTATCACACCTTAGCCGACACTACTAATAAATAATATTCTTACTTGAGGTTTAATCTCTTTATCACCCTTGTAGATGCTCTCCACGTGGGACGAACACGTCTCATGACAAGGGGACCTTTCTCAGCTACTCAAATTATTGGACAAGAAAAAAAATAGCTACTTAATTTGGTTATACAAATTCCTCAACCTCTGATATGATAATAATTTTATTTACAACGTGTTCAAGATTATTGATAAGCAAAATTTTCATATATTTGTGGATAATATTTTTGAAGCAATAGGGGAGGTCCCTTTTGGAAGAAAAATATTTGACAAGCCCTTCTAGATGAGATGCATGTCTATTTATCTAAATTGAGTGTCTATCTCAATTATTTTGTAGTGGGGTTTCCCCCTATTTTTTAGAGTAAATTTGATCGGTTGGGACATCCATTTAATCTAGGTATTATTTATCCTCTTAACCATGGTAATATGTGGATTGTGTGTTAAATTAATATTAACTCTCAGTATATTCTGAATGAATGGGCCTTGGACATCAAGTTTTTTCCACTTTATGACTTTTTCTCTAGATTTACATATCTTTACCGTAATAATATTTGATGGTAGTGGTGGTGTTATGAGTTGGATTTTTAGGTTTCTTCCAAAAGATATCGGTTAAGAATTAATGATTAATCTTGCCAAAATTGATTCTCAAACCCTTTTTATGTTTTTTAACATGCAAGTTTGTTTCATTTGTTAATAAAGTGGTAGGTTTTTTCATCTTTAGTCACCTCTTCCATAACATTATTTTTTGTCTTCTCCTGACACCAACTATTCTTATAGATTTTAATGGTATCTTTGGAGGTTAGGTGATTATTACCATGACTTCGATTTGTGAATGCCGACTTGATCGGCCTCTATTCATAAAGGTGCTCTGTCCCATAAGGTTTCAATATTTTCAATATTTTCAGAAGGGTTGAGAAAGGATTTTATTTCTTACCTTGTTTTTATTTTCTTTCTTTTGTGGGAGTTTTTTTTTTTCTTTTGATTTTTTTTCTTTTTTTTTCTTTTTTTTATAGTAATATCTACTTACTTTTATAATATTATGTATCTTCAAGAAAAAAATGTTTGCTGCATAAAATTTTCACTTTTACCCCTTTTTGATTTAACAAAGTAGAGGATCCGACTTTTTCCAATATCAAATGGAAAGACTATCCTTTTGTATTTCAAAATCCTTCTTCCTTCTTATTGGAAAGGAGAATCGTGGTTCCTACTAAACATTAAATCTAGTGATATCTTATTAAATTTCTTTAACACTTTTTTCATTAAATTTTATTATAACTACTATATATATATATATATATATATATATATATATATATATATATATATATATATATATTATTTATGTTATCACCACCGTCTCTGCCCAATCATCTTCTATAGTCAACGACGATCAACTCCGACAAGTTTATTTTACAATTTTTGCGATGATGGCCAGTCAACTCCGAATTTGTTTTTATAAAAAATAATATTGAAATTTATCGCTGTGATTTTTTTAACTCCAGTGAAAATCTACTCTAAATATTTGTAGTTACGCAATTACATTTTCAACTGTACATTTGTAATTGAAGAACCACGAGTTTCTAGTTGTAGAACCACAATTTCTTGTTTTACAAATACAAATTTGTAATTATAGTTGTAGAACCACGAATTTGTGGTTGTCGCATATACAAATTTGTAGTTGCAACAACTGCAAATTTGTACTTCTACGACTAAAAATCTGCAATTACAAATTTATAATTATACACTTTACAAATTTATATTTGTAGAAATAAACATTTGTAGCTGTGAAACTATAAATTTGCTTAACAAATATTAGAAATATACAAAATACAATATACAAATTTTAAAATTTTTAACTTATTTTTCAACACAACATTGATGTCTCGCCTTTTTCATAATATTTAATAGACCGAGACATTATTTCTTGGTAGGAGTTGAGTTTAAAGTTGAGATTTCTTCCATTATTTGTATATTTTGAATCTTTAGCTAATGATAACTATTCACGTATTTTTGGAATATTTGAGGTATTTTACGGATTATAGGTGAAACTCATAAGAACACGTGATATCTGGAGATTAATTGATAATTTAAAGAGTCAAAAATAAAAAAGGACCCCTTGAGAAGTAAAAAAAACCACGAGTGACCCGAGAAAGTAAGAAATACACTTGGAGCTCAAATAAAGATGTATGCCACAACAACCCTTCAACCTCAAACCGATGCCACTAACGATCTAATAAGATTTAGAAGTTATGGGATAGACTGTTTGAAAGATCTTGGAAAGGTGTACACGTGGAAAAAAAAAACAGATCGAACATTGGAGTTTTTCGGCTAAAAAAGTTATGGTCGTTTTGGTGAGTTAAAAGTTATATCTCAATTTCAGACGTATTTTACTTGTGAGTTGAGACTTTTTAACTTGTTTGGATAATGTATTGACACAAAAGGAAGGAGACCACAAATTTTAGACCTTATATATAGATTTTAATCTTATTTTATATTATAATTCATTCTTAGTTTCAATATCTTTATCTCTTTCACTTTCACTCTCGGATTCTTCAATGTTTTTCCCTTTTCTTTGGTGAGAGGCATGAAAAGAGATAGTCTTGTTTGGAGTCTTCTTATCTTCTTCAAACCATATCTTCTCTTGATAAAGTTCATTCATCATGAGGTTGCAAATAAGCCCATGAGCAGTCATTTTGTACAAATCTCTTGCCTCCAAAATTACGACTAACTTAGACTTGTATTCTTTTGGAAGAACAAGAAGAATCTTTCGAAAAAGCTCTTAGTTAAATATATCTTCCCAAGAGAGAACAAAGTGTTGATATTGGATATGAACCTCTGATACATGTCATTCAAGGTTTCTTTGGGTTTCATCCTAAACATTTCCATAGGGCGATGAATGGCCCAACCTTCGTTTCCTTGATATCAAGTTACTTCATAGGAAATCTTCAAAACACTATCAATAGCATGAGCCTATTCGCATTCACTAACTCGATAATATTCAGGTTCGGATAATCCACAAATCAAGGTCCTTAAAATTCTAGACACACTCAAGCTCAATCAGGCACGGGTTTGCGGGTACCTGCCCAATTCCACTCTAAATAGGGAGGGTTTTAAGGTACTAAATGAGAGTTAATTTTCAAAACTCGCACGGGGTGGAGCGAGTTGCAGGTATACGCGTTCCCTAACCCGTAAACACTCCTTGCATGTATATAATATATAAAAATATCATACTTTAGTTATAATGTATAATATGTTTGAAAAAATTGTAATATTGGATTCCGATCATGCATTCATGATTTTTGATACACCTCAAATAACATGTAAAATAAATTTCCAAGTGCTTAAACACAGATGTATTAGTTTTTAAATTTGTTTTGCATAATAGTTTGTAAGCCGCACCATGTTAAGTTCAACTCATATCCAATAAGACAATGATTGGTGCAAATCATATTTGTTATTTCTTTTTAGTATAAGTGGTTTTGGTTTGGCCCGTAACTCGTGCGTAGAACCCAACCCCCACGGAATTTTAAAAACATGATGGAACGGAATACGGGGAAGAATATCCCAGGGTGGGGTGGGTTGTGGGGTGTCTTTCTCTTTTGCAGGGTGGGGTGCGTTATAGGTAAACCCGCCCCAAAGCCTCCTCGTTGACATCCCTACTTAAAGGTTAGTAAAAAAAGATAGTATTAGTTAATAAAAATTTATGAAGTTCTATATCAAAACATAGATGAAAGAGTGTAGGGATAAAGATTAATAAAGATTACGTAATTGTTTAGAATGGTTTGGTTACCCTACATCCACTACCTAAGGTAGCCACCTTAAGATTTTAAATTATCCACCTAACTTCTCATTTTCTCAACAGTGAAAAACAAAATCTATACAAGGTGATTTTTTTGGGCTCAACCACAACATATACACTGTGACTTTTATCAGCCTCAATCACAACCATGAGAGTGATTTTGTATGGACTTAATCACGAAACCTGGACCGAGACTTTTAACGGGCTAAGTCACAACCTAAGTGATATTTTTTCTAGGCTCAATATCAACCTCTTAACCCTTTCTTCTCTAATATAGATAAAGAGCTAAACCCTGGTGGTTGTATGATTATTAAAAAAACACAAATAATTTCTAAAAAGTACATAAGAATATGAAGCTTGTTGACTCTTTAATGAGTGGGTTGAACAATGAAACTTGATGAGAATATCCTCCCAAGTAGATGATAAATTGGTGCTTGATTGACTCCTTTTCGAGTTGATTTAACAATGAAGATAAATTTCTCCTTTTGAGTGGATATAAAAATTATGATTATCAAGCCTTGATTTATAATGAGAAGATGAAAAATTTGGTGCTTGAGAGTAGTATTAGTAGTTGATGATAATAGTAGGTCTGTTGAATGCCTGAATGGAAGGGGTATTTATAGCCATTGTTGACTCCCTTTGTTTGATAAAATAAATGTCTAAAATCTTGAAAACGGGGTATCGTTTTGAGTGAGTGTACTATTTTCCCGTTGTTCATTTAATGATCCAACAATTAAAAATTCAACGTCTCTTTTCTGAAAGTGGGGTGATATTTCTTAGATTGAATCAGAATTTAGTTGTAAAACGGTATGATATTTCTTAAGAAACAGAACTTTATTTGCTCTCTGTATTTGTCCTGTTTTTTAGCATCTATCTAGATAAAATGGGGACCCGTTACAAATCTGGAACTTGACTTGTATTTTGTGACCCAGTGAGAAAAATTTCTACACAAGAGTTGTTACAAATGATATTTTAAGCATATTTGCAGTTCACCGTAAAAGCCAATTTTCAACACACAATAAGATATAACACAAATCATTTTGAAGAAAATGTGAAGTTTAAGAATGTATGATTTCGCAAGAGTAAAATTTATTAAGTAAAAATGTTTGGATACTCTTGCAATTCGATAATATATAACAATATAGTTGACATCATCCGAAATAATGAACTCACAACAAGGTATAGTATAAAACCTGTTTAGGAGATCAAAGTGATATAGTACACATTTTAGCTAGTTGTACTACATGAATGATAAATGACATGTTGCACAAGAGATGACAATAGATAATGACAATTAGAACAAGTAATCACGTATATATTTATCACCTAAAAATATACTTAAAGGGACAATTTGCCAACATTCGACATCTAACTGAAGGAATGAGCTCGCCACGAAAACTAACCGAGGGTAACAATTCATTACTACAATCGTATATAGTTCCATCAACAATTATTTCTTTCAGTTCAATATGGAATTTACTATCAGAGTGTCATCGTAAGACACCCCTCCCTGTGGTCACCCATGTTCAGGGAGGGGTTTGAACTTTGTATTTCTCACTTTACACTCATTAGAGAGGGGATTCATACCTTATACCTTCTTTAAGTAATGAAGTAATAGCAAAACTCTGCTCAATTGAGTTAACCCAACTAGTTCCACTTTCTACATTCTTATTTATTAGGAGTTTCACGCATATTAGTTATATATCTTCTTTGTTGAAGATCAGCTTACTCTTTGCACGTTTGGTAGGAAAAATGGTTTTTAATCCTACTTTACCTCAATTTTGGGATATGAACCAACTTTTTTGATAGGATAATACTTCCATCCAATATCGGATGGTACAATACCAGTCGCATTATGACACATAACTAATGTTTATGCCATGCAAACACTAATTATAATTTTCGACCCATTTCGTGTGTAGGTTTTCACCATCCAATACTATGATTATTGCTTTAATTCCCAAGATTGATGATCCAACGTGTGTAGATCATTTTCGACCCATTTCGTGCTGTAATGTGGTGTATAAGGTGATCACCATTATAATGGCGGATCGACTTAAACCAATACTTAATAATTTAATTGATAAAACTTAAAATGCATTTGTGGAGGGAAGATCTATGATTGAAAATTTACACCTCATGCAAGAGCTTTTAAGGGGGTACAATAATAATAGTAGCTCCTTGAGATGTACTATGAGAATGATTTTCGAAAGGCGTATGGTTCGACCCATCCGATACTACGATTATTGCTTAATTCCCAAGATAGATTATCTAATGTGTGTAGATCATTTTCGACACATTTCGTGTTGTAATGTGGTGTATAAGGCGATTACCATGATAATGGCGGATTGGCTTAAACCGATACTTAATAATTTAATTGATAAAGATCAAAATGCATTTGTGGATGGAAGATCTATGATTAAGAATATACACCTCATGCAAGAGCTTTTGAGGGGGTACAATAATAATAGTAGCTCCTCGAGATGCACTATTAAGATTGATTTTCGAAAGGAAAGGCGTATGATTCGATCTCTTGGGAATTCCTTCATGAGGGGATTAAATTTTCTGGAAAAATTTGTGAATTGGATAATAGCTTGTGTGTCATATTCTTTCAATTCGGTGGCCATAAATGGAGAAATTCATGGATTTTTAAAGGCGAAAAAGGATTAAGACAGGGTGACCCTATTTCCCCTTATCTTTTTATCCTTTGTTTGGAATACTTCTCTAGGCTTTTAAAGAAAATTACGAGTATTGATTATCATCCTAAATGTGGTAAACAAAAGATTACACATTTAGCCTTTGCGGATGATTTAATGCTACTTTCAAAGAGAGACAAGGAGTCGATAAAAATTCTTATGGATAGCTCAAATACCTTTGGAGTTTGTTCGGGACTTCGATTAAATGTTGATAAGTCTAATGTTTACTATATTGGGGTATTAAATGATGACATTGAAAATGGTGTGACACCTACACTCTTGGAAATAGGTGTCATGCCTTTTCGTTATCTTGGGGTCCCACTTGTCTCCTCCGTGTTGCTTTCAAGAGATTATAAACCTCTTTTTGATGAGTTGGAAGGTTATGTGAGGTCATGGAGAGCTTCGTCTCTCTATTTTGTGGGGAGGTTGGAATCAATTAGATCGCTTCTCCAAGTAGTTATTTGTTTTTGGTTTCGTATTTTTCTGATTCCGATTGATGTTCGAGATCGTATAATTAGCATATGCCGGAACTTTTATTGGGATAATAAACCTCCCTAAGTTAGTTGGAGTAAGATTTGTATACCAAAAGATGAATGTGGACTTGGATTAGAAATTTAGAAGCATGGAACAAAGCATTACTATTAAAAGTGCTTTGGAAAATTGTAGAAAATAAGGATTCACTTTGGATTAAATGGATACATGGAGAATATTTTCAAACTTGTGGATTTTGGGAATGGAACCGAGAAAGGATGATTCTCCTTTATTGAAAACTGTTTGGGAGTTGAAGGATGTTATTTGTGGGTCCTTAGAAGTGGAAGGCCGAGAGAGAGTATTTTGGCTTTGTCGTTTTTCACGAGAAATGCATGTCACATTACACTTGGGATATCAAGTAAAGAATTTTATTCTTTACATAAAAAACCTTATGATTTATTCCATCAAAAATATTATATTAAACCTTGGGCGAATATTATTTGGGACTTGTGTGTATTTCCTAAACGTGCAATTATTGTGTGGGATGGCTTTGCAAAAAAGACTTAAAACTAAAGATCGTATTACTTATTTGGAGTTGCATCCTCTTTGTAATTTATGTGGAGAAGATTTTGAGTTTAACAAGCATCTCTTTGTCGATTGTGCTTATTTAAGGGCTATGTGGTTTGAGATAAAGTCTTGGCTAGGTTTGGATAAGGAGATGAACGCGCTCCTAAGTGCTTTGAAATGGCTTAAAAAAACTTAAAACTAGAGAAAATTGGAGGAAAAAAGCGTGGATGATTGGTTTTGGAGCTACTGTGTATTGTATTTTGAAAGCGAGAAATCATCTAGCTATAAGAGGTGATTCTTCATCTAGAGAAACGATTATCAAGGAAATTAAGTGGTGTATTTTCTCTATTTTATTTTCTTTGTTCCCTCATTATTCGTTTATAGATTATGGTGGGTGATTAACTTGTATTTTTATTAGTATGAGATAATCTTGTTTAACTTTTTTGTAGCTATTTTTAGCCTTTTGACTTAGGTAGGTAAATCTCGTGGATAGTGTACAGTTATTTTTGATTAATACAACCGTTTACCTAACCAAAAGAAAAATAAAATTAATGGTTAGGAGGTTAATATAAAAAATATATAATTAATGGTTAGGAAATTAATATTGGACCAGGATAAAAGTCTTAACTTTTTTAATATATGGGCTAAACTCTTATTAGGGTTGGATCGGTAAATATTTAATGAAAAATTACAAGAATTAGCCATCCAACCCTTGTATAAAAAGTTGCAGGAAAACTATCATACTTGGCAAACAGCAAGTAGAATTTTCCCAGAAGCCAAACTTAATACTTAACGTTGGAGGAGCAAGGAAGTGGGGGTATTCATGACAGGTGCCAAAATAAATAAACAGTTCTATGCATGCTTAACAGAATAAGAAACCCAACCAAAAACAGAATAAGAAATCAATATGTCAAATAAAGAATGCAAACAAAGAGATAAATCTGAAATACCACAGCAAGATTACAAGTGTACGAGAAAGAAATACTAAGAAGCAACACAAAGTTAAGCAATTTTAGCGTCAAAACCCATAGAATTCATATTCACAAACTCATATCGAAAAACACGTACTAATAAAGCAGTTCACGGTGGGGCAAGGATGTTTATTATAAATATCTCAATAATATCGCCATCAAAACGATGTTGGTGGTTTCGGAGATGAAGATTTGGATTTAGCAAAATCAAGTAGATCCTTAAAAAGTACATCTTCCGCTTTTTCTTCTTTTGTTGGAGTTGAAGTTGATGGTTTGAGTGAGAGATTCTGAGTCTTGCCAAGTAAGCTGTCATAAGAGGAACTACCGGAGTCACTAGCAGGTGGTGGTGGTGGTGGAGGGTTTTGTTGCTCAAAGAAATGCTGTCTCTGGTTGTACTTCGACGGTGGTGGTGGAAGATACCCCGGTACCGGTGCAGATGCAGAAGCAGGTGGTGGTGAAGAAGTAAAGGGGTTTACAAAATCATCATCGGGAACCTGCTTCTCCAAATGAGGTGGAGGAGGTGGAGGTGGAGCTAATTTTGGAGATTCATACGTATCACCGCTAAGATAATCAAACGTAACACCACCACTTCCACTTGATTTAATTGGGTTTCGTGAAGCGGGTGGTGGAGCAAGGAAGGGAGTAACCGTCACCGCTTTCTTTCCTTGTGAAGATCTGAAATTTCCATTAATTTTTAATATTCTTTAAATTTAATATTAATTTAATATTAATTTAATATATGATTGATGACCTGTGAGATAGTTGAGCAAAATCATCTTCAGGCTCATCAACTTCATGATTGACATTCATAAGCGGCGGAGGAGGAATTCGTTGTTCAACAACATTACTACTACCTGTTCCCTTACCGATTTCGTCATGCTTACTAATAACTCGTTGCAACTCATCGTTCAACATTAACCCTTGACCTAGAAGTTGTTCATCACTTAAAAAAACAAACCATTAAATTAATTACAAATATTATTAAAAAAAAAACACCAAAATCGATAGTTATTACTTACGTAGTAGTATTCACGAGTATCATAACACGCTTTTGGTATGAACGACACTGTTCAACAAGATCAACAATCACTTCTTGGTTTACACCCTGACAAAAAAAACATTTAACAATCTTAAACACTTTGTAACACAAAGCAAAGAGCAAGAAGTAAGTGAGATGAAGATGAAGAACCTCTCGGTTGTTAGGATCTAATGCTCCGAGTATTTCCATTAATACATCAGCTAATCCATGAGCACTTTGAATCTCGGACAAACTAAGTCCAGAATTATCTGTTTCAAGTGAGGCTTGAATAGCAGCTTCTTCGTAACCTAAAGGAGGGTGAGAAATTGGATGGGATTGTGGAGGAGTAAACAATGGTACATTGTTTTCTTCTCGTGGAGGAAATTCTACTCCAGCATTCTGCAGTTTTCCATTCAAAAATATGTTTGAAAATTTACATACATACATACATACATACACATACCTATCTTCAATAACAAAATACCTTTAATTCATTGTACGAAGCATAGTACTGAGGGAACCTAGCTCTAGGCCCACCTAGAGCGTCTTGCCATGTATCTATCAAAACTAAAATCTTTTCCCTAACACTCAAATCAGGCTGCACCATTCAAACACATAACACATCATTCACTCACATGTATGTATTTATAATGTAATTGAATAATATTACACACTAACCTTTTTCTTAACAATTTTCACCATATCATGAAGAATATCCCGCTCAGCAATCTGTGGAAAGATAAACTCTCCACAATTCTTACTCAAAGTCTCTAATACCTGTCAATCAATTCCATTCATAAATATAAAATAATAGTATAGTATAATATCTCAACTTTATTCATGGCTTACAAATAACGCAAGAAGTTGTGTCTTAGGATTTTTGTTTCCCAAACGTTTTTTTATTATCTTTAACGCATCCTTTGCTTGCCTGCACGTTCATGAGAATTGTTTTAGTAGATAAGACTTGTTTCGGAAGTGAATCGTATAAAAGATTATGTATTTCGGATATACCCAGGTTCCAAGTTTAGTATATCGCAAAGCTCAATGTTAACTGCCCAGTCAGGACCAATCAGCATATCACTAGTTGCCCTTTCAGCACACGCCGCCGCATTATTAGCCATTGTTCTGGAAGAAACTTTAACTCATTAATAAATCCAAATATTCAAACACCACGTGGCCTTTTTACAAATAGCATCGACAAACACAGGAATGCATAGTAACATAAACGTGACGACAAATTAAGAGATCTTTTAACGGATTAATGACAACACCAAATCATATCCATCCACCACAAACAAAACAGTTAGAATTCACTTATACCACGTGTACCACACAACTCAGTTAGTAAATAAAATCAAAACCGGATTTCAAAAGAAAAAAATCAGTGAGTTTCAACATGATTGAATCAACTATACATAAGTTTAACAGATCATCAATCTGCATTTCGAAGAGGTGGAAGCTGAAATTGATATTTCATTAGATTAGTGAATTTCAAATATTGATAAATTAAACAGCGGATCAATGTGCAATTTGAAGAGATGGAAGTCAAATTCTACGGAGTTTTAAGTCAAAAATATATTAATTAAACCATCATATATATCATTCACAATTTCAAACACACAAATCAATCTGTGATAACAAAACCTTAGCAAAAGTATATATATATTAAAGTTAAACATATTGAACAATTGATAAAAGCAAGAACTGAATTAAGAACATCAGAAGTCAGAAGTCAAACAAGTAAATTAAACCATCATAATAAATTTTAAGATTAGAAGTGTACCCACTTCAATACTTCAATTTCTAAGATGCAATTCAACACCCTAGATGACAAAAAGTTTCAACATAAAAAAAAAGTATTTCATAGCAAAATTAAATCAACACCACCAACGAAATTCCGAAAGATCATGACATGATATTCAATTGGAACAATCCAGGTCAGATTGTTGATCAAATCTTCAGAAATTACATCGGAATTTTGTTGAAAAAAATTAGAAGAAAAGAAAAAGACGTAAAATCTAGGATCTTTAGAAGATTATACCTTGCGAGAACCCCAACGATTTAGTCTAGAGAGAGAAACTAAATTATATTTTATCTTAGTGTGCGTCTTGGTTTCTTTTGGTCCTTTTTTTCTTTCTTTACGGGTCAGGCTATATATTGTTGTGTAGAACAATGTGGACTCCTTTTTAATTCTCCTAATTTCTTTTTTTCAGCTTTGAAAACGAGTAAGGTGACATATATGCTTATTTTTACTCCGTCACAGACCAATAGAAAAACTAGATTATAGTTGACTTTTTGTTTAACTTTTTAGATATAATTTTTTACTTTTGGTCAAATACATAAAATATTAAGAGATTATCACTTACTAACAAGTTTTAAAAGTTTTAAAGGATTTGCCTTATCCTAACGTTCTCTTCTTATTAAAATTCTTATTAAAGAACTCAAATAAGATTTTACACTATAATCTAAAAAAATACAATTATATTTTTATTCTATTTTGTTGGGACATTTGAAGGTGTCTAAGGCACCCAAGAAAAAAACAACACCAAAGGAAGAAAGTACAGTCCTTAGCCTATTCGAGTAGCTTTGTGCCTAACTTCCTTCGCAAGATTGTCTGCATGGCTATTGAATTTTCTTTTGATAAATTTGAAGGAAATTGGACCAAATTCAATAACTTTCTAGTTGATTTTGTTGATGATCGGTTAGATTTTGCAACTCTCAGGTGACACCTGCCTAATACCTTGAATTACCTCAAGGTTATCTAAAAGAATAATTTTAGCTTCATTTGGGAGGTCTTCACATTTTTTCTATGGCCAACAAGATATATATTGCTTCCCATTCTAATGCTGAATCACACGCCAGATTAGTCTACGAATTTACTATGATTCCTAGCCTCTTATGTCTTTGAACAAACCCTATGCCTGAAGGTTCGTAATTATTCTTGAACGAGGCATCACAAAACAAAGCTATCTCAGCTTCTTCATTATCTGGGATTTCCTGTTCCGTTGATATTGTATCTCTTGTTAGATCCTGAGTTTTATAGATCTTTTTTTCAGTCTATACCATATAATTCTACCATAAGTTTATTTGTGCTGAACATGATGTTGCCACCTTCTATGCTTTTATTCTCGTTATAAGCTTTCATCTTTACTTTCTAGATGTTCCAAGTGCATATCATAATATAATCTAATACGACCTTTTTTCCCCACCCTCCTTGGGAGTATGCTCCAACAGTTTTGGCAATCCATTCAGCTAGCTTGTCTATTCTTCCCTCACCTATCTTCACCTGTAACTAGGTTCCTGCCCATATGTCTTTACAAATATTACATTCTAAAAATAATTGTTCAACAATATCCTGAGAGTTAGAACGCCAAATGCATTCATCAGAATCCAAACATTTCCTATTGTAAAGATTTTTCTTTGTCGGGATGGCATTATTGCATGCTTTCCACATAAAAATTCTATTTTTTTAGAATATTGGAATTCCAAATGAATTTCCAGATGGTTGAATTTTATCATTCAGGTTCCTTCGTTGCCTGTGGTTGATTGGAAACTTGTTCTTAAGTGAGTATCTTATAGCCCGTTTTCGTATTATATCTTCCATCTTTCGAGAAAGGGCATATAAATTTATCTTTATTATTTATATCCATAATATTGATTCTTGTAATAAAAGATATAATAGGTTTTGGAAATATGTCATCAAGAACCTCCCTATTCCAAGAAAAAATATTAAAGTTGATTAATTGACTAACCTTATTTATTGTACATCCATTAGGTTTTTCTAATTTCCATGTTGTGTCAATCAATCTGTCATTCCAAATATCAATATCCATCCCATTTCCTGTCGGATATAAACCATGTTTCTTTATGAAATCTCTTTCTTCCATTAGGCTTGCCCAGCTCCAGGTTCTAGTTTGTCTTAATTTAATATCCATGAAATTTTTATTATGAAAATAAATACCTTCTAAAAGTCTTGCTGTCAAAATGTTTGGATTCTCCATTAACCTCCAAGCTTGCGCTGCTAAGATTGATGTGTTCATCCTTTCAAAATCTTTAAATCCCAGACCGCCTATCAATTTTCCTACTACTAGTTTCTCCAATGCCATCCAGTGGATTCTGTTTCTCTCTCCTGAATTACACCAGAATTTGGATATAGTCGAGATTAATTTATTACAAAAACAGATGAGAAAAGAGAAAATAGACATATAATAATTATGAATAGCTTGTAAGATGGCTTTAATAAGAACTTTTTCCCTTCTTCTGATAATAACTTGGCCTTCCATCCTTTTGTATGTTTGAATAATCTTTTTGCTACACATTCAAGTAAATCCACCTTCGATCTCTTGTGACATAACAAAATTTCTAAATAGTTCTCTAGGTCTTCTGTCTACAATATTTGTCTCTTTGGTTATAGAGTCTCTCTTGTCTTACGTTGTTTCTTTACTGAAGGTTATTGCTGATTTGTCTAGGTTAATTCTTTGTCCTAATTCTGCACAATAAATATTAAGACATTCTAAAAAAGAATTTATGTTAGTATCATCAATAGTTATGAAAAATAAAGAATCGTCAGCAAAGTGTAGGTGAGAGATCTCATGACAATTTCTATTGATTTGAATTCCTTCGATAAATCCTTCATTAGAGTATGATTCTATAATGCTGATTAGAGATTCTATCATAATGGTAAAAAGGAAAGGAGAAATGGGATCTCCTTGTCTAAGTCCCCTACCTAAGGAGAATTTTTCAAGTCTTTGTTGGCATATAGCCTCTCTTAATAGGTTGTTTTAATGTGACAAATCCTCTTGTGTTTAGTGTGCTAATTATTCTTGTTATACATATTCTATCTTGCACTCTAATTCATCAAAAGCACATTCTTTATCATTTAGATCAAAGCTTTATTGTTTTATCTTAAGAAACTAATTCTCATACAAATACCTTTAACCTTATCTTTGTGTACATTGAGAATTAGCTTTAGTGATCAACTACAAAGTTTATTAGAATGATGTTCTCTACAACTCTCGTGAAGAAAGTTTTCTGATCCGAGCATCGTAGTAAAAGATATACTCATTAAAAGGTGTTTTAGACCTTTGGCGCGGTACACCGGACCTTGGGTGCGGTACACCGCAGATGTGCGGACCAGGGCACGGAGCATGGCT
This sequence comes from Nemophila menziesii, assembly GCA_029959085.1. Classification (NCBI taxonomy): domain Eukaryota; kingdom Viridiplantae; phylum Streptophyta; class Magnoliopsida; order Boraginales; family Hydrophyllaceae; genus Nemophila; species Nemophila menziesii. Next base: position 1,328,697 of record JARWIR010000048.1, on the reverse strand, counting down.
AGCCCGGGACTAGAAAATGAGCAATAAGCGAAAGTTGGCGCGGTGCACCTCACCAACCCCGCGGTGCACCGCAGATTAGGGTTTCCTGCAGCAAAATGAAGACAAAAGGAATAGATCCGCTGGGGATATTAATATATCCGTTGGAGACAAGTCTTATGACCGTTGGGAGCATTTTGCAGCTATAAATTGAAGGTCTTTCAAGGCTACAATTACACCTTCAACCCATATACACTTAGGGGCTTAATTGTTATCATCCAAGAAGGTGTCAAGAGCTATAAATGTCATATCCACTCAATTAAGGAGTTAATCTAAGAAGCCACAAAGTTCTATCTACTCAAGAGGAGTTTACATGCTTATAGTTATATCTACTCTTTAGGAGATTATTTAGCAAAGTAGTTTCACCCCTTAAACACTTTGTATTTATCCTCTTAAGTCTAGTTCTTGTAATAGATAGATTAAGAGAGAATTAGAGTATCGGGAGTATACTCGGTGTCCTTGTGTTGTGATTACACAAGAGTTTCCTTCGTGGTTTCGAAGAGGTTGTCCTTTGTGTTATCGAAGAGGTTGTAAGGGTTATTGTGTTCTCGACCCGGTTAAGAGAGACACGGGAGCTTAGTGAAAAGCTTGAAATCCTAAGGAGGCTTCCTTAGGTAGTGGATGTAGGGAAACCGAACCACTATAAATCGTGTGTATCTTTCGATCCCTACTCTATTTACTTTCCGCACTTTATATGTTTGATAATATGCTAGTATGAATATTGTGATATTGATTATCTAGTTTATCTAACATATTGTCATCTAGAGTAGTAAGAGATTAGAAACTCGTTTTACTTGTATCACTTATATATCAAACCTCTTAGCTTATCCATTGTATGATCCCTTAGGAGTTTGATATATTAGTTGACTTAGAAGTTTCTTTCTTAAACTTATAATTGTCCAAAAGATTTTTAATTAGGCATTAATATTATTAGTAATCCTATTCACCCTCCCTCTAGGACTTTCAATTGGTATCAGAGCCTAACTCTACGTGAATAGCTTAACCGTTAGTAGAGAAAACGATTTGGAATTTAATCTTTTGGAAGAGTTGTTTTCTACACAACCTCCATTTTTTGTAGGTGATCGTTATTTTGCTTGGAGGAAACAAATGGAAGGATTAATATACGAAAGAACACTCAAATCTCGAAAAAGGAAAATCCGGTGATTTCTTTTCTTTATCTCGTATATATTTTTGCTTTCCTCCTTATGGCTTGTGTTTATAATTTTGTTTTGGTTGTGATTTGATTAGTTGTGTTTGTTGTTATCATGTTTTATCTTTGGATATTATCTTGTGATACTAATCATTGTTTTAATGTTATTAGTGTTATTGCATCTAATTCTCATGAATGATGTTTTTGAACTTTAGCTCTTAGAATTTTGGTAATTGCATTTTAGTCCCCAAAATTTTCAAAATTGCACTTTGAACCCTCATATTTATTAAATTCTCCAAAGTGTCATAGTTTGGACTTCATAATCTTTCACATTTAAAATTTGCCATTTTAGTTCATACTTTTGAAAAATTGCATTTTTAGTCCCTACTATGTGAAATTGCTTTTTAGTCCCTCAACGATTATAAATTGCACTTTTTATTCTTACAAGTTTTTATATCTTTTAAAAGTGCCTATTGATTGATAAAAGGGAAAAAGATCAAAGATATTAGTTTACACTTTCAAATCTTAATTTATCTTTGATCACAAATTTGCATTTTCATATGGGTGAGTTTTTTAATGAAATTGCTTTTCAAAATATTTTTCCGATAATCTTTTAATTTTCCCATAGCATTTCAAAATTGTTTTTATGCATAGAATTATGGGGAATTACTCCATTATTGGTCATTAACTCATTTGCATGAAATTGTTTAGGCTTACTATCTATATGTTGTGCTTCATTATGTGCTTATATGGTTTATTCCCTATTGTGCAAATATCTTGTATGACTTGACCTTTTCATACTTAAAATTGCTTAACTTTGATTTTGGGTCTTTTCGTATTTTTTAGAATATATAGGGGTATTTGTGAAATAAATCGTTTTCTTTGTTTTCGGGTTTTACTTTGTGTTTCTTTTCAAAACAAAAATTATCTTATAAGTTTTATACCATTCCGAATCTTTTGGGGAAGTTTCGAATGTGTTTCGGGTGTTTTTTAAAAAGAACCAAAAAATTTCTTCTTGTTCACTTCGCCGAACGTTTTTGCGGTGCACCGGACCACTCCGCGGTACACCGCGATCCAGGGTTTCTGTCTTTGTTATTTTTCTTTATCTTTCGCCCAGTTTATTCGCAAACATATTCTACAGTGCGGTACACCGCACAGTAATCGCGGTACACCGCGGAATAGGGTTTTGCCTGGATCCATGTTTTGGATATTTAGGATTTTATTGCTATGTTTTAATTTCGGATATTTGATGTTTAGATGCTTTAATTATATGCTTCGGATTTTATATTGTTGTGTTGATGTTGCTAACTCTTTCCTTGATGATATAGGTACTATTGCATCATTTATCCTTGATCTTGTTTTATTTTGCATTGTGGTCCCTATTGGTTGAAAATATTGCATTGTGATCCCTATAGGTTGGAAAATATTGATTTGAGGTCCCTATAGTTTGAACAAGTTGCATTTAGCTTTCTTATGCTTGAAAATTAGACCTAGGTCCCTATTGTCTTGAGAAAGTTATACTTAAGTCCTTAAAGTTTTTCAAAATTGCATTTAGTCCCTAAACTTTTGAAAAATGCATATTGACCCCTATACTTTTCAAAGATTAAATTTTACCCCTTGATTTCTTAAAATCGGTTCAAATATTCTTATTGGTAAAAGGGGAGAAATTATTGGTCAAACTTTTTCAAAATTGAAGC